>OY728134.1:216035794-218535794 GCA_963277665.1 Viscum album | reverse complement strand
ATCCAATAAAATATAAACTTTTTTTTATTTTATTTTCAATGTTATCATTTTGATATATCATTATTTAAATTATTTACTTTTTTGTGATTATAAGATTATAAATTAGAAATAGTTATAAATACATACTTATGTTTTGTGAATTGTCCATAAGTGGATAATTTATAAAATTTTAGACCATATATTTTTCAATTTATAATTTTTAAACATTTTAATAGTATGTTTTTTATAAAATATCAATAATGTAATTTTTGACACTATTCAATTATTTGAATTTAAATAAACTATACACAGAAGATATATTCGAACACAAATTTTTAATATATCGTTAACATGTAATCTGCATCTTTGAAATTCATGGATAACATTAAATAGTTCGTATATTATTTATTCTAATATTTTTAAAACCATTTATTTGATATTTCAATCAACAAAATAATTTCTACATCATTATTGTTTCACCATTAATGAAACATTATTGATCCCTAAAATTTCTAAATAAATTCACATGATTTATATAGTATTATTAGGATTCTGGTGAATATTTTGGTTCAATGATTTATGAATTTTATCACTATGTTAAAATTATAACTCTTATATTTTATAAGTGAGTGACTTTTGTAACTTTCTTTGGTTTTAATAATAATTGAATCATTTCCATTGTCAATAGTCTATAAAATGAATGTATTCCGACCCTTATTGATTTGGGTCGACATTTATTCATCCAGTAGAATTTTGGAAGGTGTTATGGTTATTATATAATGTTATTATTAACCATAATTACTCGATTTACCTTTAACTGTAGTAAATAAAAATTAACGTAGTTGCTATTCATAATTCCTTAAAATAAAAAATAGAATATTTACATAATTTGGACCTGCTGATTCCCAATATAGAATTTATTTTTCCAAATTCAAAACCCATAAGTTGTAGTGTTTAATGTAAAATTAATCCCGCTGTTGAGAAAACGTGTTTAAAAGGTTAAAACATTGCAAATGATTGAAATGTTTTTACATATGAATTCTATTTAAAATTAATGATAATGACATAAATTATATTAAATGGTAAAATTATATTATATTTATACATTAAAACCTTTAAATAAAATATTTTTACCATATAAATTATTTTGATGAGAAATTTTGGTTTCAATTAAAATTTAGCATATTTTTACTATTCATCAAAATAAGAATCTTATCCGAAAAATATAAAAAAATTATCCATTATAAATTTTAATATCATGATTCTATGGAAGAATTTCAATTTGTCAAATTTAAATTATAAACATGACAAAAAACTACATTTAATGTGGGTGCTCCATAAAAAGGCCTCAAAACTGCTGTAAAGACCTGGAATTTCCATTCAATTATTTTAATTAAATTTGAATTATACGGGTCAATGAAATCTATTGGCTTGCAATTCTGAGGATCGGAGATCCTGGAATGATCCGTAAATGTATTTTTATGCTTAAATTAACACTCGTAAGATGTTTCCCTGATAGAAGATTGATAACTCTTAAGCAGTTACTTGGATCAGAAATTCAAGGTAAATTGTTATGCTCAGGATGGTGGGTTTACCCTAGGCGTGACCTAAGTTTAGTCAGCGTGGGCCTCCTTTGAGAAAACCTAAAAATCCCATAACTGTAAATAAAATAATAAAATAAAGTTATTTTATTTTTTAAATTCTTATAACTCATAAATGGTAACTCAGATTAAAAATTCAAGACCATCGCTGAACTCATGAGGTTAGACTTTCTTTAAGAAGATATGACCTTGGGTCATTGAGGCCACCCCAGAAAGTTAGTTTTTGGCAAAAAATAACATAATTAATTGAGAATTATTTTATTTAAATATTAATAACTTCTAAATGGAAAATTGGATTGGAAATCTGAGGGTAACGTAGGGTAAGTTGGGTCATGACTCACCTAGGAAGAGCCTAATATCGACTGAAGTGGGTCAAGGGTGGCTGCTATAAATTTTCTGAAGTTTTGTTTTTGGGTACATTTAGTAAATGTGAAAACAACATTTTATAACTATTGAACTGATGCTCGGAATTGAAATCTGAGGGCACCATTGAACTCACAGCGCCAAAATAGGCTTAAGAAGACTTTCACCATGACAACAGATGGTCGGGAATAAAAGATAGTTTTTGGATTTTTATAAAAAATAATAAAATAGTGTAGACAAAAATTATATTATTCCTGCTGCCATGTCAGTGCGGGTAGTTTGAACCTCCACTTGGGAGTTGGTGGTGGGACCAACACACCCTATCCTTCAATGAGAGGATATGGTGGTGGGGCCCACCCAAACCCAAAATCCCATTTGAGGTTAAATGTAGTGGGGACCACACGAGGCCACCCAACCCCTATTAATGGGAGGATACCATAACCTATTAACTCCATCTATTAATGGTTCCACCACCACCCCTTTTAATGGAAAAACCCTCCTCATTGAATTTGTGCCATCTCCCTTAATTAATTGCACCAACGCGTGTGAATTAATTAATGGGAGCCTCTTGACATCCATCTAATTAATTGTGAAACCCCTCGTGCAATTAATTTGGGTGATTCGAGTTAATTAATTATTCCATTTGAATGATTTTCTAATATGTTTTTAAACAAACCCTCCCTCTCCTATAAAAAGGATTCTTAGGGGTGGTTTTGGGACAACTTCTTCATGCGGCGAAATGATGTCAGAGAGACATGATAGAGGAAATATTATAAATTAATTTATATTTTGAATCACTGTTTGGACTCACAAAAGTGTTCCTTTGAGATGAATTGTTTCATTTTTATGATACTGGTTTTATTTTGATCTGAATAGTAAAAATGGGCCATTTCATATTTTTTTAACTATTTTAAATTCTTTTTTGATGTTGGAAATAACATGTGCTTAACTAATCCAAATTAAAAAATGCTTTCACTTCCAGATCCTACACATCATGGTCTTCATTTCATCTTTTTGAACCAATATCTGAATCGACCATATAGAAGCACCAAGAAAGCTCATAATTGGGTCCTGAAAACTATTTGTAGTTCTTCCTAGTTCTGGTGTTGGATTTATAACTCATTCAGGTGGGCCCCTATGTTGTGATATTCGGTGGATGCATGCGCAAGGCATTTTGGAGCATCTTTAATGAAGAAAGGGCGGCGTGAATTTTCCATTTAGAGGGTCATTAAATCACCTGAATCCAGATGTTTTTGATTTGGAGAGTCTGACTGTACATAATTAATACTCAGAGTAAATCGGCCATAACATTCATAATTCATGTCCAAATCCGTTGAGATCTTAAAGAGACATACCCAATATAATTATAAACAACATTAAAGAAGGTATCAATGTGTGAAGAATTAATTTAATAGGGCCACAACAAGTTAACATTTGGGGGACAAATTCTAGCTATTAAAGGAGGAGAGCTCCACCCTCTCAAGACATCCCATTCTCCATCTCATTCCGTCTGGGACCGCAAGAAATAGAACTTTTCGGCATTCTATTTTATTTATTTTCTTTTTCTTCGTTTTTTAATTCCTTATCTTCCCCATTCATCTCTATTACCTTTAACATGGTGTGGTAATCATTTTTGAGTGATTGGGGGAATGGTTGGTTTTCTACATTGTAATTCTTGAGTTCTTGGAAGCAGTTGAATAAATTTATTTCTTATTCAATGTTGTTTTCAATTTATTATAGCGGATTTTATTATCAAGTGTGATCATTCTTGAATACTAATTCTGTAATTAACTTTTTCTTGGTAAAATAATCATAATCTCCCTCCACTAATTTTGGGTTATATATGATGAAATAAACCAGAGATTAGTGGTGAAATACTCGACGATCATCAGTACGTGTAAAAGGTATAGTGAATGTTTTTGATTGTTTGGGATAAACAAAACTCGATCAGGTATTTCCAATTTAAATTAAGGATATTAAATAAAACTATTTTACACATGGAAGGAGAGTTGACCAAACCGAGATCTTGGTAAGGGTTTCTCTTATCATCAAAATTTCATCATGGAAGTGAGAGGAAATGATTCTGGAAACTCATTTTAATCAAAAATGGAAAAGAGGTTTTAATTAAATTGAACAAGTATATCATTAAAATTATGAAACCGACCCCGACCTAATCACCCTTTTAATATCATTTTTTAAATCATTTGAATATCAAATATCCTTTTAAATGGACAACAATTTTAACCTCCTTTTAAAGTGACAACTCGTTTTGTGTACATTCATCTTTGAGATACATCCTAGGTCAACCAAATTACTGCATTTTATATTAGGAAATAATTTTTTTGCCATTCCCTAGGACAGGAATGCGTCAATAATGGAGCCATTTTTGGGGATTCTATGCCAACAATCCATTTGAAAATAGAATACTTTTTTAAATTAAAAAAATATAAAAAATGTTTTTCCATGATGGTCTCAAATAATATTTCATTAATTCATCGAAAATTTAACCACAAGTTAATGAAAAAATTATTAACTAACCTTGGACTACAGAGGATGATGTTTATCGTTTTTCTAAACTGATCAAGGGAGCTCGAATCCAAATCAACGAAGATGAATTCAAGGATCTCATTCATGCCCATAAAGAAAACCTTGATTACCCAGTGTTGGAGGAATTGGCCAGTGAATTAATTGAACTCCAATAGTATTTTCTAGAATTTTTTTAGGAAATGGTTGAGGTGAATCAAGAATATGAAGTTCAAATAAATGATCAATTTCATGGACTTCAGGAAACAAATAAAGGGCCTAGAGATAAAAATGGATTGTCTAATTGAATATGTTCACACATCCCAAGAAAAACCCAAACATAACCTTGATCCATTAGTGGAAGATAATTCCTCACTAATCCTTATTGTTGAAGAACCTGGGGCAACCATGATGGAATTAAAAGAAGATAAATTTGTCACTTCCCAACCATTTCTGATGAAGATTGATGAAGAATATGTGCCTTATGAAATAAGTATGAGAGATCAAAAAGATCTAGATGAGTTCTAGAAGGAGTGTGAGGAACTACCTGATCCCCATGTTCCTCATAACGTAGAAGATATAACATCATTAAAGGAAGACACCACCAATGATACAGAATTTGTACAGAATATTGAGGAGCATGACTACACACAACTATCTGCTACCACTCTACTCCAAGAGGCACTTCCAATTGAAGAACCAATCGACGATGAGAAAAATCAGGGAGATAATATTTTCATGAACTCATAGTCTTCTAATTTTATTAAAACTGAATTAATTATGGCCTCCCTTTGCTTTAATTTTTCAGATTCGAACAACTCATGTATTGTCTTGGCGGACGAGGAAGAAATTGATGATGCATTTAAAGAGGAACATATGGAGCACCTCAAACATGTTGATTATTTATTTAATGGAGTTCAAGAGGATATACACATGGATTTTTTTTAGGAATAATAGATAGAAGATGCTTACATTGAAGGGAAGGAATTTTCTATTGATATTTCATAAAATAATTTTGTTCAAATTGAATTAAACTTTATGTTTCCCATTGATTTTTCTAATGATGTATCATACCTTCAGTAACAACTGGGTAATAAACAGGAGGCTGTGAAATTGGAAACCAAAGAAAGATGAGGACTCATTCGTTATCCTACCCCCACCAAATAGTTGTATTTTATTTTCATTGGGGTGTATTAGGTGTATTATACTCATAGTGTCCACACAAAAAATAATGAAGCACATGATGTAAAGAAGAGGTTTTATTGGTTCATCACAAAGAAATTCCACCCACCATCAAATTGGGGATAACCAACTAGAACTACCCATATGGAGGGAGTGAAAACCCAGGGCCCACATGGGGGATTAAACCAAGATCTACCCTTCTTTTCTCATCCTATTTTTGTTTTCATTACTTTTAATAAAGGTCTTATGTTTCCTTTTTTTTCTTCCAGGTTATCAGTGTGCAACACTTAGGATCATAACTCAATGTTGCACTAACAATAAATCAGGTGTACCTCTAATTTACATATTCTTGTTATTGTGATTCATTTTAAAATTGTCTTACATGTTAAATCCAATTTAATTAATTAAGGACACAGCATCATTTTAGTCTGGGGGAGGGAACCATTGTTGTTTAGGATTTTTATTTTGTGTTTGTTTTTCAAAAAATTAAAACAATAATTGCTTGTTTTGATATTTTTAAGTGTTTATTTTTAAATTTTTGGTGTGTTTCTTAAAATTTTTAGCAGAAATGATTATCATTACCATTTTTGAAACCCATTTAAATAAGTGAACCAAAATTTTAAAGGAAACTGAGCTTAAATGAATGGTGAAATAACATTGTATCAAGTTCAAGTATTTTGGAATTTGTTGAATAGTAAACCGATTTTTGAAACAGATGACTTATTTCACTGTCTATATCTTTGAAATCACTTTTCTGTGAGGCTTCTGAACCTTTTTTTCATATTCTTGTCATTAACCTCTTTTCTTTGGAGAACCATACCATGCATGCTTTAACATGAATTTTATTTGTTCCTTTTAAAAGATGAGGGTTTGGGGTACGGGTGTTTTAAATGATTGAGGAATTTATTTGGATTGATTCCCCCTTTTCAATATATTAAGTTTCATTATGCCTCACCTTTACATTATCCTTCATTGTATCCCCTAGTAGCCATGAAATTATTATTTGGATAGCCACATTACAAGACAATTTTCCCAATCATACCATCTTTTGATGTGAAATTGCATGATGTAGTTGAACATAAGTGTTAGGGAAGATGTCTTGTGGTGTACTACCTCAATCTATGATACTTTTGGTGGAATATAAAATGTTGAAGATATTATGTTCCTACTAAATATTTCATTTTGTTAAAAAATTTTCCTTTCTGGATATTTCATTATAAGAGAAGTTGTGACTTTTTGGAGCTTTCGATGTAAAAAAAGTTGTACCTATCTAGATCTTTCAAGAAAATTCATGTTTGAAAATATTGAAATTTATTCTGCTGAAATCCTGAGGTGATTGAATGATGATGGATGCTATTTTCTAAAAATGGGATGTGATGTAGACCATATTTGAGTGAAAATTATAATCTTGCAAATTTTCTTTAAAAAGAGTCATGCCCTCCATTTTCGGCCACAAAATTTTTAACATCTAAATCCTACTAACCGTAAACCAAAGAAAAACCCTGAAATGTCCTCATGATAAACAAAAGTCCTTGACATACATCTGCTGTAGAAGTAGAAATTTATCAAGCCTATGGTGACTCATTGTGAGTTTTGATGATAAAAGGCTTGTTCAACATTTACATTTGTGAGATTATAGAAAATTAATGTGTGGTTGGTGTTTTCTGTGCATGGGATATGAAATGAATTGAAAATATATTAAAATCTAAAATGTAGAACTTGAAATAATTTTTTTTGATAAGGCATGATATCTTTTTTTTCATAGTATGGATTTGTTAGATCTCATTGGTATGTGTTTTGGATTTGATTTGATGTTTACTTGTCGAGGTGTCCATGTGCTATGTGTGTGGAAAATGATAGAGGAAATATTTTCAAATAATATATATTTAATATCATTTTTTTACCCACAAAATTGTTCCTTTGAGATGAATTGTTTTATTTTTATGATATTGGTGTTATTTTTAGACGAATAGTAAAAATGGACCCTTTCAGATATTTAACTATTTTAAATTATTTCTGTATTTTCACCATAACATATACTACACTAATCTAAATTGAAAAATTATTTCTTTTCAAGATCCACCACATCCAGGGCTTCCTTTCATAACTTTTTACCAATAGCTGAATGAACCATATGGATGCTCCAAGGAAGCTCACATGTTGGATCAAGAAAACTGTTTGATGTTCTACCTATTTTTTGTGTGGGCTCCATCACAGATTCATGGTCAGCCCAAATGTTGTGATATTTGGTGGGTGTATGCGCAAGGAGTTTTGGAGAATATTTAATGATGGAAGGACCACATGAAATAGCTGTTTATAGGATCACTAAATTAACCTAATCTGGATAATTTCTATTTAGAGAGTCTGACTGTACAGAATAAATGCTCAGAGTAAATCGGCCATAATGTTCGAAATATGTGTCCAAATCCACTGTGAATTTAAAGGGACACCCCTAAGATAATTATGAACAATATTAATGAATGGATCAATGTATGAAGAATTAATTTAATGGGCCCAAAACACATCAACATATGAGGGAAAAATTCTAGCTATAAAAGGAGGAGAGATCCACCCTCTCAAGGCATCCCATTCTCCATCCCATTCCTTCGAGGACACCAAGAAAGAGAACTTTTCAGATTTATATTTTAATAATTTTCCTTTTCTAAGTTTTTATTAATTCTTTCTTCTTACCCATTCATCTCGATTACCTTTACCATGGTGAGGTAAACATTTGGCGTTATTGAGGAAGGGTAGGATTTCTATATTGTAATGCTTGAGTTCATGGACTCAATTGAATAAATTTCTTTCTTCTTAAAAGTTGTTTTAATTTTCTTATAGATGATTTTATTATCTAGAGCGATCATTCTTGAATATTAATTCCATTATTTTTCTTTTCCTTGGTAAAATAACCATAATCTCCCTCCACTAATTTCTGGATTATATACGTTGGAATAGACCATGGATTAGTGGTGAAGTACTCCACGATGGTCAGTACGTGGAAAAGGTGTAGTGAATGTTCTTGATTGTATGGGATAAACAAAACTCGATTGGGTATTTCCCATTTAAATTAAGGATATTCCATACAACTATTTGACACATGGAAGGAGAGTTGACCAAACCAAGATCTTGGTAATGTTTTCTCCCAACAACATAATTTCACAAAGAATGTGAGAGGAATAAATTGTGGAAACTCAATTTAATTAACAACAAATAAGAGGTTTGAATTAAATTGAACAAGGATAGCATTACAATTATGAAACCGATCCTGACCTAATCACCCTTTTAATATTATAGTTTTTCAATAATTTTAATTTCATGTTTTCTTCCAAAAGCACATCATATTTACCCCTATTTTAATGTGACAACATGTTCGGTGAGCACTCCTCTTCAGGAGACATCCTATGTCAACCACATTACAATATTTTTACTTAGTAAATAATTTATTTTCCATGCCCTATGAAAGTCATGCGTTAAGACGTGATTCCCAAACCATGTAGAATTATTCCTCCAATGAATAATCATCTCCCATGAAGAATGAATAATGATGAAAGTCATTTTCATCTTTATTCATCCGGTGTAAGAAAAGGAAGCACTGACGCCCACGAAGAATGCCGACAACGTCATCTTGAATAGTCTATTTCAAGAACCTCTTCCTCCTACATTGAATGAACGACGACTGCCTTCCGTGACTCCATCGTCGATCACAAAATTCGATGTAGGGGTTTTATTTTATTTAATGTTCGAACTTTTTCCCACATTCTTCCTTTCTATCAAAATGATGAACGGTGGTTGTTGTACTTCATACATTCAAGACGTCTGCTAACACCATAAACATAGAGGGTTTGGGCCAACCTCAAATGGCCGACACCCTCCGTCGATTTTTCATTGTGGTGTCCTCTGACATGGGAATGAGGTGACAATAGCCAAGGCGGAAACAATGATGGCCACGCTACCCGCAGCCTCTGAGAATCGTGTTGCACCTGCAGCGCACCGATTCCCGATTCGAACACCGCCACTCTACCCGCAGCTTCCCCTCGCGCCCCGCGGACCTTCCGGTGGCCAACCCAGCACCCTTTCATGGCCTGCCCGGTGCCCAAGGGGCATGCCGCACCCTGCCCGGTGCACCCGCTGCCAGCCCGGTGTCCTGCTGGGCTTCCTGCGCGCTACAATGCCTGACCGCTGGCCACCCCGCCACCGTCCATCCGATCCGACCCACAGCATCCCCCGTGATGTCACTGGCCAAACTGGCCTAGGGTCTATGGCTGAGTTACCAAGCCACCTACGTGGTGACTATCGGGCCGAAACGCGGGCCCAGCAGACCAGGTTAAAACTTAGAGGGCTTACCCTCCCAATGGGCCAGGTCAGACCCATAGAGTCTGGTCGGGGTGACCCTGAACTAGTCAACCCAGACTATGTTGGGCCGAGTCGGTCTGACCGAGTGGGATTGGACCCGGGCCCATTAATGACCCATTACCTTATTGGGACATTTTCTTTGGCACTGCACATCCGTTTGATGAACCGTTATTGGCACCAGTTTTCTTGGAACATAGGCTTTTCTTTGAGTATACCCCAATGGAGTTCGGGGTATTGTTGATCCAAGTTCATGTTGGTTCATACACAAATCTAACCGGGCCCCGGGACTAATATTCTAATAACACACAGACCGAGCGTCCAGTTGGTGCGTCTTCTGTTGTGTTGAGACCCCAATGATGAGGTGGACCATTGAGATACTTCTACTCGATAATTTGTGAAATATGTATTTCTAATATTAGCTCATTGAGTGGATCCTTCCAAAGCTGAGTGAACAGTGTACGGAGAACTAGTAGCTGGTCGTGTGGTGGAGGTTAGTGATAGAACATACGAAGGTTATTATTGAGTGATCTTGTCTGGGTCATATTTGGTGTGGGTCAGCACTCAACAATCATGTGTGGGTCAGTTCAAACTGATCTTGTGTGGGTCAATGCTCATTGATTCTATGTGGGTCAGCGTACCTCAATCCTATGTGGTTCAGATCATGTGTGGGTCATTGCGGGGGATAGTAACTATCCCACATGTTTGGTTCAGACTCCGTATGGTTAGAAGCAGTGCCTCTTGACAGAATAATATGATCTCTATTCGTTACTAATCATTTGTACTTCTATAATTCACCAGCCATAATTTTGATAATAAAAATCCTGGTTTTGAGCTGATTCATTGACCTTTGTGTTTTCTTCATGATTGAGATCGGTTATATGATAAATTTTGTATATGTGTGAGAATATACCTATGTATTGGTTTCATTTGATTTCATACTATGTGGTTTGTCATTGTTGGATTTTGTGAGACCTTGTGGGTCTCGGGGTCCATACTGAGTATCATTATACTCACCCCCGCACGGGCTATACCTGCAACTTGTTGTGTTGTATGTAGACAACAGACAATGCTGATGGAGGCCAAGAGTACCAGGACTGAATTGTACCTGGAGGTGTACCACAGGATAGGTCGGTATCTGGTATAGACTGACGTACTAGGTATGTAGAAAAGGTAATCTCTACATACCCTTCAAGTAGGATCCGTGGGGGATGATCCAGGAGCATCTTTCACCTTCCAGCTGTTTGGTCCCATTCGAGTTATACATGTACTTTACTGTTTGGCTAGTATTTCCATTCCCTTGTACTTTCCATCACTTCATCTGTATACAGTATTACTTAGTGTTTTTCTTCCATTTGTGTACTCTGATTGTGTGTGATTACTTTTATAAAGGTAATTCCTTCTCGGCTTCGGGATTTACACCTTTGGTGCTAGTCACCATCCCCTGGCCTATATAAGGCAGGCTTGGGGTAGTCACGGAACGAGCCCCGAGGATAGGTCATGACAAATTTGTATCAGTGGAATTGGTTCTACCATAGAACATAGGACTCTGATATTTATTTTCTATAGAGAAATAGTGTTAAGGGTTCTATGTGTGGTTTCCAGTTTAGGGAGTCCAGTGTTGGTGTGGCGGCCGACGTATCCACACACCAGGACCCTGACATTTGATTTTTGACTCAGTGCACGAAAACAATTATTGTGTCTATGTTTTCAAAAGTTTTCTTCGTGCCAGCTCAACAAGGTCAACTCACAAAGTATAAACTTCTAATAGTGGCACACCTATTCCTTATAAGGATGTCTCTACGCAGACAACAAGTTAGGGTTCCCGAGATAGTACTTGATGATGGCCCACCGAGCGACAAGACTCTAGTGTAGGGCCCTCTTACTATGTTGGAACCTTCAAGTGGTGTACCAGCAGCACCACCACCCATTGGGAAGTAGATTCCACCATCTAAATTAGAGGATAGTGCACTCCGACTGAGCGTGTTGCACAATTTCCAGCAGAAGAGGCTTTCTAGGTTTCTAGGCGAGACAGATTCCCAGGTAGGAGAGGACTGGATGAAGGCGATTACTATAGTTTTCCACCTAGTTGAGAGACTAGTAGAGTAGATGTTAATCTGGGAAACTAGCCTTTTTAGTTGGATGCCATGAGGATGGTCTTCATAGTGATGAGGTTTTGGTATGTCGATCGTTTTTTGATATGGTACCTTCGGGCAGTGTGGCAACTATATCACTACCCGTTGGATAGCAGACATTACTGGCAGTACCGGTATAGGACACTTTTAGGCATAATGGCTTTCATGTGTTTCAGCATCAGATACCCCTCATGTTCTGAGGTGATCCTAAATCACAAGCAGCTAAGGACTGGCTTGAGGAGGTGGATGAGAGTTCCCTTCAGCTTCTACAGTTTCAGACGGATGACATGTCGGTAGATGAGTATTCCTGGAGGTGGACAAACCATTCATGGTACTCGATGAATGCGATGTGATCAGTGATTCGAGGCTCGGATTTCTGAGCGATGTGTGTTTAAGAATAACTGAGCCAACACTTTTCTTATATGCATTCCTACTCATGTTATCGTGCTAGAGAGAACTGTTGTGGATTAATGTTCTTTGGACGATAGGATACAACCAGTAAATGTTAGCAGTGGGAAAGCTGGAAACTGGTTCCAGTCTCAGATACTAGGGCATGCAAGAAATTTTGGAAATAGGATGTGACATAGATAGATAAATCTGCAGGGTAGCAGATGTTGAAGAAGAGCTAGGAGAGTATCATGAGGTTGTTTACATTTCGACATGTTACAACCACCCGCCTTTTTATTCTCCACCAGGCTTAGGGACCTGGAGGGCATGAGAAGTTAGTAGTTGCATGCGATCATGGAGATTGACCCAAGGGCTCTATCAATGATTTGAGGTATGGACTGTTTCTAGTACTAGATGTTGTATCAATAGACATCGGTACTAATCATTACATCCTTCCATGAATCATGTACCAGACCTAGATTTTCATGTTAAACTATTGAAATGTACCTCGCTTCTAGAGATACCATTGGTAGGAGACTCAATAATCACACATACGTAGACAGTGTGATCTGACCCTCGAGGGGAGAGTTTAGGTTGGAACCTCTTTGTGGTATTGTCGAGGACATTCGATATTAGATTAGGTATGGACTGGGAAACTACAGTTCATAGATAGATTTACTGTATTAGGAAAAAAGGAAGTGGTTTATCTACTACTTTGGAATAGTGTTTTCCTTGGTCTTAGAAAAAGGAATCCCAGGTAGCACATGATACACTCATGCATAGTAGGGTGCAGGTGATCACTCATGAGTCGGCCAACCTCACCCTCATGGCAGTAGATGTTTTTGGTTTTGAGTTCCAAACATGAGTGGCTAGGGTTCCTCCAGGACTATAACATTGGGATAGTATATATCATGGGAAGGGGGAACAGGGTAGCATACACACTCAGCAGGAGGTCTATCCTGTAGCTATTAAGTGTGGAAATAAAGAATCATTATTCTTTAAAGATATCCTTTTGGGATAGAGATGGTGTATCCTTTATTCAGTCTCTTATAGTCACTCACCCACTTCTTCAGAGAGTCATGTAGGCACAACATTGAGACGTAGACTGTAGGACGTGACGTGCTCACATATCCACAGGGCAGGAACCTGATGGATTTTCGGAAGGTGGGAAGCATGTAATTCTTTTCAGGGGACATAATATAGTGTCACTTGCACTTCAGGAGGATGTGTTGATGGATTTCCACAAGTCCCCAATAGTGGTACATCATGGTGTGTAGAAGATGTATGAGGACCTCCGACGACAGCACTGGTTTCTAGGTATGATGAAGGTATTAGTTGAGTTTGTTCGTGATGACTAACTTTTCAGCAAGTGAAGATTGAGAATCAGGTACTAGCATGCTTGGTTTAGCCTTTAGAGATATCAAAGTGGAGGCGGGATTATAAATTCATTGACTTTGTGATAGGACTTCCATGTACGTCCATGAGACATGACTCTATTTGGGTGATTGTCAACCAAATCACCATGTCAGCCCACTTCCTACTGACGAGAGATGGTGTGAGCTATCACGGAGAAGGTGAAAATCATCCAAGAGTGGATGAAGATGGCATAGAGCAGACAAAAGTCATGTGCTGACAGAATACAGAATCCTCTGGAGTCATAGGACGGTGACCATGTCTTTCTACAGGTCTCACCTCGACAAGTTGTAAAGAGATTAGAACAAGGAGGCAAGTTATCTTTGAGGTATATTGAACCTTTTTAGGTCCTCAACAGATTTGGTGAGATGGCATACCTCTTAACTCTTCCACCTCAGTTGCACCGGGTGCATGACATCTTCCATGTATCTTATCATAGGAGATACATACATGACCCTTCCCACATCATCGACCATGGGGAGTAGTACATCGATGATGGGGTGACCTTTACAAAGTTTCCAGTGGATATTGTGGATCATCATAAACGGGTCCTATGTGGATGGTCAATACCTCTAATGTGCATTTATTGGCAGCATAAGAACCTCCAGGAGAGCACATGGGAGGGGGAGGCTCAGATGTGTTCTCAGTACCCCCACTTGATACCTTAGTTATGATTTCTGGCTTATGAGGATGTAGATCCCTAAGGTGGGGAGAATTTAAACACCTGGAATTTCCATGCAATTTTTTTCAATTAAAATACAATTTTACGGGCCCGTGAAATCAGACGGTGCACAATTATGAGCCCTGGAGTGCCCTGAATGATCTGCGATGTTTTATTAATCTTAAATTAACACTCATAAGTTGTTTTCCTGAAATAAACAGAATTACACTTAGAGAGTTACTCAGATCAGAAATCGGAGGCCACCGATGCACTCAGGATGTCGGGTTTACCCTAGGCATGACTAAAGTTTAGTCAGCGCAGACCTCTAGTGAGAAACCACAAAAATGGAATAAACGTAAATAAAATAAATAAATAAAGTTATTTTATTATTCAAATGCTTATAAGTCACAAACGATAACTCGGATTACAAATTTGAGACCGTTGCTGAACATATGAGTGTAGACTCTGATTAAGCAGATACTAACATGGGTCGGTGAGGGCCCCCATATAATGTTAGTTTTTCATCAAAAATAAAATAATTAAGTTACAATAATTTTATTTTAAAATTAATAACTTTTAAAAGCTAACACAGATTTGAAATAATAGGGTACGGTTGGGTTTGATGGGGTATGATTCACCTAGGAAGAGCTTAACCTCGACCGGAGTGGGTCGAGGGTGGATGTTATTAATTTTCCAAACATTTTTTCAGGTACGTTCAGTAACCATGCGAACGACGTTTTATAACATTTGAACCAAAGCTCGGAATTGAAATCGGAGGGCACCATTGAACTCACAGCGCCAATATTCGCTCATGAAGTCATTAACCTTGATGGTGGATGGTCGGAAATAAATTTTTATTTTAGTATTTTTATAAAAAATAATAAAATAAAGTATAGCCACATATTATTTTATTCAAGTCGACATGTGAGTGTAGGTAGCTGGAACCTCCACTTGGAAGTTGGGGGTTAGACTGCCACACCCTAACCTCCCATGAGAGGTTATGGTGGTAAGGCCCACCTGAACCCAATATCCCACGTGAGGTTAAATGTGGTGGGGACCACATGAGGCCACCCAACCTCTATTAATGGGAGGAGATCATAACCTCTAAACTGCCCCTATTAATGGTGTCACCGCAACCGTTTTAATGGAAAAATCCTCCTCTTTGAATTTGTGGAATATCCCTTTATTAATGGAGCAAATGCATGTGAATTAATTAATGGGAGCCTCTTGATATCCTCCAAATTAATTGTGACACCTCTCATGCAATTAATTTGGTGGATCCTGTTTAATTAATTCTACCATTTGAATTGTGTGCCAATGTTATTTTAGACAAACCATCCCTCTCCTATATAAAGGATGCTTAGGGGAAAGTTTTGGGATGTCTTATTCAAGCAAAGAAATGCTGGAAAAGAGAAATGACCCCAAAACCAAGAAGAATTATTCCTCCAATGAAGAATCATCACCCATGATGAACGACAAACTAAAGACGTAGTCTTCATCCTTCTTCAACCGGGGAACGAATAGGGAGCACTGCCACCCACAAAGAACGATGACGATGTCATCTCAACTCATCTTATTCGAGCACTTCCTCCTCCGAATTTGATGGAATGACGAATGCCTTCCGCGACTCCATCATCGATTTCAGAATTCGAGGTAGGGGTTTTATTTTATTTAACGTATGAACTTTTTCCAACATTCATCCATTCTATCAAAATGTAGAATTGTTGTTGTTGTACTTCATACATTCGAGTCGTCTGATATAACCATAAATGCGGAGGGTTCAGGCCAACCTCCCAGGCCGACACCCTCTATTGATTTTTCTTTCTGGTGTCCTATGACATGGAAATGATGCAACAACGATGAAGGTGGAAACAGTGAAAGTCGTGATACCCGTGACCTATGAGAATTGTGATGTACCCACATCGCACCGAATCCTGGTCTGAACACCACCGCGCTACACGCGGCTTGTCCACACCCATGTCGGTGGCCTGCTCAGTGCCCCGCACCCCTACTGGCGTGCATCCCAACCAGCCCGACCCTACCGGCGGCCTGCCTGGAGCACCCGCGCCTCGCCACGGCCTACCATACGCCCATGCGGCCTGTCGTGCCCTCCCTGTTGCACCCGCAGGCTGCCTAGTGTCTAGTAGGCCTGCTCGCACCCTGTGCATCCTACCCACGAGCCACCCAGCCACCGGCCATCTGGGCCAACCCATGGTGTTTCCCATGATGTCACTGGCCAAACCGTCCCGATGTCCCTGACCGAGTTACCGAGACGCCTACGTGGTGACTACCAGGCCAAACCGCCCTCGCGGTCCACTGGGCCGGACCCATTGAACCGGGTCAAAACTGAGCGGGCTGACACACCTAATGGGTCGGGCACACCAAAAATGTATGACTGGGTTGACCCAGACCTTGTCAGCCCAGACAGAATTGGATTGAGTCGGTCCGACCGGGTCGTACCGAACCCGAGCCCATTTCTGACCCATTACCTTCTTGGGCCATTTTCGTTGGCACCAAATATCAGTTTGACGAACCGTCAACGACGTAGGTATTCATGGAGAATTTTCATCCCTCTGAGTATAAACCACTGGAGACCGAGGTATAGTTGAGCCATGGTTAGGTTGGATCATACATGAATCCAACCGCGCCCTTGGGACTAAAATGCTAATTACTCATAGACCGGACGTCCGATTGGCATGTCGTCTGTTAAGTTGAGATCCCTATGACGAGTCAGACCATTGATATACTTCTACTCAGGGCTTCATGACAGTTGGGGTTTGACTAGTAGCTCGTGGACCGAATCCTTCAAGAGGCGAGCAGACTGTGTACAATGACCTAGTAGCTGGCAGTGAAGTGGAGGATGGATACAGAACATACAGAGGTTAGTACCGAGAGATCCTGTGTGGGTCATCACTCAGCGATCATGTGTGTGCCAGTGCATAAGAATCATGTGTGGGTCAGATCCTGTGTGGGTTAGTGCTCAGCAATCCTATGTGGGTCAGCGCATAACTGTCCTTTATGGGTCATTGCGAGGGTTAGTACCTATCGATCCTGTGTGGGTCAGACTCCGTATGGTCAGATGCAGTGCCTCTTCACAGAAAAAGATGATCTAGCTTCGCGTCAACTCATTTTTACTTCTAGTATTCACCATCCATTTTTTCAATAATAAAACTCTAGATATTTAGTTGAGTCATTGACCCTAGTGTTTTCTACACGGTTGATTTGGGTTACTTGATTACTTAGGTATATGTATGTGCATATACATAAGTGTTGGTTATCCGTTGATTTCATACATTATGGTTTATCCTTGTTGGATTTTGTGAGATCTTGAGGGACTCAGAGTTCCTATTGAGTACAGTTATACTCTCCCCTATGTGGGCTATGCATGCACCTCATTGTGTTGCATTTAGACGATAGACAGCGCTGACGGATGCCGAGAGTATAGGACTGGACGGTACCTGGAGGTGGACCTCACGACGAGAAAGTACTTGGTGGAGACTGATGGATCAGGAGTGCAGAGGAGGCTATCTGTACCTACCCTTCATGTAAGATCCATTGGGGTTGATCTAGGAGTAGATTTCACATTCCAGCTGTTTTGTCCATCTCGAGTTGAACTTGTACTTTATTGTTGGGCTTGTATTCCCGAAACCTTTTACATTCCATCACTTCTTCTGTATAGAGTATATCTTAGTGTTTTGCTTCCAATTATGTACTCTGATTATGTGTGTTCACTTTTATAAATGCAATAAATTCCCAACTTAGGGATTTAGGCCATTGTTTCTAGTTTCTATCCTCTAGCCTATAGAAGGATGGCCTGGGTTAGTCACAGCACGAGCCCCGAAGACAGCTCGTGACAACTGCATTTTTCTAAAAATACGTATTTTACCCAAAATTTATTTTTTTTACCATGTTATAGAATAAGTGAAAGATGAATTATTTTGTAATAAAAATAAAAATGTAGTTCATACTATTCCAAAAAGATATTTCATAACAATATATCATTATTTAGTGGATCTAAGTATTGCGTACAACACACGCTATCGAGGAAGGTCGCTTTTGTGCGTAACACAATCCAGGAATGTTGTTTTCATATACTACAAGCTAATACGGTGTTGCATATAGTACAACATAATCATAGTGTAGCGTATAACACAAGACATTAAATAAATTAAAACGAATATTCTTCATAAAGTCTCGTGGTGTTAAAATGAATATCCCTATATACTCAACAATGACTAGTAGTTTTTATGTTATGTAGTTAATGTAATTGAAATACAGGGATTCCACACCACAAATCCACGTAATACATAACAAAATGAACATAGTTCTGAGTCTGAATTGCTGATGGAGTCCATCTGAGAGGCAATGCTCATCATTTCATTCCATAATAAGTACAAAACGATGTTATGAAAATATATTATACATAGATTATGATAATAATGAAATCAATTAATGGATAAAAACAACCCAATATGGATTACACTTCTATGTAGAGGATCAACACGTATATAGTGTTGGTCACAATGATACAATTAACTCTAACTAGGGCATGAAGTTCAATAGAAGATCTCACATTGGGACACAAAGTGGGATTCTGATGACTCTATTCAACAAGTCATATTGAAGGGATTGTTGTCATAGGTGTAGAGGAGATTCCATAATGACCATAGAGGAATAAAAGTGAGTAACACATCCTTACGAAACATTCCTAAGATGAATAAGGAAAGGGCTCAACATCATGTTTTATGGTGTAAACATAATATAGATGGTCTTACACACTATATCACTTGTCCCTATCTCCCGCACTCATAAACAACCCATCTCCCATGTCGAGTACCTATACATGTAAGAGTAAACAACATGGTGATTGTCTGTATACAATGTTTATGTAAAAATACATGACAAAGCCCATGTTTTTTTCAGGTCATTCCAATGTAGTTGAATACAATGTCTGCACCAACTTCTTTACTCTATCCCAAGTCTGTATACCCTCTATGGTACATGTTGAATTTCAGGGAAGATGTCATATGTAGTTTTATAGGGAAATATACTGTGTGGTCCATAACTATCTCAAAAATAACATTCCACCTCTTGCAGATTTACAATGGGTGTGTAATACCATATTACATGCCTTGTGGTTTGGTATTTTCTAGAATATCACATTCGATGTATGCCTCTTCTTCCAATCCTTCTATAAAAAATATTGCAACTAAAACAACCGATAATCAAATATCAATCCTAGGTGAGTCATTCCATCTTATATTAACATATTCTAGGGCTTATATCCATCTGGAAAATGATATCTCTCTTAGTTTTTCATAGTCTAATTAAGAACATGAAATTGGGTATCAAAATTTATTCGATCTATCACCACATCGGTGTTTTCACCACTATCATGTTTTGTTGATCCCAAATCTATAATATTGGATCATTGCACAAAAAATCTGGACTACAATTACTGATTCATTGGGATATGTTAAACCATCGAGAAAATGTATAATTTTTGTGGGGATTGAAAATTCACTACACAAATTAACAACACCAAACACTAGAAATGATCCACAGTCAATATTTTTATTGGTCTCAATCCATAACCGTTAGAACAAAAATGAAAAATTAAATATCGCCAATATGATTATCAAAATATAAACACACAAAGCAAAATATCTCACAAGATGATTAAACATCAGATCAATATGTTTATTGAATGATTCATATTCCAACATTAATCAATAATGAGATAGAAGTACAATTAAAAATACATCCTACCATTATATGGATAAATCGTTGGTGATATCCTTTGATTTCATAATGATTGAGTAGTTGATCATTAAATATGTCATTGTTTGCAAAGAAAATATAAAATTAATGCACTGTAATGGAAATCTAATGATTTATAGGGTAATGCGAATAATCTGGTAATTTTTTTAAAATGGAGTATTTAAATAATGTTTTCAGTCATTTCATCAATAAAAAAATAAAATAATTTAATTAATTATGATTTTCATTTTACACTCATGATATATTTTCACAAAATAAATCATGCCAGTAGTAGGTATGTCACAAGTAATGTGAAACTCATGTTATGATCTCAATGTTTCCCTCCAATTCTTATTCTCATCCATAGAATATAAATTTTCTTCTTTTTCACGAAATTGGATTGTGTATTCTTTTTGATATATTAAATATATTTAATTAAGTTATTCCATGCATGCTGAGAATAAGAATTTATTCTAGTCATAGCCCATGGTTTTTAAAAAAATATTTAAAACATCACAATATATTAAATGGAAAATATGAGTAATTACATTCTTCCAACCTTAAATTTTTACTTCCTATAAAACCCAAAATACGGATTACACAAATAGATGAGGTTTCTAAGAATATATATGATCCTACCACTCATATGTTCTCTTCTAGAGATTCTCATGCTTCCACCAAACATGCAAGAAAGGAATTTCATTCGCATGAATTATCCATTTATACTGATCATCAATCCATATTGGGGGTAGAGGTAAGTGGTATACCACCTCACTATATCATTGATGTATCAATAAATTTAAACCATATCATGAAGACCTATTTTCACCGTAAAAAGACCTCATTAATTCATGTTGGTGTTAAACCAGTGGAAAACATGGCCTCTTTATTCGAAAACCAATTGTTTAATCCATCAATCAGAAAATGAAACTGGATAGCTCGGTGCAGTCCACATCCACTCGTGGATGATCTTCATCTACATGGATGTTGATCACATAAAATCTAGTCCCATAAGGTCCTACTCTAGTTTTGTATTCTAGAAAAGCAGTGAAATTAATTGTTTCCCATACGAAGCATCAAATTATTCCATAAAAATGGTGTAATGGTTACTATTACTGTACTCAAACTCCGCTAGTGTTAAGTGATCTTACACTTTGTGGCCAAACACCAACATTACTTCACAAAACATGTATCCATAACCAAAATTATATGTTGTATGGACATCCATATTAGGAGAGATACTACTCTAAAATGTAACTACATATCAAAATACACTTATAATACCTTTTATAGACAATATGTGATGAATGAATCATAGTATGAAATTGTCATTGAAGGAACACTATGCGGTTGAACTATCTCATTAACATAGAGGAGTCACATGATATCTACTCAAATATGTTCGTAAATAGATAAAAACTGAACTAACTTGTTGATCTTCTGTATGATAACCCATATGGAATCAAGTCCCCTGGATGTATATTCTAAACTCATCACAATGACCATGGTTATTGATTCCCACTTCCACTCAGAAACCTCAAGTGGTTGAGTTATTCCCATTGGAAAATTTTTCTCATCCTTCACTTATTGACATATAAGGTGCCATATAATGAAATTTTCAACCCTTTTCATATTTCATAGAAACTAAAAATGATGTAAGAAGTTCTAGTAAAACATTTCCTCACCTGGTTGTACTAGAAAAGGGGAAATTTGAAATTCTATTAGAACCTAGTATAGTAACATAATTTTTATCATCATGCAAAATTATAAAATAAAGACATGATCCACACCATTTGAAAATCCATAAAGAGATTTTAAATTGTATATATGATTAAATAGGGCCTCATAGTCTATATGAATATGTTGAGCCTCCCAAACACACTGTAAAAGTAGATGGGTGAAAATCATCGTCTAGAGGTAAGATACTCCATCTCCACCCACAAATGATAACTACAATGACAATAACCACTTTCATGAATCATTATAAATCTTCGGGAATGATATCCTATAGAAATATTTTCTACCACATTCCACATGATATGAGTATGTATAATCTAAAATTCAATATTTTTTAGAAACTCTATAAATTTATCATTCCTCAATTTAAGAAAATTTTGTTAGATGATATAACTAACAATTTTGTGATCAGAATATAAGATAAATTGTTCACCCATCATTTAGTTTCTATACATATTTAGTCTAATGACTATTGTTTCTATATCAAGATCTTGGGACATGTAGTTTTACACATCTAGTCTCAAATGTGGTGAACAATAATAAATCTTCACTTTTACCTTCCTCACAAAACAACCATGACCCATCCCTCATGCATTAAAGAACAATATGTACATGACACCACTCTCTGATAATATCTATTAGTGAGCGCTTGTAAATTTCAACATCAACTACTCAAAATAATGTTGGAACCCCACCATCCTCATGAAAAGAAATCTCTTAATGGTAAATGATTTTAATTGTGGTTACAAAATGGTGAAGTCGTCTATGAATATCGGGTAATATATTATCGATCCAATGAACCTCTAGGACTATATCATGCTCATTCGATGACTCAAATCTAAAACTAACTTGACCATGGAATGATACACTTCTACATTATCCTCTACGATACTGTGTCCATGAATGAGGAAAATCTATTATCAAAATTTACACAACAAGAGCTTTCATTTGGGTAGGTTCTCTTAGAGTATATCTAAAACCATCCCCACTCATCTATTTTGATCTTCCATGGATCCCAAATACTCAAGGTTATCATGGATAATGTATACCATGAACTGTTCTATGAAAGGTTGAAGGAGAAGAATCATGAGTCCAATGAAAAATAATGGGGAATTAGACATGATAATGATAATCAAAAAATAGACATATTAACAGTAGAGACATATCAATGTCGTATTCATTATATCCTTGTCCTGTACAAGTATCTTGTGATTGAGTTACTTTAGGAACACCATTGAATACCATCATTACCCTCACAGCTGATAAAATATTTCATTTCTCCTTGGAAGTGGAAACTTTTTCTTCATGGTCACATAGTTCTTGCACCAGTTGTCAACACATAACCTAAAGATCTTGTCAGACTTCTTTTACAAAAAAATGATGATGCCTACAGAGAAACACTGGGCCTAAAAAATGCATTAATCTATATGTCCTCCAACTACACCCACATCATGAAAAAAACCTGGCGACCCAACTCATATGTGTGTGTAGATATCAGTTTCATCATGCGGTTTGTATTACTGTAGATGTCTATATCTCAGAGGGGTGGAAATCCCAGATCATCCTCATAGAAGAATTCCTCGTACTCCACCACTGTATTAGGATTCTTCAATCTCATAAAATTTACTAAACCAATGGTTAGGCTACACTAATGATGAGTAATTAGTTGTACCCTCATCTATATTTTCCCACCCTACATCACATGGGATTATATTTCATCGATATAGGAAAACCTATCTCTATTAATGCAGGCACACTAAATCCTCCATATGTAAAATTAAATCTAGGAATTAATTGCTGATGATAAATCCATACATAAAATGAAATAATAAGGTGTCATTTATGCTAGAAAAATTTCACAATAGAAACTCATTCCTCCAGGTGTCTAGTTACATTGTCAGTGCATATTTATTAACATTGATCTGTTTCCAGCAGTAGTCTCTAAGTGAAAGGATAGAGTTAATAGATCATCCAAAATCTGTAATTCTCATATAAGATATGATGAATAAATTAATGAATATAAACTATGTCTATCAGTATTATAGAAAAGGTATAAGATTCACTGATCATACTTCTATTCATTTTCAATGCCTCTCGGTCATGTGCTTTGAAAGCCTATAGATATCCCCACCCATGTCCTTCAACTTATTAAGCATGGAGTGTACTTCCTATTGATGGTGGTGGTAACAAGTAAAATAATTTACCACCTCATACTAGACTTTCATGTCATATGACATGAGTGTTGCACTACATAACAATATTATTATACCATAGACACTACCTTGATGGTCCATACATTATTCTTTAGAAGCTATATAGTGGGTCATAAAATCTCAAGCAATATGTCCTATACAATCAGATGCATTAAAACACCTCTCTCTAGGATTAATAGATTTACCATATAATCCAAGAACCATAGACCTTCCATGATGGGATTTCTTTATCACACATCATTCATATATTGGTCACTAAGACAGATGTTGTCTCCCTACTGCTGAGGACTATACTCCTGCATTTCTGCTACCAAATACCAATGGTTGTATCTATTGATCCATGAGAATAAAAATGACCAATGAACATATCATCATCCTTTGCATAAGTATAAATTCATAGAGGTTAAAGATTGTCTCTTATATCTCTACACAAACCTTAAACAAATTTACGAGACCTCAATAACAGGTCAAGAACAAAATACACCAACTTCATGGAGAGTTCTGTTAACATCCATGAATACCCGACTAATATAATAATACCATGTTGAAGATATATAAAAAAAAGCATACCCCATGACCTCATCGTATCTATATAGAAATCCTCTCTAAAATGGAGATGAAACTGTATCTCTGGAATAGACTCCTTATCATTTAATTGGGTCACTAGTCGCCACTATCTTTTTACTAGGAATCAAGAATGGTCACATCCAAGACCACCATTTAATATGTTGGTGTTATGATTGTATTAAAAAATCAGGTCACCTCCTTGAGAAAGTCTTTATCAGCCAGTTGTTCAAGTTCATCTCAGAACCGTATGTGTATTTGTCCTTGAACCACTTGATGTGCACATACCAAGTAAACATCATCCATTGATACATGGGTTTCATGTGATTCTTTATAGGTGGTGGTATAGATGGTACACCACATGGATGTAACATCTCTGGAAAGAGACCTTGAATTAATGTCTCATCTTTGAGTGGATCTTCATGGGGATGCTCACACTAAATCCTAGCAGATATATATTGGGGATGAATCACAAAATAAAAAATATGTTCCATAGTCAATGAATATGTAATAGGTGATGGATCAAGGACAAGGAAACCCCCAAACAATTCTAATATGAATCTTATAAATTTTTTCCCTATAAATAGAGTTCATAGGCACCAAGTTGAAATATATGTTGTTATAGTAATGGTGTAAAGATACCTTGGTGGCCACACCACCACTGGAGTCACTATCATGAATGTCAAACTCAAAACACATAACATTATTTCCCCAAACTAAACTCATACACTCTATTCCTAAGGTACAACCACTTTCTATGATCAAACTCTATAATGATCCATCCTAGTGGGGACCAATCAATGAATCCCAATGCCATCCTCATATAGGATTAGGTATGGAGACTAGCACTGAGTTGGATTATCCCTAATATGGGATTCCATAGCCTATGTACCTATAGACAGAAACATATCCATGCCCATAAAAGGATGAAATGTTAAAAAAATTGAAAAACTGTTCAGGATAACATATAAATATCAATACCAGATTGTCATATTAAGTAATTGAATGTAATTAGGACCTGTTAGAAGATCACGATAAACAGTTTGTAAACAACCCAATCCTAGATGTAATATTGTGGATTGCAGTCATGATACTGTAGGAATTAAACTCAGTCTTTTTGAAATCAAGAAGAATTGTATATTCTAGAACATTTTATGACTCTTTTAAATGGTTGATCATCTACACAATACATGAAACATGCGTGATAGGACCATTCATGTATCAGTAAGAACACTACCAAGTCAACAATTATGAACCAAGGATCTAAATCTAGACCTTATGTAGGGATTACAATGACTCTACCAATGATGTACTACTTAATGGATTTTTTTCCAATGTGTTTGAGATGATTCCATACTACCCCTAGAGAAATGGATATGGGGAACCCACTCTAATGATACTTTTCCACGAGACCGATTACATGGAACACACACCAACTTTTTAGGAGTATGGGGTGTGTAGAAGGTATTACACATGGTTTCCCTTGAACTGGGTCCCGCCTGTGTAGAAACAATAGGTACCTCATGACTTACTCATGTCATTGTATGAGTATATGTCATATTAGCTACCTGGGTACCGTTCTCGTGTAACAATACAAAATTAAACATTGTCCATTTCATGTTCATGTAGTGGAGTACGTGGGATGCTTCATTCTGATTACACCATCCCATGGTGTGTACCCTCTATGGAACGTGCTAATATGTACATTATAGATCACATGCCATGTCATAGGGACACACATTGTGTGATCCTTAAATATCTACTGAAACCCTAGGTGCCACTAGGTGGGAACCGCCAATAGTGTAATCCAATATTGCATGTTGTATGTATCAAAATATTCTATTATCATATATCCATTATACGGACCTTTGGCTGCTACTCCTAATATCAATCGTATAACCACATCACCGGATAATTGATGATCAAGCCATAGAGTTCATTAAATCATTGAACCACCCATTCTGGGATTTAGAATTATTTATAAAATGATATCATCCATCGTTATTTTTTGTGTGTTTAAGAACATGAAATCAGTTATCGAATATTGTATGATATATCTTCACTTCTATCGTTGCACCACTATAATGTCGTGTTGATCCCAGTTCGACAACATCAGATCATTTCACTTAGAAAATGTTGTGTAATAATTTATTCCTTGGTATATTACATACCATTTTCTAAAAAAATAACGCCCATGAAAATATATGAAATGATAAAAATATGGACAACTACAAACATGTGGAATCAACATCATCCAAGGTTTTTGTTTGTCTTGAAATTTCGATATTTTAATTACAATGTAGAATCAAATTTCACCATGGTAATTCACCAGAAATAACCAAACAAATAAAACCATCCCACATGATGATCAATATGTGAATCAATTTGTTAGATGATTGATTCAAATTCCTTATAGTTATTGAAAATGGGAAATTAATCAAAATAAACCAAACATCATACATCGATTTAGATTGATCACTGAAGAAGAATGGATCTGTGTCATGAATGGTGTCATGGTATTTAGATTCCACCTCACACTAGTCATCATTCTCTTATTCATTCGTTGTCCTCCAATGGAATCTCATTTGACGGTCCCCAATGGCACTCCAATGATTTTCATGGTTACGAAAAAACTCTACCAATTGGATGAAATTAAGAATTCAATAATATTTTTAGCTCCCTACATAAATAAAAAAAATAAAAAAAATAATTATTTATTTTATAAATATTATTTTAGTAATGTATTTTCCACCAAAACCAATCCTGAAAATGTTATGTCACTCCTATGGTGAAATAAACTTTCTTAACAAAACAATTCCCTTAGATTTATAATCTATTCCTATATTTTTAATGTATTCCACTTATTCATGAAAATTATTTGTGAATACTATTTAATATATTCAATATATTTTAAAAATTTATTTCGGTCACCACGTACCCTGTAGTCACATGCCATCTAATCATTTGGCCTTGAATATAGTCCATTCAAAATTAAAAAAAACATGGAGATCATATGTTATTATACTAGATTTATTTCATTTTTTATCTTTTCACAAGTACCAGAACGACGCTTTATTCTTGTTTCATCATTAACATCAATTTGAAAACAAATGACATCCTAATTAGGTTTTCTATATAAATGAATACTATAAAATATATTATTTTGTATTCAATTATCTATTATATTAATCAATTTATCCAGAAAAATTCATTTTGGGAGAAAATAAACATTGTGACACCCCTCTACCTCTGATTCCCCTCAAATATTTAAATAATGATATAGAAAGATAATGATTTAAAACCCCAAAATGGAACATACTAAGGGATAAAGTAATTCATTCATATTTTTTATATCACTTAGGATTCAAAAAATAATTACATATGAGTAATAATGTACATATCTCTAGGGGACATAAATGGTGGTAAAAAAAGTTGATCTATTCTCAGAAGGTCCTCGTATATAAGAAAAACATTTACATAATCCATATTTACCAATTTAAATTAATATATTTTTATATTGATCATATGTAGTGTTATAGGACATTGAAATATTCTATCATTCATGATAATAAAAATATTCCTAACATAGATAAACATATATGACCATAAACTAAAAATTTCAATTAAATCTTTTTATATGACCCTAATAAATTAAAATCTAATTTATTTTATCTTGTCTTTAAATAATGTAATAATACATATATATGAAAATTATCTAAGAATAAATAATTTTTTTTAGATAGATTATGATTTTATTGTTTTCCTACCACTCATTTAGTAATTTCAATGTTCACATAGATTATATGAAAAATAACCGATTAAAAAATGTTCATCAATTGGTTCTAGTTTCCACCAAACATATATTATCTATAAAATAATATAACATATTGTAATGATTTTCCCCACTAACTTTTAACTAGTACCTCACCATGAAAATAAAACTCCACACATTCTCATTCAATCCATACCATCCTTCAAACTGTAGAGTTTCCTTTTATTCCATTTATCAGTACGATAGTTACCGGTAACATTGTGAGTCTGGATTTTTTTTAACATGAAATGTTATGAGAACTACATATCTTAACATGAACCCTTCCACAATTACAATTTAACATGATACTTCGTTGTCTAAAATTATATCAATTTATATTGAATTTAGCCATACAGATTATAGGGTAAATTAAGTTATCAGATATATAGTATTATTTTCCTTATATTAATGGGGACACATTTTTTATATATATAGGATAAAATTCTTGTGAGGATCTATTTACCGAAATAATAAACCAATAAATTTTCATTTTATCGACTTAATATTAATTCCTATAATTTTTACATATATTAAATATACAATATGCATTGATATAAAATTATAATATATAATGGTAATTTTTTATCATTTCTGTTGAAATCCAACCTATGAATTTTTTTAATGTTTTTATTACCATAAACATCCAATAGAAATTTGACACATCTAAAAAATGGATATAAAAATAACACTATGTATAGGTAATATATAATAGTCTATGAGAATCATTACAACAACATATATCATTTTTTGGATCGTCAAGGAATGCATCTTAAATTTTATATATTAGTCCTTAGTGGTGTGGTTGTGTTATCTACCATAAAAATGGCCTCCCCCAGTCCCAATTTTCTACATGGATCGTTTAAAATTTATTCATATATAGTTTGAAATAAATCATTTTACAAACACTTTTTAAAATAAAGTTAAAGTGAATCTGTTTTTACATACTTGTTAATAAATAATCTATTAAAATCTTATTACCATCATGTTTTATTTATATTATGAAAAAGATGATAGAATCCCACATTTTAGTATAAATTATAAAATCATAAATATAAAAAATTAGGCCACAGAACTCATTCATTATAAAAACTATAGCTTGATGACTATAAATAATTAACATTATCACCCACATATACCACTAAAATTTATCTTATGAAATAATTAAGGAAAAAAATAGATTAATATCATATGGAACTAATATAAATTATGGATAATACCCAATCAATATTTGGTATTTCTATAATTCAATAATATTTTTAGATTTAACATGAAAGTGTTGATCGTAAAACATTTATCTTATTTTCATTTTAACAATCTCTTCATTATATTTATCATGTGTGAAGGTTTAAAATTCCTCATTTTTGAATAGTGTCCATCAATTGTGGATTTGGGAGTCTCCACTGTAGGATATTATATTTTTAAATACATAAATAATTTAATCATATTCTATATGATGTGGTTTCAAACTATTAGTATTTTATCTAGTTTTATCAACCCTATACTAAATAAAAGAAATATTTTCTATTTATAAAACCTAATACAATGAATTGATTTATTTTCATTTCCATGTGACCATAAATAATAAAATTAATTATTGATCCTGAATAATGTTAAGTTGTACAATGTATCTCCTCGTCACTTTACATTAATCATAACAAAATGTTTTCCAATCAAAATGAACTAAACTAACAAGACACATCACAGATTGAATATTAAAATACAATTTATAAAATAACTTCACTTAAAAATAATCACAATCATTATATAGAACATTATTTATTTTAATCATAATTAATGTACATCGACTAAATTAAAAAAAATTATTTTGTTTAAAAAATATTTATATACAAGAATCCATTATAGTTATAATTTACAATGCCTGTATATATCATTACCTAGTGAATTGAATTATATCAAATCTACATTGGTATAAATCTACTTCACTTATACCATAGATATTTTCCTTTTTAAAACCCATCATTTTAATGATTTATATTTCTATAAGGCACTTATTTTATTCCATTTATATTATAATGGGCCCTGTTTTACATTCATTTCAAATTTATTTCAGTTTTCCCATGTGATATTTCATTAGTTTTTTACATTTATAATATATATTTTTTTCTGATCACATATGATAAATTCAATACTATCATAGTGAAAAAACTACCATATTAAATGAACTCGATCATAAGAGAATAACAAATATATTATTGGTAAAAGATATACATCCACTAAAATAAAGGTACACTTTTATAATTTAAATTATTACCCTAAAATAGGATTCTTTACAGGGAGTTCTTAATAAACATACATTAGAAGACACATTTATAACCTAATAAACATTTCAAAAAACATAAAGCACTATAGCTTAGAGTTTGTGAAACTATATTTCAGGGATCACATTTGTTATGAGATATATGAAATTATATTCAATAAAATATATATTCCAAAATGAAAATCTTTAAATTACATTGAAATAGTCAAAAACCATTAACATCTAAAAACATTATGATGGTAGTTCAATATGAAATAATGTCATCACTCAATATTTTAAAAAGTCATCTGATGTAGGAAAAAACACAAGGCATAAAACATAAGGCTTATTTTGATTTAAATATTGATATATTTGATATGAGGATAAAAAAATATGAAAAGAGTCCAATGAAAAATATTGAAATATATTTTATCGGAAAATCAACCCTATATATCTTGTCATTGGCCTTAATTTATTATAATAGTATGATCACTTTTAAATTGAAAATTTCATATTTATTCCCCCATCATAGAAATTCACATTCAATTATTAACATATAATATATTATTCATTATTCTCAAAACTAAAAAATTACTCTCTGAATCCAAATTTTGTACAATTATATAAACCCTAATTTTTAAGGCCCTCAATTCGGGATTTTCCTAATAATCTATAATGATACTAACATTGATGATTGATGTGCAATGGAATGAGTGCACTAGTATCTGATTATTGTGTACATGCACATGTAATGAGTGCACTAGTATCTGATATGATGTTTACTCTACTAAATTTATATGTATTGAGACACTATTCATTTAAACTGCCAAGATTCCGGGTCATGGGAGACATCATTAAACCCCTTCTACAGATCTTGTAATCTATTAATCATGGATTGAAACCCATTTACCCCAATGTATGGGAATGTTTCATTGGGTTATTTCCAGATTCCCAATCCATGAATGTTTCTATAAAATTTCCTCCCACACATAGAACAATGGAACCTTAAGTGAGACATCATGGATAGAGTCATTGGAATCAATCCACGAGGTCTAGAGAAAGATCCATTATTAATCATCGTGACCTAGGATTATTTCATTGTATCTTCCAGGACAATACTACATGCATGTTGAACCTCTACTTTGTTTTTTAATCTATATTGAGTTGTTGGTATCACACCATGGTCTTATGAGGGACCCTGATCTATGAATCATATCTCTATGAAAATTAAATTTGGACAACTCATGAATAAGACTGACAAGAATTAAATCTCTTATAGACGTCTTCAATGCAATGAGATGCAGGACAGTGTTCTCCCAGATTAGTGATTTATTTAATCATTGAAGGGAAAATCTAGGATTTCATACTTCAGTTATGAAATACATTTTGATTTTCTATTTTTTAGTATATCTTGTTATTTTTATATGTTTTGTAGTCATATACATATTTCAAATATACATTATTTATTTTGTAGAATGATTTATGGTTTTGGGATTCCATACTAGTTAATGTAATCCTCACACATGGAAGGTCTATTCCCACACATGTCATGTCATATGTAGTTGATAAAAATTATAATATTGTACTTGAAAGACCAGGAATAAATGATGTTTAGTGAGACAAAGCAATTTATGGTATATTATTACAGTATCAAGACATCATACCCATTAATTTTTATAATAGAATGTTTCTAGAATCATTTTAGTGAGCTTGTATTTAGACCTTTTTACTTTCCATTACATTCTGTCATATTCAAGTTATAAAATGTAGATATAGGAATTAATGGTTGTTTAGTTATTTAACTTGTTATCATTGTATAGTTAGGAAGATGTTTTCATGTGCCCATGTACATAGGCTATTCCCTCCCATGTTATTAATATTCATACTTGGTTCTACTCGCCATCCCCTAGAATATAAGAGGATACCACGGTGAGTATCAACACATGAACCACTAGATATGGTAATGTAAGAATGTTATCTTTGAATTCAGTATTATTATTAGACTAGGAGTCTGTGAGATTGGTTTATAGAACTATTATCTTGTACTTTGAGTAAACCCTTCAATCAAGGCACTGTAATGTTTTTTTGGAGGCCGATATAACCATAACTAAGAATTTGGTCACATTTTTTCATCTCAATACATTAGATCACTACTTTTGTGAAAATAATTGTATAATCATCATATTGAAATGGATTGTTGCTTCATATTCTTTGTGATTCAGCTCTCCATATATACACATTTATCATGGTACATCTTTTTTAAGTTTTTATGCCTAAATGTCATATAACTTTTGGGATTGAATCATCATGATCCCTCTATTGATCCCCTCACTGATGTGGTGTTGGTATTGGGACTGGTTCTAGACTATTTACATTTTGGTTGTATACTAGATAAACCACGAAATATTATGAAATAAATTGTCCAAATATACTAATTGGGTGAGGTGTTCATACTGAGAATACTTCATGAGTTTCATTAAAAAATCCACATCAGGTCCTAAGAAATGCATGTCCTATAGGCGGCTGAGGATGTGCTTGAGGTGGGGTCAAGAGTATTTTGTCTGGTAAGGACACAAGAAGAGAAGCTTGTGGTCCTCACAGGAAGCCTTCTGCATGGCTCAATATGGAGATGGTGGATTTTAGATAATATCTATTATGATAATCAGAATATAGAATTGTTATAATTTTAAAACCTTTTATAGAGTAGTTCTATAAATTTATGACAAGGGATATACATATACAAGAGCTTATGCATCTCCATTTGAGCATTATAGAAGTATCTATGTATTCAAGGAGGTTTAACAACTTCTCCAGGTACATAATAGATATGGATGGAAACCATTTATTTAGGGATTGTACATTATATTTAGGTCTACTTAGATACATATGGGGTGGTGTTATTCATCAATGAATTACAACCTATGTTGGGGTTATGTAGTGATCTTTGGTGGTTGAGAGTTTCATGGATGAACATATAGATCCACATATTTCCAACAGTGGGAAATAATAATTATAAACCACATTAGGTTAGATATGACATCAGTTTTTGATTAATATAATTCTGAGTTGTTTTAGTAGGATGTTCCCTGATATATGGTCTTTTAATTAGGTCTATTAGGTTTGGCCCATTTATCCTAGGGATTGGTGGTTATAATGTGGTGATAGAAAGGGATATCTTACATGATACTATCCATCCTACCATACAACTATCCTAGAGACCATGGTTATGTATGTAGAGGAAGAAGAAGGATGATGCAAGTTCTCGAGGTGGAAGACATGGAAGCAGAGATGAGTGTGTATCAGGATGTTTTTGATTATTTTAATTGTTACCACCATCACCAATAATAGTTCCACACCATGCTTAGTGAGCTAGAGGAAAGCGGTGGGGATACATGTAGGTGGTAGAAGCTAATGACCCACTGTCTCTAGGAAAGATTCGAGGTTCAAAATGTGTCTTTTCTATATAAGTTGTTGTATCGATAGTCATAGGTGATAGTCAATACATTATTTCAACATATCTTTTTCAGGACATTGTGATTCCAATTGAGTCCATGGATCAACCATTACACTTGAAGAATCCTATAAGATGTATCATATCAATCCAACCCTTTTTACGATAATAAGACCTAAATTATTGAGGATATATTTTCAATATTGTATCTCATTGGGGTAGTGATGAGGCCTTTCAATTTCATCCAACATATGGCCATGTTATCCATAGTTTAATACTAGATTGATGGTTTGTAGTGGAGGATGTAGTGTGTCCACATTGACGTAACATGGTTACCCTTTTGATGAAAATAAATCTTATGTATTGTATGATGGAATCATATATATTTGGAATAATTTTTTTACACCTAATATTGATAGACTTACCCTTGTTGTTTTGGATGTTATGTATTCATTGTTTCATGCAGTGATGGTCAATTATGAGTACGTCTTCTCTAAGGACGTTCCAAGAGTACCTCACCACTGATTGAGAGTCCTTTTTAGTAATATACACATTGAGATGACACTGATGTATGCACCAACATATAGAATGTCTCTCACAATGATTCATAAGATGAGGTTGCAGTTGGAGGAATCATTGAAGAAGGGATTTGTAATCCTAATTTTTACACCCTATGTAGCCCCACCTTATTCATCCAATAGAAGTATAGAATCATGATGTTTTCTGTGGACAATCATTTCATGAATCAGGTGACCATAAAGAAAATATATCCATTACCAAGTATCGATAATAACTTTAATTAATTGGGAGGAACATGATTGTTCTCAAAGCTTGACCTCATGTCATGCTACGTGTAGTTGTGAGTATTTTATGTGGAAATACCGAAGATTATATTTAGATATCGATACAGTCACTACGTGTAATTGGTGATTCCCTTTGGAATAATGAAAACCCCAACCACGGTCATGGGACACATGAAAAAGATCTCTCAACCATTAATTTATTATTTCATCATGGTCTTCATCAATGATACACTTATTTACTCGGCATACAAGGAGGATAACAGGAGACAAAAGATGATTGTTCTGGATGTACTCTAAGAGCACTAACATTAAAAAAATATCTCAATGTGTTAGTTCTGGATACATGAAGTCCACATTAATGGATACATTATCTCAGTGGGTGATGTGGTCACAGACAAAGAAGATTTTGATGTACTATTACCATGGGAGTAAACTACAATCATGATTAAAGTAAAGATCATCCTTGGAATTACAGGCTATAACTGGAGATTAATTACATATTTAATTAGGATATTATTTACCATGAAAACAATGACTCAGAAGGGGTATCCTTCAATGTATAATTATATGTTTCATTACGAAATTTAGTAGTTGAGGCATATTTTCATGATCACATCCATTTTGAGAATTCAAGAGCAGAGGGTCAAATATGTGGGGTTCTATGATGAATCGATAACCATGATTCTAATTTTTTTATGTTTTCAAAAGATTTGATTGTATATGGTTTGGATCATTTCTGACCACATGAATAAATCTGTTTGGCACAAAATATTTAGTTAGTAGTGTTAGTCTTCACACGAATTATGTGGTGACACTATTTTATGGGTGATCAATATATATTCTCGTCTACTCATAAGAGTCTCATTTAAATCTTCAAGTAGATGTATATTGACTTTAGAATAAGGGAATGGCTAGAGATTGTCCGGGATTGTGTCTACAAAATTTCCTATTATATTTGTAAGGGAAACATGGTTGTAGATTACCTCAGTTTTCGATCAAGTTTGTAGTTGCATAACAAAGCGTCAGAGCAGTTTCACTCATTGAAATTATCATTTTTGGTAGATATAGAGTAGTTTTCTTATATTCTATAGTTTTTACCACACCTATTTATCATCGATTTAGGGAGTAACACCTTGGGTTTGTTGATATGAGACCACACAGAGTCAGATATCCACTGGACATGATCTAGTTAGATTGTCTAACAGTGGGGTGGTGTATTGCCTTCTTTTCATAAGAAACATGATGGTATCAAGGAAATTTTATGAGTCAGAACTGAAAAGGTTTAATAAAAATATATTGAATGTAAATCTAGGTGTGGGTCAGTAAAATAAGGACCTACGATGTATGTTTTGGTATCCAATTTTAATGAAGGGCGTTGCAGATTTTGTTTTGAAATCCCTTCCTTGTCAGCAAGTGAAGGCATATCACAATGATCTAGTAGGTTTAGCTCAACACCTTGTGGAGCAAGAGTGAATGTGAGGAAGGATATCTAAATTATTCATGATGTGATTATCACATAATACATTGCGATATGATTTCTTCTTACTGATATTAGAATAACTCACCATGTTAGTGGAGTTTTTATCAGGCCAGGAGTTAGTTTTAGAAGAGAGGGGGGGATACATATACTTTCGGGATATAGTATGGCTCCATGGAGTTACATCAAGGATCATTTATGATGAATTATCTTTCTTCAAGTTCTAGAAAATGAAGGGATTTCATGTCGCATTTAGGACTCGGTAGCACTTGATCATATAGTTTCACCCTCATACTAATTGATAGAAAGAGAAGACTATTGAAGTTCTAGGAAACATTGGATGAAAGTTTATTTCAAAATTTGGGAATATTTGGGAGGATCTCCTACCAGTGATAGAGTCTCGATACCAAAACATTAGCATTGCACAATTTTTATGGAACCATTTGAGTCTTTGTATGAGAATCCCTATAGGTCACCACATTGATTGACATACATGGGAGAGTCGAATCTCATGTTCTAAAATTGGTACGACATCCATCCCTGAAGGTAAATATCATCTAGGAGCATATTAATAATGCATGGTGCAATCATAATTCTTAGGAAAACAAATTTTATAAGCTAATAGATTTCAAGGAAGGATAACATTGTTCCTTCAAATTTCACATCTATGTGAAATATGAACATTTTTTTGTGTTTTAAATCTATATTTATGATTAATTGGATAATTCTATATGTTCTGTAAAGATGGTGAGATGGTGTACCACTTAGATATGCCTCTATAATTATATTGGGTATGTGATGTCATCCATGTGGTGTAGCAAAGAGTTATGTACCTGACCCCTCACACATTATCGACTGGGGAGAGCTAGAAATCTAAGATGGTCATGCATTTTTTAATTTCCAATTAGAGATCAAAGATTAGAATGAGAGTAACCTTAAACATATATCAATTCCATTAATTTATTTCTAGTGGAATCACATTAATTTTTATATGAGGACATGGGAGTTGGAGTAATAGATCTGTTCTCATAAACTATAAATTATTTGGTAGCCCTTCTTTGGTATTGTAAGGATTTATAGACCTAAGGTTGAGAGAATGAAATGACATATATTTTCCATTTATTGTTTATGGACATTTTATGGTTTATTTTTCAGACCTCATTATGATAAAGAATGTGGTTCTGAGATAGGTTTTCATGGAATAAATATTATAAATTAATTAAATGTACTAAATAACACAAAAATGATTTTTAATATAAAATTAGGAAAAACATATAAATGGATGATCATATATTAAATCTTAGGGAACCAATTAGTTTAGAACTCTTATTTTATAGTATGAACTACATAAATATTATCAGTGTGGTTTATTATTTTAATAGTTATTACAGGCATGAATATGAATTGAATAATTATAGAAATTCTTTTATTAAAATTTTTTAGATATAATTATTATTATGTCATTAAATATAACATTAATGTAAAATCAAATGCTTATCCTCATAACCATGTAGCAATTTTATAGTTCATGGAGTGATCATTGCTTGGACATTATTAGATGAACAGTTATCAGATCATGTATTGACAATCAATACAGAAAGGAATCTAATGATGTCACCAAAAATCACATAACAACTCCATTCATCAACATCGATTGATCAAAACCATGGTATAAAAGTGGTTTGATTTGGTTTCATTTCTATTTTTAATTTTTACATAGAAGATGAATCAATTATACAATATAATGGTTTATGTAATAGTTACCTAGTAGAAATGGCTTATTTGTGTGGTTATTTGGCATAATTACATTCTGATTGTTGATTATTCAATTTTATTCTCAAGATAATGAATCAAGATCGAAAAAATATACATAACGGTTTATTTATCATTATTATAAATTTGATTTTATCCACAAATTAGTTATTCATCATGTGTGATATTCATTTGACTAAGGATTTGACATATCATAATCTATCAGTCATTGTATACACAGTTTTGGGAAAAATGTTCTAATATTGTAGAGGTAACACCCTAAGATTTTATGAGATATATTATTTTTAATTTCATTGATGTCTTCTATTATACACAGCACCAAGATTATCTTGTACTATATGTAACACCATATTAGCTTTCAGTATTTGCAACACTATTTTTGGATCGTGTTGTACAAAATTTCATGTTCGTTTGATAGAAGTTATTCTATGCAACATTGAGTATATATATATATATATATTAAATATATAAATGAAATATGGTTGGATTTTATAATACAAAATTAAAAATGAATCTTACACTACACACAAACACGAAATGGTTTTATTTTCATACAATTTCGACTTTCAACGATACCATGTGTTGTACGCTATACCGAGTTTCACTAAACAACGATATGTTTTTAAAATATTATATAAACTACCCGCTATGAATATTAATACCAAATTTTTGAGATTTTATAAATTTTATCTTTAAAAATGGACTTCATTTTTGGATTCAGAATATTGAAATTAGCCTAGGGTGTGTATTTGGAATTTTTCTGAAAACATTAAATTTTTAATGAATAGTGAAAACACTTGGTTACTATTTACAGACTGAATTTTTATTAAAATAATTATTTAATTTATTTAAATTTATTTTAGATAAAAATTGATAAAAAATTCCTATATAATTTGAATGATATTCATTGGAGATTTTTTATAATAATTTTAGATATATAAAAATTTTATTAAACATTTCACCGTATTTTACCCACCTCTTTGGAGAATTTGAAAATTTACATAGAACATAATTTTACCTCTTCTGTGAGTGGAATTTCAAAAAACCAAGAGACAATGTTAATTTAAAGTAGTAAAATTTCGTTTAATAAGATAAAAATAATTTTTGCTGAATAATAACTTTTTCATTTTATTTACCTCGGTTAAAAGTAAATAGGGTAATTAAGAGAAAAAATGATATTATTATTACCATAAAACATATCCTATTATATTATATAAGTGTAATTAGACCAAAAACAACCTTATAAATAAAATATTATTATTTAGGTCCACTTGAATTAGATTAGGACATTTATTATTATTTTATTTAAAGAAGAGTTAAAATATTTCAAATCAATGTTTAATAACTAAAACATTTTTAATATAGGGTGATACATAAGATATATTCAACTATAAATATTCATTATAAAGATAAAGTTATTTCCTACATAACTGTATTTTATTTATAATTTTTAGACATTAAATAAGTAAATTTATTTATGACACATTGAAGATGTTGTAATTAACTTATTAATTAAATATTAATATAATTGATGTTATAAATACCCAAATAAATGTAATTTTAGACTTTTAATAAATTAAAATAATTTTTTAGGTTAATATGACATGTTAATATTGATTCAATTAACTATTTTAGAACTAATCATTCTTTTATGATTTTCAAAAAAATCAATTACCAAATAGTTTCAAATTTGACAGAAAATTGTTTTTAAAACACATAATACATTTTTAATTGTTATTATATTACTAAAAAACTAAGGATAGGAAAAATGACTTATATAAGGTTATATATATTAATTATGAACAACTTGGGGTTATTTTGGTCTGTTATTGTATGTTTATTAACCATGTAGTGTAAGAAAACAATAAGCCATGGTAAAAGTTAAATTATTTAACTTAGAGTTAAATCTAAATGATAAGGTTAAAATTGCATCCTAATCTTTTATAAAACCTATTGGTTTAGAGTATATAGACCCATACCCACATTAGCTTCTATATAAATCAATTGAGAGATATTATAAACTGAATATGACTTTATTATAAAACAATTTTTTGAGTTTTCATAAGGTGCCCCTCTCCTCCCTTATAAAAGGGCACCTCCTCCCTCTTTTATTTACTCAATTTTGAGCCATCATGCTCGGCCAAACCCTACCCAGTTCCCATATCAACTTCCCTAGAAACATTATAGAGGTTATGGTATCCTAAAAAGACCAACTGTAGTCCTTCATAAGAGTTTAATAAGAGCCACGTCAAAGAAGAGGTAATATCCTTTACCCATTAATTCCACTTTATTTATTCATCGACTTCTTCTTATTTATTTGAATAATAATAAATTAATAACATAAGTATCACTCATATACTGATATGTTATTATAAATATGAAACAACCATGTTTCATCTTATATCCATCCTATAGAAAACGAAATCACCATGCGTGCGTACGTACAAAATACCTTCTCCATGCCGTGGTGTAATCTGTTTTCCACCATCACCTTACTTGGATTGGTATAAAGGAGTAAATAAATAACTATATATTATTATTTTAAAGTGATATTGATTATGAAATATTATAAATACAGTTAAATACAATTCCATGATCATGGTAATGATATCATCGCTCGTCTGTACGTACGGACTACCGTCTCCACGAACGCGATTAGATTCATTTTCCATGATTCGCCATTCAAAAATGATTATAAAGTATATATAATGAATAATAATTAAATATATGAAATAATTAAGATACTATATTTATGTATATATATATATATATTTCATCTACTTACTTCCATTCAAGTCAATAAGGAAAAGAAAATAGCGTTCATGCGTACGTACGTCCTATCGTTTCCATAGACGGTGTATTTCATTTCATTTATCTATCTATTATATATATATAATTACTATATATGATATATAAATCATGATTTAAATTCTGGAATTAATTAAATTATGATATAAGTAATAATAATATCAAGAACAACACATCCAAACACATATGATAAATAAAACGATTTTACCAAAAACTCTGCATTAACATGGAATTTACAATATAACGGGTAATATAAAGTCATAAGTGAACCATATATGATATCATAACAATGAATAGGATTCTTTAATAATTCAATGATTTTATTTAAAACATTATGAAGGAGGATCAGATACGTATGAAGCTTATCGGACCTAAGGTAAGAGATGATTTTGCAAATCTCATTTTTATCTGAGATTGCTTATACGTAAGTATTTACTGGGGTTCTATTTTTCATCCATGTCCATAATTATTATTTTTCATAAAGTGTTTAATATTCTTCCATGTATTTTCATACAAGGAACTTTTTGACGTTTCCTTTAAAAGTACGGGGACATTGTTTTTCATAACTTATATGGAATGAATGGATTTTTACAGTTTCTTAATACCTTATTTTCATTAGTTTTACTCTACATTATTTCATGGTTATTTTAAATAAAATCCTTTTCTTTTAAAATTGCATGTTTTTGTGTGAAAAGAAAACAATTTTTAAAAATAAAGGATATTTTCTTCAAGAATTATTTTCAAGTTTTTTAGAAAACCATTTTCCAACTAAGATTACATTATTTCATATGTGTATTTTTCAATTATAATATCTCTATGATTTACATTGTTTGTCTTTTCTTATGATTAAATGATATCCATTTGTTTTATATGGATTTTGTTATGATGGGATGATGTTTATGAAACCCATTTTTATTCATTGGGTTATGATAAATGATTTATGTTTATGTCATGGAAAAAGTAAGAATGATTTAATTATGTGATGGGTGGGACCTCTATCTACCTCTAATGCATTTGGTTAAGATTAATATCTAATGAGATATACTTGGATAGAACGGTAAGTTAATCTGGTTCGGTTATACGGGACTGGAACGAGGAGTGAACTCGATTCAGAAAGGGACTTTGTACACTAAGATTGTCTGAGAAGCAATGCATTGGATACTATAGAAATCATATCATGTGATTAATGGTTTTCAAGAATTACATGTTTTATTCCCATGTTATTTTATCATGATTTATGTTCTTTTATGAACCATGTCTTACATACTTCCATGATTTATTTCACAACTCAATATTTTGATGTGTAAAAATTATGTTAATTTTTCGATTTCCAAATGTATATGGTTTGTTTTATTTTCTCAATGCATACCCTTACTGAGAATTTTATCTCACTCTTTATATGTTTTCTTTTCCTCAGGATATAAAGAACATTTTTAGGTAAGAAGACAAAAAGGGTTGATCTTTATGTGAGATGTTGAATATCTTTCACAACAATTAGAAGATTATATTCTAAGTTTCAAAGACAATAAACTAATACAGTCAGTGTGTGTCTATTTTTGTTATTTATTAAATATTCTGCAATAGTAACTTAATGTCCATGTACGTCAAGCTTTGGGACATTACAATTTGTATCAATGGCAAAAGTGGTAGGAATGAATTAAATCCTTGGGAACTCTCACATGTGAGAGTTGGACGAAGCATGGCTCTCCGCCCAAGGGTTTCATGAGGAAATGTCTACCAATGGGGATGGGGGTGTGCCTGCCTAGGGGGTGTATCCACCCATGGATTTCCCTGATAGGTATCAATTATAGTCCACTGGAAGTAATTCCACACTACTACAGTTCGTATCAACGGAAAGGTTTAGATAAACTTTGGAAACTAGGATGCAAAATCTTTTGTGGTATCTCAGGATATATTTCTATGGTATGACTAGGGATGTCCCTAAGGATAAGTATAAGTATAGGTTATAGTCCTATAATTAATGTAACGATATTATAATTAAACCTAAGATTTTAGACATTGAAGGTACTCGCCCTTTATTATATTGTTTTCCCTAACATAATTTTTTCCTCTGATAATATTTTTTTTTGAGATTTAGACGATGGATGAACCCCAAAAAAACCGTGTTGATCAATGTAATTGACAATGCAATGGTTTTCCTCATGAACAACCAAATTTCATAAGAAATAGAGTGAAAAATCTTATTTCTATACTTACACATGATATGAATCATTCTAGACTTCCAAATGAGAAGAGAAGGGAGAAATTTTCTATTGAGTCCTTCATGAGGGAACACCAACCTTCATTCAGTGGGACTTATAATCCCCTTTTTTCTGAACAATGGATCAGTAACATTGAAAAGATATCTTCCATACTACGCTATTTGAAAAATTAAAGAGTAATTCTGTCTATTTACCTTTTATAAGATGAATCAGATCAATGGTGGACTCTAATTAAGTATACGATGTCCCGAGATGAAATTTAATCTATGGAATGGGTGAGTTCAAAAACATATTTTCCAATAAGTACTTCCCTCATATTCTTCAAAAAAGGATAGAAAAAGGACTTCTTTGAGCTTAAGATAAAGGTTAAATAATCTGTTGGTATATATGAAGTGAATTTTACAAGGCTGTAAAGGTATGCATATGGCCTTATCGTCTAACATGAAAGTAAAGTTGATCGATTCTTTAGTGTCTTAAAACCAAGTTTTCAATGGGCCTTAGCAATAAGAGACTTCAGTAGTTATGAAGAAATTTTTCGTTGTGCTATCAAGGTAGAAATAGAATTTGGAGTTACCTATCCATCTCATGTATTTGATAAGGAACGAAATATGGAGTTCACGGAAAAATCTCAGAATAATGGTGAAAAGAATATGGATGTTTCTTTATGCTCAAATTGTGGAAAGAAGCATGGTGGGGATTGTCTTAAAGGGACAAGAAAATGTTCTAATTGCAGAAAAGATTTTCTTCGAGCAGCTAAGTGTCTATGTAATGTAAAAAGTGTTTCTAATGATGTGAATAAAGAAAATACTACAGAGAATGCACCACCAACACTTCAATGCTTCAAGTGCAATGAAATGGAGCATTATGCTAATCAATTCCCTAATCCAATGATTAATGATGATCATCTTGGGAAACCACTTATGGAAAAGTATAAAGGGAAGTCACATGTGATCACTATTTGTTATGTAGAGTATGTCAATGATGTTATATAATTATTAAGTGTTTATGCAATGGGATTTCAAAATAGTATCATGGAATATCATTTATGGTATCGTGGAATTTTGGAATATCTATGTTGTGTTTTTCAATAATTATATGGTACCAGTAACCATGAAAATAAATTGAAATATTTTTGTAAATAATATGATATGCGCATAATGAAGGGATAAAGAAAAAATAAAATGAGCTCATGACTGATATAAGGAAAAAGTTATATCACGGTTTGAGTACATATAAATTTTAGGATTTTGGTATGTGAAAACTGTTAAATTTTGACAGCATTCATGTTTTCACTAAGGGTCAATGGGTATTAATTTTTGAAGAGAATACACGATTAAGGTATTCAAATGTTTGTAATTTTACCAACAAGATATATCGTATGATATATGGCGGATAAATGATGGTATTCACATGCTCGACAGATGGCATTTCTTATAATATTTTTCTTTGGACTATGAGATTAGAACGATGTACTTTGGATAAGCCTAAAGATTGGAATGGATTATGTTGGTCATCATATAGTATTATTTATGTATAGAACTTGTTTTTTGATATTATTTCTGGAATGTTATTATAATATATTTTTAGAAAAAGGGCAACCCATAGGATGAGTGACAACCCATCATGTCAGACAAGGCTGTAGGAATCGAACACACAACTGAAGTGCGACAGGACTTTATCGCATACAACCGACCTACAAGAAGTCCCAGGTTAGTAGAAATGAGTTTTATATTATTAAGTGGTATGATAGATGATGTATAAGTCCATTTTAGGAACCATATACGATTTATCTCACCATAGATGGACTTATTTATATTTGATAATTTATACAAATATTTTTTTTGAGACAGATGGAATGACCCATCATTTTGTCGAATTATATGCCAAACACTTCACAAAAGACAAATTCAACTTCATTTCTTTAAGAGATGATGTGTAAATTGTTCATGGACCAAAAAATAGTGAGACTGTACCAAGATCATGTAATTATTTCTTTTAATTATTCTTTAACATTAGGGGAATGGTCTTGAAAACCAAAAATGTTGTCCTAATTTCCTCATTTCCGATGAATCAGATGGTACCTTAGATCTTCACAAATTTATGGCTTTCAAATTTTTTTTCTTTTTCATAGCCATGTCCTCTACCACTATCCATCAGAACATGATGGTTATATTTTTCTTCTATATCCATATTACCACCTATGTTCTCCTATGTGGAAACCCAGTGGTGTGTTAATCTGGGTAACCGTTATATTTTTTACATTACTTTTTAAAATTAAGTTTTTGTATTCCATTTACGATGTGGGTTTTTATGAACGAAACTTTCAAGTAGTAAACGATTTATAACCCCAGTGAATTTTGAGGGCGAAATTCACTTTATGAGGGGTAGAATGTAACACCTCATGATTTTATGAGATATATTATTTTTAATTTCTTTGATGTCTTCTATTATATACCGCACCAAGATTATCTTGTACTATACACAACACCATATTAGCTTTCAGTATACGCAACAATATTCTTGAACCGTGTTATACAAAATTTCAAGTTCTTTTGATAGAAGTTATTCTATGCAACATTGAGTGTGTATATATATAAATATATATTCATTGTATAAATAAAATATTGTTGGATTCAATTAATACACAATAACATATGAATCTTGCACTACATACAACCTTGACTCAGCTTGCTTTACATGCAATCGTGACTTTCCACAATAGTGTGTGTTGTACGCAAAACTGAGTTTCACAAAACTACGATATGTTACTAAAATATTATACAAACTAGCCATTATGAATAGTAATACCCACTTTTTAGATTTCATAAATTTTTTCTTTCAAAATGGACTTCGTTTTTCGATTCAAGAATATCGAAATTAGCATAGGGTGAATTTTTTGTATTTTTCTGAAAACATTCAAGTTTTGATGAATAGTTAAAAAACTAGGTTACTATTTAAAAACCAAATTTTTCGTTAAATAATTATTTATTTTATTTAAATTTATTTTACATCAAAATTGATACATAATACATATATATGTTCAATGAAATTCATTGGATTCATTTTATAATAATTTTAGATATATAAAAAGTTTTTTGAAATTTTCACCGTCTTTTACCCACCTCCTAGGAGAATTTGAAAATTTACATAAAACATAATTTTACTGATTTTATGAGTGGAATGTAAAAAACGAAAATAAATGATTAATATTATGGAGTAAAATGTCAGTCAATAAGATAAAAATAATTTTTGGTGAATTGTAAGTTTATTCTTTTATTTACCTCGGTTAAAAGTAAATAGGGTAATTAATGGTAAAAATGATACTATTATTACCCTAAAACATGTCCTAATTCTATTGGTTAAGTTTAATTAGACCAAAAACAACATTAGAAATAAAATATTATCACTTAGGTCCACTTGTTTTAGATTAGGACATTTATTATTATTTTATTTAAAGAAGAGTTAGAATAGTTCAAATCAATGTTTAATAACTAAAACATTTTTCATATATGATTATACATAAGATAAATTAATATATAAATATTCACAAGAAATATAAAGATATTTCCTACATAATGGTCTTTATTTATAATTTTCCGACATTAAATAAGTAAATTTATCTCTGAAACAACGATGATGTAGTAATTACCTTATTAATGAAATATTAAAATAATTGATGTTATTAATACCCAAATAAATGTAATTTGAGACTTTTTATAAATTAAACGAATTTTTTAGTTTAATATGAAATTTTAATATTTATTCAATTAACATTTTTATAATAAATCATTCTTTTATAATTTTCACAAAAATCAATTACCAAATAGTGTCAAAATTTACAGAAAATTGTTTTTAAAAGAAATATTACATTATTAATTGTTATTATATTCACAAAAATCTAATGATACATTAAATGACTTATATAAGGTTAAATATATTAATAATGTACCACTTCATATCATTTTGGTTTGTTATAGTATGTTTATTAACCATATAGTGTAAGAAAACAAGAAGACACGGTAAAAGTAAAATTATTTAACTTAGAGTTAAATCTAAATGATAGGGTTAAAAAAGCAACCTAAACTTGTCTAAAACCTATTGGTGGTGATTATATTGACCCATACCCACATTATCTTCTAAATAAATCAATTTTGAGATATTATAGACCGAATATGACCTTATTATAAAATAATAATTTAGCTTTTCTTAAGGTGCACCTCTGCTCCCTTATAAAAGTGCACCTCCTCCCTCTTCTCTTTACACAATTTTGAGCCTTCAAGATCGTCCAAAACCTGCCCATTTACCTTCTCAACTTCCCATGAAACATTATAGAGGTTATGGTATCCTCACGAGACCAAATATAGTGCCTTAAGAAGAGGTTAAGAAGAGGCGCGTCAAAGAAGTGGTAATATCCTTTACCGATTCTTTGGAATTTATTTATTCTTAGACGTCTTCTTATTTATTTGATTAATCATAAATTAATAACATTAGTATCACTCATATACAGATTTTTTATTATAAATATGAACAAACCATGTTTCAACTTCTATCCATCCTATGGAAAATGAAATCACAGCCTGTGTGTATGTACGGAATACTGTCTCCACGCTATGGTGTAATGAGTTTTCCACCACCAACTTACTTGGATGGGTATAATGGTGTAAATAAATATCTATATTTGATTACTGTAAAGTGATATTGAATATGAAATTTTATACATACACATAAATACAATTCCATGATCATGGTAATGAAAGCATCACTCGTGAGTTTGTACGGACTACCGTCTCCACGAACGCGATTAGATTCATTTTCCATGATTAATCATTCAAGAATGATTATAAAGAATATATAATGAATAATAATGAAATATATGACATAATGAAAATACTGTATTTATGTATACATTTATATATATATATGTCATCTACTTACTTCCATTCATGTCAATTACGAAAAGAAAACATTGTTCATGCATTCGTACGGCCTACCATTTCCATGAATGGTGTATTTCATTTCATTTATCTATCTATTATATACATATATATACTGAATATATATGATATATAAATAATTATTTAAATTCTAGAAGTAATTAAATCATGATATATGTAATCACAATATCATGAACAACAAGTCCAAACACGTATGATAAATAAAACGATTTTACCCAAAAAGCTTATTTAACATGGAATTTACAATAGAACAGGTAATATAAAGTCATTAGTGAACCATATATGATATAATAACAATGAATATGATTCTGTAATAAGTCAATTACATTATTTAAACCATTATAAAAGAGCTTCAGATATGTACAAAGCATATCAGACCTAAGGTAAGTGATAATTTTGAAAATCTCATTTTTATCTGAGATTGCTTATACGTAAGTTTTTTCTGGGGTTCTATTTTTCATCTTTGTCCATAAATTTTTCTTCATAAAGTGTTTAATATTATTCCATATATGTATAAATTCATGTTTACCCCACTTTGACTTTTACATTGTGTTATGGAAGGAATCTTTCTTTTTCTTACCATACGAGGAACTTTTTGACTTTTCCATTAAAAATATGAGGAGATTGTTTTTCTTAACTTATATAGTATGAAATGATTTTTTTAGTTTCTTAACGCCTTATTTTCATGAATTTTACTCAACTATATTTCATATTTATTCTCAATAAAATCGTTTTCTTTTAAAATGTCATGGCATTTTGTGAAAAGAAAACGTTTTTTAAAAAGAAATGATATTTTCCTCAAGAATTTTTTTCAAGTGTTTTGTCAAAACCATTTTCCATATTAGTTGACATTATTTCATATGTGTATATATCAAGTATAATATCTCTATTATTTACATTGTTTCACTTTTATTATGATTAAATGATATCCATTTTTTTTATATGGATTATGTTATGATGGGATGATGTTTAGGAAACCCATTTTTATTATTTGTTTTATGATGATTGATTTATGTTTATTTTGTCTTACAAGTAAGAATAATTTAATTATGATATGGGTTGGACCTATATCTCCCTCCAATTAATTGGGTAAAGATTTATATCTCATGGGATAGACGTGGCTAGAACGGTATGTTAATTTGGATTAGTGATACATAACTGGAACGCGAAGTGTAATCGATGTAGAAGGGGACATTGACCACTATGATGGTCTTGGGAGAAATGCATTGGCTATAATGGAAATCATTAATGTGCTTAATGGTTTTCCACAATTAAATGGTTTATTCACATGATATTTTATCATGATTGATGTTCCTTTATGACCCATGCCTTACGTACTTCCAAATTTATTTCACAACTCAAGATTTCGATGTGTAAACTTTATTTCCATGTTTTGAAGTTCAAATATTTATGGTTTGTTTAATTTTCTCCATGCATACACATACTCAGAATTTTAGAACACCCTTTATATGTTTTCTTTTCCTTGGGATATAAAGAATCGTTTTAGTTAAGAAAACAAAAGGGGATGATTTTTATGGGATATGTTGAAGATCTTTCACCGCAATTAGAAGATTATATTCTGAGTATCCAAAGACACTAATCTAATACATCCGGTGTGTCTATTTTTTTTATTTATTAAGTATTCCTCAAAAGTAACTTAATTTCTATGTACATCAAGCTTTAGGTCTCTACAGTTGGTATCAAAGCCAAAGGAGGTTGGAATGAATCCGATCCTTAGGAATTCTCACATGTGAGCGTCGGACGAAGCATGGATCTCCGCACAATGGATTCATGAGGAAATGGCTGCCAGTTGGGATGGTGGTGTGCCTTCCCAAGGGGTGTATCCTCCCATGGATTTCCCTGATAGGTATCAATTATAGTCCACTGGAAGTAATTATAGACTTCAATAGTTCGTGTCAATTGAAAGGTTTAGTTAAACATTGGAAACTAGGATGTGGAAAATTTAATTAGATCATTAGATATATTTCTAAGGTATGTCTAGTGATGTCCCTAAGGTCATATATTAGTATAGTTTATAGTCTTAGAATTATGGTAACAATATTAGAATTAAACCTATAATGTTAGATATTGATGGTACTCCCCCTTTATTATGTTGTTTTCCCTAACATGATTTTTTCCTCTCACACTATTCTTTTTGGTCTTTAGACGATGGATGAAACCAGAAGGAACCGTGTTGATCAAAGTAATGGTTAATGGAATGGATTTCCTCCCGAAAAACCAAATTTTTTGGGAAATGGAGTAAACAATATTATTTCTATACTTACATAAGCTATGATTCATTATGGACTTCCAAATAAGAAGAGAAGGGAACAATAATCTATTGAGTCCTTCAGGAGGCAACTCGAACCTTCTTTCACTCAGACATCTGATCCACTTGTTGCTAAACACTGGATCAGTACCATTGAAAAGATATTTTACATACTTCTCTATTTGGAAAATGAAAAAGTCATTCTGGGTATTTACCATTTAGAAGGTGAAGCAGATCAATGGTGGACTCTAATTAAGAATACAAGGTCCTGAGATGAAATTTAATCTATGGAATGGGATGAGTTCAAGAACATATTTTTCAACAAGTACATCCCTCATATTATTTGAACAAAGATGGAAAAGTATTTACTTGACATTATGATAAACGATGATGAATTTGTTGGTATATACGAAGCCAATTTTACAAGGCTTTCAAGGTATGCATCTGGCTTTATCATCCAACCTGAAAGTAATGTTGATCGATTTTTCAGTGGCTTGAAACCATATTTTCGAAGGGCATTAGCTATACGAGACATTTGTATGTATGAAGAAACAGTGCATTGTGTTATCAAGGTTGAAATTGAAGTTGGTTTTACAAATCCAACTCATGGATTTGACAAGAAATAAAAGATTGAGTTCAAGGATAAATATCATAATAATGGTGAAAAGAAGATGAATGTTTCTTTATGCTCAATGTGTGGAATGAAGCATGGTGGGGATTGTCTTAAAGGAACTACAAAATGTTTTAAGTGTGGAAAATAAGGTCATCGATCAGCTAAGTTTCAATGTAATGGAAAACGTGTTTCTAATGATGTGAATAAAGAAAAAACTGCAGAGAATGCACCATCAACACTTCAATGAATCAAGTTCAAGGAAATGGGGCATTATGCTAATCAATTACATAATCCAAGGGTTAATGGTGAACAAAGTGAGCAACCACTTAAGGAAAAGGATAAATTTATGTCACATGGGAGCAATATTTGTGATGATGTATATGAAAATGATGTTACGTAATTTTTATGTGTTTATGCAATGGGATTTCAAAATAGTGTCATGGATTCTCATTTTTGGTATCGTTGAATTTTGGAATATCTATGTAATGTTTATAATTAATTATATCATACCTATAACCATACAAAGTGATTGAAATATTTTTTTAAAGAAGATTATATGCGCATAATGACGGGATGATGAAAAAATGAAATGAGCTCATGATTGATATAAGGATAAAATTATATCATGGTTTGAGTATATAGAAATTTTGGGATTTTGGTATGTGGAAAGTGTTAAATTTTGAAAACATTCACGTTTTCACTAATGGTCAATGGGTATTCAATTTTCAAGAGATTACATGATTAAGGTGTTCACATGCATGTAATTTGACCAACAAGATATATCTTATGATATATGGGGGATAAATGATGGTATTCACATGATCGACAGATGTCATTTCTAATAATTGTTTTCATTATACTATAACATTGGATAAATGTATTTTGGATAAGCCTAAATATTGGAATGGATTATGTTGGTCATCCTATAGTAATATTTAAGTATAGATCTTATTTTTTGATATTATTTCTGGAATGTTATAATAGTATAGTTTTAGAAACGGGACAACTCATAGGATAAGAGACAACCCATCACGTCTGACAAGGCTGTGGGAATCAAACCCACAACTCAAGTGCAATAGGCCATTATCGCATACCACTGGCCTACAAGAAGTCCCGGGTTAGTAGAAACGAGTTTTATTTTATTAACCGGTATGATTAATGAAGTATAAGTTCATTTTAGGAACCATATATGATTATTCTCACTATATATGGACTTATGTATATTTGATATATTATACTAACATTTTGTATGAGATAGATGGAATGAACCATCATTTTATCACATGATATGATGACACTTCATGGAAGAAAAATTCAACTTTATTTCTTTAAGATATGATGTGGAAATTGTTCATGGAATAAAAAATAGTGAGATTGTACCAAAATCAAGTAATTATTTCTTTTAATTATTCTTCAACTTTAGGGGAATGGTCTTGAAAACCAAAAATGTGGTCCTAATTTCCTCATATCCAATTAATCAGATGGTAACTTTGATCATCACAAATTTATGGCTTTGTGATTATTGGATTTTTCATAGCCATGTTCTCTACCACTATCTATCAGAACATGATGGTAATATTTTTCCTCCATATCTATATTTCCACATATGTTCTCCTATGTGGAAACCCAGTGATGAGTTAATCTGGTTAAATGTTACATTTTATACATTAATTTTTAAAATTATGTTTTAGTATTCCATTTACGACGAGGGTTTTTACAAACGAAACTTTCAAGTAGTAAACAATTTATAACCCCGACGAATTTTGATGGTCAATTTCACTTTATGGGGGTAGAATGTAACACCTCAAGATTTAAGGAGTTTTATTATTTTAAATTTCTTTGATGACATCTATTATACATTGCACCAATAATATCTTGTACTATATGCAACACCATATTATCTTGCGGTATATGCAACACTATTCTTGGATTGTGTTTACAATATTTCAAGTTCGTTTGATAGAAGTTTTTCTATGCAGCATTGAGTGTAAATATATATATATATACATATATATATATTCAATGTATAAATGAAATATGGTTGTATTCTATTATACACAACAATAAATGAATGTTGAACTACACGAAACCCTGACTTGGCTTTCATTACACACAATTGTGACATTCCACGATAGCGTGTGTTGTACGCAATACTGAGTTTCACTAAACTACGATATTTTACTAAAATATTATATAAACTAGTCGTTATAAATATTAATACCGACATTTATAGATTTTAGAAATTTTATCATTCAAAATGGACATAATTTTTGGATTCGTAATATCGAAATTATCCTAGGGTGAATTTTTTGTATTTTTCTGAAAACATTCTATTTTGGATGAATAGTGAAAATACTAGGTTACTATTTATAAACAGACGGTTTATTTAAATAATTATTTATTTTATTAAAATTTATTTTACATCAAAGTGGATACATAATACCTATATAAGTTTAATGAAATTTATTGGAGTTATTTTATAATAATTTTAGATATATAAAAATTTTATTGAACTTTCCACCGCCTTTTACCCACCTCCTAGAAAAATTTGAAAATTTACATGAAACTTATTTTTACCGCTTCTGTGAGTGGAATTTTAAAAATATGAGAGACACAGTTAATATCAAGGAGGAAAATTTCATTCAATAAGATAAAAATAATTCTAGGTGAATAGTATCTTCTTACTTTTATTTACCACGGTTAAAAGTAAATAGTGTAATTAAGGGTAAGAATGATATTATTATTACCCTAACTCATGTCCTAATTCTATTGGATAAGTGTAATTCGACCAAAAACAACCTTATAAATAAAATATTATCATTTAGGACTACTTGGATAAGATCAGGACATTTGTTATTATATTATTTAAAGAAGAGATTAAATAGTTAAAATCAACATTTAATAACTAAAACATTTTAAATATTGGGTTATTAATAAGATAAATTCAAAAATAAAAATTAATTAGAAAGATAAAATTATTTCTTATATATTGGTATTTTATTTATAATTTTTAGACATTTAATATTTTAATTTATTTATGACACAATGATGATGCAGTAATTACCTTATTAATGTAATATTAACATAATTGATGTTATAAATAGCCAAATAAATGTAATTTGAGACTTTTTACAAATTCAACTAATTTTTTAGGTTTTTATGACATGTTAATATTGATTCAATTAATGTTTTTCTAACTAATAATGCTTTTATGATTTTCACAAAAATCAATTACCAAATAGGGTCAAAATTGACATAAAATAGTTTTTAAAACAAATATTATATTATTAATTTTTATTCTATTTTTAAAATCTATGGTTCAGCCAAATGAAATAGATATGGTTATATATATTAATAATGAACCACTTAGGGTTCTTTTGGATTGTTATATTATGTTTCTGAACCATATATTGTAAGAAAACAAGAAGAGATGTTAAAAGTTAAATTATATAACTTAGAGTTAAATCTAAATGATAAGGTTAAACTAGTAACCTATCCTTGTCTAAAACCTATTGGTTGAAAGTATTTTGGCCCATACCCACTTTATATTATTAATAAATCTATTTAGAACTATTATTAACCGAATATGACTTTATTATAAAATAATATTATATGTTTAACTAATGTGCCCCTCTCCTCCCTTATAAATGGGAACCTCCTCCCTCTTCTCCTTACAAAAGTTTTATCCTTCATGCTCATCCAAACCCAGAAAATGTCCCTTATCAACATCCCTAGAAAAATTTTAATGGTTCTGGTCTCCTCCAAATACCAGATCTAGTTTTTTAAGAGGAGGTTAAAATGAGGCGCGTCAAAGTAGAGGTAATATCCTTTATCGATTCTTTCAAATTCATTTCTTCTTCTACTTCATCTTCTTTATTTGATTCATCGTAAATTAATAACATAATTATCACTCATATACTGATATGTTATTATAAATATGAAACAACCCTAATTCATTTTCAATCCATCCTACGGAAAACGAAATCACCACGCATGTGTATGTATTGAATACAGTCTCCACGCTGGGGTGTAATCTATTTTCCAACACCACCGTACTTGGATGGGTATAATGGTGTAAATAAATAACTATATATGATTATTGTAAAGTGATATTGATTCTGAAATATTATACAAACACATCAATAAAATTCCACGATCATGTAAATGATATCATCTCTCATGCGTACGTATGGACTACCGTCTCCACGAACCCGATAAGATTCATTTTCCATGATTAACCATTCAACAATGATTATAAAGTACATATAATGAATAATAATGAAATATATGACATAATTAAGATACTGGATTTATTTATACATATATATATATATATATATTTGTCATCGACTTACTTCCATTCAAGTCAATATGGAAAAGAAAACAGCGTTCTTTCATACCTACGGCCTACCGACTCCATGAAAGGTGTATTTCATTTCATTTATTTATCCATTATATATATATATACTGAATATATATGATATATAAATCATGATTTACATTCTAGAAGTAATTAAATCACTATATAAGTAATAATAATATCACGAACAACATGTCCAAACATGTATGATAAATAAAACGATTTTACCCAAAACGATGCTTTAACATAAAATTCACAAAAGAATGGGTAATATAAAGTCATAGGTGAACCATATATGATATCATAACAATGAATATGATTCTATAATAAGCTAATGACATAATTTAAATAATTATATAGGAGTTTTGGATATGTACGAAGCATATCAGACCTAAGGTAAGGGATACTTTTGCAAATCTCATTTTTATCTAAGATTGCTTATTCGTAAGTATTTACTGTGGTTATGTTTTTTATCCATGTCCATAATTTATTTTTTATAAACTGTTTAATATTCTTCGATGTATTTTTAAAGTCATGTTTACCCCTCTTTGAATTTTACATTGTTTTATGGAAGGAATCATTCTTTTCTTTACCATACGAGGAACTTTTTGACTTTTATGTTAAAATTACGAGGAGAATGCTTTTCTTAGCATATATGGAAAGAACAGATTTTTACGGTTTCTTAACGCATTATTTTCTTGAGGTTTAATCTACATTATTTCATGGTTATTTTCAATAAAATCCTTTTCTTTTTAAATTGTGCGTCCTTTTGTGGAAAGAACATGATTTTTAAGAAAAAGGAAATTTTCCTCAAGAAATCATTTCTACTGTTTTATCAAAAACATTTTCCATCTAAGAGGTAATTATTTCATATTTGTAGTTTTCATGTATAATATATCTATGATTTACATGGTTTTGATTTTCTTATGATGAAATGATATCCATATTTTTATATGGATTATGATATGATGGGATGATGTTTGTGAGACCCATTTATATTCTTTAGGTTATGATTAATGATTTATAGTTATGTTGTGGAAAAAGTATGAGTGATTTCATTATGAGATCGGTGGGACCTATATCTCCCTCCAATACATTTGGAAAATATTTATATCTCATGATATAGACATGGATGGAATGGTATGATAATCTGGTTCAGTGATAAAGGACTAGAATATGGAGTGAACTTGATTCAGAAAGGGACTTTGTCCACTATGATGGTCTTGGCAGCAATGCCTTGGCTACTATGGAAATCATATCATGTGATTAATGATTTTTCACTATTAAATGTTATATTCCTATGCTATTTTTTCATTATTGATGTCCCTTTATGACATATGCCTTACGTACTGCCAATATATAATTCACCACTCAAGATATTGATGTGTAAACTTTATGTTCATGTTTTGAAGTTCTAATTTATATGGTTTGTTTTATTTTCTCCATGAATACCCATACTGAGCATTTGTGTTAACCCTTTATATGTCTTCATTTCCACAGGATATAAATAAAGGTTTTATGTAAGAAAACCAAAGGGGAAGATCATTATGGGAGATGTTAATGGGATTTCACCACGATTAGAAGATTATATTCCGAGTTTCCAAAGACACTAAACTATTATGGTCCTTGTGTGTCTGTTTTTGTTATGTATTATGTATTCCGCAAATGAAATTTAATGTCGATGTACTTAAATATTTGGGACTCTACAATAGGTCTATGAACAACCGAATGTAGTGGAGGTGAGACGGTAGTTGAAGTGAGAAGATCATACCAGAGTTGAATCCAATGATTCAAGAGGGGCATGTTGGATATGATATCATGAACAAAATACATTTCCCAAATGATTTGAATTACAAACTTTAGTGAATATACATAGTGAGGTTCTTCTATTTAAGCTATGTAATTTTAGTATAGAATGATGTTGGAATCTATAGAGATAGAGGTGCGGTAATGCGCGGAAGAATAAACCAGTTATTCCATAAAATCGTAAACCACATGGTGTGTAATATAGTATTACATGGCTAATGGAACCCTCATAGTAGTGGATATTGTTTCAGAGTATGTTCTGTAGGACACTACGTGTGACCCCTTTCACATGGCATGTAGTATCCCCCCATAGACTGAAAATGTAACTTGGAGGGTACATAGACACGGGATGGAGTACATAGGTTACAGATCACCATTTACGCACCTACACAGACATATCTAGAAGAATTACATGTGATAATTAATATATTGGTACATATGTAGAGTAATTGTATACCTGACATTCCTTGTACACTACTAAGTAGATATGACTTAAGACGATGTCTATTTATATGGGAATGAATTGAGGTTAAAGATATCAACGTGTAACCCCATCTATATGTTGTTAACTCTATTAAATATTTTTTTGATCCGTTTTCATTATTATCAATGAAATTTTTTGGTATGATTCATCTCCATATCCATTCCCGAATGGATAGTATAGACGTTCTTCCTAATGATTGGACAACAATCCCTTCAGTAGGATTTGTTGGATAATATCATTGGAATCCATCTTTGAGGCCCGGAGTGAGATATTATATTCATCTTCATTCTATTGTGGAGTTCTTAGTAAATTCATGGCTAAAACCAAATATATTTGGCCCACATACATTATAGAAAAATAACGATTAAGTTGTTTGTATGTCCCCATGTATTTTGGAGTTATCCTCCATTGTGTATTGAACCTTTTCAGAAATTTACCATGTACTTTACATGATATTACCAAATTAGAATTACCTCTTGGATAAATATCATTAGTGATATCAGAATCTTGATTGTGTTCTCAAAAATAAGTTCTTTGTTGAATCATTGAGCTGGAATTCTAGTTTAGTATATTATTGATCAATCATAACATTAATTTTTTTGAATCTTTTTGAGTATGTCATGATATTCTTTGTATATATGATCTTGATATATACATGTGTAGATCTGACTATATTTCAATCATTGTACGTTTTGTGCTTTTAGAGTGTCTTGTTGGGTATTGGAATACTAACACTTTGATGGGATTTACCCATCCATTTCTTATCTTGTGAAGAAGATTGACCTTTAAATAGGGTCCATGATAGACTAGGATTAGATGGATTGTAATGAGATAGTAAAAATAATGTTTTTTTCATGTGGAATCTTGATAGAGGTACCATTAAATTAATATTGGTCTTCTTTTCAGACTCCTTGTGGTGGGATTTTATTTGTCCCTATTAAGATTTATTTACATCATGCTATACTCTTGATCTTAAATTTTGATGAATGAATGAAATTATATTCAGTTGTTTTTTAAAATTTGTGATTGGTTTATCATATAACATATGTGAATGTGTATAGTTACATAAGGTATGGCCTCATATGATAGTGATATTCAAACTAGACACTATATTCCATCCCCAGTCTTATTAGGTGCAGTCTTGGGGAGTCATAGCATTAGCCCCACATAGATGGGTTATAATAATATAAAAAAATGAAATTATTAATTATACATAATAACAATTATTTAAGGTCAATTTCACTATGACAATGCAAAGGATGGTATAAGGAAACAAACCCCTGCCACTCTCTTGTTGTGTATTTAACCCCCATGTCATTGAACAATTGGATTGGTTACCACCAGGTAAGTTGGTTAACCTTTATCTATATATATAATTGATAAAAATTATCAAATAAATTGAACATCATTGAAATAAAATTATTAATTAAATAAATTTGTAACCACTATTTTTCTTAATAAATCTTGTTTTTTCCAAAAAAATTATAATATGAATATTCTATTATTAATTTAATGCTAGTTATCATACTAAATATAATGGTTATCAATACAATTAAAATTATTTATATAACATATTAATGAATAATTTCTAAATTAATTGTTCTAGTCAAACATAAATTAATCCCAAGGGTTGTTTTACCATAAATATCCCCCAATATATACATAATCTTGTTAATATACAATCATATCGTACCTCAAAATGAGTTCATATGAATTTGAATAATTTATTTTACTTATTCATATAATCCCAAGACCAATTAGTTTTATCATATATAACTGTCTAATTTCATATGTTTCAATAGTCGGAATTAATTAATATTCTAGAAGGGTTAATAGGCAGAATGTAAATTAACCCACCATATCTGATGGGAGTGTCTAACAAAGTTCATAGTAATGGATTAATCATCATTCAATAATTATTTACATGATATATTAAACCTTCTATTTTTTTGGGGTTACTACCCCCAGTCGCATCAGTTCTAAAATCAATCACACATTTAGTGTCCTGGAGGGGATGTATATCTAGAAAACCCCCATAATATATTCAATAAAAAATTTAGGACATAATATTATACATAAAAATATACTCAATGTATGTAATTGGTTTATCCACCCTAATATATGGATTTTAAAATCTACTTTAAATATATTGGACTAAACTCTCTCTAATACCAATTATGAAGATCGAAGCATTAATAGCCCTGGGAAAGTGGTCACATTATTACTTTGGTTAAGGATTCAAGTTATCAAACCATGAATGAAAACAGAGTTTATTTGTATCAGTAAAATTTATATGAAATTAAGTCAAATAGTACATCTGAAAACATAATATAAAAGATTGTCTTAATTAATTTCAACATCCATGCACTAATTATAAGATTCATTCATTGTATACATGGAAAGGATACAAAATATTTGTTATATAAGATGATCAGTAAGAGTAATTTTTAGTTTAATTTATAAAGAATAAATATTTTATAATAAACAAGTAGTAATCTCCAATTAAAGGTAAATGACTAAAAACACATTCTATGAAGTTAATAACAAGAGAAAAAAAATAATAAATCTATAATATATATGTAATAACCACGTCTCTAAAAATAAATGAGTTATCAAAGATGGGAATTTATAATATTTCATTTAATGATATTAGAAAATATTTTATATATATATATATATATATATTAATGGACTTGATCCGCGATACAATAATCAATGGGTACTTATACAAGAGAATCACAATTAATGGAAGATTACTGATTTTTATTATGGAACATGATGACATGTTGAGGGGGTAAATAATAATGGTTCCCACCTATAACTACATGTAAAATACATCCTTAATATAAATAATTATAAATTTAATTAAAAGGTAAAAAATTTATCAATAAATATTGTTTTTGAGTAATGGATATTGATTTATCATGATTTTCCCCATTCAAAAAAATAAATTACATATTAATGTAACATATGTAAATATGTTATATAGTTTATGAAATATTCATATAAATAGTATTGATGATGTGTATATTTAATAGATATGTAATGTAAAATGAAACTGGATCATAAGAATTTAAATGTTTCATAATAACTTTAACGACCTAAATAATACTCAATAAACTAAATGACAACACATTATCTAGTAAAAATGATTATAAAAGATATTAGGAATGAATAAATAGTTCCATTAAAATATATCCATATATGTGAACAATATGTATTTTTAATTAATTCAAAATAATAATAATAAGATAACTAAAATCATTGATGATCATAACACACATTTCACCTAGATGTTCTCTTTTTCAATCTAATAATATTTATGAATATTAATGAAAAATATATTATTTGAAAAGAATATTTTAAACATTAAATTTAACATTAAATTTCTTCAATGGTTATGAATGTATGAAATTTGTTTCATATCTTATTGGTTAAAAAAACTTCATTGATAATTTTAAAAAATTTAACAATGTTCCCTGTTTGAAATAAAAAAAAATATGATTATATATAAATTATTATTTAAAAAGTATTTATTTTATAAAAATGTCTTTAAAAAATCATTGGAAAATATTATTATTATTCATTAAAATATTAAAAGTAAAATGTAGATAGGAGAAAAATTTATTTTCAATGGAAAAGATAAATAATGAAATCTTTATTATAAAATCATTTCCTCAATCATATGATGATCCAAATCTCGGAATATGTTATTATTACAGGAAAATTTCATTTATAAATTATGTAGAATAAATTAAAATGGGTTTATTATATGATTAAAAAAATAATTATCACCAATAAAAATTCATGTATAAAATTCCGTATTAAAATATGATTGAACCACAAACATAAATATATTTGGAAACTTTGTAATCATAACACTCATTAATGTAATAATATAAAATAAAACATTTAATAAAATATTTAAAAATAAATTTATGACATAAATTTTCATAGTTTCATTCGATAGTTCTCATAAAATATGTATGTTCGTAATATAATATATGTCTCACTAGAGTTGATGTTGGGATGAAATCTCTTACAAATTTCATACTTTTGAATTGAGGATTAATCAATAAATATATTACAAGATTCGAATGAAAATAAATATAAAAGTATTTGAAATAAATTTGAAACATACTTAAAAAAAATTACACCAATTGTCATATAATATATAAGACAATGAATATATAATACAAAATAATCAAAAAAAATTGAGTTATGAAATTGCTTCCCACTTGGTAGCATTCAATTTAATTCACTTATGATGAAATAATATGAATTGAAGGGAAAATCCAAATTATTTGACAAATATTAATGATATGAAATGTAAAAATTTTGTTATACACATCGTATATGTGAAAATGGATTATAAAATCAATAAATTCCTCATTGTAATGAAATTGAGATGATGTCCAATACAATGCTCATATAATTGAAGTGAGATTTAACTGATGACGTGAGAATATATAAAAAATATAATGAAAATTATATATGTAAAAATTAAAAATAAATCTATGTTCCCCTTTGGTTTTCTTAGATGATGCATTTCTTGTTATCCACGGGAAAAACATAAATACGGTGTGCTCAAATGCTAATTAAGGGTAAACATGGATAACATAAAACAATCCCAAATCATTTGAACATAAGAAGATGATCATAAAACATCATAATCATGAGTAATGACATAAATCGGGGCAGTGCATAAGGAATATACAATAAAAGGAAATTAACCATGATAAAATAGCTTAGTAATAAAACATGTAATTGTATAAAACTATTAATCACATGTAATCAATTCCATAGTAGCCATGGCATTGCTCCCAAGATCATCATAGTAGACAAAGTCCATTAATGAACCGGGTTTACATGTCGTCCCAACCCTGTATTACTGAACAAGATTCACAAGTCATTCCAGGCATGTATATCTCATGATATATAAATCTTTACCGAATGCATTGGAGGTAGATATAGGTCCCACCAATCTCATAATGAAACCATTATTATGTGTGCCACAAAATTCTAAATCATACATCATAGAAAAATCCATGTAATAAAATGGGATTCTTAAACAACATTCCATCATAAAATAATTCCTATAAGATAAAAGGACATCATAAAAAATATTTCCATCATAACATAATAAATCAATGTAATAATAGGGATAGAAACAGAACCCTATATTATCTAAGATGGAAAATAATTTTGATAAAACACATGAACTCTATTCCTGAAGAAAATATCCTTTTTTGAAAAACATTTTTCCTTTCTCAACATGTCATACAATTTTGAAATAAATTAAGGTAATTGAAAATAAACTTGAAAACATTTAAAGTATTCATTATGGAAAAAAATTTCTATGAAATCATAAAAATCTATTCATTCAGAAAAAGTTAAAAAAACATTCTTTTGATACATTGGTCATAAAAGCCTAAAACTATCTCGTAATGAAAACAACAAAAGATTATTTTCATATGTTTTGCTAAAAATTCACCAGTAGGTATAATTGGATTTAAAAAATATTAGTAGTATAGAAATAATATTACATATTGAGGAATGATGGATGTGGATGATAAATATTCCCCAGTAAATTATGAAGTATAAATAATCTCGGATAAAATTGTGATTGCGAGATTTTCCATTACATTAGGTCCAATTTCTTCTGTATATGTCTGAGACTCTGGTATAGTGGGTTTAAACTTATTATTAACTTATAAATGAACCATAATAATATTTATGATATCATATATGATTCACTTATGATTTATTTTACCCATTCATTTGGCAATTCCATGTTAAATCCACGTTTTGGGTAAAATCGTTTCATTTATCGTACATGTTTTGACTTGTGTTATTGATATTATTATTACTTATACAATGATTTAAATACTTCATAAATGTAGAAAAATGATATATATATCATATATATTAATTATATATATATATATATATAATAGATTGATAAATGAAATGAAATACACTGTTTATGGAGACGGTAGACCGTACTTAGGCATGAACCCTATTTTCATTTCCTTATTGAATTGAATGGTAGTAAGTAGATGACACACACACACACACACACACACACACACACACATATATATATATATATATAGTTTGATTATTATGTCATATATTTTATTATTATTTATTATATATATACTTTATAGTCATTCGTGAATGGTTAACATGGATAATGAATCTTGTCACACTGCGGAGACGGTAATCCGTATGTTTGAACGAGCAATGATCTCATTCCCATAATTATTGAATGGTATCAGAGAGGATGATAGAATATCTCAGAATTAGTATCATGTTATAATAATCATATATAGTTATTCTTAAATCATTATACATATCCAAGTAAGGTGATGGTGGAAAACCTATTACCCCACGACATGGAAATGGTACCCAGTATGTACGCACGAGCGGTGATTTCGTTTTCCGTAGGATGGATAGAAGGTGAAATAGGGTTATTTCATTTTTATAATAACATATAATTATATTATTGATACTGATGTTATTACTTTATTATGAATCAACAAAATAAGAGGAAGTATAAGAAGAAATTAATTTTAAAGAATCAGTAAAGGCTATTACATCTTCTTCAATGTGCCTCTTCTAAACCTCCTCTTAGGACACTAAATATTGTCTTTGAAGAATACTACGTCCTCTAGTATTTTTCTAGGGAAGTGGGGAAAATAAATTGGAAGGTTGTTTCCTTTCATGATGGATAAAAATGTTGTGATGAGTAGTTGGAGGAGGTTCCCATTTATAAGGGAGGAGAGGGGCACCTTTGGAAACATAAGAAATATTAATTTATAATAAATTAAAACCTTAATAAATGACTCAAATTTGAATATTTTATGACATAGGGTTCTAATCTAAACAATAAATAAAATTTATACATGTCGGAAAATTATTTTAAAACTAATCAATTTGATTTATCCATATTTAATCAATTTAAATTTTTTTGTGGTAATAACATTATAAATTTTAAATTGTTATAAATAATTAATTATGTGTTGTTAATTGTCTATAATTTTATACATTATAAAATTTTATAACATATAAATTTCAATTTATAATTTTTAAATATATTTTTAATTTTTAAACAATTTTACTATATGTTATTTTTAAAAATTTACAATAGTGTCAATTTTGACACTATTCATTTATTTCAATTTAAATAAAATCCAAACACAATGTATTTTCCAAATAAAAAACCTAATAGATTCATAACATGTCATATTTATCTAGAAAATTCGTGGAGCACGTTAAATAGTTAATATAATAAATATTTTAATATTTTCAAAACAATTTATTTGATATTTCAATCAGTAAAATAATTTCAACATCACTATTGTGTCATAATTAATGATAATTATTTAATCTCTATAATTTCTAAATAAATTAACATAATGTATATAATTTTATTATATTTTAGTAAACAATTAATGTTCAATGTTTTATGAAATTTATCACTAGATTAAAATTCTTACACTTATAAGATATAAGAGAGTGACATGTTTACACTTTATTTGGTTTTAATAATAAATATATAATTTTCATGGTCAATTATCCATGATATAAAACTATTACAGCCGTTATGTTATATGGGTTGACTTTTATTCATCTAATATAATGTTTTTAGGTGTTAGTGTATTTTTATAATCTTATTTTCCCTTTAATTACCCTATTTACCTTTAACTATAGTAAATAAAAATTCCCATACTTTCTATTCATAATATCAAAAAATAAATAAAAGTAACCTATTGACATAACTAGAACCCAATGAATCAAAATATGGAATCCATTTTTAAAAATTCAAAACACCTTAGTTGCAGTAATTAATTTAATATTAATCATTTTGTTAACCAAATGAGTTATAAAAGTTAAAACATTGTCAAAGATTGAAATTTTTTACCTATGAATTCAATGTAAAATTAATGGAAATGAAATGCATTATATTAAATTGTGAGAATATATTAAATTGAAACTTTAAAACCATTCAATATTATAATTTAACCATATTAATTATCTTGTTGAAAAATAGTTGTTATTAATTAATATTTAGCGTATTTTTACTATTCATGAAAATATGAAATTTATCAGAAAGGTATCAAAAATTTATCCAAAGTAAATTTATATATCCTAATTCAAAAAAAGAAGATTATTTTGTAAAATTGGAATTATAAACTTTTCAAAAATTATATTTTAAATGGGTGTGCCATCTAAAGGTGGTATAATTGCATTTTTTGAAAAAATACTTCTTTTATCGAAAAATTCATTTTGTTTTCATATCTTTTTCAAGAAAATATGTAAGTTGAATTATAATGTTATAAAATAAAAAATTCAGTTAATATTATTCATAAAGGCAAGTTCATAATAAAATAAAAGTATATAATTGTTTAGTGAAACTCGGTATTGCGGACAACGCAAGCTATAAAGGAACGACGCTCTTACATGTAATGCAAGCAATGTCTGGGTTTCATGTAGTGAAATTTTCCTTTGGTGTTTCTTATAACATACTCAAAATATATAATAGTTATAAATTGACCAAAATATATACTTGATGTTGTATAAAATGAATTTTATCTGAATAAACATGAAATTTTGAGCATCCAAATCCCAGAATATTGTTGCGTGTACTAAAAGCTAATACGGAGTTGCGTATAGCGCAAACTAATCTTGGTAAAGATTTTAATAAAAGGCATAAATGATTTTAAATATAATAATTCTCACAAAATCTCAGGGCGTTACATTCTACTCCGCTTAAAATGAATTTTTCCCTCGAAATTTGTCGAAGTTATAAATGGTTTTCTACTTGAAAGATTCTCTCATAGAAACCCACATCGTAAAAAGGAATACTAAAACATAATTTTAAAAAATAATGTTAGAAACATAATGAATACCCAAAGTAACACATCACTAGGTTTCCACATATAAGAATATAGGTGAATATATGGATATGGCAAGGAAATATAACCATCAAGTTATGATGGAGCGTGGTAGAGAACATGGCTATGAAAAATCCTATAATCACAAAGCTATAATTTTGTGATGATATAAGGTACCATTAGATTCATCAGATATGAGAGTACTAGGTCAATGTTTTTGGTTCTCATGATCATTTCCCTAACGTTGATGAATTTATATATAAGGAGAAATACTTACTTGATTTTAGTGTAATATTATCATTGGTCATTCCATGAACAATTTCCACTTCAACTCTTATATAAAGAAATGATGTTTAATTTTTCATTCATGATGTATTAGCAGATCATGCAATAGAATGATAGGTCATTCCATATGTCTCAGAGATAAGGTTATCAAAAGTTATTAAATATACATAAGTCAATTTATGGTGAGAATAATCGTATATGGCTCCAAAAATGGACTTATACTACATCTATCATAACAGTTAATAAAATAAAACTAGTTTCTAATAACTAGGGACTTCATGTAGGCCCCTGGAAGGTGATAAAGTTCTATCACACTTCAGTTGTGGGTTCGATTCCAGAAACCTTATCTAACGCGACGGGTTGTCGTTTGTCCTGCAGGTTGTCTTTTTTCTAAAACTTCACCATTATAACATACCAGAAATAATATCGAAAAACACGTTATAGCTTTAAATAATACTATTTGATGTACAACGTATTCCATTCCAATATTTAGTCTTATAAAAAATAGTTCTATCTGATCTCATTGTATAAGGTAAACAATTACTAGAAATTTCATCTACCGAGAATTTGAATACCATCATTTATCATACGATATATATTTTTGCTCACATTCCAATCACGTGAATACCTAAATCATTTATTCTCTTGAAAAAAGAATACACATTGAACATTAGAGAAAACATGAATGGTGTCAAAAGTTAACTCTTTCCACATACCAAAATCCCTAAATATCTATATTTTAAAACCATGGTATCACTTTGTCCTTACATTCGTAATGAGCTTATTAGTACTATCAAATATATTATTTTCTCCTTATCCCTTCACAAGGGACATATCATGTAGTTTCCAAAAATATTTCAATCACTTTTCATGGTTACTGCTAAAATATATTTTTTTAAAACAAAAATAAATCAATACACAGATATTCCAATATTCCGCAATACTATAAATGAGATTCCACAACATTATTTTGGAATCCCATAACATAAACACATAATCATTCCACCGAATCATTTTCGTACTCAACATCGCCAACAGTGATCGCATGTGACTTCCCTCTGTCCTTTTCTTTATGAAGTTGTTAATGTCGATCCCCATTGACCCTTGGATTAGGGCACTGGTTAGCATGATTCCCCATTTGTATGTAATTGTAGCATTTAAGTGTTGGTGGTGCGTTCTCGGTATTCTTTTCACTATTCACGTCATTAGAATCCTTTTTCCCATTACATCAGCATTCAGCTGCTCAATGACCTTATATTACACAATTAAAACATTTTCTATTGCCTTTTAGATAGTATCCACCATGATTCTTTCCACACATATAGAATAAAGATACATTCACCTTATTTTCCCCATTGTTTGTAGATTTTTCGTTGAACTCCAACAGTTGTTTCATGTCAAAACCATGCGATGGACATTTAACAGAAAATTCTAGTTCTACCTTGAAAGCACAATGCACAATTTCGTCATATCTACTGAAGTCTCTTATTTCTCATTCCCTTCAAAGAAATGGTTTTAATCCACTAATGAATTGATCAAATTTACATTCAATTTGGATGAAAATGCCAGATTCATACTGTGTAATCCTTGTAAAATTTGATTCGTATATAAAAAAAGATTCATTATCCTTTTGATTGAGCTCAAGGAACTCTTTTCAGTCTTTTTTCGAAGAATAAGATGAAAGTACTTATAGAAAAACTTGTTCTTGAACTAATCTTATTCCATGGATAAAATTTCAGATTGGGGCCTTGTAATCTTAATTAGAGTCCACCAATGATCTGCTTCACCTACTAAATTGTAAACATCTAAAATGACTTCTTCATGTTCTGAACAGCGATGTCTGGAAAATATCTTTTCAATGGTACTGATATATTTATCAGTAATTGGTGGATACAAAGAACCATTAATAGAAGTTGGGTGTTTCCTCATGAAGGAATCAATAGAATATTTTTCCTTTCTCTACTCATTTGAATGTCTAGAATGATTCATATCTTGTGTAAGTATAACAATAAGATTTTTCACTCCATCTCTCATAAAATTGGTTTGTTCCGGAGGAAAATAATTGCATTGTCCAATACATTGATGAACACAGTTCCATCAGGTTCCAACCATCGTCTAAAACCCAAAAGGAATAATGTGAGTGGAAAAACTCATGCTAGGAAAACGACATAATAAAGGAGGATTACATTCAATATATAACATCTTAGGTTAGATTCTATGACTGTTACGATAATTCTATAACTATAACTTATAATTATAATTAAAATTAGAGACATCCCTAGACAAACCATAGAAATATGTCTAGAGATTTCACTAAATTTTTCGCATCTTAGAATCCAAAGGATAACTAAATCGTTGCTCTGATACCAACTATAGTGACCCAAATCTTGATATACATGGATGTTTCATTACTTTTGTGGAATACTTTATACTTGACACAAATAGATGCCCAACGATCGTGTCAGTTTAGTGTATTTGGTAACACAGAACAAAATCTTCTAATCATGGTGAAATATCATCAACATCTCCTGTAATGAAATTCCACTTTTGTTTTCATACCTAAAACATTTCATTATATCCTGAGGAAAAACATAAAAATTTGAGCTCAAATGCTTAGTAAGGGTAATCATGAAAAACATAAAACAATCCTTAAACATTTTAACGTAATAACACGAACATAAGACTTCCAAATCATGAGTAATGACATAAATCATGGTAGTGAATACGACATATATCGTAAAGGGACATTAATCATGGTAAAAAAGCATGGTAATAAAAAATATATTTGTGTAAAACCATTAATCACATGTTATGATTTTTTAGTATCCAAGGAATTGCTTCCAAGGCCATCATAGTGGACAAAATCCATTATTGAACGGAGTTTACTTGTCGTTCCAGCACTGTGTTACAGAACCAGATTCACTTTTCATCTCATACATGCCTATCTCGTGAGATATATATCATTAACCAATGAATTTGAGGGAGATATAGGTCCCAAAAATCTTATAATGAAACCATTTTATGTGGGCCACAAAATCATAAATCATACATCATAGCATAACCAATGTAATAAAAATGGGATTCTTAAATATCATGCCATCATAAAATAATCCATATAAGATAAAAGGAAATAATAAAAAATAATTCCATAATTACATTATAATATCAATGTATTAATAGGAATATAAATAGAAACATATGTTATCATAGATGGAAATTAATTTTGATAAAACAGTTGAACTCCATTCATGAAGAAAATATCCTTTTTTTAAACTATTTTCTTTTCTCAACATGTCATAAAATTTTAAACGAAACAAAGTTAATTAAAAATAAACCTGAAATATTTTAAACGAATATTCATGTAAATAATGTTCTATGAAATCATAAAAATCCATTTATTCCGTATATGTTAAAAAACATTTTTCTCATACTTTGGCCAGAAAAGTCCAAAAGTATATCATACTGAAAGTGAAAAAATATTCCTTCCATATATTTTACTAAAAATTCAGAAATAGGTAAAATTGGATTTTAAAAATTGTAGTAGTATTGAAATAATATTACCAATTGAGGAAACATGTATGTGGATGATAAATATTCCCCAGTAAATTCTGAAGTATGAAAAATCTCGGATAAAAATGAGATTGCGAGATATTCCCTTACCATAGGTCCAATTTCTTCTATATGTGTCCGAGACACATGTATAGTGAGATTAAACATATTATTAACTTGTAAAAGAAACATAAGAAAAATTATTATATCATATATTATTCAAATATTTCTTTATATTAACCTTTCAATTGTTAATTCCTTGATAAAGCTGTGTTTTGGGTAAAATCATTTCAGATGTCGTACGTGTTGGGACTTATTGCTCCTGATATTATTGTTACATATACAATGATTAAAAACATCAATAATGTCATTAAATGATTTATATATCATATATATTCAGAATATATATAATAGATAGATAAATTAAATTAAACACCCTGTTCATGGAGACGGTTGACCGTACATACGCATGAACATTGTTTTCATTTCCTTATTGAATTGAATGGATGTAAGTATATGGAATATATATATATATAAATGCAGTAGCATTATTATGTAATATATTTAATTATTTTTTATTATATATATTATTTACAATCAGTCTTGAATGGTTATCATGGAAAATGAATCTCATCGCATCTGGGAGACGGTAATCCGTACGTACGCACAAGGGATGAAATCATTCCCATAATTATTGAATGGTATTGGAATGGATGATAGAATATCACAGAATTTGTATCATGTTATAATAATCATATATAGTTATTCATTACACCATTATACACATCCATGTAAGGTGGGGGTGGAAAACAGATTACAAAACAGCGTAGAGATGGTATTCCTTACGTACGCACGCATGGTGACATCATTTTCCATAGGATGCATAGAAGGTGAAATAGAATTTGTTCATATTTATAATAACATATCAGTATATGAGTCATACTTATTATATAAAATTATTATTTATCAACAATATAAGAGGATGTAGAAGAAGAAATGAATTGGAATGAATCGGTAAAGGATATTACCTTTTCTTCGACGCGCCTCTTCTAAACCTCCTCTTAGGGAACTAAATATGGTCTTTTAAGAAGACCAGGACCGCTATTATGTTTCTAGGGAAGTGTAGAAGAGAAATTGGTAGGGTTTGTTCTTGCATGAAGGCTCAAAATGGTGTTAATAGGAGTGGGAGGTGGTTCCCTTTTATAAGGGAGGAGAGAGTCCCCTTTGGAATCATAAGAAATATTAATTTATAATAAATTAAAACCCCATATAAAAACCTCAAAAAATTACTCAAATCTGAATATTAGATGGGATAAGGTTGTTATCACCTCAAACAATAAAATTTATACATGTTGTAATGATATTTTTAAACTTATCAACTGGATTTATCCTTATTTAATCTATTTAATATTTTTAGTGTCAATAATATTATAAATTTTAATTTGTTATAAATAATTAATTATGTTTTTGTAATTTTCCATAATTGTATACTTTATGAAATTTTCGGCCATACAAATTTATATTTAATTTTTTTTAAATAATTTAGTGATTTTTAAACAAATTTATAAGATGTTATTTTTGTAAAATATAAATAGTGTCAATTTTGACACTAAACAATTATTTGAATTTAAATAAAATCAAAACAGAAGATATGTTCAAACTAAAAGATTTAATAGAATCATTAAATTTCATATTTATCTATAAAATTCGTTTATCACATTAAATTGTAAATATAAGTTTTTTAAATATTTTTAATACTGTTTATTTGATATTTCAATCAATAAAATATTTTCAACCTCACTAATCTCTCATAATTAATAATAATTGATTAATCCTTACAAAATATAAAGAAATTCACATGATGTAGATAATTTTATTATATTCCTATATAATATTCATGTACTATGTTTTATGAAGTTTACAACTAAATTACATTTATTACACTTATAAGATATAATGGACTGGCATGTTGTCACTTTTTTGGGTTTTAATAATAATTATATATTTTTCATGGTAAAAAGTCCATTAAATGAATCTATTATAACCATTAGATGATATGGGTAGACCATTATTAATACAATATAATTTTGGAAGGTGTTAGGGTAATTTTATAATCTTATATTTTACCCTAAATTACCTGATTTACCATTAACTGTAGTAAATAAAAATTACCATAGTTACTATTCATAATATAAAAAAATAAAAGTACCATATTAAAATAATTTGGACCCACTGAATCGAAATATAGAATCCGTTTTTCAAAATTCAAACCAGATAATTTGTAGTAATTAATATATAATTAATCCCATTATTAAGAAAATGGGGTTTAAAAGATAAAACATTGTCAAATATTGAAATATTTTTACCTATGAATTCAATGTAAAATAAATAGAAATGAATTTCATTATATTAAATAGTAAAAATATATTATATTTATACATTAAAACCATTCAATATTATAATTTATCCATCTAAATTATCTTGATGAAAAAAATTGTTTTTCATTAAAATTTAACTTATTTTTACTATTCATCAAAATATGAAAGTTATTAGAAACGTATCAAAAATTTATCGAATTTGAATTTTTATACCCCAATTTAAAAGTAGAGGTTTATTTTGTAAAATTGAACTTATAATCTTGTCAATAATTATATTTGAAATGGTTTCACCCTCAAAAGGTAGTAAAACTGCATTTTTATAAAAAATTCTTCTTTTATGAAAAAATTGATTTTGTTTTCATATCTCATTCTAGAAAATGTGTAAGATGAATTAAATTGATATTAAATTCTCAATTCGGTTAATAATATTAATAACAGATAGTTCATAATATTATAATAATAAATTATAGTTTAGTGAAACATGTTATTGCGTACTACACAAGCAATCGAGGAAGGTCAATCTTGCGTGTAATGAAAGCCATGCCAGGGTTGCATGTAGGGAAAGATTCCTTTGGTGTTGCGTATAACATACTAAAAATATAGTTCAGTTATACATAGATCAAAATATATACTTGGTGTTGATTAAAGTGAATTTTATTCGAAAGAACATGAAATTGTGTGCGTCACAAGCCAAAAATAGTGTTGTGTATACTACAATCTAATACGGTGTTGCGTATATCACAAGCTAATATTGGTGAATCGTACAAAATAATATATCAAGGAAACTAAAAAAAATAATTCTCATAAAATATCAGGGAGTTACATATATCAAACATAACAATGGAATAATATAATTAATTATGTATAACAATAACCAGATGAATTTATATTTAGGTAGGAAACCACTTACATAGTGATTTTCATTAGATGAATATTCATTATCAATGGTAAAATGATTGTAAAACTATTATAAATTTATAGAACACCATATTTATATTAATAACATCATATATAATCCTCATATAACATATTATATTTCATTATTTAATAATATTTAATTATTACCATTCATTCATTTGTAAACATCTTTGTTTTTTCCTGCATGTTTTGGGAAAATCTGATTCATGTTCATCAGAAAGAGTCACATAATATAATTAATTTTTTAATGATATAAATGCAATATTTTTTTCATTTCAAAATTTTTATAACCATTATTGGTATTTGATCCTAGAAAATGAATCATGTCTCTCCATAGAGATGTTAGGCCATTAAAACACATTAGATGTGATATTAATTCATTAATTAGAGAAATGATAATGAAGTGGATGATATAAAAATATTAAAAAACCAGTATTACATAAATAGATTAATTTTAAATTGTTAATATCATTATTACTATACATGGGAATTGATATTTGAAATACATTTATATTATTTTTTGGGCCTACAATCAGTTATATACATAACAGATTAATTTTTTCTCATTTAGTGTAGAAGGGGATGGATAAATAATATTATTTGAACATAATATCCTATCATAATTTTGGATGTATTCATATAATAATATTATCAATTTAAACACATAATTTATTATTTAAAAATAAGTTGTAAAAAATAGGATCTCGTTGAAGACGATTTGTTTCACCACGATAAACCTCATTTAGATTATTTATTAATGACATTGGGGATGGAATTTTTTGAAGACCATCAGATATATAATGATATAAGTATGTTTATTATACATTTGATTAGCATTTTGTTAGGATAAATTTATTGATATATTTACAGATGATAGGGAATTAGGTTCCCTTTTAAAATTATAGAGTTGCATTTTGATAAATACCCATGACACTTAAATAATGGGAAGTCACTTATTTTTAGGGCCTAAAAAATAATGAATAATATATATTATGGTATAAAATTTCCCAAAAAAATTTACAAAACTAATGAGATACTTGAATTTAAAATTTTATTCTCTTTACCTCCAAGGTTACAAATTTATTACAATTTTCGATTTCCCGACCCTAACAAGTTTTTTATCCTATATAACATATAATTTTAGCCTAAAATAATATAAAATTCGATAAATATTTTATCCCAATGATTAAAAATATTAAATATCATTTATTAATCATTAACAATATGTACATGGAATATTAATTTTAGTTAAAGTGTTTGTAATGCACAACACCCCATTTTACTGATAATAGTGGTAATTAATATTTATTATTTTCAATATTCATTTTGAACAAAAATTAAAGGGAATGTATTACCTAATAATATTTATCATGCTACCACTTATGGAATCAATTTTACCACATATGATTCACATAATTTAATAGATTCATTATATATGTATCTGAGAAAGAGTGATGAAAAAAATTATTTTGAGTAATGTATTTTATCCCGTAAATAGTGATTTGACATTAACTCTATGATAAATAATTTCCCATAAATTAATTATATTAAAATTAATATATATAAAAATATATATATGTATAATCTATATATTTCATTTAAATAATTACATATTATTTTTTATTTTAATTAAATAAATTAGGGAAAAAATATTCACCTAAATATAGTTTTTTAGAAAACTATTTTATGCAAAAAAATAATCTTATCCAAAAATCTCAGATTAAAAATATTGACATGTAATTAATTTGATTAAATATATCTAATTAAAAAATTTTATACATTTAAAAAAAATTAATGAATTATTGGATTTTAAATTACATAATTTACTTTATTGGTATAACTGTTTTACAAAAACAATTAATTTTTAATATTCAAAGTAAAATCAATATTTTCTTACAAATCTCCCATTTTCACCCTATGATAATTATTTAATCCTGATTCTTATAATTATGTTCATTTAGTATAATAAGTTTTTTATACTGGATGACATTAAATTTATTATTTTCCTATAAAAATAAAAAAATATAAAAAATTTTATTTTCGAATATTGTGATTACATTAGTAAAAATTGATTCATTATTTGCATAGATATTTTCTATATTCAAATAATTTATTAATATTTTTCAAAAATATTTTATTCCCGTAGATATATATAATATTAATTTCTAGGCCATAATGGTCAAGTTTAAATAGTTTATCATTGATCATTTATGCTTAGTGTTGCATGTTATGTTTACTATTGAATATAGTCTTCATTTTAAATTAAACAAGGTGTTAAAAAAGTACCCAAAAAGATTATTGTGGTATCATTATATTAAAAATGATCCATGTATAATAATAGTGGTAATATATCATATTAATTATTCTTTACCTTGAATCATATCATTATTAATTACAAATAATTTCACAAACATAAAAACATAGAGACATCATATTTTGAGGTATTTTAATCTCTCTATCTAATTACATTGTGTAAAAACCCCATGATTCAGTATATGAAGAAAAAATATACCCACACTATATGATTTTATTAAAAATAACCCACACTTCAAGTTATAAAAGAAGAAAATTCCCAAACTCAACAAAGTGAAAGAAGAAAATTAAAACACTAAAAATAATTATCACATGTGATATAAACAATTGAAAAATACAATGGATTCATTTAATAAACCTAAATAATATATTGGATTTATCCGAAAAAACAATATCACAATTAAATCAGTATAGTATTGTTCCATTTGATCTTAAAACATTTATCTACACATATTTACTTAATTAAAATATTTTAATGAAACATATATTTTTGAAACATATATTAAAAATAAACATATTAATCCCTCCATAGAAGGATAGTGGAAGATATCATAATATCATATCTCTAGTGTAATATATGTAAAATCAATGAAAACATAGATATATAAATGACATCAATGATTAATTATTGGATAAATATCTATAAAAAATAATTTTAACGACCCTTTTTTTGAAAAGAATTCCTATTAAAAATTACACATACAATTATGAATAATATAATAATAATTACATTTATTTTCAAAATTATTAAAATTAAAAATAATTTCTAATAAAAATTAATTGATGTAAATTAATATTTGAAAAGTATAATTCAAATTATTTCAAATGAAAAAATAATATTCTATTAAAAAATAATTTTATCCATAATCCTAGAAGTTAATGTCACTTATGAAATTCATGAATATAGTTTCACAAATATGACGTGTGTTTAAAAAAAAAAAAAAAATTATATTCAGTAATTTATCCTAGAAAATTTAATAATAATGTTCTAATGGAAATATGTATCATAACATAGATCATATTATCCTAAAAATAAAAAGTTTTCAATAATTTTAAATACCATTGATAAAATCCAAAATCCTAAAATAATTGATAAAACTTAATTTTAGAATATATTAAATATATTTTAATATAAATCTGAATAAATTGTATTTAATATTTTTATATGATAAATGAAAAATGTGATGATAATTTTAAATATGTTCATTGAGGAAAAATTTATTATTAGAAGGTTATGAGAATCATTATCATTATCAAAAAATTTAAATATTAATAATTGAATAAAATTTAATTTCCCTAAAAATAACTAAGAAGTTAACTATAATATTTCTATATAATATAATAATAATATCTTGTAAATACTATTTTTAAGAAGAATCCATATGACCCAAAAAATAGTTGATTCAAGAAAACCTATATAATTTTGGTTGTAATGAACCATCCCAGGTCGACACTGAACAGTTCACCTGAGTTAGTCTGCGACATGGCCTGAGAGGCCTTCTTGATCCTCCCAGGTTAGCAAAAAGCACCATGGAATCAATAAAGGACAAATGGGAATGATTTATCCTAATGAAAAAAATAATGTAGTGGAAAATTAGAATATCACAGAGTAAATAAAAAACACACAAATAAAGAACGTCCAACAACAACCAACTAACTTGCCCACGACCAAAACAACTCATGACTCCAAGAGTCAGTCACCAAACCACAACCAAAACTCACCAGTAGCGATCAATCGCGATTCAAACCTGCAACTAAAAAATAATTAGGAAAAAACTATAGTCATGACTATAAAAATTTGGTATGCATGCCTAATCAACTATTTACAATGCACCACCTTTAAAAAATGAATTTACCATTTTTCTCTTTGAACTAAATTATGAAAAATATGAGGGTTCCACCCAAACATTCATTTCTAGTATAAATAAAAGTACATTATCCATTTTAATTTAAAAACATGATTATAGTTTTAATGGAGAAGGTTCATTACATTTAAAAAAACATTTTTCTGACCAATTTAAAAACACAAATTATAGTTGTTAGCCAAAATAAAAACCACAGATAACATACAACACACACTTCGGGATACATAACAAGTGGAACACCTCGGAATTAAAACAAACTATACCTCTAAATCATCCACCACATACAAAAAAACACTAAAGGAAACATGGGTCGAACATATGCGATTGTGAAAAATACAGAACATACTATACATGTGACTCATCCTGAAGGAATTTTCTGCACAATGACATCATAATGCCCTGATGCCCAGTGTTGCCCTACATGGCATACTGAGGGGCCCAATCCCATAAAACTGATAACAAAACACCTCTTTATTAAGGGCCTCTAGCCAATGAATATTCTAAAATAGTACAATGATCTTTCGTGGATGATTAACATATTATTTCAGTTTCCCATGTCAACACATTAAATAAAAAGAGGTTACTCAGCAATATCAATCAAGTAACAAATCACAATGCAAAGCCACCACACACAACAATTCATATAATAAACGTACATAACAAGATCACCCCTAAGTCACCCCAAAGATATTTTTCAAATTAATTTATTTTATTAATGTCCAAAATAGGCCTTCACTTATTTTAAATAAAAAACCGATTTCTCAAGAGAACCAAAAAAATTGCTCACACATCAAGAGAAATCATTTATCATCAAACCAAAACTAAACATGATATTCGGTGAATATGGACAATGGTCAAATAGGAATTAATTCATTGTTGTGCATCAATTCATCAAAAAATTCATAAATTCTAAATTTAATGTCAAGTTTAGTGGGGGGCCTACCTCAATTCGCATCTCGATTATAGTGATGTTACTTGTCTCAAAATTTCACACAAGAATGTGAAACAGCTTAACTATGGTATCTCTGAATTTCTCTTCCAACATGTGATATAAACTAAAAAACACTAAAAACAAAGAAGTATTGACATTAAATGATATAATGATTAAATTTTTCAAACAACTCACCACAGTAACGTTGCAGGTGGAACATGGTGAACTCAAAACGCTTGCCTTTGGTGGCGGGAGTTAATCGCACGCCCTCTTGCGAACCCAGAGTGTGACTAATCATGTGATCTAAGGTGACATGGGAGTAAAAAAAACTAGTTGTTCTGCCCTGGACGGCCGGCTAGGTACTACAGGGTGCCAAAAAAGTCACTGGAAGGGGTGTGTATGGTCTAGAAGGGTGTGTGGCAGGTTATAGGGAAATTGACAGGTTGAAGGATCAGAATATGAGGGCACCAACTTGTCATACCTACACGGTGGCTGGAAAGAAGTCACGTTGGTCGAATGTAGATGTGCTCTAGTAAGCTACAGAGGGGATGGCCAGTTGGGTCACGGATCGAAGGAGGTCCGTCCCAAGATCGTGGTGGTCGGAAAATTTGGGTGAGGGTGCACCATTGCTAGCCAGTGAGGTGCACAGATGGGAGAGTGTGTGATGGCCTGGTGACAAGTGGCATTAATACAAGGGAGGTCAGCTATGAGGGAGTTGGATGGTGAGAAGGGTCGCGGTGCAAGAGGTCATGCCGAGTGGATGCACGATGGGTATAAGAGAAGTCCTAGGGGATGTCGCTAGCTAGATGAACTCGGGATAGGGGCAGAAATCTGCGTGGAGAGGGATAGCGGGGGAGAGGGAGAGCAGGAATGGGCGGGCTCGAATGTGTGGGCTTAAATGTCAGGAAAATATAATACAAAGGGGTGCCAGAAATAGAGAGGTGTGTTGCTACGCAGGGTGGTTAGTGGCTGCTGGATGTAGGCGGAGCGTGGTGTGGGGGAGTGGGTGCTGGGTGGGCTAGGCGTGCGGTGCTGTCACAGGGCAGGGAGGCTGATGTGGTGGCTCGAATGGAATTCTATCAGGAGGTGACAAGGAGGCATCTCATAGGGAAGGAGGGTCGTAGGTCATGGAGGGGACAGAGGTTTGAGGTGGGATAGTGACACAAAGGCATTGAAGGGAGCCTACTGGTGCGCATGGAGGGAGATGGGTTGGCTGGGCATGCACTAGAGGAGGGAAGGCGTGTCGTTCATGCCAGATGGGGAAGGTAGGACCAGGGTGCAGAGAACAATGAGATTGAAAGGGGAGTGCACTAGACTTACAATGTGTAGGAGGTGGGTTGGACGACAAGCGGAGAGCATGGTGAGGCATATGGTTGCTGCTACGAGAGGAAGATCAAAAAGGACGGGACAACCACGTGGAAGGAAAAAAATGTTGAAAAAAATAATGAATGATAGAAAGAATGAAAGAAAAAGATAAATTAAATAAAATTAAATAAATAATAACAATAAAATTCATAATAATCATAATAATAATAACAGTAGTTGTAATAGTAATAAAAATATTCTTAATTGTAGAAATAATAATAATTAAAATAATTAAACATGAATATTTTTAAATAATAGAATAAAATACAATATTTATTCAATTTACTTGTTTATGACTTTTGAAGTATGTCATTGAATGGGAGAAGCCACATTGGGTCTCCAAAATGAGCTCTGCTCATGCACTTAACTACCTCAACTAAAAACATGCTTTTTTTCTACAAATATCAAAATAAAAATCAGGATTAAACATGAACCTCGATAAAAAAATTAAAACTAAAGATAATAATAAAATATAAATAATATATAGCTCGGTGTGTGACAATTCTATGCACCATGATGCTTCCCTCCCCCAAAAATTCACGAAAAGACCTATACCCAAGAAGAATCTCATTATGTGTCACTCACCACCAAATGATTATGCACCATCAGTTGATTGATCCAAACGAACACCAAACTCCCATAACATGAAACTTTTCCTTTGAAAACAAACATTATAAACACCAACAAATAGAAAACAGGCCAACCGAATTGAACAAGACCCTCGATAGGTCTCCCCCCATATGGACTGATGAGATTGACCGAACTTGATGATTTTCCGTACAGTCCAAAAATATGTTCCACAAATGTTGGGGAAGGAGGGACCAATCGAAAGAGCATCAAAGCTACCGTTACAACTACTCTAACCACTTCACAACCTCTAAAAAACACAAACCATAATACAATAAAGACTGATTTTAAACCGAGGCCCTCTTTCATCTTTGAGGTTCACCTAACAATGCACCAGCTTCCCTCTGGGACCTATGAATAGAGCTATGATGATTAGAGAATCATATTCTTCATTTTCAGCCATTGAAATTGTCCAAACAAAACACATGAACCAGAATTTAGCAAATGAACATCCATTAGAATAAATCTTTCAATGAGGTTCGACATGAACCATTATTAAAACTAAAGGAAAAGAAACACCATAGAAAGGTATAGGTGATGACTACTACATACATGGAACACTACAAAGAGATAACATTAATCCTATCCAAAATCATAGACCTTCTCCTACTTAACGGATGTAGTGACCTTCGACATGCCAGGTCTGGCATCAGTGCTATTATTGTAAAAACCTTGACAGAATCACTCCACGTGATCCAGGTGCCCATAGGTGTGGCAGGGTCTTAGAGAATTCAAGAACATCAACCTCTTGGGCCCCCACTAACTTTACTGGAGACAGATCAAGGCATTGTGTTGGGAGGAAGATGATTGATGGAATGGATGTCTCTTGATTCCTCTATGTGTATAACCGACATCAGGTTATATCAAATTCATCTTATTGATATCTTCATAACTGCTTTACAAGGCCAGATGAGGATTTTCCCCCTCATGTCCTCCTGCTAACTCAGCTTCTTTGAGTAAAACATGTCTCGCCAAGTTAGGTAAGGTTATTACGTTGAACTCTTTCACCATTTACTGCAAGTCAGGGCGTAACATGAGTTCAAAATAATGATCATTCATGGAATAACTTCCATCATACCCCGGTTCATACGGAGCAAAGTATAGGAAACAACTAAAGAATTCCAACACTAGTCCAACACCCTGTTTAAGACTAAATGACTCCATCCACTACCTCACCTTAGTCACCTCAATGAAGTATTGTTGGATAAATGACAACTTGAAGAACTCCCATGTGAGATCGTTTTTGATGATTTATTCAAGACACAATCTTCCACCACTTCTAAGTTATATTTTCACTCATAAATGTAGCCAACATCACCTTTAGTGACTCTGGTGGTATGAGAGTATAGAATTTCCCCGCAATCATTCCTAGACACTCCTCTCCCTCAAGAGGATCTTCTTTCCCATAAAAGAGGGGATGGTTAAATATCTAAAACTCAATGATGTAATCTATGGGCTGATGAATTGGATGATTTTCTATGTTTTCTCCATCCAAAGCTACGCATAGGGAATCCATTGAACCATTGTGGGGGAAAAAAAATGGAACAAGGAAACAAAAAGTTGGGTCAAACATGGTCATTACTATATAAAATTCAACATTTCAGAATTTACAAAAATAAAATAACAAAAAACAACATTTTTGAAGTAATGAATACCCTATAAATACACATGAAGAAACTAGTATTTATGGGTGACATAGACATATAGTTGGTGGCCATTCTCTAGTCACGCCATAGTCACAAGGAGTAGTCTATGATAATGTCCTCGGCAAAAAAATGGTCTGTGAGACCATGCGAAATCACGGAGGTCACATTCTGAACTCCCATTTTATTTTCCAATACCAAAAAAACCTTAAGAATCATAGATATCGACAAACCCAAACATTCCATGGTATCCTGAGATTTTGAACGATCAAGGGATCATGACGTCCTTCATGTTCCTTCACCTCAGGTCCCGACATTCCTACATGTTTTAACATGACATCCCCAAAATGAAATTGGTGCCCTGAAAAACAATGTTCGCTCAATAGATGACCTGCTCTAATACCATTTCTTCACTAACCATCCCAGGTTGACACTGAACTGATCACATGAGTTGGTCCGCAGAATGGCCCGAGATGCATTCCTAATCCTCGTTGGCTGGCGACAAGCTCCATTGAATCATTAGTGAAAAAATGGGAATGATTTCATCCAACAAAAAAAATTAAGATGAGGAAAATTGGAAAAAGGAAATGTAGTTAAACAATATGAAAAGAAATAACGGCCAACAACAACTGACTTTCATGGAAACAACCAGAACTCCTCTGGACTCCAAGAGTCACTCACCAAACCACATACAACTTTGACCCACGACATGAAAGCTCAAGTCAAACCCACAACAAAACCAAAAATATGAATACACTATAGGAATGAGTATTAATTCTCAATAGGTGTTCCCAAAAAACTATTCCCAATGCACTAAAATTAAATAAATAATTATCTAATTTCATGTTTGAACTAAATTATAAAAAATATGGTGTTTCCACACACACTTTAATTTTTAAAATTAATAATAGTCCATTTCCCTTTTTAATGTAAAAAATGTATATTGTTTGAAAGGAGAAGGTGCATTACTTTTCAAAAAAATAATTTTCTTGATCAATTTAAAATCCAAAATTTAAATTGTTAGCCGAAAGGAAAACCACTCATATCATTCAATACACGCTAATGGAAATGGAACAAGTGGATCACAGTGGCCAGAAAATTACCTAGACCACTCAATCATCCGCCACATATAAATAAAAAATAATGGAATCATGGGTCAATCCTAGGAGGTAGTGAAAAATATAGAACATTATATACTTGTGACTCATCGTGAAGGTATTCCTTACTCAATGACGCCATAATTCCATAACACCCGCTGTTTCCCTACATGACATTACTGATTGGCCCAATCCCATATCACTGAATAAAAAAAACCTTTATACAATAGGCCACTAGCCAATGAGTAGTCTAAAGTAGTGTAACAATCGTTCCCAGAAAATTAACTTACTATACCAAGTTCTCATGTCAACACATGCAATATAATGTTGTGAGTCATAAATGTAAATAATATAACCAATCACAATGCACAATAAACAAAAAAACTGACAAAATACACATACACAACAAGATATACCGTGAGTCACCGCAAATAGAGTTTATAAAAGAATTTAGTTTATTAAAGTTCCAAACGGGTCTTCACTAATTTTAATAAAAACCGACATTTCTCAAGAGGACCAAAACGCTAGCTCACACATTAGATGAAAACATTTATAGTCAAACCAGAACTACACATGAAATTATGTGAATTTTGTTCAATGGAAAAATGGGAATTCTTTCACTATTGGGATTCAATTTACCAAGAAAAAATTTCAAGTGACATAAATAAAATAAACAACTCTTATTACATCGACAATTTATTCAAATATTAATTATATAATTCTATTTCACATTTATTAAAATTAATAAAATATCAAAAATTAATAAATTCTAAATATAATGCCGAGTGTAGTGGGGAACCTACCTCAACTCGCAGCTCAATTACAACAATTTGACATATCTCAGACTTGCGCACAAGAACACAAAACTTGTTTATAATGGAATGGATAAATTTATCATCCAACATGCTGCAAAAATCAGAAAAACAATAAAAACAATAAGTAGAGACATAAAATTAAATAATAAATAAATATCGCAAAAACTCACATCAAATCTCGGAGCAAGAAAAACAGGGTAAACAAAAACCACTCGCCATCAGCCGTGGGCATTCGTCATGTGCCCTATTGCAATCTAGGAGTGCAACTAGTCACATGAACGGAGGTGACATATGACCCGACTGAGATTGTACGTCAACTGCAGAAGGCCAGAATGGGGATACGGGGTGCCAAAAAAGTCCCTAGTAGGGGGCGCATGACTGTGAAAGGTGCATAGCCAGTTGGAGGGTGCGTGATAGGTTAGAGGCACGTAACTGGAGGGCACTGGCTGGTCGGAACTATGGATTTTCCAGAAAGGTGTCCCATAGGTAAGTAGAATAGGAGCGTTGGTCAGATGAATATGGGATAGCTAGTGGGGTCATTGATCGGAGGAGGTCCGGCTGATGATCGTGACAGATGGACAAGAGTCGGTGAGGGCACGTCCAGGTTGGCCAACGAGGGGCGCAGCTGGGAGAGCATTCGATGGCCTGATGACGAGGGGAATGACTGGCTGGGAGTTCACAAAAGAGGGAACTAGCTAGGGATAAGGGTATCTCAGTAAGAGTTTATGCTAATGGGTTGCAAACTGGGTGGGGGAGAAGGGGGGAGAAGGGGGATCCGGCGGAGCAGGGCATAAGGGAGGCTCAGGGCGAGGCTCAGCAGGCTACTAGGGTGGAATTGAAGGGACATCGATGTTGCTGCAATGCTTCTGGTTGGACAAAGAATTAGTGGATGGGCGGGCCAAAGTGATGCCGCTGGACAGATGGAGTAGGGAGTGGGGAAGCGGACAGCGTGGAGAGGGAGGATGGGTGGAGAGGGAGAGAAAGGAGGGGTGGGCTATCACGTGCGGGCCTAGCTGGGCAAGAGATGTCGAACCAATGGGGTTCCAGAAATAGGGAGGTGGGTTGCTGTGTTGGGTGGTCAGTGGTTTGTAATGGGACTTGTATTTCTCCCAAGCTCTCGTGTGGCACCCGGCTAGCTTCCCTTTCACAAAGCCTAGACGAGTTCAAACTTTCGACACTCACAACAAAAGTAAGGATCGTAAGAGAAGTGCTTGACAAGCTCACAAGACACAAGTGAAAAGAATCTCTCAAATGCTCTCAACTTCTGTGTGTCTTTACAATGAAGAGCCACTCCCTTTATATAGGGATTTGGGGAAAAGTCTACAACATTCTAGAATATGTACACATCCACATGATTATATATTATTCTTGCCTACTCTACTAGAAGATAAATTGACCATTCTAGAACCTGTAGGGATCCTCATCCTTCCATGGAGGCCTAGAATGTTCCGGACCCTTCAAGGCCTAATGGATGTTCCGAAACACTCCAGAGAAGTATGGAATATTCCGGAACATGGTGGAGATGTAGAGAACTCTAGAAGTTTCTAGAGAGCCTCACCACTGCGTCTACTCTCCATTGGGCGGGGAATGACATCCTCCCCCACCTATTCTGGTGACGTCCTCGGCGCATCCATGATACTCCTCGATAGCCCTCACGAACTGCCACAAGTTGTCTGCAGGTTCCCATGTTGCCTCACATTCTGGTATTCCCTTCCACTTGATCAGGTGCTCCTTGCTTCATAGAACTCCACGTCGCGGAACTATATGATCGTCGAGAATGGGATACACCTGCTTGTCATATGACTCGACTACAGCGATAGGTACCCTTGTAGACACCCCTCTGCTCGAGTCCTCCATGTCTTCATGATATGGCTTGAGCATACTAACATGGAAGACTGGATGGATCTTCAGCTTGGGAGGCAACTCCAAGCAGTATGAAACCTCCCCAACTCTGTGCATGACCTCGTATGGTCCCTCATATCACCAAATCAGGCCCTTGTGCACCCTCCTAAATGCTTTGTGCTACTGAGGCAAGAGATTCACCATCACCTTGTCCCTAGGCTGGAAGCTCACATCCCTTCGCACTTTGTCGGCCCACTTCTTCATCCTCTTGGCAGCTTTGTGCCAGTGGGTTCTCGTCATGTCAGCCAGCCCATGCCACTCCTTGGCCATAGTGTAGGCGGTTGGGCTACTTCCTTTGTACTTCTCCCCAAGCACCGCTGTGTGAGGAGTGAGGGGTTGTTGTTCGGTCACCACCTCAAATGGACTCTTCCCAGTCGACTCACGCCATTGCAATTTGTAGTAGAATTGAGCCACATCATGCAACTTGTCCCAATCTCGCTGGTTAGCACTCACAAAGTGCCACAAGTAGAGCTCCAACAAGGCATTCACCCTCTCAGTCTGCCTATCCATCTGGGGGTGAAAACTCATAGAGTAGTGGAGCATCGATCCAAACAATCCGAATTTCTCGATCCACAACATACCCATGAATTGTGGATCATGATCGCTGATGATGTGTCGTGGTATCCCCAAATATTTCAGCACATGCTTAAAGAGTAGACTTACGGTGAGCTCTAGCGTCACATCTGATGGAGAATGGATAAATGTGGCATACATTGAGAACTTGTCCACCACCACAATGATGCTCCCATACCCTTTGGACATCGGTAGTGCAATGATGAAGTTCATGGTGATTGTCTCCCATGGCCTCTCTACAATGGGCAATGGCTGCAATAATCCTCCAGGATACTGATTGTCCACCTTGTCTTGTTGGCACACAAGAGAAGTCATCAAAGAGGACTCCACATCATCCTCCATCCTCAGCCAATAATATGCTCCCTCTAGCATGGCCTTGGTGCGGTGCTTCCTTGGATGTCCTACCCATATCAAGTCATGACACACCATGATGAGATCCCTCCATAGGATCCCCCACATTGGGACATATATCCTCCTCTCTATGGTAAGAAGAGTGCCATCCTCCTCCCAAATTCTCCTTGTCTTTCCCTCCGCCGCAAGAGCCAAGACGTTCTTGGATATAGGAACCTGTTCCATGCCTTCCATGATCCTACCCAAGATCCCATCATCCACACATGGAAAGTGTCTGAACACCATCTTCCTACTAAGTGCATCAGCCACCACATTGGCTCTCTTAGGCTTGTACTCCAAAGATTAATCAAACTCAGCCAAGAATTCCTGCCATCATGCCTGCTTTGGAGTCAGCTTCTTCTGGGTTTGGAAGTAGCTTGTGGCAACATTGTCGGTCTTCACCAGAAACATGGACCCCAAGAGATAATGTCTCCATGCCCGAACACAATGTACCACGACTGTCATTTCCTTCTCTTGCATTGTGTGCCTCCTCTCGGTGTCATTCAGCTTCCAGCTTTCAAAATCTATGGGATTTCATTCTTGCATGAGAACACCCCCAATTGCAAAGTCGTAGGCATTAGTGTGTACCTCATAAGTCTTGGTCGGATCTTCCATGCTCAACACCGGTTCCACTATAACAGTCTTCTTAAATCCCTCAAATTCCTCCTCGCATTTCTCATCCCACTCCCACTGCTTGTTCTTCTTTAGCATGTCTGTGAGTGGAGCTGCCTTTTTTGAATAGTCAGAGATGAATCGCTGATAATAGTTAACCAACCCAAAGAATGATCTCAACTCGGGAAATTTTGATGGCCTCTTCCATTCATCAATAGCACGGATCATCTCATGATCCATCATGAGCTGGCCTCCTTTGATCGTGTTCCCCAAGAATAAAACATCATCCCTTGCAAAGGAACACTTCTCCTTCTTCACATATAACTCGTTTTCTCTCAATACCTTGAACACAGATTGTAAGTGTTGTACATGGTCCACCATTGTTTCACTATAGATGACAATGTCGTCCAAGTAGACTACCACAAATTTATCTAAGTATTTGTGTAAGACTTTGTTCATCAAGGTGTAGAATGTTGTTGGGGTGTTAGTTAAACCAAATGGAATAACAAGAAACTCATTGGATCCATACCTAGTCATGCATGCGGTCTTCGGCACATCTTACATGGAAATACAGACTTGATAATACCCCGATCTCAAGTTCTGCTTGGTGAACACTGGTGCCTTTCCCAAGTGATCAATGAGATCTGCTATCAATGGGATACGGTACTTGTTCTTCACCATGACTTTGTTCAACACCCGATAGTCCACGCACATCCTCAAGGATCCATCATGCTTCTTTTGAAATAGAACGAGCGATCCATATGGCGAATTCGATGGTTGGATTTGTCATACATCCAATATCTCCTTCAACTGCCTCTTCAACTCCTCCAACTTGGGTGGTGCCATGCGATAGGGTTCCATGGATGGTGGCTTTGATCCTGACACCAACTCAATTTCATGATCCACCTCCCTCTTAGGTGGAAGTCTCACGGGCAAATCTGGTGACTTGATGTCACTAAACTCCCTTAGAACACACTTCACCTCCTTCGACAACTCATGGTTGTTGTCCACCAGCCCATCATCTTTCAAGGAATCCAACTAGGTCTCCTCTCCCTTCTTGAAATCCTTCTTCACTTGCATGGAAGAATGTAAAGACAAGTCATGATTGCCACATACCTTCGTCGTCACCATGAACGGGATTATTTCCTCTATGATCACCATCTGCTCCAAGTGATGTGTTAGAATGGCCTTGGATTTCTTGAATAACTCAATCCCCAACACAAGCTTGATGTCATCCATGGTAACCACTGTGAGATCAATAGCACCCCTCCATTCACTAATGCAAAGGGTCACTCCACGGACAATGCCACTTGCTGGTTGAGGTGTGGCATTCACAGCTTTCATGCGACAAGTCTTCATGGCCACAACTAGCCCAAGTCTTTGTTGCTTCATCATCGGCCACAAAGTAGTGCGTGGCTCCCGTGTCGAGCATCGCATAGTTGGACGTCCCATTCAACTCCACCTTTTCATACATCAAACCATCCATAGGTGGTGCCTTAGGTGGTTTCTTTACCTCCAATACATTGAAGATACATAGAGTCCCTATTTGATGCTCCTTGGGAACGTCCTCCATCACTTCAAACATGGAGTTGAGTGCCTTTTGCTTGGAACACTCCTTCCATGTGTGAGGCCCATCACAAAAGTAGCATCCTCGGGGATTGAATTCCCTTGAGAAGTCCTTGGTGTGCTCTTTGGTCTTTCCCTTTTCATGGGAATCTCGATTCCACCTCCTCTCATGGTCTCCTCCACCATTACCCTTGAACTCCTTCTTGGGCTTAGGGGGTTCAACCTTCTTCTTGTATTCCACCAAGGACTCGGCAATGGACACAGCTTCGGTGAAGGTCTTAGGCCGTCGACCTCGCACTTCTTGTTGTTCCCATGGCTAAACACCTTTGATGAAATCATACATATGATCATAATCGGGCTTTCCACGTACCTGGAGATTTAGTGAGACATATTCCCGAACATACTCATGGATTGTCCCTGTATGCATCAAAGTTCGCAGCTTGTCCCTTGCTTCCCAATCAAATTCCTTAGGGTAGAACAGAGTATAGACCCATTGCATGAACACTTCCCATGATTTTAGTTCCTTGCCACTATCCTTGAGCTCTTGGTGCTTCATCCTCCTCCATAGAGATGCATCGTCACCAATGTAAAGAATAGTGGTCTTCACATGGCTCAAGTCATCCATCAAGATAATTGCCTCGAAGTACTGCTCCACAATCGAAAAGAAGTTTTCTACCTCCATGGAATCCCTCTTTCCATTGAATTGTTTTGGATGAGGCACATCAATCATTGGTGTGTCATGCAAAATCACCCCACTAGCCAACTCGCCACGATTATTTGACCACTCCCTCTTAAGTTGATCAAGTGTTTGGTCATACCTGTCCATCACATCTCTATGTTGTGCTAAGATCCCCTTTGTCCAATCCATGACGGAATATTTCTCAGAAGCATTCTACTTGGCGTACCTCTCAACTGATGCCACTCGGTCTTGGAGAGTTAAGAGCGCATCACATAGGGCCATGATGCCTAATTCCCCTTCCTCATCGTCTCCCTCGACATACTCGAGTCGTTCCTTCACGTCAGCAAGGCACTCCTCCGCCCTTAGGAGAAGCTCCTCAATAGTCTCCATGGTCTCACGAGACTTCCCGCCCTTCCTCCTAGGACCGGACGTCATAGCCTCCTTCTAGGACATATTAGGATTCTCCACATTTGATCTTGCCATCACAAACACTTTCCTTGAAAACCTCAGATACCAAATGTCACAGGACTTGGAATTCTCCCATGCTCTCGTGTGGCACCCGGCTAGCTTCCCTTTCACAAAGCCTAGACAAGTTTAGACCTTCAACACTCACAACGGATGTAAGGATCATAAGGGAAGTTCTTGACAAGCTCACAAGACACAAGTGCAAAGAAGCTCTAAAATGCTCTCAAATTCTATGTGTCTTTTCAAATGAGGAGCCACTCCCTTTATATAGGGCTTCGTGGCAAAGACTACAACATTCTAGAATATGTACACATCCACATGATTATAGAGTATTCTAGACTACTCTACTAGAATATACATGGACCATTCTATAACCCATAGGAATCCTCATCCTTCCATGGTGGCCTAGAATGTTCCAGACCCTTCAGGGAACAAGAGATGTTCTGAAACACTTTGGAGAAGACTGGAATATTCCAGAACATGGTGGAGATATAGAGAACTCTAGAGGATTCTATAGAGCCTCACCACCAGGACTCCTCTCCATTTGGCGGAGCGTGACAGGTTGCTCGTAGAAGGCAGATCAGGGTGTAGGGGAGCTGGTGTTGGGCGGGCTTGGCGTGAGGAACTTTCGCATGGTAGGGAGGCCGAAGCGGTGGCTCCTTGGGAAGTCCAACAGAATGGGTGGAGGCAGCAGCTCGTAGGGAAGGATGTCATGTGGTCACGGCATGGGCAGAGGCTGGAGGTCGGATGGTGGTGGTGAGGCGCTTCAAGGAGCAAACTAGTGTGCATGGAGGGCGCTGGGTCTATTGGGTGTGTGCAAGAGGAGGGAAGTGGCACCGCGCGAGCGATAAGGAGGACGTAGGGCTTTGTTGTGGAGACAAAGGGGAGAGGAAGTGGGGCGTTGGACCTCAAGTGCGCATGAGTCAGGTTGGATGGCAGGCAGAGGGAATGTTGAGGCATTGGGGTACTGCTTTGGGACGACGAAAAAAAACGGGGGACACCCACGTCGAATGAATAAATAGAGGAAGAAAATAAATAAAGAATATAACAAGAATAAATATTGATAAAATAGAATGTAAAAGTAAATTATTAATAAATATAATAATAATATTAATAATAATAATTGAAATAATAAAAAAACACCATCAACAATAATAATCATAATAATCATAATTACAACAACAGTAATAATTAAAATTAATTAACATTAAAATTATTAAATAACACAAAAAATTAAAGAAATTATTCATTTAAATTTTATTCGAAGACATGCAGATAGTGACATTACATGGGAGAAGCCACATGTGGTGTGACAGTTGTTACCATATGAAATAAAAATCATTTATTGTTAGAACATGAGATTGATTTATAAATAAATAATTTATTTTAAATAGTTATGATAAAATAATTTTAATTATTGTTTATATATAAAAATAATCACTGGTGAATAAACATCAAATATCATTTTTCATAAAATGAGATGTAAAAACCATAACATTTATTCTTACTTGTCAAAAATGTGTTATATCCTCATGTTAAATATAAATAAATATTTTCATTACCTCTTTAACAAATTATTAATTATTTTAAATTTTTATAGTAATTATTAATTAACAATATAGAGGTAAATTAAAACTACGTTTAATATTAATACCAACAATATATGAAAATAAATATAAATTGTATAATTTATATTGAATAAAACATTATTTATGATTCTATAGTATTCTATTATATACATTTATAGAATTATATATTTTTTTGGTGGAACCAACTCAATACAAGAGAATATGTAATCTACCTATGAATATGGTTATGAAATTAATTTTTTTGCACAATATTAATTTTAATGGATCATAGTGATAATATTTATATGTTTTTATGGAAGTGTATTATATTTAATTATATTTTAATGAATTATAAAAAGATATAGTCATTAATGAATCATGTCACATTCTTGGATGTGTTAGTCTGGATGTACAAAACCGAGACAAATTCATTATCATAGAATGAAATAGTGGGAGGTGTTATATGTTTTTCATATAATATTAAATATTTTTAAAATGTTATAGTTTTATACATTACACCCATTTAAACATAAATTAATATAAAAATAAAAAATAGAAATCATTCTATATTGAGACAATATTCTACATCAATCCCAACTATTTTTTATATAATATAGTTGATAAAAGGGTAAAACATTCTTCTCACATAAATATAATAAAATAAAAATATTCATATAGTATTGATATAAATATGTAATAAGCTTCATATTATATTTTAAGGAAGATGACTATTAATGAAATAAAATGTTATCAATAAAATAATTCAATATTTTAACATACTTTTTAGATGATATCATATTTAAAGTGGATTTTAAATTTGAGAGTTTCATTTTGACAATAGCATGTCTTATATTTACTTTCTAGGAGTTATAGATATATTTTATAGTGTTTATTAAAATATATTGGGAATGATGTGCAAGGATTAGTGGGGTGGGGTGGATCTAAATTTAAGTGTGAGAATTGGAATTTTATAAATATAAAACAGAGTCCAAATTAAATGGTATAATTGATTCATTAATTTAAAAATATTTATATGTGGAAGTATTATGTCCACAAAATCCTCATAAATATATTAAAAATATATATTTATGCCATTTTTATGTTATCTAATCATATATTTTTCAACATTAACATTTCTAATTTCTACCATGGGAACTAAATTTACTAATATAATGTATATTTTCTGATTAAATATAAAATGAGTTAAATACAATGGAAATAATTACTTAAAATATGAATACCATTATTTGATAAAATATATATTTTTTATAAAAAATAAATGCAATATTAGTAATTATAATGCGTAAATACATTTACTGAAATAATATGTTTTTATGCCAAAAAATTAAATAATATAAAATTATAGTTTTTTTAAATTAATGAAACAAATATCTTATTATTTAAATTATTTTAGTTAGGTGTCCTTAATATAAAAAATAATAATTACATAATTAAAAAATTAACATACATTAAATAATTGTTTTTATTTGAAAAATAATGATTAATAATCTAGATGTTAAATATGGGATTTATAATTTAAATATAATTTATTTAAAGATACATTTCACAACATTAATATATTTTATATCATGAAAAATTGTGTTTATGTTATTCATAATTTGTGATATATTTATAAATGTTAAAAAAATTAGGAAAACAAAACTTTTCATTATTCTCCAAATAAATTATTTCTAAAAAATACATATAATTCAACCTATGTTAATTATGAAATTATTTACTAAAACATTAGTTTTAAATAATAAATAAATATTATAAATATGTATATATTTAACATATAATGAAAATAGATATTATAATAATAAAATAATATTTTAAAAATAAAAATTTTTAAACAGAAAATGTAATTATGGTTATATAATATAAATTTTTGAGAATATATTTAAAAAATAATGATATATTTTATGAATAATTATATAAACAGTGAATATAGTATAATGATTATGAGATTATATATAAATGATTATTTTAATTATTGGTATAAATTATTCAATATTTATAATTACATAATATTCACAATTTTATGAGAAAATCATTTATATGAAGTTCTGTAGGAAATTTGTATTTGAGAATAAAGGGTACTAAAACTTGTGTCCACGATAGATATTTACCTATTGGGGTATATTAATCATTTTATGACAAAAATCCTTTTCCTGATTGTAAAAAGTGTTCCCCAATGATAGTATTCGATGATGGATCTTTTTAGATGAATGATTCCCTCCTCATTTAGTGGGACTATTGATATAATGGAAAATAATAAAAAAAATTTGTCATTAATTAAGATATTAATGGAAATGGGATTTGATGAAAAAAAAATTACAATTATAGTGTATTTTTTAAATGGAGATATTGATCAATGGTGGGCATTGATCCGTAATACTAACCAATTAGGGGAAATAAAACTCCTAGAATGGAATTAATTTATGAAAACATTTATTAAAAAATATTTCTCTCCTCATCTACAAAAATATATAAAGAGAAACTACCTTGTATTAATAAAAAAGGAATAAGAGAGTTTTGTGGAGTATGTGGGTATATTTAATTGTATATCTATGTAATATATTGATTACATATGCAACATGGAATGTAATATTGACCACTACATTGAATCGTCTAAGACAATATTCAAATCACACCAGTGTTCCAAACATTTTCTTTACATGATGAAATAGTTTTAAATGAAATCAAGACAATGAGATAATTATATTTATGATATAACTATTTCATTATGTATTTGAGAGAATATATTGAAGGATTCCCTCAAAATAATATCACTATATAGTTCAAATTCATGGAAAACACTTGGTTGAGGGAAGGATGACCCTTTATATGTTCATGATGATGATATAATGATGTTTTGTATAATTTCAAATTGATATGGATAATGTAAATTAGATACTACAAACTATATTGGAACTGAATAATTATAATATCCTTTTAGATATTTAGTGACCTTATTTATAAAATTTTACATAATAATATTTTTAAATGACCATAGGGCCAAACATTAATGAAATAGTTTAATATGAAATATAGTTGATGATTTATAGATTATCTTATTTAATAAAAAATTGACTATTTTTTCATATTCGATTATTTTTTCTAACCGTATTTGATTTGGAAAATATTTATGGAAATAAGTAATTACATTAAACTCTTTAAAGATCTTATGATCCAATTGAAGTCTATTTTAATTCTTCAGGGAATATACATTCATTTTGGTATTTCCATTTATTTATATAAGAAATGAATTTGAATTAGAATAAAGAACATAAAAAGGATAATATTATGTTTATGACAGATAATCGCATCAAGTAATTACTTTTTCAATTATTTATAGAGAATATAACTCTTCCTAAATACTTTAAAAAAGTTTGAAAACAATGTTTTCCTTCTATCATCATTCATGATGATAATAATGAACTATTAAAAAACCATTTGTATGAATTCATGGTTGTTATGTTTCCCCTAAACATGTTATCTGTCATTATACCTTAGTATTTGAGATTAACTTCATCTTCCATGTCAATGTATTATTTTCAACTAATGATTTCTATTTTTATAAACATATTTACATGATTATTGCTTATGATTTTTTAACATCCCTTTATCTCATATAAATTGGTTATTTTATTAACCCATACATGATGTGGGGTTTTAAATATGAAATTTCCAAATATCAAACCCATGATTAGAGGGATCTTGATCGAAACGTGAGGATGTAATTAAATTATATTTGGGTTAATGCAACACCGCAAAATTCTAAGGTACAAACATTGTATTTTGAATCTAGAATGAACCAAGAAACCAAGAAAAAAATTGAATATTACATCCCAAGACGTTAATATAAAAATATTATTTCTAATAAATTCAATTTATTATATAGATTCCATTCCCTAAAATACTTATTTAGGATGTGTTACAGGTAAGACAATGTTTTAGATGGATTATAATACACAAAAGACCAAGTTTTACGAATAATATTAATATTATTATTTAAAATAATAATTCCAACATAAAAATTAAATATTTAGTTTTAAATAGGTTTTATTTTATAGTGAAAATATATAGTTATATTCATTGCTTACCAATTAATTATAAATGTATATTTTAACCTATTAAAATTAATGTAAATGTATTTATTATAAAATATATATATGTGTCAAAGGTATTATATATTAATAAATTAAATTAATTAATACTAGTTAATTATATTAATTAAATTTATATTTTATATATTCAGTTAACAAAATTTGAGATTCATCTAATATATTAGATATGAATAAGATAAGAAAAAATATAATTTTACATATAAAAATTTGTGTCCTTTTAAAGGAAGTTTTTTACCTCTTAATGGCCAATGTGTTCTATAAATTTTTTTGGATACATTAATAAATTTTAATTTCAATAAAATCCTTTTTGAAAATATAATGTTAATGTTATCATAGGGTGAAAAAATTGGGATGTTTTAGTTTTTGAAAAATAATGAAATGTAAATAATATTAAATGAGAAATAATTTTTCATCTAAATTATATATAATGTAAAAAAATAATTTTAATTTTTTTTAGATACATTAAAAAAAAATTATAATAATCCATTCTAGGTTGGTGTAAATATGTTTTTTTCAGAATTTTTATTTAATAAATTAGTAAAGAGTTTTACATTTTCACAATAAAAACACGTTTTTCCATTCTGTCTAGAGGACTAATTATACATTATTTCCAACCAATTATATTATTTTAATTATAAAAATGAGTTAGATATTTAGAATAATAATATTTTTTGATTTCAAATGTGGTAAAATAAATTTTTACCAAATTACTTGTGAAAACAGTTTATATTAATCACATCGATTAAGGTAAATATGAGTTTAAATAGTTGTAAATATTAAATGATATGTTGGGGAAAGAAACCAAAACATATCCAAAACAACATTTTCAAGAAATATTTTTATCTTGAAACATTATTTCTATAAAAAAAATTATTATTGGAGGAACATTATTAAATGGATACCTAAAAATAGTGTTTCATTTTTTATATTTCCAAGAGAGATGCTCCTCCAATATTGAAAAAGGGAATTCCCTCTCCCAAAAACATTACACATCTCAAAAATATTTTCAAAACTAACCACTGACAAATTCACTTCCCAAAATACCTCCCCTCAATTTAGAAGACTTACATTGGGCATAAATCCATCAATGAAAGGTATTTGGTGAAATGAAATGGGAGTTTGCAGAATAAGTGGTAACATTCATCAATAAACATATATATTTTACATTATCCAACACATAAGTAAAATATAATAATGACATAATTCAATCGTAAAATTAGTGTCTTTAATAAAATAATATTTTTATGTTAATATTATGTCTTAAAACATTGAATATTTATGTCAAAGGTTTTACACAATCAGTGTTCATGTGTATGGTGGAAAACCGCCTCATTAACTGATGATGTATGTTGTTCCATATAAAAATGTAATTTTTTTTCAATAAAGATGAAATAATATATTATTTTATTATATATAAAATATATTTAATTTTATTTATCTTCTATAAATATTATATCACACAAACCATCATGCGTTCAACTTTTCTGTAATACAACAACGTCCTTCATGTCTACGGTGGACTAACGCCTTAGGAAGTGATGTGATTAATTAACAAATTGCAGGTAATGTATTAAATAAATGATTAATAAACATATTTTATATATATATGAAATAAATATTTTTCATAACTAATAAAATATATATATATATATATAATTTAAATCTAGTTATTATACTACGACAGGAAAATGAGAGTATTGTTCTTAGGCATGTATGACCAACAATCTCTTTGAATGTTTCATTTAATTTCTTATCTGTAAATATTGGGGTAACTATAAATTCACATATACAGAATATATATTTTTTTTACATAATTGATTGTATTCTTGATACGATCATATCATTATCAATTAATTAGAAACAAAATATTTTAATCCAAAATAACTCAATAAACAAGGTAATTAACACCTGAAATAATAAAAATAATGGAATATTATATACAAATGTGTTATAATATATTATGAAGGATAATATATGACATCATTTTTATTAATGGTGTTTTGGTATAATTTAATAAAATTATCAAACTCACTATATAGGGGTTTAATTTTAGTATATCCAAAAGGAAAGCCATGTGTATAGATTTCACCACAATTATCAATTTAATGAGACTTAATCGATATTATGTTTGATTGAATTCTATGTGCCATGTAAATTTATCCTTTGACAAGTAATATCACAAATACTTCAATATTCATTTTATTATATGATTCAATTTTTATTATTTTATCTAAGGGTATTTTATATCTAATGTTATAAATGCTAATGTGAAATATCACATTATTTTGTGATTATTAAATTTATCATGAAATAAACACTATATTGTAATCATTTTATGTTGGAAATTACATTTCCCTTAAACAAACATATTCTTGGGTGTGTGATATGATTATACAAACAACCGTATACTATTTTTACAATTGTTGATTAATTTTTCTATTACTTGATAAACTGGGTAAATACTGATCTATCTATATAATTTATTCATTATATAAATTTAATAATTCATATTTATAATTAACTAATTTGAATATTTTATATATGATGAATTTTGTGGGCTAGAAGTTTCGGTTGTGGCCTATACATTATATATTCCCATAATGCATCAACATGACCATGTGAGAAAATTTAGTTGCACAAATCAAATAGTTATTGAAAAGTAACATTAAATACAATTTTTGATAGGTCTTGACTATAGTGGTTTTAATGTTCCTCTAATAGGATGTCCAATATTTAAGAAATTCATACATTACTAATTCCGTTGGTATTATTATCAATGTTATTTTCTCTATAAAATTACATATGTAGACTTTTTATTATAAATTTATTTATTAAATTTCGTGTGTTTCAGTTATTTAGCATCCTATATTGATTATGGATTAACCCGATATTTATATGGAATTTTTTTTCAGTTATCAACCTTTATCAATTATTTATGATGCTTTTTTCGTGCTATATTATGTTTTAAGCAACCCTTATTGTGAGTCTGATCTCAACCTTATTTTTTACCTTTTTCATTTTATGAATTAGGAATCATTGAATCAATTTTCAATGATTTAGATTATTATATTTTGTTATGTATTATGTTTTATTTTTTATTCTAATTTTATATGGGTACCTATATGTAATATATTTTTTCCAAAACATAAATTATTTTTGATCCATTAGGATTGGAACAATGTAACTATGTCAATGTAATAATTTAAGACACTGGCATTGGGATATTGGGGTCAGGGTTGTTAAATAATACAACTCAAATTCATTGGGTATTATTTTTGATGAATGATGATAGTATTTGTTATTCCCCATGTAAGTGTGATTGTAATATTGAAATTAAAATGATGATGCCTCACTGAAAATAATTGATTTAATTAATTATTTATATGGCTTTTTATGGAATTATAATGATTTTATAGGGAATGTTAATGGGATTATGTTCAATGGAATGTTTATACTTCTTCTTATGGGTGAAATGTATAAATATTTGGAAAAATATTATATCACTATTTATTGATTGTAAAAAAATGTTTTTGTTTATTTTACCTTCATTATTTTGTATGAAATGATATATTAAAATCATTGGGTAGATAATTTTATTTCATGGTAAAGAATTTTATTTTACCAATGTCAATTTTGAAAAATGGAATATTTTATAAGTATTCAGTAAATAATTTTTTTTGTTATTTTATTTTTCAATTACATTGATTTTTGATTGAATAACATGCCTTTAATATATTTTACAAAGTGTTTAGGGTTGATTATGAAAAAATAATACAATTTCAATTTCATAAATTTTTGTAATAATAATATGAAATGTATAGTTTTAGAAGTTTTATATTGGAGAAACATGTATTATAATTAGGTGTATCAAAAATATAATATTGGGGATTTTTGTGTATTCATTATAACCCAATTCACTTAATATCTATGATATTAAAATAATTGAAATCTATGAATTTTATTTTATTGAAAAAAAACTTCTTTATGATTTATTTTTTTATTTTTCATTTATAGTTAGTGTCAAATGATATGTTTACATAACTTGATAAATTATGATAGTTTTAGTAGAATATAATTTAAATACCATATTTTGGTTAATATACTATTATATAGAAATTAAATTTTACCATGTTTCTTCTTTTAATGTATGTTTATTCATAATACATTTCTATATCAGAAATATGGATGACAGATTAATAATTTATCAAGAGGAATCTATCCTACAATATCAAAATCCCCTAATAGATGGAAATGGAATTGGGGTATTCATTCAAATAATTTTTTGTTTGAATGTGAAATAAATTGTGGTGACACCTGTGTTTGAGAGATTCAAATTTACCTAAAATAAAAAATATTGATAGTTGAATATTTCATGAGACATTCCATTTATATTTTAGTTAAACATATTATGTATTATCATCCGTATTATAGATAAATTGTTTATAAACTATATTTGAAGTCATTTGTTGTTCATAATTTCAAATTTTAAAACATTAGATATATCATTTGGAAGGTGAATCTAATTGATGGTGAACTTTTTTTAATAATAAAAGTGTGAATAATGATATATATCTCATGGAATTGGACATAATTATTAATATTTTAATCAATAAAGATTTCAATAATGATATTTGACTCAAAATGGAAAAAACAATTATTGGAATTTAATAAGAGAAAGTGATGATTTAATAGATGAATATGAATAAAATTAAAATATATTAGTTAGATCCATACAAGATTTTATTTTGGATATTATTAGTAAAATTAATAGATATTACTTAGAATTCAAAACTTTTTTACAAAGAGAGCCTTCTTCTAGAAAATTTAAATATTATCTAAATTTTTATCACTATTATGTCAATGATTTTATGAAATTTTTAGTAACATTTGTTCCATATGATTAATAAATTATTATATATTCCATATGTAATGGAATGGTAAAGAATCCATTAAAAATAAAATGTAATAAAATCATGTTTCTAGATTGTGATCTATATTCTAAAATTAAAAATGGATAACCTCATACATAGTACAAAATTTTCTTATAATCTTGTATGATTGGACATGTTACTTAGTATTGTAAATAAAGAGATAGTGGAAGGAAAAATTTGGATAAAAAAGGAGTTTGTTGTTTTAATTATAACAAGTTAATGAATAATAATATCATTTCCTAATGGTAGTTTGTTATGATGAAATAATCAATAAATAATTCAAATAATTTGGAAATTTAATTCTTCTGATATACAATACAAAAAATAAAATTATAATAATACAGTATAGGTTAGTGTAAATATTTTTATGCATAATTTTGATTTAATAAATTAGTAAAGAGTTTAACATTTTCACATTAAAAACATGTTTTCCCATTCTGTCTAGAGGACTAATTAAACATTATTTCCATACAATTTTATTATTTTAATTATAAAAAATGAGTTACATATTTGAAATAAGAATATTTCTTAATATCAAATGTGGTCAAATTAATTTTTACAAAATTACTAGTGAAAACAATTTATATTAATCACATCAATTAAGGTAAATATGAGTTTACATAGTTGTTAATATTAAATGATAAGTTGGGGAAAGAAACCAAAACATATCAAAAACAACATTACACATCTCAAAAACAACATTAAGTTGTAGGCACATTATGTAATGGATATCTCAATATAGTGTTTCATTTTGTATATTTCCAAGAGAGATTCTCCTCCGCTACTGCAAAAGGAAATTCCCTCTCCCAAAAACAATACACATCTCAAAAACATTTTCACAACTAACCAATGATAAAATCACTTCCCAAAATATCTCCCCTCAAAGTATAAGACTTTAATTGGGCATAAATCCATCAATGGAAGGTATTTTGTGAAATGAAATGGGGGTTTTCTGAAAAAGTGGTAACATTCACCAGCCTAAATATATATTTTACTTTATCCTAGACATCATTAAATTATAATAATTAGATATTTCAATCGTAAAATTACTATCATTAATTAAATAAAACTTTTATGTTAATATTATCTCATAAAACATAGAATATTTATGTCAATGGTTTTACACAATCAGTGTTCATGTGTATAGTGGACTTCCACCTCATTAACTGATGATGTATTTTGTTCCATATACCAATGTAATTGTTTTCAATAATGAAGAATTTATATATTATTCTATTATATATAAAATATTTATAATTTTATTTATATTCTAGAAATATTATATCACACAAACCATCATGCGTTCAACTTTTTTTTGTAATACAGCAACGTCCTTCATGTCTATGGTTGACTAACGCCTCAGGAAGCGATGTGATTCATTAAAAAATTGCAGGTAATGTATTAAATATATTATTAATAAACATATTATATATATATTAAATAATTATTTTTCATAACTAATAAAAAACATATATATAATTTAAATATAGTTATTATAAGACGACATGAAAATGCGAGTATTGTTCTTAAGCATGTACGACCAACCATCTCCTTGAATGTTTCATTTAATTTCCTATCTGTAAATTTTGGGGATTACTATAAATTCATATATACTGAATATATATTATTTTTACATAATGTATTTTATTATTGATACGATCATATCAATATCAATTAACTAGAAACAAAATATTTCAATCCAAAGTAACTCAATAAACAAGGTAATTAACACAATAAATAATGAAAAAATGAAATATTATGAATAAATGTGTTATAATTTATTATGAAGGATAATATGTGGCATCATTTTTATTAATAGTGTTTTTTTATAATTTAATAAAATTATCAAAATCACTATATAGGTGTTTAATTTTAGTATATCCAAAAGGAAAGCCCGATGTATAGATTTCACATCAATTAACATTTTAATGAGACTTAATAGATATTCTGTTCAATTAAATTATATGTGGAATATAAATTTATCCTTTGACAAGTAATATCACATTTATTTCATTATTCATTTTATTTTATGATTCAATTTTTATTATTTTATATAAGGGTATTCTATTTGTAATGTTATAAAAGTTAATGTGAAATATCACATTATTTTGTGATTATTAAATTTATCATGAAATAAACGCTTTATTGTAATCATTTTATATTGGACATTACATTTTCCTTAAACAAACATATTCTTGGGTGTGTGATATGATTATACACACAGCCGTATACTATTTTTACAAATGTTGATTAATTTTCCTATTACATGATGAAGTGGGTAAATACTGATCTATCTATATAATTTATTCATTATAGAAATTTAATATGTCATATTATTAATTAATTAATTTGAATATTATATATATGATGAATTTTGTAGGATAGTAGTTTCAGTTGTGGCCTATACATTATATAGCCCCTTGATGCATCAACATGACCATGTGAGAAACTTTAGTTGCGCAAATCAAATAGTTGTTGACACATAACATTAAATAATATTTTTAAAAGGCCTTGACTATTGTGGTTTTAATGTTCCTCTTATATAATGTCTAATATTTAGTAAATTTTTTCATTATTAATTCAGTTGGTATTATTATCAATGTTATTTTCTCTATACAACTACATATATAGACATTTTATTCTAAAATTATTTATTAAATGTCATGTGTTTCGGTTATTTACCATTCTATATTGATTATGGATTAACCCTATATTTATGTGGAATTTTGTTTTCAGTTATCTTCCATTACCAATTATTTATGATTATTTTTTCATGCAAGATTATGTTTTAATTAACCCTTATTGTGAGTCTGATCTCACCCTTATTTGTTACCTTTTTTCTTGTTATGAATAAGGAATCATTGAATTCATTTTCAATGATTTATATTATAATATTTTTTTATGTAATATTTTTTATTTTCTATTCTATATTTAATATGGGTACCTATATGTAATATTTTTTTTCCAAAACATAAATTATTTTTGATCTATTAGAATTGGAACCATGTAACTATGTCAATGTAAAAATATAAGATACTGGCATTGGGATATTGGGGTCAGGGTTGTTAAATAATACCACTCAAATTCAGTGGGAATTCTTTTTGATGAATGATTATAGTATTCTTTTTATTCCCCATGTAAGTGTGATTGTAATCGTTAAATGAAAATGACGATGTCTCAATGTAAATATATGATTTACTTATGTAATTATATGGGGTTTTTTGGAAATATTATTATTTTATTGGGAAAGTTAATGAGATTATGTTTAATGGAATGTTTATTATTCTTCTTATTGGTAAAATGTATAAATATTTGGAAAAACTTATAGCACTATTTATTGATTGTAAAAAAATTATTATTTTTTATTTTACCTTCATTATTTCGTATGAAATGATATATTAAAATCATTGGGTATATAATTTGATTTATTGGGAGAGAATTTTATTTTACCAATTTCAATTTTGAAAAATAGAATATTTTATAAGTATTCAGTAATTAATTATTTATTTAATTATTTTATTTTTCAATTACTATGATTTTTTAATGAATAACATGCCTTTAATATATTTTACAAAGTCTTTAGGATTGATTATGAAAAAATAATACAATTTCTTTTTCATAAATATTTTTTAATAATAAGATGAAATGTATAATTTTAGAAGTTTTATATCACAGAAACATGTATTATAATTAGTTGTATCCAAAATATAATATTGGGGATTTTTTTTATTCATTATAACCAAATTCAATAAATATATATGTTATTGAAAATATTGAAATCTTAGAATTTCATTTTATTGACAATAAAACATCTTTATGATTTATTTTTTGGATTTTCATTTATAGTTAGTGTCAAAGGAAATGTTTACATAACTCGATAAATTATTATAGTTTTATGATAATATAATTTAAATACCATATTTTGGTTAATTTACTATGATATAGAAATTAAATTTTACCATGTTTTTTCTTTTAATAAATTTTTATTCATAATGCATTTATATATCAGAAATATGGATGACGTATTAATAATTTATCAAGAGGAATCTATCCTACAATGTCAAAATCCAGTAATATATGGAAATGGAATTGCGGTATTCATTCCAAAAACTGTTTTGTTGGAATGTGAAATAACTTTTGGTGACACCTGTGTTTGAGAGAATCCAAATTACCTAAAATGAAAAATATTTATAGTTGAATTTTTCTTGAGTCATACCATTTATATTTTAGTTTAACATATTACATATTATCATCCATATGATAGATAAATTGTTTATAAACTATATTTGATGTCCTCAGTTGTTCATAATTTAAAATTTTTAAACATTAGATATATCATTTTGAAAGTGATGGTAATTGATGGTGAAATTTTGTTAAATATAAAAGAGTGAATAATTATATATATCCAATGGAATTTGACATAATTATTGATATTTTTCTCAATAAATATTTCAATAATGATATTTGACTCAAAATAGAAAGACAATTATTGTAATTTAATAAGAGAAAGTGGTGATTTAGTAGATGAATATGAATAAAATTAAAATAGATTAGAAATATCCATACAAGATTATATTTTGGATATTTTTAGTAAAATTAATGGATATTACTTAGCATTCAAAACTTCTTTACAAAGAGAGCCTTCTTCTAGAAAATTTATATATTATTTGAATTTTTTTCCTATTATGTCAATGATTTTATGGAGTTTTAGTAACATTTGTTCCATAAGATTAATATATTATGATATATTCCATATGTAATGGAATGGTGAAGAATCCATTAAAAATAAAATGTAATAAAATCTTGTTTATAGATTTTGATCGGTGTGTTAAAAATAAAAATGGATAAACTCATACATAGTATAAAATTTTCTTCTAATCTGGTATGATTGGTCATGTTACATAGGATTGTAAAGAAAGGGATAGTGGGAGGAACAATTTGGATAAAACAAGAAATGTGTTGTTTTAATTATAACGAGTTAATGAATAATGATATCATTTCCAAATGGTAGTTTTTTATGATGAAATAATGAATAAATAATTCAAATAATTTGGAAATTTAATTCATCTGAGAAAACCCCCCTCAAGGGTACATTTCATTGATTTTTGGGTTGAATGTTTTCATTAAAAAATAATTATTCCACAATTAGTTTTTTAGTTCTCGAGATATTTTTGAAAAGGGTTTTTGGAAAAATTTACAAGACAATGTAATGGATTTGATGGAAGAAGTAATTAAAATTGTTTGTACAATGTGATGATGTGTCCCATTTTTTTCCAAATTATTGGGGTCTAAAATTTAGAGGTTGACATGAGAATTATGAGATTTTTAATTCATGAAGACATTATAAAAATATGGAAAAGGAATGATTTTTGTGAAGATTATATTTTGTGAATGGTTTTTTGTAAAAGGGTGGATCATTGTAAATTTTAATTTCAATGACACAAAGAGTTCTCAGTAATCACCATGATTACGACAACATTTGATGCATCACAAACAAGATAATTCCAATAGTGGTCATGAATATGGGGAACATCGCAAACAAAATGGTGGAGTTTAATAAATAATAAATGAGGTGGAAGGAATATTCTAGAATTGATGAAAATGCCAATAAATAGGCCTCTACCCGCATTAGAAATTTAATGATTCCTTATAAATATCATATGTATCCAAATTTATGATGGTGGTTCATGATGATAGTTCTATATAAAATACTATAAATGAGGGTTTATTCAAGAAGGATAAAATTTCCAATTCTAAACTATGAGCATCACAAATATAAGAAATTTATGAATGCTATAGAATTATAATTGAGCATTTTGAGCATTTTGATGGATATCAGAGCATCACAAAAGGAGTTTAATTATCTGAGGATATTTGGGGATTGTGAAAGAGATAGATTTTATAAGACAATATGGGATTCATTAATGATGGTTATTCAAGATTGATGTGTGTAGCACGAAATATTTTTGAAGGAATAATCTAGTAAATATATGGTAAAGTGGTTTTCATTAATTGGAATAATGTGAGACACAAATATATCATCTATATAAATTGAAGATTTCATTCACTAGAGTTAATGAACGGGCCTAGATTTCCGTAAAATATGTGTGGATATCTTCCAAGAATAGTGACTAATGGAAGAGTATGCTGGCGATTCTTTCTATATTTAATGAAATATTGAAAGATACAGTTGGAGGGATGCATAGTAAAATATTGAGATTAACCAAAACATTGTAATGCCATTGATCCTAGAAATAGACGAGATCTAGCATGAAGAAACATTTTTGGAAGTGAGCTTTAGTGGATTTGGTAAAATCAGTATATTTTTCTGTATTCTCCTTGGATGATACACCAAGAAATATCTATCTTCCTATATGCTTAGGTTCCTATAATACATTTAAGCATATTCATTAGGTAAATAATGAATGAATAAGATCGACATAAACAATAAATGTAAAAACAATGCGACCATTATAATAATGATTTCAATATCTAGTGGGGAGGAAGATTTGAGAAAAGAATATCCATACCCAAATTCACCTCCACCCCCCCCCCCCGATCAAGGGATCTAAGCCACTTTTGGACCGAAAAAAATAAACTTGATGTTTGTAAACCTAATAATGTAACTGTAGGTATATTATGTGTATATTAAAATGACGCCAATATATTTTTCAACTTTTCATATTTGATATTTTTTTATTTATGATAATATTTCTTATAAAATTGGAATATTATTTTTGAATGTTGTTTCCCAGAGTGAGTAACTCATGTTGGGAGGGTGAATTTGGGTTTCAAATAAAAAATCATTTTAAGAACATGTTAAATTGAAATAAAAGAAAAAACTTATTAATAAATATTTAATTAAAACTATTAAATTTAATAATTTTTCAATGTCATAATATTAATAAAATCTGTATTGGGGAATAGTTAAAATAATATTTTTAATTAATTTTTCTTTGCAAACTAAATTACATGATCAAAGCCTTTATATAAACTTAATGTAAGAATAACTATCAAATTATGATTCTTCTTTGCATATTAATATAACAAATGATGATATATATTGAAATTCGGAAAAAATGATAAAACACAACAAAATAAAACATGAGGTTCGGTATCACTTCATGAAATAGTCCCCTTTAGATCATAACAAACTTCTGCCAAATATATTATTATAAAAATAAATGAATCCAAAACTAGGATGAGGTATTTAAAAAATTATCAAACAATATTTCATGGCTCAGTGAAACCACCCCATTTGTACATGGGAAGAATAAAATCATAGTCCACTCATGACCTCTTCCATATTTTTCATGGGTAACCATATAAAGTAATATGAGAGTCATTGTATAGCATTCTCTATTTATGGTAAAAGTGATAGTGTGTAAAAATAAGTAGAGTATTAGAAAGTACATATCAATGAAAACCCATAAAATGATTATATAATATAATATGAGAGAGAACAATATTGTTATTCTTGGTCTGAATAGCTTCAGATGCTTGAGGTTCTACATATTATTCTTGGAGAGGAACACAAACCTATTCTCTAAAAGTGAAAGAAAATTGAGAGTTATAATGATAATTTTTTTTGAATAACCTCTAAAACCCTCCACATATATTTTTTGTTATATTTAATAAAAGGTTCTTGATCATATTTATGTTATACAATTTGAGATGCACATAGAACAATTTATATACAGCAAAACAATCAACTATAAATGTTCTCTATAAACTATCTTAACACAAGATAGAGTAAACTAAAATAAAATCCCTATTAATAAAATATATATATTTAAGAATAATAATAAATATATGTTATATCCTTGTACTAGGGACTATATTTTTAAACTATGACATTAGTCTTCAATGCATCATTGGAGTGGATTAAAAAATTGTTTAATTATATCACATTATGTTGACCTCATTTTATTCCCTAAACTCGCCCTTATAGTAATTAAATTAAAAATAAGAATATAATATAAATGTTATGAAACTAGTGGTGAATAAACATTAAATATTTCATTAACCAAAAATAGATTTTTATAATGGTGGTGGTTTATAGAGATGAAAAAAGTCAAAGATAGAACATTTTATGTAGAAGCACATATATGGTGAGAGAACATATATGGCATAACACATGTCTGGGGACATCACATGTCCAGTGGTGGAACATGTGCGGTGGTATCCCATGTCTAATATTATCTCAACTCTGATAATAACATATTCTGCACTAGAATAAATTTTGTGGTTTTTCAATTCACCAAAATATGAAGTCATCGGTAAATCATATGAACTAATGGTAAACAAATTGATCCATAAGTAGTTCATTCTGAACAAATAATGTATAATCACAACCAATGGTAGATCCTGTTAACTAATAGTATATCTCCATAACTAACATTGAATCTATAATTCAAATAAAATATTCAATATTTTATATAATAGCATATAATAGTAATCTCATTTAAATAATAATAATCCATATTTGTGAGCATTAAAATAATGTGGGTCCAATAATCTATCACCCTTATGATACTGAAAAATTGTTCAATTTTATAAAACAAGAGATATAAAATATAGGAATAAGTAGATTAAATTTAAAAATAATTTCCTGCATAAGATTAATCATGATCAAATTAACAAGGTTTGAAACAACATTTAATGTTGGAATCAAAGGTACCAATTTTTTATTTTTTATTTCAAAACATAAAATACATTCGCATCAAAATCAATTTTTAATTTATGTCGAAATATATTAAATTTCCCACCTTTTTGGATTATAAAATTTATAATTAATGAAAACTATGGAAAAATAGAGTGGAATGGATGTTGGACATGGTTAAATATATCTGTTAAAATATTACAAAACAAAAATTAAAATAAGTGTAAAAATTACCTATCATTGATTTGTATTTATTTGAATTACATTCAGCTTGATGGGATGCATGATCTACTAGATATTTCAATTTTATTTGGATAAGATGCATAGAATTATAGGGTGAGGGTGCATATGTAGTCAGAGGAAGTTCATAGATCGCCTTTGGTCTTAGATAGTGAACTACCTCATATAGTGACATGTTGAAGGTATGAAACTGAGGTTGTAGTGAAGAAGATGATGGTTTATAGTTGAAAGGTAATATAAAAATGGACTTGGGTGCCACAATAACCTATCTTAAAGACAAATAAAAAGGGATTCAATAGGTTTACAGAATCTATTAGGATATTTCCAAATTCCTCCAGATCAATGAAGATTTATTTATGATCTTCAATAAATTTCTTCTGGATAGGATACAAGATGTTACGCTGGTCTAATTTTTTGATGTAAAACCTTGTAACAAGAGGATTTATTTAGTTATTAGAAACGTAATTAAATATTTTATTCAACTCATTCATTGTATAAACTTGAGTTAGGAAAAAATTTATATCCATAATGATTGATTCAAAATCATTTATACGTTCACTTAAATATTCCCTAAAATGTTCATGTATAGGATAACCATTTATCTTATTTCTTGAAGGTACTATTGATAAGATGTGGTGAGAAATCCCATTATGGAAAAAATACATCTTTAACTGTATATCTGATATTCTCACCACTAGTAAAATTTGATGGATGTCGATATGAGGATATAGAGGAAACACCAGGTAGATGGGTCTCCAACCACACTCAATGTGATGTATGACAAGCAATAAAACATGTACTCATAACATCTATAAGGAATTTTAGTTATTAATGTCACAATAAAATCATATATTTTGAATATCATATTCTTGAACCTTCAAAAACATCTTCGGATTAATTTGAGAGATTACTTTCTCAATGACATGCATTTTATTAGCTTCATTGAGTTGTGTAAATATGGGAGACCGAGATCTAGGAAAATCCGGGAAAACAAAAATCAATATCAACATGATGGAAATTAAATCATATTTAGACACATATTATTTATTTAAAAATATTATTGGAAGATGAGAAGCTACTCTATATGAAATTTATAGAGTGTTTCCTTCATGTTCTCGTTCAATTAGAGTAATAGTTGAGGTTAATGATGGTGTATTTTCTTCATATTTATTTAATTAAATATGAGATCCGTTATGATCTATAATATATTATGAGATATAGGGTACATCATGATGTGGTGGACATCTATGATTATAATCCATTCCATGTTCATATGAGTTATGGTAAGAAATACTATGATGCATTGAACAAGGATAAAGTTCCCCATGAATGAATCTATATCCACAACTATCAAATAAGGGTCGACGATAGGAAAATATATCTATTTTAAAAAACATGGGGACTTCTCCTCCTCAATAAAAACTATTGTCAAACCTCTATCTAACACAACATCATCCAGATGGATGAACAATACCTTTTCTATACACACTCACATAGCTAGCTAGAACAAAATCGATAGGATATAGACGTGACTAATCCATAAAAAATCAGCATAATTCAATATAAAAATGATATTTACAAATAGAATATTATTGACATATTATATATCTATCAGTAATGATGATATATTCCCAAAGATATTAAATTCTGTTGATATTAAATTTAGGTACTAACTAATTTTTTACAAGTAGATTTGTTAGGTTATATTAGTAGTTTAATCCCAAATAAATTTTACTAATGTTTGAATTTTTTTCCCTTATCATAATAATACTGATAATTTTTTTTACTAAAAAATGAATATGATATAATTATTCATTATTATCAAAAAATAATTTGAAAATAATAAAAATATTTTACCAAGAAATCATTCTATAATATTAAAATTTTTTCAAAACAAATTGAATATATATATATATATATTAGCCATTACATGCATATAAATATGATAATAAAAAGATACGATTAACTAAAATATCAATAATTTATAAATATTCATTGACAATATATATATATATATAAATCATTATACAATATGTTTTTATATATATTCATATATTTTTCATTATATTTATATATGTGCAAAAAAACCCAAATGTTTATCCTCATATCATTTCATAATGAGCTATTTTAATGTTTTGAACCAAAAATCATTTATTTGGTTACACATTAATGAAATGAATAATTAATAACTCATTGTAAATTGTGTTTCAATATAAATTATTTCCATCAATAGGGATTTGACATAAATGTTATGAAGTGGAAAGTGATTCTTACATCAATCTCCATTCATTAAGTTATATCACTTTATCATTGTATTTATTATGTATTTATTATGTGAGAAATTAATTTTTTTAATTTATTTTTCATTAATAGAACATTATATTTTATTTTAATTTATTATACATAAATTCTCAACTAATTAAATATCATTTCCATAATATGATTTTTGTAAGGGTTATTCATCTAATATTTAATTTTTTGGGACATAATTTAGTGTTTTCAAAAAATATTAAGTTATATGAGTTATATATTACACTAATGAAATGGTATATCATGAACCTTTTTATATTTTTTCTATTTATTTTTTAATCTAACGTTAATCATTTATGGAGAGTATTACTAAAATTTTACCAATGTTGTAAGGGTTATATGTTTTAATCCCATGTTAATCAATATTGTTAATAAATAAATTTCATATGAGAAAATTATATGATCATTATTTGAAAACCCAGTTCTATTTTTTTATCGTCATAATATGTATTTAATGTTTATGTATTAGTACCATTATTCACCTTTTAGTAATCAAAATGAATCAATTTTTTACAATTGTTAAACATATTGACATTCTCTCAATGGGATAATAGTTTTCTATCATTTAATTATTTTCTAAATTGGTTTGAAGAGTGAATATTAATATTCTTATGGTGTTGATTAAATTAATTTTTACCCATGATTGATAATTAATTTTTTTAAATAAAAGTGTTTTCATTTTAGAAAAATTTAATATTTTGGCTAAAATATGACCACATTTTTTAATGATTATAAATTAAAAAAATTTAATGCCATTACAAATACTCAATGAACGAATTATTTCAATAAATGGTATACTTATTATTTAAAATAGATAAAATTTTATTATTAGATGATTGTTTTTTTTAAAATCATTTTGAAAATAAAATTTGTTTTCCATTTGGAATGATTTAATGAAATTCTTATATTATTTATATACCTCAAAAACGAAAAACATTGATTTTAAATATTCTCTAAAAGGGATATGTTGTAATCATACCATCTTTATTTATTCACTATATAGATTATTATTATTTTTGAGAGATTATTATGGAATCCATTTGATTTTTATGGCTCAATGATTCATTCACTCACAAAGTATCATTTATTCATTGAATAATGGAAGACTAATATGTTTGGATTATTTTAACATTCTCGGATATTGTATATGATGGAATATGTGATAAATATATCCCATGATGTTCAGTGATCTTTATATATCAATCAATATCATTGGGTAAAAAGGTGGAGTCATCTGGTTATAAGTTTCTCTTGGTATATTCATTGAATTTTCATAGTAGGTTATTCTGTCTATATGTGTGAATGTTTTAGTGATATTAATATTATGTTCCAGGTAACAAACACATTTTATATTTGACTGATATGTGTTTTAAATGAATCCATTATATAAGGATTATTTTCTCAGGGATTATTAATTATGTCTTATCTGACTCTGATCATATGTTAATGCTTTCTTCAATACATCATGATATTTGATACGTATTTTAGGAGCTTGAATTATATCATTTCATGATCAGAAACATTGAATCTGTAATCATACCCTTTTTATAATAATATTATCACTAATAAAATCATTTTTTAAATACAATGTCTACACTTTATTAAAATTGTGCTCACCCATATTATGTTTTTTTTGAATGGTTATAAATCATGATTTTAAATGAATTATTTGACAAAACATGTCTTGTGTAAATACATTAATGTGAGATGATTAATGAAAAATGATGAATAGAAAAAAATAGGTATAGTTCAAAAATTATTCATTTGAAAACATGGCTGTTTTTATATGATATTTTCTTAATTTTTAGAATATAAACATAAGTGGTCTATGAGTACATATATGAAAAATATATTCTTTTTTCCTGTTATATGTTTTTAATGGTTAAAATTGGGTAACATTTACCTGTATCAAATATAAAAATTTAATTATTCTACTTTAACAAATTGATATATTAGTTATTTTTCAATGCTTTTATACATTAATAGAATAATAAAGAAGCATAATGAAATTTTATTCCTGTAGGATAGTTAGTAAGAATGTCTTGGGACCCTCAATGGACTAAAAACATATAATGATTATCCTCAAATATATGAATCTAGGTACAACTACCTCTCATATAATAATTATTCATAATAGTCAATGTGATAGTTAAATATTGTGACTCCACATTGTCCTACTCTTTACCAATATTCACCCTGAACATTGTAATAAAATCAACACATACTTCTCACTACAAACCAATTTCATATTCTTCCAAAACACAAATCCTAATGATGCTGGTTGTTGTACAAATGTTTGAATCTCCATTTGGAAGAAATGTATAAAATATTTAGTAAAAAGACATCATTTTAGTCTCTATAAAAATTATAATTCATATTAATTTTTTTTTAAAAAAAATTATGTTTCACACATACATATTTTATAATTAAGATATAAATATTCTTTGAATATTATAAACAGGGTCTTAAAATTCATTAATATTGAAATTTAATATTTTTAGTTTTCATAAATTTAGTAATTTAATATATTTGATACACAAGAATAATAAATTAAAATATCTTCTCAAATTTTATCAAATAATTATTCAAAAATATTAAAAATATCAAAATATAATCTATTATTACAATATTAAAAACATCCACCTCTTAAACTACACATGCACTATTACAATAAATAATAATAATAATAAATGTTTGAGCACATTGTTCAATTTTAATCATTAAAAATTATCACTAATTTTGGATTATAGAAAAGATTAATCGTATAAAATAACGATACTTAAAGTATAATGGTTTTCAAAAAATTATTAGATTTTATAAAAGATTACATTTAAAAAAACTATTAAGTCTTATGTGATCATCACACTAATCATGATAATTAGATTAAAACATAAAATATTCATAAATATCATCCGAAATAATCATTATTATTCTCTCAAATATAATTATTATTATTACATGTCCTCAAATATTATATTATATAATTAATTAAGACCAATTATAAATATTATTTACCACTTAATTAGTCCTACAAATGAAGTTGGTTTCTCCAATACTCAAGAGTGTGTTCTTCATATCATTACATAAAATCCATTTAATTGCCCACTTCTACTAATGAAATATCATATTCATTACCTTTCTACTTTTTTATTTTATATATTATATTCTATATTATTTCATCTATCACTATAATTAAGAAAATATGAACAACGTGATTATACGAACAAAATACATCAGAAACTCATTTATAGTATCATCATAATGAGTATTAAAAATGTTATTGAATATAGAACTCAATATGTTGTTTTAGTTGTTATATATTGTCTCAACGAAATCATCAAATTTTCATACCCATCTAATAAATCAAAAATATTAATAATTTCTATACTCTTGGAATATCATCTAAACATTACATGTCATTAACTCTTGAAATTTTCATTATCCAGTTCAATATATATATATATATTACATAATTAAAAATACATGAAGTTATATGTATTAAATCAATAAACACCATGATTTACAAATAAAGAAAAAAATTTAAGCAATTTTTGGCAACACAATTCTTTTAATCATATCATATATATATTCCAGAACTACATCCCCATTATTGATAGCCTATTATATATATAATGTTATCATAGATTAATGGAACAATATTGATTGAAAAAAATGGGAAATTAAATATCCATTAATAATTTTCATTATATATTGAAAACGTGTATTATAGATAATAAACATTCCACATCATCATAAAAAATATAATGAAAAATCCTAAAAAACTCCCATGGGAGAATAAATAACAAAAAATGGATTATTTCTTATTTTCTCAAATTTTCCATATACGATTTAAAATATAAAAGGTAATATTATTTCATTCCATTTTCTCAGATATATTCTTATTCTGATGCCCACTGTTCCTAAACATGATATTTGAAACATATTACAAATATCAATATCACATGTGAAGAGTTTTTATATAAAAGAGGAATAATTATGAAATAGATTCTCAGAGCTAAAATCTGAGATCACCATTGAGTCTATATTGTGGGATTCACCATTAGCACAATGTAAACATAATTAGAGTTTTGAATTTTCAAAAACGTCACCATTGGGGAAATTTATTATATAAAAATAATAAAAATAATATATTTATACATATTAAAGCTATAACATAACAAAAAAATTATGAAATTTATCTAATAACTACATTAAAATAATTAGATAATATTTATATCATGAATCATTGAAGCCTTATAAATTAATAATTGGTTATTTATATGATATATTAATAAACTATCCATTAAGCATAAATTTTAAACTTTTGTGTTTCAAATTTTGAAAAGCAGACATACTGAATTGTGATCAATGTGATATTTGGAGTCTAATAGAATGACCTTAATTTTTAGTGAATAGTTACCAACCCTAATGAATAGTAACCTACAATTATGAATATTTACTTACCCATATTAATAATAATATTACTCTTATATAATATATCCATACCCATGAATGTGATAGTAAAATTTTGGCACCATAAAAATGAAGATGAATATTTTAATTGTTGGTATTTTTTGATTACATGTTGATTTTAATTAAAAATTAAAATTTTCATATTTAATTTATTTTTTAGACAATTTATTCCATTATTTGGAATCTACCAATCAAAAAATTGTTTGGGTGAATTATTAGCAGTTTTCTGAAGTATATGAATTTTTTGTGAATAGTAAAATATGAAAAAAAATATGATAAATACTAAATACATGATTTATTACATAATTGATGATGTCTCGATGAGGATAGCAAACATTGTTCAAAAATGCATTCGCTTATTACTATTTTAGGTCATGGGATCATCACTATTTCTTATCTTAGGGAAAATTGAAAATATATTATTTTAAATATTTAGAAAACTCGCCTCCCCTTTACTACATAAACCACCCTTCACACCCCATCTTCCTGTCAGACCACTGAAGCTTTGATACTTAACTAAACACTTCCAAATAAACTTCTTACGAACTCCCCCCTCATCCATGATCTACTGGCTTCACCAAAATTAAAAAAACAATGTCCTTAAAAAGATTCTTAACGACGATTACTCAATAGGTGAACCTTTCTCCCGTTTTATTTATACTAATTTTACAAGTTCCATTATTTTTTTCTCACTCCTAAACTACACTCACACTAATTCTATGACAATTATAGTAACATAAAAGAACAATAATTTTATAATTTTAATTGAATATTTCATCATCGTCTCTCTTTTCCTACCCTCTTATAAAAAAATTGAAAACATCGTCTGAGTTTTGTTAATTTATCACATTAATGGACGACATGTTTTCAATTTCTATTACAATCTTCAAGAAAGGCCATGAAACATTTTTAATGGTTAAATGATATCATTATATATATTTATTCTCATTTTAAATTTTCTTGAATTCTTACAATTTCATAAAATAATATAATAATACTGTATAATTTCATTGTGCACAAAACCACCAAGTTAATACATGCATTTATCATTATATTTTATCTAATGATTCATCCTCATGGTATATAAAATAAATCATTATAAGATCATTTATATATCTTTAATGTCACTAATAATATATATTAACAATTCTGTATGTTTAACGATAGTTGAAATTTATTTCAATTTATGAATACAACTAAACTGGTCATGAAAACCATGGAAGAAAATGCTTCCAAAAAAATAATCCACTTAAATCCATAAAAAAGTACATTAATGAAACTATAAATGTAATAAAAAAATAAATGTTTAATAGATTCATGAATTATTTATTAATTAAGATAGTTTTCAATATTCAGGTCACCAATATAAATCTATGGATACATTTTTGCATAAGCTAAGGGGTTTATCATCTCACTTTTAATTCAATGTGATTTTAATTGTTCGTCACTTGTTTCTTGTATGTGGTGTATGTGTACTAAAATATTTTGATATTTCAATCCAAAACCTCCAAGGAAAGGAATATAATGTGTCATATTTATTAATTAGAAATGATCTTGGACTTCTGACTTAAATGATGATTGAAATAGATAATATATTCATGTATCTACTAAAGATGGATATGGGAAATTTTATGGAAGGGGATAAATCATCCTCTTTTAATTAATTGATAATCCAAATTTATTATTGATGATTAAAATTCTCTCAATATTATGGTGAGAATATTTAAAAGAAAATTAAGGCTCATAAATATGGAAGATTGGAAAACTTCATGTTTGATGATGGTGTACTTAAATTTGGGAAGATGTTATGTGTTCCATCAGTACATGAGCTGAAAACGAAACTATTAGATGATGCTTAGAACTCAAATTTCACTTTAATCCCTAGTATCATCAAGATGTATAAATATCTAAAGGAACATTTTTGGTTGAATAACATTATATGAGAAATTTGTGACAATGTTTCAAGGCATCCAGTTTTCAATAATATAAGGTCGACATAAAACATCTTAGTGGGGTCACGAAACCTCTACCTATTCCAATGTCTAAGTGTGATGACATTATAAGGGACCTTATCACAGTTTTAATAAAGTAATATAGAAGGAATGATTCAATTTGAATAATTTTTTATCCTGTCACAAATTCGTCACATTTTTATACTATAAGAGAGGATTCCCCACCTGATCTCCTGGCTAGACATTATATAAATGCAGCTGTACGAATAAACAATACACCTCAATTGATTTTATCTGATCAAGATAACTTATTTATAACAATATTCTAAAAATGTTTTAATTAGGCTTTGGATACTATGCTTCATATGTTTATTTCTTACCACCCACAGATCAATGGATAGACTCAAAGGACTATTCATACATTAGAAGACATTTTGATATCATGTTATCTTGACATTCATGGTATGTGGGTTCAATACATGCCTATCATGTAATTTTATTACAATAATAGTTTTCATATGATTATTCATATGGATCCAAATAATGAATTATATGGAAAGAGTCGTTGAAATCCAATTTCTTGGCATGACGATGGTGACTGGTAACTTATAAGCCCAAAATTTATCAGAGACAACTATAATGATAAATAATGTTCAGGACCATATTAAAACATCCTAAAGTACGAAAATGAGTTATTTTAAAAAATAGAGAAATGATTTCGAAATTAAATTATGTGAAAATGTATTTCTAAATTTGTAACTTTGAAAGTGTTTTTTAAGGTTTTTAATGAAAGGGAAACTAATCCCCATGTACATTGAACCGTTCAAAATTCTATAAATTATTGGAGTTTACTCTTCACATTTAGTGATTACAACAAGTATATAAAAATTTCATAATGTGTTTCACATGAAATTGTTATAGAAATACATTTCATACCCAATGCATGTACTCGCCTATGAACTAATAGAGCTAGAACCTTACTTTTCATACAGTGAAAAGCTTATCAATTTTCCTGACACAAGGGAGCACATATTATGAAATCAGACAACTCGATTAGTAATGGTACTATGGAAAATCCCTTTAATGGAGAAGGAATGTGGCAACCTATGTATGTTATGAAGAACAACTACCCAAAACATTATAATGATCATTATAAAAGAAAAATTCCAAGGACGAAATTTCTGAAGGATGAAAGAATATGAAAAACGAAAAATTTATTGTATGTATTTCTTAAATACCTAAAATTAATTAGATTGATATTATTGAATCAATCAATCATTCTATATAAATAAACAATTAGTTATTTATATGATAAATTCATAACATAGACATTAATATTAAATTTTCCAATTTTGAGTTTTATTTTTTAAAAAATAGACATACACTGTAGAGATATAGGTGATATTTGGTGTCATATAGAATAAAATTAACTTTGGATGAATAGTAACCTTACCATAGAAATAATAACATGACCTTATAAATAGTAACTTACTGTTATGAATATAAATATTTCTATTATGAATAGTAACCATACCCATGAAAGTCTAAATAAAATTTAGTCAACTTAAAACTGATGATGAATATTTTTAGTGTTGAAATTGTTATATTAAATGAAGATTTTAATTAAAAATTCAGTTTCTCTGATTTTGAAATTATTTTTAGAAAAATGGAGTACATTTTTGTATTATAAACATGGAAATATGGTAAGAGTGAATTTTTGGTATTTTTGTGAAATACATGAATTTTTGTGAATAATAAAACACGACAAATTATGATAAACTCTAAATACATGATTTATTGAGTCATGGATGATGTCATGCTGAGGTAAGTACAAATACATCAAACTCAAATGAACTTATTATAATTTTTGGTCATATAATCATCATTATATCAAGACATAGGGAAAAATAATAAAGTAACGGTTAAAATATTATGAATCCCCTCATTCCCACCACCATATAAACCACCCCTAATCCCCCTCTTCCTCACAGAGATCTTGAGGTGGTCTCTTTGCCTATGTTAAATAAATTACACATCTCAAGACAGCCCCCCATGTCCAAGAATTTATATTATCACTAATATTCCAAAAAAGGCCTTTATAATATTCTCAATGAGGATTACTCAAGAGGTGAACCACTCATCCTTTTTCCTTCAACATATTTTAAAAGTTACATACTTTGGATTATATCTCCTCACCTCCTTTAATCAAAATGATATGATAATTATAGTACCCTATGTAAACTGTAATTTTATTATACTAATAGTATATTTCATCATCACCTCTCCTTTTTACTCTGCATATACTAGAAATGAAAACATTGTCTGAGATGTGTTTATTTATCACATTCAAAGACGACAAGTTTTCAATAACTATTTCTATCAATAATACTAGATATGAACCATTTTAATGGTTTATAATGATCATAATATATGTATTCTGACTTTTAAAATGTTCATGAATTCTTACACACTCATAATATAAAATAATAATTGAAAACAAGTTCATGGATCACCAAACCACCATTTAATCCTACCATTTATCATTAAAATTTGTCGAATGATTCATTATCATGGTATACAAAAAAGTAATTATAATATCACTTATATCTTTTAAATTTCACTAATAATATATATTAATAATTCTGGATGTTCAACAACACTCTAATTGAACTTCATTTCACGAATACAAGTAAACTTATCCAGAAAACCTAGGTAGAAAATGATTCCAAAACAATAAATTCAATCCTATTAAACCCCTAAAAAAATTCATAAATGTACATTATATGGTTATAATAAATCAATTAAATGTATAGGAGGTTCTATAATTAATAATTAATGAATCTAAATTTGTCTATTCATTTTATTAAGATCAACCAAAGAACACGTTCAGGTATAACGTAAGGAGTTTCTCGACTGACATTTAATCATATGATATTTTTATTGTTTCACACTTATTTCTTTAATTTGGTGTATGTGTACATCAATTATATATAGAATATATATATTCCACTTATATTTAGAATATTTTTTTATTCATTTGGTGATTTCTAATTTTTGTTCATACGTTTTGATAGACTACAATGTTATGTTAGACTTTGTCTCAATTTCCATTTCATTGAGACTTACCTGCTATTGTGAACATTATTTTTCATATGTGGCGTATCTAATTATCATTTGAGATAATTTTTTATTAAAATTTATTATTTTTAAAAATATCCATTATCTTTTAACATGTATCTGATTCTTTCCATCTGCCATATATCATTTCACATATGGTGTTTATTTTGAATGATACTTTAACTATGTAAATATTGATGAATATGTATCCACAACTCCATATGGATATTTAAAGTTCATATTTTTTTATTAAATATTATTATGAAGAATAATTTTGATAGGCTATGATGGGTGGATGGGTGTTATAGCCCCTTGATGCATTGACAGTTATCATGAGACAAATCAGTTGGCGGTGAACCCTTTGAATTTTTTTCCAAAAATCAAATAGGTTTCGACCCAAATAAATAAACTATCTCGAAGGTAAAATGGTTCATGTGAAATATACAGGACAGCCAAATAATACGAATTCTATTTATTCAATCTTTGGTTATTACAATCCATGAGATTTTCACAATGATAAAATAATGGATTCATATTTTATTCTAATCTTATTGATGGAATGTGTTTTCATTTATTCATCATGCCATATTAGTCATGTCTAGTTGAGTATGATTCAGTTGATATTGAATCATGATTTCACTATATGATACCCTTACTGACCATTTTATTTCACCCTTACTGTGTTTCCTTTCTCTTGGTTATGAAGATTAGAACCACGAATGAACATTCAAGGAGGTAGTTTATTTCAGTGTATTAGGTATTATGTATTATTTTCTATATTTCCGAATGTACTTTGGATATCATGTATGTAAGTTGGTAATCCAAGATATCTAACCTAATTGATCCATCAAAATTGATATCATATATTCAGGCCAACATTATTAAATAATTAACAGGCTCAGGGATTTGGGTTTTGGGGAGTTATTGAAGTTGGGAACTAATAATCATCTATTTTGACATAGTAATAGATAAATCATGGGTCTCAATGAATAACCATAGATACCTAGGGAATAGACCATTGAGAGTAATTGGATAACAACATCATATTGGAGAATCAAATAAACATCACAATGGGCACTAATACGATCGATTCTTGTTGATCGGTCCAATAACTGTGATGCTACAAAATTATTCATCATCAACCAATCAAATCATTATGTAGGGTATATTTGTTGTATATTTATCCCTATTATATTGTCCCACAAAGAGAAAAAATCTTGCAAACTAACATATTTATTTTTGGGTTGATCACTATGATGATATGGGAATATTCATTATTGTTTTGAGAATTTTTTTTATTGGCTAATTATATCACATCATCTATATTCGTACAGAAAAAAATTGAAACCAACATGATCGTTTACCACAATCCATTACACATTTTAGTTTTCGGGTATCCCCACCGTTTTATTCATACATTCTTCACTAGTATTTCATATTACATTTGGTATGACATATACAAGGTAATCAATCATTATGCATTGTTTCATCAGGGAATTGTTTGGATACTTCTGATTAGTATTAAGTATAGAGATTTGTTCAATCTATGAATAGAACAAAAGTGATTCATTAATTGATTAAAGATGTTGGGTTTTATTATTTATTTAATTTGATGAATGGATGTTTATTAGAGTTGAATCTTGATGATTTAGAAGATAAAATATAGCTTCCATTGATGGAAAGTTTGATCAATATCTAAATATTACCATCATATGTGTCATTGGTGTTAAAGGTGATGCAATTTATATAATTCATGATGAACTCTATGATTCTAAAAAATCATAAGTGACGTGACCTGTAATATTGGGATATAGTACATGTAGGGATTTGTTGTGTCACTAGGGTTTTCTTATAGAATATATTATCAAATATATTATAAATTAACAATGTGACCCGCCATATACACTAGGGTACGTGGGAATAGACAATGTACACATTCCATGCCATGTACATAGATTGGGACATGACAAGCAAGTTGAATTGTTTACATAGACAAGGTCAAGTACACAATTATGACCTTTAGAACCTAGAAATGGTTTACTACATAAGTTAATGAACTTGAGTACATTGTCATTGGTTTGAGCTCATTGGTGGACATGGTACCAATATGAAACATTTTTTACAACAATTAAATGTTATTTACTTTTCATTCAAAAGGTTGTGGAAATTTTTCTCCCCATCATGAAAATATTTCCATTGGAAGAAATAAATTGATTGATCACTGTGATGGTACAATTTTGAAACATATCTTATTGCAAAGGTTGATTTTGGTCGAAATACAGTTATCCAATAGAATAAGGACATGTGTTATGGTAGTAATAATATCACTTTTACCTTTAATTACCCTATTTACATTTAACCGTGGTAAATTAAAGTCATGACTTACTATTCACTAAAAATTATTTAATCTTATTGAACCACATTTTACATACAGTTGTCAACTGAGTCTCTCAGATTTTTGAAATTCAATTGACAAAAGTGGTAAAATTATGTTTTATGAAAATTTGAAAATGTGAATAGAAGGTGGTTAAAAGATGGTAAAATGTTGAAAAAAAAGATTTATACATAATATTATTATAAAATGACTTCAATGAATTAAAATTAACATATGTAGGTGTTATGTAACACTTTTTACCTAAAATGAATTTAAATAATATAAATAATTATTTAAAAAAGATGTTGGTTTTAAATATTAATGCAGTTTTTTCACTATTCTTCAAAAATTGAATGTTTTTAGAAAAATAAAAACAATTAACCCTAATATAATTATGTTATAATAAATCCAAAAATGAAGTTCATTTTTTTAAAAAAATTTATAAAATAAAAAAATGTGGGTATTACTATTCATAAGTACTTTTACAATGGCTAGTTTGATTTTTCATGGTGTGCGCTAACTCGATGTTGCATACAACACCGATTATTGTATTATAAAAAGTGAAAAGTATAGTGAAGGCGTGAGGTGATACATTCTCCCCACATTAAAATAATTTAATCCTTGAAATATTGAGAATACTACTGCAAATAAATGATTCATTTGGTTCTTCATCATATGTTCCTCATGTTCCCACATGGCATCTTCCATCTTATGGTTTCTCCATAGAACTTTTACCAGATGAGACTACTAGTTTATAAACACTTTCTCACTAATATAAAGATTCCTGATAGGCTCCTCACAATAAGACAGACCATGATCTGATTCTATTTCTTCATAGGTGAGTACATGAGTTGGGTCAGGCATTTATTTTCTCAGTAGTTATACATGGAACACATGATGAACACTAGAGTGACTTGGAAGAATTTCCAAACGATGAGCTAAAAATCCAATTCGTTCTAGAATTTTTAATGGTAATATGTACCTAGGACTCAATTTAACCATCTTACTAAATCATATAACACCATTCCAGGGAGATACCTTCAATAAAACATGATCTCCTATTTGAAATTCAAAATCCTTCTTTTGGTTATCGGCATAGATTTTTTGGCCTACATTGAGATGATTTGAGGTCAGTTTGGATAATCATCACCTTTTCCAATGTTTCCATGACACTTTCTGGGCCTACATGTTTTCATTCACTATCATCATACCAACAAGTTAATATGTGACATCTCTTTCCATATAATGCTTGATATGGTTCCGTCTGAATACTTCAATTGAAGCTATTATTATTGTAAAATTATACTAGAGGTAAATATTGATCCCACAGTCCTTGTATGTCATGTAAGCATGATATCAACATGTATTATAAGGTTTGAATAGTCCATTCTAATTTTCCATCAGATTTAGGGTGGTAGGTAGTGATCAAATGAAGTTTAGAATCCATGGCCTTATGAATTTTTTAGAATCTTGATGTAAAATGCGGATCATGATCAAAAACATTTGATAGGGGTAATCCAGGATGTCTTAAAAAGAAATAAATATATAGTCTTTCTAGATGTTCAAGTGGTAAATATTCTCTTATAGAATGAAAATTCACTGACTTGGTAAGACGGTCAATAATGACCTATATTGCGTCATTCCTTCTAGGAGTCTTTGGTATCCCCATGACAAATTCCATCATAATATCATCCCATTTCCACTCATGTATTGGAAGAGGATGCATGAATCCACTAGGATGTTGTATTCTATCCTACACTTATTGAAAAATAGTAGATCTTGACACATAACTAGAAATCTCCCTCTTCATGTTGTCCAGGAACAAATATTCCTTCAAATCTTTACACATGTTAGTGCTTCTAGTATATATAGATAAATTGGAGCAATGAGAATCAACAAAAAAATTACCTATTTAGGTTTGGTATTTCAGGCACACAATGTATCCTTCAAAATTTCAAAATCCCATATTCATATACGGATTCAATCAATCTCTCATCATTCATAGAATTAATATTATTTTGAAACATCTTATCCCCAGCCTGAGATCATTTTATCATTTATATTAAATATTTTTTGGAAAACATTTAAAAATGTATTGATGTTTCACCTTCCATGATTATTTCAATAACAGTCTTTAATACATCCATGATCATAGGATCCCTTTCAACCCTCATCTTATTAAAAACTCCTTGGTTATATCTGCTCAAAGAATCTTCAAACATATTTTCCTTTTCCTAGTGGAAGTGTATAGTGAGATCGTAATCATTGAGTAGTTCAATCCATCATCTTTGCCTCAACTTGATCTATTTTTGTGAGAAAATATACTTCAAACTCTTTTGATCTGTATATATCAGACATTTTTAACTATAGAGACGGTGTCTCTATATCTTCATAGAATATATTACAACTGATAACTAAATATCATGTGTATGATATTATTGTTCATGAATTTTTTGTTGTCATGATGCATAGGCAACAACCATATCATCTTGTATAAGGACACAACTGATCCCTTTTATTGAAGCACCACTATAAAAAACAAACCCATCATTCTACGATGGTAGAGCCAAGATAGGATCATTAACTAATCTTCCAATTATTTCATCAAAAAGTTATTCACAATATTTTCACAAAACAAATTTAACTCATTTACATGTGATCTTGGTTAATGGTTTAGTCAATCATGCCAAATATTGGATGAAATACCGATAATAAAATTCTAAAACCGTAAAACTACGTACCTCAGTTATACTTGTCTGTGATGGCGATTCATGTATTTATCTTGTTTTATAAGGATCCATATAAATTACATAATTAAAGAAAATATTTCCATGAAAATAAATATCATAAATCCAGAATTCACACTTGCTAAACATCCCATATAATTTATTTATTATAAGAGTCTATAGAATTGTGTGCAAGTTATTTTCATGATCGTCATACCATTTGTAGTAAACAAATATATCATCAATAAATACCACTAAACAGTCATGAAAATATTCCATGAATACTCTATTAATTAGATCCATGAAGATAGAGGCAACAATAGTCAGTCCAAAAGGCATTACTGTACACTCGTAATGCCCATACCTGGTACGAAATGTTGTCTTTGGAATGTCTTCCTTCTTCACAAACAATTTAATATATCAATATTGATGGTAAATCATTGAAAAATATTGAGCGCAATGAATTTCATTGAAAAAATATTCAATGTGAGGTATGGAATACATGTTCTATATTGTTATAGCATTTATCTCCTTATAGTAAATTAAAAACCTCATATATCTATCTATCTTATTAACAAATAGAGAACAGGGGATCCTAATGGAGAAACACTAGGGAGAATAATCTCTTATTTTCTCAATTAATATTATTGTTTATTTAGATATACTAATTCCCCATTGTCAATTATAAAAGTGGTCTTCGATACGGGCATGAAAACATGAATTAAATAAATAAAAAGTTCAATATCTTCTTCTGGAGAATGTTCAAGTAAATCCTATGGAAACACGTCAACATATTCTTTCACAATAGGTACATCCTATATTTGAACATTATTTTCCTCACCAATAGTTATTTAATTATCATCCTCCAAAATAATTGAATTTTTTAGACCTGCTAGGGGTGGATCTTGATAAGAGTTAGGTGCTGATATTTCTTCTTTAAAGATAATGTACTCTTTATCAGCATCAAAAATTGTCACCTCCTTCTTCTTAAATTTTTTTTTCTAATCAATGTTCAAAATCCAATCCATACCTAGGATTATATCAAATTAAATCATGGGTGTGATGATGAGATCAAAAGATAATGATCATTTATATACTCTAATGGGAAATAAATTATAAAATATTATTGCAATGATTCTTCCCTTAGGAGTTTTCACTGACAACATCCTTTTTAAATCAAATTTAAAAATATTATTTTTATAGAAAATATAGAAGATATGAAAAAATGAGATGATCCATGAACAAATAAAGCATTTAATAAGTTTGAGGAAACCAATATTTTACCTTCCACCACATCATTTGTAGATTCAACCTCAGGGGTACTAATAACATAATTTTGGGCTTTATCCCTTGGCCTTTTCTGAGGTATGTGTATTTGGGGCGTAGGACATTCATTTTCATATTTCCCCTTCACTATAAAATTGTATCACTAAACACTGATAAAATATTGCTTTTCCTTGTGACCACGAGATTGGTGACCTTCTTCACCACACTTGTAAAGTTGTCCTCATACTTTGTTATATTCTCATCCTACTTTTTTCAATGTCATAGAAATTATCTTTCTATATCCACTTGATGGTCACGGGGAATGTAATCTTCTAATAAATATCATTAAATTCCATAAATTTAATACTTGATAATTCACCATTCTCCTTTTGTGTTTTTGAAAGAATGAACTCAATCGATTTGAATCTCATGTGATATGATAAAATGCCATGAAAACATTGTCTCTTTCTCTCATCCACAAAGCATGAAATATTTTCTCTATGGAAATTATCCAATGCTCTGATACAAATGGATTTGTAGACCAATTGAATGTTTGTGGTTGTTGCCTAATGAATCAGTCTATCATTGATCCTCCGTGTTGTGGATCAGTGTGCTCCATATGGGTATGGTTATTATTCATAACCAGAGTGAGTTGTCCCATTATGGTTTTAAGTTGTTCAACACCGGTTTCATCTCAAAATCCATTATAATTATCTGGAGTAGGAGTGAAATCCCTTCATGGATTATATGCATTAATATGGTTCCCATTACTTCATACAGGAACCATTTCTAAATAATTACATACACTAGATTACTTCTTGAATCCCAATACATAATTCCAAACTAGTAAAATATCTAACATAAATTGATCATTTTATCTATATAATCAATAAACATAAAAAAATTTATCTGAGGTACTATTTAATAATAAATCCTTCTTCATGTTTTGTAAATAAAATGTGATTTATCCAAATAATATCCCACAGGAGTGTCATAACCAATAATGTATAAAGGCCCGTTGTCATGTTCCAGGATACCTAGGGTCAAGACGAAATCATTATGTTAGAGTTTTCACTCTTAGGTACATCTATTCCAGAGCCGCATATACCTGCTCATATCCAGATAAGGGTGTATTGAGTAAAAAATATAAAAAATATCTACATTATCAAAATTAATGGATGTTCTTCTATACTAATCCTCAATGTCCATCTTAGAGTAATGTTCTCAGATCTATCTTTTTGTAAATATAGCTTCTTAACATTGTACTAAACTTCTTATGATACCAATTGGAACTCCCAAAACTTGGTTAACCATAGTCAGTGAATTATTACATAACATAGGCAGAATAAAAAAATAATGTTGTTAATGACCGATCAATTTAGTAGCCTTTGAATTCCTAGATGCATTCATAAGTTTTACATTACATCATGAGATAAAAACAACAACAAAATTTTGTCCCCATTTAAAACACATATATCCATTTTCCAATCCCTTCATGTCAGCCATAAAATAATTCTTCACATCCTGGGAAATTAATACATATAAAGGGGAGAGATTAGATTCTCAGTAAGGATAACAATATGGCAAAAGCACTCATAAAAAAGCATAAACATTTTAGGCAATGTATAAGACTAAATCATAAGACTATTAAACATAATCTCGAGCATAATATAGAAAATATTAATGATATAATTCCATCTAATTATTCACATTGATATTCTTGCAGTCGAATAATAACATGCTATATAAATAACCAATTTCATAATAATGTAATGCATAATGTCGAACATCAAAACAAAATAGTCAAGGCCTCATTCCAAGATAAAATGATATTTTTTCAAGGCCTGATGCCATGCCATTATTTTTTCTCATGAGACTTACCAACACATTTTGTAGCCACAACATACTCCACCTGTCACTTACTAAGATCAATGCATCACTCATATGAAAGGATTGAAACATAACATAATGATTAATATAATAACTAGCATAGTAAATGTTAATATTTTAAAAATAAATCGTTAATATTTTAAAATTAAATCGTTAATGTTATAAAAATATAACATCCACTATTAAAAATATCACAAACCATTCAAGAAAATATGGAAGAATGTATCATAACCAATAAACATCAAACAAGTTTAAAATCTCTCAAAGTATGTTGACATAGATGAAATAAAATCTATATGAAAGAAATATCAATTTGTATTTTGTAATAATTTAAATGTATCATAATTATAAAAGGCAATGTTTATTTTGAATATATTCTCATAAGATTATATGTTAATCTTCGAAGGTGTTATAATGGAGAAAAATAGTTCCCCCGTTGTATAAGTTAAACAAAACATTATTAGAATAAATCATCAAAAAGGTCAAAAAGTACCTTATTTGGAAATGGATAGAAAGATTCTATTCCAAAAATTTTATAAAAATAAAAACCCGGGTATAAATGAATGTTACATATATTTTAAAAAATAGAAAAAAAAATTGAAATAAATTTTTAAGAAGAAAATATGTGGATTATAAAAAAGTCCCACAAGATACTCACGCATAAACCAACTAAGATAATTTAGGCATTGTAGAATTAACCATTACCTTTTAGTTTTACTTGATCAAAGTTATGTTAACCTCATATATAATAGATAAATCATTGTTATTAAATTATAAAATATCCACCTAAAAAAATATAATATCATATAAGATTTCATAATATTTATTTAATAATGATATTTCCGTAGTATCACTGTTTCAGGTGTTAACTGATTTGATTTTCTTTATATGATTTGTTATGTAAGATAGGTTTTTTATCGATATGATGTATTTGACTAATATCCATAATGATATTATGTTCATAAAATTTATTTTGTAATAATAAAATGATATTTATTCATGAATGGTTATGATAGAGAATGAATCTCATCGTGTTCGTGGAGATGGAAATCCGTACGTATGCACGAGCAACACTACAATTCTATTGATGGTGAAATAGTATGTAATTTGATTGTATATCATATATAGAGAATTATCAACATCTTATATTTATTTTTTTCATAAATTATACTCATTATCATACCCATCCAAATAATGATGTGTTGAATAAAAAACTACACCACGACATGGAGATTGTAGGCCTAACGTACACATGCATGGTGACTTTTTCATTAATATGATGGATATAATAATGAATATGGTTGTAACATATTTATAATAACATAAAATTATGATAAATGTGCAGGAGTTATTATTTTTGTAATGATACAACAAATAAAGAGGAAGTGAAAGAAGAAAATAACTTTGAAAGATGTGATGAATTTATTACCTCTTCTTCGGGTGCTTCATTTATATTTGATAAAAATGGATTCTTAAATTAGATTCTCGATCAATGTAATGACTCTAAGTGGAATTGAGGGTAGTAGGGAGTGTATTTGAGTAGGGTTTGGCATGGGCAAATGGATTTGGAGGTGTGATTTTGGGAGAAGGGTAAGCACCCTTTTATAAGAGAGGTGAAGGTAAATTTAGGAAAAGAATGAAATATTATTTTATTATACAATAATATTTGGTTTATAATGGCTCACAAATGATTTGTTTCTAGGATAAGGTGAGGATGGGTATATAACCTCTCAACCAATATTTAACGACCAGAATCTGGGGACCCTTCACTGGTGCCCCATACCCGGTTTGCCACATGACCTCAAGGGCGTTTCCCCAAATGCCAGAGGCTGCCGACTAGTAGAGAGGGCCTTGGTTAGTCGGTGGGGAAACTATTCCCCCATTCGTAAAGCATACAAGGTAGGATATACAAAAATCATGAGTGGAAGTAGTAACAACATGCCAAACAACTGAAACCAAAAAGCGAAAGCAATGAATACATATAGTGATGATGATAATGATGCTGCAGGTACAAGTATCTAAGGACTGCCACAAACACAACAACATGATGAAATAAAACTGAAACCAAGTGCTAAAGAATCCAATGTAAACTCATCAGCATCGTGAGCCATAGCTCGGTCCCATGCTCCCCAGCTCCAGTGCATTCAAGAACCTGAAGTAGAAGGGTGCTTTCCCTTATCTATACCTGCAACAACATAGTCTGCTTGGGCCCAAAAGCATGTCCCAAACAGGGTGTGATAAACAGTCCCAGTAAGCAATTACCTAATGATTTGAGCCTAACAGTCAATGAATACATGGAAGTAATAAAACAAGAAGCAGTAAATAGGAAGCACACATCAGCTATAATCCACAGTTATAACATATAAGTTACTCAAGTAAACGAATAGTAACAAAGGTAAACAGGTAACCCTCTTGATAGCTCTCACAACCTAACCCCTATGGTTTATCCCACAAGCACTGGCAACCCTCTGGAAGGCACATACGGTCTCACGCCTCTAGTTCAGCTAAAAATTAGACTCTCTGGGGAAACACTCACCGTCAATTCCCCCTATAGTTCTGTATCATACTAAAGGCTCTCTGGGGAAGCACTGAATGTCTCATTACCCATGTGGACCGGATCGAGGAAACTATCGACTCTCTGGGGAAACACTCGGTGTCAATTCCCCCTATGGTATCGCATCTTATTGAATGACACTCTATAGAAGCCCTTACATCAATTGTCTCTATGGTCTACTACACTAGGCTCTCACAGTCTTGTGAGGAAATGTAAAACATGCTAAGCACGCGTGTATCATCCACGTAAACCTCAAGTAATACTTGGCTATCAACTAAAGATCAACAGCATAAAAAAGTAGCAGTTCCACTATCCTACGACTAGGCATAGAAATTGGAAAAACACAAAACAAGAAAAACAATCAGGTAAAAGCAACCTAAGAACAAAATAAATTACTCTACTCACATGAAATAACCTCCACTAATGTAATCAAACAAAAAAATCAATACAACAATGGAAAAACAGAAACACACAATTCCCTGTTCAAGGGAATTGGTGGTAATTCCACATAATACTCATCAAATTTCTACAGAAAGGCACAACCAACATACCATGATCCCAGGAGATCGATATACATGGACAGCGATGACAGATTACCCTAAAACAATGTAGAGCTGAGAAAACGCACCAAACATTCAACCTACGATAACATGGAAATAATGAGGAATCAAGAAACAAGGGTAAAGTAGAACGGGAAACTCACCATTGTGCTTCCAGCGTAATCAATGATGGCTGGAACAGAGGTTAGATGGAGGCACGGCGGGTAAGAGAAAAATTGCTGACATACGATGCTCTCGGACGGACAAAACCTGAAGAAGAAGATTCTTCTATGCGTCAGGCGTGACCCTTGTCCATTTAATGAATAAAAAGAAAGTACATCCCGTGTACTTTTAGAGTACATGTAGGGTACTAGGAATTTTCTATAATCCGCCAAAATCGGTCTCCAGGTCACCCATACACACCATCTGTGTGGCTCGGGAATGGCTAGCACACGGATTCTAGCCGGAGAATAGTACATGGCGTGTACTCAGAAAGTACACGGCGTGTACTTCGAAATATTCTAGATACTCCAATTTTCATAAAAAAACCAGAAAAAAAGGAAAGCGTACCTGAAAAGAAGATCCAGATTCATACAAACATCCCCCTTAATGAAATTCGTCCCCGAATTTCCCTAACGAGGTGGAGACGGAGAAACCCCAAACAGCTCCAGCCACTGCGATCGTACATCGGTCTCCCTCTCCCAGTTCTTGTCTTGTAATCGCCCGTGTTTCCATAGCACCCGTACCAGAGGAACAGATCGCCCATGGTGAACCTTCATACTGAGATCGACAATCTGGATAGGATGCTTCTTGAATGGTGCATCTACTTCAAGCTCGACTTCCTCATGCTGAAAGACGTGATACGGGTCTGAAAAGTAGTGTCAATGGTGAGAGTCATGGAAGACGTCATTCATGGCTCGATACCTCTAAGGTAGCTGCAACCGATAGGTGACCGGTCCCACTCTCTCCAAACCCTTAAACGGCCCAACGTACCGCGGTGAAGGCTTACCCGGTCTCTGAATCTTCTTGTGTCCCAACCTCGATGTGACACGTAAGAAAACCTGATCTCCGACCTCGTACTCTAGAGGTCATCTCCGCTGATCAGTATAAGAATTCTGTTGAGACTATTTTGTAGCCATCCTCTTTCGAATCTACTCTATCTACTCTGAAGTCTCCTTTACAAGACGAGGTCCCAGCAAATATGACTCTCCTGCATCCAGCCACCATAAGGGTGATCGGCATGGACTACCATACCAAGCCTCGTATGGTGAGATCTGAATGGTCTACTTGAAACTGTTTTTGTTGGCAAACTCCACCAGAGGAATATCATTCTCCCAAGAATCGCCAATGTCAAGGATGCAAGCCTGGAGAATATCCCCAATCACCTGGATTGTGCGCTCAGACTGGCCATAAGTTTGGGGATGGAATGTTGTACTCAAAAGTACCTGTGTACCTAAGGCCTTCTGATTTCCCTTCCAGAACTGAGAGGTAAAGCGTGCATCCCTGTCTGAAACAATGGAGTGTGGAACTCCATAAAGACACACAATCTCTCTGATGTAATGTCCTCCCAGAAAATCGATGCTGATGGTCTCCGTGATTGGCAAGAACTGGGCAGCCTTCGTGAGCCTATCGACGAAAACCCAAAAAATATCGTTTCCCTAAGAAGATCTCAGAAACCTAGTCATGAAGTCCATCACAACATCATTCCACATGCACTCCGGAATGGGTAACTACTGCAAAATCCCCACTGGTCGCTGATACTCTGCTTTCACCTGCTGACAAATAGAACATCTCATGAAAAAACCAGCAACACCCCTCTTCATACCTAGCCACCAGTATTGGCGATAAAGGTCTCGATACATCTTGGTGATGCCAGGATGAACTTCACAAATAAAGGAATGGAAATACTACATCAGCTCCTTGCGTATGCCTGCTGGCACCCATACGCATACCTAGAAATGCTAGATCTCATCCTCACCTATTGTCCTTCCAGGAAGAGGGTCATCTCCTGACACACTCTCCCGCAGGACTAAGCCTTCTGAGTTTGATAGATGCCTCATCTGTACATGATCAAGAATTGTAGAGGTAACTGCTACAGAAGATAGGAAGTTCTGTCCCTGTCTGTCGTGCACCTCCAGATGCATCTCCGAGAACAGGGCCATAAGCTTCCACTCACTGTTGGCCTTTTAAACTGCATGCACATCAGTTCTCCTGCTCAACGCATCTGCCACTGCATTTCCCTTTACCAACGTATAGGTAAGGTCGAAATCAATAGACTGGTGATACTCGACCCACCTACGCTGCCTTAGATTCAGATCATGCTGAGTGAAGATATATTTGAGACTCTTGTGGTAAGTGAAGACCACAAAGTGCTCTCCCAGAGTGTAGTGTATCCAACAGCGTATGGCATGAACAATAGCTACAAAATCCAGATCATGTGTAGGGTAGTTCCTCTCATGTGGCCTCAACTGTTGAGACCTGTACCCAAGGACTCCATCTCCCTGCATAAGCACAGCTCCTATCCTGATACCTGAAGCATCACAAAAAACAGTGTAGCTCTTTCCTCACTCTGGCAAGGCAAGTATCGGTGCCGACATCAGCCCCCCTTTCGCTCTTGAAAGGATGACCCACAAGAATCTAAAGATAATAACTTCACCCCCTTCTTGTTCAGACCAGTCAAGGGTGCTGCTAGATGAGAAAAGTCTTAAATGAAGATTCTATAGTATGCTGCCAGCACTAAGAAACTCCTTACCTCAATGAAGTTCTTCTGCTGCTCCCAGGAAACTACAACTCTCAATTTCTCTGGGTCTACTGATAGACCTGTCTCTAAGATGACGTGACCCAAGAACTGAATCTGATCCATCCAGAAGTGGCACTTCGAGAGTGTAGCATAATGGTGATGCTCACTTAGTGTACATAGAATGATATCAAGATGTGTGTAATGGTTTTGTCGAGTGTGATAGTCCACCAAGATATTGTCCATGAAGACCATGAAGAATGAATCCATGTAAGGATGGAACACTCGGTTCATTAGTGCCATGAAAACTACAGGTGCGTTCATGAGACCGAACGACATGACTGTATACTCGTAAAGACCGCACCTGCTCTGGAAGGCTGTCAGTGGTATATATGATGGTCTAACGTGCAAATTATGATAATCGAACCTTTGGTCTCTCCTCAAGATCTCCTGGCCTCCTCGAAGTTGATAGAAAAGGTCATCAATCCTCGGCAATGGGTATCAGTTCTTGACCATAAACTGGTTCATATTCCAATAATCCACACAAAGCCGAATGGTACCATCTTCCTTTTTCACAAATAACACTGGCGAACCCCAAGTAGATGTAATAGGTCGGATGATACCCTTAGCATTTATCCCCTCAAACTGCATCTTGTGCTCCTGCAACATAGGTGTGACCATCCTATAGGGAGGAATAGACACTGGTGCCTCTCCTGGAAAGAGATCAATAGAAAAGTCTACCTCATGCTCCAGAGGAAAACCTAAAAAGTTATCTGGAAATACATCCCTGAAGCGATCCACCACTGGAAGAAACTCTAACTATGGATTCCCCTGATCGTCCAGATAAAGACTAGAAATTTGGGCCATCACCCCTCCTAGACCAAGATGCTCGAGTCCTGCCCGACTCACCCAAATGTCACATTCGCCTATATGAAGGAAAGATTCACCCTCTGGTGAGATGAAACTGACTCTTTGGTGATAACAGTCAACAAATTCCTAGAAGGGAATCAACCAGTCCATGCCGAGGATGATATCATAGCCAGTCATCTCTAGTACATAGATATCCCTTAAGAAACGATACCATGTAACCTCGAGAGGGAACTCTCTACACTAACGTACACTAGATGTCCTTATTACCAAAGGTGTGTCTAGTGTTCATGAGTTGGTAGATGAACAGATACCGAATCCAAGGATCTCCACAATAAAAACAGAGATAAAGCTATGCATATCACTAGTATCAAAAAGGGATGAAGATAAAACTGAAGCTACTCAAATTGTACATCGAACAGTATAAGGGTCAGGATCTTGCTCCTGATAAGTCTGCTCCACAGTGAAAGACTGGCATGTACCGTGGTCTTGTGCCCCTGGCTGATAACTCTGAGCTGAACCTCCCTGCTGGTGCTGAGGGATTGGTGGCTGATCTCCACGAACTCGACCTCCACCTCAGCCCGAACGGTCAGAAGAACTCCAGTTCCCCGACTGGTGAGTAACTGGTCGGGCTTCTCCTGAACGATGAGTCATGGAAGAACAACTGTCACCAGCTACTGGTGAGAAAATCTAGTAGAAACGCTGATGGTGACCCATCTTGCCGCATGATCGGCACTCCACGAGGTCTCTCTAGCACAGCGGCTTCATGTGCCCAATCCGGACACACTAGTAGCATGTCACCTGGCTTCCTGACGATGCGTCTCACTTCCTCAAATCAACGCATGTAGAATCCCTACGACACTTCTTGCTATCATCTAGAGGAAATCTATCTCTGGAAGAAGAACCGCCCTGGATCGCATATCCGGAGTCTCTCAGATTGTGATATGCAATAAGTTCCTGGTTGACGATGGAAGTGATGGATGTCAACTGGAAGATGATCACCTGCGAGAGGATATCTCTTCTGAGTCCCTCATCAACCATCCTCACCATATACATAGCACTCTAATCTTGAAGGGGTGTAAAACGCTGCAACACGGTGAAACAAGAGGAATACTCCCTGATAGATAGATTCAATGCTATAAGTTCATGAACTCCTAGTCTCGATCATCCCTTAGGGTCTCCGGGAATAAGTAGTCGTAGAACACACGCTGAAACTCCTCCCTAGTCATAGCCTGCTGTTGTCCCTCCTGTGAGATCACGTCCAACAACCTCTTGGCGAAGTATCGAGCATGTAGGTGGCGAGCTTGACCCGCCTATCCTGAGCCGTCTCCAGATGGTCAAAGATAGTCAGCATGGCTCCTAGCAATGACTCTGCTGCCTGAGGACCTCCCTCCCCTGAGAACGTGGGAGGATGTTGCTGCTGGAAAACCCGCGTCAGATCTGCCATAGATGTGGCAGGAGTCAGTGCTCCCTAGAAGGTCTACATGATCCTCATAAACCCTTCCCTGAACTATGCATTCGCGCCTGCAGCTATTATGACAACATGTGCCAAGGATGGCTCGGTTGGGGGATCGGCAGGAAGTCCCTAATCAGCCATATCTGCCATCTGATCACTGCCTGACAACAGACGTACGATTGGAGGATGTCACGGAGGCATAGATCTGAAAGATCAAAGTACACATTGGATCATAAAATCAATGAAATAGAACTCAAGAGTACAAAATAGGAACATGGGATGTAAAACACACATGTTTACAAAACATGACTACACGACGTGTATAAAAACTACATGGTGTGTCTTCTTAAGCCACTGCGCTGGGTATGCTCTCTTTCCCTACTAGTCATGTACACCTCAAACTACACGGCGTGTTGACCCCAAAACACGGCGTGTACAAGAAAACTAATACCCTACCCGAGTCTCCTTACACGGCAAACCTCCACGATCCGAGTTAACCCGAGACTGCACGGAGAGTTCGAAACAAACACGATGTGTACTAGACAAGGCTTCAACGGCCCGTGTTGTTGAGTACATGGCAGTCTACACGTCTGAACCTTACTCAACATGCTTTGAACAAACACGGAATGTATAGGTGATGGTGACAACATCCCGTGTTGTTTGTGACATGGTCGTGTACCTAGACAAGACAACACAACGTGTTCCCTAAGGACACGTCATGTTCTACAGAAGCTTCCCCGACCCGTGTTGATATTGACACGGACGGGTACACGGCTCCCAACTAACATGGAATGTACATTCCATAAATGGAGTGTTCCTAATGTTACTCCATGACACCATGTTTCTGCTCACACAGTCAGTGACACGACTTGAAAACTACACGGTGTGTTCCCAAAAGTACACGCCGTGTATTCTGGGTTTTTCTGGGCAGTAGATCAAAAACTGCACAGAATCCCAGAAACATTAAAAAGAAGGTAACGAGGTGCCAAGTTTCGATCTGTGGGGGCCCGCAACACCTCCAGAACCAAAATATAACTTTCACATTAAACAATGAAAAAAACAAATTGTTTTATAACATGACAGGAGATAGTTTATCAAGCACCAATCACAACAGCATGCAATCGCTAATGCACCCTAGATGGCCCGACAAAAATCCATGGCATGTGATTTCTACAAGTGCCTATATGATGCATGAGACAGAATACCCTCATCTCAGCAAGATGTGACAGAAATGGAACCGCAAAATAAAAACAATAATAGCACTAGCCATGTGAATCGCTCTAGGTGAAATCAGGTCAACTATAAAATCTCAAAATGAGCAAACTGAAATTAAAAAGGTAGTATGGCTCTTCCCTGTACACGGGTTAGCTACTCCCGATCACAGCTTAACGCCAAGTGCTGAATCCATCCTATCCCTGGCTAAGGTCTCCAAATAGTGAAGCAAGATAAAAGAACAACATTGATACCACTTTATAACGACCAGAATCCGGAACCCCTCCACTGGTGCCCCATACCCGGTTCACCACATGACCTCAAGCACATTTACCCAAACGCCAGAGGCTGCCGACAAGCAGTGAGGCCTAGGTGAGTTGGGGGGGAAACTATGCCCTCATTCGGTAATGTATACAATGTGAGGAAGAAAACAATCAAGAGTGGAAGTAGTAACAACATTCTTAACAACTGAAACTAAAAGGCAGAAGAAATGAATACATATAGTGATGATGATAATGATGAATTAGGTACAACTATCTGAGGAATGCAGCAAACACAACAACGTACTGAAATACAACTAAAACCAAGTGCAAATGAAAACAAAGTAAACCCCTCATCATCGCGAGCCATGGCTTGGTCCCATACTCTCCGGCTCATGTGCAATCAATAACCTGAAGTAGAAGGGCACTTTCCCTTATCTATACCTGCAACAACATAGTCTGCTTGGGCCCAAAAGCATGGCCCAAATAGGTTTTGAGATACAATCCCAGTAGGCAATCACCAAATGATTTGTGCCTAATAGTAAATGAATACAGGGCAGTAATAAAACAAGAAGCAGTAAACAGAAAGCACCCATCAACTACAATCCACAGTTCTATCATATAAGATACTCATGTAAACGACCAGTAACAAAAGTAAACAGGTAACCCTCTGGGTTGCTCTCACAGCCTAACCCCAATGGTAAACCCACAGGCACTAGCAACCCTCCGGTAGGCCCACACAGTCTCAGCCCTCTGGTTCAGCTAAAAATTAGGCACTCTAAGGAAGCACTCACCGTCAATTCCCCGTACAGTCTCATATCGTACTAAAGGCTCTCTGGGGAAGCACTCAACGTCTCATTCCCCCTGTGGCCCACATCGAGGAAAATACAGACTCTCTGGGGAAGCACTCAGCCTCCATTCCCCCTGTGGCCTCACATCCTATTGAAAGACACTCTGGAGAATCCCTTACGTCAATTTTTCCTATGGTCTACTACACTAGGCTCTCAAAGTCGTGTGTGTAAAACTAAAACATGCTCAGCGTGCATGCATCATCCAAGTAAACATCAAGAACTACTTAGATATCAACTAAGGCTCAACAGCATAAAAAATTAACAGTTCCACTATCCTACGACTAGGCATGGAAACTAGAAAAATGCCAAATAGGGAAAATGAGCATGGCAACGAAAACTGAGCACAAAAATAAATTACTCTACTCACAAGTAATAACACTCACTAAAGCAATCATGCAAAGCAGGAAATACAACAAGGGAAAAACAAGAACACACAAGTCCCCGTTCAAGGGAATTGGTGGTAATTGCAAATAATACTCATCAACATTCTATGGAAAGGCACAAACCACCTACCTCGATCCTAGGAGATCGATATACGTGAACAGCGATGAAAGATTATCCTTAGAACAACGTAGATCTGATAAAACACATTTAACTCTCAACCTATGATAACATGGAAACAATGAGGAATCAAGAGACAAGGATAAATCATAACAGATAACTCACCGTTGAGCTTCCAATGCAATCGACAACGGCTATAATGGAGGTCGGATGGAGGAATGGAGGGTCGGAGAAGAATTTTGGTCGTATGGTACTCTCGGATGGACGGAACCTGAAGAAGAAGACGCATCTGTGTGTTAGGCGCGACCCCGATCCGTTTAATGAAAAAAAGAAAGTACATGGTGTGTACTTGGTCTTTTCCGTACTCCGCCAAAATCGTCCTCCACATCACCCATACACACCGTGTGTGTGGCCTGGTCATGACCAGCACACGACATCGAGCCGGATAAGAGTACACGACATGTACTCAGAAAGTACACGGCGTGTACTTCAAAATTTTCCAGAAACTACTATTTTCTTAAAAACTAGAAAAAATAGGAAAGAGTACCTGAAAAGAAGATCCGAGTTCCTACACTATAGGTTTTATATAGGATTAGATCCTCATATTAACCTTATCTTTTGGATTTAACTCTTTGTTAAATAGTTTATCTTTTACAATGTATTCTAGTATTATTCTAAAAAATTGTTAATAAAGTTACGATAAAAAGCCAAGATAACCCCAACTGGTTCATTATTTATATATCTAACATTATATTATTCCTTTTTCAGAAACATATAAATTTAGGAAAATTATATAAATTAATAATACATTATTTGTTTTAAAAAATCTTTTATGTCAATTTTTACACTATTTAGTATTAGCTAATTGTGAAAGTCTTATCATCGTGATTACTTCAAAAGAAATTCATTAAATCAACCCTATAATGTCATATTAATTTTCAAATCTATTTTAATTCATCAAAATTCTCAATTTACATTTTTTTTGGATATTGATAACATCAATTATATTGAAGTTTCATTAAAAAGGTAATTACTGCATCATCAATTTTTCATAAATAAATTTAAATATAAAATATAATTTTTTTTTTAAAATAATACAATGTAAGAAATATTCATATCGTTCTAATGAATATTTATAGTCTAATTTTTATTATGTATAACACTATATTAAAATTGTTTTAGTTTTGAAAATTTGAATTTAACACTTTTAACTATTCTTTATAAATAATAATAATAAATGTCTTAATCAAATATATTAAGACCAAAAGGAAAATATTGTATTAATAAGGTTTATTTTGATAAAAGACACTTATCCAATAGAATTATGACATGTGATAGGGTAATAATAATATAATTTTATCTTTTAAATACCCTATTTACTTTTAACTGTGGTAAATAAATGTCAAAAGATACTATTTACCAAATATTATTTTTATCTTATTTAACAACATGTTACTTACTTATGTCATCCATGTCTCTCATATTTTAGAAATTCAATTCATAGAAGCAGTAAGATTACGTTTTATTCAAATTTGAAAACACGCTTAGAAGGTGGGTTAAAGACGGTAAAACGATCAATAAAATTTTATATATCTAATATTATTATAAAATGACTCCAATGAATTAAATTGAACATATATATGTATTATGTATCTATATTACCTAAAATAAATTTAAATAAAATACATAATTATGTGACAAAAAATTCTGTTTTAAATAATAACGCGTCGTTTTAACTATTCATCAAAAATTGAATGTTTTCAAAAAAATAACATAAATTCACCATATTCTATTATTTATTTTCTGAATCAAAAAATGAAGTCCATTTTGAAAAATAAATTTTATATAATTTTAAAAGTTGTTATAAGTATTCATAAATTCTTTTAAAACAGCTACATTGATTTTTCATGGTGTCCTAGAACTCGAAGTTGCATACAATCAAATATATTTTATTATTAAAATGGAAATGTATGGTGGATATTTGGGTGTTATAGAAATTAATAAAACCAAAAATGAATTCCCAAGAACCTTCACTAGGAAAGAGGCACCTCCCTCAAGCAATCTCCACAACACTACATCACGATGGACCGCTAAAACATGAACCGGTTTCCCAAAATCAATAACCAAACTTGTGGAAAAAATAACCAAATCTACTTACACCCAAAGGTGTAAGTATGGTGGGAGAAAAAACCCTTTAGGATTCCACCACTATGAGATTACATGTGATAACCATTCAATGAAAAAAGGCATGAAAATTTTCTAGACATGAAATTATAGTGACAATTTCTAAAAGATGCAACTTAAATAAAAGCATCTTTCAAGTTGAATATTTTCCAGAATACAAAATTTTAAAAATAATGCCAACACAAAAATTTTCAACCAACCATACTGTATGCCGATGGTAAACACGAAGTAACTAACTAGTAAAATAAATGGGAATGTAACCCTTATGCACTATATCACTATGGGTCCCAAGAACCTCATATCTCAGTGAGTGTAACCATCACAATATATATTCTCGTGCTCCAAATCCACTAGTAAGGGTCATATCCATAACCAAGTGGTACATCATCTTCATCGTCCTCATCATCATAGTTTAGTTATTGTTCTATGCATCAAACATGCTATGAGAAACTGAGGACAAACCCAACGAGATCACTAGCATAGTAGTACATGTCCACCAACCTAGATACTTGGGTTCCCATAATTTTCTAAAATAGGTTAAACAAGTCAATAAATATAATTCTCACATGAAAATAACACTTCCACATCACACATTCACCAAACATCCAACATGTATTTCACGATTATTAGAGATGAAATTATTACAGATGAAATTATTATTCAAAATATTAATATTAAGGGGTTGGGAAATATTTAAGTAGTTTTTTTAAGTGCTACCTTAATGTTTATTAGAGAATAACATATTATTCCAAATATTAATATTAATGTGTTGGGAACTATTTCAGTAGTTTCTTTTAAAAAAACTGATAATATTTCACCTTATATATATTTCATTTGTTCAATCTATATTTTTTTACCATTTTATAAATAAAAATAAAATCATAATTTCATGTTTTTGTAAATAATAACATAATTATTTTTAAAAAACATTTTTACATTCCAGACACATGTAATCATATAAATTTAAATGAAGATGATATTATACATTCAATATATATTATCATATATAACTTTAAAACAAAATAATTGTATCCATATTCTCCATATATCAACCATATTAAATATAATTTAAAAGAATATATTATGGTCTAAAAATAAAGTATATATTAACTTCCATATCTATAAATTATTTAAAAGAGTTTATTAAAACATTGCATGTGTCATATATAGTTGAAAATATGTGAATTTATTTTTGTAACATTATATATGATGCAAACTCTAAATTTGGTTTTCATAATACCTTTAGTCATTTTCAATAATTCATATACTAGTGTCTAGGTTTTTTATAATTTTAGAAAATACCTCCTTAGTGAGTTCTTTCATTGGATTTGAATTCATTCACTGACTACTAGAACAAATATTTTGGGAATTTCCAAAAATTAGTTTTATTCATTTTTTTTGAATGTTCACCCATTTCTACTATCAATACCACTATTGATCCCGATGATAAAATTATTTCTTAGAATCCATTATCAAGTTTTTAAGAGAGTTAAATATTATTTTTAATTAATATAAATTTTAATTAATATATTTAATAGAAATATTTTAGTAAAAATTATAAATTTTTGTTTATACCCAAAAAATTCATAATTATTATCCAATTCACATCATATATTTACAATATTATTTTATATTGAGTACATGAGTGGATAATTATGTTCATATATACACTATTAACCTATAAAATTTAATTGAATCAATTTACCTCCTAAAGTGTACCATTTAAGGATAATGATTTTTATGTTTATTAACATTAATAAAACATAATTGATTTCTTGTTTAATTAGAAATGTTGGTTCTACATACACACACTTGAGACTACATACATATAATGAGTCCAAAAAATTATTTTCCTATGAATCCCGATCATTTTTTAATAGATTTAACATTTAATTATTCTCTAAGGGGTTTTTATAATACATAAAATATTGGTTCATTTTTATGAATGATTCGTATGATTTTATATTAGTATTTAATGTTCCTTATATTAAGATTATACTTCTCAATAATTAACCCAAATGACATATATAATTATGATGATGATGATAATGAATATATATAACCAATTAATTTTTTATGTATCATATTTTAAAGTTATATAAAAAGGTCTTTAAATAAATATTCTCCCACTTAAAAAATTATCTCGTGTAAATATCAACCATTCATTTTAGTGGCATAATATCCTTTTTTTACTATACTTTTGTTGACTTCACCATTTCACCCATCACCTAGAAATATTTTAAAGCATTCATATCAATAATATATGATATTAATATTGTATATTATAGACAATAACTCCATATCAAAATCTATAAAATAGATTCACATATGTTATTCCTTTTATGTTCAAATACAGTTATGGTTCTTATGCCAAAACCTTCCTAGTAAATACAATTATGGTTTCCCAGTTATGTGTGACCTAAATCTCAAGAAGGATATTGGATCTGAATACTATTACAGACACCATTATACTTAATGACTTATACTTGATAATCCTTAAGTATATATATTTTACATGATAATCTCAGTTTGATAATGGACATCTTTGAATGTGTTTTCTTTAATGTGAATACAACACATAGTGTTTTATTTTATTTTTATTTTCACATTATGTTTTCTAATTTATTTCCATTATATTTATTCATGTTTGGATTTAGTTCGTGTTAATAGTATCCCATCAATCAAAAATATACGTTCAAACAATTTTGGTGTGCAACTATTTTCAAAAAATTACATACATTATATTTGTACTATAATTGAAATCATACCATTTTAACACATATTAAGAAACTTATCGAGTATATGGTTTATCAAACTGTTTATTGTGTTGTATTGAAGTTATATGAAGTAATAATCTACTATAAGTTATTGCATAGTGTGATTGGTAACCCACACCCTTTATTAAAAATTGATCTAAAGATCCCAATCCATGTGTCTCTTAACAAAAATCTCACACATCAAAGTTCATTGAAATTAATTTTCCTTCATTCATTTTCAATATTTAAAATTATGATATTTAAACATTAATTATCCATTAATTATATTATTAAAATTCATTATATACACAATATCATGGAAAAATTATGAAATTATTTATCTATTATCAAACACAAAATTTTCTTCCCATGATGCATGTATTATATTCTAAATAAGTAACATAATTATTTATGAAAACTAATACATTCATTATTAATATAAAAAATTTATATAGATGAATAAAAATGATTATAATTTAAAAAAATTACACTTATTAAATATTTGAATGAGATAAATATTTACGAGAAACTCATAAAGTAAAAATCATATAAAAAATTCAATTTATTTATGCATTTTATAAATTAAATAATATAAAATGGAACACTGCAAAATTATTCACAATAGAAAAATAACTATATAATACATTATTTTTAATTTAAAATAATATATGATCTTAAATATAAATATAAATATTTTCAATTTTATATTAACTAATAATACATTATGAGATTTCTATACATAACTAATATATAAAAAATGTAATATTATATTATCCCTGATCATATTAAATATGAAAAAATATTTTAATAAGATTCAAAATATTACTTCAAATAAGGATATTAATTTAAACAGTTTTCATTAATATTTATTAATAATTAATAGTTTCATAAAATATATATTATTTTTTCATGAATATCTTTTTAATTAAATTTTGATAATTGAATATATATATATATATATATGTAAATTTTATAACTAATTATATTTAAATGAATGTATCTAAATTTATATTTTAATATAATAGAAATTAATTTTTTTAATATTTAATTATCATTTAATAAATAAGTGGATTAATCTTTTATGTTTGTAATTTATGTATAGTATAGGAGTAAAATATTCATCCCAAATGTGTTCCCACTTTATTAAACAGTTTATAATTTATCTATTTTTATATATGTATAAATTATATAATTATTCATATTTTTCATCGCATAATTTTTTTGATATGTGTTATGAAATAAGTCATGATACTATATGAAATATATAATATTTTATTATTTATATTAATTGATATGTGATTCATTATCCATGCACTATCAACTGTATTATATGGTGAACATTATTTATCAAAATAAATGGTCTAAAAATTTTACAATAGAATACTTTACAATATTTATTTGAAACATTACTGGAATAACTATCCTTATCATTGTTTTTTAATTAATATATAATTTTTAAAAAGTTGATTGATTTTACATAAGATAATTTAATGTATTTTAATCCTTTTTAGGCTATAAAAATACATATCATACATCACAATTTATAAATTCTAAAGGAATAAAACAAATTTTCTAGTTAATATATCATATATCATAAATTATGATCATATCATAGATTATGATATCTAATGTAATAATTAAAATTATTACTAAAAACAATAGGTTATTTGATGTTTTTTGGGATTCTAAAAATCAATGATATTCAGATGCATAGTTTTTAAAAGATCTAAACCTTTAAAAATGATTCCGAAACATCCAAGATGGAATGATTATCATTACCATTTTATGATAGATTTTATAATTCAAACAATACATATCCCACCACAACATATCAATACCCTCACACACTTAAGAACAAAAAATAGGTTAATGTAAGAAAACCTTATAGGAGAACTAAAATAGAAAAATATTATATTTTTTTAAAATTGTTCAATCATTGGCCCTTTATTGTGAGGGGGGATATTGGTACGTCATCTCTTAACGGTAATTAGTAAAATATTATAATCACAATTATAAAAATAGGTTATAATAAATCACTAATTATAAAAATATTAATGTAGTCATACACCACATTAATTGTGGAGACTAGTTATATAATTGGTTCAACTATATTCTAGTATATTTTTTACCCAAAATTTGAATTATGCTCCTTTGTATTCTCATTGCCACCTCTACCAAAACAACCAACATAAATTTATTGTGATATATAATATATTTAATAAATTAAAATACCCATATGTAATTTATCTACAAAAAGTCTATATTTAAACCTCTTATTTAGAAAAAATAGAAATATATAAGGCATTATAGAACATTCACACACTAATAAATTGGCTTGATAACTTTCAAACCCACCTCTTATGAACTAACACTGTCATAAAAATTCATCATGTCCCATAGAACTATGAACCATTATTTCTCATTATATAAATTGAGTATAATAATTTTAAAAGGGGATTTAGATTTCAAAAAGTTATCCAAATTAAGTCTTATTTCATGTAATCACTACAACAAAAGAAAAAATTGGAAAATTAAAATAATTTCAATGTTGATTTTATTAATATGATGACTCTATTGTCAATCATATCACAATAGTCCCACAATTTCAATTCAATGCCTTTGAAATTCAAATACTATTAAATCAATGAAAAGAAGCTCAAAAAACCCTCCATACATTATATTTCAATTGAAATTATATATCATCTCAATGTATATTTTCTATGAATGAAACACTGGATTCATCGAAAAATATATAATGTTATAACATTCAAATAATAGAATCACACTTTTCTAATAATATACATGATATAGTAATTAACACTCCATCCATATAAGTTCATTATCTACTTCTGTGATGGCCAAAACCTCAACCTACATTATGTATAGTTCTATAATTACCCTTATACATGATATATAAAATATTGTTATCCCTACAAATGTAATATGAGGGAATCTGCTATATATCATTGCACCTATATGTCATCAGAATTATGTAACCATAAAACATTGAATTGATTAATTTGTTCAGAAATAAAAGGCTGCTAATTTGGATCCATTGACATATTGATGAATACACTTTACAACATCCCAGTGATTCTTTCCTAGTTAGTCTATATCACGTATGATAACTCAAATTCCTTATTAAATCTCTAAAATATTATGATACATTTCATACATTAGACTTATATATTTATAAATTAAAATAAATCATTCCTCATATCTATAATATTATCATCAATATTCAATACATTTTCTTTTGGTAACATGAATTTCTTAGTCAAAGGTGCTTGTATAGACTTAAAATTTATCATTTCAAACATTTTTATAACACTTTATATTTAAAAATTATGAATTTTTTTTTTTAATTTATGTATCCTTCATTACTCACCACTGAAAACTTTATATTGTATCAATGTTGCACTATCATAACATATTATAGAAAATAAAAATATTCCTTTTTAGTCCATTAAATATCTATAATGACTAATATATTAAAAAACTTATGGAATAGAATAATTGTTGAATATCAATCCATGAACACCATACACAAGTAATAATGATATTATTTTTAATAGGAAATCCACTTCTATTATTTTTATTCATTCAGATTTGTGTTCAATTACATTTTAAAATTCATTAAATTTAAATGAACTTTTTAAATCTTACACATCATGTCCTAATTTAATTTTTCAATAAATCCCTCCAGTTTTCCAAAAATATTTCCACAACTAACATACCACAATGTAATACCACAAAACCCTATTAATTAATTACTATAGAATAAGGATAAACACTATTTAAATTGGTTTATGATTAAAATTGAGTGAGGAAATTTTTATGATGTCATTTATATCCTCCTGATAAAAACTTTTGAAATCCAACGATGGAATGTACCTTGTTATTGCATTTTATTCATTATTCAATTTTAAGACACATTTTTTATTTAGTTCTTCAATTAACTATTGTAATTCAATTCGAATCAAGGATTTATGTTTATGTAATGAATCCATGTCAAAATTAATAGGTAACACTAATATTTAAGACACTCTGACTCATCACCCATTCTATGCTCTTGGTACTTATGAATGTAATCAATACCAATTCCAATCCTATGAACTATAAATAAAATTATATTCTTTATTCAAAAATAAACATCTGAGTATTTCCTTTCTGAAAAAACTAATTTTAGATTACCACCATCTTTAGGTCTTCCCCAACTTACCATAGTTTTAGTGACCCCTTATATAAAAACTATAATAATTGATATCTCTAGTGTTTATGTTTTCATAAAAAAATCTAGAAGATGATACCATTTACAATTTCTATTTAGATCTATAATTATATATTAATTTCATTATTTATTCTAAAATAAATTTTACATAAATATAATGTCATTGTATATAAAATATAGTTTGAAGAGAAAATTATGACTTTTATTTATCTTATAAGAGACATTATAGAATTGTTGAATCCATTTTTTCATTATGACCCACAATGAAATATACGTGGTTATTATTCTAGAGATGAATGATAATCCTGATTTTATTTTACCTCTCATAGATGATATTATACATTAATGTATGTATAATAATAATTATTATATACTAGGTTTAGTAAGGTTCTCTATTATTTGGGAAAAGAAGGGTAATCATATAAATTAATAATAAATTTGATCATATATCCATAAATGAACTAGAGTAGACCATCATCTAAACATCTTAATAGTATGTATCAACCTAATAACATGGGGAATGAAACGATATAAAATGTTGAACCCAAATACTAATTTAGTGATGGATAATGATTTGTTCAATGATGAGTTCATAAAAATAAGGAAACATGTATATAAAAGTAATATCATAACATCATGATTCATAATCATTGGATATAAGTGATATATAAATTGTATATTATAAGAACATAAATCTGAAAATGATAAATAGAGAATAATCAAATATATATAAAATGTAATCAGTACATAAAACATAACCCTTGTATTGTGACAGCATAAAATAAAAGTGAATAACATCCTTTAACTATGTAACTGTTAATATTCTAGGGAAAATATCTTATATGAGATAAAAACATTACTGCCCTTTGTTATGTGAATGTAAAAGGTACATGAAAATTGATATTTCATGAGATATAATATTTTTAAATAATTATTATAGGGTGATATAGGACCATACCCATCAATAGTCTAATATTGTGTATTCATTGTAAAAATCATTTATTTCCAAAACATTATGAAAACAAAGAAACCGAATTCATTCAATCGGCAATCGAAATGAAAATAATTCAATTTTCATGATAAACACATTGAAATGAGGGCTTTATAAAACACCTAAATAGAAATCATTATCTTATAATAAATAACACATCCTAATAAAATTTGATACATAAAGCATTCACATGTTATGATATAAAATCATTAATTATATTATTTTATTGAAAAAATTATTTACTCTAACAAATCACATAATTAAAAAAATTGGGTGAATCATAAAATAGAACTACATTGATGAAATTTAATGTACCAACCCAAGTCAACTAGAAATGTAACTCAAAGTGGTTCTCCATAATGGTAGGTGTAAAAAGAAACATAAGATTACACTATAATCATAGAAAAAAACATATTAATATGTGTAAGAATAGTACAAATCCATGATACATATGGCATCATACACAAAAATATATACCAGAGAAAAATACAAGAAAACACAATATTTAAGATCCAAGTTACCATCCATCACCATGAATCAATCACAGTAAAAAAAGAATAATTGAAATAGAATCTAGATAACTATATGATTCCCTTTTTTGTTAATTTTCTCATTAAAAATAACATCTAAAAATGCCTGATGGAAAATGATCGGCTTGAGATAATCTCCCAATAGGGTTTCATTAAAGAATCGATACAAATATTAACATCATGAAGATGGTAGATATATCTTTAAAACAAAAGTAAATTATTAAATGTTCCAATATTGAGTTGTTTAGTAAAACATCATTTATTATTAATAAGGAATCATATATGTAACTTAATTAAAAACTAGTTCTTCTTTTGTTAAAATTATTTTTTTCCTAGTATTATACTATTTGTAAATTATTTGGTGAAATAAAATAGGGCATTGAGATCACAATATTAATTTTTTCCATTGGTCAATTATAGATTTGGTGTTGTATGAAACTATTTAAAGTAGATTTTGATGTTGTTTTACTAATTATATTTATTTTCATTGCCTCCATTCTGGTATGGTTTTTTTAGTGAATGATGGTTACATTGGACTTAGTATTTGGATTCTCTTTTCTTGTTATGATGATATTTTCATTGTCCATTAATTATACATCTCAGTGATGTGTAATCATATTCAATTTTGAACACAAGTTTTTCATTAGTTATTCATGATAGAATTTTTTTTATTACACCTATCCTTATGGTTGACCAACTATAGAGACATGTCTACATGACATTGGATGGTTCATTAAAATATAGTATCAGAGCGATCACCATACTTGATGTTTCATTACACTACTTAGTTATAGATAATTTTATTTATTGAAAGGATTTAGGACCTTTAAAATTAAAATTATATTTTTTGGAGGGTGCCTGGCTAAATCACTTCAAATAATGAACTTGAGACATAATGTGTGGTTAAGATATTTCTTCCACGATTGAGACATGTTGTGTGTTGATATTATAATAAAAAATTATTTTAGCATTATTTAAATATAATTATTCATTTTAAGCTGTTTTCATTCCTCTCACTAATACAAGAATGAATATTAACATCATTTTCTAATTTTTACATATCTTTTTTGGCAATTTTATTAAAGATGATGTTATAAATATTTTCATTAACATGGTAAAAACTGGCATTGTAAGTCTATAATGGAACAACTTTTTATATCGATTAATTAATAAAATGCATAACGTATAATATAATACATTGTTTTTTTGTACGAGCAATGTGAAAAATTCTTCGGGAGGAAATATTTTTAGGTATGTTTTTAAATAACTGACGTAAAAAATCATATAACACATTGGTTTTTAAATAAACGATGTGGAAAACCATGACCACATACCATTTTTTAGGTTGATAAATATTTTACTCACGTGAAATGTCTTTATAATGATTTTTTTACATCGGATATTAAATAAATGACATAAAAAACACAATACCGTGTTGGTTTTAAAAGAACCAACATAAAAAAATTATCTCGGTTATTTTATAACCTACATAAAAAGTGTTTTTTAAATAATTTATGTTACACTTCCTATCCACTGAAAACCACACTAGAAATAAGTATAATGAGTAGAAAAAAGCATAACCAGTAACAAAATTACACATTCACTGTTACTAATTTCAAAAATTGCAATATTAACTAAAAAACATAAATCCAACCAATACAACTACCAAATAATCATTTCACATTACAACATTCAAAATTACAGTATTCACTAAAACTAAACATAAATCCAATCAAACCTATAAAATTATTTTCCCATTCCACTTGTACATATTTAAACTCTTGTTCAGTATAAGGGTGTGGGTCCTCAAAATTATACAAATTAAAATGGAAGTAGTTAACAAGTATAATGAATAAAACAGATGAAATAAAATATAAATAGTTTATATGGATATATAACCTGGTTAAACTTCGTAACTATTCAAGTTGTAAATATTACATAGGTAAATATAGACACATTATACCTACATTCATTCATGAGTTTTTGATAATGAAAATTCTTTAAAAAAGATTTCTGAAATTAAAAATAACATTTTTATGTAATATATCCAACATGTACTAATTATTACTAGATGTTCACCATTTCTTTTACATATTTGATCTTAGAATTATTTTTCATTGTGGTTTTTTGAAATAAATCTCATCCCCTGTTAGAAAATAATATGAATGAAATAATTTTCCAATTCATTATAATATAAACAATAATTTATAAATTAAAACATTTTTTTCCAACATTTTCTTAAAATTTCTTTGCACATCTCTATTAATCGAGCATATATAATATTGTGTTTTCTCCCTTGGTAAAAAAACACCTAATATACAATGTTTACTGATATGAAATAAAATTTAATGTTAGTGGGTATTAATTTAAAAGATAATTAACAATTTGTGATATATAGGTTTCATACCTCTCAAAATAAAAAAAAACATGCAACATAGAATAATTATATTAGGTTCAAGTCTCTCATCATTATAAACTATTATTTTTTCATTATTCATTGTATGCACGTGAGGTGAAATCAACTGTTGGTCCATTATTCTATATACATTTCTCTTATTATTCTCCTCAAACGTTTTATAAATATAACTAATACAAAACATGAGTAAGTATAAATTTATAACAAATTTAATGTAGGAAATGTTTTCTCTTAATTCATACATGAACAAAAACATACATAACTTTGAGGCCCAAATTATCTCAAATAATAATCTCCATGATACCAATTTTTAAAATCCCATATTTTATTGCATTCCCACATACATGAGCTACCATTAGAAAAATATAAACTCCCGTAAAAATTATGAATATCTAGAAAATTTGTTAAGACTACAACAATCTGCATCTGAAGTCATAACCATTTATCTTTATTGTTGGTTGTAAAAAAATTTCATTACTATTAAAGTATTCTTGTAAATAAATAGATAAATTTAGTAACATTAATATTTTGAAATAAGATTAATTAAAAAATAAAATAAAAAAATAAAATATACACATACCACTATGGTCATATGTCAAAAAAGCCTAACTGGCCAAACTAAAATGTGGTTGATACTATGTCCAACTGTCCTCACCAAATCTGTAGTAACAATACTGTATAAGATTTACCTATAATATCCTATATAGTGACCCTATGTTTCTTTATCTCTAAATATTTAAGATAAACTATATCTCCTATATAATTATCATCTTATATTAAACTATATGATAATGACGATCATCAACATATAACTCACTATAACAAGGAAGTTATACAAGAGGTGGTGTAGTTGTAGGATAAAAAATTGGGTATAAAGGAGGAGGTGGAAGATAAAATATGGGTTCTTTAGGTGGAGGTGGATGATAAATAATGGGGTCTGCAGGTGAAGGTGGGGGAGTTGAGGCAAATGGAAGAGGTAGAGGAGTGAGAGCTACATTCTGAAATTTCCTTTGCATTTCTATAAACATAGACTCTACCGATGCATTGATCATTTCCTCTATTATCGCATTATTATTTTAAACTTTACCCTCCAAAGATTGTTTTTTCATATATATAAACTCTTTATTGAAGAAGCTGAAGAACTTTGTAACAATTATCTCCACGATTCACCCACTGGGTATCATCGTACAGGATTCATGTGATCAGGAATTCCCAATGCTATAGATAAAATATCTGGTCTCCCATCAGTCTAAAAGAACACATGTGTTATTTTCTCCTTAAGATATTCTTGTAAAAATTATTTGAAAAATTATGTAATGATTCAAAGTAAATAAATAATTCAATTAACATAAATAAAATTAATAAACATACTACAATACTCTAAACTAAGACCCTCGATACTAAAATAAGGTATTTCCCTTTTTTTCATATAGGATCCCTCTTCAATCTTTCATGTCTTGATGGAGGGGATAGAGGGGAAACCTCTCAAGAGATTCTAGATCTAGCTCTCTTTTTTTTAGCATTTCAGACATCATTTTTTATTCCAATAAACTAAACCTCTCAATGATAAAAAATGAAGGTATAAATTTCTAGATCGATTTTGCTGATGGTATCATTAATAAATCATTAATAAGATCATTATTATAATAAAACTTATAAACATTTACATTCCACGTAACAAAAATTCATCGTGTCTCTCACTTTCAAAAAAAAGTATCCATATGTCTTCATCTTTAAAAGGATATATATGTCATGAATTTTTATGTTTCATATTCATATAAATTAAATAAGAAGTGATGCTTGATTTGAAATCCCTTCTTCTCTTAGCATCCATTGATAACCTCATCCTCGTGACTCCTACAGTGTCAGGTTTTTCAAATGTCATATGATAATAAGATGAAAAATGTATTTTATATTAAATATTTAAATATTAGTAAAAAAATATTAAAAAAATATATTACCATAATGCTCTATCAAAATCGATATGGTTTTGTTTTTTCCACACTTCTCCAATCATTAAACAAAATGATGTCTTTTCATTTACCCTACATTATCATAAAACACTTGGATTTCTTTCTTTATAAAACATGAAATATCATTTTCATGACGTTCTACAACTATCCTATAGAAATGGCTATGAGAAAGTGATAATTTGGGTAAATCGGTGATGCCAAATTTACCAACCCTGCATAATTTTTTCCCGTAGTGGGAGTATATGAAAAAGATTGGGGATCATCATGATGAGCATGTGAAAGATAGTTCAAAAGGTCTGATCATGATGCTCATCTCTACCAGTATTTGGTTGATTAACTGATTGATCATTCATTATCCATCAAATCAAAGAAACAAACATTTACTACAAAAATATACAAATTCAACTATTATTGTACTAATGTAAATTTTGATTAAAATGTATGAAAAAAAGTAATCTAAATCATAAAAAATTATTATTGATATTTATTATAGTTTACTTAAATTATACCAATATTAATTATATGTAAAATTTCATGTAAATTAATGAAAACAAATCCAAAATTGGTGAAGGAATTTTTTAATAGTAATCTGAGACCTTTCCAATAAAAGTAAGACCCCATTATTAAATGAAAACATTACACATGTCTGAACATTAGAGATTTACATTGATCACTTTTAAAAACAGGAAGAAGATTTACATTGATCTCTCATAAATACGGTCCAACCTAATAAATAATTTTTTTCATAAAAAATAATATTTATTAAAATAATTGATTTCCAATAATTGAAGTTCCACAATATCAAAAGATATATTATTATAATAGTAGAAAAATGTCAATCTTAACAAAAATACACTAATATAAAAAAATTGACTTATTAGTATTAATATATGCTTTAATAATGAAATTTTTTAAATATCTAACATTTTATGAAATTATTAAATTAATTGAGAAATAAACATTTGTTACCTATAATATTAGTAATGAACTAATCGATTATTTTCCAAAATTATGTTGTCATGGTCATTCAATATGGCACAAACCATGACTATGATATTCTTGTCATTATTATCTGTTAATCATTCCATGTATATAGGGATCTCACCTAAATCAGCATCTTCATCAAGTAGATCATCGCCGAAATATTGTTTTTCCCCTATAAAACAATTTACAAATGAATATCGGATTAATCGGGAACATAAAAAACTCGTTCTCTATGTGTTTCCATTATAAAATAATCAACTAAGCCTTCCAATCTATTCAGATCAATAACTGTCATTTCAAATTCATCATGTCTAACACTTTTATTACTAATAAACCATTTGCAGTTAAACAGTATAACTTTAATTTTAAGGTAATCAAACTCCCATATTTCTTCAATGAATCCATAATATTCACTGGATACAGAAATATGGGTTTTGTTCTTTATAACTCAAAAAATGAATTCCTTATACGAACACCAATACACAACTATTCTTAACTACACTTCTATTTTCCATAGCATTTGTATTAATTTTATATCCATTAATGTCATACCCAGACCATGTAATCACCTTTAAACATCAACCACCCATTAGCCATCTTAATTTATCTGATGAATCTGATCTACCAAGCACAATCTTTTTAAAACATGGTAAAAACATTTTTTTATGCTCATTAAAAATCCACATTTCTTTAATCTTTTGATGAAATTGTTTCAAATCATTAATATTATATGTTATATATGTTTGAACATAATTTTTGTTATTCAATATATAAAAAATGTAACTTTTAAATCTATTCACCATACAATTATTTGTCTTTCAATCCAAGAATCCACTTTCCCCTTTAATAATATGTCCAAAGTGATATAGGGGAAAACCAATGTGATTCACCACAGACAAGAAGCTCATACAATACGTAACAATCTCAAAATAAATATAATTTTCAACAATAGAGGCACCAGGTCGATATGGATTCATAAAATACACCTTTAATATCTTCAAATAACATTCAAAAGGATACATCCAATGTAGATATGTAGGTCCAAAAAAATTTATTTCTCAAAATAGATGAACCATTAAATGCTACATTATATTAAAAAAATATAGAGTAATATGCATTTCCAATTAAATATGTATAGAAATTGGTTTAGTTTCAATTAAATTTAATAAATATAGAACCATCACCATATTCTAAATTGAATTAAAAAAATAACTAAACATCCTGATGATCTTTCTGACATGGATGAGAGATATTCCACATAATGAAACATGTATACTTTTTTCCACCAATACATGGAAATCATGATATTTTATACGTGTCATCTTCCAATACATCAAAGAGAATTTATTTTTACATTTCACGAATAACCCTATGGCACTTTGATATCTTGAAGAAAGTAAAAAAATTTAATTTTATCCCTCTTAGTTAATGTACTGAAATCTGTGAGAAGAAATGTTCTCCTTACATCTAGAGATGGAGCTAACTACAAATTTATTCCCATTGATAGTAAATTATATATTTCATTTAACACATATTTATTATTTCATTTAATATTTCTCAATGTTCTAAGAATTGTATAACATATATTCGTTTCTATATACATGAAATCAATGTTATGTTTCACTTCATGAAAACTGCAATATGGTATCTGAAAATAATATTGATTTTCTTATTCAAATATGCTTATCATTACCATATTTATATATAATTTCAAATGTCAAATCATAGTTTTTCACCATCTCAAAATAATCATCAGTGGATAAATGTTTTTGAGAAATATCAAATTCTTTTGTGTCATTAAATACATTTTTTAATATTCTATAAGAGTGATCGATATGAAAAAGAATTCAATGACCCATGAATATTTTTACCCTTCCATGAGGCAATAGATAATATGAAGTCTGTTTTTCATAAATTGGACACACATTATTCCCCTTAATATAGTGTCCAGAAACATTTCTATATTTCGGGAAGTCATTTCTAGTGAACATAATCACTGAATTCAATTGAAAATATTACATTTTATATGAATCATTCACCCTAATAATATCCTCCCATATGAGTTTCAAATCATCTATTATTGGTGACAAGAAAACAACTATATCATTTTTAGGTTTCATTGGTCCAGAGATCATAAAGACAACATGGAATATTGGTCAATCATATAAAATTAAGAATATAGGTTGTAACTTACCAATTAAACATCACATTAACTATGTGTTCTTCTAAGGCATCAATATTGATTTATTCCATTTGTTCACAACCCAATTATGAGATTTCTAACCTCATGTCCAAAATTAGGAATCAAGTGATAGAATTTGTTCCATTATGGAAAATCAGTTGGATGATTTATTTATCCATCACATATCAACTCACTAGAATTCTATATTAACCTTTTTTTAAACATTTGATTTAGTAAATAAACATCTCAATTTATGAATTAAATGAATATACCAAAATATGTAAGTAGGGATCTCCAAAATATCTAAATTAGCCGTTGATTTTTCATTCAACTTATACCATGGTGTCTAACATTTAAGACACTCTGAAAGGAATTCATATTCATTTATACATATCACACATTGATTCATGCTAGTCTGTATTTTCTTATACCCCAATTTCATCAAGCATAATAATTTCTTGGCCTTATAATGTGAATAGGGATGATTGTTGTCTTTAAGAATAATGTTATTAAACAATTAAATTATTTTTTTGAAATCATGTCACTTCATCCATGTATCACCATCATATTAATCAATCTAAATACAAACAATAAAACTGTAAAATCTATACAACCGTGATATAATTTTTTTCGTCAACACCATATAGACGCTCATTTTTCGCTTCTTTATGTAATTTTTCAACATCAATGTTACGAATAATTTCTTCTCTTTAATCAGTGTTACCATGTTTCAAAGCATCATCATTAGTAGATATCAAATTATGCAAAGTCCCCCCATTCCAAATCCAGGGTCTGTAACTCAGATTAAAACCATGAAAAATTAATTGATATTTGATCTCTACACATTTCATCTTCTACATATATAACTATTTGAAGAATGGATTTAAAAACACATCATTGAATTGAATATTTAATTTTGAAAATCCCAAAAAATCAATAACACTGTCCTCATATTGATCAATCCAACGATGTGTTGTAATCCAATATTGACTCATTACATAAAAAAATAACAAAATTATAGATCTTATTAAGATAATACAATTTTATATTTTTATGAAATTTGCTATATTTTTAAAGTAATACAATTATTAAATATAAAAGAAATATATATATATATATATATATTTGTGTGTGTGTATTTAGAAAAATATAATTTGAAATTCTACACTATAATGGAAGATAATATTAGATATAATTGATAAATCTTAAAAATATATTCATGGAAATAATTTTTAAAAAAAATAGATTGATAAGGAATTTTTATATTTACGAGAAACATTCCATTATATGAAAGTAACATAATTTTGAAATATAAAAAAATATATGTGTATTAGAAAATTATAATGATATATTTTTAACAATAAGATAGAAATCCACTATGTGAAATTAAAACATCATCCAATAGTGTGATGTATTATTAAACCATCAAATCATTATTTTTGTTTCATAAATTTTTACCCTAATTATCAAAAATATTTACCCAACATGTCTTAGGATTGTACTGTATTTAAATATATATTATATTTCCTATAATTTTGATGGTCACATTTATGTGTTTTAACAATTTTATTTAGTTTGTTTTAAAAAATGTTCCTTTCTATGGTCATAATTGGTTATTTAGTGGTATGTTGATATTGTTTGTTTTTGAACCACTTTTTGAAATTGATTTATATTAGACTAAATTTAATGGCCTTTAGAGGAACCACGAATTTCGTAGGAAGGTGGTGCAAATATCATATTAAATTTGTGTTTAGAGTTTATTTTAGGGGATACAAATATACCATGGAATTCATCGAATAGAATAACTTTATAAATAGTAACCAGTTTGGATAGTGGTAAAGTATCAAGAGTGACTCCCCATATACGCATGTTAGAGGATAGAAACTAGCAACGTCAGTTTAATAGTTGTATGACTAGAAGAGTTTTTTGTATGAAGTAGTACTAAATATATTATAATAATATTAAATGAAAAGTTATAGAATGTGACAAAAAATCATATATAAATAAATAGTTAACCAACATAGTGCTAATTTAATAAGTGAGAATGCATCGATGTACTATGTTATAATACTTGAAGTCAGCCTAAAACATGTACTACATATATCATGACCATATAGGAAAATAATTAAATATTCAAATTCCCATATCCAATTGGATTAATGAGTACATATTCATCAACAAACACCTGGAAAATTATTCCTTCTTTTCCCTAAGACAAAATTATAGAAACATTGATGTGTTATTTAAATTTACAAGGGAGATAGGGTCTAGTATTAATGTCTCCATGACCTGGGATATCTATATGAGGATTTAATATTTAAAAATGGAATCAACATGAGAATCTAACCAAATTATCATAGACCATTATGCCCTATGATTTATGAAAAAGGTTATAAAACCCATGTTCAATAAAAAGGAATATCGTGACTCATATTTAAATAAATTACAAATTGAAAACCATTACCTATAATGAGTAACTTCATGTTTAACAATTTTAGAAACTAAATTACCGAACATATATTTTGGGAATCTGTGAAAAATAATGACTGAAATAATGGTGTGGGAATATTACATGAGAGTTTCGAGTTGATCAGATAGGTAATATGATTAAAAAGATGCTGAACAAAAATTAAAATTTGAGGATAGAGGCCATGAGTTCAAATAAAATATTCTAGTATTTTCCTTTGAGAGTGAATTCAGTATTTGTGTAAGATTTAAAAAGGAAACAATGAAACTAGACGCGGCTTCATAATATTTTTAAATGATTTGTCACTTTTTTTTCAGTAGATGACATGATAAAATGTTTTCATTACATTTATCATGTTGGTTAAATAATAAATGATGTGATAAATTGATCAGTAACAACTGTTATTATATAACTAACATAAAAGGATTGCATTTTTACATTGATAATATTATAAAAATTGTTATAAATCGAGATACATGATTTATCATATCAGTTAAATAACATTAGATATTATAGATCAAGATAATTTATTTTTATGTTAGTTCTAATATAACCAGCATGATAAATCAATTTTTAGGGCTTTGCATGTTGGTTATTTGTAACTTACATAAAAATTATGACATGATAAATACATTTTTTAAAGTGTCTTTAGAATCCATGATTTATTTTAGTCATTTTGGTTCAATGGAATTATCCATGGTTTTGTAATATATTATATTTAGTTGGTAATTTTTCATACCCTAGTTATTAGTTATATTATCATTATTAGGATATTCCTCCAAGATGGGAATTACAGAATCACATTGAGAATGATATGAGATAGATTCCAAAATAAATTCCTTGGATGTACATTTATTTAGTAGAAGACACAATACAATGTATTCAAAATTTTGGTCAATCATGTAATGGACACTAGAGACAAGCATTGGATAATGGGTCATAATTTAATTAGATGAACCCACTTATCGCCATTGGTAGAAATGGAACGTTCAAATTTAAATATCACATTTAGTTGTATGAAAGGAAATTACGTTTTACAAAACTCAAAACAAGACTAATGGGGGGTTAATTTTATATTTTGGGAGTACTGGGAAGGAGGTATTGGGAATCCATTTTTCAAGCCATGTTTCACATCAACCATACAAGGAATTGTTTATCAAAAATCATTTATTTGTGAATTTTTTCTAAATTATTTTGTATTGAAATGACCAGGGAGTTTTTGATTTTTAGAAAAGTGAATTATATTTTTTATAGTGTATTAAACATGATTCATTGAGTTTCCTTGAATAGAAAAAGGGTTTCATGCTAATGCATAATTTAGTTATTAGAGTTTGGTTATTGAAATGAGGGTTGATAATCAGTTAATGTTGAATATGATGTGAATTATCACCTTTATAGAGTACATTGATAAAATTAATATTGTATATGTAGATATAGATGGGAAAAAATGTTTAGGTGGATAAAAAGTTACAAATAGTTATTAGATTGGTTGGGTCTTCTAGCCAGAAAAAGAAATTAAAAGATCCTCTATTAACATTAGGAGTAGTTTATGGGATTTTTCAAGACAAAGGTATGAATTTCTATATAAGAGAGGTCTATCATTTCATAGAAAACCAAAATATATAGATGTTCCACAAATATATCATCATTAGAGACAATATGATTTATTTTTGAATGATGTCCCATTATGGATAAGATGTATCCACTCTTTCAAAGGGATCATAGCATTGTTAATTTGTTTAAAATACATATGTGTAATATCTTCAATAAATTTTGATTTTAATTCAGTTATGAAATCTCATGGAGGAGATGAGAGAAGACAACTTTATTCATTTTATTATACACCAATGGAATCTAAGGCAGGACAACTAATATTTGGTTTATGATGCTTAAATTGTTCTCTATTATCAAAATATTATTTAATACCAGTAATTAAAATTATTTTATTTAATCAGTAATAATGTACATGTTTGGATTTATTTCAGATCATAAAAAGTAAGAGTTTTTTCTTCCCATTAAATTAGGGATGGTCATGCTGAAAGGATTCAAAATTCATTTGCATTGGGTATCGACAACTGAATTTGATGTGTTGTGTAATTTCTTGATTACTAATATTTTTAATTTAACTTGATTATTTTCATGTATAATATAACAATCATTAATTAATAAATTTATTATTATTTTTGGTGTGTTTTTGTTCTATCTCCCGATTGGGACTCTAAAATCTTTCAGAGTGGGTGGAATTCTAGATCTGGTATGAGCATATTGTTTATTATTTTGAAATAATATCATCATAAATTTGGAATATTTTTCTTTATATTATTGTATCATTCATGGGTATCCCATATTCTATATTACTTACTATGAAATACAATGTATTTCTAGATGATTGATCTTGGTATCCAACATAGAGAGAGATATCAATTTCACTATTGGCTTGGATCATGGTAGGATTACCATTTCAGCATTATACATGTAACATAGAACCATCTTAAATGATTCAACATAAATTTCATCTATTGAAACTCGTGGATAAGTTATATAGTCATTAGATTATATCACATTGGGTTTCAACTATCAAAATAACCATGAAGAAATACATGGTCCTCATAAATTTTAAATTAAAATGAAATTTAAATCAGGTGATCAATAAGAAAAAGTATCAATTCTAAATGATTTTATATATCATTGATCACCTCTAAGGAGCTTGATGGGTTTCAATTATTTTTATTTTTCCAAGATAGCACAAGTTAAGAGTTTTATATGGAAAAAATTACATGGAATTAATTTAGTATCTTGTGTTACAATTTCATGTTGCTAGTCACTAAAAACACTAATGTATTCTTTGATTAATTGAATTCTTAGTTTGTTTTCGGATCATTAATGGTTGTTTTCTTAGATGATGTTATTGTGTACTATAAGACATATAAAGAGAAACCCAATGATTTTTATGTTATTCTATGATCACTAATGAAAATACAATGTATGGAAGGACATCAAAAGATAATTTTTTTTATCCAAATTTTGATGTTTTTGGGGAATGATAAATCATAGCGGGGAATCTTGGTGGATTAATACAATATACTGTTGTTAATGTCAGGGGAGAATCACAAAAATGTGTTATTATATAACAATTTTATGTTTTATATTTTTATTAAATTTGGTTTGTTCATGATATTTCGATTCATGCGTATTTGATGACAGATTTAACCCACATGGGTTCAATAAATGATTGAAATGAAAATTATTAGTAGTTATTTGAGGAATAATTGTTGAGGTTGACATCATTTCTTTTTTATTATTATTGATCTGGATTAGGGTTATTATTTATTATAGAATTCATCTTGAACATGTTTGGAATATGTTTTGATACAGAGTATAAAGGTGGTATACTCTAGATTTTAGTTATTATTCCTTCATATGATAAACTACCCTAACAATGATATCTATTTGGAATTATTTATGAATACACTACAAAATATACATCACTATCTCTTGGTGGATCATTTTACAATATAATATTATCTTAAAAGAATTTAGTATATTTCTGTTTAGATTGATATGAATGAGGTGTTTGGATGAGTGTTATACATTTTTTTATATAGATAAAACACATGGTAATGGGAAATTTGGTTTCCAATGAAATGTGTAGGAAATTAACTACTCAAGTACTAATAGAATTAGTATAAGAGTTGTCCTTGTTGACATTTTTCTATTAGATGATATTGCGAGTTGAAGCATTTTTCTGGATCATGTTCTTTGATATATTAAAAAATAATTCATTATTTTATGAGTGAGTTTATATAGAGAATGTGTTAGGAACCAATTTCTCACAGAAGATAAAATCATATATGGTGGAATGAATTTATTTGAGTGGTATGGGTATCTCGCTGGCACGCTGTGTTTTTCAAGAATGATCGAATTTAACATTTCACGAAGGTAGGAGTTGATGGATTGTGGAAAGTAACTTTTTTGGTCTATTCACAATGGGACTACTAGGAAATATCATGATATGAGATGATATGATGTTTTACTGAAGATTATATGGTAAATTGTAATGATTGTATCACACTACCTAACATGTCAGGAAATATATTTTGATCAATAGAGATCTGCTGGTTTGTTTCAAACATTACACTTTATGAAATATAATATGGATTATATTTCCATTAATTCATAAATTCTTTTCAATGATCATATAGTGGGATTGATGTGATTTGGGAGACCATATACTGTCTAATGGAATCATCTCATTTCATCCCTAAAATGGAGGCAATGAAGGTGGAATAGATCATGTACATAACTGTTTAATAGATTGTCATAGTTCATGGTTTTCTCCTTGTTATTGATTCAAATAGTGGACCATGATTCACATATTTGTTTTGTATTGATGTTAATTAGATTATTTATTAGATGTATAATTTAAAAAGAACATATAATTTGTTGATGGATGGATATCACAAACATGTTTTCAAGGATCTTGAGGATATTTTTTGGGATAAAGTTCTTGTTTCGGGTTGTTCCTTAGAAAATATCATTCCTCCTGTAAAATTTTATATAAAAATAGTTATCATTAATTAATTATTTTGGAAATCATCAATGTGTTAAATTGTTTTCTATGTAGATAAACCATATAATGGGAAGAGATGGTACAGTTGTCCACTGTTGTACCCAACCTTATTTTTGAGAAAACATAAATTTTTTAGATGATATATATGAGACCTCCCATAGTTCATTGTAAATATAAATCATATATTAATAATAAAATATGTAAAAATGATTTCAGGTTTGGTGATTAGGTCATTCATTAATGTTATCTTCACATAGGACACTCTTAGTTTCCATTGTATGGAATATTTACACCATGTTATGTTTCACCCATTAAGATCATAGAGATACATGGAATGTCAGAACATTGTTTGGAATTAATTCCATTTTTCAATATGATACAAAACACGTGTCATGTTTCATATATGATGATGTATTATCATGAGCATTAGCAATTGATTGAATGAGAATCTGTTAATGTTGGTCGTGAAAGTAATTACAATGAGAAATAATATCTTATTATGGATCAATAGAAAAATGTATTTCATTATAATAAGATTCTTTAGTTAGTGTTCTGTGACAATGAAGTATAGATATACACAATTATGGGAAACTATAAATTTTAGTAAGGATGTAGTGGGATTATCTTATTCTGAGTTGATAATCATGCCCTCTTAATAGGGACATAATGGTTTTATGGTGCGTAGAATTTTTACATGTATAGGGATGATTTATAATAAAATTTTAATATTTAAAAGTTTTTTGTATGAGCAACATGGTTTCTTGTGGTATTCTAGATATTCACAAGGAGCTTTATAATGGATGGTAGTGGAAACAGTGTGGGGAAACTAGGTGTGGTTTGGATGGTCAAGATAATGTGTGGAGTCTTGTATATTGGATTTTGACATCCACATACATTTTCAACATGGTCACATCATAGATATGGGTTTGTTGTCTAAGAAATCATTTTATTTGAGAATTGTGGCATGAGGTCCGAAGATGTAGTGTAGAGTTTTGTGGGGTTGAGTTTGGTTTTTCTATCCTATATTAGGGTAGTTATGGCCGTGTGGATGGATTATTCAAAGGAATTTCATTAGTAATATAGGATTGTAGAGATTTATATGCCAGGATTATTAGATTCTTGTATGACTTGGTTTGATTGGTTATTTGTGAAAAGAGTTTCCTCATATTATTAGTATAAATCGAAATAATTTTTTTGTGGAAGTTAGTTATGTGCCACGGTATTAAACCTCACTTAAAAACTATAAAAATCCAAATCGTAGTGAATCAAATGGTTATTAATTATTTTCTATAAATTCATGGTATTAATTGGTGTGTCTCAAATAGATCATATGGTCACTTTTGATTATATTTCATCATTGGGCATTGGGGAGGAATTGTTTGTTGTTCATCTCTATTAGTATATTATGTTTATCTATATAGAGATTGTAATTGATGAATTTATATATTTTATGGTATAATTCAATACATATTTCTGAAAATGATAGATTTTATATCCTGGAGGAATCAAATTATTAAATATGTATTTAAAAAGTTGATATTATATAAATACATATTTTTAAACATATTTAATTTTTTTGGATATTCTGATTACAAAATGGAAATAAAAGCAAGTAATAGTTAAATCATAGATGTAAAAATCGATAAATAAATAGTGGAAAATGTTTTCAAATTATGATTTCAAAACATATAACATTTATAACATTTGGTGTGTCTTGAAATTTACATTTTAAATTTATTGTGAATTTTATTCTAGTGGAGAGTTGATTTTGACATTCTGTAATATGACTCTAAATATAGTAGATTCAAATATTTCCTATAATTGTGTTTTATTTTATTATTGATAACTTATACATAGTATCTAGGGACAAAATATCATAATATTTTCATTATTCGTAGTTTTTAATTTATAGTACATTATATTGTTGTAATAACACTTCTTTTTACTGTAGTGTACCCATGAATTTTTTTTATAATATCATGATTTCACAAATTTACTTATCATATTCCTTTTTTGTGAGAATATAATTTATATTATGAAAACCACATGATGTTTTACAAAATCTATGTATTCTAAACTTTTAAATAAACTCATACTATTATATAGAATAAATTACAATTCACATTGGGTTATACATTATATATAATATTTTTTGAAAATCTATATATCTCTCAGTGCACACAATAATTATTCCATTGGGAATTTGTTCATTTTAATTTCATTGAAAAAACTATAGGGAATGGAATCTTGTAGTTATCTATAATATAATACTTTTTATTATATTTGGTGTGAATTTACTTGCATTATAATTTATTCCATGGGGTTTAACATTGTATATCTCATGGATATATAATGTTATTTTTATTTATACTATGTTTATTCTTTGGCTATACATTTGAAATCATTATTTGTAGGATATTGTGTTTCTATGATGTAAGGATAAATTATTTTACTATTTTAATGCATAAATATATCCTAATATGAATACCCCTTGATGCAAATGAGGTTTTGGGGTGTTTGGGTCCTATTTAGATATTGTAACCCATTATTGTGGTTACTTTATCCTAGAACATAGTTATTTTAATCCATGTAGGGAAGGCTCCACAATTTACCAAATTATGTGAGTAGTGGGTACTGATTAGAGGTAGGCTACCCAGTTACACCAAACCATATATAATGGGTTACATGTCAATGCTACCGGGTCATATGTGTTTTCGGACGTTAATTGAGAGTTCTCGCATCGTTTATAAATTTTACAGGTAAACCATGTGGGTACCCCTTGTCCTACAAGAATCCATTAATGGTTGGGGCATGGTTTTGAAAACTACACACCTAAATTGGGATGCCCCTATAATTTTGGTTATGTGAATATTATAAATTTAATTTAAAATATTTTATAAACCAAATATTATGTTTCATTCCAATGAAAGTTACTTAACATTTAGAGAGATCCTTTGAAGCTCTATGTTTTTATTTGAACATAATCCTTCTTCAGATCTCCAATATGAGCTCGTTTGGTCATATATGATCTATATTGGTAATATCGGTATTATTTTTTATTCATTCTAAATACTTATGGATATCAATTGTGCTATTTGGTTTAGGCTAATATGGCCTAATTTCACATTCTTCATCCATTTTGTATATTTCCCTTAAACCGAGTCAAATCCGGTCTTGATACTAGATGGCGACTCCACTACCGAGCTAAGATATGTTATCAATACATTTATTTGGAATTTTTGTACTTTTTATAGCTATTATTTGTTATACTAACTGCCAAATTATTCTTCACAGTCCAAAATTTGAACCGACTAATTGAATTAAATGTAATTTCACCTAATAAGGATTCCCATAAGTTCTTGAGATGTATTGGTGGTTGTTGACCCAATACGAGGCTACCAATGGGTTGTTCAACACCTTTTATATGGTTCTTAAATTTTATGAACCACCCAAGGGGTGTGTTCTTTCGTTTTCCATTTTTAATAAAGCTCAATTGGAAATAAATGGAATTCAATTACATGCATAATAGATGTACTACCTCCATAATTAGTGTCATCATGTTATTCACAACATGATTGGAACAATTGTTTTTTTAATTATATAAAATGGTGGTTATGCTCATGTGATGTGTTTAATTGAAAATTGGGATAAATGGGTTGGTAAACCCTAGTGACATGGATGAATGTGGATTGAATACATTTGTGGGTATAATTTTGAGATGTATTTTGTTTGAAATGATCTCAATGATTGGGTATACACATTTAATGTAATGGAGTGATATTGATTATATGAATAGGTTGAATCATATGGAATTTAAATTTTAACTGGAATGAAAAAGAAAATTTTTGTATAGATTACATGGACGATTATATAGAGATCTAGTATATGGTAGTGGATGCCTTGAGTAGAATTTCCTCATGATTCGTTATTCTAAGGGATGCCATTGTATTTTCCAATCTGTAGAAACCCAAATCATCATTTCTTCTATGGATCTTGAATTGGGTTTTTTATGTGAAAAATGATGAATTGAAAATTTTCTATGTATAATCATTGTTCTTGTGATTACACACTATGTACTTATGAGTACACACCATATACTCGGGTACAACATAAAGCAACAATATGGATATGTAACAACTGAGTACTCGCCCATGTAGATGACCTTGAAGACCACATAAAGAGGGGGATAATAAGGCTACTATATAGAATGTAAATTTAATGAACATGCAGTTTGGTTTTTTATTTGATTAATCATAAAGGTGTCTCATCTAATCTTTAGAAAATTATTTTTCTGCAATTGGTTCATACTGGAGAGTGACAGAAGGTCTGACAAACATCAAATCCCTACCGATTTTCCAGTCAGGCTCTAATTAAGACGTCATCAGGTGTGTTGGAATCCTACTGGTAATTTTTCATTTCCACTATGTCCTTTCATTAGGATTTTTTCTCTCATGGGATTTATTCAAGGTTGAATGTTTTTTTTCTGTTTTTTAGATCTACATTGTTCTTAGCCGATTCAAGGGATGACAATCCTATACATTGATCATACAACATCAATGTATGTTGTTTTCCCATTCGTTTGTTTTTCATTGGATTATAAATTCTAAAATTGTTTTATACCAACATTTTGTATATTTCATGTTTGTATTAGGTCATTTTTATTACATGTTATAATTTGGTATATTGATAAAGGGTAATTGAAAATGAGTAAGGTCTGATACCTTGTTTATGGAACACCACGTGGGTTAAATCCCCTTGTTCAATTGATTATGTCTATTTGGTCTATAATTTTTGTTAGGACTGGCTTGTCTTCCAGGCCTTGTTTTAGTCAAATAGAGTTTCTTATTATAGGACATGATTGTGTTATGCACTGTGATATTTTGAACAAGGGGAATTTGACTATGATAGATTCTCGAGGTAGGGTCAACTATGAGAGCTACCCAGAGGGTCATTATTAAATTAATTATTGTTATGTTAGACAGGTGGATTATACTATGAGAACTTTCATAATTTTTTTTGAATAATTGAATTATGGGGATGAGCCTGCCTAGACAAAACAAAAGCATGGACCCAGCCTTTCTTAATTATTTAGATGTTCTTCTGAGACTCATGTTGTTACTATTACGCAGGGGACACAAGGCTTAGTATATATCCCATATTTTACATTTTTTTGTTTTTTGAATAATTTATGAATGTTAAATTAATTAAATTGAAAGCATTAGGATTGTTTAATTTTTATTACATTCATATTTTATTGATTCATTTCATAATATTACCTACATTTTGTATTAACTGATAGTCAGACACAGATCATTTAGTGGTTTCCTAATGGGATTCAACTCACACCCAATTTAGGTCTCGTGTTTTGTCCCAAACAGATTATATGGTTACACATATAAAAATGTTAAAGCGCTCTTTTACATTAGTTACTTGATTGTTGTTGGAGGTGGAGAGAATGGGACCAAGTTGAGGCATGTGATGCTTTGGATTTTATGAAAACAAAATCGAACATTTGTTTTAGTACTGTATTTCCAGCATTGTGACTTGTTTGGATGTTTTCCTAAACCCATATGACATGCATAATTTTTATGTTTTATATTTGTACTATTATTATCAGTCTACATCTATTTACTTTTCATTGTATGGTATTACAAAATCTCCTATTGTTTGATAATTTCATTCCTCTATTTATACTCCCCTAATAAGGGAATAGTTTCCACATTATCACACTGTGTCTCTTGATGCTAGTCAGTAGCCTATTGTGTATGGGGAATTAAACTTGAGGGTATATGACCAAACGGATTTGGGGCACCCTTAGGAGGCACCCAGAACGGGTACGTTACCTAGTGGTATCATAGGTTTTTTAATTTATTTTTTTATCACTATTTAGAGCCTATATACATAGATAGTAAGCAATATGTAGTTTTTAATAAGTTGTGATAAGTAGTAGATAACTCTTTTATAGGGAAAATCCAATTTACCTTGAATATTGGAATTTTTTGGTTTTTCAATTGTTGCATTTGATTTTATTTCAACATTGGATGATTCACTTGTTTTGTGTTGTTATTATTGGTATCATTGTGGTTTGGTTTTTGTTTCAACCCGATGAGATGAGGCTATGACATATAATTCATCTTATAGGCACGTCCTAATGATCACATGTCATGCATTCTTTTCATGCCATTTATGGTTCATAACCAATTGCATTCTATTGGGTCAGATGTTGAGCAAGATATGCATGTTGTTATTATATATGTCATGATAGAATACCTACTATTTTTTATAAGGTATTAGTATATGTAAGGTTTCATTTGTATGGACACCAAGTATTGGTACTTTAGGCGTTATGGGCGCTCTTAGATCAGAATTTGATGGATCAGGTTTAAAATTTAATTGATTTCTGTTAAAATGATATGAATTAGGATTTCAACATTGACTCGTGGGGACTATGAGCTATCATGCATTCGATCCTTTCATTCCATGGAAAAAATTATAAGTTTTTTGAGGGTACCAAATATGTATAAGATGTCTATTTTTTGAAACCCATGTAACATAACACGTGTTGTTATAAAAACACACAATGTGTTCCTCTATACTAGAAGAAACAACTTCTATTAAGTACACCCTATGTATAGTATATACACACTGTGTGGTTTTGGATGGTGTGACTGAATGTGTGGGCAGAGACATAGGGTTAATAAATGATTGGTAGAACATTCCATGTACTGGGACTACCTGTTGTGCTATATATGTCCCTGTATCCGGTCGTATGACTAACAACATGGGTGGATGAAACATGTTTTTTCATGTCCTGTCTATAGTTTACATGCCCTGTACTAATCACCCATTTATCTTGCTTTGTGACCAATGACACAGGTTTATCAAACAAAGGCAGTACATGTCGTGTCTAGGCTGAACACATTGTGTAGTATTACCCTAGGAGAGAACCATGTTGTTCTTGCTATGTAAATGAACCCCAACCAGAAGGAAAATTCATGTACATGCTATTTTGTTGGATAAACATGCCGTGTGTATGGGGTGTTACATGACCTGGTTGGTAGAGTTAGACAGCCATGTTAAATATTAAGGGAACACGTCGGGGAGTGCTTCAACATTCGGTATAACCATATTTATAAAAAAATTAATTCTTTTCTTCTCTTATTCTGTTATTTGACATCTATGTTACAGTATTTGGTAATATTTTACTGAGGAGTGTGCTTGACCTTATAGTCATGCAACCAAAAAATCCTTCAGTTCTAGATCAGGTATAAGGCAACGATTGGACAATAAAAATGGTAGATCATGGACTACAAGTAGATCCTCCTATCATTCCCATCATGGCACTAGCTATTATATCAGAAACAGTTGCAGATGCACAGTTTTGTGAAGGATTTATGAGGATGATACGCAAGTTTTTGGGAGAAACACATCCTTCCCCAAATATGGAAGAGTTTTGGTGTTCATGTAGTAGCATCTGCTCAATTTTTCAGGGGATGGAGGACCACAGGCTGCAGATTCATGGAATGAGGAAATGCTTTCAATATCTGAGCATCTAGAGACACCTCATGAGAGATGGGTAATGATCATAGTATACATGATTTGTGATTCTGAAAAGAGATGGTGGGATGTTATCTCATAGATGAGATGTTACCAGGATATGGTTTGGGAAGAGCTTTAGAAGACCTTCTATGATTACATCTACCTCGAGATGTTGAGGGCTATTTGAGACTGAGATTTTATGCATTTATATATGGATGATTTATTAGGGATGGATTAATCTTCTCATTTTACAGATCTTAAAATATTTACACATATTCTAGTAGGTGATGAGTTATCATTGGATTTGAGATTTGAGGATGGTCTTAGGTATGACATCGGATTGCAGTTAAATTTATTCAAGTTGACTTTGGTGAAATCTATAGTAAACCAAGTGCTGATTACCAAATGTTATATGAGAAAGGTATGAGATTTGATCTAGGGTGGTTCAGAATCCACGGGTGGTCCTCCTTAAACAGATGGCTAGAAGCGCCACATGGATCATTCATTTAATGTATCTATAGGTATCTAGGTGTTATGCTACCAGTTTGGGAAGAGTGGTAATATAAGACGACATTTCCCAAAGGACCCATTCATGTTCTGGTCTTGTGTAATGATGGGTAATTGTCAACATTTATTCATGTATTTCTCACTAGTATCTCATTTTAGGGGATATTTTAGAATTGAACATTTATGAGAAGGACCACGAGTTTCTCAATAGTTAGGGAACTGAAGTTAGTTGGGTCATTCAAGCTGAGGAGTTGGTTGTGGCCATGGTATCTAGATGGGTGGGTTTTAGTGACCGTGGGGTGGATCAGCTCAGGGTCGTCACGCAGGGTCACATGGCTATTGTACATGTCAAAATTTTGCATTGGAGCAGACCCAGTAAGAGAAGGATCCCAGACCCTCTACGGTAAGTTTTACTATGGTAGTTTCCTCAGTTTTAGCTTCACATGATTTTATTTTATGGGCCTCCAATAGTTTTATATTTATTTTCATTTAAGATAGCCTTCGGCTCAGTATCTTAAATTCTGATGGTGTTATGATGATAGAATCTCTGTTGGGTATTAGGAAGGCTAGTGTATGTCAGGGAAAAGAGTTCCCTCTTGAGGATGGTGGGTGTCACTTCTTATGGGACCACTATGCCTTTGTGATTTCAGGCCCCGATGTAATTTTTAGAAGGGGCTATTTTGTCTCTATTCGTGGATTTTTTTATTTATATCATTATGGGTTAGTTTCACATCACTAGATGGTGGATCATTTCTACACAAGGGCGAATGGGATGTCCAGGTGAGCGGAGCTACACCCAAGCATCATGTGTTGTGATGAATTATAGCCTAGATTGCAAGTTTACATCTGGATGACCATGGGACATCAAATATGGAATTTCCCACAGTGGTAGATTATTTCAGAGATTTCTTTGTAGATGAATTTTAATGTTTATCTTTGGAGAGAGCAGTGGATTTCTCTATTGGGCGTGTGCAATGAGTGACACATGTGTCCATTCCTCATTATATAATGGTTTCAAAAGAGTTACAAAAGCTCAAAAAAATGTTTGATGATTTGATGGTGAAGGGTATCATTTGAACTAGTTGTTTTATTGGGGTAATCCTGTCTGTTTTTCAATGAATGCAAATGATACCCTCAAACATTATGTCAATTATTAGAAGATGTACTAGTTGACGGCCAAGAACCGATATCCCTTAATGAGGATTAATGAACTCTTTGATCAGCTTCAAGGATCCCGAGTGTTCCTGATTATTGACATTAGAACCATTTTTCATTAGTTGTGTGTTAGACCATAAGATACACCACACACAACCTTTCAGAGCTGGTATAGTCTACAAAAGTATTTTTTTATGCAGTTCGGTCTCATGAATGTGTCAGCAGTTTCCATGGAACTGATGAACCGAGTGTTCCATATTTATATTTATTCTTTTCTGATATTATTCATGTATGATATCTTATTGTACTCTCACAATTGAAAATACCATGACACCCATCTTGAGGTCATCATTATTACACTAATAGAGCACCAATTATATGTTAATATCTCAATGTGCAACTTTTGGATGGACCGGATTCATTTCTTGGGTCATTACATCTCAGAAAAAAGAGTATTAGTAGACCAGGATAATGTGATAGAAGTAGTTTCCTAGGAGGATCCAAAGAACATATAAGAGTTATGGATTTTTATAGGGATAAAAAGTTTCTATATGTTCATTATGAATTACGTTTCATGCTTAGCAGCTCCACTAACAGGCGTGACTAAGAAGGCTGTGAATTACATATGGGTATATTCCTGAAATTCATCATTTCATGGGATAAAGGGGAGGTTGGCTTCATCAATTATACTACTTTTGGTGGATCGAGGAATGAGTTACATTATTTACTATGATACATCATGTATCAGGTTGGAAGCAGTGCTTATGCATGTGGGAGGAGTCGTTGTGTATGGGTCTCACTAGCCGAGTCCACATTAAAGGAATTACCCGATGCACAATCTTGAGTTAGTTTCTGTTTTGCATGCTTTTCCTTATTAGGGAAACAATCTTGTGGGAGAAAATTTTATGGTGTACAGTTACCCATTATCCTCAAATATATCTTTAATCATTGTGATGTAAATTTGTGACATTGAATGTGTGTTTATTGCCTTCATTCATTTGAGATTGAGATTTCATATATGCCTGGGAAATTCAACGCAGTGTCAGATTCATTGAGTAGGAGGACTCAGATACAGGTAGTTAAAGAGGAAAATAATGAGGAGCATATTATGGCTCTGTTCTATGGGATTCATTTGGATTTTCATGATAGACAAGGGAATAATTTTCCTTCTTCAATAGCTATTACCTATACTCAACTTGAACGAGTTTTAATAAATCAGCTATTGGATTTTGAAGACCTAATATTATGGGATAGTGTGTCCTAAGAGGACCCTACTCCTTAGGGTACTATAGGAAATGATTAGGTCTTCTGTTTTCATGGATTTATTTGGGTCTTAGTAGACATACATGGGGTGTTTATGTGGATTTTTCATTCCTTGGTATATGATGTTAATCCTAGTGTCACCAAGATGTATCGAGACATACATCTTCAGTATTTGTGACTATGTATGAAGTGGTATGTAGATTGGTTTGTTATGAAATGTTCAACCATTCATCATGTTGAGGTAGATATTCGCCATCTTAAATGTATTTTATAGTAGTTACCCATTCACGAGTAGATGTGGAATTATGTCACGAGGGATTTTGTGATAGGTTAATCGAGGTTAGCTCAAGGGAATTATATGTCTTGGGTTTTTATCGATAGGATAACAAAGTTATCAAACATCCTTATGATTAGGGAAACATATAGTGTTGATGATCTTGGAAGGTTTTAAATCTAATAGATTTTACATTTACATGGGGTCTCGTACTCTATCATTTCAGATAGGGATGCATGTTTTACATCTCATGTTTGGCAAGGACTACAAAGGGAATTAGGTACACAGGTACATCTAAGTACAGCTTAGCATCCTAATAATGATTTCTATTCCAAGCGCATGATTTTGGTTTTGGAGGACATGCTTTGAGTAGGCATCCATTACTTCAAGGGATCTTGGGAGATACATATACACATAGTTGATTTATCCTTCAAATACAGTTTTTAGGAAACGATTCTGATGGAACCTTATAAGTTTTTGTAGGGTAGAACATTATGATCACACCTATGTTGGATGGAGGAAGGAGAGATTGATATAGTGGCACCTCATCATGTCTAGGAGACCATTGGGCTGGTTCAGTTGATTGGGATGCTGATGGATACTGTGTAGTCTCTTCAGAAATAGTATGTTGGTCACCGTAAATGACCTCTAGATTTTGTGGATGGGGATCGAGATTTACTATGTGTTACTCCAAGGTTGGGAAAAAATAGTTTTAGGGGTTATGAAATTCTTTCACCGAGGTATATTGGGCCATTTTAGGTTTTGGAGTGATTCGGCCTGATTGACTATCAATTGAAATTACCTCAGAGCTATTGTGCTATGAACAGTGTCTTACATGATTCTCAACTATGAAGGTACTTTTAAGACTCATCTAACGTTTTCAGCCAAAGGAGGATTATTTTGAGGTCGATAAAACCGTATAGGATCACCATATATGATTTTTGTATCATATAATGAAGGTTCTCCGTGGCTGGTATGTTCCTCTAGTATGGGTGCTATGGAAATATGGGCGTGTTCAGGGTGAGACTTGGCAGTGGGAGGCTGACGTATGATAATAGTGACTTGATTTTTTTAATATTCCTCTCCACAACCATTACAAGGGAAATTATGGACTTAATTTATTTATGGGTGAAGTTTTTAAGATCCCATATCGTCATTTCTGGTATGGATCATTAATTCAAGTTGTTTTGAGGAAAATGATGAATTTGGAATTTTCTAAGGACACACTGTGTACTTGTGAGTACACGCCGTGTACTGGGGTCCCACATACTGTTGTGTACTACCAAGGTAACAACCATGTACATGGCTGTGTAGGTGACCTATTATACCACTTATGGTGGGTCATTTAGGGATACTATACAGCATGTATATTTATTGGACACGATGTGTCGATTTCATTTTATAAGATAAATAGAAGTACGGTAATGTATCATCATTATAAAAATCATCGTCTAACCTAGGTTCGTAAAGAATAGTGGTGGAGTCATCGAAGAACTCTAAACCCCTCCCGACTCTCCATCCGTCCTCTGATTGATTTTTCTTTAGGGGTGTTGGAATCCCACCGATGAGTTCGGAATTCCCCTAGGGTCTTTCTTCCAGATTCATTCTCTCTTGTGAGTTATTCAAGGATGATAACTTTTCACCTTTTTATAGATCTATGACATACTTTTCCAATTCAACAACCATACTTAATGGACATGTATCATATGAAATCAAGGTAGGTGTTTTGTTCCTTTCATTTTTATCCTTTGGATAATATATTTTAGAAGTGTTGTATACCCTTGTTTGGGGTATTGCATCTTTGGAATTAGATACTTTCTATTACTTATTATGGTTTGGTAGATTGATATAGGTTAATTGAATATGTTTAAGGTCGTATAACTTGTTTATGGGACACCTAGTGGGTGTGTCTCCCTTGTTTGATTGATTATGTTCATTTGTTCTAGAATGCTGATTACGCTTGACTGGTTTTCCATTACTTGTTCTTTTAGGATAGTATTAATGATTATATGAGAGGTCTGTGTTATGAATTGTAAAATATGGAAAAATTGGAATTTTATTGTGATAGATTACCACGGTAGGGTCACCAATTTACATTTTACTATTATGTAAACCAAGGGGGTATTGACTTTCTGATTTTCTAGATTTTCATCAACCCAGGGGTTTAGACTATGGGAGTTTCCCATGTGATCATATAAAATTTATTGATGTTATATTCAAAAGGGGGTATAGACAATGAGAAAATCCAATGTTGTAATTTTTTAAATTCATAATGCTATTTTAGAGAAAAGGGGTTAGATCGTGAGAGCTACCTAGAGAGTCCTTATCAAATGAATTTTTGTTATATTAGATCAATGGGGATAGACTATGAGAGATACCCATATAGTCATTATTAAATGAATTGTTTTTGTATTAGACCAAATAGGATAGACCATGATACCTACAAAGAGGTTAATTTTTAAATGAATTATTTTTATGTAATACTAGTGGGATTTGACTGTGAGAACCTTCCAAAAAGGTTCATTATTAAATAATTGAATTTTGGTGATGAGTCTGCAATTCCAAAGCACAACCGTGCACTTGGTCATTCATAATTGATTATATGGTCTTCTGAGACATCTATTATTACTATTAAATGGGGGATATATATCTTAGGCTATATCCAATGGATTACATTATTCAACAGTTTGATAGATTAATGAATGTAAAATAAATGTAATTGAAAACATTAGGATTGTTTAAATTTGAATAGTTCCTAGTTTTTTGCTTAATTTAGGAATATTACGTTCTATATATTTTCTATGATAGTTAGGTATAGATATTTTCTGGTTCACTACTGGGATTCACCTCCCACAATGTTTGGGTCATGTATTTATACCCATAGAGATTATATGGTTACAATTTTAGAAAAGGGAAAGGGCCCTTCCTTATCAAGTAATTGATTGTTGATAGAGTTGGAGAGAACAGGTCCCCGATAAGGAATGTCTGGCTATTGTTGTTTACACATTTTATTGTACATTGGTTTTAGTATCTTATTTCTAGCTATATGACTTGTTTGGTTACTTTCCTAGACACATGTGACATGAATCATTTTTATGCGCTCCAGTTTTCACATTATAATTAGTCTTCCATTGTTTACTTTTATTGTTGGGTATTACTAATTCTAATTTTTTTCTATATTTAATTTCGGTTGTTTATACTTTGCCAATTATATAATATTATCCAAATTATTACTATTTGGCACTTGCTTCTAGTCGGAAAACACTGGAATTTGGGGAAATGCGCTTGAGGTCATGTGACCAAATGGGTTCGCGGAACCATTGGACGGCACCTGGAACAAGGATGTTACATAACCTGTGTATCTTTTAGGGTTGGAATCATATAATAAGTGTTTGTATTCATATTCCTTGGACTCCAACAATTTCTAATTTCAAGTTTACATTGAGATTCTCTTTGGAGTCACTGAGGATTCCTTGGTCTTTGACATTGTGGATCCATCCTATTGTAGTTTGAAACATTGGTAATTATAGAGTGGTGTTGGAAAGGTTATTCAAATTGTTATAAAACATGACCATGGAATTTATGTCATGCATGGTTGTACATAAATTCAATGGGATATTGATATTATTTCATTATATGTCACGAAAGTTGGTACATGATACATATAGTAGTATGTAGAGTCTGTGTTGTTTATTAATTCTACATATAGTTTACATGGAAGGATATGACACATGTTACATGGTACCTTGAGAGGCTATTTGGGATTAATCATTTGATGTGGTTATAAACCATGTCCATTCACATTATAATTAATTAAAAAATAAATATTTTTATCTTATTGCATTGTTCTAATTTGAACTATATATTCTTATGGGTGTTTAACTGTTTAGATGTTATCCCACAACCCGTTTGTGTCTCCCTTGGGGACTCAAACAGATTATTTGGTTTCCTAATTTGATAGGGGAAATATCCCAAATACATTTTGTTGATTGTTTCTTTGCAGTAATAGAGCGAGGGACTAAGCTATGGATTCTGATGAATCTAGGAAACTTTTTGGTCTTCTTGAATTTTTTGGACACTTTTACAATACTAAATTATACTTCCATATACTTGTATTTTCTATTTTATGGAGTCATGTATCATATACATCATTACATATAATATGATTTTTGTTTATTTATTTATTCCTGCCTTGTTTACATTTTATTTTTCCACTTTTTTGTCTACATCCTCTATATAATGTGATTGACATTCACTGTGATAGTCAACGTTAATTATGGAATAGTCTCCCTAATGACCCACATAGGCCTTTTCTATTATTCTTCAGCCTATTACATTTGCTGAGATGTTCTTGAGGCCTTTTTACCAACCATTCTAGGGGAATTGTTGAGTGGAACCAAGTCAAGGATGTTAGAAGGTGGTATTATTGGGATTCATTTTTTTCCTTCATTAATTTTTAGAAATAATAAAAAGGGATAAGATGGAAATTCGTTTTTGTAATTATATGTTCTCAAGCATAGCTTACCTATATATATGTAATAGCCAATTTTCCTCAAGTGTATTCCTATTTTTATGGATTATGACAATAACTTTTGATTTTATTATGTTGATGGGTGTTGCACATGTGTTGTGCATTTTATAGTGATATGATTGTGGATCTATTTCCATTGTAACCCAATGACTTTCTTGTATTCCATCTCAAGCATCATATTAGAACATTATAGAAATCTCATTCCATACATTATCAAAATTACATTTAGGATTCATTACTCATTGAATGATGTTGTTATAGCGTCATCGAAAGCTATATCTTCAATCTTTATAGGCATTATGTAGTGGATATGGATTTGATTTCATCATTCAATTTATAAAGTGTATTAGTCCTTATGGATTGTTAAATGATGAACCCTTTAACACTTTTGTTTAAATTCTACTGAATCATATAAGTTCTGAATTATATGGGCATTAAATTTTGCATTATGAGGAGTTATGGGCCCTCATGGATCATAACACGACAGACTATCAATTAAATTATTTGAACCCATGAATGTTAAATGAAATTGAAATGTAAAATTGTGACATAATTAAGACTAAATTTTTAAGTAGGCCAGAGGTATTTTTTATAGTTATATTTACAGTATTTATTTTTATAGTGCTATTTATATAAAAATATTGGGGGGTATGAATTATTATATGATGGGGTTGACTTACACTATAATTTTGACATATGAAGAGCAAAGATGCTTTGAGTATGGTCTCATACATGCTATCAAATCATAGGTCATCATGTTCAAATTGGATTCTATCATAGAGATATTGATTCAGGAACTGATTACAGGGTACTACAGAGTGATTATGGGGTCCTAGGGAAGGGTGGTGTTGATTCAAAATGTAGTGGTTCTATATGATTATCCACTAAGTGTTGTTATGAGTATTCTTGTGTGATGAGTTCTATTTAGGTTGTGGTTTCTGAAAACTCGGTATTTTTTCATTTATGTGGCATTAAATACCACATGATGAATTTGTGCAACCATGACCCGGTAGAGTTACGAGGTTGTGTCATGATGGTTCACGTGTTATGGTTTTGCAAGACCATCCATCTAGCCATGATTGGTATTATTTAGCTCTAATACGAGGTATAATATAAGGTTCCTTAGCTTCAAATCAATCCTTGATCTGAAGTAGTGTTTATTGATCGGGATGAGGTAGTTGTGGTCATGGAAAGGCATAAAGACAGTAGTTACAAACAAACATGATAATGGTCATACTCTGGGTAGTGAGGTTGTATCATAGGGATATAGTTTAGAACAATTCTATTCTATATTGCCTACCCCTGATAAGTAGGGTTTCAGACTATCTATAGTGAATGGTACAATTTTAGAAGTTAATACATTAACATAATATATCTTTTTTATATAGGTTTATTGCATATTGTTATATCTACACATGTGGTGAAAATGAATTGGAATTATTTGTAGTATTTTCAGGGATTTATAATTCTATAAATATCATTGAGAATTATAATAGAGGATGTGTACCAATGTTGGGAGTTCCCCATTATGGTTGGTGGATATCACATAATCTGGGATCTATATATACTTGAGAGGACCTGGTTTTATGTCTTAATAAAGATGGATTATCTAATTTTTTTTATTGATATTAAATTTAATGTTATAACTAGAGGGTGGATTTTAAAACATGAGAGGGTGATGTGTTTAATCACAAGGGTGAATGGGATGTACAGACAATCTAGACTAGACTGGAGCATCATGGGATAGAAGATTGATAGCCCAGATCAGTTGTTTGTTATTGGATGATCTGAGATTGAGTCAGGGAGACATTCCTCTACTAGTTGAGAATTTCAGGGACATATATTCTTTTGTTGATTTCAGATTACCTATAGAGAGAGTTTGAGTCCTCTATTGATCTAGTACCAGGATCAACAACAATATTCATTCCTCCAAACAAAATGGTTATGAAGGATTTGAATGTGGTTAAGTGGAAGCTTGAGGATTTTGAGGAAAATTGTTTTATCATAACAAATACTTCACCGTGGGTTTCCCTGATATTTTTTTCAAAAACGGAGGATGGAACTCTTAGGTAATCTGTGGATTATCAGAATATTAAAAACCGGAACGTTAAAAATTTATATCCCTTTAAATGGATATATGATCATATTGATCAACTTCATGGAGCCCGATTGTTCTCAAAAACTGATTTGAGGACACGATATCACCGTGTATATGTTTGAACTACAAAAATTAAAACATACAAGTTTTAATAGTAGTAATTGTCAATATGAGTATCTGGTTATGTCATTAAGTCTCATGAATGTGCCAGTGACTTTCATGGATTTGATGAGCAAAGTGTTCTATCCTTACCTGGGTTCCGTTGTGGTAGTTTTCATGAATTACATGTTTGTGTATTCTCAAAATTGAAAATACCATTCCAAACATCTTTAGATCATTTAGAATACAATTAGTGATAATAAATTATATTTAGTGATCACAAACGTCCACCTTTGGATGGATCTGATTCACTCTTTAGGTTACATCATCTTAGAGACATGAGTATTGGTAGACCAAGAGAAGGAAAGAGCTATGTTTACTTTGAAATATTCCAAAAAAAATATTAACATACAAATTTTTTATGGATAGTATATTAATACATATATTTCATAGAATAATTTTCATGATTATCAGTTACAGTATCATGATTGAGTAAGAAGGGAGTGAATTTTGGTTGCATAGATGCTTGTGAGATGTACTTTTTGAGTGGAATGGGAGGATAAAATCAACACCAGTCCAAATAATACAAGATAATGGAGGGAGATACAGTATTTGTTTCCACACATTCAGTGTCAGACTCAGTGTAGTTATAATGTAGGGAGATAGAGTCATGGAATATTGGTATCAAAAACAGAGGCCACATGAGAGTAACTTCACAACACATGAAGTCAAGTTTGCTATGGTTTCTCATGCATTACGTTGTTGGAGACATTACTTTTTCAGAGAGAATTTTGTGGTTTAAATGGAGCAAAAAATTGTCACGTACATTTAAAAACAATGTGATATGAATATGAGGTAGTGTATATTTTTTCAATACCTAAATTATTTTGACATTTACCATGCCTACATGCTTGGTAATGGAAATTCAATTGCTGATGCACTGATCAAGAAAATATGAAACATTGAGTGCAATAGGCCTGTAGATATTTGCATCTTATAGTGTTTTTGCCTTAGATACATCTATAGGTGCATGATAGATAATGACAAACATGCATATTATCATTAATTGTGACCTCTAAAATACATGACATAGTGTTGATATGTCATCTATTATATCACAAGGTTCTTTCCTTATAGGATAGTGTGGAAGGTTATTACATATCCCCTGGTTAGATAGTTAGTGGAGATGATATCAGGTGAATATGTGGTCAAGTTTGGGTTCGATTAGATATAGGAAAGGTGTTGATGCAAGGGTTTCATGCTTCATCTCAGGAAGTGCATCCTGAAGTCTCCATTAAGTACATTTTCATGAACCATTAGTACTGGTGAACATGTAGTAATAGAGAGGTTTCTGGTTTTGTTATGAGGTATTCCACCTACCACTAGGTGAAAATAGAGAATTACTGACCAGTCATGCATTTACAGTAGGTACTGATACCAAAGTGGAAATGGGATGATATTGCATTTTTTTTGAAATGTTTTCCTAGGTAACCATAAATTAGCAATTTTGTGTGGGTTTTTGAAGAAAAACTAATAAATGTTTCTTATTTCTTAAAGACTAAAGAGACATTTAGTGTTGATGAGATTATAAGGTTGAACATCTGTTTGATAGTATGTCATCATTGTTTTCTATGCAATATCATTATATATAGGGACAAAATATAAACATCTGATTTCTAGAAGAATATTATTAGGTAAATGTGTATATAGGTTCCTATGCATATAGCATACCACCCTTAGATTGGTGTCCCCTCAGAGTATGTGAAACTTGTAAGAGAGGACATGCTGCGTGCATGCATCCATGATTTCGTGAGCTCTTGGGAGAATAAAAAACCCATGGTTTTGTTATCCTACTTCAAATACATATCATGTGACTATACATATGACACTATAAAAGGATTTATATGTAATGACATTTTGATCTCCCTTGTGCTAGATAAAGGATGATATGATAGCTTTACAGGGACCGCATATCGTGCATGAGACTTCTGAGCAAGTTAAGTTGATTCAGAAGTAGATTTTTACTGCAAAGTCTAAAATGAAATCATATTCCAATCACCACATATGACCTCTAGAGTATGAGTCCAGGGATTAGGTATTCCTTTGTTTTTCACCAAGACTGAGACATAGGAGATTCTTCAACACCCTTCAAAGAAAACTTTATGGTTGATTTTTTATATGTTAAAAGACTGAAAGAACAAAATTTTTCATATGAGGTATGGGTAAATTATTTTTTTATATTAATAATTAAATATGGCCTAATACAAATTACATTTGAGGTTAAGGAGGTTTTTGGGGGTTTCTGGGTCTTTTTGGGAGCCTCTAGACCAGTTTTTGTGTGAAATTTCCCTAGTGTTTGGTTTACCCATTTGTATGAGTGGTGGGAAGTGAGAAATGTAAGACCAAATTGTATGGAAAAAAACATATGGATTGGGTTGCATGATTATTCAAAACCATGTAGGATGGGTTGCACAACTATGTATAATGGGCCACATGACCCTGCAAAATGGGACGTACGACCATGTGGCCCGGACTAAATTTTTTATATGTATTTCTAGAAGGTTAATGCATGTTATCCACATAGTTTATAAATTGTGTAGATAAATATTGTGGGTACCACAATTCCTACAAGAATCCATGCATGGTTGAAAAAAAGTTTGTAAAAGTTCATGAAGAAACCATACAACATCTATAATTTTGGAAAATGTGTTTTTAAAATTTTTAAAAAATCTATTATATACTTAATTTCATGGTTCATTATATAGATATAAGATCATAATTTTATGATCTCCTTTGATTCCCTAATCTTTGATTTGAAATCAATCCTTTTTCTGATCTCTAATTTGAGAATTTTTTGTCTCATCAAATCTTCATTAGTAAGATCTATATTCAATTTTTGTCTTTATTGATCCATTTTTTATAGATTATACTATTTTGTTTTAGGGTAATATGTCTAAATTCCTTATTAAACATATGTTCATTATATTTATCCTATATTTAATAGATTCAGGACAAAATACTAGATGATAAATCCACTACATAGCTATAGTTGGTGGTTTATACTTTTCTTTTAGCTTTTGGTTCTTTTTAGAATTATTTGTCGTTATATTTATCTTCATACATTCTCAAACGAACTCGAAATAGACCCAAATAATTGTATTATATGAAATTATACCTAATGGGAATTCCCATTGTTTACTTGAGAAGTGATGGTGGTTGTTTCCCCAACCCAAGTACACTCATGGGTGCGCCAAACCTTTACACTAATTTTATCCTTTGATGAACCACTGAATGGTTGTGTTCATCAGTTTTCCTATTTATATGTAGATCAATAGTAAATAAATATAATTGAATTATATTCCTAGGAGATTTATATAATCCATTATATCATTCATCATGTTATGCTATGCTTGATTGGAACAATTATTTTATTAGAATTATTTAAATAATTTGGTATACCGATGTGATTTGTTTAATTGAAAATTGTGATAAATGGATGGGTATACCCATTTGACATGGATGAATGGTTGGGAAATAAAAGTATATGTATACTCATGATATGTATTTGGTTTGATATTTATTAAATGAGTAGGTATACTCAATCAAAGGAATTGAATGAAATTGATTATATCAGTGGGTATACTCGTATAGAATTGAATTGTTAAATGGTATGAAATTGATGAATTTTGTATATCTTCCTTTGATAAATATATAAAGTTATAGAAAATATAAATGTATGCCTTGAGTAGTATTGTTTCATGGGTCTTGATTACATGGGATTCCTTTCACTTAGTTAACCCTAGGATCTGACTTGATTTTACTCATGTATAATGTGTTGGTATACATGTTACTAGGACTCCAAACAAAACAAATAATGTTATTCTATAAATATACTCATGAGATTCATTGATGATTCTTTGCTCTTTAACACCATGGATTTATCCATACATTGTCCTACATATTGGTTATTACAGTGTTGTCATTGAAATTTGATTCATTTAATTAAACATAACAACCGTGGAATGTATGACAGTATTGTTGGTACGACAAGGTGGTGGGATCTTTATATGATTTCATTATATGACAAGGATATGAGTTTAAGTAAAATATGGGAGTAAGGTGAGGTTATTCTTGTTATTATTTATTCATGTATATTCCTTGTTTAAAGATGAAACATATTGGAGGGAGACTTAAGAGGCTGTATGAGTTTACTCATTTGTAGTGGTTATATTCTTTGGGAATTGAAATTTACATTACCAGTCAATTTATATTTTTTAGAATTTTTCAAATTTTATTATAGAACTGTATAGGTCTTGTGTTGGTTACATACTAGGATTCTATCTCACAACATGTTTGTTCCTCTATTGGGGACCAAACAGACTATATAGTTGTTGGAAATGTTAGGGGAAACCTCCATAATACATGTTTTTGATTATTTATCTGTATTAGTGGAGCATGGGGACAAGATGAGGCATTTGATGTAACTCAGATTACTTTTGGTCTTTTAACTTTTGGATAAATTTATAATATTTTATTGTACTTCCATGTACTTTTATTGGTTGTCTTCTAGATTCACATATCATTTGTATCATTATATAAAAGACATTTCTTGTTTGAGATTTTATTCTTTCTCGTTTAATTTTCAGTTTTCTTTTTTTATTATCTCCCTCTATCCAACGCGATTACTATCCTATATGATATACTATGGTAATGATGACATAGTCTAACTAATAACTCACATGGTTCATCACTATTAGTCAATAGCCTCTTGCATTTTTGGAGACGCACTTGAGGCCTTGTGGCCTACCGGGATGATGGCATTGCTGAGTGGCATCAAGGTATATGAAATTACAGTTTTCATGTTTCACAATACCTTATAGTATATTCTCTAGATACTTGTCATTTTTATCTAGGTAATTTCATCTCATGGTATACTATTGGGTGAAAAATTAATACAATTTTATTAAATGTAATTTCATCAAATCATTTTGTATTCATCGACATAAAATCAATAGTATATTTAGTCCATTCAAAATGTCTCCTTTTTAGGATGGAAAAATTAAAAAAATAACATAACATTATTTTGATAAGAAATTAATTTTACACATAAGTAATTATATAACATAATTTAAAATTTAATGTCTTGGAGAAAAAATGTTCAATCAAAAATATTATAACAAAAAAATATTTTTTGAGATTTCATTTCAAACAAAATTACCCTTAATGTTAAAATAAGTTCATCAACCTCATGTTTCATAAAGATAAACCACTTAATTACCTATTTAATAACCTTATTTATATATATTTCCATTTGTAATATTTATTATTAAAAATTATCTTCACTTATGACATTTTGATAAACAATTTTGTTCATCAAGTCTTATGAATCTTGATCTTTGGAATTAGTTTCTAAAAGATTCCTTATTCTATATTCATCTCCAAATGAGCATATTTTTTTACATTTCAGGTATTTCTGTTTTTTTCATAATGTTTGTTAATTTTATAATTTAATTACCTGGGAGTTTTATCCACATTATGTGAAGATGAAAATAGCGATGAATTATTAATGGGTTACGCACCGATATCGATGGATTTCCATATAATGATTTTTAATTTATGATACATAACAACATTTATTCATGTTATAAACTAGAAAATAATAAATATAGTACTGAAAAATAAAAAATAAAATTTTCTATGCTGGTTATAGTCAACACATTCGTGTTGATGATTATATAATTTTTTTTATAAAGGAAAAAATAAGTAATATAATTTATTAATTTAGAATATAAAAAATTTCATAAATGTTATATTTATTTATTAATTTTTCTATTACGAACATAAATCCTAGGAATGTAATTTAAATTAAATACATTATGTTATAGATGTGGTATTATATACAATACATGAATCTTGATTTAAATTCTGTTTATAGAAAAGGGAAATTGTTTTAGAGTATCCATAATTACTATATTAATGTAATATTATCATAAATATATTTATATAATCAGTTTTTATTTTTATTAGAATTTTATGTATAATAAATTCCCATAAATGAATAAAAATGACAATTGTGATTTATAAATTTAAACAAATCAATTGTTTTTATATCCATTGTAAGAATGGTTAATATATTGAGGGGTATAAATTTTATATGAAAAAAATCATGAAGGTGTATACATGTTTTGAGAATATGGTAACATATAATTATAAACGAAATAATTGGATTATGAGGTGAGGGATTGTGTAAAGGGTAGTGCCACATTTATTAGTAAAAAGGGATGACATTTTTCTCAAATACCCAAAGATATTTTAAAATGAGAATTCACAATAATGAAAAAAATATTAAAATATAACATTAATTAATTGGGGGAAGATAAAATATTATTAAAAACCTTTACTTCTCATTACCAAACAAGTTTTAATCATTTTTTATTTGCTTACGTCTTTGTTAAGTGATTTTTACCACTTTTTATTTTAACGTCGATAATTCAATTATTCCAAAATAATTTATCATTTATTACTGAATATATATTGTCCCATATTACATATTTTTTTTAAATATTTTTACAATAATTTTATTATATTTTATTAAATTTACTATCTAAGCATTATAAAAATAATTATAAAATGAAAAATGAACATTTTAGTTTTTTTTAAAAAATTTTAGCTTCCCTTCAAAAATGTCAAATATTTGATTGTAACCTAAAAAATTAGAAAATGTTAAGCTCAATTATATAGAAAAATATTATAGTTATAATATGTTTTAAGAATTTAACGTCATACTTATATACTAATATAGTGAAAAGTTCATGTATTTTTAAAATAATATTTTACACTAGTCACATAAGAATCAATAATTTTCGTAAAAAAAGTTACCATTCTGTAAATATTTATTTGATATGTTAAAATATGAATTTCATTTTTTCAGATTGACATTCTAAAATTTGAAAAAAATAACATTGTGATAAAATAGTAATATATTTTGAAATATTTATTTCATTGTATATGATTTTTTTTATATTCACTATTTTTAAAAATTGTTTCCAATTAATGAAATTCTGAAAAACAAAAAATACATATTTTAAAAAAAAAATTAGTGAATTTGAAGGGTTCTAGTAGATGCATAGAAAAACATGTAATAATATTTGTATATGAGTCCTTTATTTTAGAAGGTGTTTATAATAGTTCATCACCACAATTTCAATTACCACCATAAAGTGGTCAATAATAATCTCTACAAAAAAAGTTATAGTTCATATGAGGTTACAATTGTATTTAGGAAAATCTATCAATCATAATACTTATTTGCGTAGTAAAATCTCACTAATATATTAATTCATTACATTATATTATAACACATATAAAATCGTTTACCCTTGAAATTTTATTTCTTAGATGAAAACAATTGAGGGTAATTTTCCCTCTTTGCATCCTATTTTATCCAATGTTGATTCCTAAAACATGTGATTCCACTAAATGATATTTATGATGTGAGTTTTCATGTAAAACCAAAACATATATTGTAACGTCCCCAACCCAGAATCCACTAAACCAGTGCTCTGATCTAGGTGGTTACATGACCTTAGGTGCGCCTCCAAGTATGGCAAAGTCTGCAGACAAGCAGCGGAGGACTATTGAGTCAAGTGGGGAGACTATACCCCCTTTATATCAGAGTAGTCCACTACTGAAATAATCCAAATAGCAGAAACAATAACCAATGAACAAGGAATATGTATACCAACCATTACCAACAATAAACATGCCATGTCAAACTACAAGTGCCAAGGTGAACAAAACCCAAAATAAATACAATGGCCAAAAATCCCAAAATGATCCCGACATCCATGTCCGGATCCTCCACCATGTGTTACCTTGGTCAACTAAACTATCTGGCCAGGACCCTTTCCCTTCTCTTGACCTGAAAGCACAGAGACTACTCGGGTACCCAATGGCGGCCCGAGCTGGGTGTGAGGACAACTCAGTAGGCCACCACCAACAGTGTCTATGAAATATTAAGTATAGAAGGAAGTGTATGCAAAATGAAAAATGAATGATAATATACAATTAATTAATTAAGTTTCCATTAACCAATTTTGATCCAATTCCATTTCCACTTCCATTATAATCCATTTATTACCAATTACCACCACATACCATTTCATCACATTTCTAGGGGTAATCATATACAATATGTTACATTGTTATCGGGTCAAAAATCACATGCAAGAGGGTAAACACAATGTTGTATAATCTCACTTGTAATAGCCCCCTCATATAAACCATACCATCACCACGAAGCCTTAGTCTGGGTGGATGCGACCGTTAGGAGAACAGACCCTCAATCCCTATTCCTTAAGCGTGCATTTAGGGTGGTGTTTAGAACCTCATTCTTAGCTCACCCTGTGGGCATATATCCTCAAGTCATACCCCACTCTACGAATCCATGTTCACATGATTATATATGTATGTATACATCAACCATCCAAACCATTTCCTGTTGGAAAACACTATTCACAACAAAAAACATGGGAATCCATATCATGCCTTAACCCATTAAAACATCACCATTTCTAATCATTTAGTTTTTTACCCAATTCCAACGTGTTATGACTATATCACTAATCCTTCACACTTGACCCATAACCTATGACCTTATGGTCTTTAATCATTTTACACATTAACCCATTTAACCCGTTTATCATTCTGAGTATCGACCATTTAACCCATTCCAACAACCCTTAGGTTGCTACCATGTCTTGGTGAAAAGCCTAACTTCTATTCCAAACTAACCCAATAATTATAACATTTTTATCAAAGGATCTACAATTTATTACAACAAGGTCACTTCTTGAATATCAATCCCTATGTCCGGGAAATCCAGTGCATCCCATGGATGGTCCTAAATTAGGTCAGGTCAATCCCAACACATCCCATGAGGAATGTGAGGGTTCCCATTTTCTATTTTAAATACCATTATTACCAAACATTCCAATGTTATTCAAAACATAACCAAAGGGATTCAATAACTCAACTAATCATGCACACATACCCAAATAACCATGGAATATCACACGTAGACAACCTACCATGAAACGGCGGTTACATGCACCCTCAATCGAGTCCTTAGACCATGATTAGACCAACCATTGGAGCTTAAACCTAAAAATCACCCAAATGATAGTGTTTCAGAGATTCATAAAAAGGGCAAGAGAAGATAAAAACCCAACACCAATAAGAAAAACAATGACGATAGTAGCCTTACCCGGAGCTTCTATCCGCAATCAACAACACAAAAAACGCCATAGGGACGAGGGAGATATTCCTCTTGGAGCTCTTTGGCCATTTGGTCATTCCTTGGCTGAAGAGGGAGGAATGGAGAGGAAATCCCGCATGGGTTCTTAAAATCCCGTAGTGGGAAATCTTGTAATTGTTTCCAACTTTTGGAGGCATCATGTTTTGGCAGCATGGTTTGACAAACTGTGTGAAAACCAGGTACATGCTACTGTATGGAGGAAGAGGGTCGCATGGGTTTCCTGGGCTAGCTGCACGATTTACCTAGGTCATGTGCAGGTCGTGCGCCCAACCTTGCCTTTCCCATATTTCCTTTATTTCGTGCTCCGAGCTCCCGAAACTCCCCCAAGGCCTCTCATACCTTCAAGAACATTTTAAAACAACAAAAAATTAAAGGATTCACAACAAAAAAATACCATTGAAAAAACTGTGATCTTACAACCTTTCCACCTTATGATGGGTCATCCTCAAGCTGTGATCCCAAGCCTCATTGATTTACCAAAGAGAAGTGTTCGGGACACTGAGCCCACATATCCAATTCTCGCTCCCATGTTTCTTCGTGAACTTTCCCATGGTGCCATAGTATTCACACTAATGGCACAACCATGCCCCACATGATATTTTCACTATGATCCACCACAAGATCTTGATGCTCCTCAAAGGAAGCATCAGCCTCCAGCTCCACATCCTCAACAGCAACCATGTGAGATGGGCCAGGGAACATTATCACCCACACCAAACTAAAGAGGTCTAGGCCTCCAATCTTTATACGAATTCTTCCTAATCTGAGCCATATCTATTCTCTTCCTGATCAACATAAATTTCTCTAATGTCTCCGGTATGAGACATGTCCCCGACACCATAGATTCACTAGTCCCTAACCAACACAATAGTGATCTACATAATCTGCCATAAAGTGCATCAAAAGGTTCCATATAATTTGTAGACTTAAAAATGTTGTTGTAGGAAAACTAAACTAGAGATTGGTGCCTCTCTCAAGAACTACCAAGGTCCAAGACACAATCTCTTAACATATATTCTAACACTTGGATTGTACACTCTAGATGCCCTTCTGTCTACGGGTGGAAGGCTGTATTCAAAACCACCTGCGTACCAAGCGCATTCTGTAACCATTGCGAGAAACGTAGAGTAAAACCTGAATCACATTCTGAAACTATGATCTACGGCACCCCATTCAACCACACTATTTCTCGAACATACAGCTCAACCAACTAGTCAACGGTAAGGGTCTCTTGAATTGGTATGAAATGGTCCACGTTCGTTAACCGATCTACAACCACCCAGATTCAATCATTCTTCTATGGTGTCCTTGGATGACCCAAGACAAAATCCATTGTTACATCATCCCCTTTCCACCTAGGAATTGGCAATGGATGAAACAGACCGCTGGGGTGTTGATGCTTGATCTTCAGCTGTTGATAGGCGAGGCACTGTAACACAAAGCCCACAACTTCCTTCTTCATCCTAGGCCACCAAAACTACATTCGGAGATCAAGGTACATCTTGGTCAAACCAGGATGCACTTTCAAATTTTATTCATAGATCCCACGCATCAACTCTTCCCTCTTACACTCTGTCACAACCACATGATCATGGACATGAACAACACCGTCCACACCGATGACCCACCCAGAAGGTAGCTGCCCACCATTAAGCTTTTCCTTCATGTACTAGCACTCAAGATCTTTAAGCTGACATTCTATCACTCAATTCAAATGCGTCGAATCCATCATTAAGGATTCAAGTGTGACTTGACCACTCTCCCCCTGCACCCCCAAGTGCATCTATGCAAACAAATCCATCACCTTCCAGTCGGTGCTGGGCTCCAGAACCGCCTTATTATGAACCTTCCTACATAGAGCAACAGTAATACTATTTCCCTTTAATGGCATGTACACCAACTCAAAGTAAAACGACTGGAGATATTCAACCCATATTCAATGCCAATGATTAAGATCTCATTTTGAGAAGATATACTTTAGGCTCTTATGGTTTTTAAACTCGCTAAACCATTCTCCCAATAGATAGTGTCTCCAGCACTTCAAGGTGTACACTACTGCAACCAACTCAAGATCATGTGTGTGATAGTTCCACTAATGGGGTCTCAACTGCCTCATCCCCTAAGCCACAACCCACTCATCCTACATCAAAAAATCTCTATGTCCAATTCTGGTGGCATCACAAAACACGATGTACTTTTTACCTGGCTTAGGTAAGATCATGATTGGTGCTGTCATCAACCGCTTCTTCAAATCTTGAAAGTCATTCTCACAACCCTCATTCCACACGAACCTGATTCCTTTCTTGTTCAAGCCTGAGAGTGGCACTTACAAGAGAGAGAAATCTTGATTGAACCATTGGTAATACCCATCCAAACCAAGAAAATTCCATACATCTGAAACACTCTTAGGCTTCTCCCAAGATACAACTGCCAACACATTCTATGGATCCACAATCACACCTACCTCCGAGATGATGTGACCTAGAAAATGCACCTCACCTATCCAGAATGAAAGTTTGGTAGCCTGTCGTATAGATACTGCTCTCTTAGCGCACCCAAGACGATGTCAATATGTTGGTCATGATCTTCCTGAGTTTTCGAGTACACTAAGATATCGTCAACAAAGAGAACAATAAACTAATCTAGATAGGGATGAATGATCTGGTTCATCAAATCCATAAACACCGCTGGGCATAGGTCATGCCGAATGGCATTACCACAAAATCTAACAACATTTACAGATATTGGAATGTTTTCCGCAGTATGTCAGAAGACCTCACCCTCAACTGGTGATAACCTGACCTCAATTCAATCATAGAAAACACCAATTCACCCCTCAACTGATCAAAGAGGTCATCAATTCCTGGATGTGGGTACGGATTCATCACTGTCATATTATTTTACTTTCGATAGTCAACACACAGCCTTAATGAACCATTAGACATCTTTGCAAATAGAAAGGGAGATCCCCAAGGAGACGTACTAGGATGGATAAAACACTTTCATTCCAACTCCTCTAGCAAAACCTTTAGTTCCTAGAGTTTTTTCGGTGCCATTCAGTATGGCGAAATGCAAACTGGATCCGCTCCAGGAAGCAACTCGATTGTGAAATCAACATCCCTCTCAGGGGTAACCCCAAGAAATCCTAAGGAAACATGTCCTAAATATGATCCACCACAGAGGGAAAATAGAATGTTCCCCTCTTTCATTATCATCAAGAATGAGACATGCCACTCGAGCCGTGAGTACATTCAACCACTGACCAAACAGTCTTGTACGACCTTCTTGAATATTCCATTCGCCACGGTGGTCATAAGCATCACCCTCAAGTGACCTGAACGATACTCTATGATGATAACAGTCTATCTGAGCATGATACAACACCAACCAATCCATTTCCATCATTAAGTCAAACCACTGACATCTTCAGAATGAACAAATCCCATAGAAAACGATACCCGCTAACTTCCAAGGCACATCCCTTGCACTGTTTGATATCCTCCACATGCATCCCCAACAAAGTGTCAATAGTCATAACTCCACACTCCCTCTCCACAGGTAAACCCAACTCTACCACAAGTGGAGTGGAGAGAAAGGAGTGTGTGTCACCATTGTCAACCAACCCACTATAAAAATTAGAAGCTTCAAGGATTGTACATCGAACAGTCGATGGTCTGGCCTCGCCATCACCATGCGCAAACTGGACACCCTGAAGCTAAACTGCCCCTCTACCATGGGATTCTTCTTGAGTACTCTGTGTTACACAACCCTTCTGGCGTGAGAGATCTTACTCTGGAGTCCTACATTGGTCGCCCCTAACTGTACGGCTTGAAGAGCTCCAACTGCCTGCCTGATACGGGGCAATGAATCCCCTTCCTGTACCCATCACCTACTTTTCACCATCATACATTCCAACATGCCAAGGTTTCCTATAGATCCTTAGAACATGTCCCATCCTATAGCTCGAACGTCACTCAATTGGAGGTCGAGGACACTTACCACACAAATGCCTTGGCCTTCCACACTGATAGAAAAACACCTAATTCCCACTTTTAGAGGTTGACCCTCTCTTCCACCCACTTATCCCACTTCATCAATGATGTGAGATCTCATGGTGTCGCTTTCGACCCTCGGTAGTTGCACCGCTCGTATTCCCCACTTGCACCCCAAGTCCATTACCCGAAGATCCCTTTAGGATTCCTTCTGAGATCAGTGACTGATATACTACCTCTGTGAACTTGTTCATGAAGAAGATTTTTACTTGATACCTGATCTCATGTCTCATCCCTTCCTCGAAATTCATTTCCACCACTACCTCATTCCCTGCTAACACTAGAACAATGCATGTCAAATCAGTGAAGTGGCTAGCATAGTCTAACACTGATAGCTGTCCGTGAGTCATGCTCATAAACTTCGCAGCCACCTCCTTCCTCAATGAATCATGGTAGAAATTCTCAAAAAACATTTCCTATAAAACCTTCCACGACATTGCCTCATCTTGCTAGATTTGAGTCTGAATGTCCCACCAATTCCTAGCCTTGCTCCACAATATATAAGTGGCCAACTTCACTCGATTTTCGATAGGGGTCTCTAGATGACCTAGTATCATATAGATAGACTATAACTAGAACTCTGATGCCTCTGGCCCACCCTCTCTGGTGAAGGTCAGAGGGTGCTGCAGCTGGAACTCCCTGGTCAGCTCAAACATACTTGGTGTAACCCACCTTTGGTCCCGATCCATCATCAGCATAAGGCGATCCATGTTCTCCTGGAACTGGTCCTATCTACCTTCATTGATTGCCACAATTTCTTGCTCCTCTACCTGAGGACTGTTCTCAACAATATCCTCAAGTATCCCAACTGGTGTTATTTCATTCATCTAATCATTTTCTGATTTCGTGACATGCATGATGCATCCTACTTTTCTTGCCTCACACACCCACCCCATGCATGTGTATAATACAATTCATGTCACCAATCTCCCTAGGTTCCTACAGTGATGCATGAATGCAATTCCTTGTACCGTTAATGCCACGATCCAATTTCATAAATTCGTCAAATAATACTACAAGTGCATCATGTAATGTTGAAATATCATCAACTGTAACAACATTCAACCAAGAACAACAATTCCCACCAAGGGTGACTTGGGTTTTCACCCATACCTGGGTTAGCTACTCCCAAGCACAAGCTCATTACCAAGGCTCGACCTGTATTAATCATTGTCTACCAATCCCAAATAACAAGACCTCAGAGAAGGAGAAGAAATACCTCATCTGATACCACATTGTAATTTCCCTGACCCTGAAGCCTCAAAATCGGTGCTCCGAGCTGAGTGGTTACATGACCTTAAGCGTGCCTCCCCGTACAACAAAGGCTCCCGACTAGCAACGAGGGTCTATGGAGTCAAGTGGGTAGAATATACCCCATTATTATCTGATTATTCAACAAATGAAATAAACCAAATAACATAAACAATAACCAATGAACAAGGAATATGTTTAACAACCAATACCAACAATAAATATTCCATGTCATACTACTGGTGCATAGGTCAACAAAACCCAAAATAAAGACAATAGAAAAAAATCCCCAAATGGTCATGTATTCCATGTCTGGATCCTCCACCACGTACTACCCTGGTCCACTCAATTATCTAGAACGGACCCTTTCCCTTCTCCTGACCTACAAGCATGAAGTCTGCTCGCGTACCTAATAGCGGCCCAGCACGGTGCGAGTACAACTCAGTAGGCCACCACCAACGGTGTATATGAAATATTGAGTATATCAGGTAGTGCATTGATAATGAAAAATGAATGATAACCAATATTTATTTAATTAAGGATCCATTAACCAATTTTGATCCAAATCCATTTCCATTTCCATTACCATCCATTTATTACAAGTTACCACAACTTACCATTTCATCAAATTTCTATGGGGTAATCACATACAATATGTAACATGGGTCTAAGGCCAACAATCACATGCAAGATGGTAATCACATTTTTATCCTATCTCACTGGGAATAACCCCCTCATAGAAACCATACCCTCACCTCGAAGCCTCAGTCCGGGTGGATGCAACTGTTAGGAGAATAGACCATTAGTCCCCTTTCCTAACCCGTGCATTTAGGGTGGTGTTTAGAAACTCAGTCTTAGCTAAACCAGTGGGCATATAACCTCAAGTCATACCTCACTCTACGAAGCCATGTGCACATGTTTATATATGTAAGTAAACAACAACCATCCAAATCATTTCCCTTTTCCAAACACTTTTCCCAATAACCCACATGGGAATCCACATCATGCCTTAACCCATTAACACATTACCATTTCACATCATTTAGCCATTTACCTAATTCGCGTGTTTTATGCCTATCTCACAAAGCCTTCACACTTGACCCATAACCAATCCCATTATGGACTTTTATTTTTTTACACATTAACCAATTTATCTCGTTCATCATTCCTTGTATCTACCGTTTAACCCATTCTAACAACACTTAGGTTGCTACCAAGTCTTATCGCACCACCTAACCTCTATTCCAAACTAACCCAATCATGAAATCATGTTTATTAAGGGCTATACAATTTATTACAACAAATTCACCTGTTTAATATCAATCGCTAAGTCCGGGATAGCCAGCATATCCCATGTATGGCCCTAAATTCAGTCATGTCAAAATCAACACATCCCACAGGGATCATGTGGGTTAGAATTTTCAATTTTAAACACCATTATTACCAATCATGCCAATGTTATTCAAAACATAACCATATGGAAACCAGAACAAAACTCAATATGCAGAAATACCCAAATAACCATGTAATATCACTCATAGACCTCCTACCTCAAAACCGTGGTTGAACACACTCTCAATAGAGTTCTTAGACCTCGATCCGACCAACCTTTGGAGCATCAACCTTAAACTCACCCAAGGGTATTAGAGCTTCAGAATAAGAGGGAGAGAAGATACAAATCCAAAACCAAAAAGGGAAACACGGACGAGATTACACTTACCCAGAGCTTCAATCCGCAATCAACAACACCAAAAATTCCCTAGGGTCAAGGGAGATCGAACTCTTGGATATCATGGGAAAATTGGTTCGTTCCGAGGGTGAAGATAGAGGAATGAGGAGGAAATCCTGAGTGGGTTCTTAAAATCCCTGAGTGGAAAACTGTCACGACCCGTCCTCAGGGCCCGTGCCGTAACTACCCCAAGCCCGCCATCCATAGGCCAGGGGATGGGGACTAGAACCAAGGAGTAAATCCCAGTAAAAAGGGAATTCATTGCCTTTGTAAAGTAAAAAAACACCACAGAGCAAGCAAGCAGTAGAAATAAACACTAAGTAAAAACTAGGTACAATAGTAAGTATGGAAAAATAAGTGGGTCAAAATACAAACCAAAACTGAAAGTAAAGTACAACTGGAAAGGGAAAACAACAACTGAAAAGTAAATCTGTATCCTCAAGTCGTCCACTAGAAGTCCCACCAGAAGGGTGGGTACAGATAGCCTCCACAGCTCCTCAGGTACAGCTGTCCACTCCGAGTACGTCCCGCCCAGTGGTCCACCTCCAGGTATCGTCCAACTCTGCAAGCCTCTACCACGATCAGCGATGTCCATCGTCTGCAACCAACACAATGTAGTGTGGGAATATCTCATGCAGGGGTGAGTATAAGCTACTCAGTAGGGACCCCGAGACTGCCGAAGGTCTCCCAAAATCCACAAAGGATAATCCACAAAGGAATTATACAATCACGAAGTAACAACTGATTCTACTTAGGTATATGCCCATACATATACCTAAGTCACCAATTCTCATTTGGCTCCAACATCCGAGCTCATGTACAACCTAGTCCACACAGAAAGACACAACCAAATCTACACATGAAAGCATAACGTAATCCACACAGGATAGCACAACACAATCCACATAGGAAAGTGAAACAAGATCCAACTCACACATGTATACTTCTTCGTATGATGATAAAGTTGATCAGATTTAGCCACTGATTCATCTAAGCCATCAGACCCACAAAGGATCGATATGTACTAACCCCTGCAATGACCCACACATGATTTGACCCACACAGGATCGATAGGTAACTAACCCCCGTAATGACCCACACAAGATCAGACACACACAGGATATGTAGGCATTGTCCCACACAGGACAGCTGAGCGCTGACCCACACAGGATATGTATCACTAATCCACGTAGGATCTCTGAGTTCTGTAGTCATCATCGTCGAATCCAAAGAGGATTTCGGCACAGCCGTCATCATCGTTGCAGTCGCAACCAGCTCTAGGGTTCCCGCACATAGCAAGCTCATTCGGGAGGATCTGCTCCACAAGCCGAGGGGATGATACATCAACTGACACATAGTCCAAAGTTGATGTATCCAAAAGTTCTGTATCATCAACAGGGACTCAACGTCATAGACGGCACGCCAATCGGACGCCCGGTCTGAGAGTTATTGGCTTTTTCGTCCTAGGGGCCCGGTTGGTTTTTAAGTCATAACCAATCCGACTGTACTCCACCTGCATCCAAACCACGAGCGGAGTAAGGAAAAAGTTATGTCTTACTAAGAGGAATCCAACAAAGTCGATGGAACATCAATCAGACGTCTGGAACACCAGTTATGAGTGTTTCCAGTCCAAGGGCCCGATTGGTTTTGTGTACGAATCAACCCAGCCGAACCCAAAGTTCTCCAAAACCCTGAATGCGATATACCGAAACGACCGTCCTGATCCATGGATCGCATCGCAATTGACGGTGCATAGATCAGAGGCTCGTAGCTCATGTTATGGGAAGCAAATTGAAAGTGGTTCTGTATTTGGGGGTTTGGGCCAGGTCCGACCCAGCCTGATACCCCCAGGGTTGGCCCGAACCTAGTTGACTCGAACCGAGTCCGGGTCCGGCCCGCTTGGGCGCGGCCCGGCACAACCGTTACGGCCGACCAAAGGGTCGGGGGGCGCGCTGCCGTCGCGTGGAGAAACAGCGGCCCCATAATGGGGCTGCTCACATACGGCCAGCTAGGGATTTCAACCTCCGGCTCTTCCACTACACGGCCAGCCGCTCCCGCCAGCTAGCTTATGCTTCCATGGGACCGGCAAAGCTGGTCGCTCCTACTCAGACGCTGGTGGCCTGGAACTGGCTGCAGGATCCCCCAGCTCCGCCGTGACCCAAAACCAGCCCCAGCCATCGTCCATCTGGCGCGGCGCGACGACGCCGCGCTCCTCCGCCGTGGCCTCGCTCCAGCTACGGTGTCATCGGGTTTTTTTCTCGGCGCTGCACGACAGCGCCACATCTTGGTTCAACTTTCAAATGCACGGTGTGATGGTGCCAAAAATCCTTTCCGCTCATCCCTGCGCGGTGCGACGTCACCACGTCACTTCCCTTCAAATGACAACCACAAATAATAAAAAGGGAGGAGGGTCTGCCATGATTTTGCGGTCCGGCCCCCTCCCATTAAATGATATAAAGCAGTCCAAATGAATGAGAATATATGATGAAGAAATCTCAAATAAAAACACATAAACCCTTACCTCAACGTTGTCATCGAACGAGTGTTTGTCGTGGAATTAACCGTCGCGGAAGAAGAGGATCGTCGCGGAAGAAGGGGATCGACGCGGAAGGAACGTCGTTGGCAATGGGTGATCTCTGAGGAAGGCGTCTCTTGCCGTCATTCGCCATCAAAGGTTGGTGTTCCTCATCAGCGGCTGAGCGTTCTTCGCATTCTTCGTCGAAAAAACGAATAATCCTCTATTTTTCTCCCAAGGTCTTAACACAACACAAAACCAAACCAAATAAAATAATTCCTTCCCTTATTTTATTATCATAACATAAGAATTTAAAATTTAAAATATAAGAAACAAATAATTATTTCAATGAATTATTTGTAACGATTTAACCACGCAATTAAAATGATGTGTTTCTTAACCAAAATAAACGCACGATTGACATTATTAAAAAGGGGGGGGGGGGTGCAGATACATTACTTAGAGGTAAAGAAATGGTGGGACTCATAAGGGCCCCACCTCACATATATACTACCAGGTGGTTAGGATATTGTGTGTCCCATATTATATGCTTAACTTAGGTTAGGCCACTTTAAGTAAAATAAAAAAATTGTCACACCACTTTTATTTTTATCCTTAACTTATCCCCAAAAATTAAAAACTACACCCGATCAAACATATCTCCAGAAAAGGCGTTTCTAAGAAATTACAGGTGATGTGATTCCATTGGTGCACTTAGAATCTGATTCTGAGCACCAGTTCAAAATTTAGAAAAACCCGCTCGTTCGTTCACTGAATGTAACCGAGCTAAACTTCGGAAAATGATTCTGGGCACAGCGGGACTCGGAATCAGGTGCCGTCAGAAACTGTGTTTTTATAAAATCCCAAAGAATATTAAGAAAAAATTTCCCTTGAATTTTACGGGTCATTACATTACTACCAACTCAGGGCTTTACGTCCTCGTAAAGATACATCAAAAACTAGGGGAACAAATGTGGGTACTGAGCACGCATCTAAGCCTCCCGTTCCCAAGTGCTCTCCTGGAGGATCACGTGCTGCCATCTGATGCGCACTAGAGGAATAAATTTTTCATGTAGGACCCACTGTTGTCGATCCTCGATCTCCACCGCGACCTCTGCAAAAGTCTCCCCATCATCAACAGCTAGCTCCCCATGGTCAATGATATGCGCCGGGTCATGCACGTATGTCCTCAACTGAGATACGTGGAAGACTTCGTGCACCCGGTGCAACTGAGGTGGTAGAGCCAAGCGATAAGACACCTCTCCAATCCTACTGAGGACCTAGAATGGTCCGATGAAGCATGGAGACAACTTTATCCCTCTTCCAAATCATCGTAATCCATGTCGAGGTGAGACCCCAAAAAACACATGGTCGCTATCCTCGAACTCTAGTGGCCTGCGCCTCCTTTCAGCATAAGACTTTTGGCGGCTCTAAGCTGTCCTCATCCACTCCTGGATAACCTGGACCTTCTCTGTCGTGGCCTAGACGATCTCTGGTCCCACAAGTGCTGACTCCCCGGGGTCTGTCCAGCACAGAGGAGATCTGCAAGGTCGTTCGTACAATGCCTCATATGGTGTCATCCCGATGGTGGAGTGGTAGCTTTTGTTGTACGTGAACACCACCATGGGTAGGTGGTCCTCCCAGCTGCGACCAAAGTCGAGGACACATACGCAGAGAATGTCTTTGAGAGCCTGAATGGTCCTCTCCGTCTGACCATCCGTTTGTGGGTGAAAAGAGGTGCTCAGACGTAGCTGCATCCCGAATGCCTCCTGCAACCCCTTCCAAAGCCGGGATGTAAAGTGAGCATCTCGATCTGAGACGATAGAAGATGGAACACCATGAAGTTGTAAAATCTCCAGAACATAGAGACGTCCCAAGCTCTCCACTGAGCCCTGCTCTATGATGGGTAAGTAGTGAGCCGACTTAGTGAGTCGGTCCACAATCACCCAAATGGAGTCGTGACATCTGGAAGTGTATGGAAGTCCAGTCACGAAGTCCATAGATATGTCATCCCACTTCCACTTTGGGACCTCCAAGGGATTTACCAAGCTTACTGGTACCTGGTGCTCTGCCTTCATATGCTGGCAGGTGAGGCATCAAGAAACAAACTCCGCCATAACCTTCTTCATGCCCGACCACCAGTGCTGTCGTTTGAGATCCTAGTACATCTTCGCAACGCCAGGATGTACTGGCAAAGGGGAAGTGTGAAACTCTCTCAGCACCTCCTCCCATAAATCAACTGGTTCCAAGGTATGTCCTCTGAAAATTATGTCGTGCTCTCCTCCTATGGAGAATCCATCAGGTGCCTATCCTAAGGATATCATTGCACGCTGCGTCTCACAGTCAGCATTCCCACGCAGTGCCTCTCTGACCTACTGCAGTAGTGGAGGAGTGACTGTGAGTGACTGAAGGAAGGCTACTCCATCTCTATCCACAAAGGATATCTGCAAAGTAGCTAGCTGCTCTGTCGACTCCTCAAGTAGCTGAATGTCCGTCGTCCAGCTAAGAGCATCAACTTCTACATTCCTCTTTACAGGAGTATAGACTATATCAAAGTCATAGTCTTGGAGGAACTAGAGCCATCTCCGTGTCTCAGGATCAGGTCCTTCTAAGAGAATATGTACATGAGGCTCTGATGGTTGGAATAGACTGTAAAATGCTAACCCATAAGATAGTGTCTCCGTGTCTTCAGAGCGAAGACCACTGCTGCTAACTCCAGGTCATGGGTAGCATAGTTCTACTCATGCGGACTCAACTGGTGTGATCCATACGCGATCACTGCCCGCTCCTGCATCAGGACACATCTGAGTCTAGTCTCTGATGCGTTGCAGTAGACTACATACCCAACCCTCTCCTCCGGCAACCTCAAGATAGGTGTGCAAGTCAATTTTTGTCTTAGCTCTAGGAAGCTCTACTGACATCTGTCTGACCACACATAGGTTTTACCCTTCTTCGTCAAAGCTTAGAGTGGTGCCGCAACTCTGGAGAAAACTGGCAAAAAATCTCCGGTACTATCCAGCTAGTCCCAAGAAACTCTGCACCTCTGTCACGCTCCTGTGTGGCTCCCAAGCTAGCACTACCTCGATCATCATAGGATCCACCGTAACTCTCGCCTCAGAGATGATGTGTCCCATGAAGTGGACCTCACCTATCCAAAACTGTCACTTCAAGAGCTTCACATAAAGCTGGTGCTCTCAGATTGTATCTAGTATAACCCGCAAGTGGTAGACATGCTCCTCCTAAGTGGTCGAGTATATCAAAATGTCGTTGATGAAGACCACGACAAATATATCGATGTATGGCTGAAATATCATATTCATGAGGCCCATGAACACTGCTGGAGCATTGGTTACGCCAAATGGAATAACCAATAACTCATAGTTTCCATACCGACATCTAAAGGTCATCTTCTGCACGTCCTCGTCCTGAACACTGAGCTGATGATAGCCTGACCTGAGGTCTATCTTTGAGAACCACCGTGCTCCCTTGATCAGGTCGAAGATGTCATCAATCCGTGGTAGCAGATACTTTTTCCTCACTGTCACCTAGTTCAGGCGACGATAGTCGACACATAGTCGCAAGCTCCCATCTGCCTTCTTGGTGAACAATATCGGGGAAACCCAGGGTGAAACACATTGTCAGGTGAATCCCTTGCCCTGCATGTCACGACCCGCCCTCGGGGTCCGTGCCGTGACTACCCCAAGCCCGCCTTCCATAGGCCAGGGGCTGGCGACTAGCACCAAGGCGTAAATCCCGGTAAAAAGGGAAGGCATTGCCTTTGAAAAGTAAACACACATCACAGAGTAAACAAGCGGAAAGTAAAAACTAAACAAAGCAGAGTACGACTGAAAGTGCAGAAAGGTAAATGGGCCAGAATACAAACCCAAACTGAAAGTAAAGTACAACTCGAAAAGGGAAAACAACAACTGGAACGTAAAAGCCGCTACACCGAGCTGTCCACTGGAAATCCCACCTGAAGGGTGGGTATAGATAGCTCCTCTGCTCCACGGGTCCCGACGTCCGCTCCGTGCACGTCCCGCCCAGTGGTCCTCCTCCGGGTACCGTCCCGCTATTTAGGCCTCAGCTAAGGTCAACGCTGTCCGTCGTCTGCAACCAACACAACGTAGTGCGGGCGAAGCCCGTGCAGGGGTGAGTATAAGCTACTCAGTAGGGACCCCGAGACCCTTGAAGGTCTCTCAAATCCACAAAGGATAAACCACGAAGAAAAGTACAATCACGAAGTAATAACTGAAACTGCTTAGGTATATGCCCATACATATACCTAAGTCTTCAATTTCAAATACGCTCCAACCTCCGAGCCCAAGTACAACTCAGTCCACACAGGAAAGTAAACGTATTCTACACAGGAAAGCAAAACGTAATCCACACAGGATTGCACAATACAATCCACACAGGAAAGCAACAGATTCAGCTTATACAGGTATACTTCTTCAAGGACGATAAAGATGATCACTGATCCATCTAAGTTGTCGGACCCACAAAGGATCGATAGGTAACTAACCAAAGGACGATAAAATAATCTCTGATCCATCTAAGTCGTCGGACCCACGAAGGATCGATAGGTAACTAACCCCCGCAAAGACCCACACAGGATCGGGCCCACACAGGACCTGTAGGCGCTGGCTCACACAGAACCGCTGAGCGCGGACCCACACAGGATCGGACCCACACAGGATCGGGCCCACACAGGACCTGTAGCACTGATCCACGTAGGATCGCTGAGTGCTAAAGTCGTCGTCGTCGAATCCACACAGGATCTCTGTACTGTCGTCGTCGAATCCACACAGGATCTCTGTAGCAGTCGTAGCAGTAGTAGTCACAGTAACAGTCGCAGCCAGCACTAGGGTTCCCGCACACAGCAAGCTCGTTCGGAGGGTCCGCTCCACGAGCCGAGAGGCTGATACATCAACTGTCACGAAGACCAGAGTTGATGTATCCAAAAGTTCCGTATCGTCAACAGAAACTCATCGCAATAGACGGCGCGTCGATCGGACGCCCGGTCTGAGAGTTATTGGCATTTTCGTCCCCGGGGCCCGGTTGGTTTTTAAGGCAAAACCAACCCGACCGTACTCCACCTGCGTACAAACCTTGGGCGGAGTATACCAAAAGATCCGTCTCACTAAGAGGAACACAACGCGACTGACGGCACGTCAATCGGACGTCCGTAGCTCAAGAAATGAGCGTTTCCGCTCCGAAGGCCCGGTTGGTTTCGTGAACGAACCAACCCGGCCGAACTCAAAGTAAACCGAAACCTTGAGTGCGATATACCGAAACGACCGTCTCGATCCAAGGATCACGTAGCCGCAGACGGTTCGTCATTCGGAGGTCCGAGGCTCAAGTTATGGGCCAAAAACCAATTCTGGTTCGAAACGGGGGGTCCGGGTCCGGGCCGACCCGGCCCGACCCCCCCCCCCCCCCCCCCGGGGCGGCGCGGCGGCGGCGGCGCGGCGGCGGGCCACGGCGGCTGGCGCCTGGCGCCGCACGAGGGTGGCACGCGGGGGGCTAAGCCCCCGCTTCTTCATGTGGCGGCACGGCTATGCCGCGCCGTTTTGATTTAAGAAGCGCCCCCCCCCCCCACGTGGGGGGCCTGCTGGTGCGGAACCGAGGGGGCCGGCTGCCCCCTCCTTCAAAGAACCACCCCCCTCTTAAAGAGGGGGGTTTTGTTGAACCGGCCAGGGGATTTATTCCCCCGGTTTTCTGTCATCCGGCCGGCCAGCTGGCCGGCCGGTTTTCACCAACGGGACCGGAAATTCCGGTCCCGCCTTTGACTTCCGACGCCGGCGGCCCGGCCGCCGGTCTTCACATCCCGCCGCGGCCCGGATCCGGCCGCGGTCTCCTCGTTCCGCCGTGGCCCGGAACCGGCCACGGCGTTCGTCATCCGGTGCGGTGCGACGGCACCGCGCCCCTTCGCCGTGCCTTGATTCCATTCAACGCGGCGCGACGGCGTCGCGTAAAATATTTGCACGATCATCCGCGTGGTGCGACGGCACCACGCCACTTGCTTCGACCCGCAAGAATAAACAAGAACGATGGAGGGGGGTTCGGCCGTGTTCGTGCGGTTCGGCCCCCCTCACGTTAAAATAATAACGCAACTTAAAACATTCAAAAGTCTCATGTTTGACATGCGAAATCCATGATCAAGAAATGGAATAAAATAAATATTGAACCAACAACCCCTACCTCGGGTATAAGGTTCGAGGATTCGTCTACGTTCCACGGAAGACGACGTCGCGGAGGTCGGGCGTCGCGGTAGCCGCTCGTCAAATCCGATGACGAAGGGATGCGTTCGAAGAGACACGTCGTTGGCGAAACTTGTACGCCGACGAAGGTTGTCCGAGGAAGAAGCGCCGTCCCCTTTCGTGGACACGGTAAACGAAGAAGAGCGGAGCGGCTTTCTTCATCAGAAATTGAGTGTTCCTCGTCAAGACTTGAGGAAAGTCAAATAATAAATAAAACAACGAACTCAAGAACCTCTACCTCGATAGTCGCACGTTGACGTAGTTGTGGAATATCGGTGTCGATTCCTTTGACGTCGGAGGAAGAGTCGTTGTCGAAGGCGTTCGTCGCGGAAAACCGTCGCGGAAGAGATGACGTGGAAGAAGTACGTCGCGTCGCGGATACGGCGTCGCGGATGGATCGTGTTCTTCGGCGGAGAAGTTCTTCGTTGAAGAACGACGTTCTTCGCGTTCTTCGTTGAGTTTGAAGAAGAAGAAGAGGCTCTCCAAAAGCTCTCAAGGAGACAACAAACAACCCATAATAAAATAAGACAACTTCTTATTTTATTATTACAAACACATTAGAATTTCAAAAGTTTGAAATTCAAAAAGGTTTAACTCCCATAATTAATTAAGTAACTCAAGTTGACAACATTAAATGAAATGAGTTTAAGGGGAGGTTTTGAGAGAATTGAGGAGTTGGGGGTTCGTGTGGACCCCACCTCACTTAATCCTCCCAAGGGAGGTTAAGTGGATGTGGGTCCCACTCCCAACTCCCTTTGGTAGGACTTAACTAGTTAAAAATAAAATTTGTTCCTCACAAATTTTATTTAACTTAAACTAAAAACCCAAAAACTAACTTTCAACCCGCAACAAACGCAACTCCCGAAAAGGTCTCTTTAAGCGAAAAACGGCGCTGCGAGTTCATCGGTGCCCTCAGATTTCAATTCCGAGCACCGGAACAAAAGTTAGGAATTCCCGCTCGTTCGTTCACTGAACGTACCCGAGCCAAACTTCGGAAAATGATTCCGGGCACTCCGGGCCTCGGAATCAGGTGCCGTCTGAAACCGCGCTCTTGTAAAATTACAAAGAAAATTAAGAAAAAATTTCCTTTGAATTTTACTGGTCATTACATTACTCCCACCTCAGGGCTTTACGTCCCCGTAAAGATACATCAAAACTAGGGAAACAAAAGAGGGTACTGAGCACGCATCTGAGCCTCCCGCTCCCATGTGCTCTCCTGGAGATTCCTGTGCTGCCAACTGATGCGCACAAGAGGAATCGATCGCCCACGCAGGACCCGCTCCTGTCGATCCTCTATCTCCACCGGGACCTCCGTAAAGGTCGCCCCATCGTCAACGTCAAGCTCCCCATGGTCAATGATGTGCGTCGGGTCGTGCACGTATCTCCTCAGCTGAGATACGTGGAAGACGTCGTGCACCCGGTGCAACTGAGGTGGTAGAGCCAGGCGATAAGCCACCTCGCCAATCCTGCTGAGAATCTGTAAGGGTCCGATGAAGCGTGGAGATAACTTGCCGCCTCGGCCAAATCTCCGAATACCACGTCGAGGTGAGACCCGCAAGAAGACGTGGTCGCCATCCTCGAACTCCAGTGGCCTCCGCCTCCTGTCAGCGTATGACTTCTGCCGGCTCTGAGCTGTCCTCATCCGCTCCTAGATGACCTGGACCTTCTTTGTCGTGGCCTGGACCATCTCCGGTCCCATCAGAGCTGCAAGATTTCTTCTTTGCCGAAAAGAGAAATCTGGTCTCATCCCCTGGATGAACCACATTCTTTGCCTAAAATAGTCAATCCTAACATGGATGATACTAATCCATACCAAGGATGACGTCGTAAGGCCTCGACGCTACTACTAAGAGATTCAACAGTTACTCTCGCCTCCAAGGGTTGAGTCACACTGTCGGCATCAGTGTGTGGTAACTGGGTCTCCTCCAGTAGATGTCTCACAAGTGAGGGTCAAGTCAACAGCCAAAACTGGAACCTCCTAGTAACATCACGAAAGAGGTCAGGAACGAAAATATCACAAAGGTATGCGTCTTTTATTATTGCAGCTCATAATACAAGACGCTACACAAAAGCAACAAGGAACCAGAAGTACAAAGGATGTATCCACTAGTTCTGCTCCTGTCCAAAGAAGAGATGCCTCATCGTGCACCTGGAGCATCAAGCTCCACCATCGTCCTATTGCTGCGTGTAGTAGGCTCGCAGCGAGGATCACCATGAGGTCTGCTGGTGTCCTCACTAGCCTAAACACTCGTACCACTACCTCCAGCCAGTCCTCTGCTGCCTGGGGATCCGTCTCCCCGCGAAACCTGTGTGGTCGCTGGTGCTGAAACTCATGCAGTGCGCTGAGGCGACGTGCATCGTCAGCGGCTGGTGCTGGAAGTATCGGGGGATTGGCAGGTAAAGCTACCGCCGGTGCCACTACTGGAAAAGGGCCATGCACCGAGGCCTCGTCGCTCGGTGGGCTGTCGTCACGCTCAACTCTCGGAACCCTAGCTGGCTGCCGTCGTGGGGCCATCCTGAATAGAAAACAGGTGCGCCACGGTCAAACAGTATACCTGGTGAGCTGACACAAAGAAATCACAAAGAAAACTTTGAAACACACACGCAATCAATGTTTTCGTGCATTAAGTCGGAAATCAGAAGTCAGGGTCCTGGTGTACGGATACGTCGGCCGCCGCACCAACACTGGACTCCCTGGACTGATATCCACACTCAATACGCTAAACATTATTGTTTCACATAGAAAAGATCAGAGTTCGCGGTAGAACCGAACTGCTCTGATACCAATTTGTCACGACCCGCCCTCAGGGTCCGTGCCGTGACTACCCCAAGCCCGCCTTCCATAGGCCAGGGGCTGGCGACTAGCACCAAGGCGTAAATCCCGGTAAAAAGGGAAGGCATTGCTTTTGAAAAGTAAACACACATCACAGAGTAAACAAGCGGAAAGTAAAAACTAAACAAAGCAGAGTACGACTGAAAGTGCGGAAAGGTAAATGGGCCAGAATACAAACCCAAACTGAAAGTAAAGTATAACTCGAAAGAGAAAATAGCAACTGGAAAGTAAAAGCCGCTACACCGAGATGTCCACTGGAAATCCCACCTGAAGGGTGGGTACAGATAGCTCCTCTGCTCCACGGGTCCCGCCGTCCGCTCCGTGCACGTCCCGCCCAGTGGTCCTCCTCCGGGTACCGTCCCGCTCTTTAGGCCTCAGCTAAGGTCAACGCTGTCCGTCGTCTGCAACCAACACAACGTAGTGCGGGCGAAGCCCGTGCAGGGGTGAGTATAAGCTACTCAGTAGGGACCTCGAGACCCCTGAAGGTCTCTCAAATCCACAAAGGATAAACCACGAAGAAAAGTACAATCACGAAGTAATAACCGACACTGCTTAGGTATATGCCCATACATATACCTAAGTCTTCAATTTCAAATACGCTCCAACCTCCGAGCCCAAGTACAACTCAGTCCACACAGGAAAGTAAACGTATTCTACACAGGAAAGCAAAACGTAATCCACACAGGATTGCACAATACAATCCACACAGGAAAGCAACAGATTCAGCTCACACAGGTATACTTTTTCAAGGACGATAAAGATGATCACTGATCCATCTAAGTCGTCGGACCCACGAAGGATCGATAGGTAACTAACCAAAGGACGATAAAGATGATCTTTGATCCATCTAAGTCGTCGGACCCACGAAGGATCGATAGGTAACTAACCCCCGCAAAGACCCACACAGGATCGGGCCCACACAGGACCTGTAGGCGCTGGCTCACACAGAACCGCTGAGCGCGGACCCACACAGGATCGGACCCACACAGGATCGGGCCCACACAGGACCTGTAGCACTGATCCACGTAGGATCGCTGAGTGCTAAAGTCTTCGTCGTCGAATCCACACAGGATCTTTGTACTGTCGTCGTCGAATCCACACAGGATCTCTGTAGCAGTCGTAGCAGTAGTAGTCACAGTAACAGTCGCAGCCAGCACTAGGGTTCCCGCACACAGCAAGCTCGTTCGGAGGGTCCGCTCCACGAGCCGAGAGGCTGATACATCAACTGTCACGAAGACCATAGTTGATGTATCCAAAAGTTCCATATCATCAACAGAAACTCATCGCAACAGACGGCGCGTCGATCGGACGCCCGGTCTGAGAGTTATTGGCATTTTCGTCCCCGGGGCGCGGTTGGTTTTTAAGGAAAAACCAACCCGACCGTACTCCACCTGCATCCAAACCTCGGGCGGAGTATACCAAAAGATCCGTCTCACTAAGAGGAACACAACGCGACTGACGGCACGTCAATCGGACGTCCGTAGCTCAACAAATGAGCGTTTCCGCTCCGAAGGCCCGGTTGGTTTCGTGAACGAACCAACCCGGCCGAACTCAAAGTAAACCGAAACCTTGAGTGCGATATACCGAAACGACCGTCTCGATCCAAGGATCGCGTAGCCGCAGACGGTTCGTCATTCGGAGGTCCGAGGCTCATGTTATGGGCCAAAAACCAATTCTGGTTCGAAACGGGGGGTCCGGGTCCGGGCCGACCCGGCCCGACCCCCCCCCCCCCCCCCCCGGGGTGGCCGCGGCGGCGGCGGCGCGGCGGCGGGCCGCGGCGGCTGGCGCCTGGCGCCGCACGAGGGTGGCACGCGGGGGGCTAAGCCCCCGCTTCTTCAAGGGGCGGCGCGGCTATGCCGCGCCGTTTTGATTTAAGAAGCGCCCCCCCCCCCCCCCCCCACGTGGGGGGCCTGCTGGTGCGGAACCGAGGGGGCCGGCTGCCCCCTCCTTCAAAAAACCGCCCCCTCTTAAATAGGGGAGTTTTGTTGAACCGGCCGGGGGATTTATTCCCCCGGTTTTCTGTCATCCGGCCGGCCAGCTGGCCGGCCGGTTTTCACCAACGGGACCGGAAATTCCGGTCCCGCCTTTGACTTCCGACGCCGGCGGCCCGGCCGCCGGTCTTCACATCCCGCCGCGGCCCGGATCCGGCCATGGTCTCCTCGTCCCACCGCGGCCCGGAACCGGCCGCGGCGTTCGTCATCCGTCGCGGTGCGACGGCACCGCGCCCCTTCACCGTGCCTTGATTCCATTCAACGCGGCGCGACTGCGTCGCGTTCTTGAAGATTTTTCCTCGGCGTGGCGCGACGGCGCCGCCTAAAATATTTTCACGATCATCCGCGTGGTGCGACGGCACCACGCCACTTGCTTCGACCCACAAGAATAAACAAGAACGATGGAGGGGGGTTCGGTCGTGTTCGTGCGGTTCGGCCCCCCTCACGTTAAAATAATAACGCAACTTAAAACATTCAAAAGTCTCATGTTTGACATGCGAAATCCATGATCAAGAAATGGAATAAAATAAATATTGAACCAACAACCCCTGCCTCGGTTATAAGGTTCTAGGATTCGTCTACGTTCCGCGGAAGACGACGTCGCGGAGGTCGGGCGTCGCGGTAGCCGCTCGTCAAATCCGATGACGAAGGGATGCGTTCGAAGAGACACGTCATTGGCGAAACTTGTACGCCGACGAAGGTTGTCCAAGGAAGAAGCGGCGTCCCCTTTCGTTGACACGGTAAACGAAGAAGAGCGGAGCGGCGTTCTTCGTCGGAAATTGAGCGTTCCTCGTCAAGACTTGAGGAAAGTAAAATAATAAAGAAAACAACGAACTCAAGAACCTCTACCTCGATAGTCGCACGTTGACGTAGTCGTGGAATATCGGTGTCGATTCCTTTGACGTCGGAGGAAGAGTCGTTGTCGAAGGCGTTCGTCGCGGAAAACCGTCGCGGAAGAGATGACGCGGAAGAAGTACGTCGCGTCGCGGATACGGCGTCGCGGATGGATCGTGTTCTTCGGCGGAGAAGTTCTTCGTTGAAGAACGACATTCTTCGCGTTCTTCGTTGAGTTTGAAGAAGAAGAAGAGGCTCTCCAAAAGCTCTCAAGGAGACAACAAACAACCCATAATAAAATAAGACAACTTCTTATTTTATTATTACAAACACATTAGAATTTCAAAAGTTTGAAATTCAAAAAGGTTTAACTCCCATAATTAATTAAGTAACTCAAGTTGACAACATTAAATGAAATGAGTTTAAGGGGAGGTTTTGAAAGAATTGAGGAGTTGGGGGTTCGTGTGGACCCCACCTCACTTAATCCTCCCAAGGGAGGTTAAGTGGATGTGGGTCCCACTCCCAACTCCCTTTGGTAGGACTTAACTAGTTAAAAATAAAATTTGTTCCTCACAAATTTTATTTAACTTAAACTAAAAACCCAAAAACTAACTTTCAACCCGCAAAAAACGCAACTCCCGAAAAGGTCTCTTTAAGCGAAAAACGGCGCTGCGAGTTCATCGGTGCCCTCGGATTTCAATTCCGAGCACCGGAACGAATGTTAGGAATTCCCGCTCGTTCGTTCACTGAACGTACCCGAGCCAAACTTCGGAAAATGATTCCGGGCACTCCGGGCCTCGGAATCAGGTGCCGTCTGAAACCGCGCTCTTGTAAAATTCCAAAGAAAATTAAGAAAAAATTTCCCTTGAATTTTACGGGTCTTTACACTGCAAGTCCTACAACTGTACTCGTAGCTCTCGAAGCATAGATGGGGCCATCTGATACGCTGTATTGGTTATCGGGGATGTCCTGGGGTACAGATCAATATAAAAGTCTACCTCTCTATGAAGAGGTAGTCCTGGAACATCGTCAGGGAAAACGTCCGCATACTGATCCACCACTGCAGGAAAACTATGACTCTGCACGTCAACTGCTCATAGGATATTGCTAGCCAACTGATGAGTGATGGGATGTCCTCTCCTCTACGTGAGTCCATCCTGTGCTGCGAAGGATCCCTTGTCATCGGTGATGGTGAACCTTCTCCCGTTGGTACGTACACATCACACCTTGTTCCTAATACAATCAATCTGAGCATGGACTGTAGATAACAAATCCATGCCCATGATAATGTCTTAAGGCCTCGACACCGCTACAAGATGATCTCAGCCGAAGCTCTCACCACCTAGAGTAATCTCACACTGCTGGCACGAGTGTGTAATCGTCGAGTCTGCACCCGTAGGAGTCCCTAGCCATAAGGATCGAGCAAACGGATCTATCAGAATCTCTGAGCTCTGAATAAGGGCAGCAGATATGAATGAATGACTCACTCCTATGTCTATAATAACTGCAGCATGGGAGGAATAGACACAGATAGAACCTCGAATCATCTCGGGCGTGTCGTGGTCGTTGGCCGACGTGGCCCGAAGTTGTCCCTGTCTCTACCTGCCAGCTCCCTGTGGTGGGGGAGGACCTCCTGGTGTTGGTGGTGGTAGAGCCTCAAAGCATCACCCACCACCTGCTGCTCGACCAGCTCCTCTTCCTCATCCACCTGCTCCCTACATACCGCCACGGTCGACCCTCTACCTATACCTTGGTGTGCCCTCAACCGTCTGTTGTTCCTCGGTATGGCGAGTCGGGCATTCACGAGCCATGTGGCCCTGCCCGCTGCATGCGTAGCACTATCTGCCTCTTGAAAGACTGGCTCCCACTTGTGTGCCCTGCACTGCTGAGCCAGTGTCCTGAGGTTGTCTGCCTGAGGGTCTGGTATTCCTGGACCCATGAGTCATCCATCGATTGCCTGCTGCAGAAGACTCTGCTACATGCCGCCCTGCGGTGGGTCTCGCCGCTGATGTAGACTCAACAAGAAAGCTCTCGATCAGAAGGGCTCTCTCCAATACCCCTGCCTGTGTCGGAATACTAAGGGAAATAAGTGATTCCATGATCTCCTGCCTCAATCCCTGCTCGAAGGTCCGGGCCCGGAAGAATGGGTCCTGTACCATGTCTGTCGAGTAGCGCGAATGATCGGTAAATCTCGCCAAGTACTGGGCGACCGTCAAGCTACCATGTCGCAGCTGAAGAAGCTCCGGAATACGCAACACACAGAGGGTGGCTGGGATGAACTCCATGAGAAAGAGGCTTTCAATGTCAGTCCATAGTGGAGATGCCTCATCGTGCACCTGGAGCATCATGCTCCGCCATCTGCCTACTGCCACGTGCAGGAGGCTCACTGCGAGGATCTCCATGAGGTCTTATAGTGTCCTCACTAACCTGAAAACCAGTACAACTGCCTCCAGCCAATCCTCGGCTTCCTGGGGGTCCATCTCCCCACGGAACCCTGGTGGTCGCTGGCACTGAAACTCATGCAGTGCACTAAGGCGAAGTGCATCATCAGTGGCTGGGGATGGAAGCATCGGTGGCTCGGCGGGTAGAGGTTCTGCCGGTGCCTCTCCTGTCATAAGACTCTGTACCGACACCTCGTCGCTCGGTGGGCTGTCGTCAATCCCAACTCTCGGAACCCTAGATGGCTGCCACTGTGGGGCCATCCTGAAAAGTAACAGGTGCGCCATGGTCAAACAGTACACCTGGTGAGCTGACATAAAGTAATGACAAAGAAAACTTGAAACACACATGCAGTCAATGTTTTCGTGGATTATGTCAGAAATTGGAAGTCAGGGTCCTGGTGTACGGATACAGCGGCTTCCATACTAACACTGGTCTCCATGGACTGATAACCACACTCAATACTCTTAACAATATTGCTTCACATAGAAAAAAATAAGAGTCCTGAGTTCTGCGGTAGAACCAAACTCCTCTGATACTAATTTGTCACGACCTGTCCTCAGGGCCTGTGCCGTAACTACCCCAAGCCTGCCTTTTATAGTCCAGGGGCTGGCGACTAGCACCAACGCGTAAATCCCAGTAAAAAGCGAATGCATTGCCTTTGTAAATTAAACAAACACCACAGTGCAAGAAAGAAATAGAAGTAAACACAAAGTAAAAACTGGGTACAATAGTAAGTGCGGAAATGTAAGTGGGCCAGAATACAAACCCAAACTGAAAGTAAAGTACAACTGGAAAGGGAAAATAGCAACTAAAAAGTAAATTCATAGCCTCGAGCCGTCCACTGGAAGTCCCACCTGAAGGGTGGGTACAGATAGCCTTCACAACTCCTCGGGTCCAGCCGTCCGCTACAAGTACGTCCTGCCCAGTGGCCCAGCTCAATGAATCATCTTGCTCAGCAAGCCTCAACCACAATCAGCGATGTCCATCATCTATAACAAACCCAACGTAGTGCGGGCATAGCCCATGTAGGGGTGAGTATAAGCTACTCAGTAGGGACCCCGAAACCCTAGAAGGTCTCCCAGAATCCACAAAGGATATTCCACAATGGAATGCTACAATCACGAAGTAACAACCGATTCTACTTAGGTATATGCCCATACATATACCTAAGTCACCAATTCTAATTCGGATCTAACATCCGAGCTCATGTACAACCCAGTACACATAGGAAGACACAACCAAATCCATACAGGAAATCATAATGTAATCCACACAGGATAGCACAACACAATCCACATAGGAATGTGAAATAAGATCCAGCTCACACGGGTATACTTCTTCGTATGATGATAAAGATGATCAGATGTAGCCACTGATTCATCTAAGCTGTCGGACCCACAAAGTATCGATAAATACTAACCCCCTCAATGACCCACATAGGATCTGACCCACATAGGATCGATAAGTAACTAACCCCCGCAATGACCCACACAAGATCGGACCCACACCGGATCTGTAGGCACTGGCCCACACAGGACCGCAGAGCGCTGACCCACATAGTATCGGACCCACACAAGATCTATAGCACTGATCTAGATAGGTTTTCTGAGTGTTGTAGTCATCACCGTCGAATCCCCAGAGAATTTCTGCATAGTCGTCATCGTCGCCGCAGTCGCAGCCAGCTCTACGGTTCCCACACATAGGAAGCTCGTTCGGGAGGATTCGATCCACGTGTCGATGGTCTGATACATCAACTGACATGTAGTCCGAACATGATGCATACAATTGTTCTGTATTGCCAAAAGGAACTCAAAGTCATAGATAGCGCGTCAATCGGACGCCCGGTCAATGAGTTTTTGGCTTTTTCGTCCCAGGGGCCCGGTTGGTTTTTAAGTCAAAACCATCCCGACCTTACTCCACCTGCATCCAAACCTCGAGCAGAGTTAGCTAAAATGTATGTCTCACTATGAGGAATCCAACAAAGTTGATGACACGTCAATCGGACGTCCGGAACTCATGTTACAAGCGTTTCTGCTTCGAGGGCCCGGTTGGTTTCGTGTACGAACCAACCCGGACGAACCCAAAGTTCTCCGAAACCATGAGTGCAATATACCAAATCGATCGTCCCGATCCTAGGATCGCATCGCAACTGAATGTGCATTGTTCAGAGGCCCATAGATCATGTTATGGGCATCAGATCGAATGTGGTTCGGTTATAGGGTGTCCGGGCCCGTTTCGACCCGGCCCGATACCCCCAGGGTCTACCCGAATTGGGTCGACCCGAACCGGGACCGGGTCTGGCCCGCATTGGCGTGGCCCGGTGCACAGGCACTGTCCGAGTGGCCAGGCGGCCGGCGCGGACGTTACAGCCGAGCGAAGGGGCGGGGGGGCGTGCTACCCCCGCTTGGAGAAACCACAACCCCATAATGGGGCCGCAGACGTCCGGCCAACCGGGGGTTTCAAACCCCGGCTCTTCCACTGCACGGTCGGCCCGCTCCGGCCTGCCGGCTTCTACCGCCACGGGACCGAAAAGGCCGGTCCCTCCTACTCTGACACCGGTGGCCCGGAACCAGCTTCCTGTTCCCCCAAGTCCCCCACGTCCCGGAACCGGCCGCGACCTTCATTCGTCTGGTGCGGCGCGACGACGTCATGCCCCTCCGCCACGGCCCCGCTCCGGCTGCGGTGTATTCGGGTTTTTTCCCGGCGCGGTGCGACGGCGCCACGACTTGGTTCAACATTCAAATGCGCAGCGCGATGGCACCACACATCATTGCCGGTCGTCCCCGCGTGGTGCGACTGCACCGCATCACTTCCCTTCGAACTGAAACCACAAATAATAATAAGGGAGGAGGGTCGACCGTGTTTGTGCGGTCCGGCCCCCTCCCATTAAATGATATCAAGTGGTATAAATGAATAAGGATATATGACGAAAAAATCTCAAATAAAAACACATAAACCCCTACCTCAGCGTTGTCGTCGAACGAGCATTCGTCGTAGAATTAACCATCGCGTTCGAAGAGGATCGTCGTGGAAGAAGAGGATCGTTGCGGAAGGAATTTCATTGGCATTCGGTGATCACTGAGGAATTCGTCTCTCACCATTGTCCGCCATCGGAGGTCGGCGTTCTTCGTCTGCGGCTGTGCGTTATTCACGTTCTTCATCGAAGAAAGATGAATCCTCTCTTTTTCACCCATGGTCTTAACACAACACAAAACCCAACTTAATAAAATAATCCCTTCCCTTATTTTATTATCATAACATAAGAATTTTAAATTCAAAAGATAATAAATGAACAATTAAATCAATGTATTAATTGTAATGTTTTAACCGCCTAATTTAATGAGGTGTTTCTTAACCAAAATAAATGCACCATTAACATTATTAAAAGGGGGGGTGTGCGGATGCATTACTTAGAGGGAAAGAAACAGTGGGGCTCGTGCGAGGCCCACCTTACAAATATCCTACCAAGTGGGTAGGATATTGTGGGTCCCATCTTATCCGCTTAACTCAGTTTATGCCACTTTATGTATTATAAAAAAAATTGTCACACCAATTTTATTAAAATCCTTAACTTATACCCAAAAATTAAAAACTACACTCGAGCAAACACATCTCTGGAAAAGGCGTTTCTTAGCAATTACCGGCACTGCGATTCCATCGGTGCCCTTAGAATCCGATTCCGAGAAACGGTTCAAAAGTTAGAAAAACCCACTCGTTCGTTCACAGAATGTATACAAGCTTAACATCGGAAAATGATTCCAGGCACACCGGGCCTCAGAATCAGGTGCCATCAGAAACTGTGTTCTTTTAAAATCACAATGAAAATTAAGAAAAAATTTCCCTTGATTTTTACGGGTCTTTACACAAACATATAATTTTTTCCAACTTTGAGAGGTTGTATTGTTTGGATGCATGGTTTGAAAAACCGTGTGCAAACTGTGTGCATGCTACTGTCCGGAGGAGAAGGGTCACACGATTTTCATGGGTCGGCCGCATGGTTTATCTAGGTCGTGTGCAAGCCGAGCGCCCAACATTGTCTTGCCCATATTTTCTTTATTTCATGCCCCGAGCCCCCAGAACACCCCCAAGGCCTCTCATATCTTCAAGATCATTTTAAAAACCAAGAAAAAAACAAAGGATTCAACCAAACACAACAAAAACATACCTCTCCAAAAACAAGGATCTTAAATATCTATTTGATAATTAATCTCCAAAAGATTTTACAACTATGGTGGATCTCTATAAACTTGTATGGAATCTAATATTTTCACATGTGATGAATCTAATATATTTCTTAACAATAGAGAAATATTAGATTCATTTTAAATTTATAGGATTTCACGAGTTACTTATAGGTGGGAAGCTAAATCCCAAACATGATCCAGAATCCAAAAGTGTTGATATTCATATTGATTTACTTCATTTTCATCCAAAATATAAAAATTATACTCTTAGAATATATTCAATGGAAGACCTTTCCAAGAATTTTGTATAGTACATCTCGTTGATGATAATCATTATAACACTTATATGGATATTCTGCAACATTCACATTACACTGAATGTTTTGAACATTCTTCAACATTTCAGATACAATTTCAGAATCTATCAGCTTTTGTTCTTCAACATCATCCCATCAATTTATAGTCATGTATTTCAGAAAATGATTTCCTCATATCGTGTAATATAAATTTAGAATTGAAATTTTTGTTACATTTGAACTTAAGAAATTGGATATTTTTATGCAAACTTCAACAGAATTCCCATGAGTATGATCTCAATATATCATATACTATTTGAATTTTCCTCACATATTGACCATCTATAACTGGGTGATAAGAATCAACAAAACTCTACTCTATCTGTAATAATATTTTAAAAATTCTCTAGAAGATTGATGAAAAAATCACATCTCATTTAGATAAAATGTAGATATCTACTCTATGGAGTTTTCCACATCCCATATATATGTCTCTGCATTTTAATGAGGGGATAAATCATATTTTATGGATATAAATGGAAATTTATTACTAAAATTTTCTAATACAACAAAAATATATATATGGACATTAAGAATTATTGATAGACCTATTTCTCAATCCATGGAGATGTTTTCCAATTTTTATACAGGTATAGGTAATGGTTGTAACATAACATTATACCACATTATTTCAGCTAGAACACAATGAATTAAAAAACATGTATATGCATAATAACCAATATATTACCTCAAAATATTCTATTAAATGTTTTTATATTGGTCAAAATTAATAATTGTGAATCCTATAATAATAGAGAATTATGGTCAATGAGAAAAATACCAAATTTCCTGATTATGTTTTGGATTTAGTGGATCCCATATCAGGGTTCCAAAATATATCACAACATATTTATAAAAGTATATATTCACAATGTGTAACAATGTTTTCTACAGAACTACATCATCTTTTTTGCATCATCAATATTTATGATAATGGTTTGTTATGTATTATACAATGAAATGTTTTTTTACTGTTTCCCTTATTATTTCATGATTAACTATTTAAAAAACCATAAATATGTTTTCACAGTAAAAATTAATCATAGATATTATATCATGATCATTCCCACTCAAAAAATCTACCAACCCTTTTGTCATCACAATGTTGTATTGTATTATGCAGTCATATTCATTGATTAGTTATAATCATATCATTTTTTTAAAATTTATCAACATATATGTGTATCTATATGTCATGATATTTTTATTATATATTTATCATAATTTTCTCCATGGAGGTAATTCTTCCTATTAATTAATGAAATAATACAATTAAATGATATCAAATCATGCAATAGGTAATGTTTTCATGGGTCCATATTTATTGTGAGGGATAAAAAATTATGTTATAATTATTTATGAAGATTCATCCTAATACATTTTTCAATGAATCTATATATATCAAGAACCCTTCATCCCTATAGGGTATTGTATTTTCATGTTCCTCAAACATTATATTCCTTAGTTCTGAAAAACATTCTTCAAATTCATCCATGAAGATGAAATTCATACCCTTCCATGTTAACATCTATAGCAGGTTCAATTGTAGGGATAAATATAATCAAAATAGTCTACAGTTTACTTTTTACAAAATAAAATTATCGATAACAATTATTTTGGCTGGTTTGGGGTATTTTATTATAACATTTTTCTTTGATCAATATAAAATTATTCTGTTACTAGTTATATTGTTTCCATGGAATGAACAAATTATTTATATAATTTACACATCGTCATTATTGAATGTAGTATATACTTTCATGAGTTCACTGATACAATCCAAAAAATATTCTTCAAACTCTACATTCCATATTTCTGATATGGGAAAATAATATATAAATGAAATCATAAACTAGTCCTAGTATTCTCTAAAACACCATTCATTAGTTCAATGAAGATGTTCAGAAAATTTTTATAAAAAATACAATCACTATATACCCATAGATTCTATACATAATTACAAAATATTTCATTGAAATTTCCTCCATTTTAACTCATAAATGGTGATATATAGATCGTGGGTTGGTCGTTGAGTTGTACAAATGTCCTCTAATATTTTTAATCAGTTGTGAATACAGTATATAGGGTACTTGTTTTTAATCATGATATTTCTAAAACCATGGTAGTTAAATGAATTGATCAAGGATGCAATATTCATTTTTTCATGAAGGACCAATCTAGATCATGAGGAACTATTATGTAATATAAATTCCTTTACAATTTTTTCATGTATATAAATTTTGGATTCATTATTTTATACATTATATATTCTACATAGAATCTTTGAGATACACATATATAGATGTATGAGTTCTATTTAACACTCATCATCAAGATCTTGGAGAAGACGAATAATTACTCGCTAAAATACACCATTATATCCATATAAACAAGGCATATCATTAATGATGAACACATCCTTGATCATTTTATCTTTCAATACCTTAATTCCATATATTTAAACCCTTTTATATAATTTTCCTCCATGTAAACTTCCAAATTATTCATATCTTTGAACTTCATAAGATAATTCATTCAGATAAGAAATGAGATATACTTTCCAAAATAATTGGTTTTTAATTTATACTAGGAAATCCAATCAGTAAAAAAAATTACATTAGGTTTAGATGGTTGATGTATAATTATACAAACATGAAATATCCTTAAAAATCAATAATTAGAGAAAATTTATGTATCATAGACATGATAAATTTTGCATCAACTAACACAGATAATAGATCAATATCTATCACTTATGGTTCTGATTCCAGATTCATATAAAAATTGTTCTATATAAAATAATTTCATTAACTACAATCAAATAATGTACATGAAGATAAAGAATAATATGTAATTATATCATTATTCACATCACTGTCATGATCTACCTTTGTTGTAGTAATCATGATTTTCAATCCATATTTCCTTAATTATGGAGTTTTCTTGGGAAAATTTTCATCATTTTCTAATGGGTTGGGAACTTAATTCACATATCCTCCAAACCACATTACCATGAATCATAGTTATATTGGAAAATAATAATATGTGAGAATTTTCATCTCATTTTTGTTAATCACCATCATACTATTTCTTTCACTATTTGGGATTTATAGAATATTTTTTCACACAAAAAAATCCCAAATAATGTATGGAAGTTACTATAGTTCTTTAACAAAAAATCATGGAATTTAGGGGTTTGAATGATATTTCTCATATAGGACATACCATTATGGTTCCCCCGGAATTAATTCATCGAATTTCCCTACCTTATGTTTCGATATAACCTATATTGCATATCCTCATTTATAAAAAAATCATTCCATTTCATTATTAAATCTAAATTCCATTATAGAAAAATATTTTTGAAGAATACTATTTAACCCAATAAATTTATATTTTCAGATTTGATATAAAACTCGATGTGTATCTACTGAGCATCAATATTTTTTCCCTATATTTTCTAATTGATTCATCCTTCTTTAGCTTAACTTCATGATTTTATTCTCTATAAAAATTGATTATTTTGATGAAAATACATTGTAATGATCACTTTTTAAACTCTTTCCATTAAATTAGATATATATACTCATTCATTATTTTGTTATTAATGAGTTTAATCCATTGGTCAGTTACTACATAAATATAAGAAGTACAGAAAAAACCATATCATGATCATAGAAAAAGAGAATAGGAAATAAATTTTTAGTATAATTTGTTCATTTATTTAAAATAATTTAATTGGAAAATCAAAGAAAATAGTGTGTATATTCCCACCTAATAGACTCAATATAAATCTCTTCCAACCATGGTGCTTTTGGTGATTAAATTTTTTTTTACTCATTTACTATCATATTTTATTTAATTCTATTATGATATATTATACTAAAACTCACATTCCATTTGAATGTTAATTGGGGAAACCATAACTTTATCCCTCACATCTATTTTTTACCAATATACATCAAGTTTAAACTATTTCTAAAACCCTAATGGAGTTAACAAGAATCATGAGTAATTAACATTATAAGATAATAAGGACAAAAAATAATTACATGATAAACTACCATACAATTTGAAAAATTATGTATGTTTCATAATTTATTATGTTAAACCTATTTTATTGATGGATAATCAGTATGATTTTACTTGTCACCTATTACCAAACTGAAAGAATTAAATCAATTTTCATAATGATTCCTAATGAAGATATGATCAATCAATGAATGTCACCATTAATTTTCAAATAAATTATACAATTATATCTATATTGTAAACCATGTAATTATTGAGTTGATACCAAAAAATACATATTCAGGGTTATTATCCCCATGTATAACTATTCCTAATTCTACAACCTCATGTAATATCAATATGGAAATGTTATTATAGAATTTCCCTTACTATATAAATTAAAAATTTTATTTATATCATTGTATACGAAGACTCATCACTTGCGCTTTCAGTAATTTTATCTATCCCTAAATCCAAAAATAGAATCTATAATATCCAAAATTAACAACATGTTTTATCTTATAAAACATATAGATACCAAATATAAAAACACCATTAAGTTAAAATTTTTATCTAATGTAATACATGACAGAACATAATAAAAAAAAGAATATTTCTTGGAACTATTAGTTGCTAATCTTCGGAGAATATCCATATAATCATCTTGTTTTACAAAATTTAATATCATTTCTCCTTAAGGGATATTTACTATTCTATATTATATAAATTCCATCAGAAAGAAAAATACTCATATACTAGTTAATGAAAACATAAAAAGGAGTTTAATAAAAATATTCCTCGTTTGATTTGTAATCCTTTTATTCAGGATGGTTTAATGATAATATGAAGAAACATTAGCATCAATAATATATCATAACAACATGAGTGATATTCAAAGGATAGAAGGGAGCTTTAATGTAAATGGAATTTTAAATTAATTACACAAAATTAGATTTAAAAATAATATTAGACATTAAATTGATTAATGTAATATAATCAAACACTTGAATCATGAGAGAATAAAATCCAAATTAAAATGCCTTTTTTCTATGTAAAAAAATAAGATAGGGAAAAATTACATACATTAATTATAACATCAGCGTCAATGATTAACAAAAACTAACGAGTATTTTTTCACTCTTATCTCCGGATACATTAAATCTCCATCAATGTATTTGATGGAAATATAGGACCCTTCCTGTTAGTAATCCATACTAATTTATGACTGTTAAAAATAATTCACCTATCAATTCATAATAACTAATTGATAAAATAGGTTTCATGAACTATCCCAATTGTAATCACTCAAATTTATTAATTAACATAAGGAAATAATTTTTTATTGAAACTATAATTTAAAATCGTTCACCATTCATAAAAAACACGTATAAATTAAATGGATTTCATAAAACATCTAAATGTTATAAAATATGTTATTGATTGAAATTGTTTTATTTGGAAACAAGATCTCTCAAAATAATAAAATAATTAAAGAATCATAAATGGTAGGACATAGAATATAAATAAAATAGTTTTACATCATATATAGGAAAATTAGTAGCAAATCATGAAAAGAAATATCATAAGATTATTTTGAATTCAACAAGGAAAAATACATTTTAAAGTGTCACTTTTTAAAAAGACGCCATTATTTTTATTAATGGGAAAATAAAAATATCATTCAATTAGATTTAAATTAAAAAATATTTTATCCTAAAATAGAAGATATTAAATTATTCAATACGGTATTTCATGGAAAATTTACTCTAAATATAAATCTTTATTATGTAATGAAAGGTGTTTGTGTCACCTAATACTTTACCATTAATATTAATTTTTATTAAATTTATTTAACATCCTATATAATAACGATAAAATTGTTTAAAAAATTTTTATAAAACATATTCACAAATATTTCTAACTGTATATTTCATTAAAAACAACTCCCTAAATGTATTATATTTTAATAATAACATTACATATTTAGTTACGGATTATCATGATTATTTGAATTGGTTTGTTAAAGTGGTGTGATTCTTCCTTCTTATCCAAATTATCATCATTTCAAAAGAATTTAATACATTATTATTTATGTTTTATAATGATCTAAAATCATATAATTCTATTATGTGGGGTTTCAGTTCAAATTTCGTGAATATGAAAACCATAATGTACTAGTTTGAGGATATTTCCAATATCAATATATTACCTTCTAAAAATATTAAATTATAATTTCATTCATAAAGAAAAAGATTATTTGTATTTATTAATTATATATATCATATATATCATTATTTTATAATTTAAATATATTGATGACATCATTAGTTATAAACAAATAACAATAATTCAATTGAGGTGGTAGCCCGTACACACACATCAATTATTATTTCTTTTTTACATTGTAAATCGATAAAGTGAAATATTTTATATAATTTAATATTATTAAATTTTATAAAAATTTTATACTTATATTTTAAATTCCCTTTTATGACTATCCCTATAATGAGTTTGGGGGAAATGAAACATATTTCATCATGGAGGATGTTTTCCCAAAACCACATGATCGACGATTTCAATTTTTTTAATAGAAAATGGAAATGAGGTGAATTTTTATATAATAATTATAATGAAATACCGGTAAAATTAATCTATAGATATTTTTAAATATGGTTTAATGGAAATTTTCCAATATGATGGGAATAAAAATAGATAGGCTTTAGAAATGAGTAGTGATAAATTTATACATTAATTTCTTGGTTGTTTTATTTGATAAGTGTTTAAGACTTTTAGGGATAGTCCTTTGAGATGAATAGAATAGAATTATGGTTTCATATAGTGTTGAGGATAGGGTTAGGTATTTATATTTTATTAAATTAGTTTTCATGTGTTAGTTGAAGTGATTATTGGACTTCCCCTTTTATATTATAAATTGATAGGGTATTTAAAAGTCCAAAAATATTTGTAATAATGGGAAGTCCCTCTCATATAATGTGGCTCCAAAATTAAAAAAACGAATAAGAGATGGTATGGGGTCAATAGAGACTTCAAAACCACATTCCCAAACATTAGTAAACCTTTTTTGTGTCTTCAAATTTTGGATAATGACGTTTTATTTATTTTTAAATTTTTAAATTTTAATTAGGTTTTCAAAAAATATTTTACCCTCCATGAATGAAAATAAATAAATATTAATTAAAAATATTTTATGTTATTATTAAAAATATCACATAATTTTTTTTCTAGATAACTAAATTTATAAAAAATCATTTTTAAATACACTATTTATATTGTATAATAACAATTTGTTTTTAAAAATATAAGTAACATTATTATTTTAAAAATATGTGTTTTTAAATAAATATTTACAACTGTAAAATAAAAAATTAATTTTAAAATATATTTGTTGTTAATGAAAGTTTTTTAATATATTTATAATTCCTAGTTATTTATACATAAATAATTTCATTTAAGACATGTTACATGCTGGAATGATCTTTTTAAAAATTCAATTAAATGCATTTTTTTAAAAAACAATAAAACATAACTAAAAGTAGTTATTGTAATATTATAATAATAAATATATATAACTATTTCAAAAATTATTTTCTAATATTTATAAATGTTTCTTTATGATAAAACCACAAAATAATTTTGAATTTTTTTAATAGAAAATAAATTATTCATTTATTTACCATTTTTTTGAATTACAAGTAATCATAAATACATCAAATAGTAAAACAAATATTTTTTAATAAATATTATCCATTAAATATAATTCAATACATTCTCCACCATAAATGTAAAAATTTATCAAAAAGGAACATATATTTGATAATATAGTTAAAACTGTTTATAATAGGATTTTCAATTGATACTATCAATTAACAAATATATATTTTAAAAAAACATTGGGGTTCCATTAGTATTTGTTGCTGTTTGTGGAGTAAACTATCTAATGTGTTACTTATTTAAGGTTAAAATTTTCAATTATACCATACATTGATACACATGATTTTTAGAGACATAATCAATTTCATAAATGGGGATATATGAGAGACATATAAAATAATTTAGGTGATAATATTCCAAATCATTTTATGGTCAAGGACTACTCTAGAATATCATTGTTCAACATTGTATATGGATATCTATTTATAAAATATGTTGCGAGTTAGACTAATCTTGCCCATATTTGAATTGATATTGATAAACATAGTCTCAATATTTAAGCCTTCTCAATCAGTGAATGGTTTATCTAATGTGTTATAAAATTATGTTCTATTCATTTTATAATAATATTTATAATCATAATTAAATTCCTAAAAAAATTTATTGTTACAAAATTCCCTTGAGATATAAATTATTATAATTAGTTTAATTATTTTTAACCTCATTATCTATTTCTGGTTATTATAGGGATGATTTTTAAATATTTGGACATTTTTTAATTCTTCACAATTATCCTACACAGATAGTAATAACAATTAAATCCCCATTTTGTTTCCTAGATGTGTCTATGGTGTGTTATACGACATGAACATTAAATATTAAACCATGCAGAAAGTGTGTGGTGGGGATCATTGAGTGGACAATGACAAGTGGTATGGTTTGAGAATAGTTTTCTAATCTGTGCATCTGGCTATGAGTAAATTTTCACAAGTTCCTTGTCTAAAAAATGGTAAGTGCATGGTTGGTGCATAGTTTGGTAAATCATGTTCAAACCGTGTAGGATTCCATAATTTCTAAATCATGGTTTTAATTTTAGGTTTAATTATTTTATTTTATTCTTTTTTTATTTCATATATTTTTATTTCATTATTCTCAACCCATGTCTGTCACATAGATCCACACTCCCTTATCCCATGGGGCATGCGATCCCCCCTAAAGGATCCCTTTTTCTCTGGAAAATTGACAAAATTTCTAATTTTTTTCAGCTGACATCTCGAGGTAGGCCCACTTCTATGGTTATTCTCCCTCTTTGTCCAATTTCTCAACTCCCTATAACCACATATTGTTTGGATTAACATTAGGTTTTGGTTTGTTATGAATTTTTGATGTCTAATCCCAGGATAGAGTGTGAAATGTGTTTTTTTAGTCATCTTCATGCATGTTTTGTCATTCACTATTGATGTAAAATGTTGATGGATTATTATATTTTTCCTCCATTGCGTGTGGTAGAATTTCTTCTACTACGTTGTTTAGACTGATTTTAATTAATGTATTTTGAGGATTTAAGGTTATTATTATTTTGTAGTAATTTATAGATATTTTTGGATTTGTTTTGAGCGATCGTTGTAGAAGGATAATGTGAATATCCAATAGCGGGAACATATTTATGCGTGTTCCCAATTTGTATAAATTCACCAATAGAAGGATGGATATATATAATGGGTCTAGGTGTGCCTAAATATATAAATGAAAATCATTATTTATTTATGTTTAAATTTATATTATAACATATAGGAATATGTGTAAGGATCCCCATGTTTAGATTTGGCCATGAAAATTTTTATATAGGGGTTTAGGTCCATTAAATATAAGAGAAGGTACATATGTGTGCAAGATGTGAATGAATGGTTATATGTTACCATCGTCATTATAAGCTCTCCTTGAGTTTGATGTTGGTTCGCTTTGCCCATGCACTTAATTTAAACTCCAGAATTTCTCAAGTGATTTAAAAGTATTTTTTAATACTAAATATTATGTATATTATATGAAATTTGACGGTTATGTTTGGTTTTGGAATTTTATTTATTTTTCATGTTAACCATTACAATTTTTCATGTGTATTCTTCAATAAAATATAATTACATGATTATTTTATAATATTCAACATTTTATTTTCATAAAATTGGTTATCAAAACGTTTTTGGGAGAGTGATGGGTATTTACAAAGATGTTTAGTGTTATTAAATTTTATTTAATGCCGAATTTAATGAAAATGGGGTTTTTGGTATGTTTGTTAATTACATGGGTTTGGTGTGAATTCAATATTAAATGATCATTTTACTATTTAAAATGAGTTAATTTGATTTATTCATGGTTACAATATTGTTTTTAAATGTGTACTGTATTGGTTATTAAATTGGTTTTGTTAATAGTTTTTTAATTTTAATGTTATAGGAAATATAGTTTTCTATAGTTAATTTATTCCATTTAAAATGGTGAGGCCTATTTCGATCATTGAGAATGTTATATTGAATTGAACAAAACCACTTGAGTAATGCCCCTTGGTTTAAGTAATATGATTTTTGTACCAAATGGGTGATACATGATATATTCCTAGTGAATTATTGTTTGTCATAAAAGGGATATGTGCTCAAGGAGGTAGATCGATGGTGAGAAGTTGGGTAGGTTTTTTGGTAAATAAAATGACATATATATATATATATATAATATGTATTGAGAGAAAAACACCTCTATTTTACATAGAGAACCTTTAAAACCTGGGTATCTAGGTGGGTAGCGTATGTCATCAATTCTACATGGATACGAAATGTTGAGGCTCGAATCACCATAGATGTATTGATGCAACAACACTGTATATTAAAATAGTGATAATTGGAGACAACTAGACCATGTGATTCATTCCCCACTACTGGCTCGAGCATGAGGATCTTATGGGTTTTGTAATATGACCAGATTCCACTAGTCCATGGGATTTGTTTTCATATAGCGCATCATGAATGAAAACATTTTGGATTATTTATTCAATATAATGTCACTAATGTATTTTAATTAAGGCCCCACAAACATATCTTCATAGGTTTTTCACATTGTTCTTGTGATGATATTTCCATCTCAGTTCCATTATGTTTGTTTCCTCGTTTTTGAATCAATAAATTAATATAAATTAATTTAGATTAATTTTGAAATGTCATTCAATTCAAAGAAACTACTTTTCAAATGTTGTTATTAAGTAATTGTTTTCTACAAAATTCAATCTTGTAAATTGAATTTGATGAAATGGAAAAAAATACTTTTAATGTCCTATTATCAAATGGTCATGTCTCATTTTTCATTTTAGAGGAAGGAATAATGAATAGTTTTATTGGACATTCCTACTATGTTTTAATACACATTCCAAAATAATCTTCTTAATATAATTTTTGTCGCATCCTGCTCCAGTTTTCTCATAGAGAGAGTGTGATCATGTGGTGGTAGGTGACCCATGAGGTCACATGGAGGTATGTAAAATTTTATTTTCATTCTTCTATTTTTTTTTATATTTTATATCCAATTTATATTTTTTAATATTCATTTTTTCATGGGATAAAGTATTACCAATTGTGTATTCTTGATGATTTGCAGTAGAATTCATCAGAAGTGTATCATTACTGATTCTTGGGCCTTCTCGTGGGCTATATTGTGTATTCATATAAGGGTTTGATCAGAATGGTTTGTTAAAAATGGTATAATATAAGGCCCATGTTATTTAGTATTTATGGTAGATTGGAAATAATATTTTCATGGTTTTGGAGGAAGATAATGGGTCAGTGCCTGATCAACAGAACATGTGACAAGGCTTTAGTTAACAGAGGTTGTTGGGTTTCAAGTCTTTATTCTTAGATTATTGTTATGATGATGGTGTTTTTTTAGTTTGATTATAATTTTTATGTTGGTGGAGGATAGTCTAAGTCATATGGTGGAACACAGTGTACTTACAAGTTGTGTAGAACCATGTAGTGATCACATGCACATCACTATAAGCATAAAATGGTTAGTGTATGATTAGTGCATGGTATGCTAAATCATGTGGCTAAGGTTTTGTACGAATGCTAGTTATCTTTTTTACTTATTTTTTTATTATTGATTATTCAATATAAATTAGTTTATTATAATTAGATATAAAATGGGATGTTATTTTTGAAACCGTTTTTTGGATTGGAAAAATTGGTTTTTAAAAGAGAGATTGATTCAGAATATTGAAATGTATGGATAAAGTAGTTGAAATGTGAATTGGTAATATAGTAAATGATTAATTGTTAGGTAAAATATTATATATGAAATTTGTCATTCCTTAAGGACTGTCACATATGCGTGTGTGTAATGAATGTTCCGGTTTTTTGTCATGTTTGTATGATATGAGCTATGTGGGGATGGGAAGATATGTTATATTACATAGGGTACCCTGGGTGAGTATTTAAAATCAATGGCCTCACATGGTTGTTCCAAAGTGTTCCTTGAAAGGGGAAATGGTTTTAATTAAAAAGGTTCTCCATTTCAAATGACATTTTTTGTTTAAATGGGAAAATTAATTTACTGTTTTGGACATTTAAAGAAGATGTTGGAAAATGATTCTTTTGAATTGGAAAATGATTTTTATTTTAAATGAGGGATTTAATTAAAAATTTTGTTTAAATGAAAAAACAATGGTATTTAATTTATTTTTTTAATTTTTTTGTCAGGATGTGTTTTTTTTGTGAAATAATTTTTCATTGATTTGGTATTCTTATATTTTTATTATTAAGCATCGAATGTTTTATCATGTGAATTGTTTACACTATGGTTCAACGTGGATTTGGTTTTTTGCATTATATTGTTGATTGTATACTACCTGGAAACACCCTAAAGGATTTTGGGGATTCCAATATGGTCATGGACCCCACCTAGACTCTTATTAGAGCATTGGAGCTGAGATCCAATCAATTCAGGCTTATTTTTTATATTTATAATATACTTTTGGAGGTCTATTAGTGTTGTTTGGTTTAGGTAACCCTAGATTCACCAATGGTGTGAGTTTCATATAGAATGTTTTAAGGACTAGGATTACAATGGTAGAGGGTATCTATTTTTTTCTTGATCTGAGTTGTGAAATAATTGAAAATCATTAATCCAGTTTCATCTAGTGGAATATTGTTAAGGTGGTGAATTAGTGGAAACAACTAGAGCTTGTTGATGATTGACTTGGCCATCTAACAATTTATGAGAATGTTGACGATTTGAATGAGTTGGTTCCCTTTTATTCAAATATGGTGTTGAGTGATTAGTTAAACGATTTTCCTTCTATACGGGATCTCAATCTTGGGTTCATGGAAATAATTCCTTAGGTGATCATGGAGGTTCCTCATTCAAGGAGTAGTATAAACAATAGGAATTTTATGATCAAGTCTACTTGTTAGATCCTTTCATTCATTTGTCGAACCATTTTAATTGATATTTCCAGCATGGATAATTTTTTATTCTATTCCCTCTTGATGTAATTACATAGTGACTCCTTCACTATATGGCCTCTCATGGAAGTAGAAGAGGGGTTTTTGATCAGATATTATCATCTCCTCACAATGATGTAGTTGAGGCTTCAAGAATTTGTGGATCTATCCATAGTCCCTAGTGTCAATCTCTTCATGAAGTCAATAATTGTCTGGGGGTTTGTTAACCTTGGATCATCTCTTGTCACCAGTAAAGGGGTTTAGAAAGTTCAAAATTTATTTTTGTATTTTTCGTTTTTGTTTTCTGATTCTCCTTTTTTTAAAAAGCATGGTAGTCTTATCTTGATTCATTTATTGTTCATGTGACTTTGTGGATGGAAGTATATGGACAGTGGAATATTTTTCTTCTTTTGTACATTCATGGATTAGTTTTGGTTCTTTTATTATTTTGATGTTATAGATAGTATTATCATGTAAAAAGAACTAATTATGGTTTCATCTAATTCATTGTTCTAGTTCATTTCTTCAGCTTTCCCTTCTATAACAGGTTTTTTGATTGGGTTGGTAGTTCCTTGTTTTGGTGTTGGATAGTGCTAGTTTATCTCTTATAGTGGGTTGGTCCACCATATATCTCATTTAATATTCATTCCTTTATATTAGGTCGGCTATGAAACGGGTTGTTGAATGAGTCACATAGAGGCGATGATTTAATTCCACTTCATTCAATTTCGATTTAATATTTGGTTCTACAATCGTCTGTGTGTTTCATGGGGAAGAAAGTGTTTGTAGTGTTGATAATTGTCACACCCCTAACTTGAAATATTAATTTTTTTACTTTTTATTATTTTTTATAATCTCATTTTTATGTTCTGGATGTTGGTGGAATGATTTTTATATTTTTGTAATTTTTTTTGTTTCATTATTTTCCTACATTGTTAGTAGTTACTATGTGGTACCCATGTGGGTTCCATTGTATGTATGAGGCATGGGAAATGTATTTTTCATGATTTATTAATCCATGTGTAAATTGTGATATTTGGTTATTTATGTGGACTATTCTATGTTTAATGGTTTTTGTATATTTTTCTATACATTGAATATTCCTTTTAATAACAATGCACGATTGTTTTTCTTAGACAATTTCCATTGCATAGTTTTTTAAACTCTGCGAAAGTCATGAGGGATGCCCAAGTTTTAAAAAAACTGTTTTTCATTTATTATTTTGTTTATTTATTCCCTTTATCATTCATTTTTTTCCTCCCATTTGTGTCACAGGTCTCCCCTCTCCCTTATCCCATGTCATGCATGATCCCCCCCTCAGGGCTATTGTTTTCTCAAGAGAATCCACCAGATTCATTCCTATTTTTTGGATGATGTATTAAGGTATGCCCTTTCCTCCCTTTAATAGCCATATTTGGATTGTTTATATGCTCCCTATTTACCATATTGTTTGTACAAAACTATTTTTTAGGGTTGATCTCAATTTTTTTGTCTATTCCTTTCATAGGGACATCAATGGGTTCCTTAGGTTATCCTAGTTTGTGTTTTGGAAATCACCAATGAAGGATAATTGTATTGGATTACTATGGTTTTCCTCCACTGCTTTAGTTAGGATTTCTGTTAAAATATAATTTATACCAATATTAATTTGTGTAATTTTGGTGATATTAGGTTCCAAGTATTTTCTTATTGTGTGTTGGAGCATGTTGGTTCGTTTTCAAGTCATCATTGTCGATGACTTATATGCATATGCAAAGGTGGTAATAGATATATATATATATTCACACGTTATATATATTCACTTATAGTATGATGAATATTTATAATTGGTCTATGTGTGCATACATTAATAAATAAATATATATATATATATATTAAAATTCATATGTGTATAAGTGTAAATGGGTATATGCAAGTATACGCATATGTGTAGGGATACACATGTACCCATTTGGCCATTAAATTTAATTTATAAAACCTAGGTTTCATTACATATATAGAATGGTATATATTCAGGAAGGAGGTAAATGTAAGGTTCAAGTGGTTATTATCTTTAGTAGTTTACCTTGAGTTTGTGGTTATCTCTCTATGCACATTCAATTAATTTGAATTCCAAAATTGATTGAATTGTTCGAAAAGTGTTTTAATATTAAATAATATTTATATTCTATGCAATGTGAAGGCGATTCATGGAGTTTAAAAATAATGTATTTATCATTTTCAACATCATGTGTTGGTATGTATTTTCTTCATTAAAATATGCTGTCAATATAGTTTTATAGTTCAAAAGATTTTCAATGCTTAAAAGTTATATTGATAATGGACAACTGGTTGTAATGTGTATTTCAACTATTTTTTGGTGTCTATAAAATAGTTGTGAAAGTTGACATGAATGATAATTGGTTTGTATATGATATTAAACAAGGTAAATTTCATGTTTTTATGTCTAGAAATGTAAATGGGTTTTGGTGTGAATTTGAGGGTAAATATTGACCACCTTTTTTTATAAAGGATTTCATTGAGTTAAACATGTTTTCCAATTGGTTTATAAATTTATAGTTCCATGGTCAATATATAGGAATTTTAAATGGTTTTATAAATTTAAATTATTCCTTTGGAAATTATGAGGCCCTTTTGTAACTTTGATAATGTTTTATGAAAGTGGAAATCCACTCTTCAGACATGACACTTTTTTTAAAAATATGATATTCATGATAAATAGGGGATTTTTGTTTAGTTTCTAGTGAAGAGGCTAATGAATTTTTTTTGAATATAAGGTGGATGCACTCACGAATGGATATCGATGGTTAGTGGTTTAATGAGTTTAATGGTATAAAAAATGACATGTACACAAATGGTAGATTGACAAAAACCCACTAAAATATAATCTTGATAAAATAAAAAACGTGGTTAACTTGGCTTGCAAAATTGTTCTATTTTTCTATTTCAATTAGAAGGTTAGACACATGGTTCTCCATTGATGTACTTGTAACACCCCATGCTTCTACCATACACTTCTCATTTAATAATACAGCAGCATGTGTTGTACGCAACTTCAAGTTCTAACAAACACCACAAAAAATCAAAGTAGTTGTTATAATTAGTAATACCCACTTTTTTAAATTTTATAAATTTTATCTTTCAAAATGGATTTCATTTTTGACTCCGCAATGTCAAAATTATCTTATGATGAATTTTTGGAATTTTTCCGAAAACATACAATTTTTGATGAATAATGAAAAAACACTGAGTTATAGTTTAAAACAGATTTTTTATTTAAATAATTATTATTTTTTTTTAAATTTAATTATGTACACAATAGATACATAATTACTATATATTTTCAGTTTAATTTATTTGAGTTAGTTTAGAATAATTATAGATGTATTAAAAAAATTTGAGCTCTTCACCATCATTTACCTACCTCCTAGGAGAATTTGGAAATTCAGATAAAAACATAATTTTACCACTTTTGTGAGTGGAATTTCGAAAATCTGAGAGACATGGTAAATATCAAGGAGTAACATGTGGTTCAATTAGATAATTTTTTTTGGTGAATATTATCTTTTTACTTTTATTTTCCACAGTTAAAAGTAAATAGGGTAATTAAGGGTAAAAATTATATTAATATAACCCTAACACATGTCCTAATTCTATTGAAAAAGTGTATATCATCCCAAAAAAACTTAGGAAAAAATATTATAATATAGGTCCACTTGGATTATATTAGGATATTTATGATTATTTAATTCAAAGAAGAGTAAAAAGAGATAAAATCAAATTTTAATAACTAAATCATTTTTAATATAGGGTTATACATAATATAAATTTGATTATAAATATTAATTTGAAAGATAAAAATATTTCCTACATAATGTTAGTTTATTTATAATTTTTAGAATTTATATAATTTACTTTATTTATGAAACAATTGTGATGCAGTAATTACCTAATAGATTAAATATTAAAATAATTGATATTATAAATATCAAAATAAATGTAATTTTATACTTTTTCTGAATTACATTAATTTTTTACATTACTATGACATATTAGGATTGGTTATATAATATCTTTTGAAGTAATAATGCTGTTATAAAATTATAAAAAAAATACCCAATAATGTCAAAATTTACATAAAAGTGTTTTATAACAAATATTATATCATTAAATGTTATTTTATTCCTAAAACTATAAGGATCGGCCAAAAGTCTTATAAAATTATAGGTGTATCATTAATGGACCACTTGGGGGTCGTTTAGAGGTATATAGTATGTTTTATAACTATACGATATAAAAATATAAAGAGACATGGTAAATGTTAACCTATTTAACTAAGAGATAAATATATATGATAAGGTTAATATAGTGACCCAAACTATCTAACATCTATTGGTTGAATTTTTTTGACCCATAACTACCTTATACTTTAAATAATCAACTTTGGAGCAATTAGAAACCGAATGTGAATTTATTAGAAGATAATATGTCTAGCTTTTCCTAAGGTGCCCTTCAACCCAAATATAAAAAGACACTCCACCTTCTCTCTAATTTACATCTTCTAAACCTTTTGGATTTTCCAAACCCTACCAAAATATTCTCTGAACGTCGCTAAATTTGGCCTAGAGGTCTTAGTATGATCATAAATCCATCCTAAGGATCCCTTTTGATCAAATCAAAATGAAGAACTTGATGAATAGGTAGTTTTTTGAACACCCTCTTTCATGTTCCTTTTTTCTTTAACTTCTTCATTCATTGTTATTTGCATTCTAAAATAATAACTCAAATATCTTCTATATACATTGATGTTATTATAAATATTTTACAACCATATTCAGTATTCAATCCATCCTTTGAATGTCAGGTCACCATACGTGCGTACGTACGACCTACCGTCTCCACGTTGTGGTGTAATTGTTATTCAATACATTATTATTTGGATGGGTATAATAATGATATGTAATGCATTTAAATAATAAATATATCATGTTAATTATTCTATATATATGATATAAAATCTAATTATATATTATTTTAATATCAAAAGAATGATATTGTCACTCGTGCGTACGTATGGATTACCATCTCCACGAACACAATGAGATTCCTTCCACATCGTATCCATTCATGACTAAATTTCATTTGATGATTAAAAATAATTTTTAGAGACATGATATCTTTCTAGATAGGAATAATATACATCCCATACATAGCAAATATGGCTCACAGAATAATGAATATAATGGAAAACAAATCCGTTAACACCTGAAACGATGATAATAATAAGATATTATTAACAAATAAATGGTTAAAGATAAATATGATATCATATTAATATATATGATTCATGTATAATTTATTAACAATTATTTCACCATTATACAGGAGGTCAACCAACCCTCAAACAAGGAAAATTACAAGGTAAGGGTCTATTTCACAATCTCTTCATTATCTGAGGTTGTTTATACGTAATTATCTATTGGGACATCTTTATCATCCACCTCCATGTTTCATAAAAATGAATTTGAAATCATTATTACTATGTGTTAAAGTAATTTATACCCTTGTTGTCTTTTAAAAATATGTTTATATGGGAACCATTCAGTCGTTTTTCAAACAAGGTCCTTTATAATCTTTTCAACAGAATTAAGCTAAGAGTTTAATTGTTAACTTATACGGTGGGTGCGACTATTTCCCACCATTATAAAATCATAGAATATTCCCTTAAAATATTATACAAATATTTTAAAAGTAAATGTTTAATTTTATAATTATGTGACTTTTAAATAATTTCAAAAAAAGATATATTTCTCTCAAATAGTTTAATTTCATCTCTGTCAACATTCTTTGATGGATTTTAAGCTTATTTGATGTTGATTTATTATGATAAAAAACATCCATATAGTATTGAAGGTTTTGTGATATGTTTGAATGTGGATGTGTTATTTTAATACCATTCATGTTTTATAGAGAAAGTATTGACATTTCATATGCTAGTTTCAATATTAATGTTTATGTGCTGTTTAAACCTATTCATATAAGGAATACATTGGACTCAATAAGTGACGGGTGGAGCCCTCGATATCTCCTTGATGCATCAGTATTTATCATTAGACAAACTAGTGTCTTGGAACAAGGCCTTGAGAAAATGTTATTTGCAGTCTTGGCACAAGGCCTCGACGATGTGGTTATGATAGGCTGGAATTATACATTCCATCATTATGAAAGTGGTTATTGATATTGCATGTGGTAATTTGACTAGTAGAATATCCATTTGAATAATTAAATGACATCATTTCCTTTTATCTATTCCATATGTTGCTGAAGTTCAAGTTTAAAAGGATTTTATTTTAGTTATACATTGCCTCAAATGATTATTATTATTTATGAAAGTTTTTTCTATATTGTTATCCTTACTGGGAATCTGAGCTCAGCCCTTTCAATGTTTTATTTTTCCCTGGATGTGAAGATGTAATTTATGAATGACTTGTAGGGATTGTATGAGTGGATATGAATTCAGGATTCTTTTACAGTTTATTTACTTTAAGATGTAATGTAAGACTTATGAATATATCTAGTGTTTCCAAGACTACTATACTAATCGGTCTATTGAGAATTGATCTTTTGTGATCATGCCAATGTTATGTAATAATGCATGGACTCTGGGTAACTAGGGTCGGGCGATACAGTTGGTATCAGAGGATGTTTAGTACAATCCTTGGAATCTATATTTAGATAAACTCTGATTAGAGCACATAGACCTACTATGGAATTTGAGGATTAATATAGAAGAACATCTTAGAAATTTGGAACTGTAGCGATTTTGTGAGTTTTCTGAGAAATACATCCCTATCTAGATACAAGCAGGTAGAGGCAGCTCTTGCACAAATGTACCTAATGGTAAAACCCAAAAACATAGCATTGAGCTAGACTCGAACGGGAACTGGTGCACAACAACAGGCCTGGCTACACTCTTGGTTACGACACTCCCAGGGGATATGATTTGGATAATTATCATTTTCATTACAAACCATTATTAATGGTTTCTAAATATATAATTTCTCGAAAAAAAACATTTTTATGACTATGGATTATATCCATAAACTGTTCAATTTATTTTAAGTGTTTTACATGTTTGGATTTATGTATTGCGATTCATATACTAATCTAGTGTATGCCATTGTTTAGAAATTGTGCCTATTGGAATAAATGGAAACTGTATCAATGCATGCACTCCATGTTAGGATTTCCCTCCTGCTCAAGATAATTATAGTAGAGCATGTTATGAAACTGGTGCTGATAAAATAATCACTATACTGGGGAAAATCACTCAGGTTATGAATAATAACTTTACCCGTGTGGAGCACCCTGATCCATAGAGGGGAGGATCAATGTTAGATTGCTTCATGAGGCAATAACCACCAACATTCAATGGGAGTACAAATCCCTTGGTAGTTGAGAAATCAAAAAATTCTTTAGAGAAAATATTTCATGCCTTGGGGAGTAGTGAAAGGGAAAAAGTTATCATGATAGTTTAACGCCTCATTGGAGATGCTGACTAAAGGTGGTCATTGATTCAAAACACAAAAGAATAAGATGAAGTATCTAATATGGAAATGAGTGATTTCAATGAGCTTTCCATAGAATAATAATTTCCTCATGACCATCGAGCAGAAATAGAAATAAAATTTCAGAGTCTAAGACAAAAGGAGGATGATAATATCGCAAAGTATGAGGCTAACATTACAAGGTTATAAAGGTATGATGGAAATTATATACATAACCCATGAAGTAAGATTGATCATTTATTTGATGTGTTAAACCATTTATTCATCAAAAATTACTGTCACAATCCTTCTCGTTGTACGAAGATATTGTCTCATGTGATATCAAGACATAAAAAAAATTCTCTAAGTCTTATGACTTTAAAGGAAATAAAGAGAAGAAGAGATCTGCTGATCACTCTTCGAATATAAATAAGAGGAAGAATGGAAAATTCAAATTTCCATCCTCAAGTAAATGTTATAATAAACACTCTATTACTTGCTTGAAGGGAATGGGAGTCTATTACAAGTGTGGTGGAAAAGGCCACCATGCCCGTGATTGCCAGGGGAAGAAAGAAGCTACCAATGTTCATTGGTACAAATTTAGTGAGATGGGACATTATGAAAATGAATTTCCTAAGAGGTAGGGGAATATACCTTAGAAAAGTCCAAGGGATCAAGGCCAAGATTATGCTATCACTACTGTTGAGGTAGATGCTCTGAAAGATGTAGTGGCAGGTAATTTAATGGATTCCACTTGTTTAGAAAATGCCTTTTTTGATTCTGTATCATTGCATTGTTTAATATCTTCTTAGATTTCTATGAAAATTGTATATTTCCAATTTGATTTAACAAGGGAGTTGTCACTCAAAACTCTTAAGGGAAGTATCATAATAACAAGGTTATGTGAATCAGTCCCCATTAGAGCATATAAATGTTATTTATCTATTGATCTCATCTTCATACCCATGATTGAATTTGATATAATCATCGGTATGGATTGGATTTCTGACCATAATGTGATTATTTTTTGTAAGAAGAAGGAGGATAAAATTTTTTATGATGATGATAAGGAACAACTTATCATTTGAGCAGAATCGTCACCACCTAATTCTTATCTAAATCCACCCCCAGTAGATCAACTAAATTCTATTATTGGGAAGGATGAGAATGAAATGTTTGTGGGTAAGGAAAGGAATGTTAAAATAGAGTATGTACCTATTTTGAAAGAATATATAGACATGTTTCTAGAAGATTTACCTAGGCATCCTCTAGAATGAGAAATTTAGTTTTCCTTTGATTTAATTCATGGTTCAAGGCCCATATCGAAGACCCCTTATAGAATGGCCGATGTGGAAGGAATGGAACTAAGGATACAAATAAAGGAATTGAGTAATAAGGGATTTATTCACCCTAGTGATTCACATTGGAGAGCCCCTGTCCTTTTTGTTACGAAGAAAGATGGATCTATGGGGTTATGTATCGACTACAGAAAGAACAATGCTATAACAATAAACAAAAAGTATCTGCTACCTCACATTGATGATTTATTTGACCAACTGCATGGAGCTCAATATATTTCAATGATTGATCTTCAATCTGGATGCAATAACATGTGTGGGAAGAAGGAATACATTCCTAAAAACAGTATTTCGAACTTGGTATGAGCATTACATGTTTACAGTAATGCCTTTTAGGATGACTAATGAACCCTCTGTTTTCTTGGATCTAATGAACTATGTTTTCAAGGAATATATCGATGATTTTGTGGTGGTATTTATGGATGATATCTTTTTATATTCCAGATGATATGAAGGTCATGAAAATCACATTTAAATTATCCTGCAGACTCTTAGAGGAAATGAATTATACGGGAAGTATAGTTAGTGTGAAATATAGCTTCAGGAGATCTCTTTTCTTGGCCATATTATCTCTAAGGATGGAATCACTATTAATCCTTCTAAGACCAAGGAAATCCTAGAATGGCCAGCCCCGACGAGTATAACTAAGGTACGTAGTTTTATTGGTTTAATAGGTTATTATTGGCATTTCGTCCAGAATTTTTCCTGATTGGCTATCCCATTAACGAAGCACACACGTAAAGGGGTTAAATTTGTTTAGACATAAGTGTGTGAATATGTTTTTGATGAACAGATGAGAAGAGTAGTAAATGCCCCTACATTGAATCTACCATTGAGTAATGATGGGTTTGTTATTTATAGTGATGCATCGAAGAAAGGACATTGTTGTGTCCTTATACAGAATGATAGAGTTATTGCCCATGCATCATGACAGCAGAAAATTCATGAGAAAAACTATCCTACTCATGACCTCGAGTTAGCAGATGTGATATTTGCTTTGAAGATATAGAGAAACCACCTGTTTGGTGAAAAATGTGATAATTATTCTGATCACAAGAGTTTGAAGTATATTTTCTCACAAAAAGAACTCAACATGAGGTAAATAAGATGGCTTAAACTACTCAGGGGTTATGAATCCACGATGCACTACCACTCGGTGAAGGGAAATAAGGTGGTAGATGCTTTGAGTAGAAAATATCATGGGGTTTTTAACAAGTTGAGAGTACAGAGGGATCCTATTTTCATGGATCTAGTAATGTTGGATAAGGGAATAACCATGGAAGGTGAAACATCAATGATTTTTCAAATAGTTTCCAAACATTCTTTAATAGAAAGGATAAAGAGTTCTCAGACTTATGATGAAGGGTTTAAAAAGAAGATAAATGCAGGGAATGATGGGTGATTGAGTGAATTTGTGTATGAAGATGAAATTTTGAAATTTGGGAAGATACTTTGTGTTCTCGATATACCTGATATAAAAAGAGATTTGTTGGATGATGATCATAGTTAAAATTTCTCTATACACCCTAGGAGAACCAAAATGTATAATGATTTTAAGGAACATTTTTTGCGGGACCACATGAAGAGAGAGATTTCTGATTTTGTTTCAAGATGTATGGTTAGTCAACAAGTGAAAGATGGAAGGAAACAACCTGGAGATGTCATGCAACCTCCTCCCATACCTGAGTGAAAATGGGACAATATCACAATGGACATTGTCATGGGACTACCAAAGACTCTTAGAAGGAATGATGCAATATGGGTCATTGTTCATTGTCTTACCAAGTCAGTACATTTTCTAGATATAAGGGAAATTTAACACTTGAACGTCTAGAAGGAATATATATTAATGAAGTTGTGATACTTCATGGAGTACCCATATCAATTGTTTCAGATCGTGATCCTCGTTTTACATCATGATTCTGGAAAAGTATTTAGAAAGCCCTGGATACTGAACTTCATTTGAGCACGACCTATCATGCTCAAACATATGGAAAATCAGAAATGTCTATTCAAACCATTGAAGACATGTTAAGATCAATCTCACTTGAATTTCAGGGTATGTGGGATCAATATTTACCTCTGTCGTAATTTTTCTATAACAATAGATTCTATTCAAGAATTCGGATGGCACCATATGAAGCGTTATACAGAAAGGGATGTCAAACACCAACATGTTCGGATTACATTGGTGAAAGGAAAATTGTAGGACCAGAAATTCTGGAGGAAATGATGGAGAAGGTGAAGGTATTTCAAAACCACATCAATGTAGCTCAATGTAGGAAGAAGAGCTATGTTGACAAACAAATGAAGGATTTGGAATTTCAGGTATGAGATCATGTTTTATTAAAGGTATCTACATAGAAGGGGGTTATATGTTTCGGTATGAAAGGTAAATTGAGTCCAAGGTACATCAGACCCTTCGAAATTCTAGATCGTATTGGGGTTGTTGCATACTATTTGGAAATGCCACCATGTCTCTTCAAAGTTCACGATGTGTTCCACGTATCACTGTTGAGAAAATACATGCCTAACCCAACCCATGTCCTCACTTACGAGGAATTAGAACTAAAACATTTTCTATCTTATTGAGAAGAGACCATAAATATTATTGACATGAGAGAACAAGTGATGAGAAACCATATGACTCATCTGGTAAAAGTTCTACGGAGAAACCATAAAATGGAAGAGAAAATGTTGGAACACAAGGAACTTATAATGAATAATCACACGAGTCATTCATCTGGTAGTATTCTAGATATTTTGTGTTCAAAATTATATGATGGAGGGGATAATGTATCACCCCTATCTTCTATGGTACGCTTCTCTTTTAATAATACTGTAGCATGTGTTGTACGAAACTTCGAGATCTAACACACACCAAAACTAATCAAACTATTCATTATAAATAGTAATACCCACTTTTGAATTTTTTTAAATTTTATCTTTCAAAATGGACTTCATTTTTGGATTCTGAATATCGAAATTAACTTAGGTTGAATTTTTTGTATTTTTCTAAAAACAAACACTTTTTTATGAATAGTGAAAAAACACTGAGTTATAGTTTAAAACCAAATATTTATGTAAATAATTAATTAATTTTTTTTATATTTAATTTAGGATGAAATAAATACATAATAAATATATATGTTCAATATAATTCATTGGAGTTCGTTTAGAATAGTTTATATATATGAAAATTTTATTGAACTTTTCACCGTCTTTTACCCATCTCCTAGGAGAATTTGAAAATTCACATAAAACATAGTTTTACCACTTATGTTAGTGGAATTTTTAAAATTCGAGAGACACGGTTAATATCAAGGAGTAAAATTTGGTTCAATAAGATAAAAATAATTTTTTTAATAGTATCTTTTTAATTTTATTTACCATGGATAAAAGTAAATAGGGTAATTAAGGGTAAAAATGATATTAATATTAACCTAACACATGTCCTAATTCTATTGGACAAGTATATCTAGTCCAGAAAAAACCTTAGAAATAAAATATTATCAAATATATCCACTTGGATTAGATTAGGACATTTATTATTATTTAATTCAATGAAGAGTTAAATGAGATAAAATCAAATTTTAATAACTAAAACATTTTTAATATTGGATTATACATAAGATAAATTTGATTATAAATATTCGTTAAAGTGATAAAAATATATTCTACATAATGGTAGTTTATTTATAATTTTTTAGACATTATATATTTTAATTTATTAAATATGACATATTAGGATTGGTTATATAATTTCTTTTCGAAGTATTAAATATGTTATGAATTTATCAAAAACAAAATACCCAATAGTGTCAAAATTGACATAAAAGAGTTTTTAAAACAAATATTATATTATTAATTGGAATTCTCTTCCTAAAAATCAAAGGATCGTCCAAATGAGTTATATTCTTATAGGTGTATCATTAAGGGACCACTTGGGGGTCTTTTGGAGCTATATAGTAAGTTTATTAAATATATAATATAAAAATACAAAGAGACATGGTAAATGTCAAATTATTTAACTAAAAGTTAAATATAAATGATAAGTAAATATAGTGACCCAACCTGTCTAAAATATATTTTTTGAAATGAATTCAACCCATCCCCCCCTTAACCATTAAATAATTCACTTTGGAGCCATTATAAACCGAATATGAATTTATTATAAAATAATATTTCTAGCCTTTCCTAAGGTGCTTATATCCCCTCTTATAAAATGGAACTCCCCATTCTCTCTAATTCACAACGTAATAACCTTTTGTCTCAGCCAAAACCTACCGAAATATTCTCTCAACTTCCCTAACATCGACCTAGATGCCTTAGATTGATCATAAATCCAACCTGCGGAGCCCTTTTGATCAAATCAAAAGGAAGAACATGAAGAAGAGAAAATGTTTTCACCACCCTCTTACAAATTCCTTTCATCTTCAACTTCATCATTCCCTTTTATTTCCATTATAAAATAATAACTCCAGTATCTTCAATATATTGTGATGTTATTATAAATATCGTATAACCATATTCAGTATTTATTGATCCATTGAATGACATGTCACCCGGCGTGTGTATGTACGACCTACCGTCTCCACATCGTGGGGTAATTGTTATTCAATACATTATTTCTTATGGGTATAATAATGATATAAAATTCATTTAAATAATAAATATATCATGATAATGATTCTGTATATATGATATACCATCCAATTATATATGATTTTAATATTAAAATAATGATATTGTTTCTCAAGCGTACGTAGAGATTACTGTCTCCATGAACGCGATGAGATTCATTCCCCATCATATCCATTTATGACTGAATTTCATTTTATGATGAAAAATAATTTTTAGGTACATGATATCATTCTTGAAATGAATAATATACATCCCATCCATAAAAAATATGGCTCACATTACAAATAATATAAAGGAAAACGAATCTGTTAACACCTGAAACGATGATAATACTATGATATTATTAACAAATGAATGTTTAAAGATCATATGTGATATCATATTAATGTATATGGTTCTTGTATAATTTAATAACAATTATTTGACCATTATAAAAGATGTTAACCTACCCTCATACAAGGAAAAGTACAAGGTATGGGTTTATTTCACAATCACTTCATTATCCGAGGTTGTTTATACATAATTATCTAGTGGGACCAGTTTATAATCAACATCCATCTTTCTTAAAAATTTATTTCAAATCATTCTTATTATTGGTTAAATTCATTTATACCCTTTCTTACTTTTTATAATATGTTTATAAAGTAATCATTCCATCATTTTTCAAACAAGGTCCTTCTTAAACTTTTCGACAGAATTAAGGTAAGAATGTCATTTTTGACATATAAGATGAGTGTGGCTATTTTCAACCATTTTAAAATCATCAAATATTTCCATAAAACATTATTATACTATATTCAACCTAAATGTTTAATTTTATAATTATGTAACTTTTAGACGATTTCAAAAAAATATATAGTTCTCAAAAATTGTTTTGATATCATCTATGTCAACATCTTTGATGGATTTTAACCTTATTTTAAGTTGATTTATTATGATAAAAACGTACATATAGTATTGAAGGTTTTGTGATATTATGGACTATGGATGTGTTATCTTTATACCAATCATGGTTTATAAAGAATGTATTACCATTTTGTATGCTAGTTTTAACACGAATGATTATGATATGTTTAAACCTATTCATATGAAGAATGCATTGGACTTAATAAGTGAAAAGTGGAGCCCAATATAGATCCTCAATGAATCAGTTGGTATCATGAGAAAAACTAGTGTATTGGCACAATCCCTTGATAAAATCTTATTTGTAGTCTTGGAACAAGGCCCTGACTCTGTTGTTATGATAGTCTAGCATTAGGCATTCCATCATTATGAAAGTGTTTATTGATTTTTCATGTGGTTATTCTACTAGTAGAATATCCATGTGAATAAGTAAATTGAACTATTTCATTTTATCTTTTTCATATTTTGCTAATGTTCAAGTTAAAAAGGCTATTTTTAGTTATAAATTGACTTAAATGTTTATGCTTATTTATTAATGTTTCCGCTATATTTTTATCCTTACTGGGAATCTAAGGTCACCCCTTTCAATGTTTTATTTTTCCCAAGATGTGAAGAAGTAATTTATGAATGACCTACAGGGATAGTATGATTGGATATGAAGACAAGATGTTGTTATAATTCTTTTACATTATGATGTAATGAAAGACTTATGAATATATATTGTGTTTACAAGACTACAAAACTAATTAGTCCTTCATGACTTGATCTTTTGTGATAATTCCAATGTTATGTAATAATGAATTGACTTTGGTTAACTAGGGCCAAGGCATTACAGTATTTGTACTAAAATAGTAACTAAACATATGATGGTTATCAGTGACTACTATACCTATGGATTTTTTCTAATCTTGTGGTCCGTGGACTTGGATGTTGTGGGTTTTGGAATATGATAAGAGACTGTTATACATTGGGATACATTTCCTTTAGGGTCTCATGCATGAGAACACTATGTGTTATAGTTTTTATTCAATTTTACATAGATACAACTATCTGAGGTCCCCAATTAACTATCTGCAATGAGTTCTCTCATTTCGTTTATGATGTGATTTCTAATTCATTTTCATCATTCTTATTTCCTCCATTATGAATCCCAATTTTAATCTAAATTTATTTATCATAATTTTTATATTTATATGCATGCTTAAAAACATCATTGGAATTAAGGTGTAAAATAATTTGTTTTATTGAAAATGGAAATCAGTTAATAAAATTTAAAAATAATGGAAAACATTATGTTAATAAGGTCTTGTTTTCAAACCCATATTCCTTGGATTTTCTTTTTAATGTGAGGGATATGGAAGAGAATATTCAGGAATACCTACAGAGTTTTAATAATAAGGACTATAACTTCATTTTTTATCCTATGGTTCTTCTTCCCTCTCTGGTTCAATCATTGAGCTACTGTGATCCTACATTTTTAGGTAACCAATGAAGTCACATGGCCGTATGTGGCGTTTTATATTCCATCCATTATTTTTTATTTTTTATTTGTTAGTTTCTATATTTAATTTATCTTTTTCTATTTGATTAATCATTCTTAACTACGTATTTCATATTACTAACAATAGTTTCTAGCATGGGAGGATTAGTAACACCACTCAGGACTTGTCGTGAGCTCGCATGGGTACCCGTTTTAGGATTGACTCGGGTTTTTTGGTGTCAACACCATAATTTACTATTAAAATATTTATTCATATTGAAAAACATTAAGAATATAATATTAAATTTTTTTTCTCTTTTTTCACTTTGTTCCTCCATAAATCCATCAATCAAAAAACCACATCATTGATTTTATTTAGTTAAAATCATTGTTTCTATGTTGTATTATACATAATCCATTAAATATACAATGACTCATCAATAGAATATACATTTGGGCCCCCCAAAAATTCATTTAATAGGTATATAAACTCACATAAATAATATTCACTTAGTTTAAATTTTGTGTCCCATTAAATAAATCTCCTCTTATAAAAAATATATATGTAATTACTATAGTAAATATATAATGATTCTAGTAAAAATTATAATCTTATGAAAATATAATATTTTACTCATGATAGCCTCAATATTTCCTGATATACAATGGTGAACCATTTGATTAGATAATGAAAATAGTATCCACTATATGTCATAAAATGGAGTGAGGAAACTGAATTAATGATACATGATTTGTAACATCCCATGTATGTAATGAATAATAGATATAGTTATCTATGTCTATTTATAAATTAGATAGTGTTTTAGAGGCATAAAATGAGAATAAATCCAACCTAAAGCATGAAATACTCTAATATTTTTAAAAGATTGTTTTATAGCCTTTTTATAGAGAACCATTTTTAAATCAATCTTTTGAAAATTTTATAAGTTATATTTGTCAAAATAAACTTATTCATTATGATTGGGAAATTGAAATTTACTTTGGATAAATTTCTGGTATTTTCTGATAATGTTTATTTTTTAATGAATAGTGAAAAGTGTTGTATTTTAATTGAAAACCTCTTTTAATCTAATTTATTTTTATTGTTAGATTATCTTTTTAATTAGGTTTAAAGTGAAATTAGAATATGTTTTTACCATTTAATCCAATGGTGGTAATTGGAATTAATATCACATTGAGATTGGACATAAATGAGGGTCAATCTTTTGATATATATTGTTTCATAAAAACACGCTATTTGTTCTGGCAGTGGGAATTAATTATTAAATTAATTATTGTAACTTATATGTTTTGAATTTTTTAAAATAGACATCATTTTTGAATTCGGAATATCAAATATACCTTATGTAACAACCCGAGATTTTTTGAAAAATATTCATTTTAATTTCATTAATGTCTTGTGTTGTACGATACACCAAAAGGAGCATTCTCAACACGCATCCTTGAATTGCCTTGCATTACACGAAATCACGACCTTCCTCGATAGCGTGTGTAGTACGCAATACCGAGTTTCACTAAACAATGATATGCTATTAAAATATTATTAAAACTAGCTGTTATGAATAGTAACAACCATATTTTAAAATTTTAGAAATTTTAGCTCTTAAAATGGACTTCATTTTTGGATTCGGAGTGTCGAATTTAGCCTAAGGTGAAATTTTGGTACTTTTCGGATAACTATCATATTCTGATGAATAGTGAAAATTACTAAATTATAATTAAAAACAAATTTTTTAATCGAAATAATTAATAGTGATAAATTATTAATTTGAGTGGTTTTAAAGTATATTTAGAATATATTTTTACAATTTAATACAATGTTGGTCGTTGGATGTAATTTCACATTTAAACCGGTCATAAACCAGTGTCAGTATTTTTATAGTTATTATTTCTTAAGAACACACTATTTGTTTTGACGATGGGAATTAATTTTTAAATTAATTAATGAAACTGATATGTTTTGAATTTGATAAAATAGACATCATTTTTTAATTCATAATATCAAATATATCTTAGATTTAATTTTTGGTATTTTTCTAGAAGCTTTCATTTTTTGATTAATAGTGAAACCACTAAGTGGTAGTTAAAAAATTGAATTTTTTATAAAACTTAATTTTACCGCTTCTGTGAGTGGAATTTATAAAATTTGAGAGACACGGTTGATTTCAGTAAATAAAATGTGGTTCAATGAGATGAAAATAAATTTTTGGTGAATAGTAACTTTTTACTTTTTTTACCACTGTTAAAAGTAAATAGGGTTTATTAAGGGTAAAAATGGTATTATTATCACCCTAACACATGTCCTAGTTACATTTCAAACGTTTAATTCGACCAAAAACAACCTTAGGAATAATATATGACCATTTAGGCCCACTTGGATTAGATTAGGACATTTATTATTAATTTATTTAAAGAAGGGTTAATATAGTTAAAATCAATGATTAATAAGTAAATCATTTTCAATATTAGGTTATATAGAAGATAAATTCGACTATAAATATTTATTAGAAATATACAAAGCTTTCCTACATAATTGTATTTTATTTGTAATTTTTTGACAATAAATAATTTAATTTATTTATGATAGAACAATGATGCAGTAATTATCTTATTAATGAAATATTGACATAATTGATGTTATAAATACCCAAATAAATATAATTTGAGACTTTTTATGAAATAAAAAAATTTTCTAGGTTAATATGACATGTTAGGATTGATTTAATTAACTTTTGTCGAAGTAAGCATTCTGTTATGATTTTCAAAAAAATCAACTATTGAATAGTGTCAAAATTGACATAAAATTGTTTTTTTTAAAAATATTATATTATTAATTGTTATTTTATTCCTAAAAATCTACGGTTCGGCCAAATGACTTATATAATGTTATATATATTAATAAAACACAACTTAAGAAGACCAGAACCTCTAGGATGTTTCTAGGGAAGTGGAGAGAAGAAATTGGCAGGGGATGGCCGAACATGAAGGCTCAATGTAGTGTGAGGAAGAGGGGGGGGGGAGGTGCCCTTTTATAAGGGAGGATAGGGGCACCTTTGGAATAACAAAAATATTATTTTATTATAAAGTCAAGTTCGGATTTAAATAGCTCCAAATTGAGTTATTTCGAAGCTAGGGGGGATGGTTCTAAATCCTCTAATCCAATAGAATTTAGACATGTTTAGGTAATTATATTAACCTTATCTTTTTGTTTAGTTTCAAATAATATAATAAAAAAATTAATAAATTTTCGTACTTTCGATGAGTACACGACGTGTAGTTCCAACTATAGGGTGTGTACAATTTATCAGTGTCTATCCTAAGTACACGCTCGATGAAATGGTGTGTGTGTATACTTCAAAAATAATTGGAAACAAGATGTGTCTAGTGAACAACACGCCGTGTAGTTCCATGTTACACATTCTCTAGTCGGGTAAGCCATGTATGGGGAACATGGTCCAACCCTAATCTGAAGGGACTACACTCTGTGTCCATTGGACAACATGGCGTGTTATCTAGAAACCGTGTGCCACCTGTTCCTAGTCAACATACAGAGTCATTTAAAACATTGAAAGGCCCCAACACATAGCTTGGTTTGGAGGACTGGGCAGATGCGTTGAATCTTTACTACACGACATGCACTGCTGAATGCATGTCGTTTTATATGGTGTTGTATAGCCAAGAATATTTGGCATCTACGGATGAGATTCCCTATATTATTTTAATAAAAATTAAAAGAAAATATCGTTTATCTTAGGTGAATAAGAAATGAAATAGGTGGAATATATCTCGAGTATGAAATTTGTAGAACGATTAACTTGAATTGAAAAAAATAAATTATTAGATGTGTAATTGATCAAAAAAATATTTAAATAATTATAATCTATGATGTAACTGCTCTAATAAAACTTGGAGGTTCTGGGTGAAGTGGAAGCGTGGTTGCGATGGGACCCAACTTTGATTTTTACCATGATCAATGATTATTCCAGGATCAATACGATAATGAGTGCCATTCTCCACCAAGTATAATCAAAGATTTAGATAAAGATAGAAGAGAACCAAAACATTAGAGAGGATCTTTCACATAATGTCTTTAATTAACTTAATTAATTTTATAAAGAAAAACATAATACATGTATCATTGGTATTTTTCATCGTTGATGATGTTGATCATCCGAAATGACCCTTTCGGATTATCTCATTGGGCTTTGTAAGAATCCAAACAAGAATCCCTCTAGCAATGATCCATACGTGCTCTGATAGACTCTGATTGACACCACTTGTTCTCTGAGTGCTAGTGAGGCAATGAAAATGTCTTGTGTCTGTTGTTCTTGATCTCTTGTTCTTAAACCTTGAAGAACATCTCTTGTTCTTGATAGGGGGAGAAGAGTATTTGAGAGAGAAATTTTGTGGCTCAATAATTCTCAATTCATAAAGAGTGTGTTGTCATGTCTAGCACAATAGGCTTACTAGCCTATTTATATTCATGGAATTTCAGTTACAATATTTAATTTCATAGAAAAAAATTAAACAGAGTAAGGAACTTAGAGAAATCTCATGCAGTTTATAATAATCTTGTTTCAATATTTTTGGTGCGCCAACATTCCCAAAACAGAATTATAAATAAAATTACACGTCATAAAATAATATCATCATTTTTTCATTTGTGCATCTAGTTAATTAATTATTTACTGTCTTTCAAATATTTATTTTACCACCAGACTGACATTGGTCTGCTCAAACTCCACTTAAATTTATTGAACACACGAATAAATAAATAAATAATATATTCACTTAAATATATGTTTTATTTACAAACTAGTAAATAAATATTTATTAAATGTTAAATAAAATAAAGAAATATATTTTATTTATGCGGTCATTATAACATGAATTAAACTATTCCATGGTCTTCAGAATAATATTTATTTCATTAATTAAATTCAAATAGAATTTAACCGTGACCACAAAAAATACTTAGTGTGGGACCCTATAGGATTCTTTCTCATTGGCATTTGGCGGGCTTGGATAAAGTCCAAGAGTACTAACTTTCAATGGGTCAAGGCACCCAAGAGAACGAACTCAAAGTCACCATAATGACATACACATACGAACACTCACTATGTAATATAATCCATTTTTCACAATATCTCATCAAGTAGGTTTCATGATTGTGTCATCAACGTTTATTTTTGATACACCATTCTTTTACTACCTGAAATAGACTCATCATTACAACATGGCCATGGAATATCGTGCGATGATTCTATTTCAATCAATGGTTCAAGATATTATCTTCCATAAATGGAAGGGAAAAATCCTTCCTCGACTTATCATTTAATAACTCGCCTCTCGTGACGCATCCATCATACCCTACATCCCTCCAACTGTCTGTGTGACAGTTTTCATCAGTAAATCAATGTGCGTATGTCGTTACATGTATTAATGATAATATTAATGTCAAAGGATCATTACACATGCTTGAAGATAGAAATATATGATGACACCAAAACATGATGAGTTCCTACTAGTGGGTTTATTCCTATAATCTCTTATCTTGGAGAATACCAAGTGAGAACATCATGAGAGGAAGTATCATCTGCTTATGAGTAATCGCACATGATGTTCTTAATTCTATGTTTCCCATCATAGAATTTTATCCAACCACAGAACTATATTTATGAATATTGTTATAGAATTTCAAGGATCACATCATAGTAGGGAACTACCATGACCTTATCAATGTAACAAATACTCTTAGACATTATTATATCATAGTCATGCAGAACAATGAAAAATATGTGATAATACATTAAATATACATTTAATCAAAGTAAAACAATTTGTTTATAGTAAAATAACTCTTAAAAATACACCTAGAATGAAAATCCCAGAGGTAATGGGTAGTAGGGTGGGGTGCTGCTTGATTGATGCTATTGTCGGAATGGGCTGATTCATGACACTTTTTGGATTTTAGATTTTTTGTGTCCTATTTTTTGGACATTTTAATGGAGTTCATCTTTATATTGGTGGTTTTTTTCCCACACGTTGATGGGAATGCAGTTTTGGGTGGACCTACAGTGGTATGATTTGCTGTTGGGGAGATGATCTTAGGTACCATGAGTTGCTGATGGCATGGGACGTCAGTAGTGAATGTCTCCCTCTAATGACTTACTAACACTGACACCTCTGGGGATAGACATCTGGGATGACCTTGATAGTATGAGAAATGATGTTGATGGGCATGAAAAAATCCTCGATATGAATGATCTGGTGTTCAAAATGATGACCTAGGGTAGTGTGTTGTTGGTGGGCCTCATTGATGCGGTCGGGTGCACAAGATTTTCAGGGATGGAAATTGTTAGCCAAATCATGTCTTCGTCTGATAGTGATGGTGTTTCTGGGACATTGGGCCATTTTATGTCGGTCTTCAATGATTTTATATGGTTCTTGATACTTCCTTTTTTTTTTGAGTTGTGATTTTATCACTTTATTATTTTGGTGACAATTTTGGCGTTACATTCCATGTATTTGTTGTTATTTTATTTTATTTAATAAATATATATGGTTGTAATGCTCAGTTCCTATAATTTTCGGGTATATATATGATTTTTATAATTAATTTATATAAATAAACATTAAATTTTTTATACAGATATGATAGTATCGTATATATTAAAAAAATTGTTAAAAAATTTTATGACCGCTGTAAATATTGCTAATAAAGATCCATGTTTATCAAAACTTTTGGCTAGTAGTGATAAATGTTAACCTTTTATCAGTTCTTTATTTTAGCACTGATAAAACTATACTCTTTCTATAGCGTGATCTATGGTAGTGGTAGACAGTTGTATAATTATGTGAGAACTCAATATCCCATCAAAAAACCCAAAACTCAAAACACCACTCCAGAACATTTAAAATTAGAGTGTACCAAAACCTGGAGGAAGTATCACGCCACCACTTAGCCATATCCATACAAGCAAAGGAAGTTATACTTCTACAATCACTCATTTTTAAAGACAAAATTCTTTAGCTAGAAGATTGCCTTCAAAACTGAACATAACAAATACTTCTAGAAAAAAGAAAATGAGGCCATTTATGGAAAAACTTAATTGCTCATCCCTAAAAATGATTATATAACCACTTATCCTGGAAAACTATTTTATATGTATTATATATTTTTTTGTGCGCATGAACATCATCATATATATTTATATAAATCAATTTACTTTTGAATTTAGTTATTTATTTATACTTAATATTGATACACATGCACACACACATGTGTCTGCGTGTGTGTGTGTGTGTATAAAATTATTCCAAAACTAATATTTATATTATAATAAATATATTATTTTATTAAAATATATTTTTATTTTTATTTATATTATTATATATTTATTTCCATTTATAAACATATATATTCAATTTTTTTCAATTTTTCTTATCATTATAAAGTTCATTTTCTTTAAAATGTATATATTTTGATTTTAAATTATATTATATCATATATATATATATGTACATAAATATATTTTTTCATTTACGTGAAGTAGTTACACATTATATTTATATATTTAAATACTCTATATATATATTAGTATATATATTATAATGAAGATAAATTAAAATTATATTTACATAATTATAAATTTTAAATATTTAATTACTCAAATAAATGTAATAAAAATTATATTTAAGTATAAAAACTATTTAAACATAAATAAATCAAATATCAATTTTGATTGTTTAAAATTTATATATAATATTGTTTCCGTTAGTATAGTTTTTTTCTTCTAAATATATTTTTTTCATAAATTGTATTTATATATTTTATAATTTTATTTCAACATGTACTTTTAATATTTTTATTTTTATTTTTTTTTATTTTTTTAATTAATTCACATTTAATTATCATTTTATATTTGTTTTTTATAAAAATATTTATTTCATATTTAAAATTTATTTTAATAGTGAGATATATATATATATATTTTATATACATAAATTATTTTCATATAGTTCAATAGAAAATATATTATAAATTTGTCACATATAAATAATTTTTTAAATTTGTTATAGATTATAAGAAATGTAAACAACACACACTCACAGACCAGTAATGGCATGCCGCACTCCTTCTAAGGGCTGATTCACTCTATAGCAGACTCATTTGTATTTTTATAACCCAAAGGACCAACATTTGATTACCTAAAGGCACATGTTGTGTGCCCTCCATAACACTAATGGTGTGCTGTATTGTTTCCCTATACCTATTGGACCCCTCATATTCTATCCATAAATGGCCCATAAATCCCCCATAAAGGAAACTTCTTGGAATTGAACTCTCGATGAATCTAGAATTATGGGACGACTTTTCCTCCCATGCAAGCCTCTGACTGCCAATGGCATAAGGGTTATTAGGGTATTGTAAGATGCCACACCACACCTTTCTTATTCCTTATCTTACACCTCGTGTACCATCCGCCCCAGGTAAATTTATATTATTGTGTGTGTGAATGTGTAATTAAGTAAATTTCATTTCATTATGAAAATATATAATGTTGACATATATATGCATATATATATTCTTACACTTTCATGTGATTATTATTCATATCATAATATTAATATAAATAAAAGACAACCATCTATATTTATTGTTTATATATTCAATATATATTTATATAAATATATGTATACATAAATATAAATATTTTAAGTTAAATAATATTTTTATATCACTGAAAATTGGCGTTGATATGGAACCATTTTTAACACATATGTTTCCAGAAGAAACTCTCTAAAATAAGATGCATGTGAGAAGAATATTATCTTTATTATCTATATAGTGTTATTTTGTCTTATGTGCCACTATCTCCATTTGAGGGGAATAAATGATATGGTAGGAATGGTTAAACATACATTTTAATAGATGGGTAAAATAAACATGTCCTCGCATATTTAGCATCAAAAAGTTAGCTAGAATTTCATGTTGTAAAATATTTTATATTTTTATATTTCATAATTCATTAGAATGTATGTTAGAAACTATTTAACAATGTTCAGGGAAAAAATAAAGTATATAAAAAATATATCCAAATATATTAATTTTAAAAAAATAAAATAGAAAGAAGCTTTTTCAAAAAAATCTATCAATTTCATTTTCCCATTTGAAAAATGTTTCCCATTTATATAATTCAACACATATTAAATACTTTTTAAAAAATTTTGAAAATTATTCTTTATATCAAACAATATAAAAATTAAATTTTTTAATTATGTCTTTACATTTATAATAATATGTAGTCGTTTTTTTTCAAGTGCAAAACGATTTGAATTAGATGGATATAATTGCATGATATTTGTTTTTCCACATCGGTTTCCATAAAGGATTGTGGATCACATACAAGTTTGGATGTGGAATTTCTATCAACACTCATGGTTTTTTGGAAGGAATCATAGAAATTCTTATGTGTAGAGCCTGGAAGGACTCGTGCTGGAGGAATTGGATCCCAAGACGGTGTTCTTCAACATGAAGATTAGCGGACCTACAATAAAATCGATCATGATAGAGCTCTTCACCAACACCACTCCCTAGATGGCAGTGAACATTTGTGAATTGTGCACTAGCGAGAGAGGTGTGGGCCAATAATTCAAGTCGATGCACTATTTTCAATTGGAAATACCCAACGCCACCGGTGGTGAATCCATATATGGAGCCAATTTTGAACACTACTACCATCAATAACCATCTCCCTTGATCACCAAATAATTTCATCAATATTTATATTTATGTGAAATAGTTCTTGAAATGAAAGGAATAACAGCTCGTTTGGAATGAGGTATTTGGGGGAGGAAATAAAAGACATGAGGGGATAAATCAATTTCATATGTTTGGTGGTCTTAAATTAAATGAGAAAAAATGATATGCAGGGAAACAAGAAATCGTCTATAAATTTCAAATCATCTCAAAATTTGGATGATTTGGATTGTAATGAGAATTTGGATTACTATTGTAGACACACAGAACTATGATAAGAAAAAACTATCCTTGAAATGCATGACGTAGTTAAACCACCAATAAATGATGTTTGAAGTTTTATAGTTGCATCACTTATTTGTGTGTTGATAAACCTTTTGTAGTGATTTATTTGTAAGAGTTTTTTATTTATCAACAGTTCAAACTACTGCTAAATAATTAGCGACAATTGTTTTGTTTTATCTTTTCGAATTTATTATTTATTATATATTTGCGAATAAATGTACATACATATATATATCAACAAAATATATATTAATGTATATAAATATTAATAAATATATTTAAATATCTATAAATATATATTAACAGAAATAAATTTTCAAAAATATATATTATATATCTATATATCTATATATATTATTAAATATAAAATTATATATAATATTTATATCCAAATTATATATATATATATACACATCAATACATTTAATTATCTATAATTATATAAAAATATAAAATGGTTAACATAAATATATATAAAGATATATATAGTTATTAATAATGAAAAATAATTATACCTAAATACATATAGATAAATATAACTGTATATATCCATATAATATCTGTATATATAAATATAAATGTGTATGAATATTTATAAATATCAATATATATACATATAAATATTAGTAACTGTATATAAACACAATGTAGATCCATAAATATATTTAAATACACACACATACATATAATTGTAGATAATTATATATATACCCATATAAAGGTAAATAAATACACACCAATATATATACAAGGTGTTTGAGGGTACAATTACATTCAAACACACACACAAACATTGCACAAACACCGAACAGAAAGGCATTTCATAGCCCCATAAGGGATAACCCATACATTCCTCCCTATTTATTAATATATTAATGTTTCATAGGCCCAACATTGGATGACTCGAATTCCCCTTCATTCTTTATGGCCCAAACGCCCTGCATGCATCTGTATGTCCATGGGTCTTCACGCCTTTCTTGTATCATGTCTAGTCACCACTTACCAGTGTCATACATGCATCACTTCCACCTATGCCAATTCCTCCATCATAAATTAATTATTAATAATTAGTAGTTAGAGTATAATTAAAAATTAAAATTGTTAATTATTAATTAATCATTATTAATTATTTAAAATTAAAATAAATAAATAAATTATTACTAAATAATAAATATTAAATAATAAATAATAACATATAATGAATTTTAACAAAAATAACAATAAAAATTTAAAAATAAAAAATATATAATAAAAAATTATAAATTAGGAACATTTTTATAGAAATTAAAAAATCTGGAAAAAAATTACAAACGACCACTTATTATTTACCAAGGGTTTAATTCGTTGCAAAATGAAGTGCAAATAAATAAAAACCATTATGAATTAGTAATAATTTTCTAAAACTCCCTTAAAATAAATAGAAATTAAAAAATGTAGATTTGGTTTTGAAAGTCGTCGATAAAGAAAATGTCACTAAAAATCGTTTATACTATGTCCTTCCAGCATACTAACCATTGTTTCTGATCTCAGACATGTAACATTATATCTTGTTTCTCTCACTAGCATTGTTTTTCTCTTAAAAAATCTAAACATTTCTATCTTATGTCACATGTGCATTAAGCACAATGTTTTATCAATGATAAAATAAATTCACTGCAAAAGGGGGTATTTTTAACAACAATAAATAAAATCACTGATAAACATGGTCCCTTTTGAGCACCAGAAAATTATTGATAAATTCTGACTTTTATTAGGGTTTTTTAGCATTGATAAAAACCACATTTATGTGTTTTATTCATAACCTTTATCGGCCCTTTTTTATGCTGGAAAAAGAGCCATTTATTACATTTTTATTAATGTTGATAAAAGGTGTCCATCATAAAAAATAGAAACTATTAAAAATAAAATTTTTACATATAAATATATTTTTATTGATATATATAAAATATATTTTCCTATATATGAGTTATATAATACTAAATATGTATTTACACTTAAAATATAATATATTTTGTGAGAATGGTTAATAAATATTTTAAAACTATTATTAATTATTAATTTGTAAATCATTATTATGTAATATTTATTTAATTGAAATTGGTTCTAGAAATATTAATGAATTAATTAATATCTTAAGATAAGTTGAAAACATGAACTGAACTTCAAACTGCCATAAATTTTGACACGACTCTTTTATTTGGGCCCTATTAAATATCTAACTGAATCTGGAAAAGATCACTACATTTTCTAGACCTAGGGGAACCCCCATTAGTGTTATTCGTAGTATAAATGGTCCTAAAGGCCTTCAAAACAGATTTTTGAGTTGGGATACCCAAATATTTCATCATTTGAGGGAATTTATGCTTTATTTAAGAGGGTGTTCTTGTCCTTTTTCTATAAAGATTTACTTTTTTGCAAGGGATGAATTTAATATATATATATATATATATTATGGTGTTAAAATATTATCATTTTTCATATTTTATGGTCATTTATAATTAAATATATACATATATATTGCGGACAATATCTGATTACCAAATTATCATGAAAGATTTGGATAAAGGTGAAGTGGCTATTCATGTTTCTGGATCTAATGTGGACAGAATCTAGATGATGGAAGTTAAGATATCACCTTGTGTGTTTTCCATTATTGGTAATGAAGGTAATCGTGTTTCCCATTTTATTACAACTTTACAGGGTGGTCAGGACCCTTTTTGCATGTTTTCTTTGTTTCCTCTCATGTTGTGTAATGATACATTTAATAATATTTTACTATAAGGAATACCGTTACTTTTAATATATATATATATATTTGTATATAATTAGATATAAAAATTTAAATTTATAAATAAATATTTAATCATATTTATATGTATAATAACTGTTTAAATATATAAATCATATGTAAATTAAAATTTAATCATCAATTTAATTTAAAATAAAATCTATCTATTTTAAATTCCATATAAAAAATTATTAATAGGTGTATTCCTACAAAAATGTATATATGTGTGTGACTATGGATACTCATATATTTTACGTAAAAAAATATTAATGTGGTGCGTCAGATTTTGAGTTTTTCCTAATATTCCCCACACGATCTCACCCTTCGTACATATATACATTGGAGATAGTGGGTGAATACGAAAACATGAAACCCAAATGAATTTATATCCCTTTATCTGAGAAAGAAAAATAAAAAAGATGGGAAATACATGGAATTTATTTAACACCCAAAATAGGTTAAACCCTACCCGTAAGAAATAACGTACTTTAAAATATATAGTCGCACAACTTGATTGAAAAATATATCAAGTTTTATTAATATTTGGATCACAAAAAAATAAAAAATATATTTATTTACATGAAATATTATGTCATTTCCTGAAATGATACAATATGCGAGGTTAAACAGGCATTTTAATGACAATAAACAGTGCATATGCATGGGTCATCACACATGGAATCATACAGTGCAATAAAAAAGGGAAAACTAGATTTGATGTCTTGGTCTCAAACCTCAAAATTAATCGATTTTTGTTTCTATCGTTCCAACTCATATGGATGTAATAATAATAATGAGAAGGGGCTATGATCTTGGTTGTCATACTCCTAAAAAATAATAAAAACTAGACATGGTATGTGCAGTGTGGCACTCTATCAGATTATCTAGCTTTTTGTTTATTCTAAATGGTAATAAATTTAATTTTTAGAGTACCAACATGTTAGCCCCTAATTACATAATAGACTTCTGTTTGTTTCTTAGACATGAAAATGTATATGTTAATTACATATATATATTTTACTACAATTAATTACAAATATATATATAAATTCACACATGTAACAATATGTATGTACATGCATGAACTATGAAAGAATATAAATATTTTCAAATATACATAAACATATATATAATTATACATATGACTTAAATATTATTGTATAAAATATAGAATGTATTTTATTTACACATTGTATAGTAATTAAATGTTTTACACAAATAAATAAATAAATAAATCTAAAAATTAAAATAAACCTACACGCACATATATATAAATCAATGAATATATTTTTGTATATATATAATGTTTTCTTACATAATTGCATACACACATATAAATATATATACATAAATTAGGTGTTATATGTACCGTATACAAAAAATACAATTACAGTATTTGTATATACTTTCATATATGTATAATTGTAAATAATTACACTAATGTATTTATATGTATGAATGCTTATATATATGAATCTATATGTATGTACACTACAAAAGATATGTCTTTTAACACCACACAAAAATTCCATTAACATCGCTACAAAATCATTGTAGTCCTCAACACCGATAAAGGGGGTCCACATTATCTACACTAGAAATAGCACTGATAAAGGCCCAAACTGGTATAGTGTGCTACTTGTATAACATCGCAATACAATGAATACCTATATCCTGTATGTAAAATATATAATTTTGTTGAAATAAAATTTACATCAAGAATAAAAAACAAAACATTACTGTATACATTTCAAACAATTTTTTGTATAATTATACTTACAATTACTATCCACAAACATTTTAAAAAGTTATTGTTTGATCATCTTTGGTGCATATGATCCCCTCTAAAAAATTCCACTCATGTTATTAGTTGCCAAACAAATCACCTTAACTTGAGAGAAAGAATCCACCTATATACGAAAACAAATCATATGTAATTGTGTTATTTCCCCCCTACATTACTGCATTTAAATTCTTTTAATATACTTTTATATGATTTATTCATAAGAAATTAAGGGTGTTCAATTTGTATGGGGTATATGCATGCTTGTAACTGTTCATGGGTGTTTTATTTTACATTCATGTGATGATCTGTTTGCTAGAATATTAGTTCACAATACTTATATCAGTTGTTTACCAAGACCATTGACTAGCCAACATCCAACAATCATGTTAAATCCTGGGTGTGTTTCTTTCACTCATCTTTGATATCGGGTACCACCGTCGTACCAATCATATGGTGCCACTAATATCGTGCATTCTCCTACCATCATTTATCTAAACCATCAGCCTAATCTAGGCCATCCATGAAATTGTGATCTCATGTTTCTGCCTATGTTGACTAACACTCCCCAGCACACCATTATTTCCCCATTGGTCACTTTTATTCGATCAATATATTCTCTCAAAGTAGAGCCTTTCATCTAGTCTAGTAGGGGAATTCTCATTGAGTAACTCCTTCTCTCTACAGAGGAGTTATCAGAGAATAGGAACGAGACCGAGGTAGTTCGTCCACCCACACTTCCCAACTTTGAATTCATTTCACCTCCTAGAACTATAGTACTTATATGGTGGATACTCAGTGGATATTGTCTCATTTCTTAGTCCAGCTCAACTGCACATCATGAATGTTCCCCATCTCGGCTTCCTTTTTTTATCAAAACTCGGTTGATATTTAGTTTCCTCACTCTATAGTGATCTATTATTTTCAATCATGTATATATATGTGTATTTTTTAGGTATGGGTGTGAGTCCGTCTATGAGTGAACATTGGTGACACTACACGGTAGGCTTTAAAATTTCCACCTAGTTCAAAAAGGCCAACCTCTTCATATAGTTTCTCTAGATTATATTTTCTTTTCTTTCTGTCTGTATTTTCTACGGTTGTTTCTCTCTTCTTAATAAAAGGATTCCCTGGGTTTTATTCTCGCCATTCATATTGGATCAGGCTGACCCAAATCATGTTATATCCAGTGTCATTTCCATTCTGTGATTTCTGTTTTCATTCTTCCAGCAGCTTGATTATTGAAGAAACTTGTTCTTGTACTTTCTCTCTTATTGATCAATTGAACATATCAAATAATCAACCAAATAATACAGAATTGTAGATCTTGGATGTTTTAGGGGTAAATGTTTTAACCCCAATAAGTAGTATGAGAGCCAATTGTAATTTTAATAATGGGATCCAATAAATTTTATATTGATAAATTTCATGGTGAAAATGATTTCAAGATTTGGATAATTAAAATGATAGCCTTACTAGACCATAAAAATTTAATTTATGCCCTTAGTGGTACTGGAAGTAAAATCAAAACCCCTATCCTTGATGGGCAGAATGCCACCACTTATATTGATGTTGTTGAAGAAACTCTTAATAAATTCCATCATTTTATCCTGTTATCTTTATGAGATAAAGTCCATAGATATATTGAATACCAATATTTGACTACTAGTATATGTTCTTGGATTGAGTCACATTATATGAAGAAGTCTCTTGTCAGTAGATTATACAAAAAATGATATTGTATACATTCGTAATGCCCTCGGAACTATAGTAATAATGAAAATTGATTTATTTAACAAAGTATTTTAAAATATAGCCAACATAGACATTAAATTTGATGATGATGACTGGCCCATTATACTGTTAACTTCAATATATTATTCTATTAATTCTATTAAAAACACTAGGATATATGGTAGAGATACCCTTACTCTTAAAGAAGGTAAATCTGATTTACTCTCTAAATACATTCAATGGAAGGGTAGAGTTAAGATTGAGGTTGAGGGTTTAAGTATTATGGTCTGAATTGAGTATTGAGGTAGAAGTGAGTCCAGGGTTAGGAGAGAATAAAGGGGCTAGTATAATAAGATAATATATAAGTCTAAGAGAAAATTAATAATGTATTTTCAATGTTAAAAACATGGAAACATTAAGATGTGTTTCCCTAATTTTAAAGGTGACTATAGAGATAATAGTAATGACCATTCCTTATTAGGTGAGTAGGAATTCTATAGTAGTGATTTGATTAATGTATTTTACATTTAAATCATCGATGAATGGATCCTAGATTGAGGATGTTCGTTCCCCATGTCTCCAAGGAAGAAATTATTTATTATGTTGAGGGAAATTTAATCTGGTGTGGTATTTCTAGGGAACAACATGAGAAATCACATTATAGTAATAGGCTCAATTTCATTAGAGCTTCATTATGGGACTGTTAAGGCTCTTCAGGAAGTTAGGTGGGTACCCAAATTAAAAATAAACCTAATCCCCCATGTAATTCATGACCACAAGGGGTTTAGTTTTATGTGGGACTCCAGAAGCCTTTGTGTTCCTCAAAGATCCCTCACAGTTATAAATTAAAGCCTTCACAATGGTCTTTATGTGTTAGATAGTAACATTCATAGAAGTCAATTGAATAACTCATGTAGTTCATATTATGATTCCACCACACTATAGCATAGAAGGTCAGGGAATGTTAGTACCAAGGGCCTTAATAAACTCAAAAAACCTTGGAATTTTAGTAACATCACTCCTAGAAGTCTCCCATTATGTGAGGATTGTGTATATGGGAAATCTAGAAGAGTTATCTTCAGTAGGTCAATGTATAAGGCCAAATAACCCCTTGTGTGTGTTTATTCGGATCTGTGAGGTCCTTCAATGGTCAACTACTATAGTGGAGGCTTATACTAAATGACACTTGTTGATGAATTATCTAGGAAATTCAGGATTTATATACTCAATCATAAGCCTGATTCCATTCATACCTTTAATAAATGGAAAGGTGGGGTGGACAGTATGTCTAATAAGAAACTAAAAGCCTTATTAACTGATAATGATTTAGAGTATCTATCTACATAATTCCTTGAATTATATGAATCTATGTGAATAAAGAGATAATAGACTATTGTGGATACTTTATAGAAAAATGCGTTAGTAGAGGTGATAAATTGGACTATCCTTAAGAGGGTGAGGTGCGTGCTATCCCACTCAAAACATCTTAGGTCTTTCTGGGATGAGGCTCCCTCAATAGAAATATATATTTTAACCATTTCCCATCTTTTGGTAATTCATTCAAGACCCTTAAAAAACTCCAGAGAGATTCACCCACAATCCTTTCACACCTCAGGAAATTTGGATACATAACTTATGATCATACACATAATGATAAGCTATCTCTTAGGGATGTGATGTGCATATTCATAGGACAACAAGTTGTAAATAAGTTCTATTGTCTATGGGTAGTCAAACAGGGTTATCAAAAATCTATAGCTAGCTGAGATGCAATGTTTCATGAGACAGGTCTCTCCATTGATAAGGGATATGAACCTCTAGAGTCTTTTGATTGCACTATTAAACCCTATAGAGTCCCAAAATCCTTAGGTGTTGATGTCCCTTTTGAATCCAATGATCACTCCAAGAATGAGACATGGCATGTTTCCCCCATTATCCATACCCAAGTTAAATATGATTGTAATTCGGGATTTAAACCTGAAATATATGAACCAGATGATCTAGTCATTTATCAGCTCACTCGGGATAAAATGAGAAGATTTATCAATCCTCTAACCTATTTTAATCAGGCATACATTGTTTCCTATGCGTTTAATGTATCACATGATTTGTTTAATAATGAACCTCAAACATATAAACAAGCCCTCAAGTCCAAAGAGGCCACCAAATGGTTAGGTGCAATGCAAGAAGTGGTGAATTCAATTCTCCATAATAAACATGGGTTGTTGTTTACCGACCTAATAACAAAAATGTCATAGGGTATAAATGGATAAATAAGATGAAAGAGAACAATGTTATAGAAACTAAAATAAAACTGCAAGCCAAAATGGTTGCTACAAACTTTTTAAATGTAATGGAATTGATTATAGTGAGATCTTCTCCCCTGTTTTTAAACATTCATCTATTATAATTCTTCATTATTTTTCTACCAATTTTTATTTTCATGTTAAACAATTAAATGTAAAATACATATTTTTTACAGGGTAACCTTTATGAAAAAATTTACATGACTCCTCCTGATAGATTTTTAAAACTATTCAGTCCTCATAATGTTTTTATTCATAATAAGTATTTGTATAGGCTTAAAAAATATTCAAGAAAATGGTATAAAATGTTTGATTATTTTATGATTGAAAATAAATTTTCGAGAAGTAAATATTATGCTTGTGTATACTATAAGACTGCTAAACATGAATATTTTTACCTGTTATTATGAATTGATGTAATGCTTCTAATATATAAGAACATGAGGATTATAAATTCTATCAAGAATAAAGTAAACTACACCTTTGAAATGAATGACTTAGGATATGAAAATTAAATTATAGGTGTGGACAAATTAAGTGATTGTAAGGGTAGAACATTGTACTTATCACAATCAACTTATTTTAAGAAGGTATTAAGAATATATTCGTTTGAGCATGTTATACCTATTATTATTCCTATAAGAAAACATTTTAAATTATCTTTGGATCAATCCCCTAGAACTGATGTCAAGGCTTCCTTCATGAATAAGAATCCATATGCTAAGGTAGTAGGATTTATTATGTACGTTATGTTATGTTCTAGTCCAGACATTGCATTTTCTGTTTGTATATTGATACATTTTATGGGGAAACATGGAAAGACTCATTATCATGCAATGAAATGGATACTCAAGACTGGTATCCTAGAAGTCCAATATGTAGTTAGTGGTTGATCTCTACATTATTGAGGTAGAGTATATTTACTTGAAAGAATCCATAAAAGAGGATATATGGCTGAATGTTTTTCTTTTTGAGTTGTCTTTATCTACTGATATCATAGTATTTCACTATGATATCTTATCTGCATTGCATTTATCTAATAATTTTATATTCCATGTTATATTAAAGAACATTGAAAATAGACTTCATTTATTACGGATTTTATAGAATGTTGGATGGTGAGTGTCACTAAGATACACATTGGGGTCAATCTGATCTATAGTTTGACTAAGATTGCGCCACCGAACAAATTAATGCATTTCCATATATTAATGAATTTAGTCCCAATTTTATAACATAGGTTGTGAGAACATTGTCCTTAAATTATATTTAATTTCAAGGGGGAGATTTTTTTTATTTTTTCCCCTTTATTGTTGAATTTAAATTCCTTTTATATAGTTTTATACGATTTATTAATAATTCATTAAGGGTGTTAAATTTTCATGGGTTATATATATGCATGGAACCAGTCACATGGGTTTTAGTTTGATTTCATTAGATTATTTGTTTGCTGGAATATTTTTTTTCCTTAATTATATTGGTTTTTTACCAGGACCATTCATTGGATGACATCAAAAAGTAATGTTTCATCCCATGTGTGTTTCTTTTGCTCATCTTTGATCATTTGTGCCACCGTCGTACCAATCCCATGGAATCACTTGTCTCGTGCATTGTCCCACCTTCAGTTATGTAAACTATCAGCTTGATATGGGTCATCCTTATTGTTTTTATCCTAGTTTTCTGTCTATACTACCTAAATCTCTCTAGCATGCAATGATTTTATCATTGTTTTCTTGTATTTTACAGATCCATTATCTCAATGAAGTGCCTTTCAGGTGGTTCATTTGATGAGTTCCCAGTGAGTATCTCTTTCAATATAGAGAGGGGTTCTCAAAGAAGAATAAGGAAACCAAGGTTACCCAGCCACCTAAACACCCTATATTTTATTTCATTCCACCTCATAGATCAGTGTACTTCTTCAGTGGAGACTAAGTGAATATTAGCTCATCCCTATGACTAGAACGATTGGGTATCAATAAGGTTCTCAATATTGACTTCCTTTTTTATCGTATCTAGGTTTCTTTTTAGTTTCTTGGCTCTATATAAATATATTATTTTCATTGTTGTATATTTTTTTTCCTTTTTGGGTGTGTGCAAGAGTCTTTCTAGGAGTTGATGATGTTGAATCTATGTGACAGGATTCACTGCTACCACCTAGTTTATCAAGGTCAGCCTTCTCAAATATTTTCACTGGTTCTTCTTTTCTTTTCTTCAAGTCATTATTTTATTTTCTATCTTTCTTGGTTTATAATAAAAGGATTATCTAGGTGGTGATGTCACTGTGCATGTACGATAACACTATTCTGAAGAATGTTATATCCTATGTTATTTCCTTTCTATGCTCTCTTTTTCCATTCTTCCAGTTGCTTGATTGTTGAAGATTCTTTCCCTAGTTCTTTGTATCCAATTGATCAATTTAACATATAAAATAATAAACCCTATAATATAATACAATGGATTTGGGATGTGTTAGGGTTTAATGGTTTATCAATAATAGTATATAATACTATAATGAAATAAATTAAACATTAATAAGAAATAATACTTTAATTAAATGTCAATTTTAAATAAAAAAACACACTTAGAGTTATAATGGTCACATAATTTGTCACATTAAGCTGTGGTTGATTTCTACACCTCATAAATGTGTTATGGATCATTTTCCTAAAGTATAAAAATAATTTAAATGTTTTTTTTGGTTTTTAGTATGTAACTTGTTGTTTTTACTAAAATTAATGTCAATTTTAAATGATGTCACACTTGGATTAATATCGGTCACATCATGCATCATACTGAGGTGTGGATAATTCCTACACATCAAAAATTACTAATGGATCATTTTCCTAAAGTATCAAAACAATCCAAATGCATTGTCATAGTTTTCAGTATGTCATTAGTGTTTTTTACTAAAATGTCATTCCAAATAGGAAACATGAACTTTAAGCTATACTAGTCACATAATGTGTTAGTTTGACATCATACTACATTTAGTATGTCAGAAATTAATTATGAATCACTTTCCTAAATTATCATGTCAATTGGAGCACATTTACTTTTTTTAGTGACTCACACACGTTTTGAACTAAAATGTCAATTTTAAACTGATAACAAACACATTGAGTCATACTGATCACACTGTGTATCACATTGAGATAAATTTTATTCCTACAATACCAAAATGAATTGTGGGAAATCTTCCTAAGGTATCAAAATAATATGAATGTGTTAGCTCATATTTTATTATGTCACATTTTATTTTCACTAAAACCAATGATAATTTTAAATAAATAAGACACACTATGAGTCATATTGTTCACACTCTATGTCATATTGAAGTTCATTTTATTCCCACATGTCAAAAATAACTTATGGATCATTCTACAAAATTTTAAATGTAATCCAAAGACATTTTATTGGTTTTCAGTATGCAATATGTTATTTTTAATAAAATTAAAGTTAATTTTAATTAAAAAGACACAATTTTAGTTATACCAATATTATCATGAATCATGTTGATGTTTTGTTGATTCTTACACATTTAAAATTACTTATGGATCATTTTCATAAAGTATAAAAAGAACCTTAGTGTGTTTCTAGGTTTTCATTCTGTCACTTGTTCTTTTTAATAAATTTAATGCCAATTTTAATTAAAAAACATAGTTTGAATTATACCAGTCTCATCGTGCATCAGATTGAGGTTTGGATGCTTCCAATACATCACAAATGACATATGGACTATTTTTATATTGTATCAAAACAATATGAAAGCATTTTAATAGTTTTTAGAATGTGAGTTGTGTTTTTTATTAAAATTTAATTTGAAACTGAAAAAATGAACTTTGAGTCATATCAGTTGCATCATGTGTCTATTTGACAAGAGACTAATTCCTACACATCACAACTGAATTATGATTTGTTTTTCAAAATTATCAAGATAAGAAGAGCATGTTTTCTTGGTTTTCAATGAGTGACATGTTCTGAACTAAAATGTCAATTTTAAACTAATAATAGATGTTTTGAGTCATAACAATCACATCATTTACCATATTGAGGTGTAGTTGATTCATACACATTAGAAATAAGAAAGGGATTGTATTCCTAATGTATCAAAATAATCAGAATGTGGTTTTATGGTTTTTTATATATCAATTTCTCTTTTTAATAAAATTAATTTCAATTCTAAATAAAAATTCTCACTTGAGTTATATCGGTCACACTAATTGTTGGATTGAGGTGGGGTTGATTCCTACAGGTTATTAAAGATTATGAAACATATTCCTAATGTATCATAACAATATGAATATGTCTCTCAATTTTCAGTTTGTCACTAGTTCTTTTTACTAAAATTAATGTCAATTATTAATAAATATAGAGAATTGGAATTATATCGGGCATGTCGTATATCAAATTGAGGCGTGGATAATTCCTACAAATCACAAATGAATTATGGAGAATTTTACTAAAGTGTCAATAAACATTAAATGTGTTTTATTAGTTTTTATCATGTCACTTTTTTTTAAATGTCATTTGGAATGGGAAACATGCACTTTGAGTCATATCGGTCGCATCGTGGGTCATTTTGATAGGAGACTACTTCCTACATTTTACAACTGACTTATGAATCATTGTCCTACATTATCAGAATAATAGGAGCATGTTTTTATTGGTTTTCATTGAGTGACATATTTTGAACTAAAATGTCAATTTGAAATTGATAGGGAACATTTTGAGTAATACTGATCACACCATGCATCAGTTTGAGGTACTACTCATTAATACATGTCAATAATGATTTATGTATCATTTTACTAAAGTATAAAAATAATGGAATTCATTTAGTTGGTTTTTAGTATGTCACTTTTTTTACTAAAATTAATTTCACTTTTAAATAAAAATACACACTTGGTGTTATACTGGTCACACCATACATCGAGTTCAAGTGGGGTTGAATCCTACATAACAAAAATAATTTATGAATATTTTCCTAATGTCTCAAAAGAATATGAATTCATTTTATTAGTTTTCATAATGAAACTTTTTCTTTTGACTAAAATTTCATATGCAACTGGTAACCCACACATTGAGTCATATCATTCACATAGTGTGTTATTTTGATATGAGACCACTTCTTATAAGTCACAACTAACTTATGAATTGTTATTCAAATGTATCAAGACAATCAGAGCGTGTTTGGTTAGTTTTTAGTGAGTGATGAACATTTTAAACAAAAATGATAACATTAACCTGATTATAGACACATTGAGTCATATCGGTCACATTGTGAATTGAATTGTGTTGTGGTTGATTCCTACTCATAAAAAATAACTTTTGGTTCATTTTCCTAATGTATTAAAACAATATTATTTTTTACTTAGTTTTTGGTATTTCATTTGTTCATTTTACAAAATTTAATGCTAATTTTAATTAAAAAGATACACTTTGAGTCATACCGGTAACACTCTACATCAGATTGAGGTCTGGTTGATTTCTACACATCACAAATGACTTATGGATTATTTTCATAAAGTACCAAAACAATATAAATACAGTTTATGGGTTTTCAGTATTTTATTGGAAATTTTTACTAAAATTAATGTCAATCATAAATAAAAAGATGAACTTGGAGTCATACCAGTCACATCATGCATCATATTGAGGTATTGTTGTTTCATACATGTCACAAATTAATTCTAGATTATTTTCCTAATGTATCAATTCAATCTGAATGAATTTTATTGATTTTGAGTATTCCACTTGTCATTTTTACTAAAATTATAGTCACATTTAAATCAAAAGTCACACATGAAGTCATTCCAGTAACACTGTGCATCATATTGAGATGTTGTTGATTCCTACATAGTAAAATAACTTATGGATCATTTTCTTAATGTATAAAAACAATATGAATGCATTTACTCAGTTTTAAATATGCCATTTTTCTTTTTTACTAAAATTAATGTCAATTTTAAATAACAATATGCACATGGAGTTATTCCAGTAACACTATCCCATTTAATTTCATTGTCAGACTTCCAACACAATATATTGAGTTGATGTTCTAAGTTGAAAAACCTTCCTATACTCTTCTGGTTTTAAATAATAGCAATGGTTTTTTGGATAAAAAATTTAACTCAAAATGTAGTTTTAGAAGTTTGGTAAAGAAAGGAAATGAAAATCATGGTAACATTGGTATAATGGAACATGTTATCTTTATTTTGGCTTGTTGAAGATAGTTGATATAAATATATGAATTCCCAAAATATCAATGAAAAAACTAAACAAGTATTAGATAAAAATGATAAGGAAGATAACTTATAAATAGAGGATGATATGATGAAAAATTAATTAAATATTTTGTATAAATACTCCTTTTCATGACGGTTTTATACATTCTTGAATCATTTCCTTGTGTTCATTATAATAGTTGGAGCCTTGAAGGCTAATCTCTCATGTGCATGAGAACATCAAACATACCACCCCAACTCATGAAAAAGAATCAACCTGTATAAGAAAAAAAACTAATTTGATTAATACTAAAAATAAATAAATTAATCATAAATATTAAACAACTCATTACATATAGGGAAGTCTCATATTCATGATATATGTGCAAATTTTTCAATCAGGTATGCTACCCATTAATTTATAACCAAATCTATGTTGCCTTATGAGTATGAGAATTTTTAATGTCTATATTAGTACTATAAAAATATAAATATAGAAAGGATTAATAAGTATTTTAAATTAAATATTAATTAATTTTGAAAATACCTCTTTAGGGATGCTAGCATGTTGATGGAATATGATCTCCCTCATGAATGTAGAAACATAATAACAAAAATCATTTCAATTTTTTTGTTTGATACACTACAAAAATATTAAGTAAAATAAGTAATTTGTTTTGATAAGTGTTTTGACAGTGAAATATTATTCTATATACACTAATAATTTTCCTATTTTAGAACTTATCAAGCTCCTTGTGAGAATGGGTTTTCCTTATGCCCTGATATTGATGATTTTTTTACACCACCCTATCATAACAGAATTCTCATTAAAATGTAATATAAAATATATAACTTGAGTTTTAGTTCTATTACTATGGATTTAGTGTATTACAAATTGAAAAACGTTATCATGTGTATTTGGTTTGTTGGGTATCCATATAGTGAATCTAGGAAATAAATTTTTAGAGTATCCAAATTGACCATATTGATCATCCAATTTTGTTTAAAAGCACAAAAAAGAATAAGTAATGAAATAAATGAAAATATATTTGATATGAATAAGTTGTAAGTTTTTAACCCTGCAATATTATTATTAAGAAGAGTTTGTCATCCATAAGTTTTTATTGAAACAATTTGGCTAGATTTGACCTAATTTCATTCATTTTTTGATTCTATTTCTATTTGTTCTATAGAAGTTATGTGAGGAATAATGAGTAAAAATTTATGTTCATGGGGATATCCCTTAAATTTGTATTCATATAAATTCATGAAAGAAATATAAAATGTTTTTAGTCATAATTAACCTAGAATATCAGCTATTGGAAAAACAAATCATGAAAACACACCTCATGTATACATTTACAAATGAGACTCCTAGCCATTTATAGTTATATATTTTATTTAAATTATCAAGATAAATGTATTCTATAAAATCCTCTCCATACATTTGTTATTTAAAATAAACTATGTGATTACTACAACTTTGTATCTTTCTATTCTCAGGAACCATAAATGTTAGAAAGTGCAGATATTGAATGGGAAGGCTAAAGGTACTTTTTGAAGATATTTTTGATCACATGGTTGATCATTTAGATGGGGTTGGTTCGATGTTTAATTTCACACCTTCCATTTTTACATATATAATAACATTCATCTGTTCAAACATTTTTTAATTTATTATTAAAGGATTAATATAAAACTTAATTGGAAATGAATACCTCTGTATCGACATGTTTTTTATAAGATCTGATGTCCATGTTATGAATGTTCCAATAGCTCGGTCAACCATTTTAATATCTATGTCATGAAGTGGGATAGGTATCTCAATGATTAGATCATGAGCTATGATCATAGCCACTCTCAAATTACCTGTTAGAATTTGTCTCTTATGTAGAGTGTCTTCTTGGATATTAAACACAATATACATCACTATAAGTTGATGAGTGTATGTTAATATATATAAGTCACAATCATTTTCACCCTATATGATATTATTATCGGAAAGGTATCAGTGTATTTTTAATTCATATTTCATATATAAAATTATGAGAATATTTTTTAACTCATCAAAGAAAAATCTTTCTGGGGAATGGATCACCTCAATGTGTGTGAGGTGGGGTAGGATCTTTATATAGTGGTTATTCTTCATTTGTTTGTTTTCATTATTTCCCCCATAACATTTTCTATAAACATAGTATGTGAATGAATTTTTTTCATAAAGGGTATATAATATTTCTATCATCACTTTCATTTATTTATCATTATCCTGATGTTAATTTATTTTCTAAAAATATGTTATGGGTGTCACCCCAAAATCCTCACCTCTAAATAAGCCACACTATTCTAGACACATCAAGGCCACCGATAGTATGTGTTCATCTGTTACATGTTTTTATGATTCTTGTGACTAATTAAAATATAAAATATAGAAAAATAAGTAATTGTTTTTATGTAATATTTATTTAAATAAAACATATTTTTATTATTTCATACCTACACATGCATCTCATACGTTTTGTGTGTTTTAATCTATTATTATCCTTTATTTATTTACATGTTCCTCCTTCTATAGCACCAGATGTGTGAGAAAAGCGGATTTGGATTTATATTCATAAATAAAAATATAAATATAGGAACATAATTATGTTTTTGTTTCATGGAACTTAAAATTAATATGGTAGATTAAAAATACATAACAATTTTTTTCAAATGATTGTACCACATCATTGATTTACAATAGAGGTACATTGGTTTTGACACCCATTCAATATTTTCAACACTCTTTTATTGTTTCATAAATAAAAAATTCTAAATCAATGTGATGAATACATATATTTCCAAATATTTTATTACCATTCATCGTGTACCTGAAAAGTAATATGCCCATAACAGCTAGTAAATGCATCATGCACTACCTGGATTATTAGGTGTCCATACATAAGTGCTGACTACATGCTTATTTTTTTCCTTTAGAAACATTAATATGAAATCTCATTTGAATTGTGTGAATGAATCTATAAATCCTTACAGCAATCAGTAATTCAAAATTATTATGGGATTCATCAACTGTATTGTTACTTTTCAAGGGTTTATTATAAGTAAGTCAATGCTTCATTATTTTAAAATTAGTAAAATAAATAAATTATATCATAATGTTACCATAATGTTTTACAAAATCAGTGTCTTATGCATGGGAACAAAAGGCTTCAACGAATCTACATATATCATTATGCACTGAGGAGTGATGAGCCCAATGTAACTACTATACATGGTCTTGTTGGGGTTAATAGGGTGGCCACATGAATTCCATCAGACCATGAATTTTATTCCTTTTCTTTTCACATTAATATTTTTTCTAACAACGAAACACTACAATGCTTCTGTATTTTCTACGACATCAATTCTTGATCATCAACCATTTTATTGAGTTCAAAATCATCAATATGTTGTTCTAATAGACTTGTATCTTTAGAATGTGTAGAAGGTTAATTTTCCTCACCATGAGTAGTTTTAGATGTTTGAGAAACTTGTTGTTCCTCAGATTAGAAGAATCAACATGTGTAAAAGTTATTCTTCGTAGAAGTGATTTAATATTTAATTTAGATTATATAAATGTAGTAGTGAGTGGATAATAATATGATGTAACACAATGTGTGTTACACAAATATATAACTGGATTATTGAGCACTTTTTTTAAATGTTAAAGGGATTTGACTCCTCTATCAAGTATCTAGATCCTTTCATTATGGTCTCTTATGACATGTAATACCCCATCTACATTGGGACCACTATTAAATTAATATGACATCTCAATGAAATGGTCATTCTCATCTGAATTTTCAACTGATACTTTAGTGGTTATGCTTAATAACAGAACAATTGACCACTTTGGTTTACTTGATTTGGAACATAAAATACTTGTATTGCCTGTAATTCTGTTATAAATAGTTCATTTTTGTACCCTTCCTTACAACAATCCCCTTTAAGGAATCCCAATTCATATATTTTAAGAGTAATATTTTTATCAACCAAATTACATTGAAAAAAATGGAAATTTATATGTTGTATAATCCAACTCCCATATTTATTTTATGATTCCAAAGTATGACATATTTGTATAAATTGGATTTTTATCCTTAGTACCAAAAACATTCATCGTTTTAGTCAAAAGTGTAAATCCAATATTATTCATGTTATTGTCTATATCATGTTAGATTATATATAATTTATAACCATTAATTACATAACCATTGTAAGATAATACATGCACAACTGGACCTTTGTCTAGCCATCAAAGTCATTCTAAAATTGAATTCAGATTTTCATTTGTCTCCTTCAAAACATGGCCTCTAAAAAAATCTATAATCTATTGATTATGTGTATTTGATATCCATATTTCATCCATTGATAGATTAAATTTCCTAAGAATTTTTTTGTGGCTTTCAACATATGGGACAACCAATAAACTGTTATGAAAATCAAAAATGTGGGACTACTCTCGATCTATAATATTGATTTTGAAATCATATCATCCAAAAATTTCTTCAACCACAAGCCTCTTAGTGTGAAAAGATTTCATTAGACCAACACTTTTCACACCGGATAGGTAGTTAGTACAGAATTCAATGGCTTCCTCAACAATATATTGCTCTGCAATACAACCCTCTGGTAAACATAAATGTTTGATATACTCTTTTAAAATATTCGTATACCATTTAATGGGGTACATCCACCTATAATGTATATTACCACATAGTCAAATATCTCTCACCAACTGAACCATTATGTGAATAATCATATCAAAGAATTCTTGTGAGAAGAACATTTACAATTCACATTATATTATAACAATTTCTTTTTCCCAATTTAGCAATTTATTGATGTTTATAAATTTTTTGCATATAATTCTGAAAGAGAAATAGGTCTCGGTTAATTTATGATAAACATTCTTGAAAAAATTCAATGTAATGTTAATAGAATTAGATCTTTCATCAAAACATGAAAATCATTTGATTTTATACCTTTCAACTTTAAACCATTAATTAAAATGATATCATTGATATTTGATGAATACCTATTTGGAACCGTTGCATCATTCAATATTTTGAAAAATAGATATCTCTCCTACCTGGAATGAGTGTAATCATATTGAGGAAGAAAGTCTCTTTTTTACCCTTATCTGGTGGAAACTCTTCCCATATTCTCATCTCAATTATGTCCAAACTAGCTATAATTCTATCCTATTTTTGGTGGGTGAAATTATTAATGCACCATTTAACTATCACATACATTTTTTTCAACATGCAAAACATCAAGAAATTTTTTGATTTTCAAAAAATTCCAGTATGGTAATTCGAAAAAATTGATCTCCTTTTCCAACTAGTATTTGTAATGTTATTCGAAAAAGGTTTATGAAAATAAATTTATGTATATTTTTATTTATCAAATACTTGATCATCGGTTAGTTTAGATGGTGATTTACATTCTTCGGAACTCCCATTGAATTATTTCATCCACGATCGACACTTATGTCTTCAGGGTTGAAAAATGTGATGCCATAAAAACACAGTCTAGGATGAATATTTCAACCTAATTGACTATGTAACTTATTCGAAAATGGGAATACCTTGAGTTCTTTTAATGATATATCTTAAAAAATTTCCACCTGTATGAAATTCATTTATTGTCCCATACAACATGGCTCTTAATGTAAAATCTTCATTTCTATATGCATCGTACAATGTAACACTTGAATCCTGCAATAATTTCAAATCTTTAATTAATTGAGCCAAAAAACATCAATGTAATTACTTAATTGTTTTGGTCCTGATATAAGCATAGATTACATAATGTATTTCCATTGTATACATAACCATGGCGGAATGATATAATTGGCCAACATAACCAGCCATGAATTTTGTGTTCTTCTATAAAAACCAAAAGGATTGACTCTATATGTAGATAATGAAAGACAAAGGTTACATGGATCATTTAAAAATTTAGGATACTCATGATCAATTCTCTTCTAGTGGGGATAGTCTATCAGGTGAAAATGATTCACATATTTATTTCTTATATTTGTGTGCTATGTCAATTTCCTTATTGTCTCCTCATTTTCATATAGGCTCCTCAACCATAAGATGATTTGAAAGTACAATAAAACATTATTAGGACACAATTAATATTTCTTGTTTTAATAATTACCACACTTTGGTCATTATTTAAGTAATTTTTTGTCCTTTTGAAATAGTATACATTCATTTGGATAAGCTTGTATTCTATTAGATATCATACCATTAGATCATATAATTCGTTTAGATTAATATGTTTGGAATGGGTGCTCATTACCTTATGAAATCATATAATTCAATAGATCAAGTAGATCAGTAAAACTAGAGTCACTCCATCTGTTTCGAGCTTTTAAATTATACATCTTCAGTATGGATAACAATGTTGGGTAATTAGTGAATCCAACATAAAATGGTGATTTTTCACAACTCTTTATCTTCTAATGTTTTTTTAAAACCATTATGTCAATATTAAATTGTCATTTTAATGTCTTTAATATGATATTCATCATCATTCACACCTATAACCACATCCTTGATGGGGACTACTTTATTTTCCACACTTGTAATTATATTATACGATCCATAAAATGCAGTGTTATCTCAGTCACTAATTAATTATATTTTTACCCATTTTTGTTACATCCTTTATACCTTTTATCTATATTTAAAAATATCAAGTGTTCTTTCAACTCATTAGGACTAACTTGTCCTGAATAGCAACAATTTAAACTTAGAAAATTGATTTGAGAAGGGTTGTATGCCTGATCTTTTGAAAATTTGATGAAATATTTCACCACATATTCACACTATTTTTGTCATAAAATTGACATCCATCCATTATATATTCATATCCATCCTATTTAATTTGGTAATATTAATAATTGGGAAAATAAATTCAAAAAAAGGCCTTTCAAATAAGGGGGACCCAAAATTTTAATGTTTCAAATAATTTCATCATACTTCGAAGGAAATGTGAAATCAAATTTTAAAAAGAATTACTCCACTAGTGGTAGGTTTTATCTCTGAATTCATCCATAAGAGATAGGGGATGATTATGAGGTATCAAAATAGTGTAATAACTATTTGGGAGATGAATCTGATGATGATGTTAGTTATTGTGGCATTTTATTGCCTCTGACTCATTCCCTTAGAAGATAACACCAAATCATAGAGAATGTGTGGTTGTGGAAGAATCCCTTAATTTAGAGACATGCATGTGATATTTGATGTAATGTAGGCTTAGTAGTTTTAATGGGGTTAAATATTAATTTACCTTTTGCTAGGCTGAGGTCGTGATCGATATCATGTGGGTTGGATAGATTTAGTTACCTGTCATTTCCATGGTGTTATGGTAAATATATATTACATAATAGGAGAAGATGTTATATGTAAAGGATAAGGTTTCCATTGTTTGGTTATGATCTCTTGAGAAAGATCATTTCAATTAGGGATTTTCATGAATCTCATGAATCATAGGGAATGAAAACAATTTCCTAGTGATTTTTGGAATGGTTTCACAGTTTAGGGAGGATGGATAATCATGTAAACCTATATTTGTGCCAAAAACTAAGAATATTTCTTGGACTATAAATGATATTTTTTTGAATGATTATGTACATAATATAACTACAGGTAGAAACCAAAAATAGTCAAAGGAAGGCAATAGACTGACACATGGATTATTGAAATCTATAATTCAAATACTTTAAAAAGATCAACAATAAAATAAAATAGAGTCTAATTGGAAGAAACTATGAATCCACTTGAATGAGGAATTAAAACTACCTATGTGTTCACCATATTTATTCTTGGATACGACACTAGTGCACATGGTAGTAGTGGAATTTCATGCATTTGACTAGATTTGAGGTAGTGGATTTGATGCAGTGGAGTTTTCTTTGAAATATGGAGTTGGCCGATTGACACCAACTCATTTCTTACATTCACTTAATTTCAACCCTACTATATCACTATAATAGTGTGGTTTATACCTATAAATAAATATTTTTTTAGTACAATGACCTGTCAATAATTTAAAATTTAAATGTTTAAGATAAAAATTATAATGATATCAAACTAAAATTTTGAGTATGCTTCAAAACAAGAAATATGGTGGTTACCTTGGAATAGAAATTTGTAATAGTATTTGGCTCAATAACAATTTAAGAGAAAGATTTCCAAACCTTGTATAGTTATGGAATGGAAAATGTAACTTCACATAATCCAAACCATGATTAGTTATCCATGTGTGTAAACAATAAGAGCCTATTTTAATTTAATACATAAAAACAATAAAGATGTGTATTTGTTATGTGTTATCAATGAAAACCCCACTATATCATCCTTAAAACCCCAAATATTACCCTAAAGCATATTTTACTAAGTTTACATTTTTATAGGGAAATCATAAGGATTTTCCATCATTATTGAATTATTTTCTCTCATTATCTATTGATACAAATCTATATGATATTAAAGGTAAGAAATTTAATATCTCTTGCATTCATTGACCTCTCTATTTTCTAATAAAACTATATAAAAGAAAATATATTTCATAAAATTATACATAAATTATAGATGTAAATAGTTTTAAAATTTATAATGGTATTAAATTATAATGTATTTAATAAAAGTTATGAAAGAATATAAATTTAAAAAAGAATAAATCTATAAAATTATAATATAAATTTTAAATTGTAAAACAAATTAAAATTATTAACATGGAACACATTGAATATATCAAAATACATTTTCATACATAGAATTTTTTATGAAAAACTAAACTTGAATCACTTTATCAACACTTTGAATTTCAAGTATTACTTGAAATTCCAATTGAAAATTAAGAACCAATTGAATATTATTTTTTAATATGAAAATATATTTTTAAACTACACAATTACTTCAACCTAGATTTTACCTTGTATCTTGTATATGAAGGGGGAGAAAAGAGAAAGAGATTACATAGATTTATAATGAGTCCCCACAGCTAGATACAATAAATCATCACATTCCAAGATAAAATAGTAAGAATACATCTCATATCACCTATTTTAGTCTTATAAAAAACACCCCAATGATAACCATCACTTAATCACCACATACATAAAGCACCAACCATAAGGGTAAACAATAAAATGAGAATCTTGAGGATATCACGCACCCACTAGTCATAAAATCACAAAAAGTTCTTAATAGGGCTTTTAAAAAAACTATCTTTGGATGGTAAGACACTCCACCAATTTTATATTGAAATAACATTTTAAATGCATCTTTAAAAAAATACACATGAAAACCAAAAATATAAAAATAAAATAAAAACTAACCCGATTCCATCGACATAAGACATTTGAAAATGAAAAAACTACACTTTCAGCAAATCCATGTCCCAGATGGGGGAAAGCACCTTAAAATACCCTCTACACTTAAGCAACATGACTCTTAGTTATTTAAAAACACTTTTCATTAAAATTTCCCATTATAACCTAAGTAAAACAATTTAAAACATTTATGAGAAGTGATCCGGCCTTTTAAAAAATTATTAAATCCTTCGAAAATATTACATATAGGCACATAAAAACAAAATAATGAATTTAAACCACAATGAATTTAATAATATGAAATTTAAATGTAAAAAACAAAAAACCTACCTTAAATTGTGTATATCCATTTAAAAAGGATTTAAAACCCATATTGAAAATAATCACTTATGGTCATGAATGATGATATAGGAAAGAACATTCTCTTGGTAAGCAATAGAAAATAAAACCCAACATTTTAACCAACCAAAAACCATAGAAAGATATAGAAAAAAATGTTAGGGTTTCTGGGAGACATATAATGATGTATCAAAGGTAGGTATATAAATGAGGTTTGATGAATAAGAAAGAAGAGGTCTTGCTATATGGAAAATGTTATATCCCAAACATTTATCAATTGAATTTATCCCTTCTTATAGTAATTTCATATAGTATAAATCACATAAAATCACATAGACACCATAATAAAATATTTATTCATAAATAATTAACTAAAAAAGTAGTATTTTTAGAACTTAAGGTAGCGATACTGATGCAATAGTAACTTGACGTTAGGAATTATAATATGAAATTTGTGAATAGTAAACCAACCCAATTAATACCAACCACACCCATGAGAGTACAAATAAAATTTATGCATCTTAAAAAGGAAAAAATGATATAGTTATATTATATTATAGGTATATAAATGTTTTAAAAATTATTAATTAATTTTTTTTATTTTTGTAAGTCATAAATATTTAATTACAATTTTGTGATTAATTTAATAATTTAAAAGAAAATTTATTTTCAATAAATATATTGAAAAATTAATATATTTATGTCTTATTATTTCAGATAATTTTATGAGACATTAAGTGATTTTTCACAATGTTATAACATCGGTTATAATTTTAAAATTTTGGTTTTCCAATTAAATAATTATTTTAATTAATAATTAAATTTCTCATATTTGTAAATATATTTTAATAAAATTGATTTTATTTTTTAATTCTATAATTATAAATATGGTTTGGTCGATTTTTGGGGTTTTTCTGAAAATACTTGAATTTTTGGTGAATAGTGAAATACGATAATTTATTGTAAAAGCTAACGACCTAAATTATGGAGACATAGATGTTGTATGGATGTTGTAAGATGAAAATATCTAACATTGATTCATTATTTTAATATATTTAGTCATTCTTATAAAACTATTCATATTATTGATCCAAAATAATAAACAAATAAATATAATAATGAGAAAACACCTCTCTCCCCTATAAATACCACCCTCACCACCTCTTCTCCTCACACCACATAAGCATTGATACGTTTTCAAATTATGATCATGTATCTTTCCAATCCCCTCCCCCATGTTTGTGATCCCTTGGTCTCATTAAAATTCCATGACCATTTCCATAAGGTGGTTCTCAAGGAAGAGATATTAAAGAGGTAAAATCCTCTTCCTTTTTCATTAAAATTCTTTAAATTTATATCTCTTTTCTTATCTTATACCCACATTCTCTATTCAAATGTTTTTGATTACTTTGGTACCTTTTATATACTAGAATAATATAATTTTAATTGATTATCCATCATTAAAATCCTCTCTCTCTATCACATTTATTCTAAAAATGAAATAATCGCATGTGATGTGTCAACTTACTGACATCATGGACGATGCATTTTCAAATTCCATTAATACCTTCAATTATATTCATAATAACACTATAATGGTTGGCACGTAATTTTAAAATGCATTTTTTACAATTTTTATGTTTCAAAACTAAAATATTTCCATAATACTAAATGATAAAACAAATCGAGTTTATTGTGATAAAAAAACGCCAAAATTAAACTAAATGATTATCTTTAACTATTTATCAAATGATTCATACTCATGAAATTTAATCAAATGATATATATATATATATATGATTGTAAATATATTTATTTCTTTTAACAACATATATTTTCAATTATACATAATTATACCCATTCTATATAAATTTTCATACTCATATTCAAGTACAATGATAAGGAAAACCATGAAAACGAACACTATCGAATGATGATGTTAATCTATATAACTAATCTAAAAGACCATAAATTAACATAACAAAAACTAATGAATAAAATTCAGATATAAAATGTTTTTTATTTCACATTTAATGAATTTAATTTGTTTTTCAATTATATTAAAGAGAAGAGAGCATTTAGACATAAGGTAAGGGGAATTCTCGAACCCAAATCTATATCTTTAGGTTTTCCCTCTTTCACCCCATTTTCTGTATGAATATTATTTTTGTATCAATTATTAACCACTATCTTAACATCTCCAGTATATAAATGTTACCAATATGGTTTTATGATAAATTAAAATACCTCTCCAAAATAACTCTTCATTCCAAAAACACATCTTTTAATTATCATGAGATTATTTATTCTTCGGTCAAAATTGATGCCTATTATACCAAGTATGTAACTACATATCTCTATTGTGAACCCCAAAGATTATTCAGTAATTTATTTTTTATGAAATGAAACCCTTTTCATCTCATGGGTTTTTTATGTCCAGCATTGATATATGTTCTATGTGGCATTCATGATATTGTAAATGTTATGATGTGACATGCGCATCTAGAATTATATAGCTCATTTAATGATATAATGTGACTGGTGCCCCCATAATTATATAGTGCTCCAATGTTTTGGGTAATGTGATGTGTCTCGTAAGATAAATTGAAATACGTGTTGTGGTTGACAACTAATACACGATGTTTCATTTTTTTTCATTTCCATATTTCAATCCTTTATTGAAGGCTTCCTATATGTATTATGATCCTATGCCTAAGATACAATGATAATTATTTTTATCACCCCATGCTATATTGATTCATGTTCACATCAATCCTCTTACTGGGCTTTTATCTCACTTATTTATTTGATGTATATCCTTAGGGGATTATTTTTTCTAAGGAGAACACGATAACCTATAAGAATATAGAGAAAAAGGATTTAAATAAATGTTTATGTTTCATTTTTTAAAATTTATATTTGACCCCAATTTTCTAAAAACACTAAACCTTTGGATCCTAGATCTGTAGTTATTTTATGTTATTTATCTTTAAAATGATTTAATAAGTTATGTAATAATAGTAGGGTTGCTATAGTTTGTATCAGAACACGATTTAGTTAAATTGGGAATTTGGATTAGAGAACCTTATTGAAAACCATTAATATGAGAGTAAGTATAATCAAGAACCCAAGAAGATTGTTTTTTTAAAATGATAAAAATAGAGATTCCACAAGATATTCCTTTAGAATTAATTTACCAATGGAATAAATTATTTATTATTTACTAGTTGAATTATATTTTATTCTAACCTTTTAAATTTTAAAAATTTTGTGAACCAGGAGAAACCAAGAAAAAAACCTTTGTGAAGGACAATGCAGCAATTCCCTTAGCGGCATCCCCAATTCCTTGGAAGGTGGAGTTAAAAACATCATGGTGATTCTTACCCATATATCTCAAGTTATAAAAAATAACCTAAATAATGTGGAACTTTAGCCTTCACTTAAGAGGGAGAAAATCGATATCAAGTGTTTTATGTGATAATGACCAATGATGTTTAGTGGATACTCTGATCCACTAGTGATTGAATAGTGGGTCAAATCATTGGAGAAGATCATTTTTGTTCTTCACTATTCTGAGATGGATAAGGTGACTCTAAATATTTACCTTTTAGATGGAGAGGTCGACCAATGATTGGATTTGATTAAGAAAATCAAACAAAATGAAAAATATGAAGATATGGAGTGGGAAGAGTTTAATCTAAAGTTTCTTAATATGTTTTTCCCACAAACTCTTCATAAATAGATTGAGAGATAATTCAAGGATCTGAATCAAAAGGAAGGTGAATCTACCAAGATTAAAGAGTAAATTTCAGAAGGTCATAAATCTATTCTTAAGTATTTTATATCAACAATTATAGAAAAAATTTATTGATTATTTAGTTTTTAAAACCAAACCATTGAAAGGATATTGCAATTAGAATCTTTCGGAGTTATGAATAAGTTGTTCCATACGCTCAAAAAGTGGAGATGGAGTTTAGAGAATGGTCCAATGGCTATAGTGATAAGGTTCTACAAAATAAGAAAAACTACCTTGTCAAACTATTGTGGAGGTACCATAAGTATGAAGATGCAACTTGGGTACCCGATGAGGTGATGAAAGAGAAATAACCTCACTTTTTAAATAAAATGAAATTTCTATGGAGAAATTTGAAAAGTGGGGAAGAATGTAATGACCCAAAATTTTATCAATGAAATTTCTCCATTATTATAGTAATGTCATATAGTACAAATCACATAAAATTACTTAGATAACATAATTGAAAACCTCATAAATGAAATATTATATATTTATAGATGTTAAGGAATCAATACCGACGAAATAGTAACTTGACTTTAGGGATACCTAGTTCATTAGACATCATATAGTGGATTCATCTTTGAGATTGGGAGATAGTCTCTCATAGAATTTTACCTTCCATTTTTTCATGTTGGGATATATATTTGGATGGGAATGTATTTTTTCCCCTTTACATTTCATTTTACACTACTGTACTCTTGTATTTTCTAGAGGTTTTACATGCACAATTTTTTCCCTAGTATTTTGCATCTTTTACTTTTAATAACTGTGAACATCATCATTGATATGGCTATGTATTGGCTTATTGGTACTTAAGAAAATTCCACCCTATTTTTGTTATGCCTTCATCATTAGTTGTCAGCCCTTGGCCTATGGAGGCGGGGTTGGGGTAGTTATTGCTCGAGCCTCATCTTGGGTCGGATCGTGACATTCCTTCCGATAACATTTTCTAACGACTGTATCTTCTAATTAATATTTTCTTATACATAATATATTCATTCATGAGACTCTTAAATTTTCTTATCTTTAACCCCTATTCATTTGTTTATCAAAATATGTTCCAGGTGACACCCCAAAACACACACCTCTGCCGATATATTAATGTTCTGGCCACTTCTAGGCCACTAATAGTAGCTGTTAATTGGGTACAAGAAATGATGATTCATGTGTTTATGTCGAATAAAAATATAGGAAAATAATTAATCATTATTATTTAATATAGATTTAAATAAAAACTAATTTTAATTATTTCATACTTACACAGGTTTCCCACAGTTTTTAGTTCTTTCATCTATTAGTATCCCTTATTTATTTACACATGACTCCTTCCATAACATGTGATGTGGGATTGAAGTGGATTTGGATTTAGATTCTTCAATCTATATATAAAAAATTAAACATAATTATGTTGTTATTTCATATCACATAAAAGTATTATGATAAATTTAAAATGTGTTCCAATTTTTTTTCAAGTGAAGTGTACCCCCATCCTTTCTTTATGGTAGGGGTATTTTGGTTTTGTTTACCATTTCTTATTTTCATAACTCAGTTATTGTTTCATAAATTAAAAATATGTAATCAAAGTGATTAATACATGAATTGTCAATAATGTATTACCAATAACAATGTACTTGAAAATATGTCTCCTTATGATGACCAATAAATGCATCACACACATGTTGGTTTAATAAAGTGATTATACATTTATGGTAGGTGCAGGTTTATTTTCCCTTCAACATATTTGATATATTTTTTTAAAATAATAGTGTTGATGAATATTTGAGACATTACCGAGATCATTATAAAAAATTTAATTTCACATTTATCTACTATAAATACACTCTGAAAGGGATAATTTAGTGTAAGTAAACATTTCATTATTTTATTTTTTCGTACAATAAAGAATGTATTTCATATTTTCACACTAATAGCTTTCCAAATTAGTTTATTAAGGTTGGGAAAATCATTATGTGAGGAATCGACATCAATCGACACATGAATACGATTGGTGAGCCCAATGTAACTACTGAACATGGAAGTGTTGGAGTTACTTGGGTAGCCATATGCATTCCATCCATCCTCAAATTTAATTCCTTTATTTATCGCCCTTATATTTTTTTCTTGCACCATCATGATACGACACTCCTTTTTTGTGACATCGGTTTTTCACCTTCAACCATTTCCTCAACTTCGACATTGTCAATATGTTGTTCTAATGTATTGGTAGAATTTGTATGTGTAGAAGGATGTTGTTCCTTTTCATTGGGAGCACTATCATTTTGAGAAACTTATTGTTCCTCAAGATTGGGATCATCATAAATTGTAGAATTCATTATCTATAGAAGTGGTTGAACATTTAATTTAGATTATGTAAATTTGGAAGTGAACAAATAATAATGTTAGGTGACACAATGTATATTACAAAAAATATATAGCAAGATTATTGAACACACTTTTTTTTAAAGGTTGAAGGGATTTGACCCCTCTATGGAGTATCCATATCCCTTCATTGTGGTCTCCTATGACATATAGTACCTCGTCTACATTCGGACCATTGGGAAATGATTGTGAAGTACCAACAAAATAGTCATTCTTGGTTGAATTGACATCTAAGTCTTCAATGGTTTTTGTCGATAGCATAAAAATTGACCACTTTCAGTTTGTGGGATCTGGAACATAAAATACATGTACAACCTATGATTACATTATAAACAATTCACCTTCATACCCTAATTATTGAAATCCAATTTTATGAATCACAATTCATCTATTTTAATAGAACTCCATTTCTCAACCCACATGCAATGAGAAATTGTTACTTTGAATATTATGTAATCCTACTTCCATATTTGTTTGATGATGCAGAATTAAGAAATATTCACATAAATTGGATTCCCTTCCTTAGTTATAGATATATGAATCGCTTTAACCATAGCTGTAACCCCACTCTTTTTCATGGTATTCTATTCATCATGTTATTTTGTATAAAATGTATAACTAAGGGTATAATTTTGACTTTAGTGACCCGACCCAAGCGGCCCAACCCAGCAAAGATCGAGTCGGGCTGGGATCGTGCAATAGGTTTTTCTGGCCAAGCCAGGGCCTATTCAAGAAATCCTAAGAGCCAAGGCAGCTCGAAAAAGCCCCACTCACAGGCTCATATGAATCCCAACTCGTAAAATCAAGTCTTTTATAAACAAATAATTTGAAAACTATTGGTAGATAGATTTGAACCCCATACCACAAGCTTCTAAGGTTGAGCCTGGACCAACTGGTCCAGGAGCCATGCCTATTTAAGAATTACCAGCCTATATATATATCAAAAATTTAACATTATATATATATATATAATAATATATCAATGATTTAACAGAATATATATGTATATATAATAAATAATTATATATTAACAATAAAATAACATTCACAAACTATTATTCGCACATGACCCCACAAACCACATTATTTTCCTATGTCTTCCCTCTAACCTCTTTAGTTTTTTTTAATTATACTTGTTAATATTATATACACTTCTATAAATCTATTTTCAAAACAAAAAAATTAACCTACCTTTTAATTATTTTACAACATACACATAATATATATAGATTCACATGTATAAATCAATTTAGAAAAAAATTAGCATATCCCTCCATTGTTGCACACCCCCAACCCATCATTAATTATTTTAGAAATTTCACATATTATTATAATTGATATTTATTTAGACAAGGAAAATGCTGCGGATTCATTTTTTTAATTGAATGTTTTCAAATTAATTATTTTTGATTTATTTATTTCTAAATTTGGTCTATATTATGGATTTGAATTAAATAAAATAAAATATTTTAATTATAATAGTCCTGTGACATTGGGGTTGAGGGTGATTATGAATAGCATGAAGTAATAAATTTAAAACATATAAACTAACAGAAATTAACTGACAAATGTTGCAACTGTAAAATGTAAATAAAAAATGAAAATAAATGATTTAATATAATTATATATCAAAGATTTATCATTATATGTATATATATTAAAAAAATAACATGTATACATTGATGTTCGCTCAATACCACCAACCTAGTAATTTTTCTAAACATATTTGTGTATATTGTATATATTATATATAGATATATAAATTTATTTAAAAAAAATTAACACACCAACTAATTTGCACCCCCATCCCCCCATTATTTTTTACATCTTACATAATATATATATATATATATTCACATTTATAAATCTATTTGGAAACAAATAGCATATCCACAAAATTTTTCCCTCCCCCAACACCTCATTAATTTTTTTAAAACATGTACAAATTATTATTAATGTTAATTATTCTAATTATTGATATTTATTTGTACATGACAAACAGAGAAGATTCATTTTTTAATCAAATATTTTCAAATAATTCATTTGGACTTTCAGTATTCTCAGAATTTGTTTATACATTATATTATTATTAAATTAAATAAATAATTATAATTATAATTGTTATGTGACATTGGGGTTGATGGATTATTATGAAATGCATGAAGTGAGAAATTTAAAACATCTAAAATGATTGAAAATTAAATGGACAACATTTTAATTCAACATTAAAATGTAAATCAAAATTAAATTGAAAATGAATATTTAAAAAAATGTTAAACATTTATAAAAATGCATTCAAAAAAGTCATTTTAAAATAAATTAAAAACCTATTTACAAAAGGTTAGTTTTTTGAAAACAATATTAAAAAACATCTCATTTTTTTAAATGTTTTAAAAAAATCAATCAAATGTTTTCACATTTTTTTTAAAAATATTTTATATAATCATTTTAAAAAAAATTTAATGAAGAATGCAAATTATAATTCTAAAAAAACATTAAAAATAAATGTATTATAAAAATTAAAAGAATTCTTTTTAAAAAAATAGTAGAAAAATATTCTAAAATAAACATTTAAAAAATAATTTTAAAAACTCAATTTAAAAACTTTTTAAAATTAATGATTAAATAAAATCTCAAAAAAATGATTTAACTCTGTATATAATTTTGTTTTGAAAATAATAAATTCCAGCAAGGGTCGGCTGGTGGCCTAGCCTACCCCATGGCCTGGACCAACCTAATGGTTTTGGGATAGCACGAGGCTAGGATCGAGCTGCCACATGAAGCTTCTTAGGTAGGCCCAACCTAGCCAGAATAGTGGTTTGTGGCCCAGTTTCTTAATGGGATAGCCCAGCCCGGTCTGGGTCAAGCTAGGATAAAATTACTCCATTATGTATTTCCATTAATTATATAACCATTATAAGATAATTCATGTACAATTGGTTCTAAAGCTAGCCATAGATGTTGTTCTACAATTGAATCTAGTTTTTTAAATGACTCCTTAAAAATATAGTCTTGAAACCATCCTATAAACTATTGATTATGTGTATTTGATATCCAACCATCATCCCTTGATTAATTCATATTCTTAATAATTTCTTTATGGGTTTGAACATATGGGTAAACCTATAAACTGTTATGAAAAACATAAAGGTGGCCCCACTCCTAATCTGTAATTTTGATTTTCACAACATATCTTCTGGAAATTCATTCACCCACAACCCACCCTGAGTGAAGTGATTTCAATAGACCAATGATTTTCACACCAAAAAGGTAGTCATTACATAATTAAAGGACTTGCTCAACAAAATATCACTTCGTAGTATAACCTTCTATTCAAGTTTTATTTTTGGCACACCCTTTCAAAATATTCTCATACCGTTCAATGGGGAAAGTCCGTATATAATGCATAGGACCACATAGTCAAATCTATATTACTAATTGAACCATCAATTGAACCATCATATCAAAGAATTATAATGGGAAGAACATCTCCAATTCACATAATATGACAATAATTTTATTTTTCGTAGTTGAAGATTTTTTTTGGTCATTAACATTGTTGCATATAGATTTGAAAAAAAACATAGATTTTTTAATGTATGATGATCATTCTTGGAAAAATAAAACATAAAGTTTCATCCATTAGATATTACATCAAAACAATACATTCATATGATTTCGAACACATTAAATTTAAATTAGTTATTGATATGATATTATTGGTATTTGAAGAACAGCCCTATGGAACCTTTAAATCATTCAAGAATTTGAAAATTGATATCTCTACTTTCTAGAAATATTTTAAGCAGTTTGAGGAAGAAAAGTGTGTATTATTTTCTTCACTGCAGCCAACTCATCTTGTATTCTCATGTCAATCATGTCTAACCAAACTTTAATTCCATCCTTCATTTTTTGGGTTCATTTAGTAATGTTCCAATGACACTATAACAAACATTTTTTCCCACAAGAATGACATCATGAAAATTTATAACATAAAAAACATATAGTATGGTAATTAAAAAACTGCTAACTTTTTTTAACCATCTTTTAAATTGTTTTTCTAAAAAATATTTATAGAATTAGTTTCTATATAATTTACTTTCTAGAAACTTTGATCACCTATTAGTGGATATGGTGTACTGTATTCTTCTAAACGCCAATAGAATGATGTCTTCCAAGATAAGTACTTATTTTATTAGGGTAGAATTGTGAAATGTCCTAGAATAACAGTTTTCAATGAATGTTTCCACATAATTGACTATGTATCTTGTTCACAAATGGGACACCCATGAATTCCTTTAACGTTGTATCCTGAGAAATTTTCATAAGAATTAAAGTAATTTATCATCCTATAAAACATAGATCTCAACATTAAATAATTATTTATATAAGAATCATACAACATAACACATGATTCCCACAATAGTTTCAAATCTTTGATCAATGGAGAAAAATATGCATCAATATCATTACTCGGTTGTTTTTGTCCTGATATTATAAGAGATAATATAATTTTTTTCATTTTATGCATAACCATGGTGGAAAATTATAATTTAGAAACATAGTTGGCCATATAATATGAGTATTTATTTAGAAAAAAAAATGATTCACTCCATCTATAGATTGATCATGACAAAGGATTCTCATCTTGTTTCCAAATTCAGGATAGTTGTGATCAATTATCATTTACTGAGGAGAGTCTTCCGAGTGATGAAGTTTCCTATCTTTATTTCTTATATATACATGCCATGTCAATTATCTTAATGTCTCCTCACTTGCATATTGGTTCCTAAACCTTGGAATGATTGCAAGTACCATAAGAATTTTATAGGACCCAATTCATCATTCTTGTATTCAGACACACCATCATTTGTAAATTGTTTAAGGGGCTTATTGTCCTTATGAAATAGTATACATAAATTTTGATAGACATGTATTATTTTTTAGATCATATCCATTAAACATAGCATTATTTTAGTCATCATATGCTTGAAAATTAGGCTTATTGTATTTTGGGATCATATCATACATGAGAAAATGTAGTTCAGTAAAACTGGTGTGACTCTATCCATTTCTAGCTTTTAAATTACACAGCTTCAGTATGGATGACAATGCAATATATTTAATAAAACTTCCATACAATGGAATATTTTCATAACTCATTAACTTCCAAAATATATTTTACAATCACAAAGTTTATCTTCAACTATCAATGACATTTCATCAATATGATCTTTATCATCGTCCACACCTATAATCACATCCTTGATGTAGTCTTCATCATTTCTAACATTTCAATAATATTAGTTCATCCTTAAAACTAAATATTATCCCTAAAACTAGATATATTCAGTTTGTTTAAGTTTAGTCCAATATTTATGACTTCAATCTATTCTTTGATAGGTCAATTGTTCTTCAAACTCCTCTGTACTAATTGGATTGAATGAAAACTATGTAAATAAGGAAAAAGGATTTGAGAAGGGTCATATGCATTATCTTTTCCAAACATAATGATCACTTTCACCCAATCCTCGTACTCTTTTGTCAGATGATTGGAATCCATCCAATTTCAATTCATATCCATCATATTTAATTTGGTAAAATTAATATTTAACAAAACACATTGCATAAAACCATTTCATAGAAAAATATAATCTTATGATTAAAATATTAGTGTACGGTACGATTATTAATGGATGTGATTTCAAATACATAAATTGGTTTATTAATGGTTATTCTTTTACTAACATGGGTTATCATTAATCTCTTCTATATTATATGAAACTAATATACCATCACTTATACAGATTCAGGTACAAAGAGAGATCTCTCCCCTATTAGAACCAAACATAGAGATGATTAACACTTGGTCTTTAAAAACAAATATTATCAAGTTGGAGAAATAGATCATAAGTGATCACATACCTTAATTTTAAAATTTCATTGAATTCTCAATAAAAAAATAGATAAACATTAAACTAATACAAATATATTAATACTAATTTTAAAATTTAACTAATTGTTTAAAAAAAGCGATTTCACATATTTATTAAAAAAATTTACATGTTCCATATATTTTTTACATGAAAATTATTAAGGAATAAATATGTTTCCCAATATATTAAAAATTATGAAACTATATAATTTAAAATAATAAATAATTATATTTTTGTTGATTAAGAATTTATAATATATATATATATTATTTGTTTATAATTTTATATGTATAAATTGCATTGATTTAATAAAAATACATTATTAATTAATAATTGTAATTAAAAATATTATTTTTAACATAAATTAATAATTATTTTTTTAATTATATCATTAAATATATTAATCTATAATTATATTGATAAATAAATATCAATATACATAAACAAGATTTAAAATATACTTTCAATAATAAATATTAATTAATAATTTAAGTATAATAATAATATATATTATTCGTAAAATTAAATTACCAAAATTATCAATATAATATCATTTTATAAATTCACTTAAATATTAAATGTTTCATTTTTCCAAATACTAATTTTTATATATGATCATCTTTATTCGCATAAAGATGTGTGTGTGTGTGTGTCTAAAGAACCCAAAGATGTGTGTGTGTGTGTGTGTCTATGTGATAGATGAATTCAACACATACATGTCTATATCCAATTATATACAATGCATGTAATATTAATTTCAATGAAATTTATATATAAAATATACTGAAATTAATTACTAAAATCTAAAAATTATTATATTGATTAATATTGTTAATTAAATATTAATAATTACTAATTATATATTAATATATATGATTTGAGTTTCATTATACATAAAAACGTTTCACATATGTGTGTGTATGCATCAGAAGAACCAAAGGCCACGAATGTCTGTGTGTGTAATAAGTGAACTCAACACGTACATGTCTATAATATTAATTTTATTCCAATTTATATATAAAATAAAATAAAATTGACTGCTAATATACAACAATTATTTTATCAATTAATTTTATATTTTTTAGGCTTCACAAGCGAGTTAAAGAAAAGATACCATAAGTGGGGTGAATTAAGGTATGGAAATTTTCTAACATACACCCTTTTTCGTTAAACTGTTAAGATCCAAGATGATCATAAATTCATTATTACTACCATTCAATTATTTTTTATATGGTGATGAATTTATCATTAATCATCTATATTCTTTATCTAGTTAATAAACAATTCAATGATCCGTAACACACACACACACCAATTATGTCACACATGATATAAACAAGGAGGCAAACATAATAAAATGATTTTTCTTTAGTTCACACGCACTAGGATAATTCAAGGAGAATAAAATCAACAATGTGATGATTCACCAAAATTTGATAACATAAAACTAAAATATACATATAATTATATATTAAAAACTATGGTCACATCATCTGTTCTGAGTAATTTTATCTAAGGGGAGGTAAATTTTGGGTGACCAAAAATAGTTGATGGGGAAATGCCACGTATTGAAACTGTCTATCACCCAAATTTTCAAACTCATTACTATTGCTTGATAGAAGTTAAAAGTCCATCAAATCATTTGGTAAAATATTTTAAAGACACAAATAAAACCCAAACATGTTAAAAACTTTAATATCGAATGTCAATTTTTCTAAGAGAGTGAAGGATATCAAGGTAGAGTGTGAGGCGGTGATAGAGAGTGGATGCATGTGCGATAGTAAGGGGGGATATTTCCAGTGATGGATGTAGGGTGGAACAGAGGTTGAGAATTAGAGAGGGATATTGGAGAGTGAGGGAGTTAGGTGATGGAGAATGGTGGCAAGAAGGGATAGTAGCAGAGAGAGATAGTGGTGGCAAGGTTTCACTTCTGTAAGAGCTTGAAGGAATGACTGAATCATGGTCAGTTGGGTTTAAATTTATAAATAAGCGTATATTATTTATTAGTGCCTCCAAAAAATCACTGATAAATATGGAATTTATCATCACTAAGATAAAAAATCATTGATAAAATCCCCCATAATCAGTGCTATAAAAGCACAAATAAATATTTAATAATGTAGATAATATAATTAAAAAATTTAAATGAATATAATTATATAAAAATATAACTATATATAATTTTTTGAATTATAGATGGGTGAAATTCAAGAGATTCTATTTTTATCTCTTCATGGAGTCCAGATATTTGTCTCAATTGTCTCCTCTAAGGAATACAATTTTGATCTAATGGATGTGTTTGTCTATAATCCAAAGAATACATAAGATGAAATTGATTTGAATAGGTAGGATCCAATTATTGTAAATCCTGATTTGAATTTCACTTACCAAATAGAGGAATCCCAAAGTGTGATTGGGAAAGGTGGGAAGGGTCGATTCTTCTCCATGATTAATAATTCTTCATGAAGGGTTACCAAAAATGGCACCCTCTCCTTCGTCGAGCCTGGCCATGAGATTTTTCAAGATTGAATAAGGTCATTTCAAAACTTGGGCATCGCTCAGGTCACATAATTCCATCCTGAAAGACCATTTAAGATTTAGGGGTTTCACAATAATCTCTCTCAAATATGGGGTTTCAAATATTTGAGCCTGACCTTCATTGGTTAGGAATTTTTTTCATATCATTTTTCCATCAGAAAATCTCAAATCCATGGCATTGGGGTGCGGAATTATATCTCTCAAGACTATAATTATTAGGATCTAGGACTGGGGTTTATTCTTGAACCCCTCAAATATCATGAACACAATTTCTCTTTTCTGGTTTTGAATAAAGTGCCTATTTTGGTTATTATAAAACTCAAAGATCCATTGGGATAGTACCTTGGTCGTGGGAATCCTTATCAATTTTTAAAAATAGACTACGAAATAAAGGCTTGGTCACTTGGTCAGGGTACTCATTAAGGATTATATTCTATATACCATTATTGAAACATTTATTTTGGTTTCGGGTGAATTTAGAATAGAAATATAAATTTCTCCATATAAGATTCTTGACTTTTTCTCTATGTGTGGAAACATTGAGCATATTGTTGAAAATTATCATAGGAGTATGAATTGCACAAATTGTAGGAAGATGGGTCACTTGATTGACCATTATAAATTCAAAAAACCACCCCAACCATTGGAATTTTTTTTAAGGATGGTTGGGAGCCATGGATTCTTGCAGTGCACATGCTGGAATTGGTCATGATCATGTGGATTATAGTGTTGGGTTGCCGACTTCCTTTGTTACAATTGTAGTTGGTGGTTTGTCTAATCTTATTGAATCCCATGCTTTCTATAGTCATGTAAAAGGTTGCAATCCAATTACTATAGTGTAAAAAAGGTTCTCTCCAGCACATGGGTGATTCTCACTCTGATGAACATGGTGTGGGTTTGAGTCCTTATGCACATCATACTATGCTGAGTTCTGGACCGATTCCCATTTAGCAAGACCATGCCTAATATTAAGCAGGTATTATTTATGAGGAATTGAGGATGTTTGAAGAGAATATGATGTAGCCTAATGGAGACTTACTATTCAAGCATATGTCTAATTATAGGGGAGAAACAACATGCAATGAAGGCCTGATTCATATTATAGGTGGTGGTGAAAACAACCTTTATGTTTTTTAGCCTTACATAGAGGAACCACAAGTGGGTGTATAAAACTATTTGTATTCCTCAAATGATGAAATATATTAAGTTGATTATTTATAAGTTTCTTACTTCAATAAGGGTGGAAAAAAGGTTGGAATGGGAGATACTAAGATGATCTCTTCTCGGTAGATAAAAAAATTGGGAGTTGGGATCATGTCCACTTCTTTTTAGGGAATATTGGAATCATTTATAAATATTGAGACAATGATGATAGATGAAAGTAAAGAGCTGAAATTAGGTGAAGTTGTTGTTTCTTCTAGAATGTAAAACATTGAACCCCCTATCCAAAGGGTGAGTCTTCCATGATCTAATACCAAAAAAAACTGTTGAGAATTTATCAACCAATCCCTCAAGAAAGATCTATTTTGGTTTTGAGAATATGGAGTTGTCTTATCCCCCCCCCCATTTTATTCACCTAATAAATAAAATTATTTATCTTTTAGGAGGGTCTCATAAGAGGAATGTGATATTACATAGGAAAAAAATTCTAGTATCATACCACTAGAGGACTTGGAAAGTGAAAGGCCAACTAAAGACCTTCGTTAGGAAGTGGGAGAATGGTTTTTTCTTTTGAAACTTCATTTAATTTTTTCTATGATGGATCCGGATGTATTCAGTTTGAATGACTATGTCATGACCCATCCACTGGGGAATGTGTTGTTACTACCCTAAGCCTGCCTTCCATAGGCTAGGGGCTTGCGACTAGCACCAAAGGCGAAATTCACTAAAACTGGGAAGGCATTTCTTTCATAAACTATAAACATACACTACAGAGCGCATAGCTGGATACGAAACACTATTTAAACTATGTAACAAAGACTACTGAAAAGTAAAAGGGGCCAAAATACAAGCCCAACTGGAAAGTGAAAGTAAAACTGAAAAAGACAAAACAACTGGAGGGTAAAAGCAGCTCCATGATCATCCACCATGGATCCTAGGTAAAGATAGCTTCCTCAGCACTCTACGTCTATCAGTCTTCTCTGTGAACCGACTCATCATATGGTCCACCTCCAAGTACCATCATGTCTTGGAGATCTCAGCCTCTGTCAGCATTGTCTATCATCTGCATCCAATACAACGAGGTGCGGGCATAACATGTACATGGGTGAGTATAACTATACTCACAAAGGACCCCGAGACCTTTAAGGTCTCATAAAATCCAACAAGGATAAGAAAAAAATTATGAAAACAACAGATGACCCACTTAGGTGTATGCCCATATATACACCTAAGTTATCAAATAATCCTTCTAAATCATGAGGAAAACAAAAAAGTCACTAACTCAGCCCACACAGGTATACAACCTATGTAGAGAGATAGAAATGATCAGATATGTCCACTGATTCATCAATGATTTCGAATCCACACAGGATCCAAGAATAGTAGTCAAAGCTGTCGAACCCACACTGGATCCAGGAATAGTCATTAGAGCTATAGAATCCACATATGATCCAGGAACAGTAGTTGGGGCTATCGAACCCACATGTGATCCAGGAACAGTCGTCAACGGTGTCGAACCCACACATGATCCGTGAATAGTAGTCAGAGCTTTCGAGCCCACATAGGATTCGGGAACAGTCGTCAAAGCTGTCGATCCCACACTAGATCCAGGAATAGTAGTCGGAGCTGTCGAACCCACACAGGATCTAGAAACAGTAATTAGAGCGCATCCAGCCACAGGGTTCTTTGAACAAAGAATTCTTGATTCTGGGAGGGTCTGCTCCTAAATCTAAGTTTCGATACATAAAAATCCACGAAGTCCCATGATTATGTATCCAAAAGGTCTGACATATCATAGGTGTCTCAACTCAACAAACATCGCCTCAATCGGATACCTGGTCTTTGAGTTATTAGCCTTTCTTGTCTCAGGGGCCCGGTTAGATTCGTGCATGATCCAACCTGATCATATCTCAACTATCCCCAAACCCTAGTGGGGTATACCAAAATAACCTCCTCTCTCTAAGTGTTCTGTCACCATAGATAGTTCATCAATCGGACTCTCATAACTCAAGTTATGGGCAAAAGATTGAAAATGGGCCAAGCGGGTATGGGTCCGGTCCGGACAGTGGTCTGACCCAGTTCAGGGATCTAACCCGGTCCGCGGGTCTGACCCGGGCCATGAGGGTGGACCAGCCCATGGAGGTGGCCCATCCCGGTCTAGGTCTAGCCTGTGCGAGGCCCTCGTCTTATGGCCCGTGGGGTCTTCCCTAACTGCGTCCATGGGGGAGGCGTGCGCCCCATGGAAATCATGAACGGCATAGCCATTCGGGTGAATGGGATCAGGTGCCATGTGGCGCCAGATGTGTCACAAGGGACCGAGTGGGTCCCACTATACCTGGATAGACGAGTGGCCAGCCGCCTCCCCAAATAGTGTGGGTGCGCTGTGCCTCCTCCGTTGCCGCGACCAGGGCCGCAGCGCTTTCTCCACAGCGTGGCGCTGTTGTGCTGCACCTTCCTCATCAAACATGTGGCTCGGTCTGCCAGTTCTTCTCATGGTCAGCCTTGCGCCAGCCGCCACGGCTAGTCAGCCGCGGCCCACTACTTCAGCAGCACTGTTGGGCCCCCATTGTCCACGCAGCCAGCCGGAGTGCCGGACACCCTTCCATCATTCTACTGATGTCGTTCGCCAGTTCCAACCGTTGGCGAACCTTTCGCAGGTCACTGGATGAGTTCTGGTGGCCTGATTCCCATTCTGGATGTAGATGCACACTCATTAGGACATCTCCTTTTTTTCGTAACCACTGTTGATGAGAATTTCTCATTCTAGACTCATGGCATGTTTAGCGTAAAAATTTCACAAAGAACATGGAGGAGTTGGGTCGTGTTCATTCATCCCGCACCATCCCCATTTCGGTGATTGCATGCGGCTATGAATAATAATCCTCGATGGAAAATGAAGAACAAGAAACAAAACAATGTTCGAACCCCTACCTTTGTTCGTTGTTCGACGTCGGGAAAGAAGGTGAAGAAGTCAAGGACGACGTCGTCAGCGTTATTCAAGGACGGTGCTTCCTCCCTTCTTTCGGTTGGAGATCAAAGAAGAAGATGTTCATTGTTGGTGGCTGAAATGTTATTCGTTCTTCAATGGTCGTTTTTCGTAGAGAGCAGCATTCTACGTTGGAGAGAACTTTTTCTCCCTATGCTCTCTCTTCTCCAATGTTTCCACCAAAATGAATATTCCATGCCCAATAATAGATTAAGTTGGACTATTATTCAATTTGTTGGCACAAAATTCAAAATGGTTTAATTTAATTAACTCGGCTCCCTTAATTAATGTAGAGGATTTGGCACCATTAAATTATGGGATTTGGCACTAATAAAGGAGGAGAAAGTGGAGAGACTCTCCCTCATTAATGAGGGGAGTTGAGATCCTCTCCAATCATTAATAGGGGAGTTTAGTCTCATGTGGTCCTCACATCGTAACCTCTTGCGGGAGGTTAGGTTCGGGTGGGCCCCACCACCATAACCTCTGATGGAAGGTTAATGTGCAGTGGTCCCACCTCCCACTTCCATGAGGAGCTTTTAACCAACAAATAAAAATAAACTCACAGACTTTATTTTTATTTAATTCTTTCTCTATAAACCCAAAAACTATCTTTTATTCTCGACCTACTTCCATCAAGGTGAAAGTCTTCTTAAAATAATATCCACATTGCAAGTTCAATAGTACCCTCTGATTTCAATTCTGAGCACCAGTTCAGAAGTTATAAAAACCCGCTCATACATTTACTAAAATTACCCGAACAAAACTTCAAAAATTGATTCCTAGTACACCGGACCTCGGAATCACACACCGTCAATTTTCACGGACTCATGTAATTCACATGTATATTAGAAAAACAATTACACAAAAATTCCAGGTGATTACATTCTCCTCAACTCATTGATTTGCATCCTTGTAAGCTACAACTCGAACTAAAGGAATAAGTGGTGTTACTGAGCACACATATGCACTTCTCTCTCCCAGGTTCTCTCCTAGAGGTTCCTGTGCTGCTAGTGAACACACAATAGAGGAATCGACCATCCAAAAAGGACCCTCACCTTTTGATCGTCAAAATCAACTGGATCCTCTGTAAAAGGCGCCCCATCATCGACATCCAAATCTCCATGGTCGATGATGTGGAAGGATCATGCACATATCTCCTTAGCTAGGATACGTGTAAGACATCGTGAACCCAGTGCAACTGAGGTGGAAGAGCTAAGATATAAGCCACCTCACCAACTCTAATAAAGACCTAGAAAAGTCTGATGAATCTTATGGATAACATGTTGCCTTGACCAAATATATGTAGTCCTCATCGAGGTGAGACCTGTAGAAAGACATGGTTGCCATCCTAGAACTCTAGAGGTCTTTGTCTCCTGTTTGCATATGACTTCTGTCTGCTTTGTGCATTCTTCATCCGCTCCTGGATAATCTGCAGCTTCTCTGTGGTAGCTCGTACCATCTATTGTCCCACTCGTGTTAACTCCCCTAGGTCATACCAGTACAGAGGTGATCTACAATGTCACTCGTATAATGCCTTGAAATGTGCCATCTCAATGGTGGAGTGATATTTGTTGTTTTATGAAAACTCCACCAAAGGTAAGCAATCCTCCTAGCTGCGATCGAAGTCGAGGACATATGCACGGAGAATGTCCTCAAGTCACTGAATGGTTCGCTCATTCTGACCATTTGTCTAAGTATGGAAGGCGGTGCTCAAGTGCAGTTGTGACCCAAAAGCTTTCTTCAACCCCTTCCATAGTCGGGATGTAAATCTTGTGTCACTATCAGAGTCAATCGTCGAGGGTATACCATGTAAACAAACAATCTCCAGCACATAGCAGTGTCCTAAGCTACCTACTATACTCTACTCTATGATCAGTAGGAAATGGGCTGACATGGTGAGTCGGTCGATGATCACCCATATAGAATCATGTCCCCTAGATGTACATGGAATCCCCATCATAAGATACATGGATATCCCATCCCACTTCCACTCTGGGACCTCTAAAGGCTGAACCAAGCCTACTGGTACCTGATGCTCCACCTTCACTTACTGAAAAGTGGGGCACTGAGAAACAAACTCTACAAATTATTTCTTCATTCCCAGCCACCGGTGTTGTCATCAGAGGTCCTGGTAGACCTTTTATAACCTTGTATGTACCACTAGAGGGGATGTTTGAAACTCCATCATCACTTACTCCTAATGTGACCCCGGTACCATAGTATGTCCTTGGAAGAGGATGATGTGCTCCCCACTTTCAGAAAATAAATCAGGTGCCTGACCTGTGGATATCATAGCACGTCGTGTCTCGCAGTCAGTGTCCCCATGTTGTGCCTACCTGACTCACTGAAGAAGCATGGGAGTGATTGTAAGGGATTGAAGGAATGCTACTCTATCTCTATCCACAAAGGATTTCTGCAAAGTTGCCAGCTGCTTCGTCGCCTCACCTAGCAGCTATATACTAGATCTCTTGCTGAGCGCATCCACAACAACATTCCCCTTCCCAAGAGTATAGACTATCTCAAATTCATAGTACTTGAAGAACTCATGACAACATTGTTTTCTCATATTCAGGTCCTTATGAGAGAAGATATACCTGAGACTCTTGTAATCATAGTACATGCTAAAACATTCACCCATAAGATAGTGCAGCCACATCTTTAAGGAGAATAATAGTGCTGCTAATTCCAGGTCAGGGGTAGCATAGTTCTTCTCATGTTTTTTAGCTGACATGATTTATAAGCGATCACTGGTAGTTCTAGCATCGGGACACACCTGAGTCAGGTCCTTGATGTGTCACAGTAAACTACGTACCCTATGTCTTTATTTGGAAGCCTCAAGATGGCGGTACTGGTTAGCCTCTACCTCAGCTCCTGAATGCTCTGCGGGCATCTCTCTGAACACACAAATGGTTTCCCCTACATTGTCAAGAATAATAGTGGGGCTACAACTCTCGAGAGGTCTGGAACGAATATTCAATAATATCTATCCAAACCGATGAATCTTTGTACCTCTGTCACACTCTTAGATGGATCCAACACAAGTATTGCCTCAATCTTCGCTGGATCTACTGCAACTCACGCCACTAAGATGACCTGTCCCAGAAAGTGAACCTCTTGGATCCAAAACTAGCACTTCAAGAGCATACTATAAAGCTGGTTCTCTCGGAGTGTGTTTAGTACTACCCGTAAATGGTAGGCATGCTCCTCCTTAGTAATCAAGTAGATCAGAATGTCATCTATGAAGACTACAACAAAGTGATCAAGGTATTTATTGATGATCTTGTTTATGATTCCCATAAACACTACTGGAGCATTGGTTACACTGAATGGAATAACCAAGAACTCATAGTGGTTGTACCGACATCTGAAGGCCATGTTCTGCACATCCTCATTTTGAACTCTATATTTGTGATAGCCTAATCTGAATTCTATCTTCAAGAACCATCGTGCTCCCTTGAACTGATCAAATAGGTTGTAAATCCACATGAGTGGGTACTTGTTTTGCAGAGTCACCTGGTTCAGGTGATGATATTCAACACAAATCTTCAAGCATCCATCCGCCTTCTTGGAAAAAAGAATTGGGGATGCCCAGGGATAATACACTGCACAAGATGAATCCCTTCCCCTGTATGTCCTCAAGCTAAACCTATAGCTCATGAAGCTCTGTGGGATCCATCTGATACGCTGGAATAGATATCGGCGCAGTCTCAAGGTACAATTCTATGTAATATTCCACCTATCTGCAAGGAGTTAGACCTAGGACATCATCCGGGAAAACATCCACGTACTAGTCCACCACTACAGGATACCCTAGAATGTCCACATCTACTGCTCTGAGGGAAAGGCTGGCCAAATGATGAGGGATCAGATGCACCCTCCTCTGAGTAAGTATGTCATGTGCTGTAAAGGTTCCCTTATCACCAGTGAAGGTACACATGGTCCCATCCATGCAGACACATCGCACTTTATGACTTATACAGTCTATCTAAGCATGGAATGTTGATAACCATTCTATACCCATGAATATGTTATAAGGCCTCGACCCCTCTACTAGGAGATCTAAGCTGAAGCTATCGCCTTCTAGAGTAATATTTAACTACCGGCACCACTGCATAATCATCGAATCATATCCCATAAGAGACTCTTTCCGTAAGGATCGAACTAATGGATCTTCAGAATCTCCGAGATCCGAATGAGGGAAGTGGAAATGAAGGAGTGACTGAAACCTATGTCTATAAGAACTGCATCTATGGTAGAATAGACATAGATCGTACCTCATATCATCTCTAGAGATCCATGGTCGTAGTCCTCACCTACCTAGAGATGAGCTCGCCCATTTCCATTTGATCCCAATTATCAGAGTTGACCTCCTAGTGGTGGTGTAAAATCCTAAAAACATCACCCACCACCAGCTGCATGGCCAGCTTCTCTGCCAAGTCCGCCTTCTCCCTGCTAATCTCCTCAATTGAATCTCTGTCCCTGCCTGGGTGGTCCTTTGACCATCTGTTGATCGTTAGTATAGAAGGTCAGACAGTCATTACCATCGTGACCCTGCCCACCGCACGTGAAACTCTTCATGCTCCTCGTATGATTGGATCTCTCTCATGTGCCCCGCACAACTAAACCCGTATCCTAAGGTCATCCACCGGATGTCCAGGCCCACTTGGAAATCTGCGACATCTGTCTACAGCCTGCTATAGAAGACTCCGCTACTTGTCGACCGATGGTGGGTCTTGCACCCGATGACTTCTCAGAAAAGAAACTCTCTACTAGGAGAGATCTCTCTAACACCCCTTCATGCGTCAGGATTCTCAGGGAGATCATCGAAGCCCAAATCTCCCATCTGAGTCCCTGGTCAAAGGTCATATCCCTGAAGAAAGGGTCTCACACCATATCTTTGGAGTAACGCGAGAGGTCAGTGAACCTCACTGAGTACTATTCCACATTCATGTTTCCCTCCTACAGATGAAGTAGATATTTTATCTGCATAATACGTATGGTATTTGGGAAAAACTCCACCTGAAAACAGGCTCATGAATTCTACCCAGATGAGTGTCACCTCGTCATGCACATGGAGCAACAGGCTCCACCATCTGTCTGCTACTCCCTGAAGGAGACTCACGACAAGGATCACCATAAGGTCAGCTGGTGTCCCTACCAGTCTGAAGACTCTCACCACAACACCATCCAATCCCCAGCTGCCTACGGGACTATCACACCCCTGAACCTGGGCGTCCTCTGGTGCAAGAAATCGTGAAACATGCTCCAGCGGCATGTACTCTCTACTGCTGGGGCTGGTGGCATCAGTGGCTCAACGGGTAGTGGTACCGCTGGAGCCTCCTCTGTGATAGGGCCCTACACCGCGGCCTCATCTCTCTGTGGGCATCTATCTAGTACAAATCCTGGAACCCTGGCTGTTTGTCTATGTGGGGCTGTCCTTTAAAGAAATAGGTGTGCCACGGTAAAAAAATTATACCTGGTGAGCTAACTCAAGGAGATCACAATGAAATCTCTTGAAAAACACATGTAATTAGTGTTTTCTTGCACTGAGTCAGAAATAAGATGTTAGGGCCTTGGTGTATGAATACGTCAGCCGTCGCACCAACACTAGACTCCCTAAACTGAAAACCACACTTAATACTCTTAATAATACTACTCCACAGAAAATATCAGAGAACTAAGTTCTAATGTAGAACCGACTGCTCTGATAACAATTTGTCACGACCCGTCCCCTGGGACTCGTGTCGGGATTACCCCAAGCCCGCCTTCCATAGGCTAGGGGCTGGCGACTAGAACCAAAGGAAAAATTCCCTAAAACTGGGAAGGTATTGCCTTTATAAACTGTAAACACACACAATAGATCACACAGTTTGATACGAAACACAATGTAAACTGTATAGAAAATAGTTCTGAAATGTAAAAGGGGCCAGAATACAAGCCCAACTGGAAAGTGAAAGTAAAACTGATAAAGGCAAAACAACTAAAGAGTAAAGGTTTCTCCAGAATCGTCAACCACAGATCCTACCTGAAAGGTAGGAACAGATAGCCTCCTCGGCACACAACATCCATAAATCTCTTACGTATACCAACTCATCGTAAGGTCCACCTCTGGGTATTGTCCAGTCTTAGTGCTCTCAGCCTTCGTCAGTGATGTATTTCATCTGCATCCAACATAATGAGGTGCGGGCAAAGCTTGTGCAGTGGTGAGTATAATGATACTCAATAGGGACCTCGAGACTTTAAAGGTATCACAAAATCCAACAAGGATAAACCACAAATTATGAAAACAAAATATAACCCCATATAGGTGTATGACCATATATACAACTAAGTTATAAAGTAGTCATTTTAAATCATGAGGAAAACACAGAAGACATGGAATCAGCTCACACGGTTATACAACTTATGTAAAGAGATAGATATGATCTTATGTAGCCACTAAATCATATACGCTATCAAACCACATAGGATCCAGGAACAATAGTTGGAGCTGTTGAACCCTTATACCAGGAAAGTCTGAACCAGGCGAAAGCCCGATCCCCCAAATTTATTAAGAAAAAAGTGCAAGTACAGACAGTAGAAAATAAAAGCGCTACATTACATCAAACCCATACTCATCCCTCTCCCTTTCATCGGATAAATCATCGCCAGGATCAGCTGACTCCCATTCTGAAGATTCATACTTCCGTATCAACTCAAGATACATGTTTTTCTTCCTAAGCATCTCTTCAGACATCTTCGCCTTATTTGACCGCTTCCCACTGAGCCCAGTATCCGCCTTCGGAGACCCTCCCCTTCGCCTGCCACTGTTCCCAATTTCATGAACATTTTCTTGTGACCCTACATTCTTGCAAGCATACCTCGTTGCCATTGGCTTGGGTAGGTCCGTATAATCCCTCCGTGTCTTCCTCCGACTTTGGGTTTTCCCTTCCACTTCCTTTCTTAGGGGCTCATGAATTCCATGCTTTACCACCTCCGTGTAGGATGCTTTGTGATTATGGATCTCTTCTTCACACTCGACTCTATCCCCCCATTTCTTAAGGGTCATGGGGGAATTGATATTTCCATCCTTCCCACCCTCCATTTGATTTTTCTTGACTGTGTCATCAGCACATGAACTGTTATGTTCATCATTCGCTCTGTCTAGGTACACATGACCTTCTTTCCCTCCAACTTCCTCTGCCACTTCAATCACCTTTGCCTCAGTTGATTTAGCATCACCCAGCACTGCAAACCTGTTTGCAGAATAAGTAATCAAGTCATTAGGATTTACCTCTACCATACAAACAGGTGTGTTCTCCTGTTCAGACACCATTTCCATCGGTGTAATACTATCCTGCATCAAGGCAGATCCCCTGCTAGAGTACTGAAAATCATCATTTGACCCCGCCATATGTGAAACTGAGATATCAATCATGTTCATATTTTTGCTAGATTCAATCAGAATTGAATCTCCAGGCCGAGGCACATCCATTCCAGGATTGACCAGTTGGATTTCTCCAGCATCCTCCACTGAAACTTGGTCAGATCTGTTACTCAGAGATGTTCCATTCAACACATCCTCTGGTGCCACTCCCTGCTCCATGATAGCAGTGGGCGCCGGAACATCAACCTGTTGCACATCTGGAGCAGGATCATCCACCGCTATGCAGGCCTCCACTGCCCGTGTATCTCGACCAGTCCTTCGGCAGACTTCCATCCCATGTCCTTGCTTGTGGCAAAAAGAGCAGAATGGCATCCAAGACTCATAGACAATCCATTGTGCATACCTGTACTCACCCTCCACTACGATCCAAACAGTATCAGGTGGGCTCTTTGAGAGATCCATCTCCACGCAGATTCGTGCTGATGTAGGGTTTCCCATGGAGGCTATCCTCCGATCAACACAGATGAAACGCCCAATAGAGTTGCCTATCGACTTCAGAAGCCCAGGGTTCTGAAATGGGAGGGGAATCCCCGGCAGTTGCAACCAGATGGCAAGATTCGGAGAGTCCTGATTCAAATGATAATCGAAAGACCATCTTAGCAGCTGGAATGAGTGAGAATTCCTTGGTCTAGACCATGCCCTTCCCAAATCTTCCTCATCAGAGAAGAAGATGAGAATCTGTCGAGGCCCGAAAGTCCCAAACGACGCCTGGTTTTTCAAACCCCAATCTTCATTCACCATCTTTCCAAAATCCTCAACCGAAGGACGTCGCCGCACAAACCTTGCAATTAAGGCTGTGGAAAGCATCGAAGTTGCTTCGGAAAATTCTTGAACTGAGACTGGTACGATGGGATGACCAGAAACACATCCCGGAACCCTCGGAGAAACCTGTATCTCTGGCATGAAGAAACCGTAATCAGGCATACCTCTACGCGCACAACCGGAGGACGAATAAACACCTCCCCCCGCTGCGGGAGGAGGGGGCACAACATTCGCCATCGGCAAGCTAGGGTTTCATCCCGATCCACCATCGGGGAAACCCTCGGGAGCGTCGGGAGCATCGGGAGCAGAAGGCCATCCTTGAACCCTTATAGGATCAAGGAAAAGTCACCTAAGCTATCGAACCCACATAGAATCTAGGAATAGTAGATGGAGCTGTCGATCCCACACGGGATCTAGGAACAGTCCTCAGAGCAGTCGAACCCACACAAGATCCAAGAATAGTAGTTGGAGCTATCAATAACAAATGGGATACATGAATAGTCGTCATAGCTGTTGAACCCACACAAGATCTATGAATAGTAGTCAGAGCTGTCTAACCCACACAGGATCTAGGAACAGTTTCCAGAGTGTATCCAGCCATAGGGTTCTTTGTACAAAACATGCTTGATTCTAGGAGGTTACACTCCCAAATAAGATTTTTGATACATCAACATCCACGAAGTCCCACAATGTGGTATCCCAAAGGTCCACCACGTCATAGGGGTCTCAACGCAATAGACAGTGCGTCAATCAGACGTTTGGTCTGTGAGTTATTAGCCATTTAGTCCCGGGGGCCTGGTTGGATTTGTGCATGATCAAACACACCGTATCTCAAATATTCCCCAAACCCAAGTGGGGTATACCAAATGAACCTTCTCGCTCCAAGGTATCTGTCACCATAAGAGTTTCGTCAATCGGACACCCATAGCTCAAGTTATAGGAAACAATGTGAAAACAGGTCAAGCGGGTTTGGGTCCGACTCAGCCTAACCCGGCATGGGCCAACCCGACCTAATTTAGGTCAGCCCAGACCAACCCATTTCTGGATCATGGTCTGACCCATTTTGGGGATCTGACCCGGTCCACAGGTCTGACCCGGCCTACATTGGGTCTACCCCGAACTGGGTCTGAACCGTGCTGGGCTCTGCTTGCACGAGGCTCGGAGCTGGCATCCCATGGGGTCTACCCTAGCTGTGTCCAGGGGGAGGTCTCACCCCCTGAAAATCATGAACGGCTTCACCGTTTGGCAGAATGGGACCCAGCGCCATGTGGCACTAGATGTGTCACGCCGGACCAAGTGGGTCCCGCGGTTCCCAGCAGGCAAAGCGGTCAGTCACCTCCCCGCGTTGCACGGTTGCGCTGCACCTCCTCCTTCATCTTGACCAAGGGCTGCCACCCTTTCTCCACTGCATATCACTATTCTGTTGCGCCGTCCATGGCGAACCAGCGACTCTGGCCGCCAGTTCTTCTAGCGGCCAGCCTTGCGCCGACTGTCGCTCCACTGCCACGTCCATTCGGCCGCAACCCACTCTTCCGGGGGCATGGTTGCACCACCATTGTCCACACGGCCATCCAGAGTGTTGGTTGCCCTTTGATTGATCTACTAGTTTTGTTCGTCAGTTCCAATCGTCGTCGAACCTTCCGCGGGTCACCGAATGAGTTCTGGTGGCCGGATTCTCGTTCCATAAGTAGTCACACACTCCTTGGGATGTCGCCTTTGTTCCGCAACCATTAATAATGATAATAACTCATTATGGGATCATGCCAAGTTTAGCATCAAAATTCCACAAAGAAGGCGGATGAGTCGGGCGGTGTTTGTTCGACCCGCACCCTTCGTGTTAGGGTGATAGCATGCAGCTACAAATAATAATCCTTAACAGAAAAAAATAATGTGAAACAAAACTAACTTCGAACCCCTACCTTTGTTCATTGTTTGATGTTGGGAAAGAAGGTGAAGAATTTTAGGATGATGTCGTCATCATTCTCCAAGGACAATGATTCCTCCCTTGTTCCTATTGGAGATCAAATAAGAAGATGTCCATCATTGGAAAATGAAATGTTCTTCGTTCTATGATGGTTGTTCTTCGATGGTCATTCTTCGATGGGTGGAGCGTTCTACATTTGAGAGAACTCTTTCTCCCTAAGCTCTCTCTTCTCCAAAGATTCCACCAAAATGAATATTCAAATCCAATAATAGATTATGTTAATCTATTATTTAATTTGTTGACACAAAATTCAAAATCATTGAATTTAATTAACTTGTATCCCCTTAATTAATGCAGAGGATTTGGAACCATTAAAATAGGGGAGTTGGCACCAATAAAGGAAGGGAAAGTGGAGAGACTCTCCCTCATTAATGGGAGGAGTTGAGATCCTCTCCCACCATTAATAGGGGATTTTAGTCCCGTGTGGTCCCCATGTCATAACCTCTTGCGGGAGGATAGATTCGGGTAGGCCCCACCACCATAACCACTCATGGGAGGTTAAGGTGTGGTGGTCCGACCTCCAACTTCCATGAGGAGGTTTTAACCAACAAATAAAAATAAAATCACACAGTTTATTTTTATTTAATCCATTATTTAAAAACCCCAAAACTATATTTTACTCCCAACCTACTGTCGTCGAGGTAAAAGTCTTCTCTAGTTAATACAGACGCTGTGAGTTCAACGGTACCCTCAGATTTCAATTCCGATCAGCGGTTCAAAAGTTATAAAAACCCTCTTGTACGTTTACTAAAGGTAGACAAACAAAACATCATAAATTGATTCTCGGCACACCGGACCTTCGAATCATGCACCGTCAATTTTTGATGACTCGTAAAATTCCCATGAATTTAATAGAACATTTTCCTAGGATATTCAGGGTCTTTACAGACTATTAAAAAATTTAAAATTTGTTATCAATAAACATTGAAGTTGGATTCTGATTAAATCCACATATGGACTTTGGGGATCTATCTTATAAATTCTGGATTTTCTCCACCCTGGAGGTCTTATATTAATGTTCATTATATGAATAGTATGAGGCCCACAAAGGGAAAAAACATTGGAGAGAAGTCAACATCCCAATGGAAAATCAGGATATCCTAGGAATTTGATATCTAGAGTGACTTGAAGGGATATAATTGCAATGTTAGGCTTCTTTATTTCGGATGTCACTAGTACAAATCTGGCCTTTAACAAAACTAGTAAAATGGATTTGTCAGTGGTATAGAAGCATGGATAATGTGAGTGATGCTAGAGGGTTTTCTTTAACAGTTCCTAAAAAAATCACTGATAAAGTACCCATTAACATCACTAAAATGCATTGATAAAGGGGGTATTTATCAATTCGTTTTCTTACCACTAATAAAGGGATCCATTATTAGTGTTATTTTGTGCTGTTAAAGGTAGCCTTTAATAGTGCTAAAAATCCATTAGTAAAGGCCCTAATAAAGGGCAATAATGTTTTCTCTTCCAACCCACCAAACCTTTTATCAGTACTGCCAACCACCTTTTATCATTTCATGTGGGGACTACCCCTCCCCCTTATTATCACTTTTGATAATTACACTCTCCCTTACATGCCCCTACCTCTGGTGAGTTTTGAACCTGAGACCTCCAACTCCTATGCCATCACCTTTTTCACTCATCTATTTTTTTCCATTTTATGGTATATATATATATATCATTACATTTTTTATCCATATATATATATAATATTTTTTTTATAAATACATATATATATATATATGAATCAATAAATATAATTATGCATATTTATATTTATTTACATATATTATATATTAATATTTATATACATATATTATAATATATATCTCATTTCCAATACACACGAATAAATTTGTATATATATAAAAATAATAAAAATATTAATTTTATAATTATATAAATATTCATAATTATTTATTTTAAATAAAATGTATATTAGTTTTTTATGGTTTCTGGCACAGCAGAAGCGTGTGTTTGGCGATGGCCAAATTTTATTTTTTCTATAATTGATGATCAATTCAAGATCTATATTATAATGAATGTTGTGATCCATGGAATATAATCAAAGAAATAGATAATTGATAATAACACCATAAAAATTGATAGGGGATCAAAACAAATTGTTTATAATTAATTTAATTTGATAGTAAATTACTTAAGGAATTTTTTCTTCATTGATGAATCTGATGACAGATATGTGGTGCACCATCACTTTATTGTAGAATCCAAGGGTATATTTCATGTAGTGGGGATCCAGAAATGTTCCAGGAATCAATAGATGTCTCCAAATGAGTCTCTATGTCCTAGTAAAGATGATCCTTTTACTTTTGTCACCCGCCTTTGATCGCCTTGAGAAACACTTCAAAAGAGTTATCCTTTATCTAGTGTAGGAGGATTTCCTTCCATTCTTGAGAGAGTTCTTAGAGATGAGATATCATTAATCTTGAGAGTATTCAACAAGATTATTGTTCCAAACTAAATTTTCTAATGAGGAAAATAAGATTATTGAGTATTTATATTGATAGTGTTAAAATAAAATAATTATAGTGCCCTTAATTACTTATTTAATCCTAAAAAATCCCCATGTCAAATAATAATAATAATATTATTATCTCACTACATGTTCTTAAATTGAAAATTAAAAATAAATATTATTTAATTAAATAATATTAATTGTTTTTTATTTATTACTGGATCATTAAACTCATTTCATCTTTCCTCCACAATATATATTTTGGATTTAATAATGCCTATCTATTTATTAAATATATATAACATAATTATTATATAAAATATAAATAAATATTATATTCACTAAATGTAAATTATATATTTATTTATCTTCCACTAACAATATATTCTCTTGAATAACTAGTGATGGAATAAATTCAATCAACCATACATGAATAAATATTAAACCATGTATGAGAAAAAATTTTATTATACATGTTCAATAATAAATAATAATATATTATTTAACTATGATTCTTTATACACTTAGTGTGTTACCATATAGGCCTCTTTCTCAGTGGCATTAGGAGAAGGAGCCTGAAGTCCAAGGTTAGCGTCTAACGAAACACCAAGGCACCCATAGAGAAAGAAGTTAATTCAAAAATGAAATGCCTTGTCTTACAAACGCTTACAATGTTATATAATTAATTTATTAAAATATCTCTAATTGAGTAGGTTGTAGGCCAGTGCCATCAACCTATATGCTCAATACCTTTTTCATTGAATTTTCAGAAGAAAAAAATATTTCCTATAGAACACCATGGTAATAGATTTAATTAACCTATATCATTTACATCAAAGGGAATTAGATATCAACTTCTGTTAATGAAAAGAAGAGATAAATCCATTCTCACTTTATTCATTATTAAAATATTACTCATGACGTACCTAACATATCCTACCTCACCACAAACATCTGTCCTCGCGATTTTCGTCAATATAATAAAGTACATGACTCTTAATATTCAATAATAATAATATTAAATTATAATGACCAATACACACATCCATATATTGGAACAACCAATGACACATATAAATGTGTATTTCCTTCTAGCAGTTCCCATTCTCATAATATCATACCGGACATTACTAGGGGTATACACCATGAGAAGGTACCTAAAGGTCTTATAAGCATCCACCCCTGATAGTCTATATCATTTGTATCCCTCAAATATTTTCATCCGGCTATAGAAAATTTATTCCAGAATAGTGTTGTACCACTTCTGAGTTCACATCATAGAGGGGAACTACATGACCTTTTATTGAGACAACAAGTTTTAGGACAATATAACATTCTATGTCACACAGAATAACAATAATTATTTGATACGTAGTTTATTAATATTCAAAATAATGAATACATGTTTATCATAAAGTAAAAATAATTTGGTTCTAGGGAACTAACTTCAACATGATCCCACTTGCACTAGAGCCAACTACTATCAACCATCATTCTTCAATCTCTCACATGAAACTCATGCTTCTGTTGAGATAGACCTTTAATCATGGGGTTTACAACATTCTCTTCCAAGGGTAATTTTCTCACTATGACTTCACCCCTTTGATAAAAACCCTTCAATAGGTGATACTTCAAACCTATGTTCTTTTTCTGTTCGTGTGAACTTGGAACTTTTTCAAGAACCAGTGTTGTATTATTATCACAATACAATGTGACATGGTCTTTACTAAAAAGTACTACATCATCCTCCTAGAAAATTTATTAATCGAAATGGCTTCATTGGCTATATCATAATATGCTATATACTCAGGCTCTACTATATAATCAATGAAAAATAGTTTCTTTGAACTCTTTCATCTCATATCTCCTCTGTTAAGAGAGAAAAAATATCCTGATTACCACTTCAGATCATTCTTATTTGTCGGAAAACTACCATCAGTATAACCTCTAATGACTGACTCCTTGTTTCCTACATACATGAGGTACATATCCTTAGTTCTTCTCAGATAATAAAGGATAGATTTAATTATAGTCCAATGTTTGTCTCTAGGATCTTCTTCATATATTCATACCTTGATCAATGCATAGGTAATATCGATTATAGTACATAACATGGCATTCATGATTGATCCTATCATTGAAGTGTGTGGGATCTTACTCATTCTTTCTTTTTGTTGTTGTGTCTTAGGAAACATTTTCTTATAAATATGTAAACCATGTTACATAGGAACCAATCCCTTCTGGGATTAATCAATACTAAATCTATTTAGTATCTAGTAAATATATTAACTGTTAATTTGTCCAAGGAGCCTCTTTGATCTATGACCAATGATCTTTATCCCTATAATGTAAGATTCTTCACCAAAGTTCTTCATGGAGAAGAACTTGTTTAACCAGTCCTTAACTGACTATAAGAATGGTGTCTCATATCTAATAAGTAATTGTTTATCAAGATATAATACTAGGTAATGGCCACATTCTCAATAAACCTCTAGTAATCACAATAGTCACATTCATTCTTTATAAAACCAAATTTATTTGTGGATTCATCGAATTGAATGTTCCATGACCTAGATGATTTATTTAATCATTAAATGGAACATTTTTACATTAAAATCTTTTTGACATCACATGGAGACAAAAACACCTCTGGTTGTGTCATATAGGCATCTTCCCAATGGTTCCCAATAAGGAATTCACTTTTGACATCCATATACCAAATCTCGATGTACTGGTAAGCTTCTATGTCAAGTAGAATTCTGATGGATTTAATCATGGAAACTAGTGAAAATGTTACATCATAGTCAATTCCTTGATTCAGTTTAAAACCATTACCCACAAGCCTTGATTTATAGGTACTTACTTTACCTTCCATGTCTAGTTTCCTCTTGAATACCCATTTTCATCTAATATGATTTACATCAACTAGAACCCAAACTAGGTTATGATACAGGGAATCTATTTCCAAATTCTTGGTTTCATTCTACCGCATAGCTTTTGATCTCTTTAATACCTCCTTATTGGATAACAATTAATTATCATCAACCAATATTGAGTCACCATCCTCAAAGAATAGAAAACCATATATCTATGGCTATATTACCCCACTTGAACTCCTATTTAGTACTTGTGTTTCAGGAACTACTTCTTCAACAGGAACCTGTGGAATCATTTCCTATACCAAATCTTGTGTATCTTGAGAATCAACATCATCGAAGTCAATATTTCTCGCACTATAATTTATTAAAATATTCTCCCTCTCAAGAAATAAATATTTTCTAGTGACAATCAATTTCTTATCTGAGGGGATGTATAGGTAGTATCCCTTTGTTTCCTTGGGATTCCCAATAAAGATACATCATGTTCCCCAGGGTGACAGTTTTTTTCCTAATAAGTCCTTAACAAACATTTCACAACCCCATACACATGTATGTGATAAAATGGGATTCTTTCAATTCCATAACTCGAAGGGAATTCCATTTGTCACATTATTTGGTACTTGATTTAATGTGTATGTTGCAGTTATTAATGCATATCCCTAAAAGTATAATGGAATGTTTGCATGACTAATCATCGAAATTACCATGTCCAATAATGTTAGGTTCCTCCTTTCACTAACACCATTCTATTGTGGTGTATAAAGTGGAGTCAGTTGTTATAGAATCCCAAATAGAAATAGAAAGTCAGTGAACTCTTGGTTAAAATATTCAGCACCTCAATCAGATCATAGATTCTTTATTTTATTACTAAGATGATTCTCTACATAATTCTTGAATTCCTTGAATTTATTAATGGACTCAGACTAATACCTAATCAAGTAAATATATCCATATATACTCAAGTCATCCGTAAAAGTTATTAAGTAAGAGTATCCACCTATATATTCTACTAGAAATATCCCACACATATCAATGTATACAAATCCTTGAAGCTTTATGCCCCTTTAGACTTGTCCACTAAATGGTGGTTTGTTTATTTTCCATTGTAAATTGTTTATAGATTATAAGAGTCTAAATAGGAATCTTGAAAGAGCTTTATATTGTGCTTCTTTTTTACTTGAACAAGGATGTGATGCCACATCTTGGTGTTATATGAGTCATGTGAACTACATTCGTTATTGATTGCGGACACTTGATTTTTGTATTTTAATATACACATACCATTATTTAAATGTTCCATACCATAAGATATGTTGTACATATAAAAGAAACAAATTTTATTTACAAATTTAAAAATATACCCATACATATCTAGGAATGATATAAATTTTATGTTCTTGGTTACTTTAGGTACATAATAACAATTTCATAAAACCAAAATCATTCTCATTGGAAACGAATGGTGGTAGTCACCAATGGATAGGGCATTCAACTTCACTCTATTGGCTACTCTTAGATCCACCTCTCCTATAGAAATATTTCCAAATATACTTGGTTCTTGTATTTAGATTCAAATGTGAGCACCACAAGTTGTATCTAATACCCAATGTGTAGAAATGGAATGATTTCACTTGATAATGAATCCACATTTAGACTCCCATTTGTAACGCCCCGACCCTAGTTACCCAGAGTTGGTGCATTATTTTAATACATTAGCATGAATACAAGGAATCAAGTCTCTAAGGACCAATCAGTTTAGCAGTCTTGGAAAATAGAATACATACATCAATGTTACATTACACTTCATAAAATACAAATCAACATAAATAATCCTTCATTAACGTCATTATTCCATTGGATTAACCCTGCATATCAATCACAATACACTTCTTGGAATCCTGGGAAAAATAATACATAGAAAGGGGTGAGCTCAAATTATTAGTAAGGATAAAAAACAGTGGAAACCTTCATAAATTATCCTAAACTTTTAAGGCAATGTATAACTAAAAAAACCTTTAAAACTTGAACTTCAGCATAATATTTAAAATATAAAATGAAGTAATGCCAATTAATTTTTCACATGGATATTATACTAGTCGAATAATCACATGCAATATCAATAACCAGTTTCATAACGATGGAATGCATAATGTCGAACATTAATTTCTATGTCAAGGACTCATGCTAAGACCTAAGGGCTAACTATAACCGGAACCCAACCTGGAGTGCCTCTAATAACCGGACACCAACCCGAAGGTTCTACTGTAACCGGACCCCAACCTAGAACACACTAGTCAAACACATTAATCTTAAGAAAAATTTGAAATATAACATAATCAGTTGTATTAAAACTAACTTACAAAATGTCAATACTTTAACCACAAACCATGAATGGTATAAAAATAACACATCCATAGTCAAACATATCACAAAAACTTCAACATAATATAGAATATTTTTATCATGATAAATCAACTTCAAAACAAGTTTAAAATCTATTAAATGATTTTTACATAGATGAAAATGATTTGTAAAACTCTTTGAGAGAAATACCCCTATGTCATGAAAACATTGAAAATTCACACAATTTATAAACTAAGACATTTAAATACATTTTTGAATCAATGTGTCCCATACCACTTTGAATCTTCTTAATGGAATTAACATTTTAAAAACATTCATGTCCATATAAATAAATCCTTTGAAACCATTTTAAGACATAGACATTAATGAAAATGATTTATAAAAATAAATATTTACAACATTTGAAATAATGTTTTAGTAAAAAATTCCCGTCAAAAATCCCTTTGAAAAATATTTCATAAAACATTGTCATGGATAATAAATATTTTCCAGTAGATACTTACGTATAAACAACCTTGGATAATGAAGATATTGTGAAATAAACCATTACCAATTTGGTAACATACGAAACATACACCCCATGAAAGAGGTATCATACAATGAATATGTAAATACACATAAATTAAAGTTTATTACACAAATAATACAATTATGGGTAGAACATACACCACATAAATGGTAATAGTGGAAATATGGTACGAATCTCATGGGAATAAGGAGTGAGATGAAAACCCCTTACCTTGCACTATCCTTTAGTCGAAGGTATGTTTAACCTCCTGTATGAAGACTAAAGTATGTTATTAAAAAATACCAAAACCATATTAATATTTATGATATCATACATTATTCATTTATGACATTATACTACCAATTTAATAATAATTTCCATGTTATATTAATATTTCGTTTAATAATCGCTTTCTTTATCGTACGTGTTTTAACTTGTTAATTTTGATTGTATCACTTAGATCTTGTTTTAAATACTTACAGAATATAAAACATTATTTATATATCATATATATTTATAATATAAATATTTATAATAGATGTATATATATGAAATGGAAAACACCGTTTATAGGGACGGTAGTCCGTACGTATGCATAAACGTTGTTTCCGTTTTCAAATAGTATTGAACAGCAGTAAGTGAGTAAGATATATATAAGTACATAAATACTTATATATATAGATATATCCAGTAGCATTATTATTTCATATATTAAAAAATTATTAGTAATATATATTTTTATATTCATCGATGAATGGTGAACTTAGAAATGAATCTCATCGCGTCGTGAGGACGGTAATGCGTATGTACGCACGTGAGAAAATATCATTCTTTTTATATTAAAAAAATTTATAATTGGATGTTATATCATATATACAGAATCCTTATCTTTTTATATATATTATTTACATTAAAAAAATATCATTATTATGCACATCCAAATAATAATGTATTTAAAAACAATTACACCACAACATAGAGATGGTAAGCCGTATGTACACACGTATGGTGACATGTCATTCAAATGGTGGATAGAATAATGAATAAGGTTGTACCATATTTATAATAACATCACAGTATACAAAAGATACTTGAGTTATTATTTTAGAAATGAAATAACAAATAAAGAAGAATTTGAAGAAGAAAGGAACTTCAAAAAGGGTGGTGAAAACATTACCTCTTTTTCGGGTTCTTCATTTTTATTTGATCAAAAGGGCTCCTTAGGTTGTCTTTATGATCAATATAAATCCTCTAGGTTGAAGAGAGGGAAGTTGGGAGAGTATTTGGGCAAGTTTTGTCCAACCCAAAGGGCTTTCAAGGTGTGAAAAATTGGTTAGAAGTGGTGTCCTTTTATAAGGGGGAGGAGGGGTTCATTTGGAAATACTTAAAGTATTATTTTATAATAAATTCATATCAGGTTTATAATGGCTCCAAAGTGGATTATTCAATGTTTATCGTGGGGTAGGTCAAATAAAACTCAACCAATAGATTTAGACAGGTCTGGGTTAAATTATTAACCTTAACTATTGGTGTCAACTCTTAGTTAATTAGTTTAACACTTACCACATCACTTTGTATTTTTATATTATATAGTTAATAAACATACCATAAACTTCAAAGATATAATAAAGTGGTCCATTAATGATACACCTATCATTATAAAAGTCTATTGGCTGACCCTTAGATTTTTAGGAATAGAATATCAATTAATATTATAATATTCGTATTAAAAACACTTTTGTGTCAATTTTGACACTATTTGGAATTTGAATTTTTTTTAAAATCATAACAGCATGATTACTTCGAAAAAAGTTAATTAAATCAATAATAACATTTCATATTATCCTAAAAAATTAGTGTAATTCATAAAAAGTCTCAAATTACATTTATTTTAATATTTAAAATATAAATTATTGTAATATTTAATTAATTAGTTTATTACTACATCACCATTGTGTCATTAATAAATTATATTATTTAATGTCCAAAAATACTAAATAAAATACCATTATGTAGGAAATATTTTTATATTTCTAATGAATATATTCAATTGAATTTATCTTATGCATAATCCTATATTAAAAATGTTTTAGTAATTAAACTTTGATTTTAACTCTTTTAACTCTTCTTTTAATTAAATAATAATAAATGTCCTAATCTAATCCAAGTGGGCAAAATAGGTTCATATTTTCTTCATAAGGTTATTTTTGGTCGAATTATACTTATCCTATATAATTAGGACTTGTTTTAGGGTAATAATAATATCATTTTTACCCTTAATTACACTATTTACTTTTTACCGTGGTAAATAAAAGTAAAAAGTTACTATTCACCAATGATTAATTTTATCTTATTGAACCACATTTTACTCCTTGATATTAACTTTGTCTCTCGTATTTTTTAAATATCACTCACAGAAGCGGTAAAATTAAGTTTTATGTGAATTTGAAAATTCTCCTAGGAGATGGGTAAAAGACGGTGAGAAGTTTAGTAAAAATTTTACATGTCTAAAATTATTTTAAACTGACTCTAATTAATTAATTTGAACTTATATAGGTATTAAGTATCTATTTTGACCTAAAATAAATTTAAATAAAAGAAATAATTATTTAAATAAAAATTCGGTTTTGAACTATAACTCAATGTTTTTTTCACTATTCATCAAAAATTGAATGTTTTCAGAAAAATAACAAAAATTAACCCTAGGCCAATATCGATATTAAGAATCCAAAAATAATGTCTATTTTGAAAGATATAATTTTAAAATTTCAATAATTGGGTATTACTAGTCATAACGACTAGTTTGATTGGTCACGGTATGTTAGAAACTCGAAATTATGTACAATGCAAGCTATTGCATTATTCAAAGGGAAACATACCATGGGGTGTTACATTCTCCCCTCCTTCAATAAATTGTGTCCTTGTATTTTATGCTCGGTATTGGAATCTTAGGGATGAAATTTCAAAATATCATAGTTGAAATCCCACATCAAAAAATGGATTAATGAGGCCTCTATTTAAAATAAAGAGTGGTAAGTATGAAGGATACCGAAAATAACACATACTAGGGTTCCATGTAAAAAAACATGGATAAGAAAGAGAATCATAATGATCAATATTTTATGAATAGTGGTAGAGAACATGTCTATGAAAAGGCCAACAATCACAAAGCCATAAATTTGTGATGATCTAAGGTGCCATCTAGGACAACATTTTTGTTCTATGTTCCTTTTCTTAATGTTGATGAATTTATTTATGAGATTGGATAAAATCATAAAGAGATATAAATACATTATAATGACAATATTATCCATTAATAAATTTCTACCAAAAACTCATTTTTCACTTCAAAACATAATTTAACTCAAAAATACTCTATGTATCCTAATTGTATAGGGTTCTAAATATAATGAATCTATAAATCACATATCAGACCCATTAAAAAACTACATTATACAATCCATGTACTTCACGTACCAGTGGTATGCGATAAATCCCAATCGTACTATGGTTGTGGGTTTGATTACCACAGTTTTGTCTGACATGACGGGTTGTCACACGGTCTGTGTGTTGTCCTTTTATAAAAATACAAAAATAACCTTTCAATCTTAATCCATTCCAACCTTTAGACTTATCCAAAATACTACTATCCAAACTCATAGATTAAAATTTTTGAGGAACTTAAACACAATGAAGATCTTTTTTTCCATTTAATAACATTGAAACACCTTCATCATGTATTATATTAAAACGTGGTAACATCCTAAATTACCATAAAACCTTATTGATTACATTCATGCTCCGTTATTCTTTATCGAATACTGGATATAGTCCTTCTATTCAAAAACTTTGTAAACTCCAACGATGAAAAATCATTTATCATTTTCATGGTAGTCAAGAATATCCAATATAATTATTAAAATCAACCATCTCTTATCTCAAAATCACTACCTCATTATGGGGACCATATTAAGGATTACCTTTACTTTAACCATGTATTTTACAAAAAGTGTAGCTTAATATTGTGACTCCTTTCTTAGAACCATATAATCTCAAATCCTAAATAAAATATTATTGTAGTATAATCCATATTTATCTCCATAATTAATATAACCAATATATTGTTGATACAACACTCAAATGAAATAATCTTATAATAACAACATAAGAACACTAGTCATTCTTCTTCATCTGGGGTAGTATCATATCTTGATTATTATCCAATAGCATGATTTGGGGAATACTCTAATGATTTGGACATTGGTTCACATAGTGTCCCAACTTCTTACAGATGAAGCATTGTACATTTGAAACCTTTTTCTTACCGTTGCAGTCACATACTTGGTGTCCTTTTTCTCTACACTTATAAGAAAATCCCATTCCCTTCAGGAAAGTTCCGGTGTTTTTTTCCCATAGTTATCACATATGTGAATATTCTTCTTCCCCTTATTCCCTTTATCCATATTTCTTTCTACCATCCTTTTATTCTCTGGCATCCGTTCAAAGCCATAGAATTCAGAGAATTATTTACTCATCTTATTAACAAAAGATATTATTTCTTCATATGTTGAGAATACATGGGATACTATTTCCCTTCCAAATTTTGGTGTAATACCGTGAAAGATATGATCCTTCCTAATATTTGGATCATATGTATTGTTGGAGTTCTTATTCCATTTACTGGGAACCATTTATGAACAATGAAATACACTAGGTCAGTTAATTAATCACAATTCATAATTCCAAACATGTAAAAGACCTAACCTAAATTGAACAGTTTGTGAATATAATTCATAATCAAAAAAAAATTCTTTGAGGAGGTATATTCTCAAAAACCATTCATAGTGGTTTTTAATGAAAATGAGAATTATCCTAACTATTTCCCCCGGGAGTTTCATAACCAAGAGTGTAGCAAGGCTCATTTTTGGGCACCAATTCCTGTTTGAGTCTAGCTGAAAGCTATGTTTTTGGGTTTTACCCCTAGGTACATTTGTGCTAGAGCCGCCTCTACCTACTCGTATCCAGACAGGGATGTATTTCTTGGAAAAATCACAAAATCTCAACGATATCGAAATTCTCGGAAATTCTTCTATACTAATACTCAAAGTCTATCTTAGGGCTATATTCATTAATCAGAGTTTATCTAAATCTAGTTTCCATGGTTATTGGTAAACTTCCTCTGATACCAACTGTAATGCCCTGACCCCATTTACCCAGAGTCGGTGCATTATTTTAATATAATAGCATGATTACAAGGAATCAAGTCCTGATGGACCGATCAGTTTAGTAGTCTTGCAAAAATAGATTGCATACATGAATGTTACATTACACTTCATAACATACAAAAGAACATAAATAATCCTTCACAAACATTATTATTCCCTTGGCTTAACCCTGCATATCAACCATAATACACTTCTTGGAATCTTTGTGAAAATAAAACATAGAAAGGGGTGAGCTCAGATTCCCATTAAGGATAACAATACATCAGAAACCTTCATAAATAAGATTAAACATTTAAGGCAATGTATAACTAAAATAAAAGCCTTTTATACATGATCATCAGCATAATATGGAAAAAATAAAATGAATTAATACCATTCACTTGTTCACATGGATATTCTACTAGTCGAATAATCACTTGAAATATCAATAACCACCTCCATAATGATGGAATGCATAATATCGATCTTTAATTTTTGTGTCAAGGCCTCATGCCAAGACCTAAGGGATAATTGTTATTGGAACCCAACCCGGAGTGCCTCTAATAACCGAACACCAACCCAGAGTGCCTCTAAAAACCGAACACCAACTCGTAGTGCCTCTAATAACCAGACACCAACCCGGAGTGCCTCTAATAACTGAACACCAACCAGGAGTGCCTCTAATAATCGGACACCAACCCGGAGTGCCTCTAATAACCGGACACCAACTCGGAGTGTCTGCTGTAACCGGGCCCCAACCGAGAACATACTAGTCTAACACATTCATCTTAAGAAAAGGTTAAAATATAACATAAACAATTGTATTAAAACTAACTTAAGAAATTTCAATACATTAACCATAAACCATTAATGGTATAAAAATAACACATCCACAATCAAACATATCACAAAACCTTCAACATAATATGGAATATTTTTATCATGATAAATAAACTTCAAAACAAGTTTAAAATTCATTAAATGATTTTGACAAAGATGAAAATGATTTGCAAAACTCTTAGAGAGAAATACTCCTTTTTCATGAAAAAATTTAAAATTCACACAATTTGTAAAAGAATCCATTTGAAGACATTTTTGAATCAATGTGTCACATACCAATTTGAAAATTTTTAAAGGAATTAACATTTTAAAAACATTCATGTCCATATAAATAAATCCTTAAAACCCATTTTGAAGACATGGACATTAATGAGAAAGATTTAGAAGAATAAATATTTAAAACATTTTAAATGATGTTTTAGTAAAAAAGTACCTTAAAAGAATCCCTTTGAAAACTCATTCATAAAACATGGACATGGATAATAAATATGTTCCAATAGATACGTATAAACAACCTCAGATAATGAAGAGATTATGAAATAAACATTTACCAATTTGGTAACATACGAAACATACACCCCATGAAAGAGGTATCATACAATGAATATGTTAATACACATAAATTAAAGTGTATTAAACAAAGAATACAATTATGGGTGGTATATACACCACACAAAAGGAAGTAGTGGCAATATGGTATGAATCTCACGGGAATAAGGAGTGAGATGAAAACCACTTACCTTGAACTTTCCTTTAGTCGAGGGTACATTTAACCTTCTGTATGAATACTATAGTATGTTATTAAATTATACCAGAACTATATTAATATTTATGATTTCATAAATTATTCATTTATGACTTTATACAACCCATTTAATAATAATTTCCATGTTATATTAATATTTTGGTTAATAATCGCTTTCTTTATCGTACGTGTTTTAACTTTTTACTCTTGATTGTATCACTTATATCATGTTTTAAATACTTCAAGAATATAAAACATGATTTATATATCATATATATTATGAATATAAATATGTATAGTAGATGTATATATATGAAATGGATAACACTATTTATGGAGACGGTAGTCCGTACGTACGCATAAACGTTGTTTCCGTTTTCATATAGTATTGAACGGAAGTAAGTGAATAAGATATATATAAGTACATAAATACTTATATATATATATATATATCTACATTATCATTATTATGTTATATATTACATAATTATTAGTAATATATATTTTTATATTCGTCGATGAATGGTGATCTTGGAAATAAATATCATCACGTCGTGGAGACGGTAATCCGTACGTACACATGCGTGAAAATATCATTCTTCTAATATTAAAAAATATATAATTGGATGGAATATCATATATACAGAATCCTTATCTTGTTATATTTATTATTTACATGAAATACACATCATTATTATACCCATCTAAATAATAATGTATTGAATAACAATTACACCACGAGGTGGAGACGGTAAGTCGTACATACGCACATATGGTGACATGTCATTCAAAGGGTGGATAGAATAATGAATATGGTTATACCATATTTATAATAACATCACAGTATATAGATGATACTTGAGTTATTATTATACAAATAAATAACAAATAAAGAAGAAGTTGAAGAAGAAAGGAACTTGAAAAATGGTGCTGAAAACATTACCTCTTCTTCGGGTTCTTCTTTTTGATTTGATCAAAAAGGCTCCATATGTTGGATTTCTAATCAATATAATGCCTCTAGGATGAATATAGGGAAGTTAGAGAATATTTGGGCAGGGTTTGGCCAAGCCATAAGGCTTTGAAGGTGTGAAAAATGGTTAGAAGTTGTGTCCTTTCATAAGGGGGAGGAGGGGCTCTTTAGGAAAAACTTAAAGTATTATTTTATAATAAATTCATATTCTGTTTATAATTGTTCCAAAGTGTATTATTCAAAGTATAATGTGGGGATAGGTCAAAAATAACTCAAATAATATGTTTTATATAGGTTTGGTTCACATTATTATCCTTATCTCTTAGTTTTAACTCTTAGTTAATTTGTTTCACACTTACCATGTCACTTTGTAATTTTATATTATATAGCTAATAAACTTAATATAAACCACCAAGAGACCCGAAAGTGGTCCATTAATTATACACCTATCATGATACAAGTAATTTGGCCGAACCATAGTTTTTTATGAATAGAATATCAATTAATAATATAATATTCGTTTCAAAAACTCTTTTATGTCAATTTTGACACTATTTGGAATTTTATTTTGGTGAAAATCATAACAGCATGATTACTTCTAAAAAAATTAATTAAATCAATTCTTACAAGTTATATTATACAATGAAATTAGTTTAACTCATAAAAATTCTTAAATTACATTTATTTGGATATTTAAAATATCAATTATTTTAATATTTCATTAATGAGGTAATTATTGCATAACCATTGTGTCATAAATAAATTACATTATTTTGTGTCTAAAAATTATAAATAAAATACCATTATATATGAAATATTTTTAGCATTCTAATGAATATTTAAAATAAAATATATCTTATGTATAACCCTATATTAAAAATGTTTTAGTAATTATACTTTGATTTTAACACTTTTATCTCTTCTTTGAATTAAATAATAATAAATGTCCTAATCTAATCCATGTGGACCAAAGAGGTTCATATTTTATTCCTAAGGTTGTTTTTGGCCGAATTATACTTAGCCAATAGAATTAGGACATGTGTTATGGTAATAATAATTACATTTTTACCCTTAATTACCCTATTTACTCTTTACCGTGGTAAATAAATGTAAAATGTTACTATTCACAAAAAAATATTTTTATCTTATTGAACAAGATTTTACTCCTTTATTTTAACTGTGTCTCTTGGATTTTTTAAATTCCACACACAGAAAAGGTAAAATTATGTTTTATGTATATTTGCAAATTCTCCTAGGAGATGGGTAAAAGACGGTGAAAAGTTCAATAAAATTTTTATATGTCTAAAATTATTATAAACTGACACCAATGAATTAAATTGAACTTATATAGGTATTATATATCTATTTTGACCTAAAATAAATTTAAATAAAATAAATAATTATTTAAATAAAAATTCAGTTTTAAACTATAACTTTTTGTTTTTCACTATTCATCAAAAATTTAATGTTTTCAGAAAAATAATAAAAATTCACCCATTGCTAATTTCAATATTCCAAATACAAAAATTAAGTCTATATTGAAAGATAAAATTTATAAAATTTCAAAAATTGGGTATTACTAGTCATAACGGCTAGTTGGATTGGCCACGGTATGTTAGAATCTTGAAATTGCGTACAGTGCAAGATATTGCATTATTTAAAGGAAAACGTACCGTGGAAGCTTGGGGTGTTATACCCTTTCTTTTAGGAGTAGATCCTCTTTCAGTGACCTAAATTTCCACAAGAAAAAAATACAACCAATTTTTCCTTGACCTGCCTATGGATCGTTTTCTTCATGGTAGGATAGTGCTCGGGAGATTTAGAATATTTATAAATCATAGCCCCCTTTTCCATGTACATTATTTTCTTATTCACCATATGTACTATGGTTTTATCAATTCCCATGTCATTATCTACTTGGAAAATTAATGTATGATTTTCTAGAAGAATATTATCATTATTTCTTATATTTTAATTAACAATAATGTTGGAGAATATCTTGGGTTGTAATGAAAGTATGATATCCATATTGAACTCATCTCAGAATTTAATCCCTGATTTGTCCTAGAATTCAATGTATCCAATAATATTGAGTAAATGAGTCCCATTTTTCATAGAATATCTTTGATATGTTGTTAACAAATCAATGGATAAATCATACCACTCTAATCCCATCTTCTCTTGATAGAGATCCCTAAGGTGAGATATCATGCTATAGGAATCCATATACTCATGTTTAATTAAAATATCATTGGATATGGATGATAGCGTGAAGCACTAAACATCTGTAGAATAATTTAGATATTTCTCATAGAGATATATATCTTATCACTTGTTGTTTTTCCAAGCACAACTAGTAAATGTTTTTCAAACACATACCATTTAATTTCATGGAAAAGGATGACATGTATGAACATTTTCCACTCTTTGAAATTTTTTATAGTGAGAAAAATTTTCTTCTCGATAAAGGATCATAATGATCTATTTTATGTCATTTTAATTTTTTTCTAGAAAATAGGATGAGTATAATTTTAGTACATTATCTGATAAATTTTGACAAATAAATAACTTTTATATTTATTAGTCTCCCACTATTTTATCAAAACCCAATATCCCTTATAATTGAATTTGAAATATCATATTTCTTTGACATTCTTGTTGTAAGGATCCATATTCCCATTTTAATTACACAAAATTTGCTTGGTCAATAAAATTGAATGGTTTTAGGAAGTAAATATAAATTCCAAATATATTAACTCATAGTTCCTTGATCATTAAAGTGGACTCCCCAATACTGAAATACTTTATTTGGACTTCCTCATCCTTTTCCTCTTAATTACACTAATTCCTAAAATTTCACTAAAACTTTAATGTCAAATATGTTAATTCATCCCAAAATCTCAAGTTAGAATTCCCCGATAATTGAAATCACCCCAACTTTCATTGGTCCACCACTTTTTACTATGGTTCGATTCTAACCGACGTAATGGAACGCTATACCGACTTAAAATTTTATTGAATGATTTTATCCTTTTATGCATAAATTTACTATTATAATATTTATCACATTCTTATTAATATTAAGTGGTATTTACTAAAGTGATTAACTATATCTTAGATAATATTTATGTATAATCTGGTTTATTTTTGTTCTATCTTTCATACTTGTTAATTCATTTATTATGTGATCATGACAATAAATACCTAATGAAATAACCATCAAACTTAAGGAAATAAAATAATTAAGTGTTATGATCATGATCACTTACAAGTGGTTAGTTTATCTAGTGGCTGATAAACTAACTATTGACCTAGGAGAGAACACATTGAACTAATTAAGGTTCATGTTGCAGCTTCCCACATGACCACCTATGTACCTCCTCATATTGGTTTTTCTTTGGCTCTAAAATTGAACTACCTCCAATAGCTTGGGAGATCTATCCATTACATGTTCCATTTAGTCACACGTAGGTGAGGAGGAAAGGGGTTTACATTAAATAACCCATGGGCACCCAGGCCCTACATAAAGAAGGGAGAGAAGGCACGTAGCCCAATAATTTAATTTAATAACAAATTAAATGAAACCAATCACATAAATAATGTATATTCTAGATCATGATCATACACATGAATGCATCTAATTACACATTTAATGAAAATAGCATCAATTATTATTTTTCTTATTAAGAAAAATCATGCTCTAGATGATTAATTTTTTTCTTCGATTAAAGTATCCTTTCATATTAATCATAAACTGAATTTCATTGAGTTTCTCATTTTTCTTTAATTTAAAAAAAAATAATTTCACTTAAAATAAACCTTGTATATAAATGTACCTTAGAGGAAACATAGTTAATACCCATCCAAATCTACCCAACAAGTATTATACTCAAATACAACCTATTCTCTATGACATTTACCATACATGACTTATCACGTAATTTCATGATGTGCAGTATCAACTTGATTATTACACGACATTCATGAATTTTCTATAACGTGTCATTATTTATGGATGAAGTGAAAAAACTGTAATACAACTCACACCTGATATGCAGATCATTAACATTATACAGATATTAATTAAACATTAATATATATAAATATTAAAACCAATCACATGGTGTGTCTTTTAAACCTAATGACCACACACAAAAACATGTCTCAAGGTTTAAATAATATAAAAAATAAATTTTAAATTTGTGAAACTTTTATAATTACGCAGTGTGTAGATCCAATCTACATTTACTGTAAATCACTTATTGTTTATCTGAGGTAAACATCTAGGGACTCAACGTGTGAATAGTACCTCAGAAAATATGGAGTACATAGTGTATCCAATAGGCCACAAACTCTGTGAACTCTGAGTTACATAGTCACTGGTCAAATAGGTTGTGTATGGAATACATGGCCCGTCTATGACTCAAATGGGTTACATGTCATGCACATGTTCTACCCAGCATATAGTCTTGTTGATCATGTTCCATTAAATTCTGGTCAACATGATATGAAATTTAATGCGTGTATTAAATGCATATGACCAGAATTAATTTCCAAACATATTCCTGATGCATTGAACATGAATTCACAATGTCTAACTCAAGTTAGAAGTCATGTAGTCCTATTTTGTCCAGACAAAAACCATTTTACCTCCGAATTAGTTCCTCGGTTTTATTTTAATGTTAAAATTAAACATCTCGATTAGATCATTGAGAAACGGAGGAGGAATAAATAGATAGAGAAATTTATATTAAATTAACAATCAAACATTATTTGAAAAAATAAATTTCAAATGAGTAAATCACCAATGATATTTATAAAATTAAAAAAATTATTTGCCCGCTCTGATACTACTTGAAGGTTTTGGGCACAGTGGAAACATGTATTGGGTGGTGCCCAACTTTTTCCCCCATAATCGATGATCAATATGAGATCTATATGATGATCAATGTCATGATCCATGGAATTGAATCAAAGAAATATGAAATGGATAATAATCCCAGAACTGATAGCGAGGATATTGACACATATTTTTTTATAATTTATTTAATTTGATAAAGAATTACCTCTAAGGAATTATTTATTCATTAACTATTCTTGCGACATATCTATGGTGAACCATAATTTTGTTGTAGAAACAATTTGTATATTTCCTTTAGAAGTTTTCCACACATGTTTCGAGAAACTCTAGATGTCTCCAAAGAATTCTCTATGTTCTAGCATGGATGATCCTTGCACTTTCATCGTCTGCCTTTGATTTCCACAAAAACCACTTCCAAAGAATTCTACTTGATCTTGTGGAGGAGGATTTCTCTCTATTCTTGAATGAATTCTTGGAGATGGGAGGTCATTATGTTTTAGAGGATTATCCAAGATTACTGGGCACAAATTAATTGGATAATAAAGGAAATAACTTAATTGGTTATTTATATTGTTGTGGTTAACATAAAATAATTTCAAAAGTGCCTTTAATTATTTATTTAATCAAAGAAAAACCTAATTACAAATACTATTATTATTATTATTTTTTCAAAAATGTGATTAACTTAAGAAATAAAATAAAATATTATTTAATTTAATAATATTCAATATTTTTTATTCCTCATTGGATCGTTAAACTTGGTCTTCCCTTTCTCCCCAAATATTTTTTGGGCCTTGAATAGTGCTTATTTGTTTATTAAATAAGTATCACTACATTATTCATGAATAAATAAATAAATATTATATTCACTAAATATAAAATAATTATTTATTAAATATTCTTATCACAATATATTCTCTCAAATAACTAGTGTCGGAATAAATGTCAACAAGCATAAATTAATAATTATTTAACCATGTGATAAAATAATATTTATTCAACATGTTATATGACAAATAATAATATATTAATTAACTCAAATTCTTGATACACTTAGTGGGTGATCCTCTAGGCTTATTTCTCAGTGGCATTTGGTGAAGCAGCCTAAAGTCTAGGTTAGTGTCGAGAAACACGCCAAGGCACTCATAGAGAAAGAGGTTAATTATACAATGACAATTCACCTCATACAGATAATTACTGTGTAATATAATCCATTTATCACAATATCTATAATCTATTAGATTTCATGCAAGTCCCATCATCCTATATGCTCAATGTCTCTTTCTTTGGATTTTGGAAAATATAACTTTCTTATAGAATACCATGGCCATGGATTAATTTATCCTATATAATTTCTAGAAAATAGCCTAAGATATTCACATATATTCTTCAACATAAAGGGTAAATCATTTCCCACATTAATCATTAATGCAATATTACTCATGATGCATCCAAAGTATCATACCTCACTGTGAAAATTTTTCATCAACATTTTTTTCAATACATCAAAGTACATGACTCCAAATATTAATTAATAATAATCTTAAAGTCTATGCACAATTACACATGTACTCATATAATAACATTCAATGGAACTTATAAATGTAGATTTTCTACTGGAAGATCTCGTTCTCCTAATATCATAATAGATATTACTAGGGGAATACACCATAAGATGGTTCCTCAAATTTCTATCAGTCTCCACCCATGATAGCCTGTATCATTTCTATCCCTCAAATGATGTCATTTGGATATAGAACATTTAATCAATAATAGTGTTGTAGAACTTACGAGTTCTCATCATAGCGGGGAACTACTATGACCTTTTAGTGTGATAACTATTCTTAGGACATTATCACATAGTATGTCACATATATGAATAACAATTATGTGATATGTAGTATATTAATTTTCAAAAAAATGAATATATCTTTTTCATAAAGTAAAAATAATTTGGTTCTAGGGAAACAACTCCAATAGTTTTTATTTTGATAAGGTTTATATATTGAGAAATATATTTTATATGTAAATATGTTAAATACTTATTTATAAAAATAATTTTATATGTCCAGATATTTAATAAAAAATAAGTATATTTGTTTATATATATTATTATAAATAACATTATAATATGATTTGAAATAAAAAATCAAAACCATAATATCAATATTAATGTAATACCTGCGAAATAAATTCAGCTGCCAATAAAAAATACAATAAGGCCCCATTACATGAGGTTGAAAATCTATCGAATGTTAAACAATTAGGGTACCCTGATTAAAAACTCAGTTTTGAAGGTATTCTAGGCCTTTTTGCCACAAAAAGTGTGAATGGGGTTCTTATATGTTAATAGGGCATAGATCTCACTGAAATATTCGATTTGATATGTGGGAAAGCCCAAACGGACACTCAGATGAAAAGGTATGGTCGTTTGAAGTTTAGGTTACATTTTCATCATATTTTAGATCATTTATTGATTTTTTTGATTTTTTTATCTTCAGATTTTTATTAAACGATTATTACTCGATAATAATTAAAAATAATTATTACCTAATATGATTTTTTAAATTAATTTTTAATCCATTTTTACTAGATAACTTATATATTATGTGTAAATTCTTATTTATACTTATCTAAAATATTTGTTTTAAATATTATATTTATATTGATAAAAATATATTTATATATTTGTATATTAAGTTTAATGAAATATTTCTTTTGAAATATCCCCTTTATCAATGCTTTTATACAGATTATGATAAAAGGATCCCCCTTTATCAAATCTTTTTTGATAGAGGTGACAAGGGGGTGGGGATTTATCAGTGCTTTTTTAAAAACACTGATAAAGGACCACATTTAACAACAAATTTTTTAGAACAATTAAAGTCCCCCTTTAACTATGCTAAAAATGTGTCCTTAAAGACCCCTTTAATAGTGATTTTTCTTACACTAAAATGGGGGTCTATAACAATTCTTTTAAATCCCTAGCACTAGATAAACCCAGTTTGTAGTAGTGTGTGGGTATTTTATGCCTTTCTTGACTTACTTCCTTCATTATACATTTTCATTTTATTAATACATTTTGGTTCATGGTTTTGATTTCCAAATCCATGACAGATCCGTCTTGGTATGTATAATTATAAATAAATATATTTATATAATTATATATATTTAAGTATTTATATATTTATAAAATTATATAATTATATATTTATAAAATTATATAATTATATAATTATATATTTATATAATTATAAATATAATAGATATATTTTTTATTATTTTATAATTATTTTAATATAAAATTAAAAATATTTGTATATAATTATAAATAATTTTATGTAATTATATATATTTCTATAATAATATATATTCAAATAATAAATTTATTTTTTATTTTGCTGATAATTGTAAATCTAGTTTCATTGTTTATCAATGCCCTGGATAGGATGGGAAGCATATAATGGATGATAATTAGCAACTTGATGAGGCACAAAATGAGTCTGCAAATGAGGTTCTTGTACAGTGTGTTGCACTAGAAGAGTTTCTTTCATAGGCTGAAGGGCATGGTTTTATTGTGCAGTCATTGATAGCAGACTTCTCAAAACTTTTCCACAAGATGATGGGTCCAGGAAATCTGTCTATCAATAAAAAATGAATTTTTATCAAGATATTTGGACTGATTTCGGTTCTTCAAGAGTTTCTGGTAAATGGGGTAATATCTCAGATGTTGTTAGTGAAAAAGTATAATGAATAGTTTTATTGGACACCACTCATATGGGGCCTCTGAAAAGTGGGGTCGATGTTTCTATTAAGGATATTGTCATAAATGGAAAAGGAAAAATGATCAACAGTCAAGTTTTAACTCCAGTCCCACCCAAAATAAGGTTGCAGAAGGATTATTCTAATCTACCAAGGAATGTTTCTACCAGAACATCTTCGAGGAATTAATGATCAAGCTCAGTTCGGATTAAGAATGGTCCAACGTAGTGATCCTTAGTATTATCAAATATGGTAATTTATAATCAGATTGGGAAACTATGAATGAATCTAACTATGACTATGAAAATTATCCTTCATCTTATGGTCAATAAAAAAATTCTAGATGAGGGAAAGACTCTTTTTTGACTTCATATGTTCTGTTGTTGTCTTTTTCTTTCATAATTTAATAAAAGGTCAAGAGATTTACTTCTAGCTAGGCCTTTTCATATATCTATTATTTACATATATTTATTATTATTTATTAATTATTTAAATATAAATATTTATTTATTTTTATAATTATAATTAAATATATTTGTAAATGAATATATTTTTTCACTGGAAGATCATGGTGAATGACTCCTTATTAAAAGAGAAGAAAAAATTTGTAGCACAAAGCGGATGAGGAAGAGTCAGGCACGAAAACTATTCCCTTATTCAATCATAAAAAACATAGATAAAACATCAATGATCATATTCCAAGTGATTAAAATCATCAAATTTCCTATCCTAGTAAATGTCATCCACCAATGAACTGAAGTAGCTAGCATAAGGATTCTAAAAATCTTCAATAGATGTTGATCTTGTTCTCATGGTGGGCTTAAGATGAGAGTAATCCTTCCATGGTCTTGATTTTTTTATTACAGCCGAGGATAATCCTTCTTCCTCATTCACCTTACCATTAATATTAATATCTCTAAAGGATATCTTTGGCGATATATTATCTTTATAGAGACTCAGTTTTTTCCTTGTAAGACTTTAAAATATTTCTATATACTTTTACAGAGCTAAGTGTTGAGAAGGCTGTGATTCTGAGGCCCAGTGTGCCCAAAATTAATTTTATAAAAAATATTAATAATATTTTATATTGCAGGTGTGGTTAATTAATGAAAAAATGAAAACTCTTAAATGGTTTAACTGATCAGAAATTTGAGACCACAGTTGGGTTCGAAACGTGTTGTTTACCTTAGGTGTGATATAAAATTAGTCGGTGTGGGGCGTTCAGACCCCTCACTCATTGGCAGAGTGTTTAAGTAGATTAATTAAATAATTAATTTATTAATTATATTTGTTTATATTAATCCAAATTTCAATAATAATTCCATTATAGATAATTCATCATGATTGCTTCATAATTCTCCCAACACCGATGAAGCTCCCCTCCTCATTTTTGTTGGAGAATCAAATTGAACGATGGTGAAACTCTAGGATCAAGCGGATCAAGATGTAGAAATTTCTACGGCTCCACCAAAATCATTGGATAATTCATTCTTCATCAGTGATCATTCCAAAAATTGAGGTAGTACTTATTATATGTTGGTTTTCACCTGTATAATTAAATGATTGAGGATGATCAATTCTTTCTCTTTGACCTGTGTAAATTTCAGCCTTTACATGAGCTCATGTATTGAAATAAATTATCCTTTCAATATTGGTCATGTTATGTCATGTTTTTTACCTTGATTTCCCCACTATAAAATCTTTGGTCAAGGAATCTTGGCCAACGATGATTATCACATTTGTTATTGGTGTCTTCCCCCACCATTCATTGTGTTCTTCATCATTAGAGAATGAGTTCACAATTCGATAGTGATGGGGTGGGTCCAAGTGTGATCGAAGCCCTAGATTTTTTTGGTAGCATAAACGACATGTAGATAGATAGTGTGGGGAAAATTTGTTAAATGAGCGGGATAGTGTTTGGTAAATAGGTATGTGTTTGTGATCAGTGGTGGTTTGGGATTGGTTTGATAACCCTTGTTTTCTCGATTGGCATGGGTCGACGATGTGTGCTATAATGGGGATGACATAAAAGGTAGTCCATGTGTGGGATCTCATAGTGGAGGCTGTTTGGAATGGAAATGAAGATGGTCATTCTAAGACCTCTGATGAGGTGGTCAGCATAGTCAATTTAGCGAGCATAAATATTAAAAATAATCATAATAATGGTGATGAGTTAATTAAATTAAAGGTAGATTTGTTATTATTATTATATAATGTAATAATAATAGTCATGTAAAATGTTTCTGGTTAAATAAAATAAATTCTATTGGGAGTTAAGGATAATTATCATAATTATTATTGATAATAATTTTTATGAAACATTGTTAATGGATTTCATAATTATGACAATAATAATGACTCCTCAATTACCAATTAATTTCCTTATTAATGGCCATCCTTCCATATTCTCACTATTGGATCAGATCTTATGTACTATATAAATATATTGATATGTTAATGATTTTTTGGACTTTTGGAACAACATTGTGTTCTCTAATTATTTTATTTATCTTTAACTTGAATTTTAATTTATTTTCATCAACATAATACAAAAATTTGGTGCTCTCTACATCAACAATGTGCTTTTCCAATGATCGGTCTGAAATTTATGGTTTTGAAATTCTTCAGGGTTTCAATAGGTGTATGATCAATTTCAAAACACGTTATCATCATGATCATCTTCTTCACATTGCACATCACGAGAACAGTGTCATCATCCAAATAAGATAAGTATCACGGGAAAAAGGTATGTTACATGTTTTTTATAAACATTCTTTTTTGACATAATCTATCACATGTGCATCAAATCCACTCATTCAAAGTGCTACATCAAAAGGAGAGTATTATTTTATAGGCAAGATATTGTTACATTTATTTTTACCCACATGAGAAATCTAAAAAGAATATATTATTTTATTAATCTTTTGCTTAAAGAAAAATAATGAGCTTTTGAAGAGCTGTAATGACTCGCGAATGGAATATTTCACTCCATTCTTAGATGAGAATGTGATTAATAACCAATGTGGGAAATATTGTGACAAACATCATTCATAAAATAAAAGAATGAAATAGCACCATCGGAAGTAGTTGAATTATTAACATCGTGTACCCATCAAACATCAAGTTGAATTGTGATGACCAGTGATTAACATAGCTTACACGTAATATGTTGAGTTGAAGTTTTCTAATAATTTCATGAACCATGAAATTTCTTCTCAATTATTCCTTTTTTCACCTGGAAGGTGTCAAGTTTGATTATGATCTATAAAGGCTCTAATGAAGATGATATTTACTTTGAATATTTTTAAATATTGTATTGTATTATTCCTTTTCTATTTCATTTATATATTATAAAATTTTTTAGAGAAATTAAATGTTCCTCATGAAAAAGTGTAAATATATTTTATATGCATTAATCCCCCAAATTTGATGAAATTGATGAAATTTCTAAATTTAATATCAATGAAATTTTCTTGAAGACACTATAAAACATGAAAAATTAATTGTATTCTATTCCCTGGAGTGAATGTGAATATTTATTTAAACTGAATTATTTCATTCCTTGATGTGAATTAAAATATACCAGATTTTATTAGAAATCAAGTTCAAGCTGAATATGATGTTTTGAGAATGATCATTGTGTTGTGTTTTTTTTAAAAAATAATAATAATATAACCATGAGATGTGGTTTGATAATAGTATATATTTATAGAGCATAATGAATTTTATTAATATTTTTAAAATAACACATCCCTAAAGGATGATATTAAAATAATTTCCTTTGAAAATATATTGAATAATATCTTTATTTATCACTTATTTTTCATGTAATAGTAATATAAATGTAGAAATTATTATTTATCATATTATTATAGATTTTTAATATCGTCCCATGTATTTCATTTATCCCCTAATGTGGATGTTTCTATTCATATGGTTTATAATTTAAATGAGTGAATTACATTGTTTTAATAATAAGCTATAATTTATGAAAATTATTTTACCACCTAACGTGTTTAAAGAAATGATCATCATAATCGAAAAAATTTATATTTTATGCAAGATGATAATTATTGATAAATAATGAATTATCATTCATGTATCAGGAAATCTGATGAATCATTGAATTCCCCTATGTGAATGTATTTTTAATTACAATATCTCATTCCTTGAAGAAAATGAAATTATTCATGATATTTTGATATGATTTATGCTAACAAGAATAATTGAGAGTTGAAGAAGTTTGATTGAATGATTTCTCCTTCATTTGATAAGGTGAATGTTGTTTATGAATAAAAATTTTGGATAGCGATGAGGTGTGTGTTATGTATCTAGAAGGTTCTTCCACATTGATTCTTTCTACAGTATTCACCTTCTTCTAAAGATGTGGGGAATCCAATACCATGTTGATGTATTTTAAAATAATATTTGGCCTCAATGTTCCATAATATTTAGGAAGTTATAAAATATTCAATAATCCTCTTGGGGATGGTCCTAACCTGTTATGATCATATTATGAATTCATCAACCACCATTATTGGATATTATAATGATAAATATGGGTTTTCAAAATGAATGATCCTACATATCGTACATGCGTTGATCTTGATGAAAAATAAAAATAAAAACTATTTTTATTATATGCTTAAAAATAACTCATATATGAGTTAGTATATTCTCATATGAGTATATTTACTGATTGAGAAAATTAATTAATGACATAAGAAGAGTGAATATATTCACTCATGGTAGTAAAAATTCTTAATGGTTTGTTATATCTAAAGTCTTGATGAGATATATGAATGGTATTCTTGAAAATTAATATCTAATGGATAAACTAGATAAAATTGGTACCTAGATATTTAACAAGCATTCAAAAAAAATGACTATAATGAATTTGATATGTACAATAAAATCAATAACAGTAAACAAGGAGTTTACCAATTTTGGAAATTATGATATATGACATGACAATTTATTTTATAAATGATCAATTATAATGAGAAATATTGACTCATTTATATATGGGAATATATTTTTTGATAACATTGTAGACATCCATCAGGGGAGAATGATGAATTTATTTAATGAATTAATGACTACTAAATTATCAATGAACTAATTCTCAGTAGGTTATTATGAATTCCACCTATATATTAATTTACCATGAGGTACCCATTTTTGAAGTAAATGATTTATATCATTAACAACTATTATGGAAAGAAATTTCCCATTTCTTATGAAGAAGTATATATGGGCATTCCCACCTACCATGTGATCCATATATATGAATCATCCATCCACTAAACTATCATGTGTGTTATTTATTGATGGTCTGTATACACAAAAATCTCTTCATGTTGATTACAATATATATTAATCCTCACATGAAATATAAAATATGGTCCTACAGAACCATTTACAAGAATTGCACAACACTTACATGAATGTAAAGTGTTAGAAATCAATAGTCTGATTATATATACTCAATTTGTGGTTGAAATTATTATATAAAATCGTTATTCATCATGGGTAGAAATAAATTAATTTATTTTCCCTTGAGGAGAAAAATTAATATATAAAAAACATTATATCATTTTAGATATTGTCTCTGAAGTGACACTGGAACATAAAAATTATGAGATCACACTCAAATTTTGTGGATGATATATTTTCTATTAATTATTTTAAAACTCACTAATGATAATCGATTTTTAAATATGAAACATCATAATAATTGTACAAAATTATTAAATGTATTTATGATATTTTCAACATATAATTTTTTTGATTGATAATCCAAACAACCAATACTATTGAATAGTGATGATATTATAATATAAAATATCATTCTTTGTATATTTGGATATTTATATGAATCTCAAAAGGGTTCAAAATGCCTAATGAATATTCAGAATTATTAATGTTTCACCTAATATGATAAATTATAGTGTGAACTGAATAAGATGTATTTCCTGTATCCATATTAAGTTAAGGAAGTATATAAATTGAATTTATCATCCACTGGTTTGTGAGAATCATTATATTCTTAATAATATTAAAAAGTTTTGAAAAATAAATATAAATTATCGAAGAGTTCTCTCAAATCAATGACTTACATGGAATGTCCTTGTATTTCGAATTATGTATGTTTTCATAAATGGAAAGGAAAAGGTGATCAACGATGAAGGTATAACTCTGATCCCAGAAAAAATAAGGTCATGGAAGGATTATTCTAATCTACTGAAGAATGTGTCTATCAGAATATATTCAAGACATCAAAGATGAAGATCACTTCAGAGTAGTAACGGTCCAATGCAGAGATCCTTAGTATTCTCATCAAAGTTAATTCACATTAAAGAGGGAAAATGTGAATGAATCTGACAATGGCTATGAAAATTATCCTTCATCTTAGGGTCATTAAACTACTTTTCCAGATGAGGGGAAGAATCTTTGTTTAACCTCATCTATTCTGCTATTATCTTTTTTGTTCATCATTAAACTAATGTCAAGATCATTACTTCTAACTAGACCTTTTTCGTATATTCAATATTTAAATATATTTGTTATAATTTTATGAATATTTATTTAAATATTTATTTATTTATAATTATAATTATGAATAAATATATTTATAAATATTTGTATTTTTTACTAGAAGGTCATGGTAAAAGACACTATTAAAAGAGAAGAAAAAATGTGTCACAAATTGGATGAGGAAGAGTCAGGAATGACAACTCTTCTCTCATTAAAATAGAAAAATTATATACAAAACATCCATGATCATATTCCAAATGGTTATAATCTATAAATTTCTCATCCCAGTCTGATTCATCTACCAATGAATGGAATTCGCTAGCCTGAGGATTTCATCGATCTCCAAGATATGTCAATCCAATTCTCATGGTGGGATTAAGATGGGAGTAATCCTTCTGTGGTCTTGATTTATTCATTGAGTCCAATGAGAAACCTTCAAACATATTAACCTTACCTTTAACAATAATGTCTCTAAACGATATCTTGAGAGATGGTTCATCTTTATAAAGACCCTACTTTTTCCTTTTAATAATTTGAAATAATTATATATACATTTCCAGAGCTAGGTGCTGAGACGACATGTGAATTGGAAGCCCGATGTGCCCATAATTAATTGTATAAAAAATATTAATTATATTTTACATTGTTTCCATGGTTAATTAAATAAAATATGATAACTCTTAAATAGTTGATTTGGATCAGAATTTTGAGACAACTATTGGGTCTGTAATGTAGTGTTTATCCTTGGTGTCATATAAAATGACTCAACATGGGACGTTCGGACCCCTCACTCATTAGCGGTGAGATTAAGTGGATTATCAATATAATTAATTAATTAATTAATTAATTAAATTTATTTAACTTAAACTATGTTTCAATAAATATTTAATTAGGGAGAATTCAACAGGATTGGATCATAATTTTACCACTATCAGTGAAGGTCCCCTCCTACTTTCTATTAGATAATGAAATCAAATGACAAAAAAACTCTAGGATCGAGTATATCAGGATGTAGAAAATGAAACGGCTCCTACCAGATCATTGGAAAACCCATTCTTCATCAGTGATCGATCCAAATCTGAGGTATAACTCGTTATATGTGGATTTCCACTATTATAATTAGAATATTGATCACGATTGATTCCCTATCATTGATCTAAATTAATTTGAGCCTTTTCATGAGCTCATGTATAAAAATAAATTATACATTCTATTGATTTCTTGTTATGTTTTGTTTCTCACCCTGGATTCCCCGCTCTAAAATATTTTTTCAAAAACGTTTGGAAAATGATGCTTATCACCATTGTTATTGGTGTATTTCCCCCACTGTTCTCCTCAGTCTTCATCATTAGACCATAGTGTCACTATTTAACATTGACAGGGTAGGTTCGCGTGCGATCGAACCCCCAGATTCATTACAGTAGAATGAACGACATGCATATTGACAGTTTGGGGAGAAATTGATAAATGAGTGGATTTGTGTTTGATGAATGGAATGGATCGGAACTGTGGGTCTGTGTTAGTGATTAGAGTTGGTTCTGGATAGGTTTGATAACGCCCATTTTCTTTTTGACTTGCTATGATGATGTGTGCTATGGTAGGATTGGGTTAGAGCAAAGGTCACGCATGATATCTCATAGTAGAGGCTGTTTGGTGTGGACGTGATGATAGTTGGACTCATACCTTCGACAAGGTAGTCGAGTGTAGTCAGTGTGGTGAGCAATAATAAGAATAATAATAATAATAATAATAATAATAATAATGGTCATGGGTTAATTAAATTAATGGTGGGTTTGTTATTATTATTATATAAAATAATAATGATAATGATGGCATAAAATGTTTGTGGTTAATTAAATTATATTGAAGTTGGTGTCATAGTTAATAATCAAAATATTTACTGATAATAATTATTATGAAACATTATAAATGTATTACATAATTAGGAAAATAATAATGACTCCTCGATTCCTAATTAATCTCCCTCTTAATGGCTAACCTTCCATATTATCATCGTTGGATCAGATTTCATGTCCTCTATAAATATAGTGATATGTTAATGAAATTTGGTGGACTTTTGGTTCTACATTGGGTTCTCTACTTCTTATATTTCTCTTGTATCTATATTTTATTTTTACTTCATCATCGTCATACACAAATTTGGTGCTCGCTTCGTCAATGATGTGTTTACATAACGATCGGTCTTACATTTCCAATTTCAAAATTCTTTGCAATTTCAATTGGAGTTTGTTCAATTTCACAACATGTTATCCGCATGATCGTCTTCCTTTCATTTTACATCATGATTATGGTTTCATCTTCCAAATAATATAAGTATAATGAAATAAAGGTTTGTCACATGTTTTTTATAAATATTATTATTTTGACATAATCTTTCATGTGTGCATTGAATCCACTCATTAAAAGTGCAATATCAAAAGGTGAGTCTTATTTTATATGAATGATATTGTTACATTTTCCCCTCTTGATAAATATGAATATAATATACTATTTTCTAAATCTTTTTTTCTAGGGAAAATAATGACCTTATGAAGAGCTGTAATGACTCTCGGATGGAAAATTTCACTACATTACCTGAAAAAAATGTGATTGATAACCAATGTGGTCGATGTCATGACAAACATAATTCTTATTATAAAATGAGAAAACAAAACCAATAAAACTGATCTAAAAATGAACATCATGTACTTACCACCGGTCAAACGAAGGTTCCGGGATCAGTGATTAACATCACGTACCTATCAGACATTGAGGTGATGTTCGCTAACCAGGTCCTGAACCATGAAATTTCGTCTAACTTATTCATTTGTTGACCTTAAAGGTTTCAAGTCTCATTATGATATATAAGTTCTCAAAAGGAAGATGATATTTTCTTTGAAAATTTTTAAATATCATATTTCTTAATTTCTTTTCTCTTTATTTTATTTCTTAAAAAATGTTTTAGAGAAATTATATGTTATTTATGAACAAGAATAAATAAATTTTATATATATTAATCCTCTGAAGAGGATGAAATTTATGAATTAAATATTCATGAAATTGTCATGAAGACACTATAAAACTCAAAAAAATAATTGCATGTTGATTCCTGGAGTGAGTGATAATTTTTATTAAAAATAATTTATTATATTACATGAAGTGAATTCCAATATACATTATTTTATTATAAACTGAGTTCGAGGTGAATATGATGTTTTGTGAATGATCATTATGTTGGGATTGTTTATAAAAAATTATAATAATATAACCACAAGAAGTGGTTTGATAATAGTAAATATTTACAGAGCACAATGACTATCATTAATATTTATAAAATAACGCATCCTTGAAGGATGATATTAAAATAATTTCCTTTGACATTGTATTGAATAATATCTTCATTTATCAATTGTTGTTCCTAAAACAGTAATATCAATGGAAAAATATTATTTATCATAATTTTTTTGATTATCAATATTATACCATGTAATTTACTTATCCCCTGAAGTAGATGTTGCTATTCAAATAGTTAATAAATGAAATGATTTATTACATAGTCTTGATAATCTGATATATTTTGTGAATATTATTTTACATCCTAAAGTGGTTAAAACAATGGTCATCATGATCAATAAAATTTCTATTTTATGCATGATGATCATTATTGATAAATAATTAATTATCATTCATGTATCACGAAATCTGATGAATGAATTTAATACTTGATGTGAATGTAGTTTTAATTACAATATCCCATTCCTCAAAGAGAATGAAATTATTCATGAAAATTTTGATATGATTTGTGTAATCATTCATATTTGAGAGTTGATAAAGTTTGATCGAATTATTTCTACTACATTTGATAAAGTTAATGTTGTTTATGAATTATAATTTTGGATGGGATATGGTGTGTGTGGTAAATCAAAAATATTCTTCCACGTTGATTCTTGCAGCCATATTCACCAGCATTAGAAGATTTAGGGGCTCCTATCCCAGGTAGATTTACTGTAAAATAATATTTGGGCCCGAATATCCAAAACATTTTGGATGATCTAAAATATTCAATATTTCTCTTGGTGATGGGCCTAACCCATTATGATTATATTATGTGATCTCAGTCAAATGTTTTTGATGATATTTTTTCTTTTAATTCTTTTAAAAATGACTGATGATAATGGATTTTTACAGATATTGACATCATAATAATTAGACATAATTATTAAAATCAATTTGTGATATATTATGAATATAATGTTTTGGACTGATTATCCAAACTACCAAGACTATTGAATACTGGTGATCTTATTATAATAAATATTATTCCTTGTATATTTATATATTTATATGAATCCCAGAAGGGCTTGACATGCCTAGAACATATTCAAAATTATGAAAGCTTCACCCAATATGATAAATTATGGGGTGAACAAAATAAGATGAATTTCATGTAGCAATATTAATTTAAGGAATAATTTAAATTTAATTTATCATCCCATGGTTTTTGTGAATAATTATATTCATTATATCAATAAGATGTTATGAAAAACCTCTAAACTCTCAAAGTGTTTTCTGAAATCAATGACTTACCTGGAATATCTTAGTATTATTAATTAATAATTTTGAAGAAGAAATATTAAATTTTGGAATGGGTTTACCCTTAATAGAAAATTAAATCACTTTTTTATAAGAGTTATATATTAGGGGTTAATTAATAACATAATTTTTCTAAAATGAATAAATATAAATTCATATTCTATTTAACCTTGAAGGATATACATGTAAATGTGTATATGTACCTTGAAAATAACAATAAATCATATTATGATGCAAGGTAATGTTCTTTCATATTCATTCAAATATAAAGGGTATGTATTACTATTATTCCAAAAATAAAAACTAAATGTTTTGGTTATGAATTGATCATCGATGTTCTATGAGTTAAATAATGATCATTATGAATGTAATATGTAACTGTTGTACTCTTTTTTACCTTATTCATTTTTTCCACTGGGGTTTCTTGAAAAGGTTTTTAACAAGGAAACACTATGGGGACTTAATGTTATTATAGTTTTTTCCACTAATAAATAGTTTTCATCGAAAGGGTTTTTCCTAGATGAGGTTTTTAATGTGGCAACCATACATCCTAACAGATATCTAAAGGAATGTTATAAATTATAAAGCTTGTCTATTATTAATGGAAACTTTGTTTCTCCCTTATGAGTTGTAATTTTTAATTAAACCATTCATTTTTACCTATGGTCTTCCTCCCATGTCCCTAATATATAATTAAATAATAATATTATTGATGGCTTTGAGACACAATTAAGTGATATAGATAGGGGGAGTTGGCAATGTTGTACTCTTTTTTCCTTCATCAGGTTTTTCCCACTGGGTTTTCCGGATAAGGTTTTTAATGAGGTAGCATGACATGGAATTTAATTACTTTAGCTCTACGTATTTTTTCCACATGGTTTTTTAAGTGAATAATATATAATATTAAATGAAATTATGACATCAAGGGGATGTTATAATACATTATTAATGGATTTCATAATTATTTCAATAATAATGACTCCTCAATTCCCAATTAATCTACATCGTAATGGTTAAACTTCCATATTCTCACCATTGGATCAAATCTCATGTACTCTATAAATATAGTGATATGTTAATGAAATATTGTGGAAGTTGGGATCTATATTGTGTTATCAAGTTCTTGTATTTCTCTTGTATTTTTATTTTCATTTGTTTTCATCATCATCATTCACAAATTCAATGACTTATTTGTCAAATATGTGCTTCGCCAATGACCGGTCTTACGTTTCTAGTTTTAAAATACTTGAGGTTTCATTTGTAGTTTGATCGAGTTCAAAACAATAATAAGTTTATTTTATAGATAAATTTTTTGAGTAAAAAATGAAAAGGATTTCAATGTTTAAATTAAATCATAATTTGTTTTTTCATTTAATTTAATTTAATTTAATGTTGAAGACATGCCTGAAAAGGGGGGAAGGCGCCTATATGTCTAGTGTGGAAATAAGAATTCCATGAACTCATTTTATCCCTTTATATTTTATAATAATAATAATAATAGTATATCATTAAGAGAGGTGGTGGAGGTGATGCCATTGCTGCGTACCCCAAATTCAAAGTAGGAAATTCATTTGAGCATTGACATTGAAGAAAAAAGGATATTAAAAAATAACAATAATATATTTTTATTATTATTATTGGTGGTTTTCAAACCCTAAATAAGCCAGAAACTTCATTAAAAAACATCGGATTGATAAACTGCCAATGAAAACGTGATCATGGAATTGAGGCAGTCATTTTAATACAAGTGTTGGATACTTTTTTGGACTCATCTCTTGGGTCCGTGAAATACCCAATAATTATAAAATTATTATTATTAGGATATCTTGTATCCGATAAATCTCTCCCATGTGGTGTCGGATTGAGGAACTATATGTGATGCTGTGATCCAAAAAATTAAGGTGGACATTTCAAGATAAATTTTGGTTATTGAATTCAGACTCAGGGCTCGGACCCACTAGGTATTCTTCGTGTGTGATGTGCTGAAATTTGACTTTTTCATCAAATGTCCAATTTAGGCAAGTGAATAGTCGATCCCATGTTTTTTTTCAATAGGATCACAAAAATGTTATCTGTTTGGGCATTTGGGGCCATTTTAAGAGTCATTTTAGTGAAATTATAGTTTCACCCTCAGCTGGTGATGAGGCTCATGCATGCATCCGGACATTGACCGAGACATGTCATGTAGTAGGCGTACCCGCAATGTAGTGCTGCATAACCAGCAAGTCATGTTCTGGTGAGGTCAAAGCCAGAAAATTGAGCTGGACCACATGTCTTGTGGGTCCCAAATATTTCTTGTTCTTCTTTTTGAGGAAACATCAATTTTTTTCATCTTCATCATTTGAACACATATTTTGTCCTACGAGTAGGAAATCCGTGGATAATTTCTATGTAGAATGTGACGGTGACATTGGTTGTGGATTTCAAGAAACAATGTGGAATATTCCACAAAAGGTGCATAGAGGTGACACCTAATTATGGAATCAATTATACAGAATCAACAGATATTTTCGGTTATAACGCTCTAGTAGGGCGGGGCAATAAAGTTCCCTAATGACTGTACTGGGTTTACAATCTAGTAGGGTCAGGTATTGAAATTACACAATTATCTTTTTGAGTTTCCCCATAGTAGGAAGGTAGTGGATTTCCTTAACATTTTTGGCTTATCCTCTAATAGGTCTAGGAAATGGAGTTCCCGGATGATAGTATCAGGCTTTCCCTCCAGCGGGGCTCGATTGTGGAGTTCCACGACAACCTTATCGAGCTCACCCTCTAGTAGGGATGAGCATCAGTGTTCCTTGATGAAATCTTATAGGTATAACCCTCCTACAATGCTGGGCAGTGGAGTTCCCTAATGAACATATTGGGTTTACCCTTTAGTAGTACTGGGTAGTGGCATTCTCAGAAGACATTCCCAAAAGTACCCCTCTAGAAGGGATGGGCAGTCGAGTCTCTTAGTGACTATCATAGTAGAAACCACTGATCATACAAGGGCATGGGATCCTTTCCTAGAATTTATTGGCCCTCGACTGTGTGGCATAGTAATGAGATGTGGCTTGATGAAGCCTTGGATTTTCATGAAAGAGGAATGATTTCCCCACTGAGACATATTTTTGTGATGCGACATTAAAGAATGTGGGAAATTCAATGCCTCCCAAAGTGGAAAGTATCAAGTTGTGGTCATTCATTTCCTTAGACCTGTGTGTTTAGAAAAGATGCATGAGATCCTAGGAATTTTTTATGAAATTATTTTGGAAATATCGGCTACTCTTATTCTTGGAATGAGCTATGATATGGAGATCCCTTTACTCTCTCATTTGGTATTCATTAACTGATAATATAAATAAATCAATATATATTTATTTATATCCTTATTTGGTACACTCTCATTGGGTTTTGGTTACTCTCTTTCCAGAAAAGTCAAAGACACATGGGGTATGTCACATGCTTTCTGTGTCTAGAATCTTATGCTTGGATTAGTCTACTCTCCTTCTATAGGTAATAGAGACTCGATGAGAGGATTATATTCTCACCGTGTCGAGATCCTTATGTTCATAAAAGTTCACTTTCACTCTATTGTGGGGTTGATCTATATTTTTTCATTGTGCCATATTCTATCTCATGTTTTCCTCTACAAGAGTATCTCTTACTACTCCACCTTCATCGTTTTTGTGCATTCTACTAGGTATGTTTATAATCACCCATGAATGGGCCTTTCCCACATGTTTCATGTTTTATGAAGATGAAAAACATGTTGGTCATGACTGCAGAGGAGCTTAGGGATATAGGGTGCTTAGACCATGTATGATGGTTGTAGCTTGGAATCCAAGAGTTGGGCCCTATCATCTATTTATATTTTCTGTTTTCTATCGGGTTGGGACACATTTCAAATTGGGATTGTAATTTTTCCCTTTTCGTTTCAGTTTACAGTACCGTACTTCATAATATTTAGAGGTTGATGCATTTTTTTTTCTTTATATTAGTGTTGCATCTTTTATTTCTTTCCCTCTTAACTTTTTTATTGAGTTTGTTCTGTGTGTGTACATTTAAATAGGAAAAGGCCTCCCCGAGTTTAGTTTTGCCTTCGATACTAGTCCTCACCCCTGGCTTATAGAGGCGTTATTGTGGTATTTGTGGATTGAGCTCCATATTGGGTCAAGTCATGACATATTTGTATTAGCGAAACTTCATTCATTGGGATGTTGTTAGAATATTTCCCATTAATGAGGACTGCTTGATTTTATGTACATAGTGTCAAAGTGTCTCAAGTGAGACTCATAGAATAGGGATCCCAATGATGGTATGGGTGACCAACATATCCATTAACTAGTACTATGAATACCTACTTGTCGACTCTATATATCAAGACATTTTTAGCAGGGATTAATGGTTCATACATTATATATGATTGAGTATTTAACTATCCTTATTGAGTTAGCTCCCCATTATTTTTGTAATATATATATATATATATATATATATATATATATCTGTGTGTGTGTGTGTGTGTCTGTGTGTGCATCAGACGGAGGTACTCCTTGATAACTTTCGGTATGCCCCTACGATGGAAACCAACCTAGATACAAGTTCCAGTTCATGACGAAAACCCTATAATCAGTGAGGCATCGGTTTAGGATTTATCTTGTGATCCCCTACCTTTAGTTGGGAAGGTAGTAGTAATACCCCCTATCAAATATATAACCATTACACCGGTTTAGGACACATATAGGTGTAGCGTGCTCTGCATGTTCCAACATTAGAGACCACTAAGGTTATGAGGCAATCCAGATCCTTAGGCAGCAGAGTATTGGCTAGAGTTAGTGGTTTGTATATTCAAACTTATTCTAACCTTGATTGAAGGGGTGGTGGCACTGGAATCCAACCTTTTCCATTAAGTAGCTTGGTATTGTTGGAGCCTAGTTACACAGATGCACAATGAGTCGACACTCTCGTGGGATGACATCCAACAACTATTCTATGAGAAGTACTACTCCTCCTTCTTATGCTCAGTCACGATCTAGGAGCTTATAAATATTCAGCGGGGAGGGAATATGGTGGTAGAGTACATAGGTAGGGTCATAGACCTTACGTGGTACTCTATCAACATGGACCGTGATTGATACATTTGAGAAGATAATTTTGAGCAAGGACCCCGTAGAGAGACCTAAACCTAAGACAACAACAATGATTGAAGTTCCTGTCAGACTACAACTTCAAGATGGTATATACTATAGGGAAGGAAAAAGTTGTCGTAGATTCCATTATTAAGAAGACATAGGTTCTCCTAGTGTAGGAAACATTAGAGTAGTTAGCTTCCCTACAGCTAACCCCGGTAGTGTAGGGGGTACAACTTTTCATCAATTGAAGGTGTTGACTCCTTCTCTTCTTGAGAATGTGAGAGAGTCCCATCTGAGAGACATAAACCGTGAACTTTTTCATGATCATATATCCAAAATTGATGCACTATATGGATATTATGAATGATGGAATCAAAATATCATGTTTAGGGGGAAAACAGTGGTTCCAGTGATGATTCGGGAGGAGCTTATGAGGGATGTCCACACTTTTCCCCTAAATTTACATCCCTATGTGGAAAATATGTATAGAGACATATAGTGGTAGTTTTGGAAGTTGGGTATGAGATGAAGTACAACTGAGTTCCTCTCATGATGCATCACCTTTCAGCAGGTGAAAGATGAGAACCATGTTCTGATTAGTTTGTTGTAGCCTCTTGAGATCCCGAAGTAAAAATGGGACAAAATATCCATGGACTTCTCCATAGTGCTTCTATACATAGTGAAGGGCCATGACGCCATCTTGAGTATAGTCGACCAACTCACAAAGTTGGTGCACTTCCTTACTATCAGGTATTGGAGTTTGGTTGAGAGTTTATGTTAGCTTTATATCCTGTGGATCATCCTCCTTCATGGGGAACCCTTGATAATTTCCTCTAATCATGATTCACGATTTAGGTCATGATTGAGTAGAGGCCTATAGAATGAATTCAGGGGCCATATACATATGATTAAAACCTTTCACCCCTAGAACGATGGTCAGACCGAGTGCTCTATCCAGCTGTTGGATGATATGTTGAGGGTTTTCTATTGTATTTTGGCTAGATTTGGGAGGATCACCTTCCATTGGTAGAGTTTTTATAAAACAAAAACTATCGCTCTACCATCATCATGGATCCTTTTGGGGACATATATGGATGAATCAATATGTTAAACTTGTGTTGAAAAGATATTGATGAGTAGTCTATTATCGGACTAGATTTGGATAAGGGGACAATAGAGAAAGTGTCGTTCATCTGTGAGCGGATAAAGATGGCCCATAGCAGATAGAAATCCTACGCTGATTTCTGTCATAGGCCCTTGGAGTTCGAGCAAGGAGACCATGTTTTCTTATGAGTCTCCCCATGATGAGGAATGAAAAGGTTTATTTGGAGAGACATGTTATATCCAAGGTTGATTGGGCTGTGCAAGATTGTGTAGAGGGTTGTTGAGCTTGCCTACCGCCTCGCCCTTCCTACACAGCTAGAGCAGGTGAACCATGTCGTCCATGTGTTGCAGCTGATATGATATGTGCATAATCCTACACATGTCATTGACTGAGGAAAGTTGGAAATCCAGGATGGGACCACCTCTGTAGAGGACCCGGTGGTGATTGAGGATCGACATGGGTGGACCTTTCATGGTTGTACAATCCCTTTGGTTAACATGTTGTGGCAGTAAAAATACGTGTAGGATAGATCCCGTGAGCAGGAGATCTAGAAAAAGGATCAGTATCCCGAGTTGTTTTCCTAGTTTTTTTAGGGACGAAAATATTTAAAGAGGGAATGATGTATACAATCAGTTTTTTCTGGGTAATATTTTGAAATATTTTTATATATATTTATAGAGCTAAAAACTGAGATGATTTACAATTATAGAGACTGATATACTGGGAAATAATTTTATAAAAAGTATAAAATAAAATTTATATTGTGTGCATGAGGATAATTAAAAAAACAAGATAACTCTTAAATGGTTGATTGAATCAAAAATATGAGACCACGGTTAGATTTGGAATGCGGTGTTTACTATATGTGAGACACAAAATGAGTCAGCGTGAGATGTCCAAACACCTCACTCATTAAAAGTGTGTTTAAGTGGAATAATTAATTAGTTAATTAATTGATTATATTCAATTAATATAAAAAAATGTCTATAAATATTTCATTAGGTTGAATTCACTAGTGTTGGATCATAATTCCCCAATAACCGATGAAGTTCCCCACCTCCTTTCTATAGGAAAATCAAATTTAATGACAACGAAACTCTAGGATCGAGTGGATCAAGAGGTAGTGAATGCACTGTTTCCTTCCAAATCATTGGATAATTCATTATTCATATGTGATAAATCAAAAACTAATGTAGGACTCTCTATAATAGGTTTTACACCCATATAATTAAATTATTGAGCATGATGAATTCTTCCTCTTTGATTTTCGTTAATTTGAGTCTTTGCATGAGACCATGTATCGAAATGAATTATCCTTTTAGTTTATTTTTTGTTATGTCATGCTTCTCACCTTGGTCCCCCCAAAATGAAATTTTTGTTCAATGACATTTGGAAAACAATGCTTATCACTGTTGTTATTGAGGCCTTTCACCCACTGTTCTTCACATTCTTCATCGGTAAACCATGGGGTTATGAATCATCATTGATGGGGTGCATTCGAGTGTGTTCAAATCCCCATATTCCTTGTAGTAACACGAACGACATGCATATCGACAGTTTTGGGAAAGATTGATAAACAAGCGGGATGATGTTAGGTGAATGTATCATATCGGCACTATGGTTGCATGTTTTTTATTAGAGGTGGTTCAAGATTCAGTAGATAACCCCCATTTTCCTAGATGGCATATGGTGGCGATGTGCACTATGAGAGGGTTCATTTCAAGCAAAGCTCGATTGTGCGATCTCATGAAAGAGGTTGTTTGGCAAGGATGTGATGATCACCAGACTCATACCTCTGACGAGGTGGTTGGCTATGGTCAGTGCAGCGACAAAAAATATTCTTATGCATTATAATAATGTTGACAAGTAAATAAAACTAAAGGAGGATTGGTTATTATCATTATATTCAATAATAATAATAACAGTGCCGTAAAATTTTTGTGGTTAATTAAATTAAATTGGAGTGTGAGTTATGTTTACTTATCATAATTATTATTGATAATAATAAGTTGATTAGACAGAGAACGTTTTTCAGGAATATAAAATAAAAGGAGTGGAATAAGTAAATTAAATGAAAAAAATAGTCACTTAATTTAATTAAATTAACTGTTGAATCCATGCATGAAAAGGGAGGCAGGTGCCTTTGTGTCTAGCATGGAAATAAGAATTCCATTCACAAATTTTATCCATTTATATATTATTATAATAATAATTTTATAGCTTGAAGATAGGTGGTGGAGGTGAGGCAACATACACCAAATTCAACGGAGTAAAATCCTTTGAGTTTTGCCTTTGAAGGAAAAATAAATGGTTTAAAAAAAATATATTATTATTATTATTATTATTCGTTGTCAACCCCTAAATACACATGCAACATATTCATAAGCAATAAGCTTGACCAACCTTCCTTGATAATGTAATCCTTGAATTTAGACGGTCATTTTAAGACAGATGTTTGATAATTTTTTTGAACCTCTGTCTCGAGTAAACTAAACACACAATAATAATAAAATTATTATTACTACGAGATCCTATATATGACATATCTTCTTCATGTAGTGTCTGAATGACGAAACATTTTCAATGCCAGGACCCAGAAATTAAAACATACATTCCAAGACCAATTCTGGATATTTAATTTGGATTTGTGGCTCAGGCCCATGAAGCACTATTCATGTGTGATTTCGTGAAATGTGACTTTTTTACTGGGTGTCTGATTGAGCTATGTGAATAGTCTATCTTGAGTGTTTTTTCATGAGGATTACAATGGAATGATCCATTTGGCTATCCTAGGCAGTTTGAAGAGGAATATCTGTGAAATTACATATTTTGCCTTGGACTGATGATGAACCTCGTTTGTTCATCTGGACTTTGGCCTAGACACATTGTGTTGTACCCTTACCCACCGTGTAGTGCTACATGGCCATAATGTTGTGTTCTAATAAGGACACAACCATAAAACCATGAAAAACCACATGTTGTGTGGGTCCCTGACATGCCTTGTACCTCTTTCTATGGAAATTTCAATGTTTCGTATCTCCTACATTTAAACAAAAATTTTGTTTTCAAATAGCCTATCTATAGTGTTTACCAACGGTTGTGGACTTTGAGATATGATGTGGAATGTTCTGGGCACAACGCACATAGGTGACACCCGATGTTGTCAGCGATTCACTACGGGAGAAAAGGCATTTAGCGGCAGTTTGGTTTTACGTTTCGCGGTGGTTTAAACCGCCGCTAAATAGATTGCTGGTGGTTTTGAAAAACCGCCGCGAAATCGTGCATCGTAAAACTATTTGCGGTGGTTTTCAAAACCGTCGTAGAACGTTTCACGGTGGTTTTTTAGCGGCAGTTCTTTTAATTATTTTATTTATTCTTAATTTTTTAAATTTTATTAATTTTTTTTAATTTTTTTTAATTTTTTTATTGTTTTTATGGTTTCTTATTATTATTTATTATTATTTTATTTATTTTATTATTTATTTTGTTTATTTTATTTATTTATTTATTTATTTATTTATTTTGTATTTATTTATTTTATTATTTTATTTATTTATTTATTTATTTATTTATTTTATTTATTTATTTTAAATATTTGAAATATTTTATTTCGTATTATATATATTTATTTATTTTTTATTTTATTTATTTCGTATTTATTTTATTTTTTTATTTTTTTATTTTATTTCATATTTTATTTATTTATTTATTTATTTATATTTTATTTATTTTATTTATTTATTTATTTTATTTCGAATTTAAATTATTTATTTCGTATTTTATTTATTTCATATTACTTTATTTACTTTATTTATCCATGCATGCAAATCCCTTGAACATGCACATGCCCATGCACATGCCCATGCACATGCAATTTAAAGAAATACTGTGTTTCGTGAGATTTGAACCTCTAACCTCTTGCATATTTTCCAAAGACTTTACCACTCCAGCAAGTTCATCATGTGGTTAATAAACAGAATTTAATATACTTATTATATTAATTGAAAAATCATAAAATACATAACTAATAGATATAATAAATAATAATAATAATAAATAATAAATAATAATAATAAATAATAATAAATAATAAATAATAAATAATAAATAATAAATAATAAATAATAAATAATAAATAATAATAAATAAGGAATAATAAACAATAAATAATAATCAATAATCAGTAATAATAAATAATAAATAATAAATAATAAAAATAAATAATTATTAAATATTAAATATTATATATTATATTATAAATAATAATTAATATACAATATATGATAAATAATAAATAACAAATATTAATAATTTATAATTAATAATAATTAAGAATTAATAATAATTAATAAATACGAAATAACAATTTTTTAATAATAAATATTAAATAATAAATAACACATAATAAATAAAATATTATTATTATTAAATATATAATAATAAATAATAATAAACAATAACTAATAACAAACAAATAATAAATTTTAAATTATAAATTTTAAATTTTAAATTTTACATTATAAATAATTAAATAAATATTATAAATAATAATGAATAAAGAATAATTAATAATTAATAATTAATAATTAATAAATAATAAATAATAAATAATATATAGTAAATAATAAAAAATAATAATATATAATAATAAATAATAAATAATAATAAATAAAAAATAATAAATAATAATTAATAATTAATTAATAAATAATAATTAACAAATAATAAATAATACATAATACAAAATAAATAATACATAATACATAATATATAATACATAATTTATAATTTATAATAAATAATATTAAATAATAATAAATAATAATAAAAAAAAAATAATAATAAATAATAATATGTAATAATATGTAATAAATAATAAATATTAATAAAGAATAAAGAATAAAAATAAATGATAATAAATATTAAATATTAATTATTAAATATTAAATAATTATAAATAATAATGAATAATAATAAATAATAAAAATAAGTAATAAATAAAAAAATAAAAAAAATAAAAAGCAATAAATATTAAATAATAATAAACAAATAATAATAGTAAACAAATAATAAATAATAATAAACAAATAATAAATATAAATAATAAATAATAAATATGAAATATTAAATATTAAATATTAAATATTAAATAAATATAAATATTATATATTATATATTATATAACCAGAAACAAATATTATTAATAATAAAAATATTTTTTTATTATTATTAATAAATAATATATAATATATAATAATTAAAAAATAAAAAATAATTATAAATAATAAATAATAAATAATAAATAACCAGTAACAAATAAAAGATAATAAATAAATTAAAGTATATTATAAATAATAATTAATGAATAATAAATGAAATAGATGAAAAAGTATGAAAAGACGTGACAAGCGATGAAAATCATGAAAACACATGAAAAAGGATGGAGAAGCATGAAGAATGAGGTATTAGAAAGAACGATAATGCACGAAAACTCATAACAACTTTATAAAACCCCTTAAGAATTCATCATAATCATCATAATAACCCACAAAAACCCATTGATAAAGATAACAAGTCATGAAAACCCCAATAAACAGTAATAAATGGAGCAACTATTCAAACCCGTCAAAACGGTCATAAAGTGACAAAAACATTAGACTCACATTAACGGAGATAACTTATGATATGAGAGTCCGTTCAAGATCTGCGACATGTCAAATCAAAGATCCTAAAACAATATTCAAGCTGATAGGTGAAAGTGACTAAATGGAGCGACGAATCATAAATTACGATTGTTTAAAAAAAGCTTACGGGGAACATGTGCTAGAAACGAGGCATCGAAAAACATAACAAACCCTATACCCACTAAAAATTCCATAACATATAATCCATGAGTCCATGTGGGTGTCGTGACTAGTCAAACTGAATCTTATGGAATTCCCTATGATCTGGCAGGTGGAGGAGTCTGAACAGACATGCGGATCAAAAGTTAGGTCCGTTTGAAGACAAGTTCGACGGGACAACGGTGACAGAAACAGGGTTTCATAGGCCTCCAAAGGTTTTTTTGGGGTCAAAACACCAGAAATAAGGTTACTTATGTTGAATTAGTGTGTAGCTCTCTTCGCTGGCATCGATTTGATATGTGGTAGAGCCCAAACGGACACTCAGAGAGAAAGTAATGGCCATTTGAAGTTGGAGAACTTTTTTCAAATTTTTTATAACTCTAATATCGTTCGCACCTTAGAACGTCTCAGGGTTTTGATTATATGTGCCTCTATATCTCTTCATGATCTTTGAATTGACTGGTCGTGGTGCTCCAACAGACGCCCGGATCAAAATATATCATCGTTTTAGTGATTTCGGGTTTTCTCATGTTTTTTTATTTTTTTCCCTTTCATTTTGCAGCGGTTTGACCCAAACCGCCACTATTTCATTGTGGTTTGTTTAAAAAACCGCCTCTAATCCTCGAAAATATTTAAAGAAAATTACAAAAATTTAAAAAAATTAAAAAAACTTAAACCATTTGGCGGCGGTTTTTTCGCGGCGGTTTAAAAACCGCCGCCAAATTCCTGGTCGAATTACGTTTAGTGGCGGTTTTTAAAACCGCCGCATAAAAAATGCCGCTAAACGGCCATTTTCTTGAAGTGATTATAAAAAATCATAAGATCATTTTGGGTGTAACCCTCCAGTAGGATTGGGCAGTGGAGTTCCCCAATGATATTATCATGTTTACCTTTCAATAGGCTTGGGAAGTGGTTCTACCCAATAATAATTTTGAGTTACCATCTAGTAGGATTGGGTAGTGAAGTTCCTCGATGTTCTAGGTTTACTCTCCCGTAGGGCTGGGAAATGAAGTTCCCCAGTGATAGTACCAGTAATACCCTCCTGTAGGGTTGGTCAATGGAGTTTTGTGATGACCTTACTAGGCTTACCCACTAGTAGGGTTGGGTAGTGAAGTTCTCTAATGGAATCTTCCATACGTAACCCTCTCGTACGGATGGGCAGTGGATTTCCTTGATGATCTTACCAGGATTACCCTCTAGTAGGACTGGGCACTGGTGTTCCCCGATGACATTTCCGAGTGTAACCCTCCAGTTGGGATAGGCAGTGGAGTTCCTCCGTGTCTATCGGAGTAGGACCCTCATATCATACAAGGGCTTGGGATCCAAACATAGAATTTATGTCCACTAGACTATGTGACATAATGATGAGACATGTTTTGATGTAACCTTAGATTCATGAGGAAGAGGAACACTTTCCCCGCCAAGAGGGGTTTTTGTGACGCGACTTAAAACCATGAAAATGAGTCAATGAAGCCCAAATAGGATAATATTATGGTGTTATTATTGATTTCCTCAAACATTTTTATTTGGAGAAAAAGCATGAGATGTGGGGCATCATTGATGGACTTCTACTGGAATTATTGGATACACTTTTTATTGATATGAGTTGTGACATGGAGATCCCCTTACATTATCATTTTGGGCTTCTTTGACTGAGCATATATATATATATATCTGTGTGTGTGTGTGTGTGTATCCTTATTTGGTACCCACTCTTTGGATTTTGGTTACTCTCATTTCAAGAGAGACGATGATGCGCGATGTATGCCACATGCTTTCTCTATCCAGATTAATAGGGTTGGATGAGTCTACTATCCTATAATAGGTAGTGAAGACATGATAAGAAGTTAATCTACTCATTGTATAAGGATCCTTGTCTTTTGATGTGTTTACATTCACTCTCTTGTTGGGTTTAGTTATAATCTTTTACTTTAAATTATTTTATAAAATTTTTTTCTCTCTAGTTTTATCTCTTACTACTCACCCCTCACACTTTTGAGGTGTTATACTGAGAATTTTGATACTCACCCCAACATGATCATTTCCCACACGTGTCATTTCTTATATAGATGACATACATGATGATCGTCACTTCAGAGGATCTTAAAGATACATGGTTCTTGGACCCCGTACAGTGGTCGTAGCATGGGGTCTTGGAGTTGAGCTCTCTCAGCAGTTTTACTTTTCCTGTTTTTTGTTAGGTTAGGACACATTTATGGTATGGGATATATCTTTCCCCTTTATTCAGTTTACCCTATCGTACATTGTATGTTTAGAGGTCCATCCATGTTTGGTTTATTTATAGCAGTGTTCCATATTTGATTTCTTTCCATATTCACTTTTTGATTGATTTGGTTGTGTGTACATACATGTAATTAGGCAAACACCTCTTAGAGTTTAGATATTCCTTCGGCGCTAGTTGCCATCCCTTTTTCTACATAGGTGGGCTAGGGGTAGTTACAGCTCGAGCCATGGCTTGGGTCGGGTTGTGAAAATTTTTCTACATATCCTTCCATTTTATCTATATATTATTATGTGTTTAATGCTCTTTATGTTCTTTAAATCATTGAAAACCCGAAAATAATGAGTCATTAAAATCTACGTCCATAGGATGAACATTAAGTCTTTATTTTCTAATAGGTCCCAAAGGGATCCTTGAATATATAGCCAACACAAATCCCTTCTGCCTTTCCAAAATAAATAATAAAGGTTATATGAAAACTTTTATTTCCCCCATAATGATTTTCCCCATGCCAAGCCCTATACCAGATTCTACATATTTACAAGGACCATAGTCCACCACTAAGGCATTCCTTCCAGTCTAGTTAACTAAAGGCTTAGAAAAGACTCATTAAATCTATATAGGAGGTCCAACATTTTGATCAAATTGAAAGCCTACTCTTCCCAGGGAAGAACCACACATAAATGAAACTATATTTCATTCCACTGGAGACTTATCAAGCTTATCCTTCTCATTTTACAATTCAATTACATATTTTTGAATAGAGGAGACAAGTCCATATAACACACCAACATCAGCTGAATCATTTATATAGTGAACCGCTACATTAAAATACTACTGTTGAACTATGGTTTTAGTTTGAGCTCCAAAATCCTCACATTTGGAGTTCACTATGAGAGCTTGAATCACTTGGACATCATCTTAGCTAATATTTAACTGAGGTTGTCCAAACTCTCCAGCATGATTAGAAATATGTCCTCTTTTAGTTTTCTTCTTGTTATGAGCCTCATTATTCATAGATAATTAACAAAGGGAGACATAAATTCCCCTTCTACAGTTAGAAATAGAATGACAAATATTGATGCAAACAGGAAACAATGTGGGTACCTTCTCATAAACAAGCCTAAGAATTACTTCATCATCATGAGTGGACAAAAAAACCTTTTTAGTAAGATGTGAATTCAGATCAACCTCAAATAACACCTCGGAGAAATACACACACCTAGTTTTTTTGGTCTCCTTATCTATTATTAGAGGGATAACAATTGAAGAAGCAATTTCATACAAGATTTTAGGATTCCACAAGATCCAATTTAATCCATATTTTTGTACATAAACATAAGAAAATGAGTTTTTGATTTCAAACGGAATGAATCTAAAACTCCACTCATAAATAAATAGCATACATGGTTTTATAGACATCAATCGATGGCCCCACGCTCTTTTCTTGAGTTCCTCAGAAGGATACAGGAAGTGAAAAAATCCACAGCACATGGGAACACATTAAAATCTTGAAAATCCATAGATTGAGGATAAATGACGGACAAGATCATAAGATTTCCATGTATTCTCACCTCTTAGAAGAATTACTCGACCAATAATTGAAAACATACACTAAGCTAGCCTTTTAGAAATTTCAACTTGTCTCTCATATACATGGGTGATTGATCGTTTTTAGAGAACCTTAGCAGAAACTTCATCTTCAAGGGATATGAAAAGCATTGATTCAATGGATCCCTAATGCCTTAAATCACTTCCCCAGGATGAACAGATCCTTGATCCTAGGATTTATTCTCAATAAAACACATACATTGATGCCTTTAAAAGTTATATTTGATCATAATAATTGTGATTCACACTCCTCAAATGACAATCAATGGTATTAGGGTTTTTGGGTGGGCTGCTTCTTGATTAAGGTTGTTATTGGCATGGGACAATTCATGACACTTTTGGGAATTTGGGATTATTTTTTGGGAGAACTTTTTGGTAATTTTTAGGTGTTTCATTTCTATTGGTGGGTTTTTTCCCACATATGGATGGACATACAGTTGCGGGGGGACCTGTGGTGGTATGATACACTATTGTGGTGATGATCTCGGGTACCATGAGTTGACGATGGTATGGGACACCAACAGTGAGCATCTCTCGCTAATGACATGATAACACTAACACCTCTAGTGATGGTCATTGGGGAGGACCTTGATCATGTGAGTGATGACGCTGATGGGAATAACAACGTTTTCAGGGTGAACGATCTGGCGTCCAAGATGATGACCTCATGTGGTGTTCTATTGGTGAATCTAATTGATGTGGTCGGGTGCATGTTATTTTTGGGGTTGGTAACTATCAATTGGATCATGGATGATTTTGATATTGATAGTGTTTCTATGCCTTTGGTGCTTTTGTTCTGGGTCTTTGTGGCTTTTATATGGGTCTTGAGTCTTTATTTTATTTTTTTGAGGGGTCAGTTAGTCACTTTCTATTTTTGGTTACATTTTATGAGTCACATTCTGTGTATTTGATGTGATTTTATTTTATTTAATAATTTTCTAGGGATTATAATGCTCTTTACATGAACTTTATTGGTATATAAATTCATTTTTTTATTAATTTATATAAATAAAAATTATTTTTTGAATATAAATATGATAATATATATTTATATTATTAATATTTATTATTACAAATTTTTATCACCACTATGAATAGTTCTCAAAAAGATCCACATATATCTGTGAATTTAACTAGCACTAATAAATGCTAAACTTTTATTACTACTTTATGGTTGGTGATAATAAAACTCTGTGTTGGCTAAGTCATGATTTGTGGTTGGGGCATACCATTGTATAATTGTAAGAGAACTCCATATCCCATCCAAAAAACCCGTAAATCGAAACACCACTTCAAAACATTTACAATTGGAGTGTACTGAAACCTGGGGGTGTCACACACTGCCACTTAGTCATCTCCATCTGAGTAATGGAAGTTAGACTTCTATAATCACTCATTTTGAAAGATCATATTCCTTCACTCAAAATTTTTTTTCATAGCCGAACCTAACAATTACTACTATAAAAAACACATTAAGTCCATTTAGGTTCAAACATACATTTCTCAACCATAAAAACGATTATAGAACCACTTGTCCTAGAAATATTATTTGATATGTAATATATTATTGTGTGTGTGTGCTCCCATAGTTATATATATTTATATAAATCAATTTACTTTTGAATTTTGTTATTTATTTACACTTATATTAACACAAACACTTGTGTGTGTGTAATATTATTCCAAATATAATATTAATATTCTAATAAATATATTATTTTTCTAAATTATATTTATGAATTTTTTATATTTATATTTACTTATATATTTTATATATTTATTTCTATATATATATATTGAATTATTTTTTTAATTTTAATTATCATTAAAATTCTCAATTTCCTTAATATATATATATATATTGATTTCATATTATATTATAACATATATATATACATACATAATTTTTCTATTTTCTTATAATAGATACACATTAAGTTTATATATTTAAAAACTCTCTCTAAATATATGTAGTAAGTCTATTATAAACTAGATAATTATAATTTATATTTACATAAATAAAAAAATTTAAAAAACTATTTACTAATATATATATATATATATATTATAAATTATATTTAAATATAAAAACAATTATTTCATAAAAATATAAAATATATATTTTAATTTTTTAAAATTTATATATAATATCAGTTTTGTTAATATAAATTTTTTCTAATAAATATATTATTTTCTTAAATTTTATTTATATATTTTATAATTTTAGTTCAAAATGTAGATTTAATATGTTTAATTTTATTATTTTTATCTATATATATATATCGTAATTGTTTCACATTTAATTATCATTTAGTATTTCATTTTTATAAAAATATTTATTTAAGATTCAAATTATATTTATATATATATATATATATTATTTATATACATACATTATTTTTATATATTTAAATACTAAATATATTATAAATTTGATACAAATAAATATTTTAGTATTGTAATGAAGATTATATGTAAAGGAAACAACACACACACTCACAAACCAGTAATGATAGGTCATAACCCTTCCAAGGGTTGACTCACTTTGTTGCCGACTCATTAAAGTTTTTATAACCCAAAGGATGAACATTTGATGGACTAATGGCACCTACTACATTCCCTCCATACCGCTCGGGTTGCACTGTAATGTTTCCCTATCCCTCTTAGGGCCCTCAAATTCTTACCAGAAATGGACCACAAATCCCCCCTAAAAGGGCTTCTCGAATTTGAACTCTGTTTGAATCTAGAATTATGGGACAAGTTTACCACTCATGTAATCCATTGACTACCAATGAAGTATGGGTTGCGAGGGTTTATATAGATGCCACACCACACCTTTTCTAGTTATTACCGTACACCCTGGGTACCATCCGCCCCCAGCTAAATTTTTATTGTTGTGTGTGTGAATGTGTAATTACTTAAATTCCATTTCAATATATAAATATATAATGTATATAAATTCATCACTACCATGTATCTCGGCAAGGGTTGCGCCGAATTTTATCAGGGCTATGAAAAAAATGCTGATAAATGTCATTCCATTATCAGCACTCACAAAAAGTGATGATAAAGTTGTACCCTTTATCAGCTTTTTTCAGCACCGATAAAGGATATATTTATGAGCACTAATTTTATCACTGATAACAGTTCTTAAGAAAAAATATTATTAATTTATATAAACTGATTATATTTATATTCAAAAATAATATTTATTTATATACTTTAACTAAAAAACACATTTTTATAATTATTATCAATTTGATATAATAAAATTTATATTTAATATATAAATATATATATATAATGTTTTAAAAAGATATTTATACGTTTATAAATAAATAGATATATATTTAAATAATTATAAAATTATAATAATTTTTAAAAATGATAAATAAATTTATTACATTTATAATTATATATAAAAACTGTTTAAATAATTTTTTTATAATTATAATTATAAATAAATATGTGTCTAATGAACATATATATATATATGTCATTAGAAAATGATGATATTAATTATCTTTATTTATGTTTATATGTTGATGTGCAGGTATAATTGATCATATATGATCATAAAGTTTATTTGTGGATGTTATTGTGACTTATGTTCTAAATTTTATGATTACTTATATTTTGATGACGCACACATGCATATGTTATGTATTCATTACTAGGAATGTTCATTTATAGATTGACACTCATATGATTCATTCATATTATACTCATGAGCTTATGATGTTCATAAATACTTATAAAATTAGAATAAATATATTCAAATAATAAATTTATTTGATTATAATTATTATTATAACTGTATATATGTTTGTGTGTGTATAGTTGACTAATTATAAAATTACAATTAATACATTTATTATAATATTATAAATATATCTATTTATATTTATATATTATTATACACACACACACACGGATATATATAAATATAATTATAATTATATATAAATATTTATAAATATATTTATTTATAATTATAATTATAAATATATTTATTTATTTAAATAATTGTAAAATTATAATAATTATATTTAAAATAATTATATTTTTATAAATATATATAATTATATAAATTATTATGAAACATTATTAATGGATGTCATATAATGACAATAATGATGACTCCTCAATTCCCAATTAATTCCCCTCTTAATGGTCAACCCTTCATACTCTCACCGTTGGATCAGATCACATGTACTCTATAAATATGGTGACATGTTAATGAAATGATATGGACTTTTGGCTCTACATTGTGTTCTCTACTTCTTGTATTTGTTTTTTACTTGTATTTCCAATTTCCATTATAATTTTCATACGCAAATTTGATTCTCTTTCTCAACTGTGTCCTTCTCCTACTATCCATCTTACATTTCCGGTTTGGAAATTCTTCACAGTTTCAATCAGCATTCGATCTATTTCACAACACGTTATCAGCATGATCGTCTTCTCTGCATTGCACATCGTGACATTGTTGCCTTCATCACCATCATCAGCATAAGAAAAATCTCACATGAAAAGGGTATGTAACATGTTAATATTCTTATATTGAAATACTCGTTCATATGCGCATCGACTCCACTCATTCAAGGATCTACAAAAATAGGTAGCCTTATTTTATATTTAAGATATTGTTACATTTATTTATCCCCTCTAGATAAATCTGAAAATAATATATGATTTTCTTAATGTTTTGTTGTAGGAAAAATAATGAGCTCTTAAAGATCTATAATGACCCACGATTGAAAATTTTCACTTTATTCCCTAAGAGAATGTGTTTGGTTAATAACCGATTTAGTCGATACTGAGACAAAAATAATTCATCAAATGAATAAAAAACTACACCGATAGAATTTGTTGAATGATGAACATCGTGTACCTGTTATACGTCGAGACAAAGTTTGATGAAGATCATGTACCTGTCGTACGTTGGGTAGTTGAATGATGAACATCACATACCTATCATACATCAAGCCATTGAATAATTAACATTGTGTACCCGTCATACGTCGAGTCATTGGATGATAAACATCGTGTACCCGTTGTACATCGAGTCGTGGAATGATGAACATTGCGTACTCGTCGTACGTCGATCCGTTGAATGATGAAAATTGTTTTCCAATCATACATCGAGCTGTTGAATCATAAACATCATGTACCCATCGTACGTCGGGCCATTTAATGATGAAAATCATATACCCATTGTACGTTGATCCATTGAATGATGAACATCGCGTACCCGATGTATGTTGAGCGGTTGAATGATGAACACCACGTACCCATCGTACATCGAGTCATTTAATGATGAGCATCGTGTACCCGTCGTAGGTCGAGTTGTTGAATGATGAACATCACATACGCATTGTACGTCGATCAGGTTTTTGTTACATCGTGTACCTGTCATACGTCGAGATGATGTTTGATGAACATCGCATACCCGTCGTACGTCGAGCTGAAGTTTGATGAACATCGTGTACCTATCGTACGTCCAGACGAAGCTTGATGATCATCACGTACATGTTGTACGTCGATACGAAGTTCACTAATCATTTCATGAACCATGAAATTTCATATCAATTATTTCTTGTTCACCACGAAGGTGTCATGTCTTATTATTCTATATAATGGTTCACTATGGAGATGATATTTACATTAAATATTTGTAAATATTTCTTTTATTTCTTTTCTCTTTCTTTTATTTCCTATAAAATGTTTTAGATAAATTAAATATTATTAATAAAAAATCATAAATATATTTTATAGATATTAATCCCCCAAAGTGGATGAAATTGATGACATTTTTGAATTGAATATTCATCAATTGTATTAAAGACACTATAATACTCGAACAAATAATTTTATTCTGTTCCCTGGAGTGTATAAGAATATTTATTGAAAATGATTTATTTCATTCCCCAATGTGAATGAAAATATACCTGATTTTATTATAAATCATGCTTGAGGTGAATATGATTTTTTTCAAATGGTCATTGTGTTGTATTTTTTTATAACAAATAATAATAAATATAACCACCATAAGTGGTTTGATGACAACAACTATTTACAAATCACAATAAATTTAATGATTATATTTATAAAATAATAAATATCTGAAGGATGACATGAAAATAATGTCCTTTGACATTATATTGAATAATATCTTCATTTTTCATTTGTTGTTCATGCAGCAACAATATCAACGAAAGCATTATTAGTTATCATATTCTTATGGATTATCAATTTCATCTCAGGTAATTAATCTATCCCCTAAAGTGGATGTTGTTCAAATAATTCATAAATGAAAAGATATAATTACATAGTTTTGATAAACCGATATTTATTATGAAAATGATTTTACCACCTAAAGTGGTTAAAGTAATGATCATAATAATCAATAAAATTTATATTATACAGGATAATCATTATTTATAAATAATAAATTATCAGTCATTGATCATGAAATCCAATGATTGAATAAATTCCCCAATGTGAATGTAGTATAAATTATTATATCTCATTCCTTGAAGTGAAAGAAATTATTCATGATTTTATTATGATTTATGATATCATGAATATTTGAGAGTTGATGTGGTTTGATAAAAAAATTTATCCTTCATTTGATAAAGTGATTTTTGTTTTTGAATTATAATTTTGGATGGCGATAAGGTGTGTTCTGAATCCGGGATATTCTTCCACATTGGTTCTCGCTACAAAATTCACCAGCTTCTAAAGACATGGGGGCTCCAATCATAGGTATATGTATTGTAAAATAATATTCGGGACTGAAGATACAAAATATTTTGACCAGAAGTTCTAAATTATTCAATAATTCGCTTGGTGATGGGCCAAACCCATTATGATTATATTATGAATTCATCAACCACCATAAGTGGAAATTATAACGACAAATATGTGTTTGCACAATAAATGATCCTGAAGATATTATATATTTTTATCTTGAATAAAAATATTTATAAATATTTTTTTGATTAAATACTTCAAAAGAACTCATATATGCATTAGTATATGCTCATATAAGTATATTAACCGGTATTGAAAATTAATAAATTACTCCAGAAGAGAGAATATATTCCTACCTGGTAGTAAAAATTCTTAATGTTTTATTATATTTGAAGTATATATGAGATATATGAATGGTATTCTTGAAAAATAAAATAATAATGAGACAAAATAGGTAACTTAATCTGTAACAAGCATTTATAAATGTGATTAAAAGAATTTGTTATGTACAATGGAGTCGATAATAGTAAAATAGAAGTTTACTAATCCTAACACTTTAAATATATGACATGATGGTTTAGTCAATCCATGATCAATTATAATGAAAGATATTGATCCAAGTATACACGAGCATCAATTTATTGATAACATAGTAAACATTCATCAGGGATAGAATGATAAATTTAATGGATGCAAGTCTAAAAAAATTTCAATGAATTTATTATCATAAAGTCATTATGAATTCCCCTTTTATGAGAATTTACCCTGAGGTACCCAGTTTTGAGATAAATTATTTATTTCATTAGGAGCTATTGGGGAAAAATATTTCCCATATACTTATGAAGAAGTAGCACGACCACCTACCATGTGATCCATCTATATGAAAGATGCATCCACTAAATTATCACATGTGTTATTTGCTACTGGTGAGTATGAATTTCATGCTATGTATGTTTATTAAAATAAATACTAAATATCATATATTATATGGTCCTGTAGAACCATTGACAACATGATCACAACACTTACATGAATGTAAACTGTTGGAAATCAATAGTCTGATTATACATACCTAAAGTATGGTTCAACGGATTATATAAAATAATTTTTCATCATGAGTTGAAAGCAATAAATATATTTTCCATTGAAGAGGAAAATGAATATATCGACAACATTATATCTTTTTACATATTTTCCCTAAAGTGACACTGGTACCAGAAAAATTATGAGATATCAATCAAATGTTGTTGATGATATATTTTCTATGAATGATTTTAAAAATCATTGATGACAATAGATTTTGATAGATGTTGACATCATAATAATTGGCCAAAATTATTAATGGAACTTATAAAATCTTCAACATATAATGTTCTAGATTGATTATCCAAACTATCAAGACTATTGAATATCAATGAATGTATTATAATAAATATTCTTCGTTGTATTTTTGGATATTTATATATGAATCCTAGAGGGGTTCATAATGACTGGAGAATGTTAATAAATTATGAAGATTTCACTCTATCTGATAAATTATGGGGTGAACTAAATAAGATGTATCCATATTAAGGTAAGAAAGAATGTAAATTGAATTTATCATCACATGGTTTTATGAATCATTTTATTCATCATATTATTTAGGTTTTTTAAAAAAAAATCTAAACTCTTGATGATTTTTATCAAATCAATAAATTATTTGATCAGGAAATTAAATGGAATGTCCCTACATTTTGAATTAATCATCTTGATGACGAAATATTATATTTTGGAATGGTCTTACCATTAATGAATAATTGAATCATGTGCTTCTAAGAGTGATTGATTTTATACATAAGGGATTGATTAAGAATATAATTATCCCAGAAGGATTGAATATAAATGCAAATTTTATTTATCCCTAAAGGATATCCATGAACATGTGCATATGTACCTTTAAAATAACAATAAATCTTATTGTGATGCAAGGTATTGTTATTCCATATTCATTAAAATCTAAAGGGTATAAGTTATTATTATTTCAATATTCAAAACTAAATTTTTTGGTTATAAATTGATCATGGAAATTCTATGAGTTAAATGTAGTGATGATCATAATGAATGGGATGTGCAACTATTGCACTCTTTTTCAATTAAAATTTTTTCCCAAATGGGTTTTCTTGATAAGGATTGTAATGAGGCAATACTATAGGGACTTGATGGTACTGTACTCTTTTTCCCTAATCAAGTGTTTTCCCCTAAAGTGTTTTTCCATGATGAGGTCTTCAATGAGAAAATCATACATCATAATAGATATCCAACGACAAGTTATAAATTATTATGGATATCTATAATTAATGGCAATTTTTGGTCTTCTCCTTGAGATGTAATTTTTAATGACACCATTCATTATTACTTATGGTCTTTCTACCATGTCATGAAGTCATAATTAAATAATAATATTAATTTATGTCCTAAAGACACAACTAAATGATATAATCAAGGGGAGTTGGGAATGCTGAACTCTTTTTCCCCTCATCGTGTTTATTCTAACTGGGTTTTCTATATATGGGTTTTAATGAGGTAGCATGACATGGAATTATTTTATTTTGTATTCAATTATTTTTTCCATAGGGTTTTTTTAAGTGATCATTAAATAAGGATCCATGAAATTATGAAATCCAAGAGAGAGTGTTCTGAAACATTATTAATGGATTTCATAATTACGAAAATAATGATGACTCGTCAATTCCCAATTAATTTCCCTCTTAATGGTCAACCTTTCATATTCTAAAATTTGGATTAGATCTCATGTACTCTATAAATATGGTGATATCTTAATAAAATGATATGGAATTTTGGCTCTGCATTGTGTTCTCTACTTCTTGTATTTCTTTCATACTTTTATTTCCAATTTACATTATAATCGTCATACACAAATTCGATACTCTCTTTCTCGATGGTGTGCTTTGTCTATGATCGATCTTACATTTCTTATTTTGAAATACTTCGTAGTTTAAATAGTTGTTTGATCAATTTCACAAAATAAATATATTTATAAATATATACAAATATTTATATATATATATATACATATTTATAAATATATAAAAATATTTATAATTTCAATTATATAATATATTTATATATCTAAATAATTAGAAAATTATAACAAATATATTTGTTATAATTTTTTAATTATTAATAATTTATTAATATTAGGTATTTATAAGTGCTAAAAAGAACTGATAAAGGTCTGTTTTATCATGGATTTATAATTTAGCACTAATAAAAACATCATTTATCAGCACCTTTGATCGGATAAAAGCATTTCACGTTTTTATAAATGGAACCCTAGCAGATCCAATTTCCGCTCAAGCCTCAAGATTTTGTGGAAGTAAAGATCTCCCTCTGCCGCCACTATTGCATCTGCTGCCACTTCCTCCACCTCCATATCCATTGACTCCCCCTCCTCCACCCCCACCCCAGCCACCACCTCTATTTCCCCATTATCCATTTCCCCTACCTTTGCTTCCCCCTTCTCCATTGCACTTGCCATTACTATCCCTGCCTCCACAACCACATCCACCTCTACCTCTACCACATCTTCCTCCTCTACCCCCACCTCTGATTCCCCTTCCTCTACCTCTGTTGCCCCCACCTCCTCCTCTGATGTCCCCTCTACCCCTGCCCGGTCGTCGTCGTCGCATCCTCCGCCCTCACCGTTCCTGTCACCGGACTGTAAGTTTCAAACGGGCTAAATTATTTATGCATATAGATATTATTTGTTTATATAGATTTATATTATTCTTGGAAGAACTGAGACTGAGAGACATATAATCCATGTTTTTTAGAAAAATAGAGGTATTTGATCTAGATTTTAGGTTGACATTGCAATATTGATCAATTCTCTTTTTCCATACACTTTTAATTTTATTATATATGATTAGTGGTTAATTGAATACTCCTCGCTATAATTTATGGTAGTTTTCAATTTTTAACTAGAAGAATATTATATGTGGTCATATGATCGAACCCTTTAAAATTTTACATCCAAATTTGTAGGAAGGTGAAAAAAATCATATGATTTAGAGGTTCCTAGATAATGAATGAAAGGGTATAAGATTTTATCTATCTCTAATGGTTGTTTTTTATCGATGTATGAATTTTGGAAGAAATATAATTGGAGAAAAAAAATTTCTATTTGGTTTTATATGACATTTGTTTATAATCATCGATGTTGTTTGATATTATTGAATGATGTTGAAGAATAATTGATGATAAATGTTTTTATTGGATATAAAATGATTTATGAAAATATATCTATTCATTGAAATAGGATTTTTTTAATGAAAATGTTTCCAAGAGGTTTCTATATTTATAGATGTAATTTGGTTTTTTAAAGAGTTGAAGCGGTTTTGAATGAGTTGGAGATTTCTGAGAAACACAATAGTGATCTTAATATCATGGTGGATTTAAACACCCTATAAAACTCCCAATGAAGTGTGATTACCTATGTATTTGGATCATCATTAATTAGATCTTCAAAATAATTTTCCATCTTGGGAACTTGAACTATTATATTCCCCTTCTGTATGATCTTAATCTATGCATGTGTTCCATTTCATAGAACTATATGTGGTAAGACTCATGTTCATATGTGATATATATTGATTCCATGATTTATTATCCTTGTAATGACCTTATATTTCACTTTTATACTGTTTTCCTAAATCATTTAAACATTAATAGTGAATTATATAGCAATTAATCAATGATTTTCTATAAAATCCTATTATAGTAATTAAAATATTGTTTTGTGTGTGGAAATGAATATTTTTAATGTAAAAGGATATTTTATTGAGTGAGTTGATTTTAAACCAAATTTTTTAGGGAACGAAAAGACTTTTAATGGTTGTGAAATGGTTTATATATGGTTTACCTTTTCTTTTAATTTTTACATGGAATTTTTAGAATCGAAATTAAAAGGAGATTTTGAGAAAGGCGTTAATTTTTGAAACCCTGTGTAAATATTTCCTTATACGAAAAAATTTATTTAATTTGAAATGTTTGAAATGTGGTTGATTTAATTATGAAAAATTATAAAACATTTTTTGGGATTTTGGGAATCAATTTAACATGAAAACTATTGATTTAATTTTTAATAATTTTTATTATTTTCAATGTGTGCATGTATTTTTGAAATAGTTTTTCAAACATACTGGTTTATTTTAAAAAGGGTATATTATTTCAAAGAGGAATTTGTGTAAATGATTTTTTAATATGATTTAAAATGTGATTTTATAAATATATTTCAAAGGACATATGAAATTTTTTTTCCCACAATATTTTATGTTTAATTTGTTATAGTATAACGAAAACCATTACATTATATAGGGAAGTTAAGAAGATTGATAATAACACCATGGAAAGAAAATGTCACTAACTCTATCCAACCCATATGATAACCATCATGAACTCACTCACACAAAATATGAATTAAAGTTTATACCCATCACAACTATGAAACCTGCATTGCATTCAACGTCATCTACATGGTTTAAATTAGGGGACTTCTATATAATTACATCTTATTTATTGTTTGGTGTTAGATTCTAAGGGGGTGAGTCTTAGGGAACAAAATGAAATTATAACTATCATTCAAATGTTGAGTTACCCTTATTTGGAAGTCCCATTATATTTATTTATTTTTAAAAATATTAATATTATAAAATAAAATACAATGGATAGGTGTAGATAATGGATATATTCCAATCTTCTGACAAAAGTGTATCAATATGGAGTGAAAGAGTTCATCATGTTTTCAAAATATCATGTATATGACTCTTCTCAAATACTCTTTCCCTTTTTATGAAATTTTTATTCAAGGATAATTAGTCTAAAGGAGTTGGTTTAACACTTAATCTATCATGAAATAGATCGAAGTTATAAATGTTAGGATAAATATAGGGAAAAGTGAATATAGCTGGTGGCTGGGATAACACTATGTTTTATGTAACATCTTATATGATTACAACTGTTTAAAATGAAGAAGACCATATCGAGGAAGTTATTTCCCATTTGTATGATGATGAAGATCATATTGAGGAAATGAAAAGGATAGTCGAAGATGAACAATGTGATTTCTAAAAATTGTTTGAGATGTTAAAGAGTTGTGCAAAGATGCCATTGCATGCTGGTTGCACAAAATAAAATGCATTGTCAATGTAAAGACCCGAAGCGTCACGTACATAGATATTACATTACTTTTGCGGAATACTTAGTACATAACAAAACACACACACAAGGACCGTAATAGTTTAGTGTCTTTGGAAACTCGGAATATAATCTTCTAATCGTGGTGAAAGATCTTCAATATCTCCCATAAAGATCTTCCTTTTTTATACCTAAAACCTTTATTTATATTCTGGGGAAAAGAAAAAATAAAATTTTGAGCTCAAATGCTCAGTAATGGTAAAAAAAAGAAATATCAATCACATCATATACATAAGAACATAGCTTTTGGGAATATTAACCTGCAAAAGAGCTCATAATATCATAACATGGGATAAATAATATAAGTGAAATGTAATCCCAATAATCATAAATTAAAACATGAAACTTTGTGGAATACACACATAATCATAGAGAATCATTTTTTGTTAGTCAAGACTCATTGCAAAGACTATCTTAGTGGACAAAGTCCCTTTCTGAACCGAGTCACCCTAGTTTCAGTCCTATTTCACTGAACCGGTATAAACAACCATTCCAACCATGTCTATCTCATGAGATATAAAATCTTTACCCAATTCATTGGAGGGAGATATAGGTCCCACCCATCTCATAATGATACCATTCTTATGTGTGCCACAAAATCATAAGTCATACATCATTGCATAACCCGTGTAATAAAATGGGATTCTTAAACATCATGCCATCATAATCCATAAACAATTGATATCATTTCATCATAAGAAAATTGGAACCATTTAAATCATAGAGACATTTTATTTGAAACATACATATCAAATAATGTCATCTTAGATGGAAAATAGTTTTGAGAAAAACACTTGAAATGAATTCTTAAGGAAAATATCCTTTCTTCTTCAAAATCATTTTCTTTTCACAAAATTCCATGCAATTTTAAAAGATAAGGGTTTTGTTGAAAATAATCATGAAATCTTGTAGAGTAAGCTTCTTGAAAATAAGGTGTTATGAAACCTTAAAAATCCTTTCACGCCATATAAGTTAAAAATAACATTCTCCTCGTACTTTTGTCATAAAAGTCAAAAAGTACCCTATATGGTAACCAAAGGAAAGATTCCATTCATACAATGTGGTAAAAAGTCAATAAAGGGTAAAAATGACTTTAAAAATTCATGGAAGAATGGTAAAAATTTTATAAAAACATTTTTAGAAAACATGGTCATGGATGATAAACATAACCCCAGTAAATACTTACGTATAAGCAATCTCGGATAAAAATGAGATTGAAAATTTATCCCTTACCTTAGGTCCGACTTGCTTTGTACGTGTCCCAAACTCCTATATAATGATTTAAATAATGTTATTGACTTATTCCAGAATCATATTCATTGTTATTATATCATATATGGTCCACTTATTACTTTATATTACTCGTTCTTTTGTAAATTCATGTTAAAGTAGCATTTTGGGTAAAATCGTCTCATTTGTCGTTCGTGTTTTTAACTTGTAATTATTAATATGATTAATTGGATCATGATTACTTATATCCAGAATTTAAAACATTATTTATATATAATATATATTCAGAATATTCATATATATAATATATTGATAAATGGAATGAAATACACCGTTCATGCAGACGGTTGTCCGTACGTACGCATGAACGCTATTTTCGTTTCCTTATTGAATTGAATGGAATTAAGTAGATGACATACATATAAATATACATAAATCCAGTATCATTATTATTTCATATATTTCATTAGTACTTATTATATATACTTTATAATCATTCATGAATGGTTAATGTGAAGAATGATTCTCATCGCGTCGTGGAGACGGTAGTCCGTACGTACGCACGAGCGATGATATCATTCCCATGGTCGTGGAATTGTGTTAAAGTGTATGTATACTATTTCAGTATCAATATAACTTTATAATAATCATATATAGTAACTCTTTACACCATTATACCTATCCTATTAAGGTGGTGGTGGAAAATAGATTACACCACGGCGTGGAGACGGTATTCCGTACGTACGCACGCGCGGTGATTTCATTTTCCGTAGGATGGATATATTGTTAAATAGGTTTGTTTTATACATATTATAACATATAATTATATGAGTGATAATGATTTTATTACTTCATAATGAAACAACTAAAGAAGAAGAAGTTGAAGAAGAAAGAAATTGGAAAGGATCGGTAATGGATATTACCTCTTCTTTGAAGTGCTTCTTTGAGACCTCCTTTTAGGGAACTAAAATTGGTCTTTTAAGAAGACCAGGACCTCTAGGATGATACTAGAGAAGTGGAGAAGAGATTTTGGCAGGGTTTGGCCAAGCTTGAATTCTCAAATTGGTGTGAGGAGGAGAGGGATGAGGTACCCTTTTATAAGGGAGGAGAGGGGCACCTTTGGAATAACTAAAAATATTATTTTATTATAAAGGTCAAATTCGGTTTATAATGGTTCCAAACGGTCTTATTTTGAAGCTAAAGTGGGGATGGGTCGAAATACTCTCATCAAATAGGATTTAGACAAGTTTAGGTTATTATTTTAACCTTATCAATTATATTTAACGCTAAGTTAAATAATTTATCTTTTACCGTGTCTTTTTGTTTTCTTACACTATATGGTAAATACACTTACTATAACATGCCAAACGAACCCAAAATTGTTTATTATAAATATATATATCCTTGTCTAAGTCATTTGGCTGAAACATAGATTTTTAGGAATAAAATAACAATTAATAATATAATATTTGATTTAAAAACTATTTTGTGTCAATTTTGACACTATTTGATATTTGATTTTTGTGAAAGTTATAACAGAATTATATGTTCGAACCAAGTTGAATAAAGAAACACTAATATATCATATTAACCTAGAAAATTAGTGGAATTCATAAAAAGTCTCAAATTACATTTATTTTTGTGTTTATAACATCAATTATGTCAATATTTCATTAATAAGATAATTACTGCATCATCATTGTGTCATAAATAAATTAAATTATTTAATGTCTAAAAATTACAAATAAAATACCATTATGTAGGAAATATTTTTAGCGTTCTAATTAATATTTATAGTCGAATTTATCTTATGTATAACCTAATATTAAAAATGTTTTAGTAAATAAACTGTGATTTTAACTCTTTTAACTCTTCTTTGAATTAAATAATAATAAATGTCCTAATCTAATCCAAGTGGGGCTAAATGATAATATTTTACACTTAAGGTTGTTTTTGGTCGAGATACAATTGTCCAATAGAATTAGGACATGTGTTAGGGTAATATTAATATCATTCTTACACTTAATTACCCTATTAACTTTTAACCGTGGTAAATAAAGTAAAAAGATACTATTCACCAAAAATTATTATCATCTCATTGAACCACATTTTACTTACTAACATCAACTGTGTCTCTCGGATTTTTGAGATTCCATTCACAGAAGCGGTAGAATTAAGTTTTATGAAAATTCAGTTTTTTTAACTACCACTTAGTAGTTTCACTATTCATCAAAAATTGATGTTTTTCAGAACAATGCCAAAATTTCATCCTAAGCTATATTTCATATTCCGAATTCAAAAATGAATTCTATTTTACCAAATCCATAACATAGAATTTGCATTAATTAATTTTATAATTAAATCCCGTTGTTAAAACAAATAGCGTGTTTTTAAGAAACAATATCTATCAAAAGATTGACACTTGTTTATGTCTGGTTTAAATGTGAAATTATATCCAATGACCAACATTATATTAAATTGTAAAAATATTTTCTAAATATACTTTAAAACCACTCAAATTAATAATTTATCACTATTAATTATTTTGATTAAAAAAGTTGTTTTTAATTATAATTTAGTAATTATTACTATTCATCAGAATATGAAAGTTATCCAAAAAGTACCAAAATATCACCCTAAGCTAATTTTGATATTCTGAATCCAAAAATGAAGTCCATTTTGAAAAAAAAGATTTAAAAAATTTCAAAACGTGGTTATTACTATTCATAACTGCTAGTTTTAATAATATTTTAATAGCATATCGTTGTTTAGTGAAACACGGTATTGCGTATTACACACGCTATCGAGGAAGGTTGCGATTGCGTGTAATGCAAGGAAAGTCAAGGATGCTTGTTGTGCAAGATTCTTTTGGTGTAGCGTACAACATAAGACATTAATGAAAAGAATATTTTTTATAAAATCTCAGGGTGTTACATTCTACCCCCCTAAAAATGAATTTCGCCCTCGAAATTCGTCCGAGTTATAAATGGTTTACTACTCGAAAGTTTCTTTAATAGAAACCCATATCGTAAAAAGGAATACCAAAACATGGCTTTAAAACCTATAGTGTGAAATGTAACGATTACCCAAATAATCTAATCTCTGGGTTTCCACATAAGTGAAAATATGGATCTGGAAGAGAAATCTTACCATCATGTTCTGATGGAGAGTGGTAGAGAACATGGCTATGGAAAAGCCAGCAATCACAAAGCCATAAATTTGTGACGATATAAGGTACCATCTAATTCATCAAATATAAGATCACAAGGACAACATTTTTTGTTTTCAAGATCATTTCCCTAAAGTTGATGAATTAAAAGAAATACTTACATGATTTTGGTACAATCTCACTGTTGTTTGTGAATTGAACAATTTCCACTTCATATAATAATGAAATGAAGTTGAATTTGTTATTCGTGAAGCATTAGCAGATCATGTGATATAATGATGGGTCATTCCATCTATTTCAAACAAAAGGATAGAAAAAGATATAAGCTCATCTTATAGTGAGATTAATCGTATATGGTTCCAAAAATGAATTTATACTTCATATATCATACTGCTTAATAAAATAAAACTAGTTTCTACTAAACAGGGACTTCCTGTAGGCCAGTGGTAGGCGGTAAAGTCCAGTCACACTTCGGTTGTGGGTTCGATTCCCATAGCCTTGTCCGACACGATGGGTTGTCGCCCGTCCTGCAGATTGTCCTTTTTCTAAAACTATATTACTATAACATCCCATCAATAAAATCAAAATTCTTCTATCCTTAAACAATACTAACTTATGTCCAACATAATCCATTTTAATCTTTAGGCTTATCCATAATACTGCAGTCCTCCCTCATAATATAGTGGAAACGATTATCAGAGATTTAATACCATCGTTGATCCCCATATATCATAAGATATGTCTTGTTGGTCATATTCCAAACATTTAAAGGCCTTAATCATGTATTCTCACGAATACCCATTGAACCTTAGTGAAAAAATGATTTCAATTAAAAGTTAACACTTTCCACAAACCAAAATCCTCAAAATTCTTTATACTCAAACCATGATATCACTTAGTCCTTATATCAATCATGAGCTCATGAATACGATCAAACATCTCATTATCTTTTTATCCCTTCATTATGTTCATATCATCTTCTTACCAAAAATATCTGAATAACATTTCATGGTTACTGGTACCATTAATCATACACTTTAAAAACATAAGGAAAGACAACAGTGTAACAATCCATAGATGTCTCTTTATTCCATATTACCATGAGATTACTTATACAACATCACACATGATAAACATGTAATCATTCCACTACATTCTTAAACCATTGACCGAGCTTCAACAATCCTTTCATCTCACATATCATTTGTAGTCTCTTCATCATCATCAACATAAATACTTCCCATATGACCATACTGATTCTCTTCATGAGAATTTTCCTTAGGGAATTGGTTTGCATAATGCCCGTACATTCCACATTTAAAGCATTTAACCATTGTTGATGTCGTAGCAATACCATTATCCTCATCCCTGGTGTTAACTGAACCTTTTACTTTGTACTTACCGGCTTTGTGTCCTTCTTTTCCACACCCAAAGCATCTTCCAGTCCCTTTGAAACATTCTCCTTGATGCCTCTTCCCACATGATTTACATAGGGGAAATTGAACTTTCATTCCTCTATGATCATCATGAAAATCCATATTTCTCTTATTAGTCAAGTCAGGAAACTTACCAAATTTTACTTTATTGATCATATTATGAGATTGCTGATTCTGCATAATAATGATGTTTGAACTTCCAAATCCCATTTCATTTGGTTTCTCATGAAGAATATCATTCCATTGTCCATCATATCCTCCATTGTTGTGAATCATCTTGTTTCCAGCCATTTTCTAAAACCCAAAAAGAATAGTGTGAGAGGAAAAAATCATAATAAAGGGGGAGTAACTTCAATATCTAACATCTTTGGTTTAATCTAATATCGTTACCATAGTTCTAGGACTATATCTTATATGTATACTTATCCTTAGGGACATCCCTAGACATACCTTAGAAATATCTCTAGGGATCTCACTAATGTTTTCGCATCCTAGTTTCCAAAGGTTGACTAAACTTTTCCACTGATACCAACTGTAGAGACCCAAAGCTTCACGTACATAGATATTACATTACTTTTGTGGAATACTTAGTACATAACAAAACACACACACAAAGACCGTAATAGTTTAGTGTCTTTGGAAACTCGGAATATAATCTTCTAATCGTGGTGAAAGATCTTCAATATCTCCCATAAAGATCTTCCTTTTTTATACCTAAAACCTTTCTTTATATCCTGGGGAAAAGAAAACATAAAAGGGTGATCTCAAATGCTCAGTAAGGGTAAACAAAAGAAATATCAATCACATCATATACATAAGAACATAGCTTTTGGGAATCTTAACCTGCAAAAGAGCTCATAATATCATAACATGGGATAAATCATATAATTGAAATGTAATCCCAATAATCATAACATAAAACATGAAACATTGTGGAATACACACATAATCATAGATAATCATTTCTTGTTAGTCAAGACTCATTGCCAAGACTATCTTAGTGGACAAAGTCCCTTTCTGAACCGAGTCACCCTCATTTCAGTCCTGTTTCACTGAACCGGTATAACCTACCATTCCAGCCATGTCTATCTCATGAGATAAAAAATCTTTACCCAATGCATTGTAGGGAGATATAGGTCCCACCCATCTCATAATGATACCATTCTTATGTATGCCACAAAATCATAAATCATACATCATTGCATAACCCATGTAATAAAATGGGATTCTTAAACATCATGCCATCATAATCCATAAACAAATGATATCATTTCATCATAAGAAAATTGAAACCATTTAAATCATAGAGACATTTTATTTGAAACATACATATCAAATAATGTCATCTTATATGGGAAATAGTTTTGAGAAAAACACTTGAAATGAATTCTTGAGGAAAATATCCTTTCTTCTTTAAAATCATTTTCTTTTCACAAAATTCCATGCAATTTTAAAAGATAAGGGTTTTGTTGAAAATAATCATGTAATCTTGTAGAGGAAGCTTCTTGAAAATGAAGTGTTATGAAACCATAAAAATCTGTTCGCGCCGTATTAGTTAAAAATAACATTCTCCTCGTACTTTTGTCGGAAAAGTCAAAAAGTACATTATATGGTAACCGAAGGAAATATTATATTCATAAAATGTGGTAAAAAGTCAATAAAGGGTAAAAATGACTTCAAACATTCGTGGAAGAATGGTAAAAATTTTATAAAAACATTTTTAGAAAACATGGTCATGGATGATAAACATAACCCCAGTAAATACTTACATATAAGCAATCTCGGATAAAAATGAGATTGAAAATTTATCCCTTACCTTAGGTCCGACTTGCTTTGTACGTGTCCGAACCTCCTATATAATGGTTTAAATCATGTTATTGACTTATTCCAGAATCATATTCATTGTTATTATATCATATATGGTCCACTTATGACTTTATATTACTCGTTCTTTTGTAAATTCATGTTAAAGTAGCGTTTTGGGTAAAATCGTCTCATTTGTCATTCGTGTTTTTAACTTGTAATTATTAATATGATTTCTTGGATCATGATTACTTATATCCAGAATTTAAAACATGATTTATATATAATATATATTCAGAATATACATATATATAATATATTGATAAATGGAATGAAATACACCGTTCATGGAGACGGTAGTCCGTACGTACGCATGAACGCTGTTTTCGTTTCCTTATTGAATTGAATGGAATTAAGTAGATGACATACATATAAATATACATAAATCCAGTGTCATTATTATGTCATATATTTTATTAGTACTTATTATATATACTTTATAATCGTTCATGAATGGTTAATGTGAAGAATGAATCTCATCGCATCGTGGAGACGGTAGTCCGTACGTATGCACGAGCGATGATATCATTCCCATGGTCGTGGAATTGTATTAAAGTGTATGTATACTATTTCAGTATCAATATAACTTTATAATAATCATATATAGTTACTCATTACACCATTATACCCATCCTATTAAGGTGGTGGTGGAAAATAGATCACACCACGGCGTGGAGACGGTATTCCGTACGTACGCACGCGCGGTGATTTCATTTTCTGTAGGATGGATAGATGGTTAAATAGGGTTGTTTCATACTTATAATAACATATCATTATATTAGTGATACTTATGTGATTACTTCATAATGAAACAACTAAATAAGAAGAAGTTGAAGAAGAAAGAAATTGGAAAGGATCGATAATGGATATTACCACTTCGTTGAAGTGCTTCTTTGAGACCTCCTTTTAGGGAACTAAAATTGGTCTTTTAAGAAGACCAAGACCTCTAGGATGATACTAGGGAAGTGGAGAAGAGATTTTGGCTGGGGTTGGCCGAGCTTGAATGCTAAAATTGGTGTGAGGAGGAGAGGGAGCAGGTGCCCTTTTATAAAGGAGGAGAGGGGCACCTTTGGAATAACTAAAAATATTATTTTATTATAAAGGTCAAATTCGGTTTATAATTGTTCCAAGGGGTCTTATTTCGAATATAAAGTGGGGAGGGGTTGAAATCCTTTCATCCAATAGGATTTAGACAGGTTTAGGTTATTATTTTAACCTTATCAATTAGATTTAACTCTAAGTTAAATAATTTAACTTTTACCGTGTCTTTTTTATTTCTTACACTATATGGTTAATACACTAACTATAACATGCAAAACGAACCCCAAATTGTTTATTATTAATATATATATATATTTATATAAGTCATTTGGCCGAACCTGAGATTTTTAGGAATAAAATAACAATTAATAATATAATATTTGATTTAAAAACTATTTTGTGTCAATTTTGACACTATTTGATATATGGTTTTTGTGAAATTCATAACAGAATTATATGTTCAAACCAAGTTGATTAAATCAACACTAATATATCATATTAACCTAGAAAATTAGTGGAATTCATTAAAAGTCTCAAATTACATTTATTTTGTTGTTTATAACATCAATTATGTAAATATTTCATTAATAAGATAATTACTGCATCATCATTGTGTCATACATAAATTAAATTATTTAATATCTAAAGATTACAAATAAAATACCATTATGTAGGAAATCTTTTTAGCTTTCTAATGAACATTTATAGTCGAATTTATCTTATGTATAACCCAATATTAAAAATGTTTTAGAAAATAAACTTTGATTTTAACACTTTTAACTCTTCTTTGAATTAAATAATAATAAATGTCCTAATCTAATCCAAGTGGGGATAAATGATAATATTTTACACCTAAGGTTGTTTTTGGTCGAGATACACTTGTCCAATAGAATTAGGACATGTGTTAGGGTAATATTAATATCATTCTTACCCTTAATTACCATATTTACTTTTAACCGTGGTAAATAAAAGTAAAAAGTTACTATTCACCAAAAATTATTATCATCTCATTGAACCACATTTTACTTACTGACATCAACCGTGTCTCTCGGATTTTTGAAATTCCATTCACAGAAACGGTAAAATTAAGTTTTATGAAAATTCAGTTTTTTTAACTACCACTTAGTAGTTTCACTATTCATCAAAAATTGATGTTTTTCAGAACAATGCCAAAATTTCATCCTAAGCTATATTTCATATTAAGAATTCAAAAAAGATGTCTATTTTACCAAATCCATAACATATAAGTTTCATTAATTAATTTTATAATTAAATCCTCCTATTAAAACAAATAGCGTGTTTTTAAGAAACAATATCTATTAAAAGATTGACAATTGTTTATGTCTGGTTTAAATGTGAAATTATATATAATGACCAACATTGTATTAAATTGTAAAAATATATTCTAAATATACTTCAAACCCACTAATATTAATAATTTATCTCTATTAATTATTTCGATTAAAAAAGTTGTTTTTAATTATAATTTAGTAATTTTTACAATTCATCGGAATATGAAAGTTATCTGAAAAGTTCCAAAATTTCACCCTAAGCTAATTTCTATATTCTGAATCCAAAAATGAAGTCCATTTTGAAAAAAAAAGATTTAAAAAATTTTAAAAATTGGATATTACTATTCATAACTGTTATTTTTAATAATATTTTAATAGCATATTGTTGTTTAGTGAAACTCGGTATTGCGTATTACAAACGCTATCGAGGAAGGTTGAGATTGCGTATAATGCAAGGCAAGTCAAGGATGTGTGTTGTGCAAGCTCCTTTTGGTGTAGCGTACAACATAAGACATTAATGAAAAGAATATTTTTCATAAAATCTCGGGGTGTTATAGTCAGCCATACTGAATTTGTATAATTTTTAAGTGGGGAACATATGGAGTGACACTATTTTTATAGAATTAGTTTCTCTCCTGAATGACATGCTCAGAGAAGATAATGAGCTCCCAAGCTGAACATACGACGCCAAATGAATACCACGATCGATAAGTATGATCTCTGAAAGAATACATGCTATTGCAAATGACTGTATACTATTTCACAAGGACATAAACTTACATACATAATTCCCAATGTTTGTTGCTTCTCAATATAATAAATATTAATATGGTCCTATAAAAATTGTATGGTACTTTCCAATCATTCCAAGGTTTAAGCACTTATATGGATGTGTGGAGACTACATGAAATTAACATGGCCCATAGATACAAAAAAATAAAAATGGGAAACTATGTCACCCTATAGAAGGTTCTTAGTGGACTAGAATTGATAATGAGAATCCTAAATTTGGAAATGAGCTAAGAACCCATTTCTTTGCATTAAATATAAATGAAGTGGATCCTTTTGGTTTTCAAAGTTGCACTTATAGTAACAGGATTGCTATATTGGTAAATTATAACTTACCACCATGGATATGCATGAAACCAAAATACATCATGTTATCTAAACTTTTATCTAGACCAAAAAAATTGGGTAACGATATTTATGTTTATTCGGCTCCATTGATCGAGGATTTTAAATTATTGTGGGATTCAGGTGCTATGTTGTATGATGCTTACAGAAATGAATATTTCAAATTTAGAGTCATGATGTAAGGGTCGATAAATGACATTCCTACTTATGGAAATTTTTTAGGATATATCATTAAAGGAAGTCAAGGGTGTCTCATTTGGGAACAAGGTACATATTCAATTAGGTTGAAACAATCATCAAAAACTATGAATCTATGACATCATAGATTTTTACCCTGATGGCATATTTACTGATATTGGATTGAATTGTTTTATAGATATTTAGAATAATGTGCAACACAGTCTCCACTAATAGGTAATCAATTGTTCGTGGATGTAATATTTGTGGACACGGCTTTGGGTAAACAATTTTTGAAAAACCTTAGGAAAACTGGTTGAAAAAAGAGATGATATTTTGTTTGAATTGCCATACAAGAGTTGTCTATATGTCGGAAATTTTCTAGATGTAATTTATGTTGAAAAAATATATGTGATAGTGTAATCAGCATGTTGATAAATGAAACCAAAAAAATAAAGAATATAATTAGGTCTATGATTGACAAGGTTGGAATGATAATACGAGAAGAGTTGGCGTCGGTGAATGGTGAAAAACATTCTTCCTCCAGCTACTTACACTATTTCCAATATGGAGATATATCAGTTTTGTAAATTATTGAATGGAGTGAAGGTTACAAGGGGGTATATATCAAATATCAAGAACATTATGTCAATGACCAATTTAAAGTAAAAGCATCTTAAATAACATGACTTTCATGTTTTGATGCAAGATCGAGTTCTTATAGTTTTACGTTCCATTTTTTCTATGAACTTCCATCATACATTAACCAAGAACTGATTCTTCATTAAAGCAGTATGCAAAAATTTTATAAACCTAGTGAAATTACAGACTATGGAAGGAGAAATTGATATCATATTATGTGAATTAGAAATTTTCTTCCCCCCCCAACATTCTTTGATATGTCGGTTCATTTTATGGTTTAATTAGTAAGAGATATTCAACTATGCTGTTGTGTATACTATAGATGTACATCATTGAATAGTATATGAAGATTTTTAAAGGGTATTTCAAAAATTGAAGTCAACCAAATTGTTTTATTGTGAAGCGATATATTTTTTATAAATCTGTGGAATTATTTACCAAATACATGTTCAGTGTTTATGGTGTTTTTCTATCTATATATTGCCACACTAGGAATATTGTAGGTAAAAATATTTCTAGAATAGAGGTTATCAAAATATATTTTACAGATTAGGGGCAGGCCCACCATTATGTGTTTCATAACAATTTTTATGTTTTCCTATATGTTAAAATCCAAAAATAAATTCTTATGCTTTTGAATCAATCAAGGGATGAAATATGGATAAATACACATAATCAATAGTTTATAGGATGGTTTTAGGATCGTATTTTTAAGAAAATTGATTAAAGTATGGATTCAATTTCAAAATGAATTAGATGGATAGATGAAGGAACAAGTGTGTACTGAAATAACCCATATTTTACGAATCCCTTTACCTTTTGAAAATCCATGTTTAGGGTGTTCTAGGTAGAAATAGTAGCTCATTTTAAGTGTTTTCAAAATTTATGGTTATTGGATCAGTATGTCAGTGTATTGGTATGTTAGCGCATCGGAATCGGTGAGTTAGGGACATCAGTATCAGTGAGTCAGTGGTGTCATCATCGATGATTTAGTGTCTTGGAATTAGTGAGTATGCGGAATTGTCATCAGTGAGTCAGGGGTGTTGGCATTAAGAGTCAGCGCATCAACATTAGTGAGACAAAGTGTATCGACATCAGTAGATCGAGGGAATCAGTGTTAGTGAGTCAAAGGGATCGGTGTCAGTAGATCAATGCATTGGTATGTTGTGGAATCAGTGGGACATTTCATCCATAGCTCAGCGTCAGTAGGTCACACTAGTAGCTCACCCATTGGTGGATCAACGTCAGTGACTCACCCATCAGTGAACCATTCCAATTTTTCCCCATTTTTCATGTTTTCCCTTGTTACTTGTTTGTCTCTATGGAATAGTAACTTATAAACTCACAGTTGTGTGGTATTCATTATCCACTCTTTTCGAAGGGAATTATTAATTTCACCATATCTTGTAACATCCCACCAGCCTTGTAACCTCTTAATTGTGTGGTCAAAACATAATCCAATTTTCAAGTACTTTGAAATCATCTCCCTAATTTTTAGGATCTCACCCTTTCATAAATTGAGATATCTTATTTCCTAATTCCTTTTTATTTCCAATGGTGTGCCTAGAGACATACTCTATATATGAGTGGTGATCCTGTACAACATCTATTCTACTAGGTTTTCTTGAAAATCTTTTGCGTGACTTGCACAATCCCATGTTCTTCACACAAGGAGAATCTTTGATCCTTTGATCATCCACGTATAGAATTATTTTGATTCTTTTTAATTTTTCCTCATTTAGGGTGGGTATGCTAATGAAAACATGTGAGAAATGATTGATAACTTTCATGAAACAAGAAAAATAAAGGAATTCGATTTAATAAAAAGGTAACATGGGTAAATGATATAACAGGCAAGGAGTAGTTTATGGTGATCACCTATTTTATTTGTCATCATTGATTCTATTATGGTTTTCATGGCTATATTACTTCTTAAAATCATGGACTTGGGTGAACTTTTTTTGCACACAGGTGATTTTCTATTTTATTGAAATTCATGAACAATGACTGTAACATTAATTCTTCTTAATCATGTATACATGGTTAAATAAATGAATTTCTAAGATCAAGCATGTTCTGTGATCATCTTTGTTATAATTAAGTGGAATTAAAGAACCCTTTCTGGTTAAATCTGAATATATAAACTTCATGTTGATAGGTTTCATTGAGTGCTATGTTCTGTAGAGTATTAAAACCTTGGGTGAGTTGTGTGGTGTTGTTGTTGAGAGCATGGTTGTAGGTACATGGTTAGGCTAAGAAGTAGATTTCATGAGAATGGATTGGTATGGATATGTAGTGGGGATGTGGTTAAAATAATATTAGTTTCCATAGGCTTTGTGTGTGGGACAGTACATGGGTTTTTTTTGTATCTCAGACTAAGATATTGATTGGTCGTAGAATGAATGATCTTTTAGGTAGCTAAATTACCCTTTCCTTGTGTTGTGGTCATGAAGATATTTCTGAAAGTGGGACTGTGGTGTGGTTATGGAATTTTTATGTAATGATAATGTTTTGGGGAATTTTTTGGTTTGTGGGGTACTTGGGATGGGTTGTGAGATGTGGTTTGTGTGGTATAAAATAATGATTGTTTAAAAATGTTAATCAAGTGTTTAGGAAGAATGGAGGATTCATGTAGGTGTACTATAGGTATGGGTTTTATCTCTATTTTGATATGGTTAGGGTTGGTAGTGTCCCAGAAATTCTGAAATAGATTATGTTGAACCCCCCTACATAATAAATGTAAAGTAGTTAAATAAAAAGATTCTAGGATCATATTCTGTTGTGGATGGTTGTGAATTTAGGGGTGGAAGCGAAGTTGGTTTTTGTGGGATGGTTGTTGTTTGTAAACCCATAGGGTAGGGTGAGTTTTTTCTTACCTATATATATACACTTTCGGTTTCTTGATATTTCTATATGAACCCCACCCTTGTTCAGAACTATGTGCCTAAAACCTCCATTTCATGGTGGAGGGTGTCTTTCCCAAAATTATAGTGGGGTGATGGATGGATAGGTACTGACATTTTTCCTCGCACCCTCTTCCGGAGCCTGTCGATCAAGCGTATCTAGGTAGGATATAATGGATTTAGGCTTACCATAGTTCAATATTCTTTGGGAAATGGGTTTTTTTGGATTAGGGGCCTAGGTGTTTGTGGGATGAGTTTGTTTTCCTAGGTATCTTGGGATAAGGCTGAGGTGTCTTTGAGCGAGTGGTGTGGTAGTTGTGGCCTGGTGTATGCGGGTGGGATTTTGTGGGGTTTAGGAATAAGAGTGTGTTGGCGGGTAGTGGTAGTGGGATTTCATATGGGAGTAATGTTATCATAAAGACATTATCCATTATGAAAAATTAGTCAACAAGTGGGAAAGTGGTGTGGGGTTCCCAAATATCGATGTGCTTATACAATTACATTACATTACATGCACTATTTGGAGAGTGTGCCTTGGTGAAGATGGGTTTTTAGTATTCCATGGTATGTGCTTGTGGATATACTATTTTCTCACAGGGGCATTAGTATGTTCCCCCACTTGTGCACGAGTAGCTTTACTTTTCCTACTGATTAAACTTGTATTCTAACCCTATGTATATGAATTGTTTTCAGGTTTTTGAGAGGTCTTTGAGGACCACACAGGAACATACTAGCTCATACACGATGATTATTTGTTGTTTCTTCTTAAACTCTTTTATTTTGGTACTTTACTTTGGAGTTTTCATTGTAACTTATTTCAATTTCACTTTTGAACATTCTTGTGGGAATGGATTTTGGATTTTCATTTGTTTTTATTATTTGGAGTTGTTTGGGATTTACTATCTTATCTCTAGACCTTGTTCAATAAAAAGGGTAATGAATTCCAAGTTTTTTGTGAAATTGTATACCCTTGGTGTTATTCTCCACTATGGGGCCTATTGAAGGCAGGAATCAAGGGTCATTATCACTCCTCCATCTGGAAGATGGTAGGGTCTTGCAGTTCTCTGTCTCTTCCCTCCTCTTGAATAAAGAGGGTCATGAAAAAATGGTATCAGAGGTAGGTTATGGCAGTTGAGTGATAGGATGGAGTTCATAGATAGGTATAGTGGGGATTTCATTGGACAGTAGGGAAATTGTGTAAGGAAACCTTGGTGTGTGAGATAGGGTAGGGGGGACTGACTTGAACATGGGATTTTACGGGCCCCCACAATCCAATTTGAGGACTCTAGACCTACCAAATGACCAAGTGAATCTATTTTGATTATATAGTAGAGACCCTAGGAAGGGTACATGCATCATAATGAGTTGTTTTCTTGTGTGTCTTGGGTGTTTTGGGAATTTAAAATAAATAAAAGTTAAAATAACATTTAAAAGAAATTTTATGCACTACTCAGGCTTAAGAGTTCTTTGTTTCCCTTTTTTCATCTATGGAACTCGGAGGTCATTCTCATGTGGTATGAGGGGTCGAATCCCAAAAGGTTGGACTAATTGATCATCAAAGGGCCGGGCGAGAGGAGGAGGATTACGAGTGGAAGAATATGTTTTGTGCCTTCTGGTGGTAGACACTAGGGAAGTACGAGCGTATCATCTCTGATATATAGATGGAGAGTTGGATCAAAGAGCTGGTGATCACTTTCAACTTGATTCGGGCTCCAAAAGAGTACTAAGTTCCTCAAGTAGTGATCCAGATATGATGAGAAGCATGTTAGTGGTGGACACAGTATCTCAGATAGAAGAAGGAAACTGATATTTCATGGGCCGACATTGAGAGGGGGTTCCATGTGGAATTCCATTCTTCCATGATGAAGACTAATAAGAGGTAAGAACTAATCTCCCTCCAATATTGGAGTTTGTCGGGGAGGGAACTGGGGATCAAGTCCAAGGATATCCTATTCTTTGCACCAGATCTCTTCCCAGGTGAGGAGTCATGAGAAATAAACTTAGAGGAGGCAGTCAGACCTTCTCTTCAGTATGTTTTTACTCCATTCACTCTACCAATGTAATTAGAGGTTCAGAATAAGGCTAAAGTAGTGAAAAGGAAGAACAATAAGGGAAGTGTTTCATTATAGGGGAACAAGATGAGTTCGTCAAAGGGAAATGGCATCATTATCATGCCTCAAGCATCACACCCATCTAGGTTTCAGCTAGTAGAGATCATGCCTCAACAATTCATGTTTTGATTTCCTGGTCCTCACCCTTTCCATATGGGTCTAGGACATATTTTCTTTATCTATGAAGTTCATGGGAATCTTCATAACTAGTGACCAATTCGAGCACCGTACAGTAGTGGAGGGTAGGCTCAGCACCCACCACAGCAGTAACATTATCCGATCAGGCCCTTCCAGTAACAGGAGCAGTGATCTATCACTCCACTGATGGTAGATAGTGCTGGGGGGGACTAAATCGGGTTTCTCCAAAGAGATATTGAATAGAGAATGTTTTGGGAGGCATTCTATAGAATATAAGAAGGGGAACTGGGCATGGGAAGTTTCACACCACCAAGGTAGTAGTTCCAGCAAAGCCAGAGGTTTTTTGAGGAAAGATTAGTCTGTTTGGTACTCTTGTGTGTTCTTTGTTTGATTCATGATACTTGCACTCCTTTGTTTCACCCAGTATAGTCCATGAACTATTAATAGAGGTATCGAGACATCCTATTCCCCTAATGTTGTGTATGCCAGTTTGAGGTCAGATTAGTCTGCTTGATGTTTGTCAAGCATGTAGACTGTTGTTGGGTCCGCATTATTCTAGTGGGGACCTTCTTCTTCTACAGATGCAACCATATGATTCCATCCAAGGCATGTAATGGTTTTTTTCCATTCTATTATCAAATGCCTCTACGAGAGGGTTGTGTTCAATGTTATGGGAAGGGAGTGCGTAGCTTTCATTGGAAAGTGGAGTTTTCATGAGAGCAGTCGGTGTGTGGAGCCACATCTTTTTTTGATAGGTGAGTTATCAGTGTCATCAGTAGATATAGATATGGTGTATGTTTCGTGAGTTTCCAGTGAGTTCATGGATGTCTTTCATAGAGACGTTGTGACTCTACCACCCCAACAAGATGTTGAGTTCGGGATAGACTTTCTACCCGATTCCCATATAATTTCGATGGATCTATATCAAAGAAACATTCTGATTTTGGGAGTTAAAGATTCAGGTTGGGGACCTCATAAAGAAGGGTTTTATTCATCCAAGTGTGTCTCCATGTGGTGTTCTAGTCTTGTTGAAAAAGAATGAAGATGGTGGCCTAAGACTGTTCATGGACTAACAGAGAATAGAACAGCGGACACTCAAGAACCATTATCCCCTTTTGAGGATTGATGATCTTTTCGACCAGTTAATGGGGGTAGGTTGGTTCTCAAAGATTAACCTATGCTCTGGATATCACCAGTTGAGGGTAAAGGAGGGTGACATCCCGAACACTTCTTTCAGGTGCAGGTATGTGAACTTCGAGTTCGTGGTCATGCCCTTTGGTGTCATGAATGCACCAGTCATGTTCATGCGACACATGAACTCTATTTTCTATTAATACCTGGACTAGTTCATCATTGTTTTCATCAATTAAATCATAATCTAATCAAGGTTATAGGAGGATCATGCCAGGCATCTAAGGACTGTCTTGGAGGTCCTATAACACTACAATCTTTATGGAATGTTGTCCAAGTGAATGTTCTGGATGCGTGTGGTGAACTTCCTCGGACATGTTGTGCCTCAACAAGGGATAGATGGGGACCAATCAAAGGTCGAAGTAATTTTTCTTGGGTACCATCCAAGAATGAGGTGGCGGTTTGTATTTTACTGGGTCTTCAAGTCTATTACCGGAGGTTCATACATAGCTTCTCTCAAGTTAAAGATCCTTTAATAGATTTGATAGAAAAATACTAAGCTTTTGTAAGGATTGGGAAGTGCCAAGTATAATTCAGCGATCTAAATGGGAGGCTGGTCAGTGCCTAAGTTCTTAGGTTTCCATAGGAAGGTGTGTTATTCAAGGTGTTCTGTGACGCCTCTGGCCTAGGAATTGGATGTGTACTGATGCATCATCGAGGAGTAAACTCTTATGGGATAAGGATTTTATGTCATCATGAATTTAATTATGCCACCCATGATCTAGGGCTTGTATCAGTCATGTTATCACTATGTTATGGTGGAATTACCCCATCATTGTGCGCTTTGTGGTATTCATGGATCACAAGAGCCTAAGGTATGTCTTATCCCAGTGAGACCTGATCTTGTGATAGAAAATTTAGATAAAATTTCTTGGGGATTATGTCTTTTGGATCACCTACACCCCAATAAATGGGAATTTGGTGGCTGATGCCTTGAGTAGGAAGTCAAAAAACAGAGGAAGTTTGGGAATCTACGAATGTAGGGAACGCGGTTGAGGAGTTATTTATTTTTCTCATGGGTTATTGGGAGGAAAATAGTAGAGGCTATAGGTTTTAGATGAAATTTTTGTGTTCCTTGGTGTGGTAGGTGGAGTAGTCTCAATGGGGAGACTCAGATTCTGAAGTGATGCGTGATTACATTGTCTAGGGTGATGCTTCAGAGGGATGGTTGGAGGATATCCAGAATTAGATTTTGTTCCATGCGAAGCTATTTGACCTAGTGAAAATATACGAGGGAGTTCTCCATGAGATCTATAGTTCACCCATGGTAGTGAATCTAAGGGTTTCTATGGTGTAATGGGGCTTGAGGGAATTGTTTTTTTAGCCCATGGTGAAGCGGGTAGTGGAAGTGTTTGTGGCAAGATGCCCAACGTGTCAATTGGTGAAGGCTGAGCACCATGCTTTTGGTGGTCTGTTACATCACTTAGCCACTCTCTTGTGGAAGTGGGATGACATATCAATGGATTTTTTCATATGTTTACCATGATCATAGGGAGGATTCAATGCTTTCTGGGTAGTCTTGGATTGATTGAAGAAATAGGATCACTTCTTTATGATCAAGGAGTCGAGTGTAGTAGATTCCTTAGCAACTTCGTATGTGGATGACGTAGTGCGGCTGCATGGTGTTCCAAGAAGCATAATCATAGATCGATAAACATAGTTTACTTCATGAGTCTGTAGGGGATTACAGCATGGTTTTGGCACCTAGTTATGCCTTAGCACAACATTTCAACCTCAGAGAGATGGTCGAAAAGAGATGACCATACCGAAGTTGGAGAATATGTTTTAGGAGTGTGTCTTAGTCATTAGAGGATCATGGGTACGACACTTACCTCTGTTGGGGGTTTTCAATAAAAATATTTATTACTCTACCATTGGAATGGTGTAGTTCGAAGCCTTGTAAAGAAGGTAGTGTCGTTCACTGGTATGTTAAGCATAGGTAGGGGAAACATCCCTTATCAGACTATAGGTAGTGTAGAGCACAATAGAGAAGGTTCATCTTGTGTGTGGGAAAATGAAGTCAGCCTAGGATAAGTAGAAGTCATATGCCGGTCATAGGAGGAGGCCTTCATAGTTTGAGGTTGGGGACCACATCTTCTTAATGTTCTTCCCTCGGCATGGACAACAAAGGTTTGGAAATGGGAGCAAGCTTTCTCACAGGTTCATCAGACCCTTCAAAGTGACGGGATGAGTCGGTGAGGTGGCATATCAACTAGAAATTTCATCAATGTTGGAGAAGATCCACGATGTACTTCATGTCTCTCAACTCTGTCAGTATCTACACGATGAATCCCACAACCTTGAATGGGGAGATTTTTATATCGAGGATGATGTGAAATTTGTGGAGAAACCAGTATGAATCAAGGGTCATAGGGATATGGGGCCGCATGGGAAAACCATTCCTTTGGTTCATGTGTTATGAAGGCATGGTGGCCTCGAGGAGTGTACCTAGGAATAGGAATAACAGATTCATTCACAGTACCTAGACTTATTTTGAGTTTTCTCTTATGTTTCTTTGTGCCTTTATTTTGATGAAATGTTTGATCCTTTTTTCTATATGGTAATTTATTTCCCTTTTCTCTAATTTTTTGTGAATTTTTTGACTCTAGGGAGGGGAGAACGTGATCCCTAATCAAGACATATTAATGTTGATGTGATTAAACCAGTCTGGTTGAGTGAGTGCCTCAACAAGTGTATAATATCTTAACATGGAGAAAGTATCTCCATAATCTGTAAGTCTACACACCTTGACCTTGGTTTATGTGTGACTATTTGGGGTTGTTTGGGGCCGTAATGTTTCATAGTTTTCTAGTGGATTTATTTGAAATAGGTTTTCATGAATTTCAATGTCTTCTATCTTGTTTTAGAACAACATAGGGTGGTTTACTCCTGAGAGGTGTCTTAAGGGATGGTTATTCAGACCTCTTTTCTTCTAGGGTAGTTTAAATTATCAAGTAATATAATAATTTGATAGTTAAACGATGTAATAACCCAGATTTTCCCTGGCCCTTTCCCTTGGAAAAATCTATATTTAGGGTGTTCTAGGAGGCAATAGTGGCTCATTTCAAGAGTTTTCCAAATTTTTAGTTTTTGGGTCATCCTGTCAGTGTGTTGGTATGTCAGTGAATCGACATGTCATTGAGTCAGCATAGAAGTGTGTCGACATTGGTGTCTCAGTGGAATTAGCATCAGTGAGTTAGGGGTGTCAGCATCTGTGAGATAGCATGTCGACATCGGTAGGCTAGGGGCATCAGCATCAGTGAGTTAGGGGCATCAGCATCAGTGTTAGTTAGTGCGTTGGAATCAGTGAGTCAAAGGGCATCGACATCAAAAGATCAAGGGTGTTGATGTTGGTTGGTCAAAGGTGTCAGTTTTGGTAGGATAGGTCATTAATAGGTCATGGCATCGGTGGGTTGTGGTGTTGGTAGCTCAGCATTGGTAGGTCACATCAGTAGCTCGCACATTGGTGGCTCAGCTTCGGTGACTCACCCATCAGTGACTCATTTCCATTTTTCCCCGATTTTTTTAGTTTCACCCCTATTACTTTTTCTCTCTGTGAAATGGAATCTTATCAACTCACAGTCATGTATTGGTCTGTATCCACCATTTTGGATGGGAATTATTAATTTCCCTATATCTTGTAACATCCAACCAGCCTTGTAACCACCGAACCACGTGGTCATATCATGATATGATTTCTATGTAATTCAAAATCACCTCCCTTATTTTTAGGATAACTTCATTCCATAAACTGATATATCTTCTTTCCTTCATCCTTTTCTTTTCATGTGGTGCTTATAGATCCTTCCTCCCTAGATGAGTGGTGTACTTATACCATATCCCTTATTCTCAGTTTTCTTGAAGATCGTTCCTACTACTCGCACAATCCCCTATTATTAGTGCAAGGTAGAACTTTGATCCTTTGACCATCCAATTAGGCATTTATTTTTATTCAATGTAATTGCTTCTCATGCAGGGTGGGTATTTTAATTAACCCATGTGAGAAAAAATTGATAACATTGTTAAAAACAAGAAATATATAGGAATTGGATTTGATAAAAAGGTAACACGGGTAAATGATAAAACGGGCAAGGAGTATTTGATGTTGATCCCAAGTTTTATTTTTTATCTTTGATTCTATTATGGTTTCCATGGCTATATGCCTTCTGAAAATCATGGTCATTGGTGGAATTTTTTTGTGCACAAGTGATGTTCTGTTTTGTTGATATTCTTGAACATTGATTGTAACAATAATTCTTCTTAACTTCATATACATTATTAAATAAATTAATTCCCCATGATCAATCTTGTTCTGTGATCCCCATAGTTGTAATTAAGTCGAAATAAAGAACCATTTCATGTTAAATATTAATGTATACACATCCTGTTGATTAGTGTGGTTGAGTGCTATGTTATGTGGAGTTTTTCATCCTTGGGTGAGTTTTGTGGTGATGCATTTTGTAGAATTGTTGTAGGTAAAAGGATGGGAAGAGGAGTTGGTTTCATGAGAAGGGAGTGGTATGTGTATTTATTCGGGATGTGGTTAAAATTATAGTAGTTTACATGTGTGTTGTGTGTGGGGAAGTATTTGGGGTGTGTTGGTATCTCGGTCCGATAAGTTGATTGATTGTGGAATGGATGAACATGTAGGTAGCTAAACTAACTTATCATTGTGATATGATTGTGAAAAAACATCAGGCAATGGGACTTCAGTGTGGTTATGGACTCATTATATAGTGGGATTGTATTGGGTAATTTTTTGTGAAGTGGGGTTGGGTTATGCAAGGTACTTTGTGCGGTACAATAGAATGATTTTTGGAAAAGGTATGACATGTTTCTAGGAAGATTAGAGGGTTTGTGTAGTGGGACTGCATGTCTAGTTTTGATCTCTGTTTTGATATTGTTATGGTTTTTAGTTGCTCAATAGTGATGGAATAAATTACATTGACCCCCTAGTTAATATATGGAAAGAGGTTAAATGAAATGGGGTCAGGCTTCTGTTCTATTGTGGTTGGTTGTGAATTTATGGGTGGCAGCAAAGGTGGTTTGTGTGGGTTTGATTTTGTTCAGAAACTCATAGGTTCGGTTGAGTGTTTTCTTACTTATATATATATACTTGTAGTTTCTTGGGATTTCTATACGCACCCCACACTTGTTGGTCACAATGTGTCAAACACCTCTATTTCCTGGGGGAGGGTATCTTTCCCAATATCTTGTTGGGAAGATGGATGGTTAGTTACATACTTTCTTCCTCACACCCTCTTTCGAATTTTTCCACTCGTGTGTATCCAGGAAAACTCTATTGGATTAAGAATTAATATAGTTCATGATTATTTGGGAAAGGTTTTTTTCAGATGAGGGGCCTAGGTTTTTTGGGGATAGGTTTGTTTTCCCATGACTCTTTGGGATGAGGCATATGTGTCTTCAGGTGAGTGGTGTGTTTGTTGTCACCAGGGTGTATGTGGGAGGTATTTTTTGTGGTTGGGGGCCAAGTACATACAAGAAGGTTGTGGCAGTGGGACTTTGTATGGGAAGAGTGTTAGCATCAAGGCATTAGCCATTTGGGACAACTATTCAACCAGTGGTAATATGGTAAAGGGTACCTAAATATCAACGTGCTTACACTATTACATTACATGGCTTGCACTATTTTGCAAGTATACCTTGGTGAGGGGGGATTGTTAGTATTCCCTGGTATGTTCTTGTGGATATACTATTTTCTCACATAGGCATTAGTATGTTCCCCCAATTTTTCATGGGTACCATTTGTTTTCCTACTGAGTATACTTGTATGCCCACCCTACGTATATAAATTGTTTTTAGGTTTCCAGGAGGACTTTGAGGACTGCATTGGACGTTACTAACTCAGGATCTAGGATTTATTACTATTTCATATTAGACTCTTTTATTTTGGTACTTTACTTTGGATTTTTCATTACACCTTTTATCTATTTATCTTTTTATCATGCATGTGGGAATAAATTTTGGCTTTACTTTTGTTTTTAGTATTTGGAGTTGTTTGGGATTTACCATCTTATATCCTGATTGTGTTTAAAAAAAATGAATAATGCATTCCATATTTTGTGTGAGATTCTAAAACTTTAGTTCTAGTCACTACTCTAGGGGAAATTGAAGGTGGGGCTCGGGGGGGTCATTATGTCTTCTTCATCTTGAAGAAGGGTGGGTTTGGAAATTTTTCGCCCCTTCCGTCCTCCTGAAGAAGACAGGTCGTGACATTTATGTATTATCATAAAGTGGTTATGTAATTAATTGTTATATGTTTTATACAAATAAACATGATTAATAAGGTATCATAAAAAATATTAGAGTTACACTTGTGGATGAATAGATGCATATTTATGGTACTAAGTATAGAAATCCAATTTATGTGAATATTCCATACTTTGGCTTCATCAAAAAAATATGGGAGATAGATTATACAATATTCCATGTGCCGATTTTTTAATACAATTTGATTGATAACATGAGTGATGTTAAAATAGTTGAATTTGGATTTTTGAATTTTGATTTTAGTAAAGAAGGGTATAAATATGAACCATTTATTGTTGCATCACAGGAAATGCAAATATTTTCTATTTTAGATCCCTCAAACCCAAAGTGGTCAATTGTTCTGTTATCAACCAAATCAATTGAAAGGTCATATGAAAATTCAACTGCGGATGAAAAAAATTTTAGGACGTTTATATCATTTTATAGTGGTTCTAATATAGAAGGTTTTTTATGTCAGGGGAGACCACAATGAATGGATTTGGATAGTCGATAGATGTTCCAAATTCCTTCAGTCTTAAAAAATAACAGTTCAATAATCAAGGTATATTTTTTTGTAATAGACATTGTGTTGCCTTAAGTTATTATCCATTAACTACATAATTTATTTTCTATAAATTAAATGTTAATACACTTATATAGATAATGAATTTTTCATGTCATGGGGCTCCCAATTTTAAAGAATAATACTTCTTGCAACCTGCTACTGCTCACAGTGTAGAGGAACAATGACCTTATGCATGTGCTGGTGTTCCCAATCCTGAGGAACCACAAGTTTCACAACTTGTTACTCCTCCCAGTACATAGGTATAATGACCATATTCACATGATTACTCTATTACTCTAATGGAACAACATATTTACATTGTTGACTTTGATGAAATGGTAGGCGATAAAGGACCTACGGCACTGAAAAAATAGGAGCTTTGTAGATTGATGGAGTTTTAAAAAATCATAATGGAGAAAATCAAAGGCATCAAATATGAGGTTAGATGTAATGTGCAGGTTTGGAATGTTTACCCCAACAATTCCATGTATAGTAGTTACATTTGAATTGTCACACAACATACCTCTACTGTAAAGCAAGGATGGGGTGGTCTTCACTTGAAAAAATGGTACACATTTTAAATCTACCATAATATATTTATGTGACATGAAATAAAAAAATTATTATATTCTTCTCTTTATATGTTTATTGATGACTCCAAATACAAAGACACATCCATCCCCCACCATGATCTATAGAAGGAGGTGTGTGTAAATAAAGATGGGATACTCGTAAATGAAAAAACACAGAAATTGTGGGAAACATTGTGTACGTATGACATAATAAAATTTTATTTTTCTCTAAACTATTACATAACAATGATTACCAATTTTCCTATATTTTATATCTGATGTAGTCACAAGAATCAGAAACACCTATGCCAGATGAACACATACCATCAGTGGCCTTGAAGAGACCAAAACAATATTTTCATTTCAGAGGCACGGGTTTTGGGGTGACACCCTGAAACATATTTTGAGAAACATCAAGAGGATCATGGTGATGAAATTAAATAGATGAGAGAAAGACTATCTACCCATGAATAGAAACACTAATAGTGGTGAGAGATGCAAGAAACCTTTATTGGGGGAATAAAGGAGAAGAAACAATTCATGAAAAACTATTTTCTGATGATCCCCACCCCCACCCCACCTCCACCATCTTTGAGGAAATCCATTCCCCCCAAAGAGCTATTTTCCCTGAGGTAATAAATTTTATAATAAACGTTTTTGTGAAATTTGAATCAGACATACACTGAAACATTTCCTGTACTGTTAGTATATAGGGTGATAATGAATCTGATTTATATATACCAACATCCACCTATCGCCTTGTTGCGAATGATATAGTGTTCAATATCCAAAATGACATGCTATAGAACAGACCACTTCTAATAGGTCATGTGTGAGTGTTGATTAACATAGCCCATATTCCAATCAATAAGCTACATGTTCCAATTGATGAGGAAGATATTCATAAGGTCAAATAATTTGATGAAACATTCATCATATGGCTGTAAATGTCGGTACTCATTTCCAATTTATTTTTCAAGCTAAACCTTTAACAATCAATGAAAAAGGTCTGACCTGATGAATTTTATTACATACGGACAAAGGGAAGGGGTGAAATGAAAGAACCACTCATTACCATTTAAATAATTGGCTAACCTATTGAAAAGTTCAACCAAAATAACCTTTACCCCCCCCCTTCTCTATATAAATTTATTATTCTTGAAGGATCATGTGGATGCAAAGTTAAAAAAATAGTGGTAGTCACGTAGTTTATTTTGAAGAAAATATGTATGGAGAGGAAGTTCAAGACATCATTAGTGTTGAGATTTTAATTTAAATCCTCAACACTAATTGGCTAGGAACCTTAGTTGTAAATTTATATAGGAGATATGTTTTCATGATTTGATTTTACAAAATATTATATACTATGTTAATTATGAATAAATACATTTCATATTTTTTGTAGGCATATATATAATAAAGAATTTATGGGATTTCCTTGTGATTTTCGTTTTGACTCATTACTCCTCACACCACCTCTATAGAATGACCAAAAATATATTAAAAAAAAGAGGATGAAATAGTTGCAAACCTAGTTAATTCATTTGAAAGAAATCTTTTTGATGATAGTCTCTTCTTAATATCAATGATTTGGGGGTAAAACTCTACAATTTGATCAAATCAAATATATTTTATTTTTTTTCATTAATTATTACTTTTTGTATTTCTAGGAAACATTGCATGCTCATCGTTGTCAATTTAGATAGTCCAAAGAATTATTTACTACATTAAATGCATGGATAACCAAAAAACTGACCACACATGATGGCATCCGTCAATTTTTAATACACTACATGAAACATTTTATAACAAAACATCAACTTATATGATTTATATTATATTTTAATAAGAATTCTATTATTATAGGGCGGTGCATTAATATCGTCAATAATAAGAAATGGGGCTGGGGGATAAGCATTAGAATCCTGACATATAACGACCTAATGTTTTATCATTGGGAATTCCTTTAAACACAATTTTTGACACTTTTGGGTTTTGAATTTGGAAAATCTGATATACACATTAGGGATCAGTAAGATATTTGCAGTCAGATAAGGAAAAACAATTGCTGTATAGTAATCTGCCCTTATGAATAGTAACATACCCTTAGGAATAGTAATATGACCCTTATGAATAGTACATCCAAAAGAATAGCAACCTCACCCTTATTTGTATAAATAAAATTTATATATCTTATAAGTGATAATATGATCATAGTAAAAGTGTCGATAATTTTGTAAGTCATAAATAAATAACTGAAATTAATTAATTAATTTAAAATAAAATTTATTTTTATAAAAGGTGTTCATAAATTAAAAAATTTATGTCTTCTAGTTTTAAGATAATTTTATAAGACCATATGTAATTTTTGAAAGCTTTATAAAATCAGTTATAATATTAAAATCTATATTTTTCATGTAAATTATGATATTAATTAAAAATTAAATTAATAATATTTATAAAATTATTTTTAAAAAATGGATATCATTTTTCGATTCTACATCTGTAAAAATAGTTAGGGTCAATTTTTGGGATATTTCTAAAATACTTGAATTTTTATGAATAGTAAAAATATGGTAATTCACAATAAATGCTATAACTTGAATTTCTGCATCATGATTAATTCATGGTAGATGTAAATGGCTATTGATTATAAATAACATGAACATATTAAATTTTTTGTGACAATAATCATTACTATTTCTTGTATTATGAAAAATAATAAATTATTGATTAAATATTAAGAAAACCCTTTTCCCCACCACTATAAAAACCACCCTCACCCCCCTCTTCTCTTCACTTCTCTCAAGCCTTGTTTCATCCATAAAACCAGCCAAAATCTCTCCCCAAGATCCTCCCCCACTTACACCAGCCCTTGGTATCCTCAAATGTCCAAATCCTCTCCCCTTATGATGTTCCCAAATGAGATAAACACAAGAGGTAAATTCCTCTTTCCGACTATTTAATTTTCTTTTAAGTTCTTTTATTTTCTTTTTATTTCCTCACCTCCATTCACCCAAATGATATGATAACTATAGTAACATATATGTACTAGAATATTTTTATCCTAATGGTATAATTAATTATCATCTCTCCTTTCACCTTCTTTAATACGAAAGAAGTGAAAACACCATCCGAGATGTGTTAATTTATCACATTCATGGCTGATGGTTTATCAATTTACATTACCATTTTATATTCTGGTCAGAAAAAAATTATTATGGTTGAAATTGACTACAAAATATGTATTTTATATTATATGTTTTTAGGAATGATTTTTCACACTATGTAAAATAATAATGCAAAACATGTTAATTATGAATAAAATCACCAAGTTAATCCAAGCGTTTAACATTAAGGTTTTATATAATGATTCACCTTCACTGAAAATAACCAAATGAATTTTATAACCATTTATTGTTATGTATTATCAATAATTTTACATTACTTCAATTATAAAAAACCAACTTCATCATACACATGTGTTCGAACATTAATATAGGTGAACCGATCATTAAAACCAAGGAAACAAACGAACCCAAAAAATGAAATCGAACCTCAAAACCAATCAGAAATGTTATTAATGAACTCAAAAAGGTTATAATAAATCATTTACATGTAAAAAGGGTTATTTAATTATTAATTAATTATCCTAATTTTATTATTCAGGTCATTGATATCAAGTGGAGAACACCATCATACTTAAGCTAAGGGATCCTCTCTATTTCACTTTTATTCAAGAGTCACCTAAATTTTATGATATTATATGTGTAATTCCTAATGATGGGGTATGATTTTACACCTCCCCCATACATCCCTTGTGATTTATGAAATATTATAAACCCCTTTATCTCTCATTAATCTCTCCTAAGTACACGTGTTACCATGTTGATATTTCGTAAGGGATTCTACCCAAACCTCCCATATTCATTCAGGTTTCTCTATCTTTCTTTTTATCCAAATGAATTTTCCTTTTACATTTTTCTAAAACTTCTACATACTCTTTATATTATCCAGACTCGTGTTTCATAATCCATCACTCATTCTATTTTAGGTATATACATAGTTTTAAGTGATTCCCTCCCCAATACATCCTGATAAGAAAACTTGTTTTAAGGGATCTTCCCAAATCCTTATCTGATTTCAAGTGCACTCTATGCTCTATTTTAAGTCAACATTGTCTTAATAAAATCAGTATATTTTTTTATGAAAACCTTCTTGTTTAACTTCTAGTTTTATATAATATATTGTTCCATTTTCTATTAAAAAGGTTGTATATTATTTTCCTTAAAACGACATAAAAATGCTTGATGCTAAAATATCTTAATTACATTACTCACATGTTGTCACTTATACATAAAATCACATACCATGATACATTAGTATTTTAGCTTATGAATTGCCATGTATATTTTAGTTCCTTTTTTTCATGGACACTTTTATGATACACACATTTTTTATGCTTTATGGCATGATTGTGGTACCCAATTCTTTCCATGGGTAAAAATTATGGTTTTGTAATATTGATTATGTATGATTATTTATATGGAAAACGTGTTCATGAAATGTTAAGATGGGTGCACCCAGATAGTGCTCTAATGAATTGGGTAAATTTGAGTCTCCTAAGACTTTATATGCAACGGTCAAGGCGATTACCCTTGGCTTGTGCTACCATGTGTGACGGTCATGGAGGTTAGTCTTGGCTTCTACTACCATGGGAAACTGTCTTGGAGGCTATCCATGTCTCATGATAATGTCATTTTTTATGATTCTTCCACATTATTATGATTCAGTTTTTATATGATTCCATGTTTATATGTTATGATTCTATATGAACATGACTTTTTATATCATTATGTCACACCTTATATACCATGTGATAATGCTTTGTTCTTATGATTATTCCATTACTGGGCTATTTAACTCATCCCTTTGTTGATGTATTCCCCAGGGTACCCTATATAAATTATTGATCAAAATGGAATTTAGGAGATCAATTTTAATATTAAATAATGAAATGTTTTATTTAGTTCTAGGTTTTTAGTTTTGTGTACCTATTCCTCCAAGACACTAGATATTACGATCCCTAGCTTGTACTCTGTTGTATAATTATTCTTAAAACCATGTCATGTTTTATGTAAAATTCCACGGTCTCTATATTACATGTTATACAACCTGAAAAGTATGAGGTTGTATAAAATAATATTTCACTATCCAAACACATATCAAAACAAATAACATATTTTTCTCATTATTTCTGCATTGTGTGAAATAGATAAAAGGAAGAGATTGTGGTCATTGTGTTTGTAATTTTATGAGAGATCATATTCCATGAACAATCTAGAATCCCTAAATATGTATTTTCAATTATAAATACTATTTCATTTAAAATATATTTTAATCCTTTTGTGTATTTATATTTTTCAATACTACTAAAAGTATAAAAAAGACTCATACTCACAAGATGATATAAATTTGTTTAGAAATGAATGGAAAAAATACGTGGTGGAAGAATATACACCAATTGCATAAATATGTGACTTTCATAAAAGTGGTGGATTGTTTCATAATTATGTTTAATTTACTTCTTTTTAGTATTACTCACATAAGAATTGTTTTCATATATAGAAGGATTCCTTTGTTTGAGTTGGGGTAGTTTTTTTGAAGACACTCATTATCATAAGAGATGGGAATTTAAGGCTACAACACAGAATTCAATGAGAAGGTAATGTTATTTTTTAATATACTGTGTTTTTTCTCATAATATTATCTATTCTGTACTGCATTAACATAATATAAATTAAATGTTTGACTACACATGCAGACAGTTTCTTCCATATAATCCTTCACCCTCAAAACCATGTCACCCCTACAGTGTCGTCATTTATCATTTTACTTCAATGGTAGTAAAGAGAGAACTTTAAGGAAAGTGACAAATGCCAACACTGTAGTGTTTTTTGTTCAATAAATAAATCTAATGGAAAGTGTAATAATATTGGTAGTTGGGATTGTTTTGAACCTTTGGGGTGTATAGGAATCAGTCGTACCACAATCATTTTTTATGGGTAAGAATTAGTCTAATTTCAAACTGATACATGATGTGACAGGTATGACTCAAATTGTCTCTTTTTATTTAAAAGTCACATTAATTTATGTAAAGAAGAACAAGTGACATACTGAAAACTGATCAAATGAATTCATATTGTTTCAATACATTAATAAAACAATCTATATGTCATTTTTGACATGTCGGAATAAACTAAACCTCAATATGATGCACAATGTGAATATTTTAACTCAAAGTGTCTATTTTTATTTAAAATTGACATTAATTTAAGTAAAAAGAACAAGTGACAAGCTGAAAACTGAGCAACTGCATTTGGGTTGTTATGAAACATTAGGAGAATGATCCATGAGTCCTTTTTGATGTGTAGGAATCAATCACACCTCAATATGATGCATGGTGTGAATTGTATGACTAAAAGTGTATGTTATCAGTTTAAAATTGACATTTTAGTTCAAAATGTTACACTCACTGAAAAACAAGAAAATATTCTCTAATTGTGAAGATAATTTTGGACAATGATTCATATGTCATTTGGGACTATTATGAAGTAGTCTCACATAAAACCGATGTACGATGTGATCGGTATGACTCAAAATGAATGTTTCTAGTTGGAAATGACACTTTAGTAAAAAAAATACAAGTGACATAATGAAAACATAGAAAAGAAATTCAGTTTATTTTGATCCATTAGTAAAAATATCTATAAGTCATTTTTGACGTGTACGAATATACCAAACCTCAATATGATGCAATGTTTGATCGATATTGTAGAGACCCAAAGCTTGGCATACATGTACATTACAATACTTTTTCAGAACACTTAATACATAACAAAAACAGATTCCCAATGACCTTATTAGTTTAGTGTCTTTTGGAAACTCGAAACATTATCTTCTAATAATGGTGAAATATCTTCAACATCTCCCATAAAGGTCTTCCTATTTTGTTTTCTTACCTAAAACCTTTCTTTATATCCTATGGAAAATAAAACATAGAAAGCGTGAGCTCAAATGCTCATTAAGGGTAAACATGTAGAACATAAAACAATCCATAAACATTTGAACATAAAAACATGAACATGACAAAAATATTATTAGTACATAAGGTGTATTTCATAAAGGAACATTAATCATGATAAAATATAATGGGAATAAAACATGTAATTTTGGAATTCCATTAAGAAAATTAATTGATTTCCATAGTAGCCAAGGCATTGTTGGTAGGACCATTATAGTTGACAAAGTCCATTACTGAACCCGAATTTCCTACTGTTCCATTCCTGTATTACTGAACTAGATTTACTTTTCATTTCAGCCATGTCTATCTCATGAGATACAAAGCATTACCCAATTCATTGTAGGTAGATATAGGTCCCACACATCTCATAATGAAGTCATTCTTATGTGTTCTTCAAAATAATCATAAATAATTCATCATAACCCAAATAATAAAATGGGTTTCATAAACATCATCCCATAATAATATAATCCATATAAAGGAAATGGATATCATTTAATCATAAGAAAAATAAAACCATGTAAATAATAATGACATTATACTTGAAACATAAACATATTAAATAATGTCATCTTAGATGGAAAATAGTTTTGATAAAACACTTGAAATGACTTCTTGAGGAAGATATCCTTTCTTCCTCAAAGCCATTTTCTTTTCTAAAAATAAAATTCAATTTTAAAAGAAATGAGTTTTGTTGAAATTAATAATGAAATCATATAGAGTAATATTCATCAAAATATGGAGTTATGAAACTGTGAAAATCTGTTCATGTCCTATAGGTTAAAAAAACATTCTTCTCTTTATTTTTCTGAAAAAGTCCAAATGTACCTCGTATGGTAATCAAAATAATCATTCCTTCCATACCACATAGTAAAAGTCAAAAATTGGTAAATAGGTATTTAAAACTACATGTAATAATAGTAAATACTTTATGAATACTCTTTTATAAAATATGGAAATGGATGATAAATATAACCCCAGTAAATACTTACAAATAAACAATCTAATATAAGAACAAGATTGGAATAATTATCCCTTACCATTTACGATCGGTGAAATCATACGTGTCAAAAAATAAATAAAATTACATTCCTATGTAAATACAATAACCTTCATAATAAAAATCATAAAACATTCATTGGAATCGTAAACACCATACAAAATAAATACATGGTGATTAAGGCATATGTGTCAAAGAAATAAAAGAGAGATGAAATAATCTCTTACCATAGGTCTGATTTCCTCAATATGTGTCTGAAACACTTGTATAGTGGGTTTAAGAAAAAAATTATCTTGTAATAGAACTATAATAATATTTATTATATCATAAATTATTCACATAGGTCTTTATATTATTCATTCATTTCTCAATTCCATGATAAGGAAACGTTTTGGGTAATAATCATTTCATTTATCAAACGTATTTTGAATTTTTATTCTTGATATTATTACTTATACCCTGATTTACATACTTCTAAAATTTAAAACATGATTTATATATAACATATATTCAGCATATAAATATATATGACAGATCAATAAATGGAATGAAATACACCATTCATTGAGACGATAGGCCGTATGTACGTATGAATGCTATTTTCGTTTCCTTATTAAATTGAATAGAAGTAAGTAAATAACATATACATAAATATAGTATCATTATTATGTCATATATTTTATGATTATTTATTATATATACTTTATAATCATTTTTTAATGGTTAACATGGAGAATGAATCTCGTCGCGTCGTGGAGATGGTAAGTCGTACGTACGCATGCACGGTGATTTCATTTTTCATGGGATGGATAGAAGGTGAAATAGGGTTGTTTCATATTTATAATAATATATAAATATATGACTGATACTAATGTTATTACTTTATAATGAATCAAATGACGAATATGAAGTAGATGAAGAAATAAATTTTGAAAGAATCGGTAAAAGATATTACCTCTCCTTCGACGCGCCTCCTCTAAACCTCTTCTTAGGGCACTAAAGTTGGTCATTAAAGAATACCAGGACAACTAGTTTGTTTATAGGGATGATGATAAGTGAAATGGATAGTTTTTGGCCGATTTTGAAGGCTCAAAATGTTGTGAAGAGGAGAGGGAGGAGGTGCCATTTTATAAGAGTGGAGAGGGGCACTTTTAGAAACCTCTAAAATATTAATTTATAATAAACTCAAACCCCACCTAAAACCCTGAAAAATGACTCAAATCCTAAGATGATATTATATAGGGTTGTTATATATTTAGATAATAAAATTTAGACATTTTGGGAATTTATTATAAACCCTATCAACTAGATTTATCCTTATTTAATCTATTTAATTTTATTTGTGGTAAAAATATTCTAAATTTTAAATTGTTATAAATAGTTACTTATGTGTTGTGAATTGTCCATAATTGGATACTTTATGACATTTTAGAACATATAAATTTCAATTTATAATTTTTAAATATTTTATTTATTTTTAATCAATTTAATAATACGTTATTTTTATAAAATTACAATAGTGTCAATTTTTACACTATTCATTTATTTGAATTAAAATAAAATACAAACTGAAGATATGTTCAAAAAAAAGATTTAATAGATTCATAAATTGTCATATTTTTCAATAAAATTCCTGTATCACAATAAATAGTTTATATAATATTCATTTTAATATTTTTAATACAATTTATTTTATATTTCAATCAATAAAATAATTTCTACATCACTATTCTGTCATAATTAAGGATAATTATTTAATACCTAAAAATTATAAATAAATTTACATGATGGGGATAAATTTATTATATTTATGTAGACTATTTATTTTCGAAGTTTTATGAAGTTTATCACTAAATTAAAATTATTACACTTATAAGATATAAGAGAGTGACTTGTTGTCATTTTCTTTGGTTTTAATAAAAATTATATCCTTTTCATTGTCAAAAGTCCATGAAATGGATATATTCTTACCTTAAGTGATATGGGTTGACATTTATTTATCCAATAGAATTTTTTCAGGTGTTAGGGTAATTTTATAATTTAATTTTTACCATTAATTACCTGATTTATCTTTAACTGTGGTAAATAAAATTTACCGTATTTACTATTCATAATGCCTAAAATTAAAAGTTATCTATTTACATAATTAGAAACTCATGATTCCAAATATGGAATCTATTTTTCCAAATTCAAAACACAGAAGACACAGTAATTAATTTAAAGTTAATCTCGTTGTCGAAAAAAACGGGTGTTGGTTTAAAACATTGCCAAATATTGAAATGTTTTTACCTATGGATTAGATGTAAATTTAATGGTAATGAAATACATTATATAAAATGGTAAAAATATATTATATTTATACTTTAAAACCATTAAATTTTATAATTTAACCATATTAATTATATTGGTAAAAAAAGTTTTTTTTAAGAAAAATTTGGTATATTTTTACTATTCATCAAAATATGAAAGTTATTAGAAAAGTATCAAAAATTAATCCAAATTAAATTATTATATCCTGATTCAAAATATGATGTTTAATTTTTCAAATTTATCTTATAAAAATGTGATAAACTATATTTAAAATTTGTTCTCCATCAAATGGCGGCAAAACTACAATTTTTAAAAAATACTTATTTTACCAAAAAAATTATTTTGTTACCATACCGTGTTCTTGAAAATGTGTAAGATGAATAATAATGTTATAAAATTAAAAATTTAGTTAATACTATTAATAATGGCTAGTACATAATAATATTATTACAATATATCATTCTTTTGTGAAACTTGGTATTGGGTACAACACCTAATATCGAGGAAAGTTGCTCTTGCATGTAATGCAAGACACATTAAGGTTGCGTGTAGTGAAAGCTTCATTTGGTGTTTCATATAACATAATAAAAACATAATTCATTTATACATTGAATAAAATCTATACATAATGTTGTGTACAATAATTTCTACCAAACCAACTTGAAATTGTGTGTAACAAGCCAAGAATAGTGTTGCTTAAACTTCAAGCTAATAAGGTGTTGTGTATAATTCAATCTAATCTTGGTGAATGATACAACACAAGGAATCAATGAAATTGAAAATAATATTTCTTGTAAAATCTTAGGGTGTAACTTTCTACCCCCTTTAAATTGAATTTCTCCCTCGAAATTCGTCAGGGTTATAAATGGTTTTCTATTTGAAATTTTCTTTCATAGAAACCCACATTGTAAGAAGGATTTATAAAACATAATTTTAACAAGTAAAGTAATAAACACAATGGTTACCTAGATTAACTCATCACTGGGTTTCCACATAGGAGAACATAGGTGAAAACACGGATATAGAATAGAAATCTGACAGTAAACTTCTGATGAAGTGTGGTAGAGGACATGGCTATGGAAAAGCCAACAATCACAATGCCATAAATTTTGTATGATCTAATGTACCATCTGATTCATCATATATGAGGGTACTAGGACAAGATTTTTAGTTTTCAAGATCATTTCCCTAATGTTGAATACTTTTTTAATTAAAAGAAATACTTACTTGATTTTGGTACAATCTCACCGTTGTTCGTGCCTTGACCAATTTACACTTCATCTCTTAATGAAATGAAGTTGAATGTGTCATTAATGAAGTGTGAGTAGATCATGAGATATAATGATAGGTAATTCTGTATGTCTCAATCATAAGGTCAGAAAAAGTCTTTAAATATACATAAGTCCATCTATGGTGAGATTAATCGTATATGGTTCCAAAAATGGACTTATACTTCATCTATCATACTCGTTGATAAAATAATACTACTTTCTACTAACCAGGACTTGTTATAGGCCAGTAGTAGGTGATAAAGGCATGTTAAACATTGGTTGTGGGTTTGGTTCCCGCATCCTTGTCTGATTTGATGGTATGTCTCTCCTTCTGCAGGTTGTCCTTTTTCTAAAACTATGCTATTATAACATTCCAAAAATAATATCAAATAAGGTTTTACCCTTAATCAGTACAATCTTATGTCCAACATAATTCATTCAAATCATTAGGCTTATCCAAAATACTTCTATCCAATATCATAAAATAAAGAGAATTATTACTAGAGAGGTCATCTATCGAGCATATGAATATCGTCATTTGTCCCCCATTATCCTAAGATATATCTTGTTGATCGCATTCCAAACAATTGAATACCTTAATCATGTATTCTCATGAAAAATGATTTACCATAGAACCTTAATGAAAACATGAATGCTGTCAAAAGTTGACTTTTTCCACATACCAAAATCCTAAAATTTCTATATACTCATACCATGATATTTCTTTGTCCTTATATCAGTCATGAGCTCATTAATACTATTAAACAAATCATCTTCTTTCCAAAAATATTTCAATCACTTTTAATGGTTATCGGTACCATAAAATTATTAAAAACCACAATAAACCAATACATAGATATTCCAATATTCCATGATACTATAAATGAAATTCCACAACATTATTTTGGAATCCTGTTACATAAAAACTTAGTCATTCCACCACATCATTGTCATACTCAACATTGCCAATATTGATCAAATGTGAATTCCCTTTGTCCTTTTCTTTAAGATGTTGTTGATGTTGATCATCATTAACCATTGAATTCACTATTACAAATATGCCTTTTATCTATGCTAAAATGGCCCTTAACAGCGTTAGAAAAGTGTAGTTATAGTCGGCGAAGATAAAGGGGGGTCCCCTTTATCAACGCTACAAAAAGTGCTGATAAAACGGTCTTTTATCAGCACTTTCTTTATCAGCGCTTTCTTTTTATCACTGATAAAGGACCCCTTTTATGAGTGCTTTTTTAAAAGCAGTGATAATAGTTAAAAAATTAAAAAATTAAAAAAAAAATAAAAATATCCGGTAAATTAGGGGGATTTTATAGCGCTTGAGCCCCCCCCCCCCTTTTACAGCACATTTACCCCCCCCCCCCCCACCCCTTCAGCACCCGCATGAACCCCTCCACCCTTCATCAGCACTAGCTCCCATATTCCCTCATGTACGCGCGCCCCTACCTCCACCAGGTATTGAACTCGAGACATCCCCCCAGCGTGCCTAAGCCCTTACCACTCCTCTATTTTTATTTTTTTCCATTTCATGATATCTCTATATATATATATATATATTTAGTTATATTTATTCATATAGTAATATATATTTATATTAATATATATATATAGTTATATTAATCTATATCTCTATTTAAAAATATATATATTTTGTTATATTTATTCGTATAGTAATATATATATATATATATATTATATATATAGTTTTATTAATATATATATAATGATATTAATATATATATCTCTACTCATATATATATATATAGTTATATTTATTCGTATAGTAATATATATTTATATTAATATATATATATATAGTTATATTAATATATATATATGTATAGTTATATTAATATATATATTTATAGTGATATTAATATATATATTTATAGTGATATTAATATATAAATTTATTGTGATGTTAATATATATTTTTATAGTTATATTAATATATATTTTATTTTATATTAATATATATATATAGTTAGGTTAATATATATATAGTTAGATTAATATATAGGTATATAAATATTCATATATTGGTATTTTAAATAAAATTGATATTATATATTATTTAGAAAACCCTAAAATATTTTATATGTAAATAAGTTTAATTAATTATTTAAAAAAATAAATTTTTATGTGTGAATATATATAAAATCTATACATATAGTTATATATTTGATTATAAATAGCAGTGCATTATATAAAATGAGAAAAATTCAAAGACATAATATCAATATGAATGTAATACATTGGAATTAATTCAGTCCCCACCAAAAAAAGCCAACAATACCCCCTTAAATGAGGTTGAAAATGCACAAAATGTTAAAAAATCGGGGTACCCCGACTAAAAACACAATTTTGGAGGCTTGCATGGCCTTTTTATCCTTGAAAAATGTGACAGAGGCTTTTCTTCAATCACTAGTGCATAGAGATCATCGCAGGCTTCGATTTGATATGTCCTAGAGCTCAAACGGACTCCTGGATCAATAGTTTTGGTCATTTCAAGTTCGAGTTGCGTTTTCAACATATTTTGGATCTTTTTGAATTTTTTTTATTTATTTAGTCTTCAGACTTTTAATAAATGACAATTACTCCATAATAATTAGAAAATTATTAATTAAAAATATTTTTTAAATTTTTTTATATGCCATTTTCACTAAATACTTTATATATTAAGTATACTATGTGTAAATGTATATTTATACATATCTAAAATATATTTAAATATAATATATTATATTTATATCAATATAACTATATTTATATATTAATATATTATTTTTAATTATTTTTTATGAAGTTGACCGTTTATCAACGCTACTAAAAAAGCGCAGATAAAGGGGGTACCTTTATCAGTGCTACTAAAAAAGCGCTAATAATGGGGGTATCTTTATCAGCGCTAAAAAAGCGCCGATAAAGGGAGAACCTTTATCAGTTCTAAAAAAAGCGTAGATAAAGGGGGGTACCATTATCAGTGCTTTTCCGTTAGCACTGATAAAGGTTGGCGCTGAGAAAAATAGTTTTTTTGGTAGTGATTAGGGCATTGGTTATCATAATGCCCCATTTCCTTGCACTTGTAGCATTAAAGTGTTGGTGGTGCATTCTCTATAGTCTTTTCTCTATTCACAACATTAGCTACCTTTTTTACATTAATTTGACACTCAGCTTTCTTGATGTCCTTCTTTTCTACACTTAAAACCTTTTCTAGTCCCTTGAATACAATCTCCACCATGCTTCATTCCACACGTTGACCATAACGAAACATTCATCTTCTTTTCACCATTGTTTTGATATTTTTCCTTGAACTCAATCTTTAATTTCTTGTAAAAACCATGGTATGGATTTGTAACACCAACATGTAGTTCTACCTTGATAGAATAATGCACAATTTTCTCATAACTACTGAAGTATCTTATAGATAATTCCTTTCAAAGACTTCGTTTTAAGCCTCTAAAGAATCGATCAACATTACATGCAAATTGGATGATAAATCCAGATGCATACCTTAAAAGCCTTGTAAAATTCACCTCATATATACCAATATATTCATCATCCTTTCACTTAAGCTCAAAGATCTCCTTTTTCATATTTGTTCGAATAATATAAGGGAAGTACTTATTGAAAAACATGTTCTTGAACTCGTCCCATTCCATGGATTCAATTTCATCTTGGGGCCTCATATTCTTAATTACAGTACACAACTGGTTTTCTTGACCATCTAAATGGAAAAAAGACAAAATGACTTTTTCATGTTATGAACAAAGAAGTATAGAAAATATCATTTCAATGGTACTGGTCCATTGTTATGTAATAAGTGGATCAAAAGTCACGCTAAAAGATGGTGGATGTTGCCTCATAAAGGACTAAATAGAATAGTGTTCCCTTATCTTATCTTTTGGAAGTCCAGAATGATTCATTTATTGTGAAAGTATAGAAATAAGATTTTTCACTCCATCTCCCATAACAATAGTTTGTTTAGGATGAAAATCATTGAATTTCCTATTACATTGATCAACACAGTTCCTTTGGGTTCCATCCATCATCTAAAACCCAAAAAATGGTGTGAGAGGCAAAAATCATGCTAGGAAAACAACATAATAAATTGGGATTACCTTCAATATTTAATATCTTAGTTTTAATTCTATGATCGTTTCCATACTCCTAGGACTATAACCTATACTTATACATAACCTTAGGGGAATCCCAAGATATAGCATAGATATATTTCTAGGGATCTCACTAAAGTTTTTGCATCCTAGTTTCCAAAGGTTGACTAAACCTTTGCTCTGATACCAACTATAGAGTCCCAATAGTTATTGTACATTGAAATTACATTAATTTTATGGAATACTTAATACATAACAAAACCATATTCCCAATGACTATATTAGTTTAATGTCTTTGGAAACTCGGAACATAATCTTCTAATCATGGTGAAATATCTTGAACATCTCCCATAAAGAGATTCCCCTTTTATCATACCTAAAACATTTCTTTAATTCCTGGGGAAAATAAAACATATAAATGGTGAGATCAAATGCTTAGTATGGGTAAACATGGAGAACATAAAACAATCCATAAACATTTTAACGTAAAAACATGAACATGACATAAGTCTTAGTAGTACATAAGGCGTAGATCACAAAGGAAAATTAGTCATGATAAAATATCATGGGAATAAAACAAGTAATTATTGAAAACAATTAATCACATGATATGATTTCCATATTATCCAAGGTATTGTTTCTAAGACCATCATAGTGGACAAATTCCTTTACTGAACCGGGTTTACATGTTGTTCCAGCACTCTATTACTGAACCATATTTACTTGTCGTTTCATCCATGTCTATATCATGAGATATAAATCTATACCAAATGAATTGGAGGGAGATATAGTTCCCACACATCTCATAATGAAATCATTCTTACGTGTTCCACATAATTTACATAAATCTTTAGTCATAACCCAAATAATAAAATGGGTTTGATAAAGTTCATCCCATCATAACATAATCCATATAAAACAAATGGATATCATTTCATTATAATAAAAATAAAACCTTGTAAATAATAGAGAAATTATACATGAAACATAATTATATTAAATAATGTCATCTTAGATGGAAAACAAGTTTGATAAACCACTTCAAATTAATTCTTGAAAAAAACATCCATTCTTCTTTAAAACCATTTTGTTTTCTCACAATGAAATGCAATTATTAAGAATTTTCTTGAAAATAACCATGAAATCATATAGAGGAATCATTATTTAAATTTTTATTTATGAAACTGTGAAATTACATTCATTCCGTATAAGTTAAAAAATATTATTCTAGTACTTTTTTAAAAAAAGTCATAAAGTACCTGGAATGGTAAAAAAAAGATTCCTTCCATACCACATAGTAAAATTTAAAAAGGGGTAAACATGTCTTTTAACGTACATGGAATAATAGTAAATACTTTATGGAACCATTTTAATAAAACATAGAAATGGATGATAAATATAACCCCAATAAATAATTACGAATAAACAATCTCGGATAAGAAAGATTGGAATAATTATCCCTTAACATTTATGATAAGTGAAATCTTATGTGTCATAAAATAAATAAAACTACATGAATATGTAAATATAATATCCTTCATAATTAAAATCATAAAACATTCATAGTAAGTATAAACACCATACAAAAGAAATAGATGGTGATTAAGGCATTTGTCTCAGAGAAATAAAAGTGAGAAGAAATAATCCCTTACCTTATGTCTGATTTCTTATGTATGTATCCAAAACACATGTATAGTGGGTTTAAACATATTATTAACTTTTAAAATAACCAAAATAATATATATTATATCATATATGATTCACTTAGGTCTTTATATTATTTGTTAGTTTGTCAATTCCTTGTTAAAGCAACGTTTTGGGTAATAATCGTTTCATTTATCGCACGTGTTTGGACATTTTGTTCTTGATATTATTACTTATATAATGATGTAATTACTTCAAAAATGTAAAACATGATTTATATATAATATAAATTCATCATATAAAATTATATGATAGATCTATAAATGGAATGAAATACACGGTTCATGGAGACGGTAGGCCTTATGTATGCATGAGCATTGTTTTTGTTTCCCTATTAAATTGAATAGAAGTAATTAAATAAAATATAAATAAATCTAATATCATCATTATGTCATATATTTCATCTTTATTTATTATATGTACTTTATAATAATTCTTGAATGGTTAACATGGAGAATGAATCTCATCTCGTCGTGGAGACGGTAATCTGTACATATGCACAAGCGATGATATCATTCCCATATTTATTGAATGGAATTGGATTGGATGATATAATATCTCAGAGTCCATATGATGTTATAATAATCATATATAAATATTATTTTCACCATTATACCCATCCAATTATGGTGGTGTTTGGAAAAACATATTACACTAGGACTTGAGGACGGTAAGTCGTACGTACGCACATGCGGTGATTTAGTTTTTCATAGGATGGATAGAAGGTGAAATAGGGTTGTTTCATATTTATAATGACATATCATTATATGATTGATACAAATTTTATTACTTTATAATGGAACTGATAAATAAGATTAAGTAGAAGAAGAAATAAATTTGAATGAATCATTAAAGGATATTACCACTTCTTCGACATGCCTTTTCCAAACCTCCTATTAGGGAAATAAATTTTGTCTTTGAATAATACCAAGACCTCTATAATTTCTTAGGGAAGTAGGGAAGATAAATGGACAGGGATTGTCTGATATTTAAGGCCCAAAATGTTGTGAATTGGAGAGAGAGGAGAGGGTCACTTTTTGAAACCTCTAGAATATTAATTTATAATAAACACAAACCCCACCTAAAACCCTCTCAAATGACTCATGTTCAAATATGATATGAGATAGGGTTGTAATATAATCACCCAATAAAATTTAGACATGTTGGGATTTTATTTTAAACCTCATAACATTGATTTATCTTTATTTAATCTATTTAATTTTATTTTGGTTATTAATATTCTAAATTTTAAATTGTTATAAATAATCACTTATGTGTTGTGAATTTTCCATAATTGGATACTTTATGACATTATCGACCATATAAAATTTAATTTATAATTTTTAAATATTTTTGTGATTATTAAACAACTTAATAATTTGTAATTTTTATAAAATAACAATAGTGCCAATTTTGAAACTATTCAATTATTTGAATTTCAATAAAATCCACACGAAAGAAATGTTCTAACCAAAATATTTAATAGATTCATAACATGTCATATTTTTCTAGAAAATTCGTGGAGAACATTAAATAGTTCTTATACTATTTATTTTAATAATTATAAAAACATTTATTTTATATTTCAATCAATAAAATAATTTCTACATCATTATTATGTCACCATTAATGATAATTATTTAATCCCTAAAAATTATAAATAAATACACACGATGTAGATAATTATATTATATTTCTGGATACTATTTATGTTCTTATGTTTTATGAATTTTATCACAAAATTAATATTATTACACATATAAGATATAACAGAGTGTCATGTTGTCACTTTCATTGGTTTTAAAAATAATTACATCCTTTTCTTGGTCAAAAGTCCATGAAATGAATCTATTACGACCCTTAGGTGATGTGGGTCTACTTTTAATCATCAAATATAATTGTGGTAGGTGTTAGGGTAATTTTATAATATTATTTTGACCATTAATTACCTGATTTACCTTTAACACTATTAAATAAAATTTACCATAGTTACTATTCATAATGTCTAAAAATAAAAGTTATCTATTTACACAATTTTAACCTCCTGATTCCAAATATAGAATCCATTTGTACAAATTCAAAACACAGAAGAAGCAGTAATTAATTTAAAATTAATCTTGTTGTCGAAGAAAACATATTTTGGTTTAAAACATTGCAAAAGATTTAAATGTTTTTACCTATGAATTCAATTTCAAATTAATGGTAATGAACCAAATTATACTAAATGGTAAAAAATATATTCAATTTATAATTTAAAACCATTAAATTTTATAATTTAACCATATAAATTATATTTATGAATAAAGTTGTTTTTATGAAAAATTTAGCGTATTTTAACTATTCATCAAAATATGAAAGTTTTCAGAAATGTATCAAAAATTTATCCAATGAAAATTTTTATATACTGAATCAAAATTATAAGTTCAATTTGTCAAATTTAACTTATAAACATGTCAAAAACAAGATTTAAAATGGGTGAACCATCATAAGGCGGTAAAACTACAATTTTTGAAAAATACTTATTTTGTCAAAAAAAATTCTATTCTCATACCATGTTCTAGAAAATGTGTAAGATTATTTATAATGTTATAAAATTAAAAATGTATTGAATAGAATTAATAACAAATAGTTCATAATAATATTATCCCAATATATCATTTTTTTAGTGAAACTCGGCATTGCATACTACTCACTCTATCGAGGAACGTCGCTCTTGCATGTAATGCAAGCCAAGTGAGGGTTATGGGTAGTGAAAACATCCTTTGGTGTTGCATATAACAGAATCAAAACTTATTACATTTATACGTTAAATAAAATCTATACTCAATGTTGCATAGAACAATTTCTACCAAACAAACTTGAAATTGTGTGTAACAAGCCAAGAATAGTGTTGAATATACTGCAAGCTATTACGATGTTGCGTATAGCCCAAGGTAATCTTGGTGAAGCGTAAAACAAAAGACATCAAATAAATTAATAATAATATTTCTCATAAAATCTCAGGGTGTTATAGATATAACTCAATGTGACTTTTTTTATTTAAAATTGATATTGACTTTAGTAAAAGGGAAAAGTAACATACTGGAAACCTGGAAAACACAATCAGATTGTTGTGATAATTTAGAAAAATTATCCATTAGTCATTTTTGACATGTAGAAGTCAGCCACACCTTAATACGACTAACAGTGTGGCCAATATGACTCAAAGAGGGGTTTTTACTAAAAAATGGCATTAATTAAAGTAAAAAAACAAGTGACATACCAAAAACTAATTAAACATATTTTTTTATTATTTTGATTCTTTATGAAAATGATCCCTAAGTCATTTTTGATTTTTTGGAATGAACCACACCTCAATCCGACACACACTATGACCGACATGACTAAAAGTGACTGTAATTAGTTTTAAATTGACATTTTTGCTGAAAAGGCGTCACTCGCTGAAAAACAAGAAAACGTGCTCCGATTTTCTTGATAATTTAGGATTGATATTCATAAGGAACATATGACTTGTATGATGTGTAGTCATGTAAAATTGATGCACGATGTGACCTGTATGGCTCAAAATGTTTGTTTCCAGTTTGAAATGACATTATAGTAGAAAGACAAAACTGGGATACTAAAGACTAAGAAAACACATTACATTGTTCTGATAATTTAGGAAATGATCTATAAGTCATTTTTGATGTTTAGGATTCATCCAAAACTCCTTTTTATGCACGGTGTGGCCAATATATCTCAAAGTGTCTCTTTTTATTTAAAATTAACATTAATTTTAGTAAAAAGTACAAGTGACATACTTAAAACCAATAAAATGTATTTGGTTTGTATTAATAATTTATGAAAAAATAAATATGAGTCACTTGATACATGTAAGAATCAATTTTACCTCAATACGATGCATGGTGTGGCCGATATATCTCCAAATGTGTCTTTTTATATTAAATTGATATTAATTTAAGTAAAACAAACCAGTGACATACTAAAATCAAAGAAAATACATTTGGATTATTTTGATACTTTAACGAGATTATCCATATGTCATTTGTCACATAAAGAAAAAAACACACCTCAATCTGATGCACGGTGTGACTGGTATGACTAAAAGTGTCTATTATCTATTTGAAATTGGCATTTTAGCTCAAAATGTGTCACTCACTAAAAAAGAAGAAAAAAGACTCTGACTATCTTGATAATTTAGGGAAGTGATTCCTAAGCCATTTTTGATTTCTATAAAGCATTCTAATGTGAAACTGATGCACGATTCAACCGACATGACTCAAAATGCATGTTTCTAGTTCGAAATGACATTTTAGAAAAAAACAATAATGACATACTGAAAACCAAGAAAACACATTCCGATTGTTTTGATACTTTAGGAAATTGATCCATCAGTAATTTGTGACAAGTAGGAATCAACCAAACCTCAATATGATGCATTGTGTGACCGGTATAAATCCAAATGTTTCATTATTTAAAATTGATATTAATTTTAATAATAGAACAAGTATCAAAATCAAAACCAAGAAAATACATTCATATTGTTTTAATATTTTAGGACAAAAATCCATAACTCATTTATGATGTGTATGAATCAACCCCACCTCAATACGATGCGTGGTGTTAGTTATATAACTCAAAATGAGTCTTTTTTTATTAAAATGGATTTTTAATTAATGTATTCTTTCATATTAATATTTAATTTTTTATTTATAATATTACTAACATAATATTTATTTTCATATATAGGAAGATTATTTTTCTAGAGTTTGGATGATTTGTTCAAAAACTGATTCCATGAGAGGTAATTTTTGAGAGGGGGTCAAATGCGTTAAAAGATGAAACATTAATGTTTTTAACTATTTTTGGATAATTGTAAATTTAATTATATAAAACACTATTTGAAATGTATATTGCATTGTTTTTTTATATATACCATGGAAGAATACTTTTTCATTCATGATTTCAATTAAATATATATAGCATTATTTGAAATTACAATTTTTTATTGGTATGTTGTTATATTAATAGCACACTACAGTCCGCTATTTCAAGTGCTGATAAAGGTTGGCCTTTATCAGCACTAAAATAGTTCTGTTAAAGGGGAGTATTTATCATCACTTTTTTATGTATAGTAATTCATTAAAATATATATTTAATAAATTTAATATAATTTTTAGTAATATATTAATATTAATATAAATAATAGACTCCAATATATATATATATATATATTTGTTTAAATATTCAATACATATTCATATAAATATATGTATACATAAATTTTATTTTTTAATGTAAATAAAATTTTTATATCACTAAAAATGGGCATTGAGATGGAACCATTGTCGGACACATATGTCTCCAGAAGAAACTATCTAATATAAGCTACATGTTGGAAGATGGTTTTTTTATTATCAATATATTCTTATTTTATCTTGTTTACCACCATCTCTATTTGAGGGAAGTAAATGATATGGGATGCATAGTGAAATATACATTTAAGTGGTCGGATAAAATAAACACACCATCGCATATTTAGCATCGAAAACATAGGTTTCATTTGATATTGTAAAATATTTAATATTTTTATTTTTCAAATATTCATTATAAAGTATTTTAAAAAAAATTCATTGTTAAGGGAAAACAAATTATACATAATATATTTACCATTAAATTAATTTTAAACAAATAATATAAAAGAATGTTTTTTTCCAAAAAATATATCAATTTCATTTTTATCAATTGAAAAATAATCCATGTATATAATTCAACACATTTTAAATATATTTTTAAAATATGAAAACATAAAATATTTTATCAAACCATATATAAATTTAGTTTTTTATGTATGTATTTACAATTAGAAAAAAATATCCATGTTTTGTAAAATTAATCCAGAGTAGGACACCACCAAGAAACGTCTTGTGAGTCAGAAAATGATAAAACCCTAACCAAAATCCAACACCCCAAAATCAACAACTTATATTGATGATCTTTTCAAAAAAATGTGGTGTTGTATTTTGAGTTTGTCAGTCTTAAAATAAATAAATAGAGATGATGGTGGAGAAATGAGAAATCATTTAGAGATTTTGAATCATCTTATAATTAAGATGATTTGGATATAAATGATTGTGGAAATGTAAATTATAAATTATTTTATTTTATATTATTTTTGAAAATGTTAACAATAAGATGGAAGATAAATTAAAACCATTCCTTTTATTTTACTAAATTATTGTATCCAAACAAAACTAGCGAAATAAAAATAATAGAATATGAAACGAAAAATAGGTTTTTTAATTAAAATAAAGAGTGTATATGCCTGGGTCAGCAGAAACAGAATCATATTCTGTAGTAAAAAAATCAAAAAGGTGTACATTGGGGAAGATGGAGCGGATCTATAATAGTAAGGAGGGAGCTACATGTGATCACATTGGTAGTCAACATCCTTGTGGTGTTGGGTTGTCCAGGAACACTGTGTATAGAAGAATCAGGAGGATATAGAGGGGAAATGGGGTCGGTGCATCCATAATCTCATGTATGAATAAAACCACTAGGACACCAATCAAAATGGCCTTCAAGGCTCTAGTACATAGGGAGGAGTTTGGTGAACGAAGGATGAAGAGCATAGCAAGGGAGCAAAGGGTGTGGAGGAGGAGCATCAAGGGAATGGTGTGGGAGATGAAAGTGGACATCGTCTCACCCCAGTACTCTACCTGAAGAATCCTGATGATAACCTAGATAAGATGAGGAGGGGGAGAATGTTTATGGTAGTGGGGTGGGAGATGAAAGGGGACACCATACCCCCTTTTCACTTTACCTGAAGAATCCATATCAGAACCCCGATAAGGTTCAAGAAATATATTAATTTCAAGGCTTCCAAACACCACACATGACACTTTTATAATGATCTCATTCTATACGTATTTTTGCATTTTTCCGATGTATTTCTGGAATCTTATCCAAGATCCTATAGGGGTTCTTCAGGTTAACTATCAGGGAAGGTATTTTCCCCATTCGACACCAACCACAATGACATGAACCTATTCCTCCTCGTACTTTTATTAAGCTGCATGGAATACGTATTTCCTGATTTATTACCACACTCACCCTACATCGCAGCCTTGAAGGCCATATCGTTCGAAGTCCTAGTGATTTTATTGATACCGGAGCTCATCACCACATTGATCATCTTTCTCCCCATCCTCATGCTACTCCTCTTTCTACTTCTATACATGGTGTTTCAAACACACTTATATAACCATCCCATTCTATACGTATTTTCACATTGTTCTCTGGCTGAAGTTGTCTTTCCTGATCCTTCTACATGTTCTGGTAGGGCTTCTTTAGGTTAATTATTAGGGTAAGATGGTGTCCCCTTTTGACTCCCACCCCACATCCATGAATCTCCTCCTCCTCTCCATTTTATTGTACCCAATTCTATAATATTTCTGAATTTATTACTACTCTCCCCACTCTGCACTAAAGCCCAGAACATTACTGATCTTCCTTTTCCTTAACATCCCTGGGCATTTTAGGGTGTTAAAATTGTATTAAAAAACATGAAAATATTAATATGATTATTTCTATTGAGTGTCTTTAATATAGACCATAAATAAATAGAATAATGCAATAAATCTAATGTGGATGAAAAAATGTTACTTTGAAAAAAAAGACATAAAACAATGGTAATGATATTTATTGTGGCCTTTAGGGGTATTACACATATTAAAAAAAATTGAAACTAGTGTATTTAATATTTAAATTTAGACGACATGAAGAAATGAAAAACAATAGTTATGGGAATAAAACCAAAAGGGAAAAAAAGAAAAATGGATTACCTGAAGTTTTTTTCAAAACCTTTTATGGGAATAAGTATAAATTATAAAGAATAACAAACATTTAAAAATTAATATTTGGTATACATTTGAATATATATGTATATTTAATGGATAATTAAATACATAAATATCTTTAGATGTTAGGATAATTAAAATTATAAAATAAATTGAATTTATAAAAAATAATGATAAAATGTTATATAGTTAATATAGTTTCAAGCTACACATTCATTCCATCAATGTTCAGTTCGTTGTTTAAACCATTTCAGGCATTCCATGAACTATTTTTTCATACCATAGTCATTTGTGTCTCCCATAGTACCTGAAATTCCAAACAAGAAAAACTGGTTTAATAGAGGTTTTTAGTGGTGATTTAAACCACTGATAAATAGTCACTGGTGATTTCTAATAGTGTCATGTATTTGGGTGTTGGGAATCATTTCTCAAATGGTATTTAACAAATGTTTAAACCATCATAAAATATTTAGCGATGGTTTTCTATTTTTTTATTTTGTAAAATTTATTATTTATTAAATATTGAAAAAAAATATAAATGTATATATATATTTTAATGTATATAAATATTCATAAATATATATTTGAAGAAATAAATTTTCATTAAATATATAATATAGACATATATTTCTATATAAATTATTAAATATAACAATATATATATATATGCCAATATAATATATATATATATATATATATATATTAATAATATTTATATATATATTAACATAAATAAATACGTATAATTATCTATAAATATATAAAAATATAAAGACATTTACATAAATATATATAAATTCATATATATTAATAATGACATATAAATATAGATAAATATATATAAATACACACACACAAATATATATATCTATATATAATTAAAGATAATTATATATAAATATAATTATAATTATAAATAAAAACCCATATAAATATACATCAATACACATGCACATAAATATATATATGTATTCCCACATAATATATATAAATATATACAAATAAATAACAAATAATATATAATATATAATATATAATATATAAATATGCACACACACACACAGATATACATTTTATTTTATATATATACCTACATAACATATATATATATATAAATATAAAAAAATAGATATAAATATATTTAAAAAATATTTACAATTTATAATTAACAATCAATGATTATAAAATAATTAGAATTTAATATATAAAAAATAAAAAATATTAATTAATAATTCTTAAATATTTAAATCTTAAAAAAAATAATAATAAGTTCTTATTAAATAATGAATAATAACAAATAAAAAATAATGAAAAATATTAATAATAATATTAATAACATAATAATAACAATAATTATAAAAATAATATTAACAAATAAACTATTGTGAAATTTATCGAACGCCGATTGAAACCACAAAGCATTTTGAAACCAGAAATGTAAGATCGACCATAGGCTATGTTCATCGTTAACAAAGCAAGCATTGAATTTGCGTATAATGATGATATTAACAAATAGAAATATAAATATAAAATAAATAAAACAAGTAGAGACCACAATGTAGTGCCCAAAGTCCGTCATATTTCATTAACAAATCGTCATATTTATAGAGATCATGATATCTGGTCCAATGGTGAGAATATGAATGGTTGGAAATTAAGAGGTGAATAAATTGGTAATTTAGGATTCATCATTATTGTCATAATTATGACATCTATTAATAATTTTTCAAAACACTATCCCTTGGATGTCATAATTTCATGGAACCTTATTTAATCTTTAATTAACAAACCCTGTGGGAAAAATAAGTGAAGCCAGAATAATTGTATTCCTTGTCATGCTGCCTCATTAAAAACCTTAACAGGAAAACCCAGTGGGAAAAACCTGATTAATGGAAAAAGAGTACAGTGTTCCCAACTCACCCGGATTATATCATTTAATTATTCATTTTGGACATCAATTAATATTATTATTTAATTATGACTTCAGGCCATGGGAGAAATTCCATAGGTAGTAATGAATGGTCTTGTTAAAAATTAAAACTCATGGGGAATGCCAAAAATTGACATTAATTATACATATCAATAATAATTTATAACATTCCCTTTGATATCTATTATGATTCTTGATTGCTTCATTAAAATCCTCATCAAGGAAAAACCCTTCACTGGAAAAAATCTTGATTAGGGAAAAATAGTACAATAACATCAAGTCCCAAGAGTGATGCCTTATTAAAAAACATATCAAGAAAACCTAGTGGAAAAAAACTTGTCTAAGGGAAAAAGAGTAAAACAGTTACATCTCCCATTCTTAGTAATCATCACTACATCATACTTATGGAATGTACATGATCAATTCATAACCAAAACTTTATGTTTTGAATTTCAGAAAAATAATAATGTATACCATTTGGATTTCAATGAATAGGGAAGAACATTACCTTGAATCATAATATGATTTATTATTATTTTCAAGGTACATATGCACATGTACAAATATATCCTTCATGGATAAAAAAATTTTCATTTATATTTAATCCTTTTGGGATATGTATGTCCTTTCTCAAGCCCTTATTTGTGAAATTTATCACTCTTGGAAGCAAGAGGTTTAATTATTCATTAAGGGTAAACCCATTAAAAAATTTAATATTTCATCTTGATGATGATTAATTCAATATACAAGGACATTCCATGTAATTTCATGATCAAATTATTCATTTATTTTAGAAAAATATTCAAGATTTAAGATATTTTTCAAAACACATTAATAATATGATGAATACAATGATTCATACATGAGATGATAAATTAAATTTATATTCTTCTTTAACTTAATATGGATAAATCTTATTCAGTTCCCCATATTATTTATCAGATTGGGTGAAAGTTCCATAATTTTTAATATGCATCTAGAATTTCAAACCCTTATAGGATTTATATAAATATAAAAATAAGGAAGAATATAAGATCATTGATATTCAATAGTCTTTATAGTTTGAATAATCAATCCATAACTTTATATGCTGAACATTTCATAAGTTCCTTTAATAATTTTGTCCAACTATTATTATGTTGACATCTGTCAAAATTCATTACCATCAATGAGTTTTAAAAGCGTTCAAAGAAAATTTATCATCAACAACATTTCATTGAGATCCCAGGATTTTACTAGTATGAGTGTCACTTCAGAGAGAATATCTAAAAAGATATAATGTTGCTGATATATTCAATTTCCTCGTGATGAACATTTATTTTATATAATCAGTTCAACCTCACATTAGGTGTGTATAATCAGACAATTGGTTTCTAACACTTTACATCCATGTGAGTCTTGTGAGCATCTTCTCAGTGGTTCTACATGACCATATAATATAAGATACTCAATATTTCCTTTAATCAACATGCATAGCATGAAATGTATACTCGCTAGTAAAAAATAACACATCTGATCATTTAGTGGATGTATCTTTCATATAGATGGATCAGGTGGTGGTTGGGTGTGCCCATAAAAACTTCTTTCAGAAGTATATAATAAATTTACATTCATAATAGATACTAATGATATAAATAATTTTCCTCAAAAAATGTGTACCTCAACGTAAATTATCATACATGGGGAATTCATAATCACTTAATGATAATAAATTCATTGATGATTTTGTAGACATGAATCCATTAAATAAATTCATCATTCTCCACCTAATGGATGTCTACTATGTCATCAATAAATATATGCTCATGTATACATGAATCAATATCTATCAATATAATTTATCTTGGATAGCCTAAACCATCATGACATATATTTAATGTGTTAGGATCAATAAACTTCTGGTTTACAATTATTGATTTGATTGTACATAACAAATTATTTGTAATCACTTTTATGAATGCTTGTTAAATATCAAGGTACCTATTTTTTCTGTACATGATATTAATTTTCAATAATATCATTCATTTTCATCATCGAGACTTCATATATAACAAAGCAATAAGAATTTGTAATACTATGTAGGAATATATTCTCTCTTTTGGAGTCCTAAATTAATATTCCCTACCAGTAAATGTACTTATACAGGCATATACTAATGCATATATGGGTTCTTTTGAAGCATTTAATCAAAATAATATTTGTAATTATTTTTCTTCAAGATTGACACATATAATATATACAGAATCTTTCATCGTAAAATCTCATATTTGTCATTAAAATTTCCACTTATGGTGGTTGATGAATCCATAATAAAATAATAATGGGTTAGGCCCATCACCAAGTGGATTATTGCATAATTTAGAACTTCTGGCCAAAATATTTCAGAACTTCTGACCCAAATATTATTTTACAATACATCTACCTATGATAGGAGACCCCACGTCTTTTGAATATCATGAATGTGGTAGTGATAACTAATGTGGATGAATCTTCTGGATTCACAACACATACCTTATCACCCTCCAAATTAATAATTCATATACAACATTCACTTTATCAAATAAAGGAGAAATCATTTGATCAAACCTCATAAACTCTCAAATATTCATTATATCACAAATTATATCAAATTTTTCATGAATACTTTCATTCACATCAAGGAATGAGATATAGTAATTAAAACTACATTCACAATTAGGAATGAATCCATTCATCGGATTTCATGATCCATGAACAATAATTTATTATTTATCATTAATGATCATCCATTATAAAATATAAATTTTATTGATTATGATGTTCAATTATTTAACCACATTAGGTGGTAAAATAATTTTCATAATATATAGAAAATTGTCAAAACATTGTAATTCAATCATTTAATTTTGGAATTATATGATCAATAACATCCACTTTAAGTGATAAATGAATTACATTAGATGATATTGATAATCCATAAAAATATGATAAAATTATAATGTTTCCATGGATATTCTTTCTGCAAGATCAATAGATGATAAATTAATATAATCTTCAATATAATATCAAAGGTAATTATTTTCATATCATCCTTTAGGGATGCATTATTTTATAAACATTAATAAAATTCATTATTCTATTTAAATATTTATTGGCATAAAACCACTTCTAGTGGTTATGTAATTATTATTTACTATAAAAAATATAACACAATGATCCTTTGCATAACATTATATTCATCTCAAACAATATTTATAATAAAATCATCTATATTTGCATTCTCATCAGGGAATGAAATTAATCATTTTTTTAAATATTCTCATTCACTCTAGTAAACAGAATAAAATTATTTGTTCGCGTTTTATAGTGTCTTCAAGATAATTGCATGAATATTCAATTCAGAAATTTCATCAATTTCATCCACTTCAAGGGATTAATGTATATAAAATATATTTACTCTTGTTCATCAGGAATATTTGATTTCTCTAAAAAAATTATAAGAAATAAAAAAAGGGAAGAAATAAAATAGAATATTTACAAATATTAAAAGTAAATATCATCTTCATTATGACAATTTATATATTATAATAAAACTCATCACCTTCAGGGTGAAAAAATAAACAAGGGAGATGAAATTTCATAGTTCATGGAATTATTGGCGATCTTCAGATCAGCGTATGAAAGGTATGTGAAGATCAACAAACATCGTCTCAACGTACGATGGGTACGTGATGTTATTTAAACATTATCTCGACATAAAATGGTTACGTGATGTTCATCATTCAACAGCTCGACATATGATGGGTACGTGATGTTCATCATTCAACGGATTGACGTACGATGAGTACATGATATTTATCATTCAATGGAGAGATGTACGATAGGTACACGATGTTCATCATTCAAAGGCTCGACGTACGATAGTTATGAAATGTTCATCATTCAACCACTTGTGGTGCTATAGTTATTTATTCATTTGTTGAATGAGGTTTTTCTTGGCATCAACCACATTGGTTATTAATTGAACACATTCTAAGTAGGGAATGAAGTGAAATATGTCAACCGAGTGTCATTACAGCTCTTCAAGAGCTCATTATTTTTCCCGCACCAACAATTAAGAAAATCATATATTATTTCAGATTTATCAAGAGGGGAAAAATAAATGTAACAATATCTTAAATATAAAACAAGGCTTATCTTTTGACATAGCTCCTCGAATGAGTGGGTTCTATGCGCAGACTAAGGAGTATGTTAAAACAATAATGTGACATACCTTTTTCCCATAAAATATTTCTTATGTCGATGATGGGGATGAAGGCATCATTATCACGATGCACAATGTGGAGAAGGCTATCATGCTGATAATGTGTTGTGAAATTGATCGAATTACGGTTGATTCTATGAATCATTTAAAATCCGGAAATGTAAGATCAATTGTAGGTGAAGTGCATCATTGATTAAGCGAGCGTTGAATTTGTCTATGACGATGATAATAGAAAATGGAAATAAAAATATAAAATAAATACAACAACTAGAGAACACAGTGTAGAGTCCATAGTCTATAATATTTCATTAACATATCTCCATATTTATAGAGTACATGAGATCTAATCCAATGATGATAATATGAAAGGTTGGCCATTAAGAGAGGAATTAATTGGGAATTTAGGAGTCATCATTATTGTCATAATTATGACATCCATTAATAATGTTTTATACCCAGAACAATTAATAATATATAAATATAATTTAAAATCTAAATACATTTTTAAAAAAATTAAATGTTTCCACATATTATTAACTGTTAACATAATTCATTGTGTAATGAATAATCACTAAAAAATCATCATGAATTTTCTATGGTTTTCTAAAACTTTTTCTTAAAAAATAAGAACTAAAAATTTAGCATTGTTTTTAAAAACTGATGTTAAATAAAACACCACTAAACACCATTTATTTTTATAGTGTCCTTCCAGCATACTCACAACCATTTCTAATCTCAGAATCATCACCTTATACCATGTTTCCCTTACCACCAAAGCTTTTCCTTGAACAAAAATTCCAAGGACTTCTAACTTGTGATTGAGGAAGTATAATCACATCGTTAAAATGTATTCATGCACATTAAGCACTAACCATTATCAATGATAAAATAAAATCACTAATAAAAGTGGTACTTGTATCTACACTTACTAAAATAACTAATAAACATGGTCTTTATGAATGCTACAGAAGCGCTGATGAAGGATGGTTTTATTTAGTATTTTTTAGCATTGATTAAGACTAGCTTTGTAAGAATTTTCTTAGCCTTTATCTGTGCTTTTTTTCTTGCACTAATAAAGGATCCCTTTATCATAATTGCTTATTGCACTATTAAAAAGTGACCTTCATAAAAAATATAATTTCTAAAAAGTCACATATTAGTATATAAATATATTTTTATTGAAATATATAAAATATATTTTCCTAAACATGATTTATATGATACTGAATAAGTATTGACACATAATATATAATTTATTTAGTAAAAATGGTTTAAAAATAATTAAAAACTAATATTAACTATTAATTTTTAAATTGTAATTAATTAATAGTTATTTAATAACAATTTGGTGATATAAATAAATAAATAATTAATTAATTAATATTTTAAGATAAGTTGAAAATGTGACTTAAAATTCAAATGACCATAAGTCTTTATCCAAATGTACTCTTTTGATCCATGAGATATGAAATTGAATCTATAGAAGATCTAATCATTTTAAAGACCCAAAGGAACCCCAATATATGTATTTTCTATGTAAAAAAATTATGAAAGGCCTCCAAAACTGGGTTTTTAGTAGGGATAACCCGATTATTCAACATTCGATGAAACTTTTTTTAGAGGGTATTATTGTACTTTTTCTATAGAGACGTAATTTATATCCAGGATTTAGTTTCATATAGGTATTATGGTGTTCAAATATTAACATTTTTCATATTTTAGTACTATAAAACAGGGTTTTATCAGTGCTAAAAAATATTGTGTCGACGTTAAATAAGAACTGATAATCGAGGCCATATTAGAAGGGGATCCCTTTTATCAGTGCTCAAAAAAGTGCTGATAAATGATTCTTTTATCTGTACTAAAATAATGTCTAATAAGAGGATAATTTTATTAGTGCTAAAAAAATAAAAAATGAAAGTCCTAGAAGGCCTCTTATGGATCCTAACTGGACATCTAGATCAAAAGTTATGGTTGTTTGATGTTCAAGTCAAGTTTTCAACATATCTTAAAATATTAATTAATTATTTGATCCAAATGTCTGTTTAGTATCCATGTGATATGAAATTGAATCTATGGAAGATATATTCATTTTAAAGACTTAATGGAACCCCAATGTCTATATTTTCTAAGTAAAAAAAGGATCGGATGGCCTCTAAAACTGAGTATTTTGTTAGAATACCCATATTTTTTAATATTTGATGAAATTTATTCATATTTAAGAGGGTCTTCTTGTCCTTTTTTCAATGGATACATAATTTATATACATTATTTTGTTTCATATAGATATTATAGTGTTCTAATATTATATATTTTTTATATTTCACTACTACAAAACAAGGTATTATCAGTGCTAAAAAATCTTTTATCAGCCACAAAAAGTGCTGATAATCAAGGTGGTATTTAAAAGGGATCCCTTTTATTAGCACTCAAAATAACTATGATATAATTCAAAAAAATAAAAAAATTCCATGAATTGAAGGGTTTACCCATCCCCTTTTAACAATGCTTGGACCCTTTCAACAATGCAAAGAAGCCCCACCCATGCGCGCCACCAACATCCCTTTAACAACCCTAGGAGCACCCCCTCCCTATAATACCACTACTGAAAACTACCCCAGCTCGCACACCCCTACCTCTACATGGATTTGGACGTGAGACCTCTCCCATACATGACTGAACCTTCACCACTCATCCATCTTGTTTCATTCTCCCTTTAATGATATATCAATTTATTTAATTTTATATATATATAGTTATATTTATTCATTTATTAATATATATTAATATCAAAATAAAAATATTTAGTTATATTAATATAAACATATCTAGTTAGTTTTATATATATATATATATATATTTATATATATATTCATATTTTTTATAGGTATATTTATTCATATATTAATAAATATTTATAAGATTTGTTTCAGATACATGTATAAAATATGTTTTCTCATGTGTGTTTATAAATAAATAAATACAAGATACATACACACATATATATATATTATATACATGTGTGTATCTGTATGTATAATTATACATATTTATATATATTTACATATATTATATATTAATATGTATATTCATATGTTAGAATATAATGATAATATATATCAGTTTTTTATTACAGACACACACTAATATATATACTCACACACACACATTATATAGGAATATAAATATTAATATATTTGTGTTTTAAATAAAATAAATATTAATTTTTATTTATATAAGGCTTATATATTGAGAAATACATATTATATGTAAATATTATTAATTATTTATCTGAAAAATTAAATTTTTATGTGTGAATATATAATATATATATTTATATATTTATATATATGATTATAAATAATAGTAAATTATGATAAATGGTCAAATTTTAAAGTCATAATATCAATATGAATGTAATCCCTATGAATAAATTTAGTCTCCACTAGAAAATGGAAAAATACCCCCCTTAAAAGAGGATGATATTCCATCGAATGTTAAACAATTTGGATATCATAACTAAAAAATCAGTTTGGAAGTATTATAAGACTTTGTTGGTCTCAAAAAATGCAATATAAGTCTCTCCTTTATCATTAGTTGGTAGAGCTTGTCGTAGGATTCAATTTGATATGTGGCAGAGCTCAAACGGACACCTAGATCAAAAGTTATGGTCGTTTGAACTTTGAGTTATGTTTTCAACTAATTTTAGATATTTTATTAGTTTTTTGATTTTTAGTATCTTTCAAATGTTATTAAATGATTATTACAATATATTTATTATAACTTTATCAATTAATAATACTTTTTAAAGAATTTTATAATTCATTTCACCAAATATCTTATATATTAGGGGTAAATGTCTATTTATAAATACCTAAAACATATTTAAAAAATATATATTATATTTATATCAATATAAATAAATGTATATATTTATATATTAATATATTATTGTTATTTTTTTAAATATACCCTTTATCAACACTAGTAAAAAAGCGATGAAAAGAACCCCCTTTATCAGCGATACTAGAAAAGCACTGATAAAGGGAGTCCCTTTAACAGCACTAAAAAAAAGCATTGATAATGGGGTGCCATTATCAGTGCTAAAAATCACTGATAAAGGAATACGTTTAACAGTGATTTTTTAGCATTGCTAATGGGTGGCTCTGCGAAAACCTATTTTTTTGTTAGTGCTTTTTAGTTATTTAAATTTAAAATATATACATATATATTGTGGAAAACATATGATATCCAAATTATCATTAATGCTTTCGATCGATGTGCATGGGCTCTTTATGTTTTTTGATCTACTGTGGAAACCTCGGACAGATGGAATCTAAACTATACTATTGTGAGTTTCCCATTATTGGAAATGAATGTAATCGCATTACCCATTTTCCTATCTCTTTATGGGGTGGTTGGGATCCCTTTTTATGGTTTTCTTGTTTTTCCTCCCGACTTGTGTAATGTTTCTTTGGCTAATCATTTAATATAAGTCCTAACTTTCCAATATATATATAAACATATATTCATATATATATATATATATATATGTTGATATATAAATTTAATTGTATAAATAAAAATTTAAACATACTTTTATATTAAATTTATTTTTAAATATATATATATATAAATGAATATTAATTATCCGTTTTATTTAAAACACAAATGTATCCATTTTATTTTCCATATAAAAATTTATTAATATTTTTATACGTACAAAATTTCACCTTGAATCCCCGAGTGCCGAGAGAGGAGATCCATCTTGCAAAGGGAATAGGGGGAAAATCCCACACACGGAGCATGTGGAGGGAATAGAAGTCTGCTTCAATGTGAACGATACCATGAAATGTCCCTGTGAAATGTTTTAGGGACAAGACACCATAACGCTCTATAATTTCCATTGGCGATGTGCTACCATCAAGCTCTGCCACCACCAACTTCCACTGTCACCTCTGACCGATGTCTCTTTCCATCGATTGTTATGATGAAGATTTTTTTCCAGATGTTGCACACTATTGTTTTCAATGGTGGATGGTTCACCAACCACGCCTAAAATCATGGTAGGTGGAACCCATTTGATTTGTCCATGATAGGTTGCATCCATGAGAGAAGTCATAGGTAGTTGGGGGATTTGTGGGGGTCATGTCAAACTTGACAACTCCCAGCATGCCTATTTAAAGAGGGCTAGGGGATATTCCATGATAATCAGTTATTCCATGAGATATCTTACATCCAAGGGAGCCTTGGGAGGTCCATGTGTAAGGATGAAAAAGTGGTGTGGGAGGAGTACAATGTAACCTTTGTTTTTGTGCAATAAAATGCATTTTTTCTCCTTCTATTCATCTCTCTTAGTTGTCAGCAAACCACAAAAAGTGGTATCAGAGGGATTTTTGGTGCAATGCGGGTTACCAACTGAGTTTTTTAATGAGTGAAAAATAAAAGTTGCTTGAAATCTCATTTTGAATGCAGATTTGGAAATTTCATGCAGATCCAATTTCAATGGTGGAAATAGTGTCACAAACAGAGCTAAATTGACCTTCCTAGGCTTTGTCAAACATCGGTAAAAATTTTAAGAGCTTCAATACCCCTTCCTAGAGAATAAGTTATTGTTCTGGTGCCAGAAATATTTCCAGTGAAAGTCTAGCAGCTACTCCGGCTTGCCACGTCATTTCCACGTCATTGGGAAATCTCTCCCATTGATATTGTTTTGATCATATCTTGATCAATCAGTGTCCGATTTCGATGATACCAGAGTCGGTTACATCATTTTTGACCATTCAGGATGTAACGGTGAGCTCCATTTTTCCATATTTTGCACCTACATTTTCAGAATTGAAATTCAATGGAGGGACCATCCACAGGAGGTGGTCGAGGGGCCAAAAACGGATTCCAAATCCAAATCAGGTCTATAGATGGTATTATAACATCATAAAATTTCTATCATTGTGGTATAATGGGTCACATGAAGAAGAACTATCAAGGGTTTCTATAAGAAACGGGTTAATGTATCCACTGACAAAAAGGAGATGGCGACACGCACATGACAGTCTCCAGAGAAATCATGCTTTTCTATAAAGAAAAAGAAGACACATGCCTTCATACATCTGACCAAGATATAGAATGGTTAGTCGATACTACAACATCATACCACGTCACTCTAGATCATGAGTATTTCTTGAATTATCAAGATAGTGACATTGGTGCAGTCAAGATGGGACATACCAGTTGAACAGAGATTGTTGGCATGTGTGATATCCCAATCCAAATGAACATTGAATACACAATCACCCTAAATGATGTTCAGAATGTTCCAAGCCTTTGACTCAACCTATTATCATATATAGCCTTTGATCGACTATGGAAAGACAACATATTCAGCAATGGAGCATGGATGATATTAAAAGGATCCATTGTCATTTCTTGAGGATATATATGCGGTATGTTGTACAAAACTCTTGTGAATATGTGTGCAGACAGCCTCAATGCAGTGGAAGGAGAGACGTCATCCATTATGTGGCATATGAGACTCAGCCACATGAGTTAAAGGGGGTTATCTAGTTTGACAATGAAGAAGTACATCAATATTGAAAAAAGATTCATCACTTGATCATTGTAAACACTAATTGTATAGGAAGCACCATAGAGTCTCATTCAATACTAATTCATCATGGAAATCAGATTTGTTGGATCTCATGCACTCTGATGTTTACGAACCCATGGAGGTGGATCTACTGGGAGGTAATAAATATTTCATACCCTTTATTGATGATGCATCTCGAAGGGTGTGGGTATTCTTCATGTGGACGAAGGACCAAGTTCTGGACTACTTCAAGATTTTCCATGTCATGTTGGAGTGTGAAAATCGAAGGAATCTGAAGTGTATTCATTCATACAATGTAGGATAGTACACATCCAAAGAATTTGATTCCTATTATTGGAATTAGGGAATCCTACATGATTGGATGGTCCCATGAACCCCAAAACACTACAGAGTTGGAGAAAGGATGAACAGAACCATCATGGAGAAGGTCAGAAGCAAGATGAGTTGGGATAATACCCCTAATCCATTCTGGAGAGAATCTATTCAGTATACATGCTACCTCATCAAGAGATCACCATTGGTTCCAATGAATTTTGAGATCACACAAAAGATATGCTCTGGTAAACACTGTTCTTACTCCCATTTATGATTATTTGGATGTTTGTAATTTTCACATGTATCCAAGGAGCTCAGGAATAATCTAGATGCGAGATTTCTTCCATGCTTGTTCATTGACTATGGAGATGAGGAGTTCAGATAAAATCGTTGGGACTCGAAGGAGATGAACATGATCAAAATAAAATATGTTGTGTTCCATGAGAACTAGATGATTGAAGACATTTAAAATCCTAGAATGTCTCCAAGGGAATGTGTCGAGGACTCAATTCATAATCCAACACCTATACCAACACCACCTATCATGGAAGATGAATAGGTCTAATAATTCACATAGATAGTGGACCAAGAGGTAGTTTAATATGATATTGAGAAAGGGTGCACAAAATCATCTCTATAAGAAGTTGCAAAACCATCACAGGATCTTGGTGATGTTGTGCCTCATAGACCAAAAATTTCATATGATTGATGATCTGCATGAAGAAAGATTCCATCAAAAAAATATGCAGAGTCATATTATATATTTCTAACCAATGAGGGGGAGCCAAAAGGATACTAGGAAGTAGTGTCTCATCCTAAAAATCTCAACTTACTGCATGCAATGGATAATGAGATGGATTCTTTGATGAAGAACAAATCATATGATTTGGTGGAATTGCCCAAAGATACGAAGGCACAAACGAACAAATGGGATTTTAGGCTGAAGAAGGATGGTAGAAAAAAGGGTTCAAGAACAATGCTCACTTATTTTTTAGGAGATTCATTTATAATAGAAGGAGTTTATTTTGATGATATCTTTTCACCCTTCATGAAGATGGCTTCAATCCGAGTTATTTTTTGGATTGGTAGATATCTTTTAAATTGATCTTGAATAGATGTATGTGAAGACAACATTTCTTCATGGTGACCTCTCTGAGGAGATTTATATGAAGCAACATAAAGGTTTTGAGGTTTCCGGATAAGAAGAACTCATCTTAAAATTGAAAATAAGCTTGTACAGACAGAAACATTCTCCCAGACAGTGGTACAAGAAGTTTGACTCAATCATAGCAAATCATGGATACAAGAGAAAACAGAAAGACCCATGTTTTTACATATAGATATTTAAAGATGGTTACTTTCTTTGTTCTTCTACTTTATGTTGATGACATGTTTATTATCGGGAAGCATGAAGTGAATATAATCAAGTTGAATAATGATTTATCCAAGTATTTTGATATGAAGGACTTGGGAGAATCTCAACAAATTTTAGGGATGAAAATAATTCATGACATAAAGGGGAAGCTGTTATTGCTATCTTAGGAGAAGTATGTTGAATGTGTTTTGAAACATATCAATATAGACAAAGCTAGACATGTGAGAATTCCTTTTCATGGCCATTTGAAGTTGACTAAGATTTCATGCCCATCATCCATGGAAGAAATATAGGTGATGGAGATGATACCATACTCCTCGGAAGATGGAAGATTGATGTATGTTATGGTGATTCTGAAACCTAAAATTGATCATACAGTGGAAATCATGATTCTATTTCTCTCTAATCCAAGGAATAATCACTAGGATACAGTCAAATGGATTCTGAGGTATCATACATGTACATTAAATCTATTCTTGTCATATGGGGGATTCGAACCTATCTTGGAGGGATAAAAAATGCAGATATGACTGGAGATCCGGATATCATGAAATCTTCATTAGAAAACACCTATACTTTTTCAATAGGAGTTGTATCATGGCATCAAGTTTGTAGAAGTGTGTTGCTTTGTCCACGACAGAAGTAGAGTGCATTGCAACTTCTTTTGTTAGTAAGGAGATTTTGTGGCTAAAGCATTTTCTACAAGATATTAGAATCATCTAGATAGAGTACATGGATCATTGTGATAGTCAAAGTTCATTGGACTTGAGAAAGAACTCTAGGTACCATTCCCAGGTGAAGCACATTGACATTTTCTATTATTGGATACGCGAAGTGATGGATTGATTGCTACATGACTTATTAAGATCCACACAAAAGAGAACCTAAAGGATATGTCGACAAAGATGGTTTTTGAGAGAAGTAAGAACTTTATAGATTCTCTAGTATATTGTAGCTGGATAGGGAGAATTGATGGAGATTTTTTTCAGCTGTTTCCCACCATTTCTGTTTAAGGTGGATGGTGCACCAACCCCAAATAATTTAAAGGTAGGTGGTAGCCATGGGATAATTCCATAGTAGGTGGTAGCCATGGGAGAAGTCCTTTGGTAGGTGGGGGGTTTCTGGGTGTTGTATCAAAATTGACACCTAACTCCATGCCTATTTAAGGAGGGATAGGTGAGTATCCTTCATCATATGTTGATCCCACAGATCTCTTCCATCCATGAGGGCCTTGAGATATCGATGTGTGAGTAAAAAAGGGAGTTGCATAAGGGTTACATTATAACCACAGTTTTTGTGTAATAAAAGGCTTGTTTTCTCCTTCCGTTCATCTCTCTTAGTGGTCAGAGAACCACAACATGTTATCTATCTTTCTATGTCTATGGGTGTGCTGTTTTCATCAGCTACAACCAAGTTATACCATAATGTTCCCCCATTACCTTTGACAATAGATCCCTCCCACCATTTTCATGATACTACTTGAGGTGCCTCACCATTATTTGATAACAATGGCCACTGCGGATTCTTACTACAATTTCATGCCTATGCTACGACAAGTCTCTATTCCATACTACTGTTGGAGTCAGTACCGACTACAGAAATTGTTACCTTCTACCACTAGTTGGGACCATTCTCTCATATTATCATGTATATATCTATTACCACGTGGAACCTTTCTACCACCACCATCACCCTTACCACCACCTAAAAAGTTCACAGAATGAATGAATCATCTCTGTAGCTCAGGATCCTCTAAAACACCATACTCTCCATCGATGGGGATTAATCAAACCATCTTGAAGACCTGATAATTATAATAATGGAGACCACCAAAGAAACCACAAAGGACATTTGAGTTGAAATTGAAACATCTTGAACCCCATGTTGACATCCCATAGATGAAATGAATGCTTTAACAAGGGGGGGATCAAATAAGAAACTACCAATCCCTATTCGTTGTTGGAATAAGGAGTCAAAAACCTAAAACATTAGAATAATTAATACACAAAAGGGGAAAACATGAGATGATAATTATTACATAGGATGTAATAGTTTTTAATTTAATATGCATATGATGTATATTTAATTTGTGGAACCTTAAAATAAATCCCCACAATACATGTGAGATTCCATCCTAAGAGACACCTCTTTAGATCTCTATATCCTAACTGGGTAGGTCATGCTAATGGTGGGGGACTCTGGGTCATCTTGTGTAAGGAAAGAATGTAATGAGTGACTCTCGATTATTTCGTGGGTGGGTCATTCTAAAGTTGGGTTTCATTTTTTGATTTTCAATATATATATATTTATATATGATATTATATATAAAGTGTATATTTAATTACATGTATTGGATGCATGTAATTCATGTTGTAAGTATATGTGATATATATATTTGTGTGTGTGTGTGTGTGCGCGTGATATATGTTTATTTCTCCCAAATGGATTAATTATAAGTTATAACCCATTATGAACTAATTAGTTGTCTTGACCAATCATTGAATAGAATTCAATAAATTTTGAGAATAAATATATATGGATACATTAATATGACCAAATTATTTTAATTTAATGAAATGTTTAATGGATGGATATATAAAGGGATGTGATCCCTCATGTAAATATAAACAATTATGAGTAAGCCTCTCATATCTCTCTTCTTCACACAATATTGTTCATTTTCTAAAACAAAGGTGCTAAAACCCCTTCAACATTTAGGTATTCTCACGATACGATCATGAATACATTGGTGAATGTACAACCCTTAGAGGCAGGGTTCTTTTTTCTACTGTTAGGTGGTCCTCATTAAGCATTCTCCTTCACCAATAATGAATAAAACTTTAGTCGTTGATGATTCTAGGTAAAATATTTATACAATTTATTTATGTGTTGATTCTAATTGATTGATATTCATGTGTTTGTGTTGCCTTTCATTGAACATGGCCATGTGATGATCATAAAAAAAACCCAAATAATAGTATCAGAGGTGAAAATTTCTTCAAAAAATCAATATATTTTTTAATTTATGAAAATTAAGTTTTAATAGTCAAATGATATTTTTCTGAAGCCTGGAAAATAATTTGAAATATTCATATATATTACACTTTTTTATTTGAAAACAATTGAAATATATATTTTAATCAAGATGATTCAGTTTTGAATTGAATTATGATATTTATAAATAGATTATAAATAATGACAAAGGTATCATGAAATATTTACATAAAAATTTATAAAAGTGTTTTATAAATTATTTAACTATAAAATGTTTATGGTTAATTGATAATTGTTTTATAAAATAACCTTTTAAAAAATTAATGGCATGATTTATGATATAGAAATAAATGGTTTATTTAGAAATCATAAAAGACAATTTATAAATATTTTATAAATTCCAACATATATCTTATTTTTATTATATAAATATGTTGACATAATAAATATTTAATTATAAAATGTTTATTATTCATGAAATATCATATAATTTCCAATTAATATAAAATGTGAAGGGATTATTTGGTAAGATTATAAAATGTTTATATTCTTACTAATTTATAAATTGTTTATAATTACCATTTATTTAGGAATAGTTCACAATTGTCTAATATTTTGGAAAATAAATAAATTTTTCATTTATTAAATTTTCATTAATATTAATGTTTAGTTCATAATTAATTAATTATAATTTTTCAAATTAAATGGGATTTATTTGGATGTTATTTATACCCCATCAAAAGGTGTTTAGATAATTAATACGATCAATGATTAAATAATAATTAAGTATATGATATAAATATTATATAAAAGGTTTATATAGTAGAAATTTAATTAAAAATTGTTTATAATTCATATAAAATTATATATTTAAAAATTAAATGCCTTATTATAAAAAATATGAAATAATTTGTATTAGAAATAATGTAATGTGTTTATATTTAGAATCATGGAATTTCCATGATGTTGAAGCTGAAATTAAAAAGGTTTTATAATTCAATTTTGTTTAGGAATTTTTTCATAAATGTTAATAAAATGATTAAATATTTCAATTGTACATTTATTTAAATATTATTCCCTATTTTATTTATAGTTATAAATAAGTTATATCTTTAATAACTTTATGCCAATTTTATATGATGAATTACTTCTAAGGTAGATCCATTCATATCATGCTAGGTTTGATATAATAAGATTTAGTTTCTATCTACCTTGAACTCAATTTGTAATTTTAGTTATGATCTTGACTGTTGTTGTTTGGAATAGTTTGTGTATATTAGGTGTTAGAGTTTTTATAAATTTTATTCTCTCTAGAGCAACGTACCCCTGGGTAGATGGGCATGGGGTCAGACCGTGTACTTTCCTAGAGGTTCACCTTTGTTAGGAAAGTGAATGAGGTTGGCTATTTGTGGCTCTAGTCATACTCATGTGGAGTTTTCCAATCTCATATATCATTATGCCTTTACATGAAGTGTTCATGTACCTTATTCATATGATGAATATGTATATGTATGAGCATACATAACTTCTATTATAGTGTGACTAACACAGACTTGTGGGTTTTATAAAGAGTTACACATTAATGTCGTGTGAAGAAATTAATTTGGTTATTGTAGTAGAGATTCCAAAACTAAATCACTAAAATCATGCATATAAATAAATAGAATAAGACATGAGATATAATGATTACATATGATGTAGTAGTTATAAATTTAATATTCCTTTGATGTATAATAAATTGGGGAGACCTTAAAAAAACCCAAATAACAAGTGTTAGATTCCTTCAAATGAAACACTTTTCAGGACATCAATCATCTAAATGGTATGTCATGCTAAATTTGAGTGCCTTTGGGTTATATTGTGTAAGTAAATAAAGTAATGAATGGGTCAAAATTATTCTATTTTTGGGTCATTCTAAATTTGGGTGCCCTTGGATAATCCCTTTTTAACATGTTTCTGGCTAACAGTGGAATAAAATTAAGTGAATCCATGGATGGATTTGGATCATGGGTTATCCACTCAACTATCTAAGATTCACAATTATTTTAATTTGGATAATGACCAACCGAAATAGCCATGTAATAGGAGAATGGAAAAATAAACATGGATTTTAGTGAAATATGGATCTTGGATCACTAAATGGATATGATGTATGGAGTCATCAACTTTAGTTGGATAACTATCATTAAAATCCATTAATGAAAAGATAGAAGACACGATTTACATATGATTAAAAGTTATATTATAGATAAATCCATCATAATTATCTAAATAAACTCTATATTAATCCATGAAATAATAAGCTTAAAGTAAGAAACTCCTTGGACTAGTAGCTTAAGAAAATTTCTTTAGCAAGAGAGATATTCTATGTGTCCGAACAACTCATTCATGAGTAACAAATTTTTGAAGTTGTTCAATAACTGAATTTAGTTTCTTATGGAATCATGAAATAATTCATTTATTGGTTCAAAGGAGATTAAATCATAATTGAACTAAGGAATTATATTATCCTACACCCAATGTGTTTTGGTATTTCCATGATATTTAATAATATATAATATGATTAGAATGAATGAAGAATTCCCAAAATAAATTTTTTTGGTTATGGAATTCATAGTAATTTAATTTATGGAAATGTTATGATAATGTGAATGAGTTTAAGAAAAATGTACCTAATATCCTAAAATTGTTGAGAATGGATGGACTGGGCATATAATTTCTGGATTCTAGTACTATATAGATAGTATAATTGGGTAAAAGTTCAAACCAAAATAAGAAAAGTTAGTTTAAAATTTCAGTAATGTTTCTTCATGAAGAAAATCAAGTTCATTGAAACCTAGGGCTTTAATCAATGAATAGCTATAAATCAATGCAGTTGGATTATCCAAAATATACCCAAAGAAGTATGAGAACTCCATGGAATGTCCATGATAGGTACGAATGTTATATAAATTGGGTCATTGATTTTGAACTGTTTTTCATACCAAGTATATGTTTAATAAGTGTTGTAAATATATAGAAATTAAAAATCAATGAATCAATTGATTGAGCTCATATATTGAATTCAAATGATGATGTAAATAGTAACTATATTGGGAATTTGAATTAAAATTAATGTATCAAACTTGAATGAATCTAAATAATAAACATGTATCTACATATTAGTTCACTTATAAGATAAGATAGGATGCATAAAAACAAACAGTTCTTATTATATGATAAAATCTATGCAAATGTTTTACATTTCATCAATTTATATTAAAATTATTTGAGAAAAAGATTTAGATATAAGTGTTTATCTGGGATAAATTTTTTATCCAAATATTAGTTAAAATATATGGAAATGCATTCCTTCTACTCTTTGGAATGATATGTTTATAAAGTCCTCTTTTCGAAAAAGAATTTTCTATATACATATAATACCATATATGATATGAAAATAATAATTTATTTGTTTAATATTCCTACTAAAAGGAAATAAATGTTATTTCCTAAAACACAAAGTAGTTTGTGTGATATTAGAATGAAATTCATACAAGAATATAGTATCTTAGAAGCTACTGGGAATATGTTTGAAATTAGAGAACTTCAAAATTAACAAATAAAATATTAAACCACATTATGTTTAAGTGACTATTTATATTATATCCTAAAGAGTTAGGATATTTGAAAATAAATGAAAATTTAAATTGTTATATTTACGTACTATGATAAAGTGAATATTACTGTTAACAAAAGATTATACCAGTCTATGCTCATAGTGATTCTTAACTAAATGTACTCAAGAGTTTAGGATATATGAAAATAAAAAAATGTAAATAGTTAAAATTAGTTACCATAAAAAGTGAACTTCAATATTCAATAAATGATTATACTAGATAATAATGAAATTATTCAACATAATATCCTAAAATAGTTTAGTTGATAATGTTAATCAAAAATATAAAGTGTTATATTAGTTACCATAAAAATATTTATATCAATTTATCCTAATAGTTTTTAAGATGTGATGGTATAGTGATAAAGTAACAAATTACATTATTTATTAAATATTTAAAGGAAACAGTTTGGTGTAAATGGTTGCTAGGATAATGATGATGGTGTAATTAGATATAGTTCTACATAGAAAGAGAAATATAATATTATAAATTTTTATGTTATTAAGTTCAGATGTTTCAATTAATGTCAAAATAGATGAAATTCACTAATATAATTCCTACAACTCACCATCATTCAAACTAACTTACCTTGTAAATGTTTTTCACTGATAGGTTAGTGGGATTACACTATCTAATGGTCATATAAATATGGGACATGAATGACATTTGTATGTAATATTTAAAATTCATTACTGCAGCAATTTCACGACGGTCATGTTTAATATCTTTGTGTTCAAAACATAAGATATTTTTTGTAATGGTTTTAAATGTATCATGTTATTATAAGAATGGAGATATCCATTTATCATTCATTCATGTGTGATTCAATTTAATTTACATGAATGGTCAAATGTTATATATCTCCTCAATGTAAAAACACTGACTTGTCCCTAACTGATGGTCATCATAGAGATTAATGTGTTGTGATGAAATGTCAAGTTTAGAATAAATAGATTCTTATTTCTCTTAGAAAGAGTTGTATATGAGATATGGAAGAATAAATTATTTATGTAAAAAGTATAGACCTATTAGTTGGACTGATCCTCTAAATTATATCTCATTGAATTTCATACGATTATAGATATACATAGGGGTGTACAGTAATTATCAATCCTTCTTACACAAGGTTGGAGAGATACTTATTCTTAGAAAATCCACACTTTGATTCCCTACATGTGACAGTAATAATATGAACATATCTAATAAGGGGGTGGTTGGGTATTTTTTTGATCATGTCATTCATTGGAGTCAAACCAATAAGGGATTTATCCACTTGTATAATAAGGAATAGAATGTATCCCTTGATTGAATTAGTATGATAAAATTACTAGCCATGCTTAGTTGTTTCACATATGATGTGCTCATCTACTAGGATAAGTTAAATTTGATATTCTTATCATATAGATTAATAACAAGTGATATATTCATCCACATGGTCAGTATTTTTTAGAGAGTCATGAAAATAATGATAGGCCTTTACTAGATTGGAATGTTCCGTGTCTAGTGGTCCCTTGATGTCATAGACAAAGGGATTATATAAGATACATATGGCTTATATGATTCATCTTGTGGTGGTAATCATCATATGTAGATATGATTATGTTTTATGGAGATCGCACCCAACCCCTTAGTAGAATGAGTAGCACTGATTCTTTTCTATAGGTAACTCTTTTCTTACATCTCTAAAATAGAGATTTCATAGTTATTGTCAATGTTTCTAAGGCCGGTATGGTCACACAATTAGGACCTTGGATAAGGTTAAATTTTGGAAAAAATATTTTTTCAAAAGGAAGGGACTTTGATGAAAAAATATATCCAAAAGTGTTTGCATGGATTAACAAATATTTGTGATATTATTCATAAATTACTTATTAGATTTTAGTTCAAGTCTTAAATTATTAGATATGCACAAAAATATATATATAACATATGGTAGTATATGTATATATAAATTTTATATTTAATTACATGAATTTTATGCATGTAATGCATGTATTAAATACATGCGATAATATATATTTATTTCGTACAAATGTTTTAATTACCAGTTACAATACATTATAAACATATCAATTAGATTTCCCACTCATTGAATTGGATTAAATGAATTATATGAATAAATTTATATAGATACAATAATATGGCTGGCATGTATTCATTTAATGAAATGCTTCATGGATGGATATATAAAAGGATGTGATCCCTCCTTTTAAAATAATCAATCATGAGTAAGCCACTCATTTATCTATTCTTCCAACATTACTTACCATTGTCTGATATGACAGTGCTATCACCCCATCATCATTTGAGTAACTTCTTGATATGATCACTGATCCATTGGTCGGTGTAACCCCTTGAAGGTAGAATGATTTTTTTCACTGCTACGCGATCTTCAATAAGAATTATCCTTCACAGAGAAAAAAGAAAAATGATGTCATTAATGATTTCTAGGTACATTTTTTATACATGTTATTTACATGATGATTGTAAAAGATAGATTTTCATGTTTTTGGGTAGTATTCCAATTCACATGGTCTTGTGATGGTCATACCAAACCCAAAAAAAACCACCATGGAAAATGAGATGAAATCAAATCATCATGAACCTTATGTTTATATCCCATGGCCAACATGAATTCATGAACAAGGAGGAGATAAAATGATAAAATACCAATCAATATATGTGGTAATGATTGGGTTGTATAAACATTCTTTAGGAATAAAACAAAAAGGTTCACTCCACCCTTTTTGATGAGTACTAAGGCCATAATTTGACCATTAATTAGAAAAAATAATTACCTTCCTTTTCGTTGACTATGGAAACCCATAATCAGAGAACCCACAGAAAGAAACTTTTATTCCATGTTGCATCCCCAAAAGAGGAAAAAGTTTTATAGGGAACCTCATTCCTTTGACATGTGATCTGGGGTTTACAAATAGAGTAGACTTTGGGAAGGAAACCACATTCCATGCACATGCAATCTGACAATAGTGATGAGTCAAATGCCACAAGGGAAAATGAATTTATCTAAAATGGTGGATGAAGTCGAATTAAATCTTGATATGGACATGGGTGAAGATAAGGAAATATTGGCAAGTCAAAGACATGTTATCTCTTTCATGGATAATTAAGGGATCATTTTATAGTAATAATTTCATTCAATTAAAAGAGGGAAAATTTACCTAACTCATAGAGAAACAATGTTTGGGAATTTGAAGAGTATATTTTGAGATTAAAAGAACAAATAATTTATGTTTTGATGTCTATAAATACAATGGTTCCAGGCACCTGATGGTGGATAGAAAACATCACTAATAAATTAGGATGAATCTATTGTTTTGTTTTATTTTTTATTTTTTAGTTTTAATTATTTTCCATGAAACCTCATGTCCATATTAAAAGAAAGTGTTCCTCTGTTATCTCCCCCCCCCTCTCTCTATTATATTATCCACTATGAACTCTCTTGCTAAAGATTATGATTAAGTGGCCTGAAGAATATCCTGGGGTAGTAATATGGTGTTGAACTCAAGTCTATGATTTATATTCTCTTTATGATAAAATAGAGATAATTTGTGGTGGGTGTAGTCCTCATTGTGGTCATATAAATTTTATCATTGTAATATACACCCATTCTCCATAGATTGAGGATGTGGATCTATTATGTGCATGGTGATTGTTGTGTGCACTATACATTCAAAACTAGGGTGGATGGTGTTGACGCATATGAAATAGTGTGTCAATTAAGTATATATAAATCATTATGATGACGTTTCTACATGGATGAATCTCTTGGTAGAATTTACTTTCTACTCTAACATCATTCATCCTATTTTGGATGGAATTTTCATGTTACTTTTAGTTTTTCATTATATTATCCTTCCCCCCATTTTAACACTTTTTCATTAAATATGAACAACATAAAAAAACAATATGTGAACTAGGAATCATTGAGTGATCGAATGTGAATCTCCTTAAGTGGGAAAACCCTAGTCACACACTATGTTACACTTGGAAAATAATTGTATCTTTTTAGACACCCTATGACAGGTGTGTCATGTAATAATAAATCATATATATATATATACATATTAATATATATATATATATATATTAAAACAAGTATATATATTTCATAATATAAATACATATATATAAATATATCAATATATGGAATGTAAAATAATTTATTCTCTTGTTATCTGTGATTGTTGGTGTTTGTATAAATGTATTTATCTTTATAAATTACAAAAAATATATGTTGAAATAAATATACAGTCATATATGTGGACACTCAAACACATGTAAATATACAAAAGAAAAATCATTCACACACACACATATTAATATACAAAAACACAAATATTAATGTTTTTCCAATAAAAAAGTTAGAGATGTTATATGGGCCTAATCTTTGAAGGAGTGGGTTACAAGATTGAATAGAGGTGTGTGGGGTTGAGTAAGGGTTGTGAGTCATGCTGATAGGTGGGGGTCAAGCATTGATGAATGGGTGAATTGGTGGAAATCACATGTAAATTAAAGGCTGGACTTGGGGGCTTCACCATTGATAGAAGTGTGTATCAACACCTAATAAAAGGTGGATTTGAGTAGTGAAATAAAAAAAATATTATATATAGTTTTTTCACTGATAAAAAATGGATGATAAATAAACCCTTTATTAGTACTAAAAAAGAACTGATAAAATGATTCCTTTATCAATGCTAGAAAAAGAGTATATAAAAGGATGCCTTTATTATAGATTTGTTTAGCACTAACAAAGGGTTCCTTTGTCAGCACTTTTTTAGCACTGCTAAAGGTGAACAAAATTTATTAGTGATTTGAAAATAAATTCTTTTTTAGCATTGATAAATTTAATTTTAATGATGATAAATTATAATTCTATAGATTTTCACTTTCATCATATTGAGACCAAGAGGTTTTTTCGTATATTTTAACAATAAAGTAAGATTAATTTTTGTTGTATTTTTTATAATATATAAATCCATTTATAATGTTGAGTAGTAATTATAAATTTTCTAAAAAAAAGTATACCAGATTGAGAAATCTGGGAAGAATGGACTAAGGTGGTTTGAGGAAGTAGATCAAACTGAGAATATCAGACAGAGAAGAGAACCAAATTTTTGTTCCAAATAATTCATTATTTTCATTTAATTGAGTACTTCTAGAATAGCTATATTAGTTTATGGCCTTTAGATATATTCCACTTGAAAAATAATAGTTATGGGTTCCTCAAATAGAATAAACCTAGTATGTTCAATAAGTATATGAGTTTTTCAGAAAAAGTTTACCTGATGAAGAATGAGAATAGAGAGATCGGGCATAGGAGGTAGAGTGAGTTAAACAAGCATATAAAATGTTGCAATTACATTTTATGAACATTTTAAATGAACATAGATAGAGGGTTCTATGAAAAGGAATCAAAAATATATTTCTAATATAATTATGTCAGGAATATTAACTAGTAGTCATATGATAATGGAAATAGAGAGAGCATTATAGGACGGTGAAGTTGCTATAGTGGTGTATCGAATAAAACATTACCATATGGAGTAGGTCCTATAGGGGGTTTTGGATAAAGGATTAAGTGTATTATCAAAGTATTTGTAAAGATATTATTAGTGATGATGCTGATTTGGACGTTCAGTTACTCAGTATCCATGAAAAGAAGATCTTGATTCTTTCCATGATTCAAGGAGGATTCAAGAATGGTTGAAGCCTAGATTTGAAGAACGTCTTGATGAAGTTGGGTGACCCCAATATTTGTGTAAGTTTTAATGAATTCAAATGAATAAGTTTTCAGAGTGATATTCAATGTTTGATCAAGAGTTTTTAGTTTGAAGTCCATGTTCCACCATTAATTCGTATACATATACTGCCTATATAAAGGGGAGAAGGTGCACTGTGGATAAGTTGTTTAATTTGTTTCATCAATGTTAATTTTTGAGAATGTGAGGTGTCGAAAGAAGACCTCGAGAGACATATTTTATAAAAGATTTAGTTATAGTCGAAATAGATTAATTGGTATAAGAAATATGATACCATATGAATTGATACCAGACTGAGGATACCAGATTAATAACCTATCAAATTAAGTGGCATCAGATTTAAGATACCAAAAAAATAGTACTATTTTGAGGAAACATGATATAGAAGATGTGTAATGAATAAGGTATCATATATAGGGTACCAAATTAAGGTTAACAGATAGAGAAGCTATCAGACTAATAGGTTTAGGAAAACAAGTTCAATAAGCTAGTTCTTACTAAGTGTTTTGCAAGTAATACATTAGGAAGAAGAAAACTTTCTATTGTATTTGGTGTTATAGGACTAATTTTTTATTCGTTATATTACTTTTATAATCAAATAAGTGAATATTAATTTCAATATCATCTTAAATATCATTAATAATTCTTCGTGAATTTAATGTAATAATTTTCTAGATTATATGTCACATTAAAAAGGAATAAGAGTTCCCTACTATGATGAAAACCTTGTAATTCCATGATGATATTTTTAAAACAATATTATATGGTTGGATAGAATTCAATGATAGGGAACATAGTATATTGAAAATAAAGTGTCAGTACTACTTAGAATATGAGGCTTTATCTCATAAAGTTCATACATAGTAGTCTCTAAGATGGGAGATTCTGAGAATATATCTTCTAATAGGAATCCACATGTTTATATACCATTGGATATTCGTATCTGTAAGCATGTGTAATGGGCCTAAATCATTAATATTAATTTTAACACATTTGTTGGACCCAAAATGCACATTAGATAGATATTACCATAGAATGGGTGAATTAGTGTGTAAAACTCATTTTCATTTCCCACGTATATGTAAAACTCTCACGACCCAAACCAATATTGTCCTCACTTACTATAAGGGTAACACTTCTATTCCCCTTTTAAGTCATGATCTTATTAACTGAAGAACTTATCAAATACGTATTTAGATAATATTGAAGATCACTCAATCCACATTCACTAACTGTCATTCTGTAGAATATAAGAAAAGAAAAAGCATAAGATAGACGAATTTTACTTGGTTTAGCCAAAATGGTCTATGTATAAGGATAACACATAGACTTTTTATTCAAGTTCATAAATCTAGAGATCGTTACTAGTATTGGGGATATAATGTTTCAACTGTGATCAATCCACACAAGCCTCACTACCTTTACAAGATTTATCATTTGGTTTACTTCCACCCATGGGGTACTCCCTTTCTCCTCTCTATAATATAACTACTTAAGGTGAGAATTATTTTTGGATCAGAGGAAAATACAAGAATTCAATGTCATATAGTTTATGCACAGATTAAATCACATTGAAATTTACTCTTCTCTATCAAAAAATGGTTGTCAACAATAATAATGAAATAGCTTCCACTTCCTTGTTGAACTAGTATTCATTGAATATCTCCTTTTTTATGGTTTGAATCAAGTTACAATCAATTTTTTGTATCTCAAAACATAATTCATTCACAAAACTTTTGCAGCACTTCTACGAATCTTTCTTCTTATTCATGAAACATTGCACATTTGGAAAAATAAAAAACATTCATGAAACTCACAACCTTTCATGAATCTTTATAAATATTCATGAAACACCATTGGTTAGACTGACACAATTCCTTTATTCCTGGAACATATGCTCTTACTAATCCTTTGTGGATGAAATATAGAGATTTAAAATAGATATTATGGTTGGAGTTTATTGAAACATCTCTTAGAACGTGAAAAATGTAAGAGAATGTTCCTCAGGTGTTTCTCATGAAGATTTTGATATGTTTATTTTTATTGACATAGATTAATATCATGAGATAATTTCATATATTTTAGTATATTAATAATATAAACACAATAACATTATAATTTATATTAGTGTTTATATTTTTTAAGGATTATCTAAATAATGTTGTGAATCATGAGTAACAAGTCATTCCTCGTACAGATGGGTCTTACTATTTTTTTTAGAAAAATAACAACCTTGGTCATATTTTATCTATTATTATGTATATTATTTTATTATATGTTAAGGTTTTTTAACATATTAATATTTTTTATAAAATCTAATGAATTGGGTCACATTATTGGTCAGATAGAGAAGTGTCTTAACATTCAAAGAAAACCAAACGACATTTTTTTGAATAAACCTACCAGACACATTGGAGTAAGTTCTTTTCATTACTATTTACTATTATTTATTAGCTATAAAAACATAATTAATATTTTTTAAAAAAATAATTAAACATAGTAAAATGGGGTTGAGTACATGGATCAAATAGTTCCAATTACATCTATTAGTGTAATTTGATTCATGTAGTAACCTATAATTAATTGGTTTTATGTCTTGTTTTTTGTTATAAATTATTTTTATTTTTATATATTTATTGTAATGAAATAACATTAAATGGTAATAAAACTTTTTTAAATAGAAAATATCATGAATTTAATATAAATTTAAGAATAATATTGAATATTATTGTAATAATAGATTTAAATTCAAGAGGCCTAGGATGCGAACCCTTCACAATCATCATCAGTGTCCCAAAAGGATGCAGTTTAAATCATTTTATGGAAGGAGAATCTATAAAGTGATTGGGGGATGAGTATTGGGATTACTCCATCAGTTTTATTATGTAATGATTTTTCATTATTTGTTGATACAACCAGTGGGGGTTTTAGAAATTCCATTGATCAGGAAGCACATAGAGAAATTTTATGGTAGAAAGTAAAATTGCAAGAACATGATTCTTATAAGAAAAAACTGTATTAATGGTAGTTGAAATTGGAAAATTATTTTGTTTTTATATTTTAGAGGATTATAGCTATTATCTAGAGGGAAATTTCTAGTCTTATAGATCATCCTTCCTAGTGAATTTTAAACTCTATAGATCATTAACAAATTTTCAAAGAACACATACAATAGTCCAAAACTCTCAACTTTTTATTTATTTCAGTTATCATATAAAAGATAATACCTTAAAAATAATCTTGGAAGGGTACTTCAGTTAATAATATTTTCAAATTAAAGGATTATATTAATAAAATAAAACATTTATAATTATATTGATAGAAATCGTATGATTTTTCAGTAGGACATGTGGTCTCCTGGGAATGACTAAATAAATAGTTTTAAAATATACCAAAGCCTTTTAAAAAATTTATTAGGGGTAAAAGTCAAAGAAAAAAGGTATAATGGGTTTGAAATAATAGGAAACAAATATATATTGATTTTTTAAATGTAGGAACTTACACTAAGTCAATCTTAGGTACACCTTTTTGAAGATTTCCGTAAACACATTTTTATTGTTTAAAAACACCAAAACATGAATGTAATGTTCAAAACCAAAGAAAAATATATAATATTGGTGTTAAATCGTAGGATAAGTACTTTTGAATTAATTTTAATATGTTTGAGTAGAAACCATATCCATCCGACATGTGGGGTTCTTAGGGTGACTGAAAATGCATATGTAAAAGATACCCAAGAATTTAAAAATATGTGATAGAGGGCCACAAACAATAAAACAATGTCAGATGACAATTAAATCATAATAAAATGATGGTATATTTTAATTTTGAATTGTGGTAACAAGATCCACATCAATCCAAGTAATTATATGGTTTTCATACTCATTAACACATTTTTATAGTTTTGAAACACTAAAATGATAGTGTAATGGTCAAAACCATATAAAAAACATCAGATTGATTTTAAATCATTGGAAAATGAAAATTAGATTATCTAGGATTTTTGAGATTATACAACTAGTCCAACCTACATGTGGTGTGCTTGGAAGGACTCAATAGGTAGTTTTCAAAGATACCAAAGCCTTTAGAAACATGTTTTCGGGAGCCAAAACCGACCAAATAGTTTCAAATGGCTATGAAATCCTATGAAAATTACCATATATATATTTGTGAAATTTAGGTACAAAATATTTGTCAATTAATGTTATGGGTTGTATTTTATACCTGTATACACATCATTAGTGTTTTAAATCACAAAAACGAGGCTGCAATGGTCAAAACCAAAGCAAACGACATCATATTAATATGAAATCCTCGTAAAACCACCATTGAATTGTTTTTGGTATGAAATAGTATAAGAAACATCCATATAGTGCTTGGTGTGATCGGAATGACTAAATAAGTATTTTAAAAAGACACAAAGTGTAAAACCTCAAGCTTCCATGACACACTTCTCATTGAATAATACAATAGCGTGTGTTGTGCACAACTTCAAGTTCTAACACACCACAACCAATCAAACTAGCTGTTAGGAATAGTAATACCCAATTTTTGAAATTTTATAAATTTTATTTTTAAAAATTGACTTTATTTTTGGATTTGGAATATTGAAATTATCCTAGGGTGATATTTTGGTATTTTTCGGAAAACATTCAATTCTTGATGAATAGTGAAAAATATTAATTTTAATTAAAAACAACTTTTTAATCAAAATAATTTATATTGATAAATTATAATATTAAGTGGTTTTAAAGTATAATTAGAATATATTTTTATTATTTAATCAAATTTTGTTCATTATACGTAATTTCACATTTAAATTAGACAAAAACCAGTGTTAATCTTTTGATAGTTATTATTTCTTAAAAACACGCTTTTTGTTTTAACAACGGGAATTAATTTTTAATTAATTTCTACCACTTACGTGTTTTGAATTTAAAAAAATGATTCCATATTAATAATCAGGGGTCAAAATTTTTTTAATAGGTAACTTTTATTTTTAGACATTTTCAATAATTACTTCGGCAAATATTTTACTTACCATGGTTAAAGGGTAAATCCAGTAAATAAGGGTAACAAAATAATATTATAATAATATTAAATTACCCCAAAACATGTAATAACCCTATTTGATGATGAATTTCCGACCATGGGCCTCCTTGGGTTGATTTTGGGACCCCATGGAGCCACTTGTAAGTGAAAATGACACTTTAGAATAATTAAGTTAAAATAAATACAAAGATGACAAGAGAATATATCTTTTACTAAAACAATTTTTACATAAAGTTATATATGTTATCATTGAGATTATAAATATTAATTAGAAATATAAAAATATTTCCTATATAATGTTATTTTATTTTTAATTTTTATACGTTGAAAAATTAATCTTATTTATGACACAATGATTGTGCAATATTTTCCTTATTAATAAAAGAATCAACTAAATAGTATTATAAATTTTAAAATAAATATAATTTGAAAGTTTTGGTGCCATTAAAGAATTTTATAGGTTAATATTTCATTTTATGATTGTTTATATTAATTTATTTCTAATTAATGAAGTTTCTAGGACTTTAACAAAAATCAATTATTAAATAGTGTCAAATTTTACATAAAAGAGTTTTTAAAAAGAATGTTATATTATTAATTGATATTATATTCCTGAAAATCTAATGTTCTTCCAAAAGACTTATATAATTATAGTTGTATCATTAATGAACCACTTGGGTTTCTCTTGGATGTATATAGTATGATTATTTACCATATAATATAAAAATTCAAAGACACATGGTAAATGTCAAACTAATAAACTAAGGGTTAAATCTGAAAGAAAAGGTTAATATAATGACCCAAACTTGTCTAAAACCTATTATATGAGTGGATTCTAACCCCTCCCTGCCTTATCCTCTAAATAATACACTTTTAAACCATTAGAAATCTAAAATTATTTTATTATAAAATAATATTTCACTCTTTTACTAAGGTGCCCCTCACCCCTCTTATAAAAGGGCACTCCCCCTTCTCTCAATCTCACACCTTCAAAGCCATTTTTCTCGGCCAAAATCTACCCAAATATCCTCTCAACATCCCTTCCTTAATTCTAGAGGCCCTATTTTAGTCATAAAGCCATCTTAAGAAGTCCTTTTGATCAAATCAAAAGGAAGAACCCGAAGAAGATGTAATGATTTAACCACACTCTTTCAAGTTCCTTTCATCTTCCACTTCCTCTGTGTTGATTGTTTCCATTATAAAATAGTAACTCCAGTATATTATATATAATGTGATGTTATTATAAATATGGTACAACCATATTCGTTATTCTACCCATCCTTTGAATGAAATGTCACCATGCGTGCGTACGTACGACTTATCGTCACCACGTCGTGGTGTAGTTGTTATTAAATATATTATTATTTGTATGGGTATAATAATGAGTATAAATGATTTAAATAATAAATATAACATTATGATGATTCTTTATATATGATATACCATCAAATTTTAAATGATATTAATATCAAAGGAATGATGTTGTCTCTCGTGCATACGTACAGTATATCATCTCCACGAACGCGATAAGATTCATTCCCCATTGTATCCATTCAAGACTAAATTTCATTAGATGATTAAAAATAATGTTTAAATACTTAATATCATTCAGGATATGAATAAGATACAACCTATCCATTACAAACATGTCTTACATAACCAAACAAATAAGGAGAACGAATCTGTTATCACCCGAAACGACGATAATACTAAGATATTATTAATAAAGCAATATTAAAAGATCATATATGATATCATATTAATGTATATTATTCTTGAATAATTTAATAACAATGATTTAACCATTATAAATTAGTTTTACCTACCCACAAACAAGAAAAAGATCAAGGTAAGGGTTTATTTTACAATCTCTTCATAATCTGAGGTTGTTTATACGTAATTATCTATGGGGGTCTCTTTATCATCCACATCCATGCTTCTTAAAATTTTCTTTCAAAACATTTTTACTATTTAATAGAAAATGGGTTAAAGTCATTTGTACCCTTATTTGACCTTATATGTTTTTAAAAGAAATCTTTCATTTTGTTTTCCAAACATGGTATTTTTGACCTTTTTGACAAATTTAAGGTAAGAATGTTTTTTTAACTTATATGGTGGGTGCTGCTATTTTTTGCCGTTATAACCTCATAGAAGCTTCCCTTACAAGCTTACAAGAGTATTTTCAAAATAAAAGTTTTATTTTATAATTATGGGACTTTTAAATAATTTCAAAAAGGAGATAATTCTCTCAAATTGTTTTGATTTCATCTATGTCAACATCCTTTGATCTATTTTAAGCTTATTTGAAGTGGATTTATTATGATACAAAACGTCAATATTTTATTTAAGGTTCTTTGATATGTTTGATTGTGGATGTGTTATTTTTATACCATTCATGGTTCATGGATAAATTATTGACATTTTGTATGCTAGTTTTAATATGAATATTTATGTTATGTTTAAACCTTTTCTTATGAGGAGTGCGTTGGACTTAATAAGTGACGGGTGGAGCCCGCTATAGCTCCTCGATGAATCAGTAGGTCTCATGAGACAACTAGACGTGGAATTGGCCGATACCTTTCCCGATTTGATATATGGTTTTGCCCAAGGACTTAATCATTTTTAGATGTCATTGCCGAGGCCATGAAAAAATGTTTCAGAATGTCTGGCATTATGCATTCCATCATTATGAAAGTAGATATTTGATATTGCATGTGATTATTCGAATAGTATAATATTGTTAGGTACACAAGGAAGAATACCCTAAGAGGGGGGGTGAATCAGGGTATGACTAATATAAAATAAAATCCCTTTCTGATCTTGTTTCTTTGTTAAGAAAAAAATCTTCTCTCTCTTTCCTGTGGCACAATATAAATAAAAAGTAAAGCACGCAGAAGACATAGCAATTTTTACTTGGTTCACCACTATGTGATACATCCAAGGAGCATAAACCGACAGGTTTTTGGTCGTACCAAATTCCACAAAACTTCACGAGCTGTGGATTACAAGGTTCGGGCATAGTCACTATGTCCCAGGCTCACTGCCTTTACAAGGTTTAGGGTTAGCTCACTGCTTTCCCAAGGGTCACTCCCTGTTTCTCTCTCTCTGGCTCACTATCGGTGGAGAGGATCACCTTCTTCCTCTTCCTTTTCTCGCTGCTTCAAGAAGGATCCACTCACAGTTTATAGACTTGTAGGTCTCTTCATTATATATAAGGAATGCATTCCCAGTTTTATGTTGATGCTCTGTTGAAGTCCAACTTTCACCCGTAGATGAATTTATCTTTGCACCTAAGGTATCGGGCAAACTTCCAACTTTCACACAGCCCTGAATTAATCGCTGTGAAATAAACTTACTTGGCACATAGGTCTAATCTGGCACGCAGGTCACAATGGTTGCACAGGTCTACCTCTACAACCTGCGCGACACAATCCTCTTCAACTCCAAACATGCACTACTTAATTCCCTTTATTACCAAACCAATATTGGCATGCAACTCCAAAATGGCGCGCAATATCAAACACTAGCACACACGTCCACCTGCGCGACCACACACCACATGCGCGACAAACCACACCTTTGCGACAGGAGCTCTTATTTTTCAAAGTGTTGAAATCTGTTGAAAATGAGGAGGGTTGGTCCTATATTTATAGGCATTTGAACACCCAATGCGATGGCACGCAAGTCTCCCATCAGTGCGCAAGTTTCGGCACGCAAGTCTATGTCCTTTCAAGTCACTTGTGTGACCAACCCAATACCTATGCAACAATCTTTCCTTTTCCATATTTCGATCTTCTGATCTTGAAAAACATCAGGAGCTCAAGTTCCCAAGCCCTCTAGGCATCGGCACACAAGTCACTTCACAACGCGCAAGTCACTTTCTCAACCACACCAATACTTGTGCGACCCTTTTTTCTTTTCCATATTTTGACCTTCTGATTCTGAAAAACATTAGGCGCACAATTTTCCTCTCCTTCAAGTACAGAGCATGCAAATCTCTTTTCCAAAAACCACATTTCTACTTTTGTCAATTTAGAGGCCCAAGCATTGGGCAAACACTGCAAAACGGCACCACGTTGTATCTATTCTTTTTGTACTGCCTCCAGATCATCCGTTCCTTTTTCGAAGTTCTTGAATCAATCAGGGATCATTGACCACAACTCTTGAACTCCACATTCCACCATGAAATCCCCTTGGTCAAAAAAATTGTATATCATGGTTTGTTTTGTCAACAATCTCAACATAGATTTCCTCTTTGTCAACAATCACAATCACCTCAAAAATGTTTCGATGATACCTTGAAAGATTTTTGCCCAATAACCTCTCCATTGGGGTTTGTTTACAACTCTTCCATAAAAAATATACATCATTAATAACTCAACCACCATTCACCTATTTCGATTCTGATAGCGATCAAGGATTTACTCCACACATACTCTAAGCCCACATGAGCAATGCTCGGAATGAGAAACAAGAGTAAAAGAAATGTTCATCGATGAATCACTTCAACTCTAACACCCACTGTTGACACAAAACTGATACCAATTTTTGGAATACCAATTTTTAGAAATATTCTTAACCCATTCCAACACTACCCTTCTGCACCACTCTTCTGCTTTTATCATGATCCTTAGTTGTCGTGATATCTAGTCTTTGCTCGATCACCTCTAGCATCGTTAGATTTAATATGCTCCCCCTGTTTGGCTGCTCCACCTGTTAGCTTCTCCCCATACCAATCATGATTTATCAAATTGCTGCCATTGTCTCCCCCTTGAACAATCACTATTTTCTCCCCCTTTTTCAACGAACTCAAAGGTCACTCCTTTGCAGTCTATAAAAAAATATTAGCACATTAGGAAAAACACATCAAACCTCGGGGAGAGGGGGTCCCACAACCAAACTTTTTCAAGTGAGGGGAGTCGACTGTAATCATAGATCCAATCAATGCCACTCAAAAGCTTCATTGGGTAAGGCCTTTGTCAGGATTTTTGCATCCTGTAGTTCTGTAGGCACATACTCCAACATCATGATTCGTTGTTCATCCTTCTCCTTGATAATATGATATTTTATCTCAATGTGATTTTTTCTTGAGTGATGGATGATATTTTTGCTAAGATTGATAGCACTTGAGTTATCACACTGTATTCCGATTAGATACTTCACTTCAACTCCCATATCTTCAATATACTACTTCATCCACAATAATTGTTTGCATGCTGGAGTGGTCGTGATATACTCATCTTCTGCGGTGCTCAATGAAATGCAGTCTTGTTTCTTTCTTAGCCAAGAAATACACAATACAACAAGATATAATGCACCTCTTAACGTTAATTTTCTGTCATCTGCTAATCCAGACCAATCTGCATCTATGTATCCCAATAACACTGATTGAGATTTGTCATTATACCTCAGATCAAAATCCACAGTGCCTTTGATATACCGAAGTATTCTTTTCACTATAAGCATGTGGATTTCCGTGGGATTACATTGATATCTCATTGCTTGGCATGTGGAGAAAACAATATCAGGCCTTGTTGCGGTCAAGTACAACATACTTCCAATAATTTTCCTGTATTCAGTGATATTAACTGCCTTTCCATCCTCATCCTTTGATAATTTCATTCGAGTAGCAACTAGAGTCTTCATCTCCTTGGAATTATATATGCCAAACCTTCTTAAAACCTTATTGGCATATTTGGATTGAGAAATGAACGTTCCATTCATTTTTTGTGTCACATGTAGACTGAGAAAAAACGTTAGCTCACCAATCATTGACATTTCACACTCATTTTTCATGAATTCGGAAAACTGTCTGCACTGAGATTCATCTGATCCGCCAAATATTATGTCATCTACATAAACCAACACCATCATCCTTTGATTACTATCATTGCTGAAATAGAGATTGTAATCAACTCCCCTATGCTGGAAACCAAGCTTCTTCAAGTACTGATCAATCCTTGAGTACCATGATCTTGGTGCTTGTTTCAGCCCATACACCACCTTCTTCAGCCTGTAATCTTTGTTCTCATCCTCATGAATGATAAAACCATATGTTTACTCAATATACACCTCCTATTACAGAACTCCATTCAAGAATGAATATTTGACATCCATCTAGAACAGTTTACAGTATCTTTGCACTACTATGGACAAAAATAATCAGATTGTCTCCAGCCTAGCAACTGGTGAAAATGTCTCATCAGCATCAATACCCTCTATTTGGGAGTATCCTTTGCACACAAGTCGTGATTTGTTCTGAATCATTGTGCCATCTTCATTCGTCTTGTTCTGATAGACCCATTTAATTGTGATGACATTATTATCTGCTAGCCTCGAAAGAATCTCCCATGTATGGTTCTTCTCAATCTGATCAAGTTCTTCGTTCATAGCTTGAACCTAGTTTTCATCTTCAGCTACATCAGAAAAACATTTAGGCTCCACGTGAGATAAAAAAGATTTTTGTTGTAATGATTTCATTCTTTTAGTCTGAACTGGTGCTATCTGATCACCAATGATACTTTTCCTATAAATTTTAGCTCGACTCTTTGGCTTCCTTGCAGAAATCGACTGGATACTTTCTTGTTCATCATCAGTATCTTCTTTTGAGTCATCCTCTGCCACTTCTACTCCCCATGTGTAACTTACCTCATCATCACTTTCATCCAGAAACTGTTCACTGAGTCATTGAGTATTCTGTTCATTTTTTACTATAGTGACATCATTTCTCTCAACAATTTTTCCCAGACTTTTTTTGAAGCATTTATATGCTTTGCTTTTCCCTGAGTATCCATGGAATATCCCCTCATCTCCTCGTGACTCTAACATCCTGTGATTTTCTTTATTGAGAATGAAACACTTAATTCCAAAGATTCGAAAATATTTCAATATTGGATTCTTTCCATACCACATTTCATATGGAGTCTTCCCTTTATTCGTACACAATAAGGACATGTTTGAAATATAGACCGATGTCAAAACTGCTTCCTTCCCAAATTTCTCTGGTAGGTCCTTTTCAATAAGCATCATTCTGGCCATATTGTTGATGATCTGATTTCTCCTCTCAACCACTGCATTTTGTTTGGGTGTTCTTAGTGATGAAAATTGATGTCTTATCCCGTGTTTCTCGAGATATTCTTCAACTTGACTATTTGTGAATTTCATACCGTTATTAATATGAAACATCAGAATTTTCTGCCCAAGCATCCTTTCGGATTCCCTCCTATACTTCTTTATACAACTGAACACATCTGTATTATGGGTAATGAAAACACCCATTCCATTATACTATAATCATCAATGAAATGAACATAGTAACTTCTCCCATTTATAGCACGTGGTGAGATAGGTCCACATACATCAGCATGCACCAATTTGAGAACTCTAGTTGATTTTTGTTCCTTTGGCCAGAATGTCTCTCTGATGATCTTCCCTTGTTGGAAAGCAACACACGTATGAGTGCGATCACATGATAGTTTGGTAAGGTCTCTAGAAGAATCACACTTTAGCAGATCTTCCATAGATGGTTCGTATAGATGACCAAGTCGCTTATGCCACATCTGGTTTTCTTCCTCACTGGATAAAAGGCATGTATCTTCTTCCCCACCTATAAGGTAAATATTTCCATTTGTCCTTTTTCCCTATAGAACAATTGATCCATCTTTTCCTTTCACAAAACACATCTTCTTAGTAAATTGGATAGAATGCCCAGAGTCACATAGTTGACGGACACTGAGCAAGTTATGACTAAGACCCTCTACTACCAAGACATCAACACGTCTCATTTCTTTGCCCCCAAACATGGATTTCCCTGAGCCAACAATATTCATGCCTTCATCCCTTCAAAATTTGACAACTCCTTCTTTATCATATTTTATGCTTGTAACAAGATCCTTATTGACTTTATGTGAGAGTGCAACCACTATCAAGGACCCACACACCAGAGCGATCTGATGCTTTAAGGGAAATCTCTTCTACCACGGCCTTCTCATTTTTCCTTTTCTTGGTCCCTAATTTTTTCCTTCACACTCGACATGGATTGAGGCTTCTTTTTTTATCAGAGTATGGTGGAACAGCTTCTTCTTCAAAAGCCACAAATCTATTCTTCATTTTTAACTCACTTGTCAGTTTATTGATCTTCTGATTTCGAACGTTTTGATTCTACTTTGGCACATTTATCTGAATGGTCAAAGTGTAGTACTTAGCCATGTGCCCAAATTCTCCACACCAAAAACATAGTCCTCTAAAATATGTTCTGGAAAACTGTTCTATGTTTGGCAGCCACCTATGTTCTTATTCTCGTCAGAATCTTTTGGCTATGGAACACACATACTATGAATGTCCCATATTTCCACAACAATAACAACTGATATGAGGTGCATTCCTTCATGTTACTTTAGAAGTACGAGTTTTCCCTTGGGATATCCGAATATTCTGATTCTACTTTGTGCCCAAATCAACCTTCAATCTCGGGACGGGTTCTTGCGGTCTGACATCAATTTCCACGGATTTTTTCTTCTGATCAAGACCTGAATCGGCCTTAATGTTTGAGCTCAATTACTGCTTCTTTACTACTGAACTACTAGCCTCCTATTTCATCTTTTCAGTCTTCATAATTACCTACTTTCCCAATAATGTATTTGGAATCAAGTGTTTTTAGTGGTCTTTAACTTTTCTCTGCAGACCGACAACTTCTTCGTCAAGCTCTTCGATACGCTTAACATGATCTTTCACTTTTCTGTTCAATCCATCAATCTCCCTTTTCTGTTCTTCAATCTTGAGCTTATACTCACTAACTGATTCTGAGTTATCTATTGTTGATAACTTGATTTTTTCAATTTATTCCATCAACTCGGACTTGTCTTCTTCCTGTTTATGCATATAGAGTTTAGCATCACAAACAACTTTATTGGCTTCCTTCATTTTGGCACTCCAAAAATCTATCTCTTCAAGAGTTGCATTCAATTCATATTCCACATCAACTCTTCCTTCAACTGCTTCTTCTTCTTCTCCAGCGTTAGTTTCCTCCTTTTCTTAAAAACTATCAACGACCGCCACCATAGCATTTTCTCCTCAATCTTTGTAGTTCTCTATTTCCTCAACCTCCTCAACCTCAGACTCATCTGAACTGTCTATTTATTGCGAAAGAAGATTCTTCTTCTTAAAGCAATTTCTCTTGAACTGCTTCTTCCATTTCACATAGACTGAAGATTTCTTATTGGTAATTTCAACATCATCCTCATCATTTTCTTGTTGAAACTTTTTTGAGCATCTTACTTCGAGATGTCTTACCTTTGTACATCTACAGCATGCAAGAGGAAGTTTCCCTTTGAACATTCCATTTCCTTTTTGAAGATTTGAGGAGAGGAATGACAATACCTCATATGTCTCTTCTTCTTCCTGAGAATCTCCAATGGTGCGCTTCTTCATGTCCTTAAATTCCACTTCTTTGGATTTCCCCTTTTCCACAGCGTCGTTATCTTCATTTCCCATTTCATATGAAACAAGGGTGTTGTGCAGGTTATCCAATGTCATTTCTTTCGGGTATTTATATTCCAAAACAGAAACTTTCAGATTGAACCGAGGTGGATGTTTTCTCAAGATGCTCTTCAAAATTTTTATATCTTTGATAATATCATCAAGACAATGCATGTCTTATACCACTGCATTTACCATTTCAAATAATGCATCAACAGACTCATTCGAGCTCATTCTCAGATCTTAATACTTTTTCCTCAACACTTGTAGCTTTTCCTCTAGGACCTTTATATCCCCTTCATATATATTCAATAACTTTTCCCACATAGCGTGTGACGTTTTTCAATACATCACCTTTGTATATATATGATTGGATAGGGCTCCCCCTAAGGTATTGATTGCTTTGGCATCAGCATCCAACTCTTTATGCTCAGCTTATGATAGTGCACCACTATTAAGATCAGTTGTTATTCCATGCATTGCTACTGTGAAAATGATAATTCCCAAAGATCAGAAGTAGTGTTGCATCCAATTATTCCATTGCTGAAAATAAAATTGTCGAAGATCAGAATCCCTTTATGATTAGTGACCTCCATTGAGAGAAGAACTACTGTCAACAATTCTCTCTGATACTAATTGTTAGGTCCAAAAGGCTGAATTACCTAAGAGGGGGGTGAATCAGGGTATGACTAATTTAAAATTAATGACTGTTCTGATCTTATTTCACTGTTAAGAAAAACACTCTTCTCTCTCTTTCCTGTTACACAATATAAACAAAAAATAAAGCATGCACAGGACACAACAATTTTAACTTGGTTCACCGCTAACGGCTACTTCCAAGGAGCATACGCCGATAGGTTTTCGTTCGTACCAAATTCCACTAAACATCACTATTTGTTGATTACAAGGTTCGGGTACAGTCACTCTATCCTAGGTTCACTTGATTTACAATGTTTAGGGTCATCTCACTACTTTCTCAAGGGTCACTTCATGTTTCTCTCTATCTGGCTCGCTGCCGGTGGAGAGGATCACCCTCTTCACCTTCCTTTGCTCGCTGATTCAGAAAGAATCCACTCACAATTTATACACATGTAGGTCTCTTAATTATCTCTAATGAATGAATCCTTAGTTGTATGTAGATACTCTGTTGAAGTCCAACATTCACCCATAGATGAATCTCTTATTGCACCGAAGGCATCGGGAAAGCTTCCAGCTTTCACATAGCCCTAAATTAACCACTGTGAAACAACTTTACATGGCTTGAAGGTATAATCTAGCATGCAAGTATCAGCGTGCAGGTCACAACGGGTGCACAGGTCTTCCTCTACCACCTATGTGACACAAGCCTATTCAACTCGAAACTTGCGTGACTCAATTCCCTTTACGCCCAATCCAACATTGGCTTGCAACTCCAAATTAGCATGCAACTTCAAACACTGGCACGCAAGTCCACCTGTGTGACCACACACAACTTGCACGACCATCACACATGCTCGATGGGAGCTATGATTTTTCAAAGTGTTGAACTCCTTTGAAAATGAGGTGGGGTGGTCCTGTATTTATAGGCATTAGGACACCAATCACGACGGCGCACAAGTCTCCCCTCAGCATACAAGTTTCGGCTCGCAAGTCTTTTCCCTTAAAAATCACTTGTGCAACCAACCCAATACCTATGTTACCCTCTTTCATTTTCCATATTTCAATATTCTTATCTTGAAAAACATCAGGTGTTCTTGTTCCCAAGCCTTCTAGGCATAGGCTCGTAAGTCTCTTCATGGTGCAGAAGTCACCCATGCGACCACACCAATACTTTCGTGACCCTCTTTCCTTTTCCATATTTTAACCTTCTGATTATGAAAAAAAATAGGTACACAAGTTTCCTCTCCTTCAAGTACATGGCACGCAAGTCTCTTTACCAAAAATCACTTTTCTCCTTTTGTCGATTTTTAGGCCCAATTATTTGTCAAACACTGAAAAACGTCACCACCTTGTATCTGTTCTTTTTTATACTACCTCTAGATCTTCCATTACTTTGTCGATGTTCTTGAAACAGTCATGGATTGTTGGCCATAGATCTTCAATTCGACATTCCACGCTGAAATCCCCTTTCTCAACAAAATTGTATGTCATGGTATTCTTTGTCAACGATCTCAACATAGATGTCCTCTTTGTCAACAAACACAATCACCTCAAAAAAAATTCAATGATACCTTGAGGGATTTTTTCCCAGCAAATATCCATGTGAATAAGTAAATGGAATTATTTGATTTTATATTTTCCATATTATCCTGAAGTTGAAGTTTAAAAGGAATTTGTTTTTTCCTTATACTTTGCCTTGAATGTTTTTTCTTATTTATGAAAGTTTCTGCTATACTGTTATCCTTACTAAGCATCTAAGCTCACCCATTTCTAATTTTTGTTTTCCCAGGATGTGAAGAATTTTATTATGATTGACCTTCTGGGATAGTCTATAGGAAATTAATGTGGTTAATGAAGACAATATTGTTTTTGTATTTCATTTAATGATGTAATGTTAGACTTATTAATATATCTAGTGTTTACAAGGCTACTAAACTGATCGGTCATTCGATATTTGATCCCTTGTGATCATTCCAATGATACGTACTAATGCACTGACTTTGGGTAACTAGGGTCAGAGTGTTACAGTTAGTATTAGAGGAGGTTTAGTACAAAACTGGGATGCTAGATTTAGATAAAATCTGATTAGTGCACATAGCCCAAAGATAGACTTTGATTATTATTATAGATGAGATTTCTAGAATTTTGGTATCATAGAGATTTTGTGAGTATTCTGAGAAATGCATCTCTATCTGGATACGAGAAGGTAGAGGCGGCTCTGGCATAGATGTTCCTAGGGGTAAAACCCGAAAACACTGCTTTGAGCTAGACTCGAATGGGAACTGATACACGACAACAGGCCTTGATGCACTCTTGGTTACGACCCTCCCGGGGGATATGCTTAGGATAATTCTCATTTTCCTGAAAAACCATTATGAAGTGTTTATGAGTATATACTTTCTCAAAGAAAACATTTTTATGATAATGGATTATATCCACAAATTCTTCAATTTATGTTAAATGTTTTTCAAGTATGGAATTATGTATTTTGATTCATAAACTAATATAGTTTATGTCATTGTTTTGAAATGGTGCCTAGTAGAAGAAATGGAAACTGTATCAATGCATGTACTCCATGTAGGGATTGCCCTCCTGCTCAAGATAATTATAGTGGAGCTGGTGATACAACTGGTGTTGATCAGCTATTCACTATATTCGGACAATTCACTCAGGTTATGAATAATAACCTCACCCATATAGAGAACCCTAATTCGCAGCATGGAGGATCAATGTTATATTGCTTCATGAGGAAACAACCACCAATGTTTAATGGGGGTAAAAATCCACATGTTTATGAGCAACGGATCAATTCCTTAGAGAAAATATTCCATGCCTTGGAGAGTAGAGAAAGGGAATAAGTTGTCATGGTAGTTTATCACCTCATTGGAGATGTTGATCAATGGTGGTCATTGATCCAAAATACAAAGGAGGATGAAGAAGTATCATGTATGGAATGGTGGTAGTTTAAAAAAAACATAGAAAAGTACTTTCTCATGACCATCGAGCAGATATGGAAATGAAATTTCTCAGTCTGAGGAAAATGGAGGTTGATAATGTTGCAATGTATGAGGCTGACATTACATGGTTAGTGTGGCATGCTGCAGATTATATATGTAACCCAAGAAGTAAGATTGATCTTTGCTTTTATGGGTTAAAATAATTTCTCCATCGAGCACTAGTCTCACAATCCTTCTCATCATACGAAGATATTGTCTCATGTGCAATCAAGATAGAAAAGAAAATCTCTAAGTCTTATGACTTTAAAGAAAATAAAGAGAAGAAGAGATCTACTAAACACTATAGGAAAGGAAATGAGGAAACTGGGATGAATGGAAGGGTTGAATTTCCACCATGTGATAATTGTGGAAGGAAGCACCCAGGTGCCTTTCTAAAAGGCAAAGAAGTATGCTACAAATGTGGACAGAAAAGCCATCTTGCTGGTGATTGTATGGGAAAAAAAGTTGCTACCAATGTTCAATGATACAATTGCAGGGAGATGGGACATTATGCGAATGAATGTCCTAAGTGTCAGGGAAACTTTCCTCCGAAGAGGCCTAGGGATCAAGGCCAATCTTTTGCTATCACTACTGCTAAGGTTTAATCTCCTAAAGACGTGGTGGTAGGTAATTTAATGGTTTCCTAAAGTTATGAAAATGCTTTATTTGATTCTAGATAATCGCATTGTTTCATATATTCCCAGTTTTCTAAGATAATTAAATATTTCCAATTTGATTTATCAAGGGAGTTATCGGTCAAAACTCATAAGGGAAGTATCATTACAACAATGTTTTGTTAATTAGTTCCCATTAGGGAATATAAATGTTCTTTATCTGCTAATAGGATCATCATACCCTTGATTGAATTTGATATAATCCTCATTATGGATTGGATTTTGGACCATGATGAAAAAATTTATTGTAAGAGAAATGTGGTTACTTTTTTTGATGATGATGATAAAGAAAACCTTAACATTAGAGAAGAAACATCACCACCTAATTCTTATATAGATCCACCAACAGTAGCTCAACTAAACTCAATTATTGGGGAGGAAGAGTATGAAATAACTATGGGTGAGGAAAGAATGTACAAACAGAGGATATACGTATTGTACAAGAATGTGTTGGTGTTTTTCTAGAGGATTTACCTAGACATCCTCCAAAACGAAAAATTGAGTTTTCCATTGACCTTATTCCTAATTCAATGACCATATCGAAGACCCCTTATAGAATGGCCACTGTGGAATTAGTGGAACAAATGAAACAACTAAAGTAATTGAATAATAAGGGATTTATTCACCCTACTTTTTCTCCATGGAGATCCCCTGTTCTTTTTGTTAAAAATAATGATGGATCTATGAGGTTCTGCATCGACTAGAGGGAGATCAATGCTATAACAATAATGAACAAGTATCCCCTACCTCACATTTATGATTTATTCAACCAACTTTATAGGGCTAAAAAAATTTCAAAGATTGAAGTTTGATCTGGATATCATCAATTGTGCGTGATGAAGGAAGACATTCCGAAAACAGCATTTCAAACCAGGTACGGGCATTAAGAGTTTTTAGTAATGCCTTTTGGGCTAACTAATGCTCCCTCTGTTTTCATGGATCTAATGAATAGTTTTTTCAATGATTATCTTGATGACTTTGTAGTGGAATTTATTGATGATATCCTAGTTTACTCCAAAAGCTATGATGATCTTGAAAATCACATGCGCTTTATTCTAAAGGCTCTTAGAAGACATGAATTATATGGGATGTTTAGAAAGTGTGAATTCTAGCTTCACGAGATTTCATTTCTTGGATATATTGTCTCTTAGGATGGAATCTCAGTTGATCCTTCTAAGTCAAGAGCAATCAAAGAATGGCCCGCACCAACGAGTATAACTGAGGTGTGTAGTTTTATTGGTTTAGCGGGTTATTATCAATGTTTGGTCCAAAATTTTTCTTGGTTGGCTAACACATTAACAAAGCTCACACGTAAAGGGGTTAATTTGTTTGGAGAAAATAGTGTGAAGAATGTTTTGAAGAACCGAAGTGCAGATTAGTCAATTCTATTATCTTGACTCTACCATTGGGGAATTAAGGGTTTGTTATATATAGTGATGCATCGAAGAAAGGACTTGGTTGTGTCCTTATCCAGAATCATAGAGTTATTGCCTCTACATCATGACAGCTGAAAATTCATGAACAAAACTATCCTACTCATGATCTTGAGTTAGCTACTGTAATCATTTCTTTGAAGATATGGAGACAGTATCTTCATGGTGAAAAAGGTGAGATATATACCAATCACAAAAGTTTGAAGTATATTTTCTCACATAAGGAACTCAACATGAGGCAAAGGCGATGGCTCGAGTTACTCAAGGATTATGATTGCACTATACACTACCACCTGGGGAAGGAAAATAAGGTGGAAAATGCTTTGAGCAGAAAGGATCATGGAGTTTTGAACAAGATGAGAGTTTAAAAAGATCATATATACATGGATCTTGTGAAGATGGATATATGAATCACCATGGAAGTTGAAACATCAATACTTTTTCAAATGGTTGCCAAAACATCTTTACTAGAAAGGATAGAGACTTCTCAAACTGATGATTAAGAGTTTCAAAAGAATATTAAAGATGTGAATGATGGGAGATTGAGTGACTTTGTGTATGAATATAGATTTTTGAAATTTGGGAAGAGACTTTGTGTTCCCGATATACCTGATCTAAAAATAGAATTTTTGGATGATGCTCATAGTTCAAATTTCCTTATACACCCTGGTAGCACTAAGTTGTATAGATATTTGAAACAACATTTTTGGTGGGACAACATGAAGAAAGAGATTGCTGATTTTGTGTCAAGATGTATTGTTTTTCAACAAGTGAAAGATGGAAGGAAATAGCCTAGAGGATTCATGCAACCTCTTCCCATACCTGAGTGGAAATGGGATAATATTATGATGGACATTGCCATGGGACTACCAGACTCCTTGGAGGAATGATACAATATGGGTCATTGTTGATCATCTTACCAAGTCAACAAATTTTTTTGCTATAAGAGAAGATCTATCACTTGAACGTCTAGAAAAACTATATATTAATGAAGTTCTGAGAATTCATGGATTATCACTATTGATTATTTCTAATCGTGATCCCCGTTTCACATCAAGATTCTGGAAAAGTCTTCAGGAGGCCTTGGATACTAAACATCGCTTGAGGACTGCCTATTACCCTCAAACAGATGGACAATTGGAATGAACCATTCAAACCTTAGAATACATGTTGAGATCCTACTCTCTTGAATCTTAGGTTATGTGGGATCAATATTTATCTCTGGTAGAATTTTCTTTTAACAATAGCTTCCATTCAAGTATTCAGATGGCACCATATGAAGTGTTATAGGGAAAGAGAAGTCGAACACCAACCTGTTGGGATGATGTTGGTGAAAGAAAACTAGTAGGCCTAGAACATGTGGATGAAACGATGGAAAAGGTGAAAGTAATCCAAACCCACATCAAATTATCTCAATGTAGGCAGAAGATATATGCCGATAATCGAAGGAAGGATTTGAACTTTCAAGTTGGTGATCATGTTTTCTTGAAGGTATCTCCATGGAAGGGAGTTATACATTTTGGTAAGAAAGGTAAATTGATTCCCAGGTACATCAGACCTTTCTAAATTCTATAACAAATTAGGGATGTAGCTTACCGTTTGGCAATGCCTCCAAGTCTCTTCAAACATCACGATGTGTTCCACGTATCACTGTTGAGAAAATACACTCTTGACCCAATGCATGTACTCACCTATGAGGAATTATAAATGGAACCCAAACTTTCTTATTGCTAAGATCCCATCATGATTCTTGATACCTGAGAACAAGTGGTGAGAAATTAGATGAATCATCTGGTAAAAGTTCTATGGAGAAACCATAAGATGGAAGAGGCAACATGGTAACCCGGGGAATGAATGATGAAGAATCACCCATGTCCTTTTATGCAGTAATATTCGATAAATTTCAAGGATGAAATTATTTTAAGGAGGGGAGAATGTAACACCCCAGGCTTCCACAATATTCTTCTCTTTGAATAATACAATAGCATGTGTTGTACCCAACTTCGTGTTCTAACACACCACAACCAATCCAACTATCCATAATGAATAGTAACATCCACTTATTGAAATTTTATAAGTTTTATTTTTCAAAGTACACTTTATTTTTGGATTTGTAATATCAAAATTAGCCTAGGGTGAATTTTTTGTATTTTTATGAAAACTTTAAATTTTTTATGAATAGTGAAAAATACTAAATTTTAATAAAAAACACTCTTTTAATCAAAATAAGTTATAGTGATAAATTATACAATTAAGTGGTTTTAAATAATAATTAGAATATTTTTTTCAATTTAATCCAATTTTTTTGATTGTACATAATTTCACATTTAAACTAGACATAAACAAGTGTTAATCTTTTGATAGTTATTATTTCTTAAAACCACTCTTTTTGTTTCAACAACGGGAATTAATTTTAAATTAATTTCTGCCACTTCTGTGTTTTGAATTTAGAAAAATGGATTCCATATTTATAATCATGAGGTCCAAATTGTGTAAATTGGTAACTTTTATTTTTTGTCATTTTGAATAATTACTTCAGAAAATATTTTATTTACCATGGTTGAAGGGTAAATCTGGTAAATAAGCTTAACCAAATAATATTATAATAATATTAAATTACCCCAAAACATGTTCTAACACTATTGTATGATTAATTTCCAACCATTTTCATCCTTGGGTCAATTTTGGGACCCCATGAAGCCACTTCAAAATGAAAATTACACTTTAGAAAAATTAAGTTAAAATAAATACAAAGATGACATAAGCATATATATTTTACTAAAAAAAATTTTACATAGGGTTATATGTTTTATCTCTTAGAATATAAATATTCATTTGAAATCTAAACATATTTTATACATAATGGTATTTAATATATATTTTTTAGACAATGAAGAATTAAACTTATTTATGACACAATGATGATGCAGTATTTTCCTTATTTATAAAAGAATAAAATAAATGGTATTATAAATATTAAAATAAATATAATATGAAAGTTTTGATGCCATAAAATAATTTTATAGGTTAATATTACATGTTAGGATTTATTATATTAATTTATTTCTAATTCATAATGTTTTTAGGACTTTAACAAAAAATCAATTATTAAATAGTGTCAAAATTGACATAAAGAAGTTTTTAAAACAAATATTATATTATTAATTGATATTATATTTATAAAAATATATGGTTCGTCCAAGAGACTAATATAATGACAATTTTATCATTAATGAACCACTTGGGGTTCCCTTGGATGTATATAGTATGTTTATTATCCATATAATATAAAAATACAAAGGCACATCGTAAATGTCAAACTAATTAACTAAGGGTTAAATTTAAAATATAAGGTTAATATAATGACCCAAACCTGTCTAAAACCTATCAGTTGAGAGTATTTTGACCTATAAATTATCCTTTAAATAATCCACTTTGGAACCATTATAAACCCAAAATTATTTTATTAAAATATAATATTTCACTCTTTTCATAAGGTGCCCCTCACCCCTCTTATAAATGGTCACTCTCCCTTCTCTCAATCTCACACATTCAAAGCCATTTGGCTCATCAAACCTCTTCCCAAATATCCTCTAAACTTTCCTTCCTTCATCCTAGAGTCCATTCTTTAGTCTGAAATCCATTCTAAGAAGTCATTTTGATCAAATAAAAAGGAAGAACCTGAAGAAGAGGTAATGATTTACCACCTTCTTTCAAGTTCCTTTCTTCTTCCTCTTCCTCATTGTTTATTGTTTCCATTATTAAATAATAACTACAGTATCTTCTATATACTGTGATGTTATTATAAATATTCTACAACCATATTCATTATTCTACCCATCCTTTGAATGACCTGTCACTATACGTGTGTACGTACGGCTTACCGTCTCCACGTCGTGGTGTAGTTGTTATTCAATATATTATTATTTGTATGAGTATAATAATGGGTACAAATAATGTAAATAATAAATATAACATTATTATGATTCTTTATATATGATATACCATCCAATTATATACGATATTAATATCAAAATAATGATATTGTTGCACATGCGTACGTACGAAATACCGTCTCTACGAACGCAAAAAGATTCATTCCCCATCGTATCCATTCAAGACTAATTTTCATTATATGATTAAAAATAATGTTTAAATACTTAATATGATTCCTTATATGAATTACATACAACCTATCCATTAAAAAATTGGCTTACATAACCAATCATATAAGGATAACAAATCAGTTATCACCCGAAACGACGATAATACTAAGATATTATTAATAAAGCAATGTTAAAAGATCATATATGATATAATATTAATGTATATGATTCTTGTATAATTTAATAACAATTATTTCACCATTAAATAGGCGTTTAACATACCCACAACCAAGGAAAATTACAAGGTAAGGGTCTATTTCACAATCTCGTCATAATTCATGGTTGTTTATACTAAATTATCTAGTGCGACCTCTTTATCATCCACATCCATGTTTCTTAAAATTGACATTAAAAAAAATTAATATTTAAAAGACAATGGGATAAAGTCATTTATACCCTTATTTTACCTTATACGTTTTTAAAAGTAATCATTCCATTGTTTTACAAACAATGTATTTTTAACCTTTTTGACAAATTTAAGGTAAGAATGTTTTTTTAACTTATACGGAGGGTGCGGCTATTTTCCTCTGTTATAACCTCGGTGAAGATTCCATTAAAAGAATATAATATTATTTTCAAAATAAAGGTTTTATTTTATAATTATGTGACTTTTAAATAATTTCAAAAAAGAGATATTTCTCTCAAATAGTTTTGATTTCATCTATGTGAAAATCCTTTAATGTATTTTAAGATTATTTGAAGTGGATTTATTATGATAAAAAACATCCATATTTTATTGAAGGTTTTTTGATATGTTTGACTGTGGATGTGTTTTTTTATACCATTCATGGTTCATTGATAAGGTGTGAAATTTAATATGATAGTTTTAATACGAATGTTTATGTTATGTTTAAACCTTTTCATGTGAGGAATTCGTTGGACTTAGTAAGTGATGGGTGGAGCCCGCTATAGCTCCTTGATGCATCGATAGGTCTAATGAGACAACTAGACATGGAATTGGCTGAGGCCTTTCCCAATTTGATATATGGTTTTGGCCGAGGCCTTAATCATTTTTTGACATCTTGGACGATGCCTTGAAAAAATGTTTCAGAATGTCCGGCATTATGCATTTCATCATTATGAAAGTGGATATTTGATACTGCATGTGATTATTCGACTAGTAGAATATCCATGTGAATAAGTAAATGGAATTATTTGATTTTATCGTTTCCATATTATACTGAAGTTCATGTTTAAAAGGCTTTTGTTTTAGTCTTATACTTTTCCTTGAATGATTATGCTTATTTATGAAAGTTTCCACTATATTGTTATCCTTACTGAGCATCTGAGCTCACCCCATTCTATGTTTTTTTTCCAGGATGTGAATAATTTTATTATAATTGACCTTTAGGGATAGTCTATGGGAGATTAATGTGGTTAATGAAGACAATATTTTTGTTTTATTTCATTTTATGATGTAATGTTAGACTTATGTATATATATAGTGTTTCCAAGGCTACTAAACTGATCGGTCATTCAAGATTTAATCCATTGTGATCATGAAAATGATACGTAATAATGCACTGACTCTGGCTAACTGGGGTCGGGGTGTTACACAAAGCCTTTAAAAACATGTGCCTAAGGGGGGTTAAAAAAAGGGAACAACATCAGATGGTTGTAAAATCACATAAAAATGATTGTTGATAGATTTGTGAAATATAGAACAAAAACCACATGAATTATAGTTACTATTTTACTTGGATTCCCATTAATGTGTTTTTAGTGTTTAAAATTACTAAAATGTTTGTGTAATAGTAAAAATAAAAAAAACCTCAAATAAACATGAAATCATTGGGAACCCACCATGAAATTATTTTTTATGTCTAAGATCACACAACACATCTATATGACATGATTTATGCTTTGAATGTCCAAATAAGAAGTTTTAAATTATACCAAATCCTTTAAAACTATGTGTTAGGGGGTCAAAACCAAGTAAACGGCATCATATAGATTTGAAATAATAGGACAAAAACCATTGATTGATTTTTTAAATCTTGGAACTGATTCAATGTCAATATGAGTTACTTTTTTCCTAAGATACTTACAAATTTATTTTTGTTTTTTAAACACTAGAACGTGCATGTAATTGTCAAAATAATAACTAACATACTGGGATTGGCATGAAATATTAGGGAAGCCACCATTTAATTATTTTTGATATTTATGTGTATAAAAATCTTCTTCTAATGTGTGGTGTGCTCGAAATAACTCAATAATCATTTTTTTAAGTTACTAATAACTTGTAAAACATGTATCAGGGGGTCAAAATCATACAAACAATGTCAAATGGCTGTGAAATCATAGTAAAACAGCCATATATTGATTTTTAAAATGTAGGAACCGATGACATGTCAATATGAGTTACATTTTAGATGGGATTCCTGTATACACTTTTTTTGTGTTATAAACCAATAAAATGTGTGTGTAATAGTCAAACCAATAGAAAATGACCTCAGATTAAAGTGAAATGTTAGGAAAACCACAAGGAAATTTTTTTATATATATGATCAGAAAACACATCCATCGAACATGTGGTGTACTCTAAATGAATCAATATGTTGTTTTAAAATGTACTAAATTGTTTAAAAACAAGTGACAGTGGGTAAAAATAAAGGAAAAAAATCATAAGACCATTAAATCCTAGGAAATTAACTTGATATTGCTTTTTTTATTTTATTGGAACCATCACCATGTCAATATATGTAACTTTTTGGTCGAGATTCCCATAAATTTATTTTTAGTTTTTTAAAACACTAAAACATCGGTGTAATAGTCGTATCCATAGAAAACAACTGCATATTTACCTAAAATCATGGTAAAACAACAATAGAATTATTTATGATGTGTATGGATTGAAAAAACATTCATCTAAATTGTAGCGTGCTCAGAATGAATCAATAAACAAATTTAAAAGATACCAAAGACTTTAAAAAAATGTTTCATGCGGCCAAAATGAAGGTTATGCCATCCTAAGACCTTGAAATCAATGATAAGTCACTCTATATTTATTTTTTTACTATATTAACCAAATTCATATCAATCTATGTTAAAGTTTGTCTGAGAATCCTGTAAATATGTTTTTAGTGTCTCGAAAAATTAAAAGATGTGTGTAATGGTCAAAAGCCTATAAAATGAGCTCAGGTTTGTTTGAAATGATGGTAAAACCACCAATAAATTATTTTTGACATGTACGAGGATACAAACTATTCATTCGATGTGTGTTGTTCTTGAATATACTCAATTAGTTGTTTTATAAGATACCAAAGCTTTAAAAAACATGTGTGAAGGCGTCAAAACCAAAGAAACGACATCAGATTATTATGAAATAATAGGAAAATGAATGTATAATCACATTTGATGTGTAAGAAAAAAATCCATGTTAATCTAAGTTAAAATTTTTCTAGTATGCTTTTAAATACATTATTAGTGTTTTAATACACTAAAACATGTGTGTAATGCTCAAAACTATTGAAAACAACCTCAGAGTGATGTGAAATCCTGAGACAAACAACCTTGAATTATTTTTGAAATATTAGAAATGTTTTAATATAAAATCCTAAAAAATTTATTATTGGGTAACTTTAGGAACATCACAAGTCAGTTTAAAAATTGATTAGATTTTTATATATTTATCCCTTTTGAGTTCCAAATGTTGAATCATATATTATATAGGAATGTTTATGTTTTTGAAGTGTTAGTAATGATATATTTTTTTATATTTAAATTTATTATGTTTTTAAAAAAAAATAACAACTAATATGTGAAAAATTATAAATGTATTTTTGGTATGTTCTCTTCCATATTTCATTTCTTAAATGTTCTATTTGTATTGTAGGTGAGAGATGTCAGTAGTATGAAGGAGGTTTACTGTTATTATCCACACAATTTTTCATAAGGTATTAATTATGGTTCTTCATTTTTAAGGTATGGTTATATATTATCAACGATTCTACTATAATTCATATATATTATGTTCAGTCCTGATTTCTATTTTCTCTTTATTCATTTATGAGATGATGTGGTCAGTTTTTCAAATGATGATCATGGATGTGGAGGTATATGGATGTGATTTTGTTCATGGTATGGATTTATTAGACATGGGTTTCTTTTCATAGAATATATAGGTTATCATTATTGGTGGAAAATTCTATAACCTATTGATATGATAAAAAATCTACAAAAGTTGTAAATTTTGGTGGTAAAATTGTTAACACTATTACAGAATGTATTCATCATACATAGATCTATATGTATGATATATTATTTAAACAATACTTTTTTACATTTGGTCCAGGGAACATATTTTTACAAAACTCCCACTTGCATTAGAGACAACATTTTAATGGTAAAATTGTTTGTTCTCACATGATAACATCATGATTATACTGACTTATGGTTTAGTCATTAGGCCCATTATGATTTCCTACAAGGTTACTCTATTATGTATTAATTCAGTACCTTGAGTGAATCTTCTGATGAGTTGATATCATAGATTATAACTTTTTTATCCTCTATTATAATCATGACATCATTGTTAGTTCCAAAAGTACAATTCCATGAACTATTATAAATCATTAAATATATTATACTTCTTTAGCTACATCAGAATCGAAAACATACTTGATATTTATGGACATGGATACCACTAGCTTGAATGATATTCTATTTCTCATTTTTTTTAGAATATCTATGATATTAGATCATTTTTTAACTTCCCCTATGTCAGTGTGTTGGTTTTTTTGTATTATTTATTTATATTGAGTTTTTATTGGACATTCTATGGGGTTTTACCATGAAAAAAAAATTCTCATAGGTTAAATTATATGAATGTTTACAGTGAATGATTATATTGAAACTATGCATCCTCTGTTCATGAGAATTCTCCTTAGTTATTTTTGAGTTGTGCATGACTTGTCAGTATGGCTATGCTTGGTTAAGTCTAAAATTTGGGATCAATAAGGAGAAATCATTCAAGTTCCCTGGTGTGTCTAGAGTGTGTTGCATGGCTTTCATATTGTTTGGAAAATTGTGTAGAAAAGTTGCAAAGTGTATATAGTTTTTGATAGTGCTAAATGGAATGGTTGGAGAATTTTTTTTTCAAATTTTCCATACTGAAGGTGGATAACACAAGGGGTGTTTATCCTAGTTAGTTTCCAGAAAATAGTTAGTGTACAGTTTGGAAATATATTAGGACAAAAAAATTTTATTAACCAAGTATTTAATTTTTTGTAATTTTACATTGTCCAACTTTGTTTTAATAGGTCTTTCACCCTTCTTCTCCCCCATTCACATCATATAATTATTGGGAGACCTTTTAGGATCTCTAACCAACTCTACCTTTGATCATTTCCTTATCTTTGCTGATTTATATGATATTTTATTGTATTTATTCCTTTCTTTCTCTCTTATTCTCTTCAATATCTCTCTTCTATTTTATTTGGTTTCCCCTATTAATTTTAGACATATGGTGTCTTATTTAATATTTTTTTGAGTGGATATAATGTTGCGAGTTATGGTTTCTTCAATTTACAAACTCTATTCTTATACATGTGGGTGTGATCTTTGTTTAAGGTGACATTTTTTGGCTTGGTTTTCACTTCTTCTTAGTAGGTGTTTCCATGGAATTGTTTCATTTTTCAATTCAATGTGTACTTTTTCATTATAAAATCATTTCTATTACATTTATTATTATATTTTATACCCTTAGGATGTTTTAAAACCCATTTTTTTGTCTTTGGAGCATGGAATAATTTGTTTCTCTTTTATATTCTATTTTTTCTTGTTTGAATTGGAATATTTATATGTTTTGAGACTCTATGAAATCCGTGAGGGTCATTTTGAACTTTTTTTACAATGTGAGTTAGATGTTGATCCAGTTTTTGTTTTCAATGAGTGATAACTATATTTTAATGTGGGTTTTGATGGACCTCAATGTGATTTATGAAGGGGTTATTTAATGGATTTAAAATGGTTATTTGAAATTTGTATGTGGATTAAACCCTATGAAAAATTCTTTAATTGAAATTTTGAATTTTTATTGATAGAAATAAAGGTCTTCATGCACGTTATGCATTTCCATGAAAAAGACCCATTTTGGAGGGATGATTTTAAATGTTTATAACTATTTCGTGATTTACATCAATTTATAAAGAATTTTTGAAATGTCATTCTATGAAATTTGAAAGGGCTTGGCATCCTATGACATGTTTTGGTGTTAAAGGGTCAGTTTTCACTTTTTTAAAATTGTTAATGTGAAAGGAACCCCATGATTTTTCCTTAAATGGGTTACACCATGTCTGGGTTCTTTATCACTATGTGAGGTATTTTGTTTCCCTTGTGTGGGATACTGATATCTATGAGATGCTTATTGATCCATTTGTGTGTGAATGTGCTTGATTATTCCATGGTTCTATTATTTATATAGGGCGATTCATTATTGGGTGTTAGGGGTGAGGGTTAGATATGATTATTTATTTTTTGATAAACTTGGTTTGTATTTTCTTATTCCTCAATTACATTCTATTTCTGGGAACATGGATAATAAGTGGGTGATCTAATCTATCATGATAGTTATTTCACAAACCACTACTATCCCTCTATTTTTTCTAGGTACAAGGGTTGGGAGGGTTTTTTTCATCACAATGAGGCTCATGTGGTCTAGTCAGAAGACTTGTGGTTTGAACATTAGTACATGTTGGTTTATAGTTAGTTAGTTGGTATACTTTTATATGGTTAGGTTCTTCATATGATATGAATCCAAACGGTAGGTCCCATAGAATACTCCTTTACTTAGTTGGTTACTGATTTAGGGAATTTTGATCTGGTGTTTATTTGTATAATTTCCCTTACATTAATTAATATTGAAACATCTATTGTTTATATTTTATATATGCCTTCTTCTGTGGATGGTGCGTTTTTTTATGCTTCACCCATTTGTGTTTTTGGTTATTTCCTTTAGAAAAATGAAATTTTAAGGATGTTTTGAAAACCTGTTTTGAAATTATGTACTCTTTTTTTGTTCTTAAACCAGATTTCAAAGTGGGTGTTTTGTTTTTGAAATGGAATTAACTAGTTTGATGGTATAAATTAACCATTTTCATTTAAATAAATAAAATGAGATGTTTTCTTGAGAAATGTGAATTATTTTTTTTAATTTAAATTGCTCAAGCTAGTGGGAAAACTTTCAAAGAAGTTTATTCATTTATGGAAAATCATGAGAATGTATTTAATGATAATTATGGAATTTTATTCATTTCCATAATATTTATATATACAAAATTTACATTCTAGTTTATTTTCTAACTATAGTTTTTTTATTTCATAATGAAACATATTTCATATATTCATTGGGTTCTGGTGACCAAATTATATTTTTAGCTCACACATATACATTTCAAGTTCCAGGTTCCTATTTTCATTTGTTCTCCATTATTTGATTCCAGTGTAGTGTAATTTGGTTGGTAGTGAACATATGGTTGTTTCATTGATATTTTATCAGACTTGGATTGAGGTGGTTTGTTTTTTATTTTTGTCTCATGTTTTATCTATTATTATTTTTTGTATCCCCCAATTTATGGATAGTGTTTTTATTTACTTTTATGAAAATAGGTTAGATAAGTTCATTTCACTATATCCTATTTTTCATGCTTCCTTATTTTTTTCAATTTATTTATTGTACGCCATTTTATATATATTTTGGGAGAAATAATTTCTAAAGGGACTACCATGATTCCTAGGAACTAGTTTCCAACCCATGGGGATCATGAATTCCCTTCATACATTATAGAGGGTTGAGGTGGGTTTTGGGCTGGATGAAAGCTCTATTTGGTTAATTAGAAAATGGTATCTGAGAAGGTTTAGAGTTTAATTTATAATTTTCAAAATATTATTGATTTTACCTTATTATTTGGTGATTTTTTGGTAAATAGGTGACTAATGTTTAAAAATCATGAGAGGTAAGGGCATGTATAGTCTAGCTTACTCTTTCTCATCCTGATCCTTATGCTTCTGGGAAATGTTATTTTTCAAATTAAAAATTTGATTTTTTCTAGTTGTTGATATGGATTTTAATTAGAATTTCTTTTATTTATTCCCATTGAGTATGTAATTGATATTGGTGGTCATTACATAGTTTTCGGATTGAAATGGATGATCGACTGAGCTACATGATTAGGATGCAAGACTTGAAAAACTATGTGATACCCATTTAGTGAGGTATGCCTCTTTTACAGAGTGAGTTGTATGGTCGAATCCCAGTCTCCCAATTTGTGTGATCAAACCGTGAAAATAACTTTCTATTTCCTCATTGATTTTATTGTACTTCTAATGATTTTGGATTTCTTATAATTTGATTTTTTTTATATGTATGAGGTGGATGGAGAAGTGTATTTTTTTCCCTTTTTGGATGTGATTTGTATGAAACATATTTTAAGGGTTGTGTAGTTCCTTGAGTGATATTGGTTTTAAAACCACGTTTTAGAAAATGAAGAGTTTTTTGAACTATTTATTTTTAAAAATAGGTTTTATGAATAAATGGGATCAATGAATTCCCTTACTCTTATGAAATTTTTTAAAAGGTGTTTTTTATTTTGGAATTTGGAAAATATGATGATTCAAACTTTTTTCCTCTAGTATTCATAAATAAATTAATTTTGAAAATGTTTTTTAAACTTTTTTAGCATAAAAAATAGTTATTATAATTGAATTTTTAATGTGTTTTCAAAAATAGATATTAATTTTGAGGATCATTCTCTGAAGCTTATCATCAATAATTTAGATACAGCTCATTTATTTGAATATTTCATTTTCTTAATTCATGTTTAATCTATACTTTCATCATGTTTGAAATAATTTTAGAAGTTTTTCAATGAGTCCATTCTAATATAAGCTGATGAGAATATTAATCCAGTGGTGGGTAATACCTTAGTTAAATCCAATGTGTGTAAGGATAACCTATAAATTAAAGAGAAAAAGTTGTATGATCTAGATCTAATAGAAAATTTTTGTTCTCACAAGAAGTGGTGATCTCTCATGTTCTTAAATGTGGGAATCTAAGGAATAATAAGATATATTATCTTATTTCTCAAATGGTTTTCCTATATCATGGTCAAATTGGGTCGTCTTTAGAAGTTTTTTAAGATATTTTTTAGAAGTGGTCTCATGTTTAATCCTTTGAGGATGGGTTTTTTGTACTGAGACCGTTATAAATTTTTATGTGATCTTCATTTTCAATCTTTGGATATTGATCATAGAATATTATTGATGGTTCCTCTTTAGAGATGTTTCTTATGAATGTTTTTGATTTATTGTTTTATTTGATTCTTTGTTCCATTTGTGGAATGTTCTACCCTCCCTCTATTACAGATGTCATTGTAGGTTATTATCTGGGTTGCCTCTCTTTTTTTGGGTTGGTTGTGGGTTCTTTTTCACTGAGCCTCATTATTTGGGTCAACCAATATTAAGATTAGTGGTTTGATACCATTATTGTGTTGGGACTTTTAGGTGCTCATCATTTGGATATGATAATGGTCTTTAATGCACTATTGGATAACTATAATGATTGTTGTATAAGTTTAATTGGTATACTAAATGATATTTGGACTATGAAATTTTGGGATGCACCTTATGATGGTGACCCAGTTCCTGACCCAAGGTTATCTATGCATATTGTGGCCAATGATGCAATCTTATATAATCATTTTGAGGCTATTTGTTTTTTCTTTTTCAGAATTTCGGTTTTTAGTGATTTTGGTTTTAGAGTGAGTCTCTCCCATAGTTTCTTAGTTGATTGAGGATGAATTTCTTGGAAGTTTTTCCTTGGTTCTACCATGTTATAGAAATTGTAAACGTTTGGGATACCTTGTTAGGTCTCCCATGTTTCATTGGAATTCTTGTGTGATGTTATTTTTTAAGTTGTTATTGGAGATGTTGGGTAACCATGTGGTTGGTCAGTTTTATAATTATTGAAAACATTGGTTGTTGTTTATGATGTTAAAAAATGTTGAGTGGTTCTTTTGGTTATGTATTCTTAGGATATTATATTTTCCCTTTCCTTTCTTATCCAATGTAGACTTTTAGGCATAAAATATGGAATGGTGGGGTGTTTTTGACACCCCCAGTGTCAATATGTTTTTTATTTTATATTATTTTATGAATTTGATGTTTAGTTTTATTTCCATGAATTTTGGCTCATAACATTAAATTTATCATAGGTTTCCTTCTATATACAGTTAGTGTACAATTTTAGATGTAAATGTTGTGGCCTCCCATCATGAGGATACTAATAATTTCATTTTTAACAACACATGGCTTGAGTGGTTATTTTGGTTAATTTCATATATAAATTTTGTGCATGAGGATACTAATAATCCCCCATGAGAAATAGTGTGGGTTCTATAATGTGTTTGGGGCGTGAAACATAACACACACACGGTTTGGTAAATTGGGAGACAATTGTGTGGTATTGGAATTGTTTTTTACGTTGACTAATGGTATGTATGGAGCATTATTTTTCTAACCATGTAAGGCCCAAGGTGAACTATATGAAGGATTTATGGCCTAGGTAGTGGCCATCACATGGGTGGAACATTTTTTCATAAAATTTGTGGCCAAACTGTACGACCAACCTAGGTTTATAATTTTTTAGGAGTTTCCCATTAATATATCTTTTACTTAAGAGGGGTTTCTCTCCTATTATCTTAAATTCACATCAAATGACTCTCGGAATCACATGGAGGATCTCTGACTTCCTCCACCATTGTTACTTCCCTTCTCTATAAATATTTCCAAGATATTTTGATGCATTTCTTCCTCTTTTTTCCTATTTTTCCTTTCCATATCTATCCTCCATTATATTTGGTTCCCACCATGAACCCTTGAATTGTTTTGGATATTTTTAGTGTCATAATTGTATATAATATTGGTGTTTTTGGTGATGGGGTTTATAGATTTCATTTCTATCCTCATTGGTGTTCTCATCATTAAAGGTGATCTTTTTTGACTTGGTTTTCACTTATTTAAAGTAGGTGTGTCTATGAAACTATTTCATTTTGGGATTCAAAGTGTGATCGATTTGTCTAAATTCCTTTTTATTGACATTATGATTATATTTGATACCCTTATGATGTTTTAAAAACCATTTCATTTTGTTTTTTGTGTTATTATAAATGGGTTCTCTTTGAAATTTCATTTTTTCATGTTTGAATTGGAATATTTATATGTGTTGACATTTTTTGTAATTTTCAAGGGGATATTTGAAATGGGTTTTATGATTTATTTTGCATTTTGATCCAATTAAAGTTTAAAATGAGTTAAAACTATATTTTAATTTATTTTTTGACTTAATGTTAGGAGTTGACCTCAAAGTTATTTATAGAGGGGTTCTTTAATAGATTTCTAATTGTTTTTTGAAATGTGTGTCTGGTTAACCCCAAGTGAAAAATACCTTAAGAGATACTCTGAAATCTATTGGATGAAAATTTAGGTCATAAACCAACTTTTGTATTTCAAATAAGAAGGCCCATGATGGAGGTTGGCTTTGGAATATGTATACATGGTGTGTTATTTCCATGATTTTACAAAGAGTGTTTGGAATGTAATTTTATATAATGAAATTGGGATTGTAATTATAAGCCATGTTTTGGGCCAAAAGGCTAGGTTCGAACATTGGTTTTAAAATGGTTGTTGTGAATGTAAGATTTTGATTTCCCCTTGATTTTATTACCCATTGTGTGTGTTATTTGTCACTATGTGATGCTTGTCATTTTCCTTATGTTGATTATCAATCTCTTTTAGATTCCTATTGCCACACTTTTGTGGGAATGTGCTTTATTATTCCATGGGGGAATATATTATATTTGTTTATTCATTCTTATGTATTAGGGGTCAGGGTTAGCTATGGTTATGTCATATGTCTTAGATGTGGATTGCGAATTCTTATGCCTTACATTATTTTTGGTCATGGGTACCCTAGAACTAAATGGGCGATGTGGTATATTATGCATGTTGGTTCACATGCCACTAGTGGTCATCAATTTATGTAATTTATAAGGTATATGAGGAGTTTTTCATTGAAAAAAAATCTTATGCAGGATAACTAGATGACATTTTTTGATATTCAATTTGCATCATTTTGGTTTATGAGTTGGTATACTTTTATGTGGCTAGGTTATTTTCATGTTCGGAATACTTACAATATAGACCATTATACATTAAACTTTAGTAATTTTTATTTGTTTATGGGAGTTTTATCTAGTTATCATTTGTATCATTTTCCCCATATTCATTGATATGGAATATATTCTTGTTTATATTGGATAAATTTTTTATACCATGGATGGTACCAGTATTTTTCTGATTGACCCATGTGTGTGTTGGGTCATTTACATTTTATAATGAGTTTTGAAATATGTTTAGAAAATTTGTTTTTAAATTAAATACTATTATGTAGTTCTTAAAGATAATTTTAAAATTGATTTTTTGGTTTTTAGATGGAAATAAATTGTAAGCTATTTTATAGTGACGATATTTAATAAAAATTGAGATTTTTTTGAGAAATTTTAATGGGTGAGTGTATTGAACACAACTTAGTATTCTAGGAATGTTTCCAAACAATTGAATTTAGTTTTGGAAAAATATGAGAACTTATTTGAAAGGTAATTAGGAAATTGGTTTGGTTTCTAGAAATGTTATTTGTAAAAAATTAAAATTTATAGTTTACATAAAAAATTTAATTTATGAATTTACTTATGAAACATATTTCATAAATTCAGTTGGTTTTGGTAACCAATAGATATTTTTATGTCATGTCCAAATATTTTAGGTTATAGGTTCCCAGTTGGATCCCTTCTTCATTCTTTGAGGCTGACATGGGGTGAGTTGGGTGGTAGTGAGAAATCAGTGGTAGTATAGAGACGGTATCATGTCTAGCTTGACTCTTTTTATAGTTGTTTTATTTTTTGTTAATTTTGTATCTTTTATGATATATTTAATCCTCATGTTTATGAATAGTGTATCTAATTAATTTTATGCAAATGGGTTGCTTTAGTTTAGTTGGTTATGACCTATTTTGCATGCTTCTTTATTTTGGGTCATTATTTATTACACTATCATTTATCACTTTTTTTGTATAAATCCTTCCCAAAAGGGTTTTCTGTGATTCCTAGACACTAATTTCTAGCTCATTGGGGTTAGGAATTCTCTTCAAGCCTTGGGCAGGTTAAAGTGCGTTCCAGAACGGATGAAATCCTAGTTTGGTTAGTTATAAAATGTTATCAGTGCTTGTGTTGGGTTTTCTTTAGTAGGATACCAAGATTATTGGGTTTACCTTATTATTTGATGGATTTCTTGGTAGATAGGAAACTACAATTTTTGAAGATTGAGAGGTAAGGGTAGGGAGATTCTGGCTATCTCTTACTCATCCTAAGACTAATGATACCATGGGAATTTTTGGGTTCGAATTGATAATTTCAGTTTCTTTTTAGTCATTGTAATATATATTCATTCAAATTAATTTTTTTATCTTATTTGAGTATGTAGGCGATACATGTTGTCTTTCATTGGTTTTGAGTAGTAAATAAAGGATCACATGAGTTTCATGGATAACATTAAAAGATTGGGAAACCATGTGGTGCCTTTGTGGTTCGGTCTACCTATTTTAAATATTGTTTTGCATTGTTGGATTCTGGTTTCCCAAATCTATGAGTTCAAATGCACACACCACTTTTTATTCCCTGGAAGAGTTTTTTAGACTCCTTACAAATCCTAATATCAATTAATGTTATTTTCAATTGTCGGTGGTGGATTAATGAGTGTTTCCATACCCTTTTTGGATGTGACTTTTTTGAAACTTTTTTAAAGGGTTGTGTAGTTCCTTCAGTTTTCTTGGTTTTAAGACTATATTTGCGAAAATGAAGAGTTTTTCTGAATTTTTTATTATCAGAACTTGGTTTTATGAATTGATGGGATGATTTAAGTCCCTTATTTTTATGAATCTTTTTATAATGTTCTTATTTATTATGGTATTTTAAATATGAGATGTATCAAAATTAATTCCTACAATATTCCTATAGTAAATTGACACAAAAAGGAGGTTTTGAAAGAATTTAAAGATCAAAGAATATATTTTTTGGCAAAAAATTTAGAATGTGTTTTTAAAAATGAAATAAATTTTAAGTATCCTTAATTTGAACCATCGTTTTTAAACAAAGTGGTATTTTGAAAAAAAAATTGTCTAACTTTCCTTACTGGGGAAATGTGTCTGTGTTCTAGCAAGGCTCTTTTGTTTTGAAATTTTTTACAGTTTGGTTTTTGAGTGACACCTTTTTTGAAGATGATTTTATAATTCCTTTTTGAAAATGGTGGTTTTAAAATAAATTTTCACTAGGTGTTAATAATTATGCCTCATTTTAGGGTTTGTTGTTCTTTCCTTAATTATTACTGTATAGTATAATTTTTTAGTTTCTTATTATGGAATGAATTGATATTGTTTTTGTGTTAATTATTTTTGTCTCCCTTAATAGATGAAATGGTTTCTCATGTTCAGGTGCCTACCCATAGGTCAAGTGGATTTGTGGATGTGGAAACTTCTTGGAGATCATATCCCATCTTGGACTTCATGAATCATCATTTTAATTTTAAAGTGGTGATTAAGGTTTACTGTAAGTGGTGTGGTTATTGGAAGAGATTTAGTTGATCCAAGATTTTCTCTTAATTCATAAATATTCATGGGTGAGAGACATCGATTTCTTTCTATTCAGTTTCAATCTAGTTTGTTTGGATTTGTTGGTACCTCTGTAGCTTCATGAAGGTATGTAATGGTGGATTTTTAGGGGGTAATTTTTCTAGAGGTTCCTTCAAAATATTGTGAATGGGGAGAAATATCTTTATCTCTTGGGTATTCATTAGGTTTACCGATCAGGGAGAGAGTACATAGATCACTTTTTAAATTTGGAACTCTTTTCTCTTAATCTAGTCATCATTTATTCTAATAATGCTCATTTCATTGGAGGTTCCCTTCGAATAAATCCTGGATCATCGGAATTCACTAATCTTTGCGCTCTCTTGACAAATCTAAAGCATAAATGGATGATATCCCAGATCTTGGTCTTATATAGAGGGGTTGGGGTCCCTCCTTTCATCCACCTCAAAGGAACACCTTCAGTTTTTTATCCCTTTTCCGAATCCAGATTTTCTTCCAACATTTCCAGAGATCTCAGTTTTCCCAAAAGTCCCATATCAATTTGATGAAGTTCCTTGGCTTTCAATCTTGATGTCAATGTTCTAATATGATTTATATCTCTACAACCTATCCTTAGTGGCTCTATTTCATCATCACCAACTTTCAGTATATGTGTTCGAATGGTTTTTTTAATCCTAGGGTTTATAAGAATGAGTTACGGTAGGGCTTCTAGACATGAGACATATTATGACCAGATTTGTGTCAATAAATGATTTGATGGTTTCTTGGTCCAAATATCCCCACACATACAATTAATACTTATTGTATATTCTCTAGTGGACCCTTTATTTTCACATCACGCAAGATTCATTGGTGGAATTGATTTGGGTATTATTCCCTAAGATCCTAATTCACATTCAAAACCTTTACATATTGTGGTTACTTAGAAATGCGATTGATCATTTTTTGTGATCTAACAGTCCAACAGATATTGTGATACATAATGTTTTCCCAGGCATTTTTGTGGAGTTTGATGTATTGAAGATATTGGTGGACTGGGTGTGGAAAACAGTTGGAGAGGAATTCCAGGGGAAACAAGTTGTTGAATTTGAATCATAGACAGATCACTTTGCATTAGGCTCTCAGATAGGTCATTTGGCTTTAGTCCTCCTTAGTAGACTTAGAAGTAGAGAGGTTCAGGACCCAAAGGAAAGGGTGTTTTCCAGTCACAATGGACATGAAGATATATCAGCGAGGCCTTATCATAAGGGGATTTATGAAGTCATATTTAAAGATCTAATAATGGGTATTGATAACCCCTCAGTGTTGCATTTCATACTAGCACATGATGCATCAACTCAATATGAGGCAGGCACTAAGATCAATAATTCTAATGTGGAGGAAGTATTAAAAAATCTTAAACATGACCTGGGTGCTAGTAGGTTGATACATGAAACATTTGAATTAGTAAGAGTTGAGGAGGTGCATGCAATAGCTTCTGTGGAACCTAACTCATATGTTATTTTCCTCAATAATGTATTCATTCATAAGAATCATGTTTAAGAGGTTTCTAAACGTGCTTCACATTGTTATAAGAGCTAGTAGAGACTCTTTTAGACTTAATAAGGGGTAAAGGAGAGGACACTTAGTAGAATCCCATGTTTAAATCTGAGCAACCATTTTTCAGGGATGATTGAGGAAGAAATAGGTTTGGAGGATAGAGATTTAGGTCGATCTAAATCCTCATTCCAAACATAGGGTTGTCATATTGGTCTGGGTAAAGACTTAACATCACCAGTTGAAAATCCATGAGGAAATCAAGATCTATTTGAGGTATATTATGAATCATAGATAGATAGTCAACTATTAGTTGATAGTGTGGAAGGAATATGTGATAGATGACTATATAGATTAAGGAATAATAAGGATTAGAAATGGAATGAAGATATCGGGGGATGTATTTTTTGTTAAATGGAAAATTATTAAAGGTCAGAAGGATTACTATCAGCTACTGAAGCTGATGGAAATAAGGTATGATATAAAATCTAAGGTGAAGAATTGTGGTTCATCGGTCAAATTTGAGGAAATAAAGAAGAGCCTGAACCGAAAAAATTGAATGATTGAAGATAATATAATTGGGCAACGTGGTATAGATGGAATGTTATAGGGGACTAAATAAGTAGGGGATGGAAAAAATCATATGGTTTTTATATTACGTTCTAACGTTTAATTGTAAAGAGATCCAATCCAAATCAATGAATCTAAGTATGAGGTGTATAGAATCTTTGAAATAGAACTACGTGTTAAAAATAATGAGGGAAAATGGGTATGGATGAAAAAAAGAAGAAATTTTAGCATATTGATACAATTAGATAATGTTTAATGCATAATAATACATTTAAAAATGGAATAAGCTAGCTACATGTTTTGAATATTTACTCCAAGGTGTACGAAACATATAAGTACTTTCTCTTTACAAGATACTATATAATATACATGAATCTAATAATTTTAGTCTTATATTTAACAATTTCTTCATTTTTTACTATGTTTAACACTACTTGACTATACTCTTATGGATTTCCACTTTTATAAAAAATGTGTTCGAATAAAAAAATTAATTTTTATTCAGTTTGACACATTTTAAGAGGATATAAATGAGGCCATTCAAATAGAAGTTGACCAATATAGGTATCCAATGGATGTTAATTCCTTAGTTCCATCCAATGAGTGTAATGATAAACTAGAAAGTAAGAATAAAATATATAATTATCTAGAGCTAGAAGTATAGGGTCCTTCTCATGAGAACAAGATTTAACTAATGTACTTCCAGTATGGGCATCCAGGGCATGCTAAGCCCTCATGTCTTTAGTATCCTCAGGTTAGCCTCTATCATGGTCATTTTATCCATCCATAGAAGATTTGTAGGATCAAATTTTAGAAGTAGTCTTGTGTTTAATCCATTGAGTATGGGTTATTTATTTTGTGAAATTTCATTTAATGGTTGTGATAATGATATTGGAACTTAGGATATTGTTATTGTAATCTTTTGGATGGTTCCCTATCGGATATATTTCATATAGATGGTTTTTAATTTCATTTTATTTCATTCATTGTTTCATTTGTGTAATAATCCCCCCACCCTCCCTTGTAAATAGATTTAGAGGTTGTTCTCTATGATTCCTCACTTTTTTTGGTTAGTTGTGGGTGTCATTTCATTGAGATTTATTATTTAAGATAACCTTTCATGATAGTGGTGGGTTATTCTAGTTATTTTTTTATCCATTAAGGAGCTCATTAGTTGTACATGAGAAATGAATTGAGTGGAGGATTGGGAACTAGAGTGTTTGTTCTACTAGTTGAGTTTATATACTAATCGGTATTAGGATTATACCATTTTGGGTTGTACCTTATGAGTGGAATCCATTTTTTGAACCTATGTTGTACGTGAGTATTATGACCCAAAATGAGATTTCATGTCATTATTTTGTTGTTGTTTGGGGTTTGTTTTAATTCCTTTGGTTTGGTAGTGCTTTTATTCGAAGTGTGAGTTTCTCCCATGGTATCTCGGTTGATTGAGAATGCATTTATTTGTATTTATTCATTGGTAACTATATTTCCCTATACATGAGAACCCTTGATCAAAAGATAAGATTATGATCTATCTTCTTATCCCCAAAATACCTCAATCAAACTAGATCGAACGTAATTATCAAAAAATAAAAATGATCTAAGGAATTTACAATCCTCACTCAGATTCCATATAATTAAAACTCTCTAAATATTTAAAAAGATATTTTAATATGATTTTACAACTTAGTAAACTTCATATGGATTCATTTGAAAAAAATTCCACTTCCTTCTCCATTAATACACCTCTTTCTATAGGCAAAGCTCTAGTGGTCATATTGTGTTATTCATGGAGTTGGTTTAAATTCCTTGGGATGAAGTCCTTCTTCACATAGATGTTCAATGCATATTTTATCTCGTGGTCATTATGACAGAATCATCATAATGATGTAAAGATATCTTTTTGGCAGAGTAAACATAATTCATCAACATATAAATATTGTAATAATATAATTATAAATTTTTTATCATCCAATTAGAAAGTTTCAATCATCCAATTATAAAGTTGTTATATTTCAATTAGAATGTTTTTATATGATTAAAAATATATTTAAAAATGAATAAAATGACTCAACATTTAGTAAAAATATTTCGTCTAAAAAATATTCTAAAAAATTGGGAATGTATAAAGATACTTAAACATGTTATTTAAGAAATTATGTTCTGATTTTAAAAAATTATGAATAGAAAGTGTTGAAAATAGTACTTTCAGCTCAATAATTTCTTATTTCATATATTCTTGTATACTGTTTGTAAACTTTTGGTTAATCAGTATAGTCTTTATTGAGAATATTAGTTGATGCTTTTTAGGATAAACGGCGCTGAGTAGAGCATTTGGTTAGATCCTATTGGGATCTTCCATTTTCTTTTGACCTTATTTTCGATTGTGGAATTCTTGGGGGAGAATTGAAATAGAGGGGTTTTTTGAAAACCCCATGTCATTATGTATTTTTATTTATGTTATTTTATGAGGAAAACATTCAGTTTGAGTTTCCATGGGTTTTTTTCTTGGAAATTGTAAATTCTCATAGGTTTCCTTCTATGCATGGTTAAGGTTCATGGTTGGAGGTCATGTATGTTTTCACCTTTTATGAGGATCCAAATCATTTAATTTGTAATTATAAATGGATTTTTCTCAAAAACATCACATGGTTATTTCCAAACATTGCAATTCCCCATGAAAAATTATGCATGTTCTCTGTTTTGTATGGGGTGTGGCACACAACTTGCTCACGGTTTGGAAAACTACATGATAAGCTTGTGGTTTGGCTTTAGTCATTGATTACACCAAATTTTATAGTTAGACAATAGTTTTTAAAACCATTTAGTGCATAAGGTGAACCATGAAAGGGGTTTTATGCATAGGCTCTTCCCAATGCACAGTTGGCGCACACTTTGGAAAACCATGTGTCTTTCCAAAGTGTTTAAATTTTGGAAATTTCTTATTTTCACCACTTTCCCCCATAAAACATAGTTGACTCTTGAGAGGAACTTGAGTATATAAAATCTCCTTCATCTCTAATCATTTCATTCTCTTTGGTTATTTCAAAGTTATTTTGTTGCATTTATTCATCTTTTTCCCTCTTCTTCAATTTTATCTCTCTCCTCTAGTGGTTTTGGTTTTCCTATTCAACTCTAAAAATATTATGGCCGATTCTAGGGTTACAAATAGATCTGATTTTGGTATTTTTGATTTTTAGGGTTTTTATTCACTATTTATACCCCCATGATAGTGATCTCGGTTGAAGGAGACATGTTTTGAATATCTTTAGCCTCTATCCAAGTAGATGTTTCTATATAATTGTATTATTTTGGAATTAAAATATTTCTTAAGCTTTATAATTAAAATTTTCTTAAAATCATGATTATAATTTATGCCCTTATGAAGTTTAAAAACCATTTCACTATGTTTTGAGCATGTATGAAATGTATTCTCTTTGAATTTCCATGTTTTAACTTTTGAAATGGAAATTTTTAATGTGCTAATTTTTTGTGAAATGTTTGGGGGTATATTTGAAACAGTTTAATGATGTGCATTTCAAATTGATCTAGTTTTTTCCAATGAGTGAAAATTATATTTTAATGTGGTATTGTACATAAATTGACGTGGTGACCTCAATTTGAGTTATAAATTATTTATTTAATGGATATAAAATTTTGATTAAAAATGTGAGTATTGTTTACCCCTTGTGAAAAATGATGTAGTAGAGCATTTAAAATCTATTTGATAAAATTGATGGTCTTAGTACTTGTTTTGTATTTCAACGAAGAAGACCCATATGGGAGGGTGTTTTTGATATTTTTTTAAATGTTGTATGATTTCCATTCTTTTACAAAGAGTTTTGGGAAATTAATTTTATTTAATGTGAAAGTGTTCAGCTCTCTGATCTATTTTTCAGTGTCAATGAACCAGTTTTTTAATTTTCTTTTAAAATGGTAAATTTAAAAGGAAAACCTTGATTTCTTGTTCATTTTATTACCCCTTGGGTGGGTTTTTATCACCATGAAATTATTTTCATTTCCCTTATGTGAGTTATCAATCTCTAATATATTCTTGTTTCCCCTAATGTTTGGGAATGAAATTTATTATATTGTGGTTCCATGTTTTATATGGGGATATTCATTTTTGGTTTTCATAGTTGAGGTTATCGATAGTTACACCTTGTGTGCTATACTTGGCTTGCATGTTCTTGTGAATCACTTATTTTTTTTATCAAGGGAACCCAGATACTAAGTGGGAGATCTTGGATATTATGAATGTTGGAATACAAGCCAATAGTAGCCCTCTATTCATGATAGGAACAATGTAATGTTGGTTTTTTTATTATAAAGAGATATTCTAGGCTATTTGGATTAAATGGGATAATTATCAATGCATGAAGTTGGTTGGTTTGTTGGTTAGTATACCCTTATATATCTAAGTGCTTTTAATGATAGGATACCCTAGGCTAAAACCCATGAAACATTCAATTTTTTGGGCTATTATCGATTGATGGTATTTTTATATAGTGTTAATTTGAATCATTTCCCCTCTACTCATTAATATTGAACATATTCTTGATTATATTTGATATATTCCTTGTTTTAGGGAAGGATTTTGTTTTGTTGTGGTTGACCCATGTGTTTGATGGGTCATTTCCTTTAGAAAAATGAGTTCTTAGAGATATTTGGAAAAACTGTTTTGAAATTAAATATTCATATGTTGTTCTTAAAGTGGATTTCGAATGGTTTTTTTGGTTTTGAGAAGGAAATAGTTGGTTTGAGGTTTTTCCGTAACCATTTTCAATTTTAATAAATAATTTTTTTGACAAACGTGAAGGAGTGTGTGGATTTGAAATTGATTAGGCTATTTGAAATTTTTTTAAATCATTTTATTCAGTTTTGGAAAACAATGATAAATTTTTAGAATTAAATTTATTTAATTTTCTATTCAATAAAATATTATATAAAAAAATATTTTAAATTAAATTTTATTTAAAAAATATAATTTATTTATTTCATTAATATAAATATTGTGTATATTTGGTGGGTTGTGGAGGCCTATTAAGATGTTTTTCTTATGACTATATGTTTTAGGTTTTAGGTTCCCAGTTGGACCCATTCTTCATTAGTTTTGGTTAATGTGGAGTTAGTTGGTTGTTGGTGAGAAATTAGTGGGTTCATGGAAATTGACTCAATATCTTTTTGAGATCGTTTTTAGTTATTTTATTTTTGGTTAGTGTTGTATCTATTATTCTTTTTTTGATCCTACAATTCATGGAGAGTGTTTGTGTTTATATTTATGAAAATGTTTTAAATTAGTTTAGTTGGTTATAAACCATTTGGAATGCTTCATTAATTTTTCTCATTATTTATTCTTCTACATTTTATCTCTAGTTGGGTAAAAATAATTCCCAAAGGGGTTGATATGATAACAAGGTAGTAGTTCTTAGCTTGTGGGGATCGGGAATTCCCTTTAGGGCTTCTGTTAGGTTGGATTGGTTCTTGGTCGGATGCAATCCCAGTATAGGTCAATAAAATAGGTATTAGAGGAGGTTTTTGGGGTTGTTCTTCTGTTTTTGGATAGAAATAAAGGATTAACTAAGATGAACAGTTATAATTCATGGCTTGGGAAACCATGTTGTATCATTGATTTTGGTTCTTCCACTTTTTAGAAGTGTGTTTCATAGTTGTAGCACTTTTTCCCAATCCATGTGAAAAAATGTACACATAACCTTTTCTTCTATGGATAGTTTTTTTGACTCCTCATGATTCTGTGATACTTCTAAATTGATTTTCACAAATATGAGGAGAATTTATGATTGTTTTGATACTGATTTTTGTGTGATTATTTTGAACCTTATTTTAAGGGTTGTGTGGTGCTTTGAGTAAACTTGGTTTTAAAACCCAGTTTTGGAAAATGAAGGTTTTGTAAAAAAATATTACAAAAAGAGTATTTTATGAATAAATAGGAAGGGTTAATTCCCTTTGTTTTACAAATTATTTTATAAAATAGTGGTTTTTCTTATTATATTAGGAAAATGGGATGTTTAAAACCTGAATCTGTGGTTATTATAGAATTTAATTGATTTACAAATGGGGGGTTTAAATAGAGTTTTGTTATCAAAAGGATATTTTATTTGCAAAAAAAAATTGAATGTGTATTGAAAAATGGAAATTAATTTTAATGAGAATAATTTTTATGCTTTTTTTAAATGATATGTGATTTTGAAAGGAAATTTTTATTAATTACTTTATTAGGGAAATGTGTTTATGTTCTAATGAGAATGTCTAATTTTAAAATTTAGGTTTTATTGGTATTTTAGTGCTAAATGTTTATAATATGATTTAAAAATTCATTGGTGGAAATGATTGTTTCAAAAGAAATGTTCTTTTAGTGTAAAGGATTGTCCCTTGTTTAAGGGTTTGTTGTTATTTCCTTAATTACTATATTATTGAGTAATCATTTGGTTCTTTTGAGGAATTAAATGATGGTGTTCATGATTTTTTTATTTTTTCTCCCAAAATGATGGAAAATGTTTCCCTAGTTTTGGTGCACCCAGACTCCATGTGTAGTGGTGATGCGAAACATTTTGTGAGATTGAAACCCATTTTAGATTTATTAAATATGTATATGCCCCTATTCCATTTCCTGATAGAGGTTATGATAAGTGGTGATGTTGTTTAAATAGATTTATATGACCTTAATATCTCTTGGAACTCCTAGAACATCATAGATTAGAGCTATCAATATTTTTCTTGTCTGATTCCAGCACTTTTGGTGGGAGTTCATGGTACCTCCCTAACTGTATGAAGGTGTGTATTAGGAGATTTTAAAGATAGAGTATTTCTAGTAGTTCTTTATTGAGGTTGTGAAATTTGATAAATTTCTTGATCTCATGGTTTTTCATATGGGTGACCGATCAGTGAGGAAGTAGATCAATTACTTTTTGAAATTCGTCTTCTTTTCTCCAAAGATAGTTATCAAAAATTATTATAAAGTTCATTTTCTAAAGTTTCCCATTCAACAAGATCTTTGTTTATATATACTTGTGTCAGGGCAGACATATTTTCAATAGGTTTTGAACAATTCCATTCTAATTGAAACTGAATAGTCTAGGCAGCCAGTGGTGGGTGTTCCTTAGTTCCATCCAAGGGGTATAAGTATTAACCAAAAAGTAAAGAGAATAAATAGAATTATCTAGAGATATAACCAAAGGTTCCTTTGAGTTGTAATATAATATCTCGCTTATTATTTTAGGGTGGGTATGTAGGGTATACTAATCCATCTTATCTTAAGTATCCATAGTTCTTCATCTATTGTGGATGTTTGGTTCATCATCATTAGTTTTGTAATGTGGGTTATTAGAAGAGGTATTAGGTTTAACACTTTGAGTATATGTTTTTTTGGTACGTTTGCTTTTATTATTGTGATATAGGTTTTAGAGCTTTATTTTTTTTCAGAATCTTATGGATGATTCCACATTGTAGATGTTTCTTATGATTAATTTTGAATTCTTTTTTATGGAATGCTCTAATTCTTTTGTGGAATGATCCCCATCCTTTATGAGTGGATGTTGAGTTTTTTTACTAGGTTGCCTCTATATTAATGGTTTTTTTTGGCTAATATTTCATTTAGAATCAATATTAATTTTTTATATTTTTTAGAGTAGAATGTTTCACCCATTTCTATTTTGATACTTTGAGGTGCTCACCGTTTGGACATGATAATATTCATGAGTACACGATTGGGTAACTAGGGTGTTTGTTCTACCATTTTAGTTGTTATACAAAATGGTTTTTAGATTATTCCATTTTGGGATATTCTATGTTAGGTTATCTAGTTCATGAATATAGGTTATCCATGTGTATCGTGAATTGAGATGAGATCCCATTTCATTATTTTTCAGATATTTTTTGGTTCTTTTCCTTCTCTATATTTGTTCGTTATTTTGGTTTGATAGTGAGTTTCTCCATTGGATTCTTGTCTGTTCTAGGAAAAATTTCACAGTAGTTATTCATAGGTGTCACCATATTAGAGGAATTTTAAATGTTAGGGAGACCATTTTAGGACTCTTGTTCTTAGTATGCCTTCTTTTTTTTTGTTTTTATTTCAGTTGTACTTTGAGATGTTGGGTAAGATTTTGGTTAATCAATTTCATAGTTTTTTAATATATATGTTTTTGGTTTTATGGGTAGAATGTGTTCACTTTTTCTTTTGTTTAGTTTATCTTGGGATATTTCATTTTCTCTTTCCCTTTTTTCGAATGTGGACTTTCTTGGGTAAAATGTGGCATGGTGGGTAGTTTGTGACACCCTATATTTACTATGATGTTTTTTTAATTATTTTATATGGTTGAACATTGGTGTGATTTTTAATGGGTCTTCATCTTGGAATATATAAATTCTCATAGGAATCATTCTATATATGGTTAAGGCATGTGGTTAGAGGAAAACCGTGTGACCTCCCATTATGGGGATCCTCCTCAATTTATTTTGAACTATAAACAAGTTTTCCACATGGGAAATTTAATTTTATGTCCAAATCATTTGAGCCTCTAGGATAATCCATGTGGGTATAATCGTGTGTATGGGGTGTGACACAAGACTTACAAATTATTTGATAAATTACATGGAAAGAATACAATGTGTATTTGGTTTTTGACAGTGCCTAATGGCGTGGTTGGCGCATGGTTTGTCTAACTATGTAGTTCTCAGGTTAAACTGTGTGAGGGTTTTTGGACTAGGTAGTGGACAACACAATGTTGGTTCATGGTTTGACAAATCATGTAACCAAATCATTCAGACTTCACTGGTGTTTAATTTTTTGGAAATTACCATTTTTTCACTATTTGAATTAAGATGGGTTTTAAATCTCTTCTCCCTTATTTATATCGAATGACTCATGGGAACCCTTGGAGGAGCTCAAAAATCATAGACCTTTGATTATTACCTTGTCATTAGCAATTTACAAGATATCTTGAATCGTTTATTCTAGTCATTATCATTCTTCATTTACCTCTCTATCCTCTCTCGGATTTGTCTTCCACAATGATCCTTACACATGTTTTGGATTATTTTTGTTTTCTATGATTTAATATAGTTGATATTTTTTTGTTTCTAGGGTTTTTATATGTATTTTCTATCATCGTGGGTGTGTTTATCAATGAAGGTGAAACATTTGATCTTGGTTTTTTCTTCATCTATGTATGTGTTTCTATGAAATTGTTTCATTTTGGAATTTAATGTTTTCATATCATTTCGCAATTCCATTTTATTGAACTTATGATTATATGTGATACCATTTTGATGTTTTAAAAACCATTTCATTTTTTTTTGAGCATGGAATAATTTTTTTAACTTTTAAATTCCATGATTTTATGTTTACAATGAATTATTTTGAAGTTATATGATTTTTTGAAATGCCTGAGGAATTTTTTGAAATTTTTTTCATGATTTGGGTTGGATTACGAATCGATTTTAATTTTCAATGAGTAAAAATTATATTTTAATGTGATATTTTACATAAAAAGAGTTGTTCAACTAAAGGTGATTTATAAAGGGATTCATTAATATATTTTAAATAGTTAGTTGGAGTGTTTTATTGGTTTTCCCATTATGAAGATTGACTCAATGGATCTATTGAAATGTGTTTTTTAGAAATAAAGGCCTTGTGACTTATTTTTTATTACAAAGAATAAGACCATTGTGGGAGGGTGGCTTCGAAAATTTTTAATTAGTGTATGATTTCTATCATTTTATAAATAATTCACGGAATAAAATTATAAGAAATGTGAAAGGGATTAGAATATTCGTCCATGTTTTGATTTTAATGCATATATTGTAACTTTTGATTTAAAATGGTAAATGTGAAATGTTCCACTTGATTCCCCCTTGATTTGATTACCCCTGGTGTGGGTTCTTTATCACTATTTGATTCTTTTCATCTCCCTTGTGTTAGTTATTAAGATCTATGATATGATTATTTCTCCTCTTGAGTTGGAATGTGATTGATTATGACATCGACACATTTGTTATATGGGGATATTAATTTTTGACTATTGGGGGTGATGTTTTGGTATGGTTATTCCTTTTGTGTTAGACTTTACATATGTCACTCATCTCTAATCATCTTGAAAATAACTACCAAAAGGCCTTTTTTGATATCACTAAAATTTAGATGGTTAGGGGAGCAGGATCTCTCTCTATTCTATAGTGTAATTAAAGAGATAATATATAGGACTTGAGTGAATTATCCTTGATTTATTTCACATATATACAGTAATACCCATTGGGTTAGTAATAATATAAATTTTTTTAAATAGTGTTGGGGTTATAATATAATTATTTCACTAGTTTCCTTATTATATAATTAATTCCTATAGTTCTCCATGTCTATGATAAAAATTATATTATTATTTATTAACTTGTGGAAACCCATTGAATTAAATAAAAATTATTTTTGGAATAATTTTTTCAAACTTTATCCAAACTGTAGTTAATATGTATTATTTCTCACTGGACCATTAAAATTGGTTTGTTATTTCTCCACAGTATTTACCTGTCCTTCAATAATGACTATTTATTTAATAAATAAATATAGCTTATTTAATTTTCTAATAAATAAATAAATATTATATTCACTTAATATGAAATAAATATTTAATTAATATTTTTATCCTAAAATAATATCTTGACTAACTAGTGATGGAATATATGTGATCAAGAAAAGGATAAATAATTATTAAACCATATTAGTGAATAATATTATTTTAACATGTTAAATAATAAATTTTATTATTATTAGACTATGGTTTTAGATACATTTAGCATGTGACCCTTTAGTCCCCTTTATCTATGGCATTAAGCAATGCCAACCAAAATCCAAGGATAGTATCTTGTACCATGTTAAGGTACCCATAAATTCATAATGACATACAACCTCATACAAAAACATCTTGTGTAATATAATCCCAATATCATGATATCTCTAATCAATCATGTTTCATGTGGGTATCATTAACCAATTTAGTTCATGTATCATTATTTAAAATTATAGAATTAAACCTGCCCACATAATACCACAACCATGGATTTATTTGGACTGTCTAATATATATTGATGGTCCTAAGATATAAACATTTGTTAATTAATATAAGGGTAAAATCCTTTCTTATTTTATTTATTTATTCAATATTACTCATGATAGACCCAATATACCTAACATCACCATAAACATATTTCATCATGGTTTCCATCAACACATCAAAGTATTCAACTAGTGATTTTCATTAATAATAATATTATTCAATTTTACAGATTAATACTTATGTACATAGATAGGAACATCCATTGACACATATAAATGTGTATTTATTACTGGTGGGTTAGGATCTCAAAATATTCTACACCTCAAATTACCAAGGACGAACACCATGAGGAAGTGCTTCAAGGTCCTTTGAGTCTCCACCCTTGATGGTCTATATCATTTGGTTCTAGTCAAATGATACGATCTGAAAATTGAATATATATTTTACAATATTATCATGGAACTACTAGGTTCTCATCATAGTAGGGAAAAACTAAAACCTTTTTGTATGAAAACTACTCGTAGGAAATTATCACATACTGTGTCAAGAAGAAAAAAATCATGACGTGATAAAATTTTTATTAATATTCAAAAAAAAATGAATAAAGGTAACCATAAAGTACTTATAGGTTTGTTATAGGTATCAAACTCTAACAAAATCCCACTTTCTCTATAGCTATCTACAATAACCATCAATCTGATAGCTCACATATGATAATCATGATTCTATTGAGATATGGATTTAGGTAAGGGAACCACAATGTTTTCTTCTAGGGATACTTTTATTACAAGAACTGCACCCTTCTAATAAAATTATCTCAGGGGTTGTTATATCTAAAGTTTGTGATTTTTTTCATTGGTATGCACTTGATTATTTTTCAAGAGACACTATTATATTATTATCACAATATAACTTGATAGGGTATTTACTGTTGGGTACCACATCAAGATAATAAAAAAATTTGAGTATCAAAATATATTATTTAGCTACATAAAAAACCTCTATATATCTTGACTCTTTTTTAGAATCAATGGAAATTTCTATTTTCAAGTCTTCAAGCTCAAAAATACTCCATTAATACTAAATGAATAACCTGACTAAAAATAATATCTTTCTAATATGATTTAAATTTAGCATGAGTATAGCCACTTATAACTAGCTCCTCGTCTCCGTAATAGAATAAGAATATATTCATAGTTCTTCGTAGAAACTTAAGGACAACCATAATAGAAAACTAATGGTGTTAAACTTGGTCATAATGATATATTCCTACAATGTTCAATTCATAGGCAACATCAATTCTAATACTTAACATGGAATACATGATGGACCCTATCGTAGAAGTGTATGACATCTTACTCATTCTATATTTCTTCTATTGTGTCTAACGACACATTTTCTTGGAAATATGTATACTAGTTAACACTAGAAGCAATACTATATTATATTATTCATTTATAAAACACTTTAGTGAATGGTAAATGTTTTTACCTTAACATAGTCCGAGAAGACTCTCAGATCTACCACAAATGATCTTTATCCCTAGAATATTGGCAATTTCCTCTAATTCTATAATTGAGAAGCGTATATTTAACCAATTTTTAAATGTTCATTATACCGGTATATCATTTACAAAAACAAATATGTAATAAACATATATTAATGACCACATTCCCACAAAACCTATTGTAAACTCAAGAATCATATTTTTTCATAATGAAACCAAATTCTTTTACAACATTATCAAAATGAATATTACATGTCCTGGATTATTTATTCATTCCATAAATGAATATCTACAACTTGAAAACCTTTTTAGAATTACATGGAGTCAAAAAAAACTTCTATTTGCTCCATATTACATATTTTTTATGGTTCATATTATATAATACTATTTTCACATTCATCATCCAAATTTCATGGTCATGGTAAGTAGTAGTAGCAAATAGAATTATAATGGATTTAAACAAGGAAACAATGGAAATGTTTCATCATAATCAATTCCTTTACACTATTTAAACACTATAAAAACTACCCTTTCATTATAGACACATTACCTTTAATAACTAGTTTCCTCTTGAATACCTATTTTCTTATAATATGATTTACATCAACTTGTAGATTGAGTAAAACCAAAACATGGTTATGATACAGAGAATCCATATAAAAATTAATGGCTTCCTTCCAATTTGTAGCTTACGATAACTCTATAACCTCATTTTAAAAGAGATGTTCATTATTATCAACTAATAATTAGTCACTATCATTGGTGACTAGTAAGAAATATCTTTTAGGAAGAAATTATTCTATGGGGACCTAAGTAATTTGTTCTTGTGCCGACTCTTATGAATCTTGACAATCAGCTTCATTAATGTCAATCATGCTCAAATTATACATGTAGGAGTGTACAATATGTAGTCCATAATGAAAATGAATGGAATTGGATTTCCAGGAATATTTCACAGTCATCAAATAGTGGAATGTGGAACAGCATATAAAATCAAAAAAGAAAGTGAACCATAATCCACATAGCGAGAACGGTTTGTGGAACAGAAAATAGTTTATGGTGAATACTTGTGGTTTGTGGGTGGAAAATGGTTGGCAGAAGGTTTGTGATATGTAGGATATCTCTTTGTTTGTGGAAACGAGAAGGTGATTTGAGCTGCCGTAAAGGAAGAATGGTGGTACGTTTACCACATATGTAAAATGGTTCATGGGTGAAGCAGTACACAATGAGGCTGTACCGAATCAATGATTTGGTAAATCTCATATCCTCAATATTTTCAAATATATTTTCCTATATAAAGAATGATAATACCTTATTTAGAGTGACTGATTCTGATTATAAATATCAGAACAACTAGGAGAATCCTATATTGGTTCACGAGAAGAAAACTCTGTGAAGGAAAAAGTTGATTACGGAGGAGGAAAACTATCCATCGAAAGAGTGGTGGTCCATAGAGGAGAAAATAGTCGATAAAATAAAGCATGGTTTGAGGTGTAATATCATGTAGTACACAAAGTAGGGTACTATGTGTTGGAGTAGGGAAGTACATAGAGGAATATCTCAAAGTACATGGAGCAGGGCAGTGCGTGGAGGAAGTAGTTTCGATATGCGGCGCAGTACAGTTTGTGGAGGAAGGAGGCGAGTTCGCAAAGGAATAATCTATGAAATAAACAGTGAGAGAAAAATATTATTACATCTATAAGGGAAGACATGAATTCAATAGTGCATCTATTTACAGTTGAGGATTCATGATATAATTCTAATCCATTAAAGCAACCTTCATGTTGATAAACTGAGTTAAGATCCTTCCCAGTGTAGTGAGAAAGGGGGAGTCAATGGAAGTGTTCTAATGGAAGTAATTTTATATCCTTAAATTCTTGTAATGGAAGGGTGCTTAAAATATATTGTCTATTTTTAAACTTATGTACTCCACAAATAGTGAAGAATGGTTCATTTTGTCATGACTAACACACTATCGTCATAATCTCTATGGATGTAGCCCTAAGTGGCAATCCAAATAAACTTGTTGGTTATCATCTCTTTGCATGTGAATTTTTATTAGTGATCATATCCATAATATAGGTTTAATTAGTTACTTCCAATGTGGAAACAAGATCCAACATATTAGAAGAAAAATTTTACACTCTGATTCACCCCTCCACTCTTAGGGAGTCATGGGATCCTTCAGATGGGCTCCCTCTATAGAAATTTGTCTTGTCTTGCGATATTAAGTTTAATTTATAAGGGGTTATATATTAAATAAACCTTGGTTTACATTGGATATCTTATAAATACACATTTCATTTATTGGGGTTAAAGTTATAAGGGTCCATATTCCACTTATCATATTCTATACATTAGACTATAATGTTTTATGAAGGGTTGAAGAAATATAAATTAGTGACACATGAAACACATGTTATTTAAAATGTGTGTTATGTTTTAATACACATAAAGTAATCTCTATATTACAACTTGTACATGATATATTATTCCAAAAAATAAATAGAATATAATTAGGCATTTATTGTATATAAAAACCATTACATAGCATATAAGAGTTAACTGAATTACAAATTGAACAAATATTAAAGTTTTTAAAATTATATAATAAATGAATTTTAGTTTTCACATGAGATGGTTATATAAAAAGTGTTTAATAGCCTACTAAATTTCATGTATAGATCCTCGTTTTCTATCCCTAAAACGTGCTTATGAACTGGGAATGTGGTCCTTATATGGAAATTAATGGATTACACAACATGTGCGTGGGATACACACCAGTGGTCTCTGAGTTTTATAGTTACTAGTCGAGTAGGTCATGTATGAAAATATATGGTCCATTTTTGACTAATGAACTACATGTCATGTACTCTAGTTTCACATAATGTAGATCAGCTAACTATGCACCAAGATGGACTAGTAAACATATAGAGTATTAAAGACACAACACCTTTAATAAATCCACACAATCTAAATTAATTCCAATTTAATTCTTGTTTGTCCTTGGGTAATTAAAATTTGGTACATGATGTGTAAAAATGGGCTTGACACCATCTACTCTTATTTTATCTATCTAGATTCATTTGCACCACCGAATGATTTCATTAAAAACATTTCATTCATAATTAACCTATTTATTGATTATGTTAGTGAGAATGAAGGGGAAGAAGAGAATATATCATGATTTTGATTAAAGAACAATTAAACCATGATTTAATATTAACAGTAAATTCCTATATCAATCAATTTTCATTAAAAAAATCTAAATAATTATGCCACCCCTTTGATACCACTAGATATCAGAAGTGTTTTGGGGGAATTCCCAACTCATATTTGGGTCATAATCGAATATTAATCAATGATTTATATAGATAAAAAAAATTGTGACCAATAAAATTTTATTAAAGATTAATTTAAATGAGAAAATAAACCAAACACAGGATAATCAAATAATTATTTATAATTAATTTAAACGGTTTAGGAATTCCCTTATAATTGATTATTTCTTCAATGATGAATCTAAAAAAGTATCTAAATATTATCTTCATTTCGTGGTAGGAATTCAATATTGATTTACAGTAATGGTGTTCTACATGGAATCCATAAACATTCAGTCATCACCATAATAATTTTTGAGTCCTTGTGTGGTATATCTTAACTCTTTTGATATTCATCTATGATCATCATGTGAATTTATTCCAAGAAGGATTCTCCTTGATATTTCAAGAATCAAGAGGGATGGGGTGGTTGGTTTATCTCCGTTTTCATGAATATTCTTGGAGGGGTTCATTCAATGGATTAATATAATTATCCTTGAGTTGATGTGAAAAAAAAAACAAATTGGAAACTATTAAGGTTGGAAATATTATAATTATGTTTAAATAGTGCAAGGGTTAGAAAATAATAATTGCACATGAATCCTTATTATATTCTGAATCACAATAGAAACTCCTATCTATTATAAAAATAATAACATTATTTCTAGATATTTTAGAAACAAGTAAATTAATTAAATTTTATTTCTTGAATAAATTGTTAAACATTTACTCAAATAATATTTAATATATATTATTTATCACTGGACTATTCAACTGGGCCATTAATTCCTACACAATATTTATCGGGCATTAAATAATGACTATTTTTTAAATAAATAAATATCACCACATTATTTATTCAATAAATAAATAAATATAACATTCACTGCATAAAGAATAAATATTTATTAAATGTCCATCTCATATAATATTTGATTGAATAAATAGCAAGAAAATAAATGAAATAAATGAAATAAACTAATAAATGAAAAATTAGAAAACCAATAAGGGAATAATATTCATTAAACTTATTAAATAATTAGTAATTTTATTATTTCACTAAGATACACTTAGTGTGTGATACTCTGCCACTTTCTTAGGGAAATTAGGTGGGGTCACCTAAATTCCATGGTTAGCATTTAAAAACACTCCATGAAACCCATAGATAAAAATATTAATGTCAAAATGACATAAAACCTCATACGAACTCTTACTATGTAATATAATATCATTATCATGATAACTATAATCAAGTAGGTTTCATGCTGGTGTCATTAACCTATATATTCAATTTCTCATTCATTGACATTCTAAAATGAACCTGCCTAGAGAAATCTAAGGCCATGGATTTATTTGGACTACATCATATCCATAAATGGTCCTAAGATATAAAATTCCATTGATAACATAATAGAAAAATCTTTTCACGCATTATTTATTAATGAAATATTACTCATGATGCACCCAACATATCCTACCCCACAACAAACATATATTGTCGAAGTATTCATCAATACATCAATTTAAATGACTAATAATATTCATTGATAATAATATTGATTTCTTAGGCTCAATAAAGACATCCACATATAAGAATGTCTGATGACACATATTAATGTGGATTTCAAACTCGAATGTAATGTTCTTATTACCTCCGGTATTAGAAATTTTCAATGGAAAACACCATGAGAAAGTGTATCAATGTTATATAATTCTCTAAACCTAATAAACTATATCATTTTAATCCCATCAAATTATATAATCCAGCTATAGAACATATATTTAGGAATATTGTCATGGAACGATTTAGATAACATAATTACAAGAAATTGCTCAGATCTTTAATTTTGATAGCCACTATTAGAACATTATCAAATTTTATATCTTGAAAAAGAAAAATTATTATGTGATAAAAGGTTTATTATTATTCAAAACAATGAATATAAGTGACTATAAATTTTATAGAATTTTATTACTTGCAAGTAACTCTAATATTATATATTTGGTTTCACTTTCATCTATTGAACCTTTCCACGCTATGATGGTTGATCTCCTTTAATCATGTGGAATTATTTTGCTGTTTAGGGGAACCATCATAGTTGGAATCTGATTTAAAATTAATTTTGCTTATGGGAGAGTGGTGATATGAGATCTACACTGTTGTTCCATTCTCAATTGAATAACATTGAAATCCTTATGGTATGTGATTTTTTGATTTTCCATGATTAAGTGAAATTGTGATTTAATCATGATTTTTCTCAATGGGTAGTAGTGGAATTAACTATAATGAAGAATAAAATATAATTAATGAAGGAATTGGTTTTGAGTATTAACAAACTCATGTTGTTCTATATTTTTTTTATTCTATGGACTACCATGTCTTTTATATTTGGATGATAGATAAATAACATAATGATAAAAATGATTTATGACTAAAATAATTAATGTGGCATGTTTAATTGAGATCATACATCCTTATAATTTATGCAAATGGATGTTATTATTGAATAATGTTTAAATAATTTATATCTATTTATAGTTTTTCCTTAGGTTTCCTATAGTTTTAACCTATGATAAATTAATAGGTTAATTCAAGTAGGAAATAAATTGGTTCTTTGATAAATATATATTTTTTGGGTATGAGTGAGATGGTTTTCTTAAGAAGGTTGTATGCCTTGGTTTAGGGGACAAAATTACATTTTAATTTCTTGTTATTTTATCTCATCCTTATACATTTTCTAAAGATGTGATCCTCACTATATAAAATGATGTGATCCTATGATGGTTAATGGTTTGGTGAGAAATGGATATGGGTTCACATGCTTGTTTATGTAGTTTGTGCATGATATCTCTTGATGGATGATGATATTCGTATTAGTTTTTGGGATTCCATCAAGAGTAATGGAACTAATTAAAGATATTCATTCCCATTGATTGTTATGAGCAAATTTGGGATGATGACTTGTTATGAATGTTATTTAAATTTCGAATGTCTTGGTTCCTAATTTTTTCATTCTTTTCTAGATGGGTTATAGTAACTAGTTGTGCATGGTTTATGCATATATCATGGTTTCATAGGACAAGTCCAAAAGTACCAAGAATAATGGTATGGAAGGAATAATAAATTCTTAATCCATGACGTTGAGAGCTCAATTGTTGACTTAGAATTACTTGACTATAATTAATATATTTTAAAAATATTTAATTGAAATATTAATTGAGAATCTCTTGAAATGATAATGTTCTTATAAGATGTCTAGTAATTCACATTAACAACCATTTTTCTAAGTGATGATAGTTTATATCATGGATAATTCTAGGTTGTCCTTAAATGTATGGTTTTTGAGATATATATATATATGTATTCTATCAAATTTCGTATTTCATATGAAAACCCACCCATTTTGGCTGGGTGGCAGACACCATATAAACTATGGAGGGTGTTCTCCCTAATATTTAGGTTGGTGAGAAACATATGGATTACACCACTATATTTCCCCACTCGCTTTACTAGGTAGTATTATGTGCTATAATGCACAATGTTTACTTTCCCATATATGTGTGTAGATGGATGTGATGTCTTATGGTTTTTTTCACACATATATCTCTTCATATTGTATCCTACTGATTATTATAGGTAATTGTGTTCAAGATATAATGTATAAAGGTATAGTACATGGTGTAGAGGTTTTAGTGGATATAAAAAGACTACCCTATTACTATCTAGGGGTGGTAATTTTTGGGATATTATGATTTTTGTGAGGTTTAGTTGACTATACATTTGTCTTTGATTCATGAAAATTATATTTAGAGAGATGGATTAGAACATGTGATGTTGGGGTGGAGCTATAAAATAGTGTGGAAGTGATAGTGGGGTACCTTAACTTTTATATTATGTTGGATATTATATTATTACTTGTATGTGATAATTAGTTACATATCCATAGTGAGGATAAGAACTTATCAAGCCTCATTAGGTGACATGTTAGATTCACTATTAATTCATCGATCCTTAATATTCTCTCTTAATATTTTGTGTGAGAGGATCTAGTGACGATCCAACTATGTATACCAGTTATGATCACCATACATATAATTAAAATATTATTCATTTATGAAAAAATTATTTATTGATCGAGATGTAAATTACAAACTCATGGAGATTTCCTTGATCTATTTCAGAATTGAGGCCACTATTAGGGATTTTTATTTTTATAATTGTAGTTTTCTTATAGTTTTTCATATTGTACGAAATTACAAACATGTATTGGGATTTTTTTCAATTATAAAAATATTTTATTGGGTTTTTCTATCTTATATAAAATTAAGTTTTCTTATTAGAGGGTAATACCACCCATTTGTGTGTATGGTATACCCTCAGTAATAGTTTCCAACTTGTGGGCTATTGGAGGCAGGTTCCAGAAAACCATATATCTCTTCTCTCTTTTAAATCCTAGGAGGGATACAATTGTAGGGGAAGTGTTGTGACATGTCTTCTTTGAAAAAAATAATTTTTATATCTAAAATATCCTATTTTTTTAACTTATTTTATTCCAAATTATAGTTAGAAAAAATCATTTTTTTCAATGAAGAAAAGGTGTTCCTTTCACCAGTGTAATGAGTTTGAATGAACCACTAGATTTGATCCAAAGTTCCTTATGACCTCATGCACACCTCCCCATATAAAAGAGGCTTTCGACTAGTAGTGATGTTCTATGCCTGTCTGTGGGGAGACTATACCCTTAGTATCATGTCATATCACAAATAATAATTAAAATTATATAATTAATAATTTATTGATCAATGTAAAAAAGACCGAACTAAAAAATACAAAGGTAAAAAATTCATAAAGGTAATAAATATCCCCCCATAGTGGCTATCTAAACTAGAGTATGAATGAAAAGAAGGAAAATAAATAAATGAAAAATTGTGGAGTCCAACGAAGTACATCCTATTTTTCAACAATACCCATGCTTCACTCGTCATCCATCATCCACATACCCATTTCCATTATTCAAATACCTATTGATTAATTATAATTTTTCATTTAGATTATTGTGTAGGGTGTGAGTTATATAATCCAGTAGGAAACTACAAATGTTTCCTTAACTAGGGTACAAATGTACAGTAGGTGTCTTCCATGATAGTAATAAATTTGAAGGAAAGCATAATAAAAAAGGTTCACCTACAAATTGGTTGCGTTCTAAACAATCTTCCACATCCCCCCCACACCCCCATAGAACTGTATTTGGATCCATGTCAAAAGGATTATCGAGGGTCATCTAAAACGATAATAAACTATACATATGTTCATCATCATGGCACATAGAATTCATAGGGCATCTAGTGGGCATGCTTCTCGAAATCCAAAAGGCCTCGACTTAACATTCTACATGGAATCCACAAGGGTCTAAGTTTCAGAATTTTTTTAACAATATTCAATCCATTGAGTTATTTCTAAGCCATAGGGAAATCATTATCATCGATTATCATAATTGGACAACATGCACTCTCTACCTTTAAGGGGGAATCATACCACGATGGTCACCTATCACATGTACCAAGCACCAAAACAATATGGAAAGATAATACACAACTAGACATAATATGATAAATTAAAATATCATTGAATCATGAGATATATGTTAGCTTCAAAAATATCTAGTGAATCCACATAAATCATGGAAAATGCTACCCTAACAAATATCATGTAACAAGGATCATATATGGGTAACAGGAAATGCACATAGCCATAAAAAATCACTATTAATGGAGAGAATTACTCATGTTAAAACAAGAATCATTCCACGTAAAATGGTGAATATGAGAGCAAAAAATGGTAAGTAACTTTCTACCTCAAATTCATTCATGTAGAACTTCATGGTGTGTCAAGGGATCATTACGTGAATATCATCCATGTATTAGTCAGTTCCAACCACTCTCCATGGAATCCTAGAACTAAGTCCAACTATTTAATTTATAAAAATAAATAAAAACCTACATGATATAATATTTTCTCCCTCCTATATAATATCCAAAATTATCAAATTATTCAAAAACATTAGATATAAATTTCATCCTTAAAAAATAATTTTAAATCCATGTGCGATAATACTCGATATCCCTAGAATAATCTAAGATAAACTTGTTTTGTTTCGTAATTATTATAATTAATTGATAATTATAGGTCATTATCATTTAAATAATTCTTTATCAAATTATAGAAATATTAGGATAGTTTAATTCAAAAATATTTCTTGAAAAGATACGTGGAAATTATTCCCGTAAAACATTGCACTAAACATTGGAAGAGGGAGAGATAACATTTCCACACATGGATACCAGAAGAAGTTCTAGAATCACATGAATAAGTCTTTAAGGTTATTTTATAAAGGAATATTCGAATTATTGAACTCATGATGGTTCCAAAATACGAAGGCATGGTGGTTTTCTATATTTTCAATATGGAAAATCATGTACTAGCATGCAGCATTATGAACCAAAAACTAAATTCACAATTAATTTTTTCTTTAAAAATTTTCCTGAATTTAGAGTTTTTAGTATCATCCATAAAAGGTGTTGTAATCCAAAAAGAGATAATAGAATATATTACTTTATATTTATTTATTTTAATTTCATTTGAAGGGGTTACTGTATCATGTTGGGGAGGATGAAATGAGAAAATATGATGAAACACTTTTATCCCAAAAAGGGCAGTGTGTAAGGGTTACATGTTTTTACCCTTATAAAGGTCCTATAAATCATGTGTGGATAAAGAGTTGTACACTTAAAAAGAGAATAAATTTTAGACAACCCTTATACAACTCTATCTTTACCCTTATGCAGCCATTATAAAGTAGAAGTTACACCTAGGCACAAGCAAGGCTACCATTAAAAATGAAATGAAAATTCCTCTTACCAATACATAAAATACGAAAATAGAGAGTCACCTTTATAAATAATTTATATATATTGACATACTCTTATGAAGAATATAGTTTACACTTATATAGGCTTTTGAAACATTTAGATACCTTTACATAGCTACTAGAAGAAACACTATTCCCTTACATAATAGTTATCTTCCATTTTGTATCCCTAGAAAATTAAGGGTTACATTTATGTGATACCAAAAAATACAACCTTTTTATTAGTTGAATAATTTTACCTTAAATTATGTCCTAGTCCATACATAAGGGTAAAAAATTGTTAAAAATTATTAATTTTCCACAAATTGAACATTTAAAACAAAACAAAAAGGGGGTTTTAGAAAATTTAAAAAATGGGTACAATACAATTACCCCTATAATGAATTATCATCATTGAGAAGTTTATATAGTGTTCTTGATTTAACAACTCAGAAAACTGAGCTCAAACATTTGAATGTGTCCACATATCCTCTTGGATCCATCCATACTATCATATGATTTGAACATGTGGAACCATCTTACCCCAACTAGAAACTTCTCATACTGGTCTATAATATTCACCAGATTCTCCTCATAAGAGACACCTGGATCTAGTACAAAATCCTTATCTTCCATAACATGAACAGTAATATAAATATACCTTTTAAGATTGGATTCTTCAAACCATCATATATACATTAGTAGTGTGAAGGAAGATACAAAAAATAATCCATTTCCCCAACCCGATCTATTATATCACTGAGAGGGATCCAATAAGAAAAACATTGGTCTAATCATAGTCCGAATAAGGGAGAAACATCAAATCCTAGCATGAAATCCTTGAGGAGGTTCAACTTGAGAGTAGGGTTGTGTATAGAAGAACATTGAAAATTATTTTGGTGATTTATAATGGGATATTGTAAGAAATATCATTTTACCCAACTTTAAGATGTTTCACGGTTTGGCATCAAGGTTGGAAAAATTACACACAAACTGTGCGGGAGTCAATATCCAAGGGAACCCCTCACATGGAAATTCTATGTAGTTTGAAAAAAACCCATGATACAACCATGCGGGGTAACTTCATAAGTGGAACTAAGGGTGTGGGATAGGCGTGCGATTTTCTAAACCATGTGAAGCCAATAGTAATACCCTCTACAACATTTATATAGATTTTATCATAGTTATATAGAGTCCCTCTCATGGTTTTTCAAAACACTCTACCTTATATATGGGATGCAAGATTGCACTACACAATTATTATGAATATAATTCTTGGGAAAATATCATTATGCACAACAATTCTCTCTATCTCCCTAAAATTGTTATACGTTAGAATATATACATAGGTTTAGATATTTAGTGATTGTACAGAGCCCCCTTAACTAATTTCTACATTCTCTGTAAAACCTCTAGTTAGATAATATTATTATTATCATTAAATTACATTACATGTGTTAACTCATTTATATTTGAATATAAGTTCATAAATTAATATATCAATATTAATATAAATGATATTAAATAAACTATATCATTTCATCTCGACCATTAACTCAACCCATCAATCCCCCTCATCATTTTTCAAATTGTATATAATAAATATTTATTTAAATAAATAAATATAACTATAATATAAATTCATAAAATAAATATTTATTATATTCACTAATTGGTGAATGGATATTTTTTTAATATTCACATAACCAAATAAATAATAATTTGTTATCTTGAGAAAATATAAGAGAAAAATAAGTATTATATATTTTATAACTGGAAAATAATTTTTATTTTATATTAAACTAACATATATTATTTATAATAATAGGTGATTTGATTTATGAAATAAAAGATACTAGAATACTTATAAAACCATAGTCCAAGAATAATTTTTATTTAAACAATTAAATTCAAATGGAACTTAATTGAGATTATGGAAACACTTAGTCTGTACCCCTCTAGGAAATTTTCTTAATAGCATTAGTTGACCAGGGCTAATTTCAATATTAGAATCTAGAAACATGTCATGGAACCCATAGATAAAGACGTTAATGATAAAATGACAATAACCTCCCATAGATGTTCATTGTGTCATATAATTTCTTTGTCACGATGTATCAACAAGAAAGTTACATTCTTGTGTAATCAATTTATATTCTTAATATCACTTTATTTTAATTAATGAAAAGAACTCATTAATAAAACACCATATCCATGTAATTAATAAGTTATTTTTATTAAAATTAAAGTTTTAATGATTGATACCTTCATTAAAATGGAAGGAAAAATCATTTCTTGTCTTATTTTTTAATGTCATGTCACTTATGATGCACACAATGCATGCTACTTCACCATGAGTATATGTTGTCAAAGTTTATTATTATAAATCAAAGTATAAAATTCATGATATAAATTAATAATAATTTAAAATATGAGGAATTATACACACATTTTTATATGGGAACATCCAATGATATATATAACATATGGAATTCATTTTAGAGGGTCTATTATCATAACCACGTCTCTTAGAGAATACCAAGTGAAACATTTTCAGAAGAATTCTAATTGTATTATAATATCAAAGCACATGATATTAAGACATAATATTATCCAGTCAGATAAACATCATCCAATCATAGGATTTATGTTTAAGAATAATTCCATAACACTTCATCATCCACATAATAGTGGAGAACTACTATGAAAATTCAAAGAAAAATACTCAAAGGACATTATCGCATTAATTTTATGTAGAAGAACAGTCATCATGTGAAAAACATATAATAATATTTATGTCATTTAATATATTGTTAATTGGAATTAAATTTATAAGATAGATTAGTGTACCAACTCTAATGCCTACTTTTGTACTCCCTACTATTTTCCAAACTCAAACACTTATGTTTTTGTCCAGTATTTTTCACCATGGTTCTATATCAGATGAAATTTTTGAATACCATGGAATTTTTCGTATTAAATAAATCCCACAACTTCTATATCAAATCATGGATGATTGTATCATAATGAAATGATAATTTTTGTCAATTAACTAGAGTTGGTCCCCATACATCTGTATGAACGAACTCTAACATATGGTTCTTTGGTGCCTTACCTTTTATTCATAATGAAACATTTCCTTACTTTACAAGGATATTGACATTTCATGTTCTATACGATAATCCTATGATCTTAATAATTCCCTTATAATATAATATTTTCATCACTTCCCAACTCAAGTGACCTAGACAGTCATTTTATAACTATGTAGAAGATACTTGGAAAGCATAAATTGCAACTTCTAATGCTCCAGTCAAGTATAAAGTACCATCCTTAACTCATATATAAACCACCATGTAACCACATGTAAATTTATATACCCCTTCAAAAAAATGTTTTATATAAATTCACATCATCTAAATATATAATATAAATTATGTTCTTCCTTGATCCTAGTATATGCCACACTCCATGCAACTCTAGCAGGCCTCTGTTCCTTATCTGAATGTAGACATCACCAATTTATACAATATTCATATCATTATCATATGAAATGTGAAACATAAAAAAATTAAGATGTATAATTATTCATAATCACTATCTTGGAAATTAAGTGAAATGAAGCTCTAGATTTCGGCGCCCAAGACTCATGTGAACTAGGAGAACTTAGGAGAAGACCACTCATATCTTTCAATATTGTATTTTAATTTCCACTTCTAAAAGCATATCTTCTATATTTGAAACATTATTCATTACAATATGTCATTAGGTGAAATTTATCCCCATAAATCTAATACATGGGACCACCTTTTTCCAATATACCCTTACTATGACTTCTTCTTCTTTTTCCATTCTTATGTATTTTTCATGTTGTGGAATGTAACCTACCATCCACACTATATGAATTCCGGGTAGATGACATTATCTCATTATAAATAATTTGATCATTCATAATAAGATCAATAACATACATTAATGTCAATCCTAAATTACGAAAAAAATTTATCATCATCGTAACCATCAAAACCCAAGACTCTTAGACCATTGAAAGTAGATGTAGCACCAAATTCAGAACCCTAAAGGTCAAAATCACCAATTATAACTGACACCAACAGATTTTCAATTCATTGATTTTATTATTTTTCAACTTACAATATGACTTCCTCTAATGGAGCAGACTTTTCAAGTAGACCACTTTTTTTATTGTTGTCAACTTCTCATATTTATTACTGAGAGTATTCATATGTTTTGAAGAAGTATTCACCTCCCAGATGTTATAATCCAAATTCCAGTCTATATACATCTAGATCATGTTGAGTTCTTTCTTATACTTCCTTTCTAATTCTTCCTTCTTCATCACTTCTAGCTTAGTATCAATAAAAATAAGACCAAGATCCCTCTTTAGTACAAAATCCATTACCTAAATCATCTAATTTCATAAATCATTCATATCAAACTTCTCCACTCAAACCTCACTCTCCTGTAATTCTATTAGCTCCTAAGATTGTGGACAAATAATAATTTATGAAAACATAAGAGGGATTTAGAACTACTTATCAGAATTATTTTTTAAGGAATAGGAAAGAATTATGCTTCTAAAATGATTTTTTTATCACCTTAACCAAGGTCTAGTCATATGTATCTATATAAATGAAGCTTTTATTATACTTATTAGGTTTGTTGAAAATTTTGATAAAACTATTGGATGTTATGCCTCCAAAACATACAAGGATAAAACCAAAGAACCAGAATGTACCCATGAACTCAATATACCAAAATATATATGACTATATATACCATGTAAATTTACTAATTGAAAAAATCACATATGAACTTCTAAAAGAAAATGATCAAAATAAATAATGAAGAAAAATAAAAACACAAGTATATAAGTGGTTTTAAAACTAGTCTTAATCCACAAGGGGGATATGGTAATCACATTAATTATAGAATTTGAAGTTGATTTCAATTCACTAGTGTATCAAAAAAATGTTCCACCCTATGAGTTATAGTAAAATCCATCAAGTGAAACCGGCCACCACTACCTTCTGATCTTAATGGGGGGAATGAGTCCACCTTAGTGTAATGTTCATGGGTATCCCTCCACATGAATAAAGACCTCTCCTTCTTTAACCTTCACTTCTATTATACAGTACATTATTATGAATCTCTTGTGATCATACTAGTATGTATTCACCCATTACAACGACCCTACTATAAAATAATCTTATGCATGTCCTTTGGGACTATATGACCTAACTTCATTCAATAAATGGGAATTTTTTGGTCTCCTATTTTAAAATTTCATCAATTAATCTATAGATTTCAGACTTCTAGAGGAAGGTTATTGTGTAATGAACCAAATATGTTCATCTTGGAAGGTCACCCAGTAAGGAATGCCACTTGGTAAGGTTTAAAAATCAACACAAGTCTCATATTTTACCAACAACTGGAAAGATTTCAAAGTGGAAGAAAATATTAAACCATGTTACGTACAACATCAATACCAAGGGGCTAAACCAGAACGTAAAACAAGACATTCAGATTGTAAGATCTATGTGACCACTCGTCACCACCAAATTGTACAACAATGAAGGGGATGAAAACCAGGAGAATCTAATGAATGATACAATTCAATTCCCATTACCTAATTCCTACAAAACCATGTATACAAACCAACAAAGGAAGATGTGGGGTATGAACAGAATTCCTAGTAGGATTTTACTACAGAATCTATAAAGATTATAATATAATGAAAATTTAAGAACTGTATAAAAAACCAGTTTATAATGAAATTTATAAAGAAAACCATTTTTTAAACAATCCTTTGGTTTTTCTGAAAATCCTTTTATATTCTAAAAAACATGGAATATAAAAAGTATGTGTGATAAAGAATGTAATCATAAGAAAACCATACATGAATACAATATATGATAATCAATTGATTAAATGGCCATGAAATATACCATCATATATAAAACCATTTATAAATGACATTGTAACACCCTAAGCTTCCATGGTGTGTTTCCCTTTGAATAATGCAATAGCTTGTATTGTACGCAACTTTGAGATTCTTACAACCTATGACCAATCAAACTTTCCATTATGAATAGTAATTCCAACTTTTTAAAATATTATAAATTATATCTTTCAAAATGGACTTCATTTTTGGATTCAAAATATCCAAATTAGCTTAGGATGAATTTTTGGTATTTTTCTAAAAACATTCAGTTTTTTGATGAATAGTGAAAATAAAAAATTTTAATTAAAAACAACTTTTTTAATCAAAATAATTTATAGTTCTCAGTTATACTATTGAGTGGTTTTAAAGTATAATTAGATTATATTTTTACCATTTAATCCAATTTTGGCCATTAGATGCAATTTCACATTTAAACTGAACATAAACAAGTGTCAATCTTTTGATAGTTATTATTTCTTAAAAACACGCTTTTTGTTTTGACAATTGGAATTAATTTTAAATTAATTCTTTCCACTTATGTGTTTTCAATTTAGATAAATAGATTATATATTTAGAATCAAGAGGTCCAAATTGTGTAAATAGGTATCTTTTATTTTTGTACATTTTGAATAATTACTTCGGTAAATATTTTATTTACCATGGTTAAAATTTAAATCCCGTAAATAAGGGAAAAATAATATTATAATTATATTAAATTACCCTAACACGTGTCCTAACAATATTTTATGATACATCTCTGACTATGGGAATCCTTGGGTTGAATTCAGGACACCATGGAGCCACATGTAAGTGATAATGACACATTATATTAATTAAGTTAAAGTAAATACAAAAATGACATAAGCATATATCTTTTTGTGAACCAATTTTTAAATAGGGTAATATATGTTATCTCTTTGAATATAAATATTCATTAGTAATATAAAGAAAATTTCATACATAATGTCATTTTATTTATAATTTTTAGATATTTAATAATTAAATTTATTTATGACACAATGATGATGTAGTATTTTACTTATTAATGAAAGAATCAAATAAATGGTATTATAAATGTTAAAATAAATATAATTTTAAAGTTTTGATGCCATAAACAAATTTTCTAGGTTATTATGACATGTTAGTATTAACTAAATGAATCTATTTCTAATTAATAATGTTTTTAGGTCTTTAAAAAAAATAAATTATTAAATAGTGTCAAAATTGACATAAAAGAGTTTTTAAAACAAATATTATATTTTTAATTGATATAATATTCCTAAAAATATAATATTCGGAAAAAGGACTTATATAAGGATATTTATATCATTAATGATCCACTTTTGGTTCTCTTTGTACTTTATAGTATGTTTCTTAACCTTGTAATATAACAATACAAAGAGACAAGGTAAATGACATACTATTTAACTAAGAGTTAAATCTAAATGATAATGTTAATATGGTAACCTAAACCAGTTTAAAACCTATTTATTGAGAGGATGTAGACCCAACCCAATTTTATATTCGAAATAAATCAATTTTTATCCATTAATAATCGAAAATAAGTTTTTTATAAAATAATATTTAAAATTTCTCTAAGGTGCCCCTCACCCCACTTATAAAAGGGAACTTCCCCTTCTCTCAAATTCACACCTTCAAAGCCTTTTTTTCATGGCAAAACTCTGCCCAAATATCCTCCCAACTGTTATCCCTTCATCTTAAAGGCCTTAAATTAGTTATAAATTCAACCTAAGGATCTATTTTGATCAAATCAATAAGAAGAACCTGAAGAAGAGGTGAATATTTCATCACCTCTTTCAAGTTCTTTTATTCTTCCACTTCCTCTTTCTTTTTTGTTTCCATTATAAAATAATAACTCCACTATATTATATATATTGTGATGTTATTATAAAAATGGAACAACAATATTCATTATTCTATCCATCCTTTGAATGACATGTCACCATACATGCGTACGTACGGCTTACCATATCCACGTCGTGGTATAGATGTTATTAAGTACATTATTATTTGATTGGGTGTAATAATGATGTATAATTTATTTAAATAATAAATATAACATGATAATGATTCTTTATATATGATATTCCATCCAATTATATATGGTTTTAATATCAAAAGAAAGGTATTGTTGCTTGTGCGTACGTACGGACTACCATCTCCACGAACGTGACAAGATTCATTACCCATCTTATTCATTCAAGAATAATTTTCATTTGATCGTTAAAAATAATTTTTAATGACATAATTTAATTATGTATATAAATGAAGTATATCCTATTCATAACAAACATGGCTTACATAACCAATCATATATAGGAGAACGAATCAGTTAACAAGCAAAACGACGATAATACTAAAATATTACTAACAAAATAATATTAGAGGATCATATATGATATCAGATTTATGTATACGGTTCTTTTATAATTTAATAACAGTTATTTAACTATTATTTAGGAGGTTAATGTACCCTCAACCAAGGAATAGTACAAGGTAAGGGTTAAATTCACAATCTTTTTATTATCAGAGGCTGTTTTTACGTAAGTAACTTTTGGGACCTCTTTATCATCCACATCCATGTTTTCTTAAAAATTAATTTCAAAACAATTGTACCATTTACTATAAGATGGTTTAAAGTCTTTTATACCCTTATTTTGGCCTTATTTGTTTTGAAATGAATATTTTCGTCATTTTCCAAACAAGGTACTTTATTAACTTTTTGAAAAAATTAAGGTAAGAATTTTTTTAACTTATATGGTGGGTGAGGTTATTCTCTAATGTATTACAACTTTGAAGCTTACCTTACAATATTGTAAGAATATTTTCAAAAATAAATTTATTCTTTTATAATTACTTGACTTTTAAATGATTTCAAAATTGAAAGAGATATGTCTCTAAAAAGGTTTTTATTTCATCTATGTCAACATCCTTTGATGGATTTTAAGCTTATTTGAATTTGATTTATTATGATACAAAACATCCATATTGTATTGAAGGTTTTGTGATATGTTTGACTATATATGGGTTATTTTTATACCATTCATAGTATATGGTTAATGTATTGACATTCCATTTGTTGGCGTTAATATGAATGTTTATGTTATATTTCAACCCTTTCATATGAGGAATGTATTGGGCATAGTAAGTGACGGGTGGAGCCCTCTATAGATCCTTGGTGCATCAGTAGTTCTCATGAGAAAACTAGACATGGAATTGGCTGAGGCCATTCCCAATTTGAATTAAGGTTTTGGCCGAGGCCTAAACCATTTTTATACGTCTTGGCTGAGGCCTTGACAAAATGTTTCAAAATGACCGATAGTATACGTTAACTCATTATAAAAAATAATATTGATCATTCGTGTGGTCATTAGAATATTATAATACTCATGATTATGTTTTATTATGGAATTATTTACTTAGATTATATTACTTCCATAAAAGTGTTCATGTTTATTATTTGTAAAGGTATGTGTTTTCAATTATTCACCATGCTTAATATTTATGTTATCTTCCACTATATTGTTTACCCTTACAAAGAATTTGATCTCACCCCTTCTTTATGGTTCATTTTCCCAAGATATGAAGAATTTAGTTATGAGTTCCTTGGAGGAATAATCTAGGAGGATTGGATGTTTCTAATGGAATAAATTACTCTTGTATTTCATTTCATGTTGGGAAGTTTAACTTATGTATGAATCCTGTTTCCAATAATACTAAACTTATCGGTCTTTCAAGATATGATTTCTTTCTTATCATGCCAATGTTATGTAATAATTCACCGACTCTGGGTAACTAGGCTAATGGCATTATAGTTGGTATTAGAGGAAGATTAGTATAAATCTTGGAAACTATATTTAGATAAACTCTTATTAGAGAACATTACCATAAGATATACTTTGATGATTTGTATATATGTACTTCCTAGAAATTTAGTAATTTAGATATTTTTTGTATTTTACAATAAATACATCCCAGTATGGATACAAGTATGAATTGGTTTCTCTGGCACAGATGTACCTAGGGGTAAACCAGAAAATATCTCATTGAGCTAGACTCGAACGGGAACTGGTGCACGACAATGAGACATGTTGCACTTTTGGTTACGACACTCCCAGGGGATATGATTAGGATAATTCTAATTTTCATTACAAACCATTATGAAGGGTTTATTAGTATATACTTTCTCAAAGAAAACATTTTTATGATTATGGATTATATTTATACACTGTTCAATTTATGTTCCGTGTTTTTCACATTTGGGATTATGTATTGTGATTCATAAACTAATCTACTTTATGCCATTGTTTATAAATGGAACTTAGTAAAAGAAATGGAAACCATATAAACGCACGTAATCTGTGTAGGGATTTTCTTCCTACTCAAGATAAATATTGTGGAGCTGGTGATGCAACTAGTGTTGATCAGCTTTTCACTATACTGGGACAACTGACTCTGGATAAGAATAATAACCTGACTCATATGGAGAACCCCGATCCACAGCGTGGATGGTTAATGTTAGATCTCTTCATGAGGCAACAACCACCAACATTCAATGGGAGTAAAAATCCATTAGTATCTGAGCAATGCATAAATTCCTTAGAGAAAATATTTCACACATTGGAAAGTAGGGAAAGGGAAAAACTTGTCATGGAAGTTTATCTCTTCATGGGAGATGCAGATCAATGGTGGTCATTAATCGAAAACACAAATGAAGATGAAGAAGTATCCAGTATGGAATGGTGGGAGTTTAAAGAACTTTTATTAGAAATAATACTTTCCTCGTGACCATCGAGAAGAAATGGAAATGCAATTTTTGAGTCTGAAGAAAAAAGGGGATGAGAATGTTTCAAAGTATGAATCTAACTTTACAAGGTCAGAAAGGAATGTTGTGGATTATATATGTAACCCAATAAATAATATTGATCATTTCTTTGATGGTTTAAAACCATTTCTCTATCGATCATTAGTATCGAAATCCTTCACATCATACAAAGATATCGTCTCATGCGCTATCAAGATAGAAAAAGAATTCTCAAAGTCATACGACATTAATGATAAGTAAGAGAAGAAGATATTTGTTAATCACTCTGGGAATGAAAATAAGGTAATAGGGAAGAAGGGAAGAGTTGAATTTCCTCCATGAGATAATTTTGGAAGGAATCACCCTGGTGCCTGCATAAAAGGAAAAGGAGTATGCTACAAATGTAGATAGAAAGGACATATTGATGGTGATTGTAAGGGAAAGAAAGCCTCTACCAATGTTCAATGCTGAAATTTCATGGAGATGGAACATTATGAAAATGAATTTTCTAAGCGTCAGGGAAACTTACCTCAGAAAATGCCAAGGGGTCAAGGCCAAGCTTATGTGATCACTGCAGATGAAGTTGAAGCTCTGAAAAATGTGTTGGTGGGTAATTTAATGATTTCCTCAGGTTTAACAAATGCTTTATTTGATTCTTCATCATCACATTGTTTCATATCTTCCTAGTTTGCTATAAAAATTAGATATTTCCAATTTGATTCAACAAGAGAGTTGTCAGTCAAAACTCCTAGGTGAAGTATCATTGCAATAATGTTTTTTGAATCAGTTCCCATTAGGTCATATAAATGTTCTTTTTCTGTTGATCTCATCATCATACCCATGATTGAATTTGATATAATCCTCAGTATGGATTGGCTTTTGGACCATGATGCGAAAAATTATTTTAAGATGAATGAGGATACATTTTTTTATGATAATAAGGAGTACATTATCTTTAGAACAGAAACGTCACTATCTGATTCTTATCTAGATCCACCCCTAGTATCTCAACTAAATTGAATTATTTGGGAGGAAGATAATGAAATAACTATGGGTGAGGAAAGGAATGTTAAAATAGAGGACTTGCATATTGTGCAAGAATATGTTGATTTGTTTCTAGAAGATTTACCTGGATGTCCTCTAGAATGAGAAATTGAGTTTTCCATTGACTTAATTACTGGTTTAAGGCCCATATCGAAGACCCCTTATAGAATAGCCATTGTGGAATTAGTGGAACTAAAGAAAAAACTAGAGGAATTGAGTAATAAGGGATTTATTCACACTAGTTTTTCTCCATGGGGAGCCCCAGTCTTTTTTGCTAAGAAGAAAGATGTATCTATGATGTTGTGATTTGAATACAAGGAAATCAATTCTATAACGATAAATAATAAGTATCCCCTACCATGAATTGATGATTTATTTGACCAACATCATGGAGATAAATATTTTTCAAAGATTGACCTTCGATCTGGATATCATCAGTTATGTGTGGAAACGGAAGACATTCCAAAGATATCATTTTGACCCAGGTACGGGAATTACGAGTTTACAATAACACCTTTTGGGTTGACTAATGCACCCGCTGTTTTCATGGATCTAATTAACAGAGTTTTAAAGGAATATCTTGATGAATTTCTAGTGGTATTTTTTGATGATATACTTATATACTCTAAAATTTATGAAGATCATGAAAATCACTTGTGCACCATTCTGAAAACCCTCAGATGAAATGAATTATACGGGAGGTTTAGAAAGTGTGAATTTTGGCTTCAGGAGATTTCTTTCCTTGGACATATTGTCTCTAAGGATGGAATCTCCGTTGGTCCATCTAAGACCAGGGCAATCCAAGAATGGCCAGCACCGACGAGTATAACTGAGGTACAAAATTTTATTGGTTTAGCGGGTTATTATCGACTTTTCATCCAAAATTTTTCCTGATTGGCTAACCCATTAACGAAGCTCACACGTAAAAGTGTTAAATTGGTTTGTACAAAAGAGTGTGAATAATTTCTTGAAGAACTGAAGATTTGATTATTCAATGCTCCAATTTTGACTCTACCATCATGGAATGATGGGTTAGTTATTTATAGTGATGCCTCAAAGAAAGAACGTGGTTGGGTCCTTATGCAGAATGATAGGGGTATTTCTTATGCATCACAATAGCTGAAAATTAATGAGAAAAAAAATCATACTCATCATCTTGAGTTAGAAGCTGTAATATTTCCTTTGAAGTTGTGGAGACATTATCTCTATGGTGAAAATGTGAGATATATACCAATCACAATATTTTGAAGTATATTTTCTAACAGAAATAACTCAACATGAGGCAAAGGAGATGGCTTGATCTACTCAATGATTATGATTGCACAATACACTACAACCCAGGGAAGGAAAATATGTTGGTAGATTCTTTGAGTAGAAAGGATCATGGAGTTTTGAACAAGATGAGATTCGAAAAGGATCCTATATACATGGATCTAGTAAAGATAGATATGGGAATAACCATGGAAGGTGAAACATCAATACTTTTTCAAATGGTTAAAAACACATCTTTACTAGAAAGGATAAAAAGTTCTCAGACTGATGATGAGGAATTTCGAAAGAAGAACACATCTGTGACTGATGAGATATTGATCGACTTCATATATGAAGATAGAATTTTGAAATTTGGGAAGAGAAATTGTGTTCCTAACATTCCTGATCTAAAAATGGAATTGTAGGATGATGATCCTAGCTCGAATTTCACTATACACCCTGGGAACACCAAGATGTATAGAGATTTTAGGAAACATTTTTTGAGGGATGACATGAAGAGAAAGATTGCGGATTTTGTGTCCAGATGTATGGTTTTTCAAAAAGGGAAAAATGGAAGGCAACAACCTGGAGGATTCATGCAACCTCTTCCCATACCTGAGTGGAAATGGGATAATATTACGATGGACAATGTCATGGGACTAAAAAATACTCCTAGAAGGAATGATTCAATATGGGTCATTGTTGATTGTCTTACCATGTCATTACATTTTCATGCTATATGATATGATTTACTACTTGAACATATGGAAAGACTATATATTAATGAAGTTTTAATACTTCATGGTTTACCTCTATCGATTGTTTTTGGTTGTGATTCCCATTTTACATAATGATTCAGGAAAAGTATTCAGAAATTTCTGGATACTGAACATCATTTGAGCACTGCCTACCACCCTCAAATTGATCGACAATCATAACATAATTGTCAAACCTTAGAACACATGTTGAGATCATTCTCACTTTACTTTAACGGTATGTGGGATAAATATTTACCTCTGGTGGAATTTTCCAATAACAATAGCTTCCATTCAATTATTCATATGGCATCACATGAAGCATTATACGGAATAAGAATTCACACACCAACTTTGTGGGATGATGTTTGTGAACGAAAACTCGTAGGTATAGAACATGTCGAGGAAACAATTGGAAAGGTGAAGGTAATCCAAACCCACATCAAAATAGCTCAAAGTAGGCAGAAGAGTTATGTTGACAACCAAAGGAAGGATTCGAAATTTCATGTAGGAGATCATGTTTTCTTGAAGGTTACTTATTGTAAGGGAGTTATATGATTTGGTAAGAAAGGTAAATTGAGTCCCAAGTACATCGGACCTTTTGAAATTCTAGAATGAATTGGGGCTGTAACTTACCATTTGGCAATGAAGCCAAGTCTCTCCAAAGTTCACGATGTGTTCCACGTATCACTGTTGAGAAAATACATGCCTCTGACCCAATGCACGTACTCAACTATGAGGAATTAGAACTGGAACCCAATCTGTCATATTGAAAAGAGCCTTTCAGTATTCTTGATACTATATAACAAGTGTTGAGAAATCGGATGACTCGTCTGGTAAATGTTCTCTAGAGAAATCATAAGATGGAAGAGGTAATGTGGGAACCCGAGGAACTTATGATGAAGAACCACCCAAATATTTTTATGAAGTAATACTCTGGAAATTATAAGGACAAAATTATTTTATGGAGGGGTGAATGTAACACCCCAAGCTTCTACTGTGTGTTTCCCATTGAATAATGCAATAGTTTTCATTGTACCTAACATCGAGATTCTAACACATCGCGACCGGTAAAACTAGACATTATGAATAGTAATACCCCATTTTTAAAATTTTATAATTTTTATCATTCAAAATGGACTTTATTTTTGGATTCAGAAGATCAAAATTTTCTTAGGGTGAATTTTTGGTATTTTTCTGAAAACATTCAGTTTTTGATGAATAGTGAAAAATACTAAATTTTAATTAAAAACCTTTTTTAATGAAAATAATTTATAGTGATAAATTATACTATTGAGTGGTTTTAAAGTATAGTTAGATTATATTCTTATAATTTAATACAATGTAGATCATAGGACGGAATTTCACATTTAAACTGGACATAAACAAGTGTCAATCTTTTGATAGTTATTAATTCTTAAAAATACACTTTTTGTTTTGAAAATGAGATTTAATATTAAATTAATTTCTACCACTTTTAAGATTTTAATTTAGAAAAATGGATTCTATATTTAGAATCTAGAGGTCCAAAATGTGTAAATATGTTACTTTCATTTTTAGACATTTTAAAAATCACTACGGTAAAAATTTTATTTACTATAATTAAAGGGTAAATCTGGTAAATAAGGGTAAAAAATAATATTATAATAATATTAAATTACCCTAACACATGTACTACACCAAAATTATTAGTTTTTAACCAAATACTATAGTTCCACACAATGTACTACCCCACAATTACACTTTGTCAAACTGGCCTAAAAACCAATAACACAGACCTCACCCAAATTCTATTATCCTGGCATAAGACTATATTGCAATCCATGAACCATGTCACCTCAACCCCAAAAAAAGTCAGAACCACCAAAATCACCCCAATAAAAATACACATTGTAGCCTCTCTCGCCATACCACATAGCTCAACCAAATAGATGTAATATACCGCAACCCCTTCACAATGGTGCATCCTGGTAAACATTTGTAGTGGAACCAATATTCTACCTCTAGGACCCCATATTGAAGCTGTCTTTCCCATGTTGAAACCAGTATCAATATGGTTCATCCACTCCCATCCCTAATGCATACCCCTATATGTTTTCAGAAGAACAATATATCTCATCCAAAAACCCTAGAACTATAAAAACCACTCAAAAACATTTAATATTATAGTGTATTAAAACCCATAGGGCATCACAATTCTCCCCACCATTCAAGATTTATATACCCATAAATCGCTCATGATTTTGGACTCTAAAATATATAAGTCCACTACTTACACACCGATGATTATTTCTCCAACATCTCATGGTTATCCCATCATCATAATTATAGTACATAGAACAATGTAATAATTATACTGCATATTACCTTATCCTAGTGATCCATAATATAGACCAGTTTCTCAACCACAGTGGTGAAGGGAGCAAGGTTGACATATACCCATTCAATCTCATGAGAAGGTTCCATTTGATACCTCCTCAATAGGGAAACATGAAATACATCATGTTTCAATCTATAATTATATGGTAAGTCTAACTGATATTCCATCTTTCTAATTCATTCGATGATCTCAATGGGGAAAACAAAACATAGTGATAACATACAATACGTACCAAACTGAGGTGTCCCAGGTGTGTTGAAACATGAAGAAGGGCCTAATCACCAACCTCAATCTCAAGAGTCTAATGAAGATGGTCATCATAGGATTTATGATGACTTTATCCCATCACTAATCTCTTCTATATCAAGAGAACTATTTTTTTGTCTCTTGAAAAAGGATCAGTGTAACACACCGACCCCAGTTACCCAGAGTCAGTGCATTATTACGTATCATTATCATGAACATAAAAGATCATATCATGAAATACCGATTGGTTTAGTAGCCTTGGAAATACTAGATACATTCATAAGTCTTACATTACATCATAAAGTGATAAACTACAACGACATCTTGTCCCCTTTTGAACACACTTATCCCTTAGACTATCCTTGTAGGTCAGTCATAATATACTTCTTCACATCCTGTGAAAAATAAAACATAGAAAGGGGTGAGCTCATATGATCAGTAAGGATAACAATATAGCAGAAACTTTCATAAATAAACATTTAAGGAAATGTATAACTAAAACAAAAGCCTTTTAAACTTGAAAATTTAGCATAATATGGAAATGATAAAATAAAATAATTCCATTTACTTACTCAAATGGATATTCTACGAGCCGAATAATAACATTCTTTATCAAATAGAAACTTTCATAATGATGGAATGCATAATTCCATACTATCATAACCACAAAATCAAGGCCTTGTACCAAGACTACAAATAAGATTTTGTCAAGGCCTTGTGCCAAGAAACTAGTTTGTCTTATGAGACCTACCGATGCATCGATGAGCTATAGCAGGCTCCACCCATCACTTACTAAGTTCAATGCATTCCTCATATTAAATGTTTGAAACATAACATACAAATTCGTATTTAAACAAGCATACTAAATGTCAATACTTTATCCACAAACCATTAATGGTGTATAAATATCACATCCACAGTCAAACATAACTCATTCGACACAATATAGAAGATTTTATTGTATCATATTAACCTCAATCGAGAATAATGAAGGATATTTACATTGTTGAAAATAATCATAAAAAATATTTGAGACAAATATCCCCCTTTTCTTGAAATCATTTAGAAGTCACACTATTTGTCAAGAATCCATTTAAAAATAGATTTTTGAATCAAAGTGTCCCATACCAATTTCAAACATTTAAAAGGTATTTTAATTTTAAAACTATAATTTTTATATAAACAAATCCTTAAAACCATTTTTAAAACATGGACATTAATGAGAAATATTTAGAATAATAAATCTTTAAAACATTTAAAATCATATATTAGTTGGAGTTCCTAACCATAAGAGAGACACATGAATAAAAATAATTGAGGTAATAAAAAAATTGTAATATCATGAGAATAAATGGATTCATGATATACTATGTCACGGTACATTATATATACCATATAAAAGCGATTTGGTGTATAACAACAAATTAGTCTCAATGGAATGTAAATTAAGATGAAATATCTTATAAAGACTATATCCTTAGGTTAAAGATAAATCAATGACATAATTATGTTTGAAAAAAATAAATACACTAAATATGATTGGAAATTTAGTGTAAATAAATCAGAGGACATTCACGCATATTCTTTTAAAAAAACACCAATGAATTGGACATTTAACTCAGAAAATGGAGGTTGAGTTAAAATTACTCATATCAAGTTCATATCAAGGACTTGAGAATTTATAAGTGGAGTGATTATGTGTATCAAAAGTATATCCACAGAAAGGGGAATGTAAATTATGACATAAGTAAATGAATATTTATTCCACACATAATCTTGGACTAAAATAATCAATGAAGTATGCATAAAGTCGAATGAGTGGAAATTGAAATTTCAAATTCCATTACCAATTTGGTAACATACGAAACATACACCCATGAAATAAGTATCATACAATTATGATTTAAGTATCCATTAATTAAAGAATATTACTCAATGAATACAATCATGGTAATTACACAAACCATATGCAATAAATAAGTGGTGAACAATGGAAATCTCATGGAGTTAAAAGTGAGATAAGAAACCTCTTACCTTGTACTTTTTCCTTGGTTGAGGGTAGATTAACCTCATGTATAATGGTTAAATAATTTTTATTTAATTATACAAGAATCATATACATTAATATGATATCATATATGATCTTTTAATATTTATTTATTGATAATATCTTTGTATTGGCGTCGTTTTGGGTGTTAACGGATTCATTTTCCTTTATATTATTTGTTATGTGAAACTTATTTGTTATGAATGGGATGTATATTATTCATATCCAGAATTTTAACATGTCTATAAACATTATTTTTAAACAAAAAATGAAACTTTTTCATGAATGGATATGATGTGGAATGTATCTCATCGAGTTCATGGTGACGGTAATCCGTACGTATGCACGAGCGACAATATCAATATTTTGATTTTAAAATAATATATAATTGGATGTTATATCATATATAATGAATAATTATAATGTTATATTTATTATTTACAAGATTTAAACATCATTATTATACCCATCCAAATAATAATCTATTGAATAACAATTACACAACGACGTGGAGACGGTTGGTCGTACGTACGCACGTATGGTGACATGTCATTCAAAGGATGGATATAATACTGAATATGGTTGTACAATATTTATAATAACATCAAATTATATATAATATACATGATTTATTATTTTATAATGGAAATAACAAAGAAAGAAGATGTGGAAGAAGAAAGGAACTTGAAAGAGGGTGGAGAAATCATTACCTCATCTTCGAGTTCTTCCTTTTGATTTGATCAAAAGGGCTCCATAGGTTTACATTATGATCAATCTAAGGCCTCTAGGTTGAAGGGATGATAGTTGAGACAGTAGTTTGGAAGGTTTTGGCAGATCCAAATGGTTTTGAAGGTGTGAATTAAAGAGAAGTGGGAGTTCCCTTTTTTAAGAGGGGGTGTGGGGCACCTTATGAAAATCTAGAAATATTATTTTATAATAAAATAATTTTCGGTTCCCAAAGGATAAAAATTAGATTATTTCTATTATAAGGTGGGTTTGAAAATAAATAAACTCATCCAATAGTTTTTATACAGGTTTGGGTCACTTTAATAACCCTATCTTTTAGTTTTAACTCTTAGTTAATTAATTTCTCAATTACGATGTATCATTGTATTATTAAATTATATAGTTAATAAAATTACTATAAACTTTCTAGAGATCCCAAATTGGTTCATTAATGATACACCTATAATTATATAAGTCTCTTTTCCGAACATTAGATTTTTAGGAATAGAATATCAATTAATAATATAATATGTTTTTTTAAACTCTTTTATGTCAATTTTGAAACTATTTGGAATTTGATTTTTGTGAAAATAATTAGAGCATGATTACTTAGAAAAAAGTTAATTAAATCAATAATAACATGTCATATTAACCTATAAAATTAGTGGAATTCAAAAAACGTCTCAAATTACATTTATTTGGGTATTTATAATATAAATTATCTTGATCATTCATTAATACGGTAATTTCTACATCATCATTGTGTCATAAATAAATTAAATATTTTATGTCAAAAAAATATAAATAAATTATAATGATGTAGAAAAGATATTGATTTTTCCAATTAATATTTATAGTCGAAATGATAACTTATATTACTCTATGTAAAAATTAATTTACCAAAAGATGTTTGTTTATGTGATTTATGTCTTTACTTTAAATTAATTAATTTAAAGTGTCATTTTCACTTAAAAGTGGCTCCATAGGGTCCCAAAATCGACCCAAGGATTCCCCTGGTGAGCCATGTATCATAAAATAGGTTTAGGAAACATGTTAGGGTAATTTTATATTATTATAATATTATTTTGTTACGCTTATTTACCTGATTTACCCTTTAACCATGGTTAATAAAATATTTACCGAAGTAATTATTCATAATGGTTAAAAATAAAAGTTACCTACATACACAATTTGGACATCCTAATTCCGAATATGGAATCCATTTTTCTAAATTCACAACACAGAAGTGTCAGAAATTAATTTAAAATTATTTCTCGCTGTCAAAACAAAAAATGTGTTTTGAAAAAATAATAACTATCAAAAGATTAACAGTTGTTTATGTCTAGATTAAATATGAGATTATGTCCAATGACCAAAATTTTATTAAACTGTAAAAATATAATCTAATTATACTTACAAACAATATAAATGTATACTTTAACACGATAAATTAAATTTATTAAAAATGTTGTTTTTAGTTAAAATATAGTATTTTTCAATATTCACCAAAAACTGGAAGTTCTTGGAAAAATACCAAAAATTAAACCTAGGTTAATTTTTATATTCCTAAACCAAAAATAAAGTCCATTTTGAATGATAAAATTTATAAAATTTGAAAAAGTGTGTATTACTATTCATATCGGCTTCTTTGATTGGTCAAGACGTGTTAGAATCTCGATGTTGCGTACAATGAAACTATTGCATTATTCAAAGGAAAACGTCACGTGGAATCTTGGGGTGTTACAATCTCCCCTTATTCAAATAATTTCAGCCATTCCATTTGAAATTGTTCTTAAAAAATAAAAGGGTGAAAATACAAAATACATTTGTGGAAAACCCACATCGGAAAATTGATTAATAGGGCGCTATTTTAAAATAAAGAAAGGTAAGTATGAGGGTTACCAGAAATAACACATACTAGGGTTACATGTAGGAAAACATGGATATGGTAGAAGAACTAATAATAAAGTTCTGATGGAGAGTAATAGAGAGTATTATTAGAAGAAAGTAAACAATCTGAAAACTGTAAATTTGTGATGTGTTAAACGGTATTTGATTCCCCAGTAAGAAAAGTTAACCAACAACGTTTTTGTTTTAAGTTACCTTTAATAAAGTTGAGAAATTTATTTATGAGATTTACTATGAATGTAAGGAAATATACTTACTTGTCATGTAGACATTCATTATTTACTAAATTTCTACCACTAACAATTTTTTTTCAAATGATGTGTATTCAAGATGACCTGGTCACACTAGAAGAGATAGAATCAACTTCTAGAGAATCACATAATCCACAAAGGATAAACTATATATTTAACTTGTCTTTATAGAATAATCAAAACCAAAAAGGTTAGTACAAGATCAGATGACCCCACCCCAACGGATATTCTTTTAGAGAAAGAAACAATAATCTCAATTTATAAAATTAAACGAACAATACCCAAAAGTGAAAGAAATACCATTCAATAAACGATTGTACTTAAAATCCATCAATATAATCCAAACTAATATTGAAACCCAAAACATAGAGGAATGTGGTTATGTAGTCTTCCATGTTAAATTGTATCTCTAAGTGACATCGACTACTCTTAAAGACACATACTTAAAAGTAATTATGCTAATCACATATTCTCTATTATAGGTTAATCATTTCCATAAATAACCCAAATAACTGTAAATCCACATTAAAAACAGAGATAAAAATGCACCATTACTCCTCAAATGAAATATCATAATATTCTATTTTCCTTAGGCATATAGTATTCCCATTAGAGCGAACGTCTTCCAAAATAACATTTATCATTTAATCACCAAATCATTTTTCTATACTAAGGGCATTCATTCGATAAGACATAAGATCCCAAATCAACTTATTATTGATTAATAAAATCATTTAACTAAAAATAATTAGTCACACTAACTAGGGACTTCACGTAGTCCAGTGTTAGGCGATAAATCCCAATCGCACTATGGTTGTGGGTTCTATTCCCATAGCTTTATCTGACGCGATGGGTTGTCACATGGTCTATGTGTTGTCCTTTTTCTAAAAATATATTTTATAACATTTCCAAAATGAGATAAATTCCTCAAAATAACCATAAGATAATTTAACCACAAATATTATCTCATACCTTGGATTTTCATTCCAAAATATAATAACATATAATAACCTCAAACCCAATGATCATATAAACCCAAAGGGTTTTTTTATAACTATATTCACAAGAGAAAAGATAATTTTCATATGACAAACTGTAGGGTTACAAATACACGAGAAAATTATTACAAAGTAATCCCATCAACAAGGAGCACTAATACTTTTAAACATTTCTCCAACCATTTATTTCCACATAGCATCTTTTTTGACCAAGAAAATATTCTATAGAATAGGGAATTCACTCGATTAATGGTCGGGTCCCCTACATTTACGTCAAATGACTGTAAATGGATTCTTGGAACCATTTTTATTTTCTTCCATAGTACTCTTCATTTTTCTTCGGCAATTCTTCACTTTATGTCCTTCTTTACCACATGTAATTCATTTCATTGCTCCATTGAGACACATTCCTGAGTGTCTCCTTCCACATTTCCTGCATGATGGAAATTGAGGATTCTTTTCTCCATAGTCTCCACTATTGGAGATCTTATTATTCGTCACCCTTCTCTTCTTTGTTGAGTCTAGGAGTTGGTTAATATATATGTTGTTGATCATATTTTTGAAAAACTGATTTTTCATGAACACAATATCTTTTACGCCTATCAATATTCCATTTCTTTGCTAATTTGAACCATCGTTCCAACCTTTTACATCATTCTCAAATTTACTATGACTTCCTTGGAATCCAGTCATTGACTAAAATCAGAAAGCATTGTGTGAGTTACAGTAGTCATAAAATCATTTTGAGAATATCATGTCACCATATTCTCAATTTGAAATACATTAGGATTAACCAAGGTCATTTACTCTCATATTATTTTAAAATACAACAAATTGGTTTGTAAAGAAAATGTAAATTATTCTAAGCATATCCCTCGGGAGTGTTGTAACCAAGAGTGCAGCAAGGCCCGTTATCATGCACCAGTTCCCGTTCGAGTCTAGCTCAGAGCGGTGTTTTTGGGTTTTACCCCCAGGTACATCTTTGCCAAAGCCGCCTCTACCTCCTCGTATCTATAAAGGGATTTTTTGCTTGGAAAACTCATAAAATCTCTACAATACCAAAATTCTAGGAAGTTATTCTATACTAATCCTCAAAGTCTATCATAGGGATATGTGCTCTGTTAAGATTTTATCTAAATCTAGTTTCCAAGGTTTGTACTAAACCTCCTCTGATACCAACTATAATGCCCGGACCCCAGTTACCTAGAGTCGGTGCATTATTACGTATCATTGGAATTATCATAAAATATCATATCTAGAAAGACTGATTGGTTTAGTAGCCTTGCAAATACTAGATACATTCATATGTCTTACATTACATCATAAAGTGAAAAACTACAACAACATCTTGTCCCCTTTTTAACACACTTATCCCTTAGACTATACCATTAGGTAAGTCATAATATAATTCTTCACATCGTTGGAATAATCAAACATATAAAGGGGTGAGCTCAGATGCTCAGTAAGGATAACAATATAGCGGAAACTTTCATAAATAAACATTTAAATCATTGTATAACTAAAATGAAAGCCTTTTAAACTTGTAAATTTAGCATATTATGGCAAGGATAAAATCAAATAATTCCATTTACATACTCATATGGATATTCTACTAGTCGAATAATCACATGCATTATCAAATATCCACTTTCCTAATGATGGAATGCATAATTCCAGACTATCATAAGCACATAGTCAAGGCCTTGTGCCAAGTCTACAAATAAGATTTTGTCAAGGCCTTGTTCCAAGACACTAGTTTGTCTCATGAGACCTACCGATGCATCGAGGATCTATAGCGAGATCCACCTGTCACTTACTAAGTCCAATTCATTCCTTATACGAAAATTTTGAAACATAACATACAAATTCTTATTTAAACTAGTATACGAAATGTCAATACATTATCCACAACCCATTAATGGTTTAAAAATAGAACTTCCACAGTCAAAATAACTCATTTGATACAATATGGGAGATTGTATTGTATTATATTAACCTCAATAGAGAATAATGAAGGATATTTACATTGATGAAAATAATCATCAAAACTATTAGAGAGAAATAACCCCCTTTTTCTTGAAATCATTTAAAATTCACACTATTTGTCAGGAAGAAATTTAAACATTTATATTTGAATAAAAGTGTCCCATACCACATTGAAACTTTTAAAAGGAATTTTAATTTTGAAACTCTAATTTATATATAAATAAATCCTTAAAATCATTTTTAAAACATGGACATTAATGAGAATGGTTTAGAATAATAAATCATTAAAACATTTAAAATGATATTTTTGTTGGAGTTCCTAACCAAAAGAGAGACACTTGAAGACAAATAATTGAGGTAATAAAAACATTTTAATATCATGAGAATAAAGGGATTCATGATATACTATATCAAGGTACATTATATACACCATATAAAAGTGATTTGTTGTATAATAACAAAGAAGTCTTAATAGAATGTAAATTAAGATGAAATCTCTTATAAAGATTGTATCCTTAGGTTAAGGATAAATCGATGAAATAATTATGTGTCAAAAATATAAATACACTAAATATGATTGGATATTCATTGTAAATCAATCATAATAAATTCATACATATTATTGTGAAAACAACACCAATGAATTGGACATTTAACTCAACAAATGGAGGTTGAGTTAAAATTACTCTTATCAAGTTCATATCAATGACTTGAGAATTTATCAATGGAGTGATTATTTTTATCAAACGTATATCCACATTAAGGGGAATGGAAATTATGACATAATAAAATTAATATTTATTCCACACATAATCTTGTAGTGAAATAATCAATTAAGTATGCGTAAAGCCGAATGAGTGGAAATTGAAATTTCAAATTCCCTTATCAATTTTCTAACTTATGAAACATACACCCATGAAATAAGGATCATAAAATTATTATGTAAATATAAATAAATTAATTTATATTACACAATGAATACAATCATGGGCATTACACACAACACATGCAATAAATAAGTGGTGAATAATGGAAATCTCACGGAGTTAAAAGTGAGATAAGAAACCCCATACCTTGTACTTTTTCCTTGGTCGAGGGTAGGTTAACCTCATGTATAATGGTGAAATAATTGTTATTGAATTATACAAGAATCATATACATTAATATGATGTCATATATGATCTTTTAACATTGATTTGTTGATGATATCTTAGTACTATCATCGTTTCAGGTGTTAATGGATTCATTTTATTTTATATTATTTCTTATGTGAGCCATATTTGTTAAGGATGGGATGTATCTTATTCATATACAGAATTATATCATTTCTATAAACATTATTTTTAATCATAAAATGAAATTATTTCTTGAATGGATATGATGGGGAATGAATCTCATCGCGTTCATGGTGGCGGTAATCCGTACGTACGCATGAGCGACAATATCATTCTTCTGATATTAAAATAATATATAATTATACGGTATATCATATATAAAAAATAATTATAATGTTATATTTATTATTTACATGAATTAAACATCATTATTATACTCATCCAAATAATAATATATTGAATAACAATTACACCACGACGTGGAGATGGTAGGCCATACGTACGCATGTATAGTGACATGTCATTCAAGGGATGAATAGAATACTAAATATGGTTGTACCATATTTATAATTACATCACAGTATATATAAGATATGGGATTTATTATTTTATAATAGAAATAACAAAGAAAGAAGAATTAGAAGAATAAAGGAACTTGAAAGAGGGTGGAGAAATCATTACCTCTTCTTCGGGTTCTTCCTTTTGATTTGATCAAAATGGATCCATAGGTTGGCTTTATGATCAAAATAAGGCCTCTAAGTTGAAGTTAGGATATTTTATAGAGTATTTGGGAAGGTTTTGACCGATCCAAATGGCTTTGAAGGTGTGAATTAAAGATAAGGGTGAGTGCCCTTTTATGAGAGGGGGTGAGGGCACCTTAGGAAAATATAGAAATATTATTCTATAGTAAAATATTTTTCGGTTTCTAAAGGCTCAAAAGTAGATTATTTAGATTATAATGTGGGGGTGGCTCGAAATAAACTCAACCAATAGGTCTTAGACAGGTTTGGGTCACTTTATTAACCTTATCTTTTAGTTTTAACACTTAGTTAATTAGTTTCACATTTACCATGTCTCTTTGTATTTTTATATTATATGGTTAATAAAATTATTATAAACTTCCAAGAGAACCCCAAGGGGTTAATTAATGATAAAATTATATTTATATAAGTCTCTTGGTTGAGACATAGATTTTCAGGAATATAATATCAATTAATAATATAATATTTGTTTTAAAAACTCTTTTATGTCAATTTTGACACTATTTGGAAATGGATTTTTGTGAAAATCAGAACAGAATTATTACTTCAAAAAAATATAATTAAATCAATCCTAACATGTCCTATTAACCTAGAAAATTATTTTAATTCATTAAAAGTCTCAAATTATATTTTTTTGGGTATTTATAATATCAATTATCTTGATCTTTCATTAATACGGTAATTTCTACATCATCATTGTGTCATAAATAAATTAAATTATTTAATGTCTCAAAATTATAAAACAATTATCATGATGTATTATAGCTTTATATCTTTACAATTAATATTCATAGTCTAAAAGATAACTTATATAACCCTATGTAAAAATTAATTTACTCAAAGATGTTTGTTTATGTGATTTTTGTCTTTTCTTTAAATTAATTAATTTAAAGTGCCATTTCCACTTACATGTGGCTCCATGGGGTCCCAAAATCGACCCAAGGATTACCATGGTCAGAAATGTTTCATACAATAGGGTTAGGACACATGTTAGGGTAATTTTAAATTATTATAATATTATTTTGTTACCCTTATTTACCGGATTTACCCTTTAACCACGGTAAATAAAATATTTACCTAAATAATTATTCATAATGTCTAAAAATAATGGTTGCTTATTTACACAATTTGGACATTCAGATTCCAAATATGAAATCCATTTTTCTAAATTCAAAACATAGTAGTGGAAGAAATTAATTTAAAATTAATTCCCGCTGTGAAAACAAAAAACATGTTTTTAAGAAATAATAACTTTAACTTGATTAACACTTGTTTATGTCTAGTTTAAATATGAGATTATGTCAAATGACACAAATTAGATTAAATGGTAAAAATATAATCTAATTATACTTAAAAACAATTAAAATTTATATTTTACCACTATAAATTAAATTTATTAAAAAATTTCTTTTCAGTTAAAATATAGTATTTTTCACTATTCACCAAAAATTGGAAGTTCTTGGAAAAATACCAGAAATTAAACCTAGGATACTTTTGATATTTTGAATCCAAAATGAATTCCATTTTAAAATATAAAATTTATAAAATTTTAAAAAGTGGGTATTTCTATTTATAACAGCTACTTTGATTGGTCATGGCGTGTTTGAATCTCGAAGTTGCATACAATGCAAGCTATTGCATTATTCAAAGAGAAACGTCATTTAGAATCTTGGGGTGTTACAATCAGTAAAACCAAGGACTGATCCCCCAATTATACCCAACACAAGGTAGGTCTACATGGATACCCATAAACTGATTAATTGGGAACCATATTAATAATATTTGAAAAACTATTATTATAGTAAAATATGACATGAGGTAGATTCTTTTCTCAAGAACCACCAAAATCAAGAATTCATGTCCTAATAATATCCACAAGAACATGAATAGAATTATTTATTGACACATCTATTTGTAGATGGTTTTCCATTTTTAATTTAAATTTTGGAATCATAACCTCTTGAAAAAAATTTCAAAACCTATATGTAAACCATAGGTAAGTATCAGAAACAATTCTAAAGGGAACCCCATAAAGCCTCAAAACCTCTCTTACATAAAATTACCTAAGATACTCTGCCTTCATCATCTTTTAAATATGTAAAAAATGTCATAATTTAATAATCTGATCAATTATCACCCATATTTCATCCTTCCCACTAGGGGTATGTTGTAAACTAAGAATGAAGTCCATTGAAATATCATCCCACTTCCATACTAGAATTGGTAAGCGCCAAAAAACAACATGAGTGTTCTTACTTAATAATTTGATAAGTAAGGCACCATGATTCAAAATATGTAGTCGACCACAACATCCCTGGAAACTAATAACGATATCTCATTTCAGGAAACATCTTGGTAGTCACTGGTTTAATAGACAAATACGATTAGTGTACACTCTCCATCAAGCCCTAATTTAGAGAAATCATAAGGACCAAACTACTTTAGAAACGAAAATCCCTAGTAGGAGACCAAGGCAAATCACCTGAGGTCTCCCCACCATATAGGATTTTACGAAAATGCTAAAATAATTATTTAATACTTGTTTGAGATAAACCCACTCACAAAATGATAATTTGTCCTTCATAGAATCCAAGAACACCTTACCACTACCATTTTTCTCTCCCAAGATCATCTCATAAAACAAAATCATTTAAGGCCATTCTTCCACTAATTTACTCAAGGATTAAATTATTAATTTTCTGCTCAAAGTGTTATAGACCACATTCCCTTTCCAAGTATTATAATTAATATCAAAATCTAATGTCTTAATATACTCAACCCATTATTTCCATAATAATTTTAAATACCTCTGAGTAAAAATATACTTCAATATATTATGATCATAATATACCATAAACATATTACCAACGATATAGTGATTCCACATTTTAAGTGCATGAATAACCATTGAAAACTCTAGATCATGGGTAGGGTAGTTATTCTCATGGTTTACTAAATATAAAGATCTATAGGACACCACATGGTTCCCATTCATCAACACAAACCCCAAACCAAAACTTGATGCATCACAAAAAACATCATAACGGTTTAGGAAGAATTAAAATGTGATCATAATCCAAACTTTCTTTAAGATTATCAAAGTATCTTTGACATTTTTCATTACATTCAATCTTAACACCTTTACATGTTAACGCTATCATTGTAGATGCAGGCTTGGAGAAGTATCGAACAAACCACCTATAGTATCCAGTCAAACCTGAGAATCTCCACATCTCAAACACATTTCTAGGATTCTCCTAGGACATTACCATGCGTATATTTTTAGGATCTACTAAGATTCCAATCTCAGATATAGTATTCATTATAAACTTTTATTACTGGATCAAAAATTCACACTTGGGATGTATACAATATTACAAATGTTCTTTATGGATTATAAAGATAATATCAAAATGATCCTTCTACTGCTCATCTGAATTTTGGTTTACAAAAATATCAACCACAAACATGACTAAAAATGTGTCAAATAACTGAAGAGAGATCTATTTTATCAGCACCATGAATACCAAAATAGTTTTTTGTGAGACCGGATTACATAGTTAGAAACTCAAAACACACATAATAGCTCTTAAAAATTGTATTAGGTATATCCTCCTATCATACACTAAACTGGTGGTACCATGGACAAAGGTTAATCTTTGAAAATCAATGATCCCATCAGAGTCGATTAAAAAGATCATAAATTATTTCCAAGGGATACTAATTAGTAAAAGTCGCCTAATCTATGTTTTCGAAATCAATACAATGTATGATGTTTCTATCTTCTTTCTTGTAAAAGATAATAGGTGAATACCAAGGTGAAATGATAGAACAAATAAATCCATTGGACTAAAGGTCTTCAATTTTTATCTTAACTTCCTATAACATAGAAGGGTCCATGTCATACGGTTGAATGAAAATAAGAATTATACCAAGGAGTTTTTCAATAGTAAACATGACCTCTCTCTATAGTGGTAGCCTATAAAAATTATCTAGAAAGGCCTTAAGTTATGAATTCACCACTTTTGGCAGTGGACTGGTCAAGCAAGATTCAATAGCATCAAGGAACATCTCCAAAAACTAGCATGTGATCACTCCAGCCTATGTGACAAAAGCCCCTGATCTCTCAGATCTGGTATCCCACTCACCCAGAAAGTCATGGATTACTCCATAAGGAGATATAAAATAAAATTGACTAAGATAGTAGTCTATATGGTTAATAACACTAATCATATATTCTAATGACATTAGTAGGTCAAATATTTCAAGATCAAGAACCATAAAATCCCACACCACTTCAAAATCGTCTATAGACACATGACATCTGGGACATTTGAAACCTTATTTAGACCACTTTTATAAAGGAATGGAAAGATCAAACAAGAATGACGTATTTTCTATTCAAAATCCAAAAAAATATCAATAAATGTTGATATTAAAAAAGTATGAGAAGTACTAGTGTCAGATATAACTAGTACCATATATGGTGAAATAAAAATCGTACCTCTAACAATATCCATCCCTACCTCTGAATCCTCTATCGTATACTCTACTACATATAGAATTCCATTCCCAACTCATCCCTGAGATTTAATAGCCACATAAACATCCCCCTTGTCCTAAACGTAAGACCCACCACCCTTGGAAGCATCAAAATGAACATATGAACCCTTTTTAATATTGGATCCATCATTAAATCATTTAGACATCCTTCTATAAAAATTCATGAGATTTCAAAATTTTCCACAATGAAAAAATGTTATGGGTGCTTCTGAGACGGTATAGAGTCGCCCTTATAGATTTAGTTCTAAACATTCATTTTTTTTAAATACATCACATGAATTGCAACAAACTACCAAGATTAAAAGTTTTGTGTATTTGGTAACTATTTACATTTACAATTAAATAGTACAAAACACATTTCTTCCCTGAGGATTATCCACACATGTAATCCCATTTTATGTATCTCATTTATTGTAATTCTAGGGGAAATGATTAAATGTAAGAAAATGGTTATCTATAAATTCCATTAAAGGATAAAAAATGAAAACTTATCATAAAATAACGTTATGGGAAAGACATCATGCATAATATAAGAACATGAATATGGGGGCAAGAGGCATAACCTGATCATGAGTACAAAAAGCATAACACGATCTTAAGTACATGAGGCATGAAATGATCATCAGTTCATGAGGCATAACTAGGAAATGTGGTTATAACATAACATTATACATTCATAAGAATATCAATAAGGTTCATTACTAAGGTTTCATAAAACATTAACATGGAATGATTCCAATGTTTCATGAACATGTCAGCTCTAGATATTAATTATTTAACCAATTAATTAGAGTGGTATCATATTGAATCCTTCATATATCTGAATTCATGTGAGATATATAACAAAAATTTGTACAAATCCATAAATAAACATATAATGTTAAACCCATTGGAAATAAAATTGGTTTTTAATGAAATTCAGTAAATTTATAGGTAAATACACATACATAGAATTAGTAAAATCTATGGTATTTACACCATATAGATAAAGGGTATATGATTTTGTCAATAATTTCCCATTAAATTGATGTATGTTTTTCTAGGAGAATACAATTAAATCAGAAGAATTATGAAAGTATTTTAAATAGGAAATAAATGATTATGCATAGCTGATGATAAGGAATGAAAAAAGCAGTGATGGATCATTTTGTAAGGAGCTCATGTTTTCACTATATAACATATACAAAGAAACATGGACATGTATAAGAATGTTAAAATACAATATAAATAAATAAGGTGGAAAGAACATTAACATTTGTTACAAATTGGGTGGTAAAAAAACCATTTCAATGGATTAATTCAGTTATCTTGGTAAACAGTCAAAACGTTTGAGTCGGTGCCCTAGAACAAACATATATGTACTTTTTAATAACCTTGTATTATTTTTTTATTATTAATAAACTATTTATCACATAATGATTTTTCTTCTATGTGACATAGTATGTGATAGTGTCCTAAGAGTAGTTATCTCAATAAAAGGTCGCAGCAGTTTCCCTCTATGATGAGAACCTTGGGGTGATAGGACACTAATTTTGAATAAATGTTATATAACCGAATGATATAATTTGAGTGACAACAAGGATATAGGATATTAGGGGTGGAGACTCATAGAACTTTGAGGTACCTCTACATGGTGTACTCCCGTGGTAATATCCATTAGGATATTATGATAATGATACCTCCTAGTAGAAGATCCACATTTATATATATCATTGGATGTTCCTATATGTGGATGTGTGTATTGGTCCTTATAAATTAAGGTTTTTATTAATTATTATTATGAGTCGTTCACTTAGATTTATGGAAGAAAACCATGATAAAAGATGTTCATGACAAGGTAGGATATGTTGGGTGCATCACAAGTAATATTGTATTAATGAATAATGATAGAAATGATTTATCCCTACTTTTCATTAATGGATGTTGATATCTAAGGAACTTTGATGGAAATGATATAGCCTAAATAAATCAATGTCCAAGGTGTTCGGTAGGCAAGTTCTATTTCTAAAAAGTCAAATGAAGAGATATCGAGCATATAGTTTGATGGTACAGGCATGCAACTTTCTCGATTATAGGTATTGTGAAAAAAGGATTATATTACACAATAAGTGTTCATATGTGGTAACATATTGTTATGACATTAACTTATTTTTCTACTAGTGACTTGGTGTGTTTCTAGATGCTAACCATGGACTTTAGGCTAATTTTCATAAGGCCACTAAGAAACAGGTCTACAAGGTCACACACTAAGTTTATCTAGAATATCAATTAAATAATTTTTTATTATTTATTATTTAACTACTTGAATAAATATTTTTCCCCCAATTGGTTTAATAATTATTCATGTATAGTTGATTACATTATTTTCATCACTAGTAATTTGAGAGAATATATTGTGAGCTGAATATTTAATAAATATTTATTTATTTATCAGTGAATAATTTAGTGACAATTATTTAATAAATAAATAACCATTATTCAAGGTATGATAAATACTATGGAGGAATGGATAACCGAATGTAATGGTCCAATGAAAAATAATAACAATGAATATTATTTTATTAAATAATATATATTTATAATTCAAAAGTTATATGATTTTAGAGAAATGTTATTATTATTATTATTATTATTATTATTATTTGACATAAGGATTTTCCAAGATTAAATAAAATAAGAAAGATCACCTATGAAATTATTTTATTTTAACCCTAGCAATATAAATACCTAGTAATATTATTTTCTCAATAGCCAATTCAATTATGTAAAACAATATTGGATAATCCTATCAATCCTAGAGAGCTCCCTTATCCAATAATACTTCCTAGAACAGTGAGAAATCCTACTCCTCTGGGTCAAGGAGAATTATTTAGAAGTGATTCTTGGGATGATCAAGGTGGACGATGGAAGTTAAAGGATCATTTGTGATACCACTCAGAGACTCCTTCAGTGATGTCTAGAGATTCCTTGAACACATGTGGATCAACTCTAGATGAAATATATAATTGGTTTCTATAATGCAATGACCGTGCACCGTAGATCTTCCTCTGGATTCATCAACGAAGAAATAATTCCATTGAGGTAATTCTTTATGCAATTAAATTAATTATAAATAATATGTGTTGGTCTCCCCACTCTAGTGCGGTCATGGTTACCCTTTTCCAATCTTTCTTCCCTATTCCTTATATCATGGTGTTTACTGTCATCGATCTGATAATGGTCATCAATCATGGTAAAAAGTAATGTTGGGCACCTCCCTTCCCACACTTCTGTTGTGCGCGGAACCTACATGTGTTATCATAATAGGCATATAATTGTATATAATTATTTAAAAATCATTGTTCATTTATTCATTTGTATTTTAGTTTTTTAATTCATTTTTAATAATTCTTTTAATCTAAATTATGAGATCTCTTTCTTCCTTATATGTTTCTTGTATATCTAATCAAGACATTTAATTTTATGATTAAAATAAAATTGAAGAACTTATCTAGATGTGAGAAGGTTTCTATCTAGAAAACACTAGTCTACAAGTCATGTAATCATAGTTACAATCCATGTAATAATGGTAAAGACATCAATATTTGATTCAAAAATTAATTCAAGATTATGAATTGATTATTGCTTTAATTTGACCATTTAATACAATGAGTTTTGACCAGAATTAAATGGCGCAAGATTCGCAAGACTACATTCCATGTAGCCCATGTACAAAGCATGTAGTACCTTTGGGTTAGAGATTATTCATGTATTCTATAAATTACCTACTTGACCGGTGATCATGTAACATAGAGTCCACATGGCATGTGTCCCATTGGACACGCCATGTACTCCAAATTTTATGAGGAATGTTTTACCCACTGAGTCCCTTACTGTGTACCGTGGATAGACAGTTAAAGGTGTATACGCCATGTAGATTGGATCTACACACCATGTACTTTTACCAAATTACATATATTTAAAATTTATTTATTTTACTATATAAACCATCAGACATGTAATTTCATGTTTAAATAAAGATAGGACACACCATGTGATAGATTTTAAAATACATAAATATTTAAATGTTAATTAATATCTATGTAATGTTCATATTTTCATATCATGTATGAGCCATATTAAAAGATGGTACTTTTTATTCATTGAAGAATAACACATGACCAAAAATTCAAGTAATTCATGTAATCATCCATAATGTAGATGTTGTGAAAGTATGTGATAAGTAATGTATACCATATATCATTAGAGTAAAATAGTATACATGTATAATACATGTTCGATAGATTTGGATGGGTATTCACCATGCTTCCTCGAAGGTACATTTATGTAAAAAGTTAATTTTAATTGAGTTTATTTACTTTTTTAAAATTATAATGGATTAGAATCTCAAGGAAATTCATATAAGGATTACAATAAAAGGATTGGTTAATTATAGATAATAATTAATCGATTTGAGCAAAATTTATCTTAAATAAGGAAATTTAATAATTGAATATTAGTTTTATTAAATGTATAATTCATTGCTTGTATGTGGATGGTCATGAGATCGATCAGACCTTTTGTATGTGATTGGTTTCAATTAATTTATTTGTAAATTCAATTTTGGGATGTGTTCCTTATATCCATTTATTATGTAGGTCTTGTGTGCCCATGGTTTATTTTATGTGAACCTATTTTCCCTCTACCCTACTTGTGAGTAAAAGGAATATGTAATGGATGGATCACCCAATATAGTGTAGTCGATTCAAATTCAGAGCTGAGGTGAAACCAATCCAAGGAGATACAATGGTGGATAGGTGGAAAACAATAAACAAGAACCTAAATTGGTTCAAAGTGTTTCTCCCATATGTCAACAGTTAGTTTGTCAACTGCTAGATAAAATAACTATTAGTATAACCTCATGATCATACCATTTATTTTATTTCTGTTAGTTTCATGGTTATTTCATTATGGATATCTTGTCATGATCCCATATTTAATGAATTAACAAGAATCCAAGATAGAACTAAAATAAATTATATTATGTGTAAATATTATCTAATACATGGTTAATAACTTAAGTAATCTCACTTAATATTAACAAGCATGTGATAAAAATAATAATCATAAATTTTTACACAAAAGGATAAAGTCCCTCAATAAAATATTAAGTAATTATAGCCTTCTATTACTTCGTTTTAATCGAACCATAGTTCAAATTTCTTGATCAGCCAAAGTTGGGGTGCTTAAAATTATTGAAGAATTATAACATGATGTTTTGGGTGGAAAAAACTTATTTGACATCAAGGATCGACTTCCAAAGCATGACATGGAGTAATTGAGAGGAAATGGTTATATATGTCCACTTAAAAGATTTCAAGATTGGGGATTCCACTCAATGGATCAAGGAACCATGAGTTAATGTAGTTGACATTCTGAATGACTACCTAGAACCATTCAAGTTTCTTGACCAATCAAAGTTATCATAATGGAAAATTGAATATGGATCTTTGCAACTCGAATATCCAACAAACAATATATTTTGAAGCCAATGGTGAGGGATATGAGGTTTCAATAAAATATTCGACACTAATAAATACAATATTTATTTATTTGTCTTAATTTTACCAGATAATGTACTAAAATTATGCTGATATTATTTTGTAGAAATAGAAATAAAATGACATCAAACATGACATTGTGAACCATACATGATAAGGAAAGCCTCCTCACCTACACAAAATTCCAAGTGTGTCAAAGGTGCCTATGTGTCATCCTTCACCATGAGAGGAAATTGAATGTGCTGGAAAAACCATTACCAGTTGTGCTTGGCAATGAGGCAAGTGATGAAGAACTATCTCTCATTAAGAAACATCTGAATGATGCTACAGATTTTAAATGCTTCATGTTATCATCCATTTCCAATGAGATTATAAATCTAGATGAGGATATGGATGCCTATAGCTTGATTTCTCACCATAGGGATATCTATCAAGAGAAGCTGAGACATGAGAGGTATAAAATCTATAATGATTTTTTCATAACTAATCTTAGAGAGTTTATGAAAGTTGGTCCCCATTTAGTCAATATTATTGGATACATTAAACACCTGTCCATTTTATGGATTAAATTTATAGATTATTTGAATACAGATCTCATGCCTTCATCATTGCCCAAGACATTCTCCAACTTTATTATTAATTAAAATATAATAAATAGTGAGAGGTGTCTTCCAGAGACTCTTACATTAATTCACCAAGTGGATAAGGTCATGGGTCATGACAAACCCAAAGTCTTTATGGTGAATAATAAAAGGAAGGATGAGGTAAAGGGGCCCAATACTTAGATACAGTCTAAATCTCCTGAGCACCATCCTACCAAAAAGAATAAAATCTAGAGGCAGGGAATGGAAATAGAGGCAGTATGTCATTCATGTGAAAAGTCAATCCATGAAGAGGAAACAAACCCAAATGTAAGGGGGAAGATGGATGTGTGTTTTATATAATGAGTAATCTGTCAATATCTACACATTGGGTATTAGATATTGGTTGTCGGGCTCAAATATCCATCCGAATTTAGGAACCAAGTATATTTTGAAATATTACAAGAGGATGGGTGGATCTGGGAGATGACAATATAGTGAAGTTGGCTCCCTATCAATTAGTGACAACAACCTTTTATTTCCAATGAGAATTATTTTGGTTTTACATGATTGTTATTATGTACCTATAGTTACCAAGAACATAATTTATGTATCATGCCTATATATAGATGGGTTTATTTTAAATTTAGAAATAAATTTTTTTTATTTTATAAAGAAAACATATGTTATGGTATGAATCATTTAAATAATGATCTTTGTGTATTAAATTATGAAGACTAGGTGTTGGAAATCGATGACTAATCATGTTCACACGACTCATATAATACCCAACTGTGGCATCATTGTCTTGGTCATGTAAATGTGGATCATTTGACAAAGCTCTTTCAAGATGGTTATTTAGTCTCTTCTGATCTAAACCAACTTGATAGATATCATTATTTTTTACAATGAAAAATGACTAAATCATCATTCATTGGACAAGGTAAAAGGGCTACAGAGATTCTAGGATTGGTACACACTGATGTGTGTGGACCATTTCCAATAGAATCAAGAGGTGGATATTTTTAATTCAAAACATTTAATATTTACTTGAGTAGATATGGATATATATATATATATAGGTATAAGTCTGAGTCCTTTGAGGAATTCAAGAATGAAGTAGAGAATCAAAATGTTCAGAAGAAATTGAAGCCTTGATCAGATTGAGGAAGTGAATTTCATAACTAATAGCTCATCAAATTTGTATAGGATTTTATCAACTCACTACTCCTTACAAACCACATTAGAATGATGTTAGTGAAATTAGGAACCAGTCATTATTATACATGGTATGTTCAGTGATGAATCATTCATATCTTTCATTATCCATTTGGGGATATTCGTTAAAAACTACATCATACACATTAAACTGAGTACCAAATAAAACATAAAATAGAATTCCCTTAAAGTTATGGAGTGGAAAGAAACTTATTTTATATCATAAATGTTTAAGGGGATTTGAGTAATTTGTTAAGGTCTTCTTGGGAAAAATAAACTTGAACCCCAGGGCATGATGTCTATCTTTATAGGGTATCCCAATAAAACAATGGGATACTACCTATATAACCCCTTGGATAAGAATGTCAATGTCACAAAACAATCTCTATTTCATAGAGGGAGAACACCCTAAAAAGTATAGTTGGATTAAGATTGACTTTTATGACTTTAATTCTCAAGATACACAAGAGTTCGTACAGGAATATATTCCATAGATCCCCTTCGAAGAAGTAGTTCCAAAAAACAATAGTACTACATAAGAGTGTAAGAAAGGTAAGAGAGCCAAGATATGGTTTTATAGTCACTGAATATGGTGATTCATTATTTTTTGATAATGATGAACCTCTCTCCTACAAGGAGGTAGTAGATATCTCAGAATATTCAAGATGAAAAGAAGCCATGAATTCTGAAATATATTCCATGTATCTGAACTATGTTTGGGTTCTTGTCAATGTGCCAGTTGATGTAAATAATTTTAAATGCAGATGGGTACTCAAGAATAACCCAGACATGGAAGGTAAATTTTGCATTTATAAAGAAATTCTAGTGGCTAATGAGTTTAAATAGCGTCAATGAATTGATTGTGATGAAACATTTTCACCAATTTCCATTTTTAAGTCCATCAGAATTCTAATTCCTATTACATCTTACCATGATTGTGAAATTTGGAATATGGATGTCAAAACTATATTTCATAATGAGAACCTTCATAAAAGTGTATAAATTACATGCTCATAAGTGTTTGTGACTCCATGTGATGCCAAAAATATTATCAAGTTGTAGATATCCATTTATGGATTGAAGAAAGCATCTAGGTCATGGAACATTTGATTTGATAAATCTATAAAATAATTTTATTTAATTAAGAATGAGTGTGATCCATGTTTTTACAAGAGATTTATAATAAATTTGGTCATTTCCCTAGTAGTATATGTTGATGACATATTACTTATTGGAAACGACATACAAGTCTTATCATCTATTAAGGACTGGTTGAACAAGTGTTTCTCTATGAAGGAATTAGTTTAAGTAGCCTATATTTTTGGATCAATATCATTCATGAAAGGTATAAGAGGGTACTTGGTCTTAGTCAAAGTACGTATATTTACTATATAATAAAGAGAGTTAGCATGGAAAAATCCAAGATGGGACTTGTTCCAGTGTCACATGGTTTACATATTTGTAAGAAAATGTATCCTCAGACACAAAAAGATAAAGACAGAATGAGTAATATCCCGTCCACTTCAGACATAGGATAAATCTTGTATTCTATGTTATGTACTAGACTTGATTTTTACAATGCATTGATCATGGTAGGAAGATATCAAGAAGATCTAGGAGAACAACATTGGACTACTGTTAAGGCTATCTTTAAGTATATGAGAAGAACTAAGGATATATTCTTGGTGTATGGAGGACATGAAGAGGTGGTCATTAGGGGTTATATTGATGTTAGATTTTAGATATATCATAATGATTTGAAGTAAAAATAATGATATGTTTTCTATGTCAACAGAGGATCTATGAGATGGAAAATTACAAGGTAGCAAGTTATTGCTATTTCTACAGTGGAGTGTGATTATATAGAGGCTTCTAATGCAGCCAAGAAATTAATTTTGATTTGGATGTTTTTCTAGGAGAATTATGTGGTACCTATTTTTAAAGATACTATAACATTGTATTGTGATAATACTATAATGGTGGCTCTATCAAAATAGCCAAGGTCACACCAACTGACAAAGTAAATACTCTGGAAGAATAAACTCATGAGGAATTTTTATCAAAGAGGTGAAGTTTCAGTGAGAAGAGTACCCATGGAAGAGAATGTGGTAGACCCCTTTACATAAAGCCTATCTTGAAAAATGAATGATTATCATATGAGAGCTAGATGAATGAAGTTTTTTAGTAGTTGGATCTATTGAAAGTGTTATTTTGTTAGATTTTGTGCCCTAAAAACAACTTCTATATAATTTATGATAAACTTGTATTCATTTTTTTAATATTAATAAACTAATTATAAAATTATGATTATTATTTTTCATGAAATATTATGTGATAATTTCCTAAAAATAGTTGTCACACTAATAAGTTGTATAATATCCCTACAATGATGAGAACTCAAAGGTGCTATGAAAAAATTCTTGAATAAATGTTCTATAGATGGATGATATCATTTTAAGGACAAAATGATTTTGGGTAGCAGGGGTGTAGACTCATAGGTTTCTGAGGAACCTTCTCAGGGTGTACTCCCTTGGTAATATTCACAAGGATATTTTGATAATGATACTCATTGGTAGAAAATACATATTTATATGTATCATTGGATGTTCCAATATACAGACGTGTGTATTGGTCCATAGATTTTAATAATATTATTAATGAGCATTTCTTGTCATGTACTTATATGTATTGATGAAAACCATGATGATAGATGTTCACAACAAAGTAGGATATGTTGGGTGTGTCATGAGTAATAGTACATTAATAAATATTGTGAGAAAGGATTTATCCCTTCCATTATTTAATTGAAGTAAATTTCTATGGCCTTTTATGGAAATGATATTGCCTAAATAAATCCATGTCCATTGTGTTCTATAGGCAAGTTCTATTTTCAGAAAGTCAAAGAAAGTGATATCGAGCATATAGGTTGAGGTCACTGGCATGAAACTTGATCAATTATAGATATTTCGGTAAAGGGATTGTATTAAATAATAATCATTTGTATGTGGTAACATGTTGTTTCGACATTAATTTTTTTATCTATGGGTTCCTTGGCATGGTTTGAGACACTAACCATGGACTTTAGGGTACTTCGCCAAATTCTACTGAGAATGAAGCCAAGAGGGTCACACACTATGTGAATCTAGAATCTCAGTTAAATAATATATTATTACTTATTATTTAAGAGGTTGAATAAATATTATTCCCTCAAGTGGTTTAATTTTTATTCATGTATGCCTGATTGCATTTATTCCATTACTAGTTATTTGAGAGAATATATTATTAGCAGAATATTTATTAAATATTTATTTTATACTTAGTGAATATAATATTTATTTATTTATTTGTGATTAATGTAGTGATATTTATTTAATAATTAAATTACTATTATTCGTGTTTCGATAAATATTGTGGAGGAATGTCAGACCCACTTTAATGGTATGATGAGAAATAATAATATTGAATATTACTGTTTAAATAATATTTAATTATAATTCACAATTTAAGAGAATGTATAGATATAATAATAGTATTATTATAATTATTTGAAATGGGGTTTTGGTAGTATTAAATAAAATAATAAATGGAACTTGTGCAATTATTTAATTTTAACCCTAGAAATATAAATACCCGGTTATGTTATTTTTTTGATACCCAATTCAGTTTTGCACAACAATATTGGAGATTCATCTCAAGCCTAGATATCTCCCTTCTCTAAGAATGCTTCCAATAACAGGGACCAATCCTCCTCCACCAGATCAATGAAAACAAATTTGAAGCGATTCTCATGGCGATCAAGGAAGATGATGTAAGAAAAATAATATTCCTTTTTAGCACACAAAGACTCCTTCAACGACATCTATACATTCCTTGAACACATGTAAAACACCACTAGATAAAATCTACACTTGGTTTCTATAATGAAATGGTGGTGCACCTTAGATTTTCCATTAGATTCATCAATGATGAAATAATTCCTTAGAGGTAATTCGCTATCCAATTAGTGTAATTATAAACAATATGTGTTGATATCCTCTCTCTCTCATTCCAATGTGATTAACCTTATCTATTATAATTGATGAATTCTTTAGATAACAGAGTTAACCATTTTGGATCTTGGATTAGTCATCAATCATGAAAAAAAAAGCAAAGTTGGGCACTTCCCTTCCAGCGCTTCCACTGTGCCCGGAACCTACACAACAATCATCTTAGTAACAATTGTATGTTCACATTGAAAAGGAAGTAATCAAACTGAGTTAATGATAATAATAAGTATTTAATGATACATTCATAGCATAGGTTAATTAATTTAATATAATTATCAACCCATATATTTTAATCCATTATTATGGTTCATAAAGCTCATGCGAATTATCCAAATAAAATCACCCAAGAGTTTCAAACTAGGTGCACAGTAAGGACCCACTCACCATGAACCAAAATGATGGCCGAGAAATAAATTAACAACCCTTTTTGTTTTTTATTCACTATATGAATTTGAGCTAAAACCATGTATACTTGTAGTATCCAAATAGGGATTTCATTTTTATAAAACCCATACACAATTTTCTTTAACAAATTTAAGATGGTTTTATGGCCATTGGAAACCATGATCATTAAAATGAATGATAAAGGTAATATAACTAGAGGTAATTGTGTTATATAATTGATAAAATAGTAATTAAATCATAATAATTATATATAATAATATTTCATATTGAAAAAAGAATGAATTTCAAATTTCATACAAAGGTAGACATAAAATAGCATTGAGGAATCCTTATTTCGGTAGAGTATTAACGTTGGAAAACGATATAATTTTAGGGAAATTAAATCTCACATTAAAAATACATCATATTACTAGTAATATGGTTATTAAAAATCTTTTTAAAACATAATAAATTGATAATCAAAGGCTTATGAAAAATATTAACTTGAATTGAAAGAAGTGTAAGAAAAGATCTCTTACCTTGAGAAGATACTTCTTATATATATAGAGGGACTCCTTTAAACCATAGAACCTACATGGATGGAATATTGAGAGGCTCATTGAGAGAAAAATCATTATAAAATTCTTTGTCTAAGAAAGTGATGAGGTAAAGGGGGTATTTATACTTGAGGAGGGGTAGTTTTAAGGGTTAAAATAAAAGTTATTTTATTATATAAGTCAACCACTTGTGGATAAAAACAATTCAAACCAATTTTATATCTCATTAATGAGTGTTATAGAGTTTTTTATGTTAAAAGTATAAATAATTCAAAGCATACCTTCAATCCAACCTAATTAATGTGCATAATCCAAAAATTAATTTTTCTCTTGAAATTAAACTTTTTAGTTCCAAAAGGTAACATATAAATCTATAAATTAAAATTAATATTTGAAGTTAATATTTATAATTATTAAAAGATATTTTTACTGAATAAAAAGTTTTATAATTTTTTAGGCCTGATGACGTAATAATGATGTCATAAAATCACAGAGCTTTATAAAGTAGCAATTTTCACGTTTTCATTGAAAAATAAGGATTGTCGTAAATTACAAAAGAAATCACCCTACGATAATTTTGATGTTCTGAGTACAAAAATGAAATATATTTTATCAAAATAATTATTTAAATTTTATAATTTAAACTTTAAATAAATATCCTTATATATTTAAATTGAGAAATTTCATTTAAAAATTACCATCCAACCCATTATAAAATTTATTTAAGACTTAGGTAAAATAGTTTTTTATTTTATAAAGGTTTTCATAAGATTATTTCATGAAAATAAATTTTATATAAAACTTATACATTTATCATAAAATACATTTTTAACAAAATTTGTTTATAGTCTCTAAAAAATAATACAATTTTGATTATATCATTAAATAATCCCTTTACTCTTCCTAGTTGTAGTTATCCCAGATGTGTAAAGTAATTATGAAATTTAAAAGTATTTATATATTCTCATAATAAAATAAGAGTTCTGTTAATAACATAAATTAATTTTTGGTGCGTTACATTCTTCCCCATACAAATAAATTGTGTCCTAACAATTTTACTCATTGAATAACACCTATTAAATAAAAATGTTCACTTAAATTTTATCTATTGAAAGGAATAATTATGAACACCTAGGAGGTTTTAATCATATGTGGTCATACTGGTTATACATAACCAAGTATTCAATTGAAAAAACTTATCTATCTAAGGTTGTGTACCTAAATATTTCAATTCCTAATTCCAAAAAATAACCAAACTAAGCTACGATACAAAATGAGATACCCCGAACCAGAACATTCAAATATGTTGATAAAATAGGTTTATTAATGCAGGATTGGTGTCAGATATGAGATGAGGGAGATTCAATGGTCATGGTAACCCCTCCTTAACGTTCTAATCCACTATTCCCCTTGGTCTGGTAATTTAGTATTTCACTGAATCCAGTTTCATTTATTAACTTAAATTAAATTTATTCCTTTAAATTTCAAAATGGTCGTTCAAAATTTATAGTTTTCATTTTCAAAATATTTAATTTTCTTTCAGATTCAAATACCAATGGTCATGATAAAAGTAAAATAAAAGATTTGTAAATTGATTGAAGAATTACGTAAAACAAAATACATGAATAAATAAAAATAAATCAATCTAACATAACATTCCCCATTAAATTGAATAATAATATCACAAGTTGAGTTTACCCCGTCATCCTAGTGATGAGATAATAAGAGGGAAGGAATAAATATAAATAAATAATAAAGAAAAATGAGATGAAAATGGGGAGGACCCTACACAACATAACTTACTACTTCTTACTTGAATCATTAGTCTCTAGGATCTTTTTAACAGTATCATACTAGACCTAAATTTAAAGAGTCCATATAGCCTCGTGTAAAATTTATTTTCATTAAATATTGGTCATCATTGGTCAGGGGTAGGTCCTAGGTCTCAAAACAGTTCAAAAATTGAAGATAAATCGAATATGGCCATTTTTATCCCATCTTGACCATTTAAAAGTCATGTTGATATTACGTCACCTATAAATATTTCACCATGCATACCATATTGATGAAATGTAATATTTCTAGTAATCATCACTTATTTAAAATAATGGCGCATATGAATTTCTCTTCTGTACGCATTCCTCTACTTCATGACTTGTGGTTCTTTCATGACATGTGGTTCTTTCATGACTTCCATCGGTACACAAAGTGTAATGATTACACAATGTGTAATGTCATTTTTCTTGTTTATGTTCTTTTTTTACTCATTTATTCAGTTATGTTCCTTGTAAGTACTCCATGATCATCATATTTGTTATACGACCTATATTTGATGGATTCTTTATTGGTTTATCTTCTTTTACACAATTTCCATAACCTATGGCATCCTAAAAAATACGATAATAACATCAAGGATATAAGCATGATTTAATAATTAAATCATAAAAATCACTAAATTTTAATATCAAATATATATATATAATACACTAATTAAACCCCCCACACAAGAATTAATACTTTTCCTCATGGATGGAATTGCAATATACTACAACATATGCTTACTCTAGCATGATTTAAATTCAATGCCAACAAAAACAATTGATCAAATGGAAAATTAAATGTTTAAGCATCACATGTAGAAAATTTATTAACGCCTCATTTTTTATAGAATAAAAATTTACCAGTTATTTTAATTTTCTTATTTCAAAGTATCCAAGTATTTTCATTCATCAATTTTTATTTTTAAATTAATTATTAATATGAATACCCTATGTAATTTACCTCATGTTAATTTTTCTACTCATCATAAAGGTACGAATAAATATAGTGATTTACATACCTCAAGAACATTTCATTAACCATAGGCTTGCAAGGAATATATAATCTCCACTATGTAAAGACAAAATCACAATTAATTATGAGGGCTTCACCATTTAAGATCTAAAGACTCTAAGGATTACGGTAGGTGGGAAAATGATTTAAATCAAGTGAGACTAAAAAAAGGAGTTTTTTCTATAATGTGCATTACATTATAAAAAAATAATAATCTCAATAAAAATATCCCTTCATAGTGGTCATTTATCTCTCCCCCTAAAAATCTCAAAGTTGTCATGTGATACATGTAATCACAACGAATTAATAAAACTCTATTTCATTTTATTTTTCCCTTTTATGAATGTTTTTCTTAAGAAAAATATCTCATCCATCACTTAACAATATTTGATCACAAGATCATCGATATGGAAAATTGTGATTTTTTACCCTCCTATGTTACAAATGTTTTCATATTTTTTCAGATGTTTTTTATCATGAGAGGTGAATAATGAACTATAATTAAAAATACATAGCCCCTCCCAAAATCACATTGGATAATCACCTAAAAACATATCGTTGATAAATTATATAAATTTATAGCCTAGGAAATACCTCTCCCACCCTTATTCTTTGGAATATCATGAAAGTTATTTAGAGGATTCTAGGATGAATAATATAGGATTATAACTCGGCTCATTTCATGACAAGGATGTTTATGGACTATGCATACTTAAAAAGGATTTATCTAACGTGATCCTCATGATAAGGGCTAAAAAAGTTTCCTAAATCATATTACAAGTGATTTTGTTCATTAATATATTTGATAAGATACAAAAAAATGTTGTAGAAGACATCAGGCATAATTTTCACAAGAAATATACTATATAAAGAATGGAAAATATTTTTTTAGAGGATATCTCATGAATGTTATGAGGGGATGGGACAAATGATCATGGAAAAGAATATGAATAATTAAATCAATTAATGAAAATATTCTAAATTTATATGACGGCCAAATCTCGTTTTTTTTGCAATGATTCCCATGCTCCTCAAATCATGATTTTTCACCTCCTAATCCACAAGATTATCCGAACTAGTTATTTTCCCCATTTTTATCATTAAAAATTATTAAAAAATAAATATAAATTCTGAGCATGGTAAATATCATTGTTATTTTATGTCTCCTAGTTCAGTTGATTAAATATTGAATCAAATGTGGGGCATGCAATTGGAAGTTAAAAACTCTAATTAAATGTGGGTGAAATTTTGAATTTAAACACTTACTCCCCTTATATTTTTTTCTTTGAAGTTGGTTGTAAATTGTTTCTATAACAATTCATGATGTTTACTTTTCTTCAGATGTGAAATTATTCTGTAGGCTCCTCTTCTATTTACTAATCCTTTCTACCAGTATTGGTCTTGATGGTCTTGTAAATTAAAAATAAATAAGTGATAGAACAAGACATTATCAATGTAGGTCAGTCCCTATTATTCCACTCTAAATGGATTAATTATTCTTAATGGTAGTACTCTCTTAATCTCTATTAGACTGATCCACCATTTCATCCTTAATCCTAATAAACTAAATATAATTTCATGTACTATCCATACATTTTGTCCTTTCTCAAATGTAGTGGATTAAGCTTCTCCATTCATTGTCAGTGATCTTGGTCCTCGTATTTTCATTATTCATTAGTTAAGAATACTATTTCACAACATTATCTAACTTATTTACTCAATACCTTCAACAACACCCTCAACATTAGGTGTATTGTATCCTCCAAACTCATTTAATCTGGAACATCATAAGTTCTTTTTTTCCGAGTGGATGTTGAAACTTACTTTATCATAGCCAACTCATAGACAAAGTTATCTTCTTTGGAAATTGATCAACTCAAGCCCAGTGACAAAAAATGGCCTCTCTAGAATTAGTGGATTTTCCTCCACTTATATATCAATCACTAAGAATTTAACATGTGATATAAAGTTGTAAATTTTGATCAGGATAACCTTGATTAATCCTTGAGGGTACTTCACTATTTAGTCTATTAATTTAAGTGATACTCTTTGGGGATTCATTCCTTCCCGTTCAAGACTCTTGAATTTTATAATGGAATGATATTTAAACTCACACCTAATTCACACATAGATTTTCCACATTTATTGCCTCTAATTAATATAGAAATTGAAAAGCTATCTGGATCACGTTTCTTCTTAGGGAGGTCCCTTGATACAACCATTGAACATTCTTATATGATTGGAATGGTGCCAATTTTCTCTAGCTTCTTCTTATTGGTAACCATCTACTTCATGAATTGTTTATAGGTATACATGATCCGAAGAGCCTCTGAAAAAAGGAATATAAATATGATTTTTTTAAAATGTTCCAAAAAATTACCTTTTTGTGTGTTGATCTTCATTTGCAACATTCATTTAATAAAACACTGTCAAGATTTGTAATATGGTAATTCTTCTTCAGTTTATTTAGCTATTTTTTCTTTCTATTCTCAGTTTGTTTTCCCTTTATATAATTGGTTGTTCTTCGTTACATCCTATAAATTATATACCAATAACATTTTTTTATTCCCAATTCTAAGTAGTAATGATTTTAAATCTTTATGTGGGCATACTTTAGGGAATCTTGGTAGTGATCTTATGGGTATCTCTATGATCGAATCTGTAATTTACCTAACTTGATGCACCAAATTCCAAAATGCATCATTTTGTTTCATTCATTCTTCTTTTATTCCCTTGAGTACCACCCTATTTGTGGTCATGAATATATCCAACATCTCTCCCAATGTATAGACCTATCTCATCAGTGTGGTCTTATGGGGTTCTTGTTTTTGGTACCCTTGTGTCCTTTGTTGATATACATTTACGTTTTGAGGCTTCCAAACCTAAAATTTATTACCACAATTGTAATCACCATAATTTATATCTTCTATATACATACCATGGGGGTTATTCTTCTATCCCATAATGATTTATGTCTTAGTTAATAATTCTAGTTGTTCCACCATCCAATCATTACTTTTGATTGTGTGAACCCCTTTTCATTTTTTTCCTTCACCTTAACATTGGAAAATATTTCTCACCATGTTATCAAAAAATTTGTAGCTCGCTTCAGGTGACTTCTTCATTAGTGATCCTCCAGCTTTAGTGTCTAGAATCGACCTATTTCCCTATGAAAAATATTATAGAATGTTTGGATTAGTATCCATATATCTATCCATAATGGGGGAATTTTATAGTCATATCTTAATATATTTCCCATGAAGAATATAGAGATTCATATTCCAATTGAACAAAAATTGAATATTTACCCATATGTACATTGACAGGGAAAGTGGGAAGAATTGGGTGAGAAAGTATCATGCCAGATCATCCCATGTAGTGATGGAATGTGAAGGCGGGCTTTGGATCCAATCTCGATCTCTCTCATGTAATTAAATTAGAAAAATATATAGTCTTACTTCACTTCCTGAAACATTTTGGAATTGGAATGTGTCATAGATCTCGAAGAAGTTTCCTAGATGTGTGTTTATATATTTATGTGGCATTACGATGAATTTAATGTTGTTTGAGATCATCTAGATGATTTATGGTTTAATCATAAAGTGGTATGTAGCCAAAGGAGGTGCTAGGATTCTCAATTTTAATCCTGTGTTTGATGGATGATTGTAGTATGTGAGCTTCCACATCCCTAGATCTCATTTAATAACTCCTCTACTAGCTAGAAATTTCTATGGTCCAACCATGATTGTATCTTTCTTTTTCTTCCTTATTCTTCTCTCCAGTTCAGTATTGATGAAAAAAACATCCTTATATTTTTATCATGTGTTGCGGTCGTGCATTTAAAAATTAAAAAACTAAAATCCACAAAATTAATACACCCAGTGTAAATAGTTAAATTAAATATAAAAAAAATATAGATTTAAAAGAAACCTAAAATCTAACTTGTAACTGTCCCTAGAAATGGAACTAGTTTTGACAAGGTTGAAGCCAATCATTATTTCCATGTGTGTCTAATAAAAGATAAAAAATTCAAAAAAAAGTAAAATTATGCATCTCAATTAATTAAAATGTTATATTAAGAATGTTTTAGGTAGAACCAACAAATGTGGTGAATTAGTTTATTTAGGTTTTCAAAATATTTTCTTTGATTGAAATTAAGAATGAGTTGGAGAATGATTTTGGGTTTTTGGAAATAGTTTGAATGAAGATGAATGAAGATGAAGTAGGTTTATTTTTAGGTTTGATTTCAGATTTGAAAGTTGTGTCTAGATTTTTTAGTTTTAGGGTTCATGTGCAATTGTATTTTGAGAATATATGTTTATTAATACATGATTGGTTTCAGAGTCGAGATGATGGAAATCCAATGTTCTCGGTATCCCCTGCTTGATGTGGTAATTCCTTATTTCCCCTAGTCTGGTAATTTAGGGTTTCACTGAATCATGATTGTTTCAATACTATATTTAAACATGATTCCCCTAAATTTGACAGTGTACATATCTCATTTTAGGGTTGTAAATTGAGAAATTTTAAAGTTCCTTTAAGATTAAAATACCAATGGTCATGATATAAGTAAAAGAAAGGGATTGTAAATTAATTAAAGAATTAAGAAAAAAATACATGAATAAAAAAATGGAATCAATCAAACAGAAACTTCCCTCTTCTATTAAATAAATCTAGAAAAAGGTTAGTTTAATCCCTCATACTAGTGATGAGAGAATAATATGAAATGAAAAAATAAAAATAACGTATAATGAAAATTGATATAAAACATGGGAGAACCTTGCACAACACAACTTCTCACTCCAAGATTTGGTCTTTGGGATATATTTCATATCATCAGCCTAGCCCTCTATTTATGGATTCCATATAGGCTCAAGAATCATTAAATGATATTAATTATTTGTCAAAAACTGTTCATGGGTGTGTCCCAGTTCTTAAAATAGTTCAAAATTTGAAGATACCTTGAATCTTGAAATTTTTATTCCCTCCTGACATTTTTCATGTCATGTAGGGATTATGCCATGTGTAAATATTACAACTCATGTATCGTATTCATGAAATGAATCATTTCTAAGTATCATCAATTGTGTCATGATGTGACACATATGTGTCACGTTGTAAAACATATCAACTTCTCTGATGGATTCCTTCCTCTACTTCATGAACTATAGTTCATCGATGAATTTCACCAGTACACTATATGATTTGTAAAGTAATTTTTATGATCTTGTAGCTTCATTTGTAGTTGGTTCTTATGTTATGTGCCTTGGAGGTGCTCTATGATCATCGTATTTTGTGAACAACATCATTGGATGGAATTATTCATCATTTTATCTCCCATTACTCAATTTACATAACATGTTGCATCCTGAAAATAACTAAAAAACACTAGGGATATATTCATGAATCAATAATTAAATCATCAAAATCACTGAATTTTAATATCAAAATTATATATAATTAATACACTAATCAGTGGTTGTAAAATAGGGGTGAGTAAACCATATATCGGTAGAGTAACGACATAGGAAAAATCTATAATGAGTGGGAAATATAGTCTCTATTTTACAAGACATAAAATTCATAATAATGAGGGTATTTAAAATGGATAGATAACATAATAAATTGAGAATCAATAGACTAGAAAGAATAAGAAATTGAATTGAATGAAGTGGTGGAAAAGGCCCTCTGCCTTGGAAGGATGCCTCTTAAAGATATATAAAGACTCCATGAAACCGTAGAACCACATTTTTGGGAATCTTGATAATGATATTAAGATTGAAATCATGCTCAGAATCATTTTAGTGGAAAATGATGATGTAAAGAGGATATTTATACTTGGTTAGGGGTGATTTGAAGGGATAAAACATGGGTTATTTTATTATATAATCAAACCAATTCTCTATGAAATCAATTCCATCTAGTTTTTTGAATTGTGTTAGGTCCACTATGCTAGATAACCTAAGAGTGGGGTGAATCAGGGTATGTCAGATTAAATCAACTACCCCATTGATGTTGTTTAGTTTTTATAAAAAACTATCTTCTCTCTCTTTTTCATTGCAGAGTATGAAAAAATCATAAATCATGTATAAGACATAGAAATTTGACATGGTTCACCCACACTGGAGTACGTCCAAGGAGCATACCCCGACAATTTTTCATTGTACAAAATCCACTAAAAGCACACTGTTGTTTACACTTTCGAAGAAGAATCACTATCCCTACTGGTTTACAACCATTAATAATTTGAAAACTCACTGCACTCTCAACTGAAGTGAGCTCATAGCTTCTTTAGAAGATCTGAAAAGAGTTTAAATACTTTTAGGTCCTATAATTATATATAATGAGTGTATCATTAACTATATGTAGATGATATGTTGAGGTGAAAATTTTGATAACTTATGAATACCCCTTTTTCACTTATCACTTTGAAACAGCCATTGGAAATACCCTTTCAAAACTCCATACTTCATGAAGATCCCAATTTCACAAAACTTATACAAGACTTCGCAATGTCCCTGCTACATTGTAAAGTACACACCTTCGTAGAGCTCTCTACTTTGCAGAGCAATTTTCTTCATAGATTTCAAGCCTTCGTAGAGCATAGGTTGTCACAGTGATCAATCCTTCATAATGTTACTTCCTTTATAAAGATGATGATCCAACGCAAAAAACACCTCTTTCATGGAGCTAGATTAAATGATGAGAAGATCCTACATTTCACAGAGAACATGGCCCATGTGAACCCACTTTTTGATTCAAGAACTACAATTTTTTCTTGGAATACTCTATACACTTCTCACGCGGGTTGAGGCCTATTTATAGAAGATTCCACCAACTCAAGAACCTTCTACAAAAATTCAGCACCACATCATATCAAATCAAAAAGCTTTAAAATTCCCACTAAAATTCTATCTATATCGTGATTCACCATGGAATTTTTTGGATCGCAGATCTTATCATAATCGCAGAGCATTCTATAAATTCTTTTATGCCGCCACCGCAATTCTCCCTCGCAAAGCACTTCACCTCTGCTATTCACAATGCTTGTCATAATCACATATCCCACCATCATCATTCTCCCAATCTCTATGAAATATTCTTCATGAATTCCATCTCCAAGAAACTCATGCCTTTTCTATATTTTCATGAGAACTTCAAAGAAATCCATTTTTGCGATGCTCACCAAATCCCAAATTTTCGACCCCAAAAATTTGAAAATCACTGTAAAAAGAAGTCACCTGGTATCTTTTCTTTTGTACCTCCTCCAGTTCATCCAATCCTTTTTCAACATGGATTATCAATAACTTCTTTGAATCTTGAAAATTCGCCATGTGAATCTGCTTTGTCAACAAACACAACTGACTCAAAAAATAATACATTGTTACCATGAGGGATTTTATCCCAACAATCTCCCCCTTTGGGCTCGTTGAAAACTTTTCTCATAATAATTCCCTGCACTTTTATAATTTATTTAATCTCCTTCTATCCTTAACCATCATTCACCTCTTTCAATTCAGATAGTGACCAATGATTCACTCACCACATACTCTAAGACCACATGAGCAAAGCTCGTCATGGGAAACAAAAGTTGTATGAACATTTCATCAATGAATCACTTTATTTCTGACACCAATTAATGATACCACACTGATAAAAATAGATTTTATTCATCATGAACCCCATCTATAGTGATATCTAATATCGGATCGATCACTCCAAGCTTAATCAGATTTAAAAACCTCCCCCTATCTCATTTATCTCTCACTATCTTGCTGCTCCATGTGTCATCTTCTCCTCATGTCTTGACTTAATACACTTTATACCCCTTGAATAGTCATATTTTATGCCCCTTTTTCAATGAACCTAAAGATAAATCCTTTGTGGTCTGCCACAAAGTAGAGACACATGTTAGTGTAGTAGGTGAAAACACTTCATTCCTTGGGGAGAGGGGGAGGGGCCGCATACACACTTTTTCAAGTATGGGGAGTCGACTAGACTCCCATATCCAGTATATTCCTCTCAATCACTTCCTTGGGTAAGGACTTTTTCAGGATATCATCAACTTATTGCTCTGTGGGAACATAATCCAACTTCCCAAGTCCTTGCTCCACCTTCTCCTTAATGAAATGATATTAGATATCAATGTCCTTTTTCCATGAGATATGGAGTATATTTTGGATAAGATTTATAGCACATGAATTATCACAATAGATTACGATCATAGACTTTACTTCAATGCCCATATGATCAAGTTACTACATCGTCCACAATAATTGTGTGCATGCTTGTGTAGCATCAATATACTCAGCTTATACAGTGATCTATGAAATGAAATCGTTCTTATTTATTAGCTAGGAAATGCACAAACCCCCAAGATATAGATCCCCCCCAGACATAGATTTCCTATCATCTGATGATCTGGCCTAATCTTTATCTGTATATCCTAAAATCTCTGGACGAGATTTATTATTATACATCAAACCAAAATCCATAGTTCCCTTAATAGACAAAATTAATATCTTCAGTGCAGGCATGTCTCATTCCATGTTATTTCTTTGATATTGTCTTTCTTATCATGAGGTGAAAACAATATCAAGTTTATTTGTTGTTAGGTACAGTAGACTTCCAATAACATGCATGTATTCTATTACATTAACTTCATTCCCATCATTGTCTTTTTATTATTTCATCCGGGTAGCAACTGGAGTCTTCATCTCCTTGAAATTTTCCATTCAAAATATTCTTAGAACATCCTTTGAATATTTAGATTGACAAATGAATGTGTCATTCCTTCCATGTGTCACCTGTAAACCATGGAAAAACGTCATCTCTCCAATCATTGATATTTTGAACACACTTTTCATGAATTTGGAAAACTGTCTGTACTGAGCTTCTTCTTATCCTCTAAATGTTATGTCATCAACATAAACCATCACCATCATACTTTTTTCTTAGTTTTTTTGTTAAATTAGAGATTTTAATCAACTCGACCATGTTGACTATCAATCTTCTTCAAATACAAATCAATCCTCGAGTACCATGCTCTTGGTGTTTATTTCAGACCATATAGCACTTTCATCATCCGAAAAACCTTTTTATCATCTTCATGAATGAGAAAACCATATGGACGATCAATATAAACTTCCTCCGCTAAAACCCCATTCAAAAATAAAGATTTTACATTCATATGGAACACTTTGAACTTCTGTTTCACTACAATGGCTATGAATAGTATGATTGTCTCCTACCTTGCAACTGGTGAAAATGTCTCGTCAACATTTACACACTCTATCTGAGAGTATCCTTTTCACACTATTTATTCTTTGTTTTGAATCACTATGAAATATTCATTCATATTGTTTCAATATACCCACTTAGTTAGGTTGAAATTCTTATTTGTTGGCCTCGAAATAATCTCCTAAGTCTGATTCTCCTCAATCTAATATAGCTCTTCATTCATAGCCTAAACCCAGTTTTCATCATCAGCTACATTAGCAAAGCATTTAGGCTCTACCTAAGATAGGAAATATGTATGCTACATTGATTTCATTATTCTTGTCTGAAGTAGATCTAATTGATCACCAATGATATTCTTCTTATCGATTTCAACTCAAATCTTTGGCCTATGTGTAGATACAAATTTTACTTCCTCATGCTCATCATTAGTATCTTCTTCTGAATCAACATCAACCACTTCTGTTCCCTTTGCATTGATTTTCTCTTCATCACTTTCATCAGGAAATTGTACACTGTACAGTACAATATTCTATTAGTTTTCTACAATAGTGACATCATTTCTCTCAACTAATTTTCTCAGCCTTTTATTAAAGCAATTATATGCTTTTATTTTTCTTGAGTATCCAAGGAATATTCCCTCATCTTCACATGACTAAAATTTATTGTGTTTTTCTTTGTAGAGTATAAATAATATACTTCCAAACATTCTAATATACTTCACCATTATCTTCTTCCCATAAAAAATCTCATAGGAAGTTTTCCTTCCTTCGAACACAAAAGAGCCATGTTAGAAATGTAGACCGATGTCAATACTGTTTCCTTCCAAAATTTCTTTGGCAGGTCATTTTCTATAAGGGTCATTAATTCTATATTTTTTATGATCTAATTTCTCCTTTAAACCACTCCATTATGTTGGGGAGTTCATATTGAATAAACTTGATGCCTTATACTGTGTTTCCCGATATAGTCTTCCACCTAACTATTTGTGAATCTCGTACCATTTTCAGTATGAAACATCAGAATTTTCTACCCAAGAATCCTTTCAGATTCTCTCTGATACTGTTTTAGGCAAATAAAAACATCCTACTTATAGTAAATGACGAATACCCATGCACTAATTAAAGTACTCTTGTTGACTTCTTTTCCTATAATATATACATATTTATTATTGTCTTCCCTTGTTTATAGGTATCACACTTATTTGTATGATCATGTCATCGATTAAGGATCTCTCTTGCTGCTCTACACTATACCAGATCTTCCAGGGATGGTTGGAATATATGACCAAGTCATTTATGCCACAACTTATTATCTTCCTCTCTAGATAAAAAGTCACATATCTTCTTCTCCACTTACCAGGTAGATATTTCCATTTTTTATTTTTCCCCATAAACCACCACACCATATTTTCATTTGGCGATACATGTCTTCTTAGTAAATTGTATATAATTCCCTAAGTCACATAATTGGTTGAAGCTAAGAAAATTATGACTAAGACTTTCTACTAATAAGACATCAACATGTCTCATATATTTTCCCCAAAACCTAGCCTTTCCTAAGCCAATAATCTTTAGGCTTTCATCATTTCCAAAATTTAAAACTCTTTCTTGTTCATGTTTTACGCCTGCGATAAGATCATTATTAACTGTCTTGTGAAATGTGAAACCATTTTCAAGGTTTCATAAACTAGAATGGTCTAATTCTTTAAGGGAAATTTATGACACCATTTACTTATCATCCTCATTCTTTTTTATCCATGTCTTTGGCCTCACATTTTGTGTAGTTTTGAAATAATAATATTCCTCAGAGTGCGATGGACCAGCTTCATCCTGTAGAGCTACAAATCGATTTTGAATTTTCAATGCACCTTTTGGTTTGTTGATTTGCTGCTTGTGACTACTTTGATTCTACCATGGCACATTCCTCTGTATGGTTGATGTACAATATCTATCAATGTGCCCAAATTCTCTACACTAAAAACAATCTCCCTCAAAGTATTTTCTATAATATAGATCTCTATTTGTCTTCCAATGTTGTTTTTGTTCACTAAGGTATATTTTGGCTATGGAAAATACATATTTTGAATGTACCATCTTTCCATAACAATAACACCTAATATAGGGTTCATTCCTATGTGTCACTTTTGCACTGCTAGTTACCCCTTGGGATCTTTGAATATTTTGATTCTTCCTTGTTCCCAACTCAACTTTCAATATTGGGATGGGTGCTTGCTATCTGACTTCAACATTTAAATCATTATATTTTCTGTCAATCCCCACCTCAATCTTAACATCCGAACATGATTGTAGCTTATTTTCTGTTGTACCTCTATTCATAACTTCTATTTTTTGTCTTTTGAGTGATCTTCTTTTCCAATGTCATATTGAGAGTCAAGATTTTTCCTTGATCCTTAACATTTCTCCACAGGATGACAACTTATACTTCAATTTATTTGATAAACTAGATTTGATCATTCACTTTGTTATTCAATCAATTGATCTCTCTTTTTTGTTCTTCAACCTTAATCTTATGTTCCTCATCCTTTTCAGGTCTCTCTAGCATGGAAGATTTAGGTTCTTTAATTTCTTTTACCAGCTCAGTCTTATCTTCTTCCTACTATTTCATGTAGAGTTCAGAATCATGTACACCTTGTTGTCTTTCTTCATTCTTTCTCTCCAAACATCTATTTCTTCAAGAGATACTTCTAATTCATCTTCCATTTAGTCTCTTAATTCAACTTATTCTTCTTCTTCATCAGTGCTGGTTTCTTCCTTTTTCTGAGAACTACTGACAATTTCCACCATATAATTCTCTCCACAATCATTTCAGTTTATTATCTCTTCAATCTCCTCATCCTCGGATTCATATGAACTATCACATTCTTGTGAAAGAAGACTCTTTTTCTTAATGAAATATCTCTTGAACTGTTTCGTTCCTTTTACATAGGCTGAAGACTTATTTTTTGTAATTTCGGCTTCATAATCATCATCTTCTTAGAAATTATAATGGAACCTTGTCATAAGATTTCCTACCTTTCCGCATCAAAGACATGCCAGTTGAAGTTTCCCCTTGAACTTTCCTTTTCCTCTTTGAATATTTGATGAAATAAATGACATCACCTCATATGTATCTTAATCTTTATAATAATCTTCATTTGTTAGCTTCATCAGGGACTTTAATTCCACATCCTTATATTTCCACTTTTCCATTTCCTCGTTATCATCGTTCGTCATTTTATAGGCAACGAAGGTCCTTTGAAAATTGTATCATGTCAGCTCCTTCATATATTGATCTTCCAGTAATAAAACATTCAAATTGAACTGAGGTGGAAGTTTCCTTGAGATGTGTTTTATAATCCTTATGTTTTCAATGACTTCTACAATACCTCACATATCTTTGACAACAATATTTACCATGTCAATGAATTCATCGACAAACTCATTCAGGTTCATTTTCATATCTTCATAACTGTTCCACAGAACATGCAGCTTTTCCTCTCTGAATATTTTATCTCCATCATATATATTCAATGACTTTTCCCACATGGCATGTGTTGTTTTTCATGATATCAAATTTATATAGATAGCATTGGATTGGTATCCCCCTAAATAATTGATTCCCTTGACATAAATATCCAATTATCTTCACTCGCCTTTCGATAATGCACCACTATTAATATCTGTTGTTATAACATGCATTTATTCTGTAAACACATCCATTCCCAAAGATCAGAAGTAGTGTTTCATCCTATTATCCATAGATAAAAATTGTTCCTGTAGAAGATTTGAATCAATTTTTGGTTTTTGACCTCTATTTGAGAGAGAAACATTGATATCAATATTTTCCTCTAATACCAATTGTTAGGTCCACTAGGCTAGATACCATGAGAGTGGGGTGAATCAGGGTATGTCAAATAAAAAAAACTTCCCCTTTGATCTTGTTTTATTGTTAGACAAAACTCTATTCTTCTTATTTTCCATTGCAGAGTATGAACAAATATAAAAGAATGAATAGGACACACCAATTTTATGTTCTTCACCCTCACAGGGCTATGTCAAAGGAACATACCCTGGAAATGTTATGATGTACCAAATCCCCTAAAATTGGACTATATTTTACAACTTCGAAGAGGACTCACTGTCCCTCCTGGATTACAACCATTCACAATTTGAGAACTCACTACTCTATCAACTAATGTGAGAAAACTTCTTCTATAGAAGATCCACTCACAGTTTAAAGACTTGTAGGTCCTGTCAATATCTCTAATGAGTGCATCCTTCACTATATGTAGATAATCTATTGAAGTCCAAATTTCATTAACTGATGAATACCCCTTTTCCACCGATCTCTGGGAAAAATCATTTTGAAATACCTTCACAATGCCCCCGACTTCATGATGCTCCCAATTTCACAATGCTCAAACAAGCCTTCGTGAAGTCCCTACTACATCGCAAAGAACACGCCTTCACAGATCTCACTACTTCGTAGAGCACACTTCTTCGCATAGCTCAAGACTCCGCAAAGCATAGGACATCACAGAGCTCAAGTTGTCGCAAAGAGAAATACATTGTGAAGCTCACGGAGCCAATGTGAAACTCACCTCTTTTGTAGATCATGATTATCCTCCACGAATCTTTTACATTTCTTGAAGCACACTGCCTCCGCGAGCCTCCATTATGATTTGAGAACCACAAAGTTTTTCATAGAAAACTCTCTACTCTTCTAAAGGTCTTTGAGTCCTATTTTTAGGAAATTCCATCGACTCGATAACTATCCTCAAAAAGTCACTGCTACTTCATCTCAAATAATAATGCTTCAAAATCCCCACCAAAATTGTTACTATATCGCAAAACAGCATGGAAATTTTCAGATCACATAGCTTTTCATAAGCACAAATCATTTGGTCAATTCCTTTGCACCACCACCTTAATGCTCCCTCACAATGCACTTCACCTCTGCTATTCGTGAATCTCTGTATTATCATATAGATCACTGTCAAAATTCTTCCAGTCTCTGTGAAATCTAATTCATAATTTCAATCTTCTTGAAACTCATGCCTTCTACATATTTTAATAAGATCTTTAAAGAAATCCAATTTTCATGATATTCACCAAATCCGAAATTTTGGATCCCAAAAATTTGGAAAACAATGGAAAATGGAACCACCTTATATTTATTATTTTATACCGCATCCATTTCATCTAATCCTTTGTCAACATGGATTTTCAACAACTTCTCTTGAACTCGAAAATTCACTATGAAAACATTCTTTGTCAACAAACACAACCAACTCAAAAATATACTGCAATGTTACCTTGATGGGTATCTTCCCAACATATTATTAATGTGTGGGGGAGATTTTTTTGACATTAAATGGAACCCTAATTGAAAACGTACCTTATATTGAATTCAATTACTGTACAGAATTCAAATAATAATTATTATCTTAAAATTCAAGTTTTTTTCCAAGATGTAATGTATAAATTTAAAAATAAAAATTAATTTTTTTAAATTAATTTTTATAATTATTAAATTATATTTTGATTAAATAAATTGTTTCATAGATTTTTATTCTTGCTTAAATAATATCGATTTCATAAAATCGCAGTGCTTCATAATGTAGAAATTCTCACTTTTTCACCAAAAAATAAACTTTGTTAGAAAATTCCAAAAGAAATAACCCTATGATAATTTTGGTATTCTATGTCTAAAAATTTAGTTTATTTTATCAAAATAATTCTCTAAATATTATAATATTAAATTTTAAATAAATATCCTACTTTATTGAAATTTTGAAATTTCATTGAAAAATAAACATTCTGGCCATTATAAAAAATATTTAGGAATTTATTAAAATCTATTAAAATTTTAAAAAGTGTTTTATAAGTTTATTTCATGAAACTAAATTTAATTTAAAAATTATACATTTATTAAAAAATATTTTTCAATAGAATATGTCTATAGTCTCAAAAAAATAAAACAATCTTGATTATATCATTAAATAACCTATTTATTGTGCATTATTATAGTTATAAATGATATATAAAGTTATTATAAAATGTAAAAGTATTTATATGTTCTCATAATAAAAAAATAATTATAAAATAAGATTTCTATTAATAACATAATTTAATTTTCCGGGAATTATAACTTCCATAATATTATGCATGATATGCCTAGGCTTTTCACACTGATAGAAAACAACATGATGTTCTCCTAATAAAGGCTCTGAAAATACTCCCAAAGAAAACTGAGCAACCTTGCATTTTATTATCTGTTAAAAATACCCACCATGTCTAATAGCCACACCTACTAAAGCTCCACCCAAACTTGTTCTCCCAACTATGTCTGTTTCATTCATAACCTCTTTTTCTACCGCCTCTACAATGGTCAGAATGCATAAGAGAATCAACATCGATTAAATATTATACCTCAAACCCATCTCAAACCATTGAACCTTAAGGTAATAATTTGTAAGAATCTCGGGTTCTAGGTGCACTAACTCAGTGAAACAGGTGGAATACTCTAAAACTATAAAGTCACCATTCTCTAAGGTTCAAAATTACCAAGTCTTTTCTACATACAATGTTTTAGGTTAAAACTACCTATTGAAGGGTTTCTTGAAAGAAGACCGGGTAAAATCCTCATTAAACCAGGATTTCAAGATGGAGTCCCACTATCTCCATCCTAGTACTTGAGGAATATACATGGATGAACCCACCGTCGAGTCCTCAAAATTTTTTATAAAATGGGAGATTCTTTCAATGCACTCAAGAAATTGCTTAGATTCATGGGGTCCATTATAACCATGGAATATGGGTTGATTATAATTACTGAATTCTAATCCATGATCCACCATTGATCCCTATTATCCAATATCCACCTAACCTATAGTCGAGATAGTGTGGATTATAGCTTCTACTAAAGAAGGGTCCACTGGATGATATATCTATAGATATTTTCCAACAGTTTCCTCACTCAAATTCTAAAGGACTCCTTTAGGATGTATTTTTTAATAAGTAAAAGATAATAACCAATCAACTTAAGATAAAATTCTCAAATCATAATTCAGACTTCCAAAATCTATATTAATTCCTTTAAATAATGATAATTTAAAGAAATCATTGATTCAATTAATGAAAGACAAAACAACAAAAACGAATTGGTCCGTCTAAAAATCCCCAAATATATTTTATTCAAATAACCCAAACCACCAATCTCAAGAATGGAAAAAACGTAAACCACCCATGGTAAAATTAGTTTAGATAGTGAAGTGAGCTAGTCAGGCACCCTCCCGCACTTACTAACTAAATTATGATAGTCCTAGCAAATATGTACCAAGGATATACAACTAAACCCAAGTAGTGTCATAGCACATTAGGCTAGTTAAACCCATATCATACCATTTTTGTAAATAACCAACATAGATCAACTAGGCATGTCTCCTAAGAAGGTCTACCAAAAGGTGAGGTGAAAAAAACAAACTCAAGTCTTATGTATAACCAAAGAACAAAAACATTTCAAAGTGGAATAAAAATATGTGACCATGAGACATAAAATTTCAAACCCAATGGGCTAAAACATATTGTAAAATAATAAATGTCAAATTCTAAGCTCCATGTGACCTTCCATCACCCCCAAACAGTCCCACCATGAAGGTGAAAAAAACCAAGAGAAGCTGTAGAACTGCATGATTCCCTTCCCTTCACCTGTGTCCTACAAAACCACATCAAAATATTACAAAAAGTAATGGTAGGGTGTAACCATAATTCCAAGTAGTATTTCTCTAAAGAATCTATACAAAGTCTAAGAACATGAATATTTTAGCTTTCTGTTTGAAACAATAAAAAATTATAAAGAATTTCCAAAAGATAACCATTATGTAAAGTATCCTTTGGTTTTTCAAAAAAGCCTTTCATATTTACATAGACATGGAATATGATACATATAGGTTATAAAGCATGAAAACATATGAAAAAAACATAGATGGATATTCTATATGATAAGAAATTGATCAACCAACCATAAAATATACCATCATGTGTAAAACAATGAATAAATGAAAAATCACACAATTTAGGCTATAACCTATGGAAATACATACTCATAAAAAAATCACTAATATAAGAATCATGCAAATCCAAAAATATTGATTCCTAACACACAGTATCTTGATATCAAACCTATAGTGGAATAACATAAACTAAGTGTTACAAGTCCATTTCCGGAAGCACCCATGGTTCCCAATGCTCTATACTTTTCAACACAATTTGAAAACCATGATAACATTTTATAAAAACATTTTCATAGAAACTATTTATGGAATTAATTCTTCAAATCCTATTTTAGAATTAAACTCACCTTAAGGTAATTTCATCAACAAATTTTATGTCCAAAGACATTTTTAAATCAAAATACATTTGAAAACATGTACCTTTTAACAAAAAACACCATTGATATAAAATCCATCCAATTAATAAAAAAATCATAGGAATTTACAATAACTGTAAATAATTCATCAGTTAGAACATTTGTATAGAGACAGTTACCTCAAGAATAGAGATAAAGAAAAAAAGAATTGATCTCTTAAGGCTTAGGGTAACATTTGGTCAAAATGGGATTAGAGGCCTTAGAAACCCTCTCTTAGGTGCCTATGGTTTGAAAGAGAAAATTGGAAGAATAAATAATTTAGAGGGATGTTGGGTTTTCATACACAATATGAAAAATATAAGAACACAGTGCAGAACCCTCATCCATTCCATAGTCATCATGTTTTTTCCTAATGTTACGACACAACCCATTTCTCTACACTGTAATCACCCTTAATCAAATAGGCTTATAGAAACCATGGTGTAGACTCATCCCAAATACTATTCTTCCATAAAAAGTTCATGGTGTAACCCTTAAACCATTCCACATATACCAAAAATAAAGGGTGAACCACCATACTCACACATATAGAACTCCATAAAACAACCTCTACCTCCACACCATAGAGCTCAACCAAATGTAAGGCCTATACTACAGCCCCTTAACCACAGTGTATCCAAGTTAATATTGGTCATGGTGCCAACATTCCACCTCATAGACCACATGTCACGTCTTTCATTCTTGTCCCACAGAAAGAAACCCCACGATTTAGCCAATACCATCCCCAGGGAACACTAATAGAAATTCTTTTAATAACACCAAAAAAACCATCAATAATGAAAAAAAAGTGTATTTGATCTAAGGGTTGTTAAAAGGGGGCCCTTTTTAGTTCTAGAAAAGCACTGATAATTTGGGATTATATATGTGCTAAAAATCACTGATCAAGGTGGGGCTTTATCATTTTTTGACTAGAAAAAATGAGGGTTCCCATTTATTAGCACTGCTTCTAGCATTGATAAAGGCTATGCTACTACAATGTGTTGTTAAAATTACAACACACTATAACACTAATTATTATCATCAAATATAGACAGTAGAAAAAATAATGTATACAGAAAAATAATAATTTTAATGAAATAAAAATTACATAATAATTTAAATAAACACTATACTATATAGATTTCCATTATTTTTTGTACAATTACATTATCCAGTACAATTTATCACAAACATTAAAAAACATCATTGGTTGGATTGACTTTGGCACCCAGCCCCCTCTCAAAAAGCTCGACTGTGGTATCAATTGCTGCAAAAGCCACCCCAACTTGAGAAATATAGTACAACTATATAATAAAACAATTATTATGTTAGTGATATTATATATAAATAAATTATACATAAATATGAAACAATAAATTAATAAAATGTCAATTTTGAACTCATAACAGACACTTTGTGTAATACTGGTCACACTATGTGTCATATTGAGGTTTGGAAAATTCATACTCATCAAAAAAAGACAAATGGATTATTTTCCTATAGTATAAAAACAATTAGAGTGTTTTCTTCGTTTTGAGTATGTCACTTGACGTCTTACTAAAATGTCATTTTAAACTAAAAACATGCACTTTGAGTCATAATACACACATAGTGTATCATTTTAAGGTGAGAATGATTCATACACATAAAAAATGTCTTTTGAATAGTTTTACAAAATTATCAAGACAACACATTCATATTTTCTTGGTTTTCATTGAGTGACATATGGTTTGAACAATAATGTCAATTTTAGACTGATAAGAGACACTTTTAGTTATATCAGGCACACCATGCGTTTGATTGAGTTGAGGTTGATTCCTAAATTTTACGAATGTCTTATTGATATTTTTTTAAAGTATTATTATATTAAAAATGAGTTCTCTAATTTTTGAGTATGTCCCTTGTATTTTTTACTAAAATGTAAATTTTAAATAAAAAAGAAACACTTGGAGTCATACCTATCACATCATGTGTCGAGTTGAGGTGTAGCTAATCATTAAAAATAACAAATTAATTATGTATCTTTTTTCTAATGTGTCAAAACAATATAAATGTATTTACTCAGTTTTGAGCATGTTAGTTGTGTTTTTTACTAAAATTTAATTTTAAACAAAAAACATGAACTCTGAGTCATACAAGTCACATCATGTGTTTGTTTGATGTGATACTAATTCATACACATCATGAATAACTTATGAATAATTTTCAAAAATTGTGAGGAAAATATAAGAATATTTTATTAGTTTTCAATGAGTAACACACATTTTGAACTAAATTTTCAATTTTAAACTAATAATATACACATTGAGTTATATCATGAATAATGTGTATCAGATTGAGGTGAGGTTGATTCCTATACATCAAAAATGACTTTTGGATAATTTTACTAATGTATCAAAACAATTAAAATGTTTTTTATTGTTTTTGAGAATGTTACATGAGTTTTCAACTAAAATGTAAATTTTAATCTAAAAACACACACTTTGTGTTGTACCAGACACACCATGCATCATATTGAGGTGTGGCTAATTCGTAACATATAGAATTACTTATAGATCATTATATTAAAGTATAAAATAAATATTAATGTATTTTATTAGTTTTTAGTATGTCATTTTGAATCTTTACTAAAATATCTATTTTAAATAAAAAGACACACTTGGAGTCATATCATTCACACTGTACATTAGATTGAGGTTCGGATGATTCATACATGTCACAAATTATGTAAGGATTATTTTCCTAATTTATCAAAACAATCCAAATGATTTTTCATGTATTTGAGTTTTTTACTTTTGTTTTCTACAAACATGTCATTTTAAATTTAAAACACACACTTTGAGTCATATCGGTCACATCAGATGTTGGTTTAATGTGAGGTTGATTCATACATGTCACAAATGAATTAGGAATAATATTTCTAAATTATCAAGACAATATAAGAGTGTTTTCTAAAATTTTAGTGAGTGGCACACTTATTGAATTAAAATGTCAATTTTTAACAGATAACAGACACATTAATTTATTCTAGGCACATCATGTATTAGATTGAGGTTTGGTTTATTACTACACATTAAAAATTACTTCAAGATCATTTTAATAATGTATCGAAACAATATGAATTCATGTTCTCATTTTTGAGTATATGACATCTGTCTTCAACTACGATGACAATTTTAAATTGAATGCACGTAATTTGATTCATACTGGACACACCATGTGTAGGGTTATAGTGAGGTTGACATATACACATAAAAAATCATGTATGGGTCATTTTTCTAATTTTTGAAAATCATCGTAATGTATTTTCTCAGTTTTGATTATGTCACTTGTCTTTTTTACTAAAATGTCAATTTTAAATAAAAAGACACACATTGAGTCATACAAGTCATAGTATGCATTGGATTGAGGTGAGGATAATTATTACACCTCAAAAATGACTTATGGATGATTTTCAGGAATTATAAAAACAATCCAAAAGCATTTTCTTAGTTTTGAGTATGTCATTTGTGTTTTTACTAAAATGTCTTTTCAACCTAAAAACATGCACTTTGAGTCATACCAGTCATATCATGTGTCGCTTTTATGTGAGAATAATTAAAACAAGTCAAAAATAAATTATGAATCATTTTTTAAAATTATAAAGACAATATGAGCATTTTTACTTTGTTTTTTGTGAGTGAAATGTGTTTTAAACTAAATGTCCTATTTTAAACTAATAACGAATACTTTGAGTCATATCGGGCACACAATGCATCAGATTATTATAGGAATGATTCCTACATGTCAATAATAACCTATGGATCATTTTCATAATGTATCAAAATAGTCTGAATTTTGTTTCTTGGTTTTGAGTGTGACACTATTCATTGTTACTAAAATGTAAATTTTAAATAAAAATACATTAAGGTTCATACTGGTCAAATTGAGTGTTGAATTTAGGTGAAGATTATTACTACACAGCAAAAATTTCTTCTGGATCATTTTAATAAATTATAAAAACAATGCAAATTTGTTTTCTAAGTTTTGAGTATGTCACGTGTTTTTTTACTAAAATGACATTTTAAATAGAAAACACGCACTTTGAGTCATACTGGTCACATAAAGTGTCAATTTGATGTGAGACTAATTTCTACACATCAAAAATGTCATATAAATCATTGTAATAAATTATCAATACAATATTAGAATTTTTTTCTTAGTTTAAAGTGAATGAAACATGTTTTGAACTAAATTGTCGATTTTAAACTGCAAACAAGAACTTTGAGTCATACTGGGCACACCACGTATCATATCGAAGTTTTGCTTATTCTTACATATCAAAAATGAATTATGTATCATTTTAATAATGTATCAAAATAATAAATACATTTTTTCTCAGTTTTGAGTATATCACTTGTCTTTTTTAAAAAAACAAATTTTAAATAAAAAGTCCACTTGGAGTTATACTGGTCACATTGTTCACCTCATTGAGGTGAGGTTAATCCCTACACATCAAAAATGACTAATGTATTGTTTAGTAAATTATAGAAACAATACTAATTCATTGTCTGATTTTTTAGAATTTTTTTTTTATTTTTTACTAAAATATCATTTTAAATTAAGAACACACACTTTGAGTCATATTTGGCACATCGTGTGTCAATTTTACATGAGACTAATTATTATACAAAAAAAAGGAATTATGGATATTTTTATTAAATTATCAATACAATACATGTTTTTTTCTCAGTTATTAGTGAGTGACACATGTTTTAAACTAAATTGTTAATTTTATATTGATAACAGATAGTTTGAGTCTTGTCAGGCACATCGTGTATTCGTTTGAAGTGATGCAAATTCCTACACATCACAGGTGAATTTTGGATTGTCTTCCTAATTTATCACAAAAATATGAATGTGTTTGATTGGTTTTGAGAATGTGATGTGTTTTTTTAAATAAAATGTCAATTTAAAACTAAAAACACACACTTTGAGACATACTGGACAAACCAAGAATCAAATTGAGGTTTGGTTGATTCTTACATGTCAAAAATCACTTATAGATCATTTTCATAAAGTATAGGATAAAAATTATATGTAAATTAACTAAAAAGTAGATTAAATTATGAGAAAAAAACTAAATAAGTATTCAGCGATCACCTTTTCATAAAGCATGTATACATTCTAACACCAAGTATGTTTCCCATTCATTTATAAACAAATGTATTTCATCTTCTGAATATTAGGAATTTCAATAGTCCTGGTAGTAATGAGAAAATTTAAATAAATAAATGAATAAAAAATATTTTAAATGAACTCATAATTAACTTCGAAAATACACTTTTGAGATTCTAGTTTGTTGAGGGAATACCATATCTTTCATAAATTTTCAAATAGAATAACCAGAAACTTTTTCATTGGTTTATTTACAAAACTATAGAAATATTTATAAAAATAAATAAATTTATTTGATATATGTTTTTATAGTGAAATATTATTTTATATACCCTAATACTTATCCACTTATATAATTTTATAGGCTCTTTCTTTTCATGGAATATCCTCCTACCATGATTTTGATGATATTTAAATGCTGCCATATCATTACAGAATTGTTTTTAAATAATATAAAATGTATAAATTTAAGTTCAATTGTAAAACATTGAATGTATTTTATTAAAAATATATAATCATCAATGGTGTGTGTTGTTATATTTATGGCTATCTATGCATTGATTCTAGAAAATGGTTCTTTGGAGTATCCAAATTTACTATAATGATTAACCAATTCCACCTAGAATATTAAATTAGTAATGAAATGAATGAAAATATATTTGATATGATTAAATTATAGAGTTTTACCCCTTCTTCATGGGTATTAAGAAGAGTTTGTTGCCTATATGTTTGATTTAAATAATTTTGTCCACCCTATCCTCTATTACTTCAATTTTATTTGGTTCTTATTTTTATTCCTGTATAGAAGTGTTGTGGGGAATAATGATTCCAAATTTATTTTCATAGTGTTTTCCCTTTGAATAGTATTAACATATAATCTTGTAATAATATGAATAGTATTCATTCATAATTATCATTGTATATCATCTATTGGATAGAGTTATATTGAAAACAAAAATCATGTATACATTTACAAATAAGAATCCTAGCCATTCATGAATGAGGATTTCATTTACATTATCAAAACAAATATATTATGTAATGGAATATCTATTAATTTGTTCTTCATAATAATTTGTGGTCATAGAACCATTTTCTAAAGTTGAATCTATATGAACCATTAATGTTATTAAATTTGGAAGTTGAATAACCAGGGTAAATGTACTTTGTTAAGATATTTTTTAATTCATTGGTCAATCCTTTAGTTTATTTTGATTCGACCTTCCATTTCACAGTCTTCCCTTTGTGAATATGTAATAAAATTCATCAGTTGAAACCTTTTTTAATTAATTGTAAAATTTTTATCATAAAAAATAATTTGGAAATGAATAACCCTTTATTGATATGTTTTTTACAAGATATAACATCTATGTTATGAATGATCCAATATCTTCCTCGGGCATATGAATATATGTATCATCAAGTGGAATAGGTATCTCGGTACTCCTCTCATGATCTATGTTAATTCCCACTATCACATGACCTATTGGAAGTTATCTATTGTATATAATATCTCATTGGATATTGAATAGAATGTCCCTATTAAAAAAAAGATGGGTGGGTGTAGATAGATATAAATCACAATCATTTTCACCATATATAATATCAGTATAAAAAATGAATTACTATCTTCCTATTTTACATTTCACAAAAACAATTATGAAAAATATTGATTACCTCTTCTAAGAAATTTCTTTTAGGGGAATGTCTCACCAAAAAGATGGTGGGGTGGGGGGTCTTCACATAGTGTTTGTTCTTATGTTGTTTCTTCTCTTTTATTTATTTTTAGATACTTTTATTATCCCTTATAAGAATTTAATATATTTCTATATATATTTACTGAACTATGCAGTGAGGCGACGTGTGATTCTGAGGCCTGATGCACCAAGAATAAATTTTATGAAAATATTAAATATATTTTATATTATGCAGACACAGTTTCTTAAAGAAAAACTGATACCTATTAAATGGAAACTGGAATCATAAATCCAAGAACATGGTTGAGTCTGGAACATGTTTTTTATCCTACAAATGACCTAAAATAGGTTCCCACGGGATGTTTAGATATCTCGACCGTCAGAGGTATGTTTAGTGGATAAATTTATAAATTAATTTAATTTATTTATTTATTTAACCTAACTGAAATATCTATAATATACTACCATGGTTAATTTCCTAGGGTTACCTCATAATCCTGGGATCTCTGAGGGCTTATCCTTCCTCCATCCATTAACAAATTGCATAGGATGATATGAAACTCTAGATCAAAGTATATTGGGATGTAGTGAATACAATGACTTGATTCAATCATTGGTGAGAATTTTATTTGAAGACGATAAATCTAATCTCTAGGTAGGACATGTCAATTTGAGTTTTATGACCTTTTAATTAAATGGTTTGAGAAAATCAATCCCTTCTATTGATCTGCACTAATTCTGGATTCTTGGTATGCTAATATATACTGATTAAATTGGTTTTCATGTTTTTATAACCCAGTTTTCTCCATTATTGATAATTTCCCAAGAACATATGGAAATGATGGTTGAAAATATGTTCCTGTTCATTTCTTCGCCTTTTTCTTCATAGTATTCACTAGTAGGACCTTGTGGTCCTGATTCGACATTTTCGGGCAGTACCAAGCCCAATCAGACCCCTGATACCATGATGAATTGATGAATAAGGCATGAATCCATGAAACAAAGACATATCTGGGGTGTTTTCAGGATGTGTAAGATCATTTTAATGATCATAGATCAAATCGCCATCAATGGAAGAATTTTTATCATGCCTGATTCTAGGTGACATGTGTGGGGCTTTGTGAATTGGGTTTCCAGCAATGAGAGGGCTAAAATCATCCAGCTGATGCAAGATCCACTAATATCCTGCAGATATTGGACCAAACTCAATGTGGAGAGGCAATATTTGAAGCATGGATCATGGATTTTGATTTTTGTGAAAACCTTCAACATGTTGTGTAGTGTGATGAACACAAATCCTAAATCCCCTTTGTTACAACAGCTAGGTTTTTGAGAATTAATCATGATGGCATTGTGTGTAGCCCTCTTGCACACTATACACCTCATACCTAGGTGGATAAACCATGTGGTGAAGCACACAAGAAGTACCCTGTGTGGGAGTACATGGCTAGGTTCATGGCCATGTACCAAAGTACTAACACATGGGGTCAATTAAATGAACATAAGGTGGATACACAGACTTGAACAAGCACACAGGAGGTACCCCGAGTGGCATGGTCACACTATGTATATCCCCAACAGAACATGTATACATACATTGTTGGTGAACTATGTACCTCTAGGGACATAAAAAGTTGAAGGAGTGGGACCACACACTGTGTGGGTCCCCTCAGATTCGATGTACCATGTGGATCATTATGAGAAAATTTTAATATTCCATATCTCTATCATTTGAACTTCGATTTTGGATTCTGGGTAGCCTACCCTAAGTTTCTTTCATGTATAATTAGATGGTTCTCCCATTTTTTTATTTTGTGATAGGATGTGTAATATTTTTGGAATGGATCTTGGTTAGGTGATTCTCGGTGCTGGAAGTGATAAGTCGAGATCACTAGAGGTTATCTGCAGAGTGGAACCCCACATCAACTTGGGATTGGATCCTTTAAGACTACATTCCAAGTGTAACACCCCTATAGGATAGGGAATAGGTCCGTGATGACTTTAGTGTAACCCAAATGTCACACTATAGTGTGGTTCCTTGACCTAAATATTGGAACCCCCATCAGTATAGGTGCAGGTCCTTTACAACTACTTATCGAGTGAAGCCCCTATCAAATAGGGTATGTGTCCTCAATGACTAGAGTATAAGCCCATTTCACACCAACACACGGGTCCTTGACATATAGTGTGGAACCCCCCCCCCCCACCTCAGTATTGGTGTGGGTCTTCTATAGTTACATACCAAGTGGATCCTTCTTATTAGATAGGTCATGGGTCCTCGATGGACAAACTAGAACCCCCAATCACACAAGGTCATGGTTCCTCAACCTATTGTGTGGAACCCCCATTAGTTTTGGTGTGGTCCCTCTACCTACCGTGTGGAGCCCCCCTATCAGATAGGGTGTAGGTCCTAGTTACACAAGAGTGGAACCCCCCATCAGAATTGGTCACAGGTCCACTATGAATATTTATTAAGTGGAACCCCCTAACACACTAGGATGTGGATCCTCTAATGAGATATTTTGGGCCCTAAATTGTGTGGCATGGTGAAAATTCATGGACCTTTACACAGTTACTTCTAGTAAAACACATGAGATGCTAGGCATCATTGATAGAATTTTTGAATTGTTGGTTATGCTTCTTCTTAGACTAATCTGGGAGATTGATATGCCCTTACCCTCTATTCTAGGATTCATTGACTCTGAATATATGTATAACTTTTTTATCCATACATTTGAAATTTTTTACTCTCCTTCCATGAAATGAAAAGATACGTGGGGTATGTCGCATGCTTTCTGTGTTTGGATTCTCATGGTTGGATGAGTTTACTCTCCTAATATAGGTGGAAAATACTTCAAATGTGTGGTTCATCTACATACCTTGTTCAGCCCCGTATTTGTGGATGAGGTAACTTCCACTCTTGGTTTGGTTTGAGTTGTTCTCTTTCACAATATCCTGATTTTTGTTTTCTATCTACATTCTTTCTATTGCTATTGTATCTCTAACATCCCCCACCCATTATCTTTTGTGGAATCCAACTATGTATGTATACAATCACCCATGCATTGGATTTTCCCACATGTTCCATGTCTTATGAAGATGAAGGACAGGTTGGTGGTGACTTTGGAGGAGCTTAGGTATACGTAGTACTTTGGAATGCATATGGTGCTCATATCTTGGTTATCAGAAGATGGGATCTATGAGAATTTTACTTTCTAGTCTTTTTAGGTTGGGATATATTTCTTGTTTGGCGTGTATTGTTTCCCCTTTACTTTTCAGTTTACACTATCGTACCCCTAAATTATCTATAGGTCTTACATGCATGGTTGTTTCGCTAGTATTTTACATCTTTTACTTTTACTCCCTCTGTAATTATGCATCAAGATTGTTGTTTTTTGGGCATATATATACTTATTAAAAGGCCTAACCATTTTATTTATGACGTCACAATTGGTCTCTAGCCCCTGGAATATGGAGGTGGTCTTGGGGTAGTTTTAGCTCAAGCTCCAGCTTGGTTGGGGTCATGACAGATTGGTATCAAAGGTGGTTTGGTCATTGGGATGGTGTTTGTATCATTCCCCTCACAAGTATTTGGTTGGGAATAGGGAAACAAATTCAATGTGGCTTGATTGTGGATCTCAGGCCATGGAATCTTGTGGTGGTGCGGGCAGCTAATGTATCCATTCACGAGGACCTTGACTACCTTCTTATCGAATTGGCATACTAAGACAGTGGTTGTAGGGATAAATGGAACATTCATCATATAATATTTAGTCTTTGACTATCCTTATTGAGACTTTCCTCATTATATATATATATATATATTTGTGTGTGTGTGTGTGCTCATTTGACTGTGGTATATCTTTATTAAATTTCATGATGCCTCCTTGATGAAAGCCAGTCAAGATACCAATTTCAAATCATGGTGAGAATCTGATGAGTGATGAGACCATAATTCAAGTTCCATCATGTGAGCTTAATTCTCCAAATGGGTAGGTAGTATCACCACCCCCTATCGAGTAGTAAATTATACTAGTCGAGCAAGCTGGGGATGCATGTAGGCCCAGCGCACTACGTGAGTTCCAACTCCAGAGGTGGAATAGGTTCTGTGGATAGCCAGATCCTTAGGTATCATAGGATTATCTAGACTAAGTGGTCAATGTATTTAGGATCATCTAGAAATCGATGGATAATGTGGTTTCACTAGTAGCTAGCATTTTCCATGGACCAGCTTTGCGATGGAGAAGTATTATTAACAAGATCTGGGATGATTTGACACTCTCATGGCCTAACATCCAGTAGCTATTCTGTGAGGAGTAATACCCCTCCTTAAAATCAGATTGGATTTAGGATCTTCTATATCAATAACAGGAATGGATGAACGTGGTTGAGTGTCTAGTGAGGTTCACAAACCATACCTAGTACTCCCTTTACATGATCTGGGATAGCTACTTTTGATCACGAAAGTTTGATTATGGACTCTAGAGAGAGATTTGTGTCAGTTTGGTGCCCTTGTGAATCCCCACCTATGACGGGGTACTACAATGAGCCCTAGTGATATAGATAATTCTATCAATGGTATGCTACATATTAGGAGGTGGTAGTGGGTCTAACACAAGTGAGTCATCTGTAGTGGCTAGAAAAACTTTATACAACAAGATCTCAATGTAGGATACCTTTTCGTGATCAGACTCAAACATGTTTTTAGGGATAGAATAGAACACCATGGAATCATGAAGAGTTTTAGTTTTATACTTGTGACGGTTGAGGTCTCATGGAGTGATACTATCTAACTAGAAATGTCAAGTAGTATAGGCAGATAGCTAATAGACTGCCACAGCATAGGCATCACCTTCATCGGGGATCTCCTAGGTGAGGGAAGTGTGGTCCCCATGGAGGAAGATCTTGAAGTGGATCTTGAGGATCTATGGGTGATGGAAGAATAAATGAGATCCTTCAACCACCTTCCTTAGGTATCACATGTGAGGCATAGGGAGCTGGTGGTTGGGGTCACAGATAGCTGTAGGATTTGGAGGTTTATGATCCCATAACACATGATATGATTTGAGGTATTATCTATGTGTTTTCTACTCTTTCCTCGGTATTAGTAGAAACAAATTAAAACCATTCATTAATCTATATACTCTTAGTTCGAGGGCTAGATATCTCATTTGAGGTGCTAGCCTAGCATCTTCCTCTTGATGTTCTTATAAGGAACGCTTCTTTTATATCTTTTATCTACCAGTTTTGTGAGCTATTTTTTGGTAGAGAGAGGTTCACATGGGTGACTGTGTTATTGAGCATGTCAAATTAGATTTTTATTTTTAACTAGAATTTATGCATCATAACAGCAACCCTAGGTCGTCTCTCAATGGTTCCTTATCATAAATTTAAAAAGAAGGTTCTAATTATGTAAATAAATTATGAATGGGGATTTATAAAATTTGGGGATTTTTTGGTTTATGAAGAAAGCACATAATATAAAACAATACAAGAAATCATAAATTGACAGATTTGATAAAGAGTGATCAACCTGGCGAAATTTCATGTTGGTCGTCCATCATTACTTCAAGAGATAGGGTTATTATCTTTAGATCCATAGTTTGTAACACCAAGAACCATATGTTACTATTTTTATACTTGGATACCACCTAGGGATCAATCGGAAACACCCAATGATTCACAAGATACCGCCAATGATTGAGTGATTTGTGTTCGACTTCATAACTGAAACTCACCCAGGAAACACACGAAGAACTCAATGAGCTATCTAGGTTTGTAAGCTATTTTAATGTGTTACCATGACATTAAAATACTTGGACATGATACTTTTTTTAATCCAATTAAACAATATGAACCACACAAACACTATAATTGAAAGGGGGAGAAGAATTGTTGAATGATGTGTGAAACATCACATGAAGGGGTACCCCCAAGCCTAATCATATGAGTCAAAAAAGACATAACAGTACGTAAATAAATTAAATAAAAAGAGAGGATGAAGAAAAACAACATAAAAACCTATAATTAAATATACCATTCATATATTACAACATTAAGCTCGTGATTTACAACATGTTCATCCTCGGGTGATGACAAGGGGTTTAGAAACCCATGGGAGGGGTGGAAGAGAAAGATGTTGAGGTAGAACATCCAATGGCCTCAAAAACATCAAATATTTGTTGAAGGACTCATTTGGGACTCCATAATGGTAGCACCTTGCCTCTGGTTTGACCTCCCAAATGGGGAGCCCAAGGTTCATTTTTATTGGAAAATTTGAAGTTGGTTTTGGGCACACTAATTTCTTAAAACCACTTTTCCCATGTGTTTCGTCAATTAAACAATCAAATAACCATTTTTTCAAAACTATAAATTTGTATCCTCACTTCTTGAATTTCTCCAATGAAAAATTGACATCATTTGGGAAATTTTATCTAGAGATATGGATATAATACAGAACACCACTTTTGACTTCTCACATATTTGTTGTTCTGGATAGATCAGGTCGGTTCAGCCTCTTAATAGAATAATTTGTCTTGGGTTCCTTCATAAGAGTTGTATGCCATTAAAGTTTTGACCATAATAAAAACATTGATCCCATTTTGATGCATGTAATTTTTGAAACAGGCACATGAGTGGAAAGGTCTTCATGGATCCATGCAATTTTAGCTCATTTCTCTTCCACTTCATCATGGGCCCTCCAAATCTTCTCCTCCTACATTGAAATCATAAAAAAAGTAACAATTTCCTTTTCAATAGTGATAAACACAAAATAATTGAATCAAAATTGAAGTTCAATTTATTATTATTTTTATAATTTTCAATATAAAATAGGTTTAGCACAGTGGTGTAGGGTGAAAATAAAATAGTGAATCGTGGTACGTTCAATGGGAGCTTTTGGTCATCATGATATAACCATATGACCTCATCTTATGTATGGATTGGTTTTCCAAGGTCTGAGACCAAATTTAATTTCACCGCAGATAAGTTAAATGCCTTCGCATTGATGGGACGAGATTGACCTTAATGGGAAAGAGATGTCTTATGTCAGGACAAGTGAGTCCTATGAGAAGGAAGCTACAACCCATAACCTATTAGTTAGTGAGTATATCCCCTAGTGTAGAAGTCTCTTTATGCATCTATATTCCTTTGATTGTAGACGATTATAAGGATTTCTTGCTCGAGGATATTTCATGACTACCACCATGGTGGGAGATAGAGTTTTTTATCAACATACATCCCAAGGACACACTGATATCTTATACGACATATCGAATGGCCCCTAATGAGATTAGAGAATTGATGTTTCAATTGGAGGACCTTATACAGAATGGTTTCATCATTCCCAATGTGTCCCCCTTATCAGATCCATCGTTGTTTGTGAACAAGGTGGACGCGATCTTCCAACTTTGCATGGATTATTATAATCCTAACTAGACCATGATGAAGAAAAAATACCTCTTTACAAGGATTGATGAACTCTATGACTATTTGTGAGGTCTAAGATGGTTCTTAAAGATAGATATCATGTCCAACTATAAGAATTTGAGGGTTTTTGAGGCTTATATTATAATTTTGAAATTCTGATATCAATACGAAAGCTATGAGTTCCTAGTGATGTCCCTTATTGAGAAGAATTCCCCCACCATGTTTAGTGATTTGATGAACCAAGTCTTTCGGTCATACATGGAATAGTTTTTTGTTGTCTTCATCGAAAAATTAGTAATATACTCTACGCCATTGGAAGGACCATTTATAGCACTTGAGTTTTTTTTGGGATTTGCTTTGAGAGCACCAGAATTTTGGGAACCTCTCAAAGTGCCAGGTATAGATTCATGAGGTTCATTTTTAGGTCATATCATCATTGAGCATGGTTTATCCATGGATCCAAAGATTTTATTCACATTTCTTGTTTGGGATCCACCCAAGATCATTTCATAGGTGCGGTGATTTCTTTTTTTGGTGGGGTATAACAAGAGGATTGTAGTGGACTTCTCCGAGATCATAGCCCCTTTAACTGACTTGATGTTGAAAGGGCAGTCATTTACCTAGTCTGAGCAGTCCAAGTGGGCCTTTGAGGAGTTGAGGCTGAGGCAGATAAGTGCTCCTATGTTGAGACTACCAGACTAGGGCATGGAGTACAATGTATATTGTGATTCCTCAAGAGATGGGTCAATTTTTTGTTAATGGATTGGTTGGAAGTTGTCATATACGGGATGAGGTAGTTGATACCCCATGAGAATAACTACACAACTAATAACCAAGAGCTAGAAGTGGTATTCTTTTCCCAATGGATGTGGAGGCACTACCTTTTAAGATATCACATTATGGTTTACTCAGACCATCAGCGTGTTATGTACGTCTTCCCATATATTGACTTTCACTTGAGACAACGGTGCTGGATGGGATTCCTGTAGGACTATAACTTTGATATATTCTACAATCCAGGGAAGGGAAATGTAGTATCATATTCCCTAAGAAAGAATCTTCAAGCTAGCATTGTGTAAGAGTCTTTAGATTAGTTGGCCTTTTGCAGTTGACCCTAGTGGATAAGGAGGGTATAACACTTATGTGGTCGATGGTGTTTACTCATTTTCTTCTCAAGCGCGTGAGAGAGTCCAAATTTTGAGACATCAAGTGTGAGTTTTTATGTGACCAAATCTCCATGGGGGATTCACTAGATGGATATTCTAAAGGAGGGAATCAATTCATCATTTTACAGGGATGGATGGTAGTTCTAGTCATGTTGCGGGAGGAAGTGATGTTGGAGTTCCACACTTCTCCCCAAACTATACATGATGGTGTAGTGAAGATATATAAAAACCATCAATAGTATTTATGGTGGTCTAGCATGAGACAGAGTATTGTCGAGTCTGTCTCTACATTCCTCACCTGTCAGTAGGTGAAGGCTAATCACCATGTTCTGACAGGTTTGTTTCAGTCCCATGAGATCCCAAAGTGGAAGTGGAATACTTATCCATGGAATTTTTGAGAGGGATTCCACATAAAACTAAGGGCCATTACATTATCTAGGTAATAGTTGATTGACCCATGATGTGGAAAAACATCCTTGTTATGAGGGTGCATAGTTTGGTGGGGAGATTGGGGTAGATGTACATACGAGAGATCATTTTACTTCATGGGGTTCCCTAAAAAATTGTCTCCAATAATGACATGTGGTTTATGTCACAATTGTGGAGAGGCTATCTGGAGGAATTTGGGACCCAAATTAGGATGAGTGCCACATTTCACCCCCATATGGATGGGCAGACCGAGCACACTATCCAGGTGTTAGAGGATATTTTGAGGGCTTGTATGTTAGACTTTATTCGGAGCTAAGAAAATCACTTTCGCTTGTTTGAGTTTTCATAAATAATATCTACCACTTTACAATCGGCGTGGATCCTTTTGGGGCCCTGTACGGGAACCCTGTAGGTCACCCTTGTGCTAGAAATGGATTGACAATATATATATTATGGGTTCACGGTTGGTGTCGGAAATTATGGAGAATGAATATGTCATCTGAGAGTGGATGAGTATAGCTCAGAGAAGGTATAAATATTATAAAGATCACCATAGTAGGCCCTTGAAGGTCAAGAAGGGAGACTACATTTTCCTAAGAGTCTCCCCATTATGAAAATGTTGGAGGTTTGGCCAGCGATGCAAGCTTTTCCAAAGGTTTATCAGGCCTTTCGAGATCATGCAGAGGGTTGGAGAGGTTGATTACTGCCTTTCCTGGCCCCCAAAGCTTGATTGGGTGCACAATGTCTTCAATGTGTCCTAGATAAAGAGATATGTTCATGACCCTACTCACATTATCGAATGGGGAGAGCTAGACATCAAAGATGGAGTTACCTTTGCAGAGCAGCTAGTGGAAATCAAATATTGGTAGGAGATGACCCTATGTGTATAGACCATATCCTTGGTCTATGTGTTGTGGTAGTACAAGATTGTGTAGGATAGTTCCTAGGATCGGGAGAGCCATATGTGGGATAAGTATCCCAAGTTTTTTGTCCAGTTTTTCTTTTTGATGAGGAAAATATTAAATGTGGTAATGATGTAGAAACCCATTTTTTTCCTTGTAAGACTTTGAAATATTTATATATATATTTCTAGAGCAAGACGCTGATTGGACATGTGATTCTATGGACCAGTTTTCCTGGAATTAATTTCATAAAAATAATAAATATATTTTATATTGTGCAAACACAATTTCTTAACTAAAATGTGATAAATATTAAATAGAAACTTGAATTAGAAATTTGAGACTATGATTGAGACTGGAACTTGTTTTTTACTCTAGGAACAACTTAAATAAGTTAGCATGGGGTGTTCGGATGTCACACCTGTTGGAAGTATGTTCAGTGGAAAAATGAATGAATGAATTTAATTAATTAATTAATTAATCCTAACTAAAATATCTATAAGTATTATTCCATGGATAATTGATTAGGGTTAGCCTCATAATCCTAAGATCAAAAAAAGATTCTCCTTCCTTATTATGTGGCAGAATCGCATCGGATGATGATAAAACTCCGGATTGGACCAAATCGGGACGCAGAAAATGAAATGAATTCCTTATATCATTGACGAGTTTTTTATTCAATGTTGAATGATCCAATATTCAAGTAGGAATATTCAATTTTATTTTTACTACATTTTTATTAAATTCAAGGATCATATCAATCCCTTCTATTGATCTGCAACTATTTCAGATCCTTAACATACTCTTGTATACCAATTAAGTTGATTTTCATGTTTTTCTAACATGGTTTTCCCCATTATTGATCATTTTCCATGAATGATTGTCCAATTATAGTCAAACATCCATTATTATTCTTTTATCTCTCTTTTTCTTCACATTTTTCACTGGTAGGACCCTACAGTCTCAGTTCGATGTTGTCGAGCGGTATCAAGCCTGATCGGACCCCCGGAATCCGGATAAATCAACGAACAAGGTATGGATTGAGGAAACAAGGATATATACAGGATTTTTGAAGGTCTTAGAAGATATTTTTGACAATCATATATGTAATAATAAATGATGGAATAATACAGAGCATGTGCGGCCTGAGGCGACACGTATAGGAATTCGAGAAATAGGTTTTTGGTCACCAAAGGGTCGGAATCTTCCCACTGATTATAAATCCACTAGTCTTCGGATTAGATAGGTCTAGAATAAAATTGTAGTGTCCATATTTGAAGTATGTAACATTCATTTGGATTTATAGAAAAATCTTGAAAACACTCCGTGTACTGTGATGAACACACAGCATGTAGCCCCTTGGATGTGGCTGTTAGGGTTTTGGGAATTCGTAAGGATGGAACAACATGAATACCTCCTACATGTCACATATCGCATCCCCAGGTGGATGATCCACATGGAGAAACACATGGGAAGCTCTCTATGTAGGAGTATATTGACGGGAACATGGTTGTGTACCAAAGTACATGGCCATGTGGTAAAGTACATGGACACGAGATGGATACATGACCAAGCACACTGTGGGGACCCTGAGTGGTATGGGAACACCTTGTATTTCCCCAACACACTATGTATAATTACATGTTTGATGAACTATATACCACATGGGACATTTCCTGGTGAATGATCTGGACCACATGTCGTGTGATTCCCCTCACACATTGTGCACCCCTTGTCATATTTTGTGTAAATTTCAACCATTAATATCTCATTCGTTTGAACTCGAAGTTTGGCCCGCAACTAGCCTATCCGGAGTTGTTTTTTCATGCCAAAAATGATGGTTCCATATATTGTGGGTTTTGGGGTATGATTTGAAATGTTCTATGCATGGTGCTTGGTTAAGAGATGCTTTATGATGGTAGTGGTATGGTGGGATCACCAAAGGCCTCCTATAGAGTCTAACCCCCCATCAGCTTAGGTGTAGGTCCTCTATAGCTACATACCATGTGGGGCCTCCTATCGGATATGGTTCGGTCCCTTGGAAACTTTAGTGGAACCCCCTATTACACTAGGGCATGTGTCCTCGACCAATAGAGTGGAACCCTCCGTCATCTCGAGCATAGGTCCTCTATAGCTTCACACCATGTAGAACCCCCTTGTAGGATATGTTATGGATCCTTAGTGACTAGAGTGGAACCCCTATCACACTAGGCCATAGGTACTCTACCAATATAGTGGTATCCACCATCAGTATGGGCATAGGTCCTCTACAGCTACTTAATGAGTGGAACCCCCTAAAAGATAGGGTGCGGTTCCTCGATGACCATAGTGGAACCCCCCTATTGTACCAGGTCACGGTTCCTTTACCTATAGAGTGGAACCACTCATCATATATTTCATAGGTCATATACCTACTGAGTGGAACCCCATGTCATATTGGGTGTGGGTTCTTGTGACACTAGAGTGTAACCCTCCATCTGCATTGTGCAGAGGTCCTATATAGATATTTATAGAGTGGAATTCCCCTGACGCACTAGGGTGTAGGTCCTCTACATACAGATTGTGGCCCCTCGACTATGTGTCATACTAATGAAGTGTGGGCCTTTTCATAGTTACTTATGGGAAGACACATGAGATTTTGGGAATTTTTGATGGACTTTTGGAACTATTGGAGACTCTACTTCTTGGATTGATCTGTGAGGTGGAGATCCCCTTACTCTGTGGTTTGGTCTTCTTTAACTGTGCATATATATATATATACCTTCTGTATCCATACCTTTGTATTTTATTACACTATTTACATAATATAAGAAGATTCATGAGGTATTCTATGTTCTATCTATGTTTATCTTATCATGGTTGGATGACTTCACTCTCCTTTGGTTGGTGGAAAATACTCAACGTGTAGTTTATCTACACACTATTTTCAGTCCCTTATGTTTGGATGAGGTTACTTCCACTCTTGGTATAGTTTGAGCTATTATATTTCACTATATCCTAATTTTTATTTGTTATCTATAGTTTTTTATTCCTATTTTACCTCTTAATACTCCCCCTTTAGCTTTTGTGGCATCCAACTAGGTATATATATACTTACCCCAACATGGGATTTGTTTGTATGTGTTTTTTCATTTGCAGACAACAGACAGGTTGGTAGTGAATTCAGAGGATCTTAGGGATACATGGTATGTTGGACCACATATAGTGGTCAGAACTTAGAGATCAGGAGTTCTATTCTCTAAGAATTTTACATTCCATTTTTGTCAAGTTGGGATGTATTTCTAGTTGGGTGTTTATTTTTTCCCCTTTATTTTTCAGTTTACACTATTGTTCTCTTGTACTGTCTAGAGATTTAATATGAATTATTGTTTCCCAAGTAATTTTCATCATTTACTCTTAATATGTCTACACTTCAGTATTAAGATGGATATGTATTAGAATAGATGTACTTGGGAAATGACCTCCTTTTTTTAGTAATGCATTTAGTGCTGGTCATCGTCCCCTAGCCTATGGATGTGGGCTTAGGGAAGATGTGGCTCGAGGAACAACTTGGGTCAGGTCATGACATTCCATCCCATAATATTTTCTAATAACTCTATCTTCTAATTAAGCTTTTCTTACACAAAATCTAATCATTCCTATGACACTTAAATTTTTTACCTTTATCCCCCAGTTCATTTTTTTCTCAGAATATGTTCTGGGTGACACCCCAAAACCCACACCTATAACGCGAACATACTATTATAGCCACATCAAGTCCACTGATAGAATATATTAATTTTGTATAGCTAATGATGATTATTATGTCTATGTTAGATAAAATATGTAGAAAAATAAGTAATCACTATTATGAAATACAAATTTAAAGAAAAAAAATTTATGTAATAATTACACATGTTTCCCACACTTTTTCTAAGTTATCATCTTTTATTATCCCTTAGTTATTTACACATGTATTCTTATATAGCACGTGATGTGGGATGGAAGTGGATTTTGATTTTGATTCATCAATCTTCATTCAAACAAATGAACATAATTATGTTGTTATTTTATATCACATAAAAGTAGTACAGCAGATTCAAAATATGTTCCATAATTTTTCAAGTGAAGCATACCCCATCCTTGCTTTATGGTAGGGGTATGTTGGTTTTTATTCCTATTGCTTATTTTTAGCACTAAATTTTTGTTTCATTAATTAATAATTATTAATCAATGTGATTAATACATCTGATGTCTAAAAATGTTTCACCAATCACATTGTACTTGAAAAGATGCCATTTCGTGATAACTAATAAATAAATCCCATGATTGTTGGTTTACCAGGTATTCATACATTTTTGTTGGGTGTAGGCTTATTTTACCTTCAATATATTGAATACAAAAATTGGTAAGAAATGTGTAAAAGTATGTGTGAGCCTTTATAGAGATCATTAAGAAAAATTTAATATGGGGTTCATCTACTATAAATACACTATCAAATGGATAAATAAGAGTAATTCAATGTTTCATTATTATTTTTTAGTAAAATAAAGAAATTATATCAAAATGTTACAATAATATCATTCCAAATTGGTGTCTTAAATGAGGGCACAACATTATGCCACAAAAATTCATCAATCAGCATATGCATGCAAGTGGTGAGCCCAATGTAACAAATGAACATTCCCTTGATGGGGTTAAGAGGCGAGGAATATGCATTCCATCCAACCTTGAATTTTATTCTTTTGTTTCTCACCTTAATAATTTTTTCTAACACCATCATGATATGTTACTCCTTTTTTTACACTGGTTTTTCACCTTATACCATTTCCTCAGCTTCAAAATTTCCAATATGTTATTCCTCTAGATTGGTATAATCTGCATGTGTAGAAGGTTGGTGTTCCTTTATATTGGGAGCACCATCATTTTTGAGAATCTGGTTTTTCCTCATGATTGGGAGCATCGACATTTACAGATGTCATTATCTACAGAATTAGTTGAACATTTAATTTAGATTATGTAAATATAGTAGTTAACAGATAACAATATGAGGTAATGCAATGTATATTCCAAACATATAACCTAATTGTTGACCTCTTTTTCAAACATTAAGAGATTTAACCCCTCTATCGAGTATTCAGATCCATTTATTGTGTTCTCCTATGACATACAGGACATCCTCTACATTGGGATCACTATGAAATGATTACGATGCCTCAAGGAAACATTCATCCTTAATTGAATTAACAAATGACCGTTCACTGGTTTTGGTCAATAATAGAACAATTTAAAACTTTCGGTTTGTGGGATCTAAAATATAAAATACTCTTACTTTATATGATTCAATTATAAATGGTTCATCTTTGTACACTTCCCTACTAAAATCTACGTTCATGAATTGAAATTCATCTTTTTTAATAGAACTCATATTATCAAACAACTTTCATTGAAAATTGTGATTTTAATATTGTGTAATAAAACTCCCATATTTTTTTATGATGACAAAGTATGAAATATTTGCATAAATTGGATTTTGTTCCTTATTACTAGATACATGCATCGCTTCAGCCACAAGAGTAACTCCAAATTTTTCCATAGTATAATGTTAATCATGTTCATTTTTATAGAACATATGACAATTAATTATATAACCATTATAAGATAATACATGCACACTTGGTCCCCCAGCTAGCCATTGAAGTTGTTCTAAAATTTAATCTGGATTTTTAGACGACTCTTTAAAAATAATGTCTCAAAACCATCCTATAAAATTTTGTGTATTTTATATCCAACCTTCACTGATTAATGAATTCAAATATCTAATAATTTAATTATGGATTTCAACATATGGGTAAACCTCAAAAATGAAATGAAAAACATAAAGTTTCTCCTGCTCTTGATCTATCATAGAGATTTTGAAAACATCTATTCCAAAAATTCCTTCACCCAAACCCCTCCCAGAGTGGAGATTTTCATAGACCAATGCTTTCCACAGTAGACTGGTAGTCATTTTATAATTCAACAGCTTCCTCAACAACATATCACTCTATAGTACAACTTTCATTCTAAGTTTTATTTTACACACGCCCATTAATATATTATTATATTATTCAGTGGGGTACATCCATATATATTGTTCATGAACACATAGTTAAAAATCTATTACCATGTGGACCAGCAATCAAACTATCATATCAGATAATTCTAGAGGGAATAACATCTCCAATTCACATAATATGACAACAATTTCTTTTTCCATAGTTGGCAATTTCATTGGGTCTACAACATTGTTTCATATAGCTTTGAAAAAAGAAACATATATTGGTTAATGTATGATAAACATTATTGGAAAAAATACAACATAAAGATACATTCATTAGATCTTCCATCAAAACATAATATTCATATAATTTCAGACCCTTTAACTTTAAATTAGTTATTGACATGATATTCTTGATATTTTATGAATACACCACTAGAACCTTTACATCATTCATGAAGTTGAAAAACTGATATCTATCCTCTTTGTAAATAGTGTAGGAAACTTGAGGAAGAAAAGTGGGTTCTTAACCCTTCACTAGAGCCAACTCTTCATGTATTCGCATGTCAATCATGTCCAACCTATCCTTCATTCCATCTGTATTATTTATGGGTGAAATTAGTAATGTTTCAATGACACTATAACAAAAAAAAATTTACACATTCATGACATGAAGAAAAATCCTAATGTACAAACAATTATATTATGGTAATTCAAAAAAACTAATTTTTTTCCAAATATCATTCCTAAGTATTTTCGAAAAAGGTTTACCAAAAGCAGTGTCTATATATTTTACTTTCTCAAATAATTGATCACCTATTATTGGAGATGGTTTAGTTTGTTATTATAAACTCCCATCGAAAGATGTTATCCATTGTTGATACTTATATCTTCAGGGTATAAATCTATGATATCCAAGAAAAAAAAATCTTCAATGAATGTTTCATCCTAATTGGCTATGTATTTTGTTCACAAATGGGACACCCTTGAGTTACTCTAATGCTATATCATAAAAAAAATTCCATAATAATAGAATTTATTTATCATACTATAAAACATGGTTCTCAAAGTGAAATCTTCATTTATATAATAATACTAAAGCATAAAACCTAAATCCCACAATAGTTTCAAATATTCGATCAATGGAGACAAATAAACATCAATATCATTACTCGGTTATTTTTGTCCTGATATAAGCAGATATAACATAATGTATTTTTATTTCATGCATAACCCGGGTGGAAAGTTATAATTTATAAACATATTCATCTATGTATTGTGAGTGATTCTTGGAAAACCAAAATAATTCACACCATTTTTAGATAGCACAAGACGATGTATTCTCATCTCATTTCCAAATTCAGGATTCTTGTTATCCAATCTCTTCCACTAATTTGAATATTCTAGGTTACAACATTTCCCATATTTATTTATTGAATCGATATACCACATCAATTATATTTATGTCTCCTTAGTTGCATATAGGTTCCTAAACCTTGGAATTATTGGGAAGTATCCTACATCTTTCATAGGACCCAATTCATTATTCTTATATCATGAAGCACCACACTTTTTGAATTCTTTAAGTGCTTTTTGGTTCTTACAAAATAACATACAAGAATTTGGAAAGACATGTATTATTTTAGAGATCACACCCATTGAACATAGAATTCATTTAGGATTATATGTTCAGTAAGTAAGATAATTATCTTCTAGGATCTTATCATTTAAGAGAGAAAGTAGTTTAGTAAAACTAGTGTCACTTTATTTGTTTCTAGATTTTAAATTATACAGGTTCAGTATGGTTGACAATGTTTTATATTTAGTAAAACCAGTATACAATGGAATATTTTCACAACTCTTTAACTACTCATACAATTTTAAACAATCCCAAAGTTCATCTTCAACTATCAATGACACTTTCTCAAAACTATCATCATCATCATTCACACCTATAATAACATCCTTGATACAATCATCATTATTTTCCACACATCTAATCATATCAGTTCATACATTCAGTTTTTATCCATTTTTAGTCCAACATTTATAACATTGATCTCTTCCGTGACAGATCAAGTGTTCATACAACTCCTCTAGAAAAATTAGTCTTGAATAACAACTGCATATACATAGACAAAGGATTTGGGAAGGTTTATATACATGAGCTTTTGCAAACTTGATGAACTCTTTCACCCCATCTTTGTACTCTTTTGTCATACGATTGGAATCCATCCATTTTTTATTAATGTCTATCCTATTTGATTCAGTAAAAAAAAATTTAACAAAATAAATAAATTGTAAAAAATATTTCATAGAAAAAGTTCATCTTATGATTAAAATATTAGTGTAAGTTAAGATTATTTATTGTTGTGATTTTAAAGATATAATTTGGTTTATTTATGGTTATGATTTTACTAATGTGGGTTATCATTAATATTTTCTAGATTATATGAACCTAATATACCATCTATTGCACTAATTAGGGACCCAAGAGAGATGGATCCACTAAAAGAACCCAATGTAGAGGTGATCAACATATGAACTTTAAAAAAGATTTTTGAGGGGGAAAACAGATCATAAGTGATCACATACCATGATTTTAGAATATCATTAAATTTTAAAGACAAAAAGATTAGATAAACTTTAAACTAATACAAATATATTAATACAAAATTTAAAAATAAAAAAAAATTTGTTTAAACAAAAGTGGATTCATATACTCATTAAAATCTTTTACATAATCCAAATATGTATTTAAATGAAAAATATATATTTATAAAATTTTTTTAAAATATATTATAAATTATAAAAGTCTAAAATTAAATGGAATAATTTTAATGAATATATTTATATAGATTTACAATTTCTAATATATATATATATATATATATATTATTTATAATTATTGGTGTATAAATTGTATTAATTTTATAAAAAACTAATGATTAATGATTGTAATTAAAAATATTATTTTTAATATAAATTAATAATTATTTTTAAAATAATGCCATTAATTTTATTAATCTATACTTATATTCACAAATAATTATATGTATACATACAAAATTCTAAAATATAAATTACTAAATAAAAATTAATTGATAATTTAAGTGTTATAATAATATTTTTTTTAAACAATTTAATTACCCAAATTCTCAATATAAGTTTTTTTTATATATTCATTTAAATATTAAATGTGTCATTTTTTCAATTATTTATTTATATATATGATCATCTTTATTAACATATAGATGTCTGTGTGTGTGTGTCTAAATACCCAATGGCATGCGTGTGTGCGTGTGATAAATGAATTAAACACACACACATATATATATCCAATTATATACAATAAATTTAATATTAATTTGATTGTAATTTATATATAAAATAAACTATAATTAATTAAAAATATCTAAACATTTTTGTTTTGATTAATATTGTTAAATAAATATGAATAATTACTAATTATATATTAACATATATGATATCATTTGTATTATACATAAAAAATGTTCATATATATGTGTGTGTGCTTTTGAAGAACTGAAGGACATTGATTTCTATGTGTATAATAAGTGAACTCAACACATAAATGTCTATAATAATAATTTTATTCTAATTTATATATAAAATAAACTAAAATTAATTTGTAATTTATAAAAATTATTTTATTAATTAATATTATATTTTAGGCTCAAAAAGGGATTCAAAGAAAAAATACTATAAGTGGGGGTGCATTAAGGTATGGAACTTTTCAAACATAAACACATTTTCCTTAAACTCTCACTACCCAATATGATCTAAAGTTCACTATTAGTACCCTTGATTTCTTTTTTAGATGATGCTTTTATCGTTAATCATATCTAGTATTTGTCCTTTTTAATAAATGATTCAATGATCCATAACCCACTCACACCAATTGTGTCTAGTAGAATATAATCAAGGAGTAAAATATAATAAAATGATTTTTGTTTAGATCTCCCGCACTAGGCTAATTCAAAGAGCATACAATCAACAATGTGATGATGCACCAAAATTCACTGACATAAAATTAAAATATATATATATATAATTAAATATTACAAACTTATTCCATGGATGATGTTCCCAGCAATGTTGTATGAGGGGTAAATTTTGGGTGACCAGCAATTGTCAAAGGTGAAATGTCATATATGGCAAGTGTCAATCACCCGAATTTTCACACTCCTTACAAATGCATGAGGGAAGTGTCACAATGATCCAATACTTTGGTAAAAAATTAAAATTGCCTAAATAAAAACTAAAAATGTTAAAACCTTTGATATTGAATTTTAATTGGTCTTAGAGAGTGTTAGGAAGTGAAATGGAGAGCACACTGTGGTGAGAGAGAGTGCCAGCATGCACGACAGCAAGGAGGGAGAGTGAAGGTGACGACAACACGGTGGGAGAGCAGTGGTGAAGGCGATAGGGAGGGAGAGAGACGGTCCTCATGGGAGTGACATCAACAATGGTGGGTGGGAGAGAAAGGGATGGAGAGAGGCAATAGAGCACAGTGGTTGGGAGGGAGAGAAACAGATAGAGATAACATTGGTGAGGTTCCACATCCACAATTTCTTGAAGGAATGGATGAATCACAGACGGTTGGGGTTAAATTTTTAAATAGGCGTAAGGTTTTTATCAATTCTTCCAAAAAAAGATCTGATAAATATTGCTTTTATCAATTATACCAAAAAATGTTGATAAATAGGGCTTTTAACAGCGCTAAAATAATAAACATTAATAAAATAATTCTTTACCAAGGGTAGAAAATCCCTGATAAATGTTTAATAATATAGTTAAAAAATTTGAAAATTAAATTCCTATAATTATAAATAAATATAACTGTATATAATTTTAGAATTAGAGATAGTTGCAATTCGGAAAATTCTCTTTCTATCGCCTCATGGAGTCCATAACTGAATTGTGATGGTCTTTGCTAAGGAATGATATTTTTGATCTGAGGGATGTGTTTTTCCATAATCTGAAGTAGAAAAAAGTTGAAATTTCTTGGAATTGGGAGGATGAATTTTTGGAAACCCTGATTTCAACATCACTGACCTAAGAGAGGAAGCCCAAACCATGACATGGAATGTCGAGAAGGGATGATTCTTCTCTAATGTTGAGAATTATTTAAGAATGTTTACTTAAAATGGAACCCTCGACTTCGAGAAGGTTGACCATGTGATTATGAAATATCAAATAAGGGCATTTCAACACTTGATTATCACCCGGGTTATGTTGTTTCTTCCTGACAGACCATGGAAGATTCATGGGATTCACAGTTATCTCTCGAAAATTTGGGGTTTTGAATATTGGAGAATGACATCTATATGTAAGGGTATTTTTCATATCATTTTGCCTCCAGAATATCTCAGATCCATAGAATGGGGTGTGGAATTGTGTCTCTCAAGACCGGAACTCATAGGCTCTAGGATTAGGATCCATTCTTCAACCCCCAAAGATCCGGAACACAATTTATTAAGTCTAGTTCTCGATAAAGGGTCTAACATGGTTCTTACAGCACTAAAATATCATTTGGTAAATTTCCTCAGTCATGGGAATCATCATCAAGTTTGACAAAGAGACTGGGAATGAAAGGATTGGTCACTTTGTCAGGGTACTCATTGAGGTTGATATTCTTTCTCCAATTACTGAAATAGATATTTTTGTGTCTAGTGGGTTTATAATTTAAATATAAATTGCTCTTTAGAAGCTTCTTGAATGTTTCTCTAAGTGAGAAAACACTGACCATATTGTTGGAAATTATCATAGGAATCTAAAGTTTAAATTTTTTAAGAAGATGGATCACTCGATTGACCATTGTAAATTCAAGAAACAACTCCATCTAGAGAAAAATTATTTGAAGAATGATATATCAGACTTAGGAGTCATGGATTCTAGGATTGCACCTGTTGGAATTGGTTAGGACCCTGGGGATCATAGTGTTGGGATACATCCTTTATTTTATGCAATTGTAGCTAGTGGTTTGTCAAATATTGTGGCATACCATGCTGACCATAGTCATGTAAAATGTGTCAATCCAAGTATTATTGTGTATAAAGGTGGGTTCCCTCCAGCATCATGGGTAATTCTCCCTCTAAGGACCAGGGTGTGGGTTTGATTCCTACTGCACATCATAGGATGTTGAATTTTGGACTAACTTCTATTCAGGAGGCCCGTGCTGGGTCTTGGGTAGGTATTGTTGACGAGGAAGTGAGGTAGTTTGTAGGGAACATGTTTCAGCCTAAAGGATTATTACTTTTCAATCATATGTCAATTTCTAGGGGAGAAACCACATGTAATCAATGACTCATTCCTATCGTAGGTGGTGATGAGTATAATATGTATGTATTTTATCCTTCCACGTAGGATCCATAAGTGGTTGTCTCAAATTGTGGGTATTCCTCCAATGATGAAATAAATGCTATGGATTTGTTAGAAGATTCCCACTTCAATGATGGTGAAAACAATGGGAAAAGGGGATCTTCTTGGGCGATCTATTCATTGTAAATAAAAAAAAAAAAGGAGGTGGGAGCATGTCCACTTTTTTTAGGCATTTTTGTAATCATTTCTGGATAATGAGACTATGAATAAATGTGAAAGGCAAGGGGTGAAATCAGTTGAAGTTGTGGGTGCATCCATAATGGAAGCCTCTGACCCCCACCTCCCCTCCATCTACGAATGGTGGGTTTACCAATCCCTCAAGTTGGAGTGCTAATAGTTTTGATAATGTGGAGTGGTCTTATCAACCCTATTTTATTGAAGTAATGAAAAATTCATATGAATCTTTTGGAAATGCCTCATATGAGTAATTTGATATTTCATAGGAAAAAACACTCTAGTAGCATACCTCCAATGGACCAGGAAGGTGAAAGGACAACTGAAGACCTTAGTAAGGAAGCAGTGGAATAGTTTTTTTACAACTTTAAGTCAGTTTTTATATGATGGATATGGATGTATTCATTTTCAATGACTATTGACCAGTTTAGAATTTGTTATCAGTAAACATTGAATATATATTCTAATCCAATCCAGATATGGACTTTATTGAACTGTCTTAGAAATTTAGGATTTTCTCCAATCCAAAGGACTTATCTGAATTTTCATTAAATGAAGAATATAATTCCCCCACAAATGTCCAATACATGGTTGAATGGTCAACATCCAAAGGGAAAAGGAAGATATCCTAGGAATTTGGGATCTAGAGTGACTTGCAATGATTGACATAATATATTAGGAATCTTTACTTATGATGTCACTAGTATAAATCTAGATTTTAACAACACTAGTAAAAGGGATTTATCAGTGCTATAGCAATGCTAATAATTCAAGCAATGTTAAAGGGTTGGCTTTAATGGTGCTCGTAAAAAGCACTGATAAAGGCCCCCTTTAACAGCAATAAAAAACACTTATAAAGGGGGCCATTATCCCTTATTTTTCTTATCACTAATAACAGGGGCCTTTATCAGTTATTTTTTTGGCACTGTTAAAGGTGGCCTTTAATAGTGTTAAAAATCACTCATAAAGGCCTCACTAATAAAGGGGGATACATTTTTTTGTTCGAACCCGCCACACCTTTTATTACTGATCCACACTCCCTTTATCAACGCTTATAGGTTCTCCCTCCCCCTTTTATCATCTCTTTAGATAATTCCACTCTCTAGCATGCACCCTTACCTCCAGCGAGTATCAAACATAATACCTTCAGCTCCTACGCACATGCCTTTTCCACCACCCTATATTGTTTTGTTTTCCATTTTATGATATATCTATATATTTATAGATATATATTTATCGTTACATTTTTATACATATATTTATAAATATATATATATATATATATATATATTTAAATACATATATAAAATAAGTGTTTTGTGATTATAAATACATATGTGTGTGTGTGCTTATATAAATATAATTATACATATTTATATTTATTTACATATTTTATATAATTATATTTATATACTTATATTATAATATATATCTCTTATTCAATACACACACACACACATATATATACACACACACACATTGTATGTACATTAATTTTAATGGTATATAAATATTCATATAATTTTATGTTAAACAAAATATATATTAGTTTTTATTTAGATAAGGATCGTATATTGAGAAAAATATTTTATGTGTAAATATTTTTAAATATTTATTTATAAAATTAATTTTTTTTATGTGTGAATGTATTCAAAATATGTATATTTATATATATATATATATTGTATTATAAATAACAGTACAACATGAAAAATAACAAAACATAAAAACCATAATATCAATATGAATGTAATACGTGGGAATAAATTAATTTCCCACTAAAAAAAGAAAACATTACCCCCTTAATCAAGGCTAAAAATCAATCAAATGTTAAAAAGCTGGGGTATCCTGACTAAAAACTCAGTTTTAAAGGCCTTCTAGGCCATTTTTTGACTCGAAAAGTGTAATCGGTGTTCCCCTAAGTTAATATGGCATAATTTTCATCACAATATATTATTTTATATATGATAATGCTCATATGGACACCCATATCAAAATTTATGCCTGTTTGAAGTTTGACTTATGTTTTGAACTTATTTTATAACTTTTATTGGTTTTTTTATTTTATATATCTTAAAATTGTTATTAAATGAATATAAATTCATAATTATTATAAAATTATTAATTAATAATATTTTTTAAAATTTATTTATAATCAATTTTCACTAAATATCATATATATTTACTGTAATGCCTATTTAGCCATATCAAAAACATATTTAAAAAATATATTATATTTATATAAATATATATTATATTTATATAAATATATTTATATTTATATACTTATATATTATTTTAAATGGTATATATATATATATATGTTACATTTATCAATGCTTTTTTGTTAGCGTTGATAAAGGTCTGCAGGGTCCTGAAAAATTTGCAAAGGAAATTTTCCCCAAATCACCCAAAGAATTGGGCCAAGTAATCAATGAAGGGACACAAACAGGACCGGTCCGCGAACCGGTCCCATGGAAGCGCAACGTGGCCAGGCCCTGCAAGGCACCCCCTCCGCGAACCATTTTCATTCGTGAAATGGAGGTGGAGAGCCTCCGTGGTCGCAAGGTAGGATGGGTGCCAGTCCGGTTCCCAATCACAAACCGCCCCAACCGCAGATCGCGTCGACCGGTTCAAGATGCACCCGATGTCATTCGCGGAATAGAGGCAGAACCTTCTGCAGCTGTGGAGCACTCCCTGAGTTCGCCTTGATGAGGGGGGGAAGTTTTCAATACCCACCGCGAATCGCGGATTCACCAAGTCAGCTGTGAACCGGGTATTTGGTTATGGGCCTCCGCCAAAGGTGTTGCGTGGACACAGATACATCCCTTTCCCCACTCTATAAAAGGAGACCAAGGGGGAAAGAAAAAGGGAATCGGAAAATTGGGATTGGAGAACTGGAATTGGATTTGGAGGGATTGGAGATTCAGAAGGAGATCCGTTGAAGGAAAGCGTCAGATTTCACGAACCGTGAAATTCCCATCTGCAAACCACAACAGGTATATAAATTAACAAGGAATTGTAAAATACATAATAATTTGGTGAACCGCGAACCTAATATAACAAAAACAAGAAATACTGCAAACCATACCCCCTCCGTGGATCACTTCCCCACGGACCAGGGAGTTTATGCCTCCTTTCCCATCCGTCGCACCGCGTAGTACTCTCCTATGTGGATGAAGCCCTGACCGACGAACCTCTGACCAGCACCGCCATTGGCTATCGCTGCCCGCCTGGAACCCTCCGCGAACCACTCTGGTTCGCGGATTGAACTCAAAGACGCGAACCACCCTGTTTCACAGGACAGCAATCAGTCTACAGACAACCCTGGTTCGTGGACAGCTTCTCCAGCCACGTGGTGCTTCCCCACGTGAATGGTGCCACCACCCATACCTATTGGTGGCTCACCAAATAATTCGGTGTCCTCATTTCCCGGTCCTGGTAAAATCCTTCCGATCCAGCCAAATCCTCCATGACTCCCTCATTTGCATATTCATTGGCCCCGAGCCAAGGCCTCCTCCAAAGCCACCAGATCTGCGTGGTATAACATTCAGGCACATCAGCGTGCCATTTTGAGTTCACATACCCATGATAAACCGGGGAAAAGGGTTTTCCCCAACCCTTGAGTAGATTCCCAAAGTATTCTTGGGTTCACATTCCCACTGAAACATGGAGTCTGAGTTCGGGAATCCCCTTTCTGCCCCTCCACTTGTAGAGGGTTCCTCGGAGATGGTAAAATAGCCATCAGAAGGAATCCCTCATGCACTGCAAGAGAAGAGAGGGGCATAGGAGCACCCCCTTTCCCTCTCCCACCGGTCTTTGTCACCTCAGGCATCAATCTTAGAGTAAGCCCCAACCTTACGGGCATCCATCTCGGAGTTTTCCCTGACCTTATGGGCCGCCTTCACGTGTAAGCCCCACTCCACTTCTCACGGACGCACCTTTCGCGATGTGATCCTCTGGTCCCTGTTGCCTCTTGTTTCTCACACCGATCATGAATCACGTGGGCTTAGAGTAAGCATCGACCATGATATCCTCTTATGGGCCTCCTCAGAGTGTAAGCCCAAATCCATCACCATGGGCCTCCTCCGAGTGTAAGCCTCAATCCATCACCATGAGCCTCCTCATAGTGTAAGCCTCAATCCATCACCATGGGCCTCCTCAGAGTGTAAGCCCTAATCCATCATTCCGGGCTGCCCTAGAGCATAATCCCCAAGCCAAAGAAAACTATGGGGACTTTGATCCATGCCAAAGCATGGTACATAAGAAGCCTCCATGAGGTTCAAGCCCACCACTCAGTCGTTTCTTCACGTCGAGTTCCACCCTCGTCCAGCATTACGTTAAAATGTGCATCTGAACTATGTGGACTTTGATCCCTGCTTCCTAAGAAGGGTACGTAGGAAGCCTCCATGACGTTCAAGCCCAGAAGTCAGTCGATCTGATCATCTCCACATCAGTTCACCACGCCACTCCTAGTTCTGCCTCAAGCGAGTTCCAACCCTTCGAGGTCATTAATTCAATGAGGGATGGTAAACCTCGGGAATAAATGATTCAAACCCCCTACATCCAATTGACCATTTCCAACCAGGGTTGAATTAGTGGATACTATATTTGGGTATAAACTAAAGATTGACGAACAAATTAATAAGTCTTAAATCTATAAGAGAGTCCCAGAACAGGCAATAATTCCCCCCCCCAAAAGGGTGTGATGAGCCCGACTTCCCATCCTCTCAACCAATGTGAGTTCTTAAGAGTCACTGGTCAGACCATTCGACGAATGCCTACCTTTGGAAAAAAGGTCCATCAATCATTGGATACAGAGTCATTGGGCGTTTCGTGGCCGAAAACCAGAATGAAACAAAAAATGGTGAACCCGACGTGAATCTTTAACCAAACATGACGGATTTAACCTAATCTCACCCTATGCCCCCTTATACTCTCAAGGAGAGCTAAGCAAGGTCGTTAATTACGAATGGGATCATGAGATGCTACTTTGACGGGTTTGATCTGTGTACTTGTTAAAATTTGTTACAGGTACCTTCAGAACTCCCTTTGATCAAATGGCATCGCAAAGGAACTCACAAATGTGCGCTTCCAAAAACGCAAGGATCAGACATCCTCACCTACGGAGGACCCTGTCACCCACCCAGTGTCTTCAACGCTGGGTTTTGGATGTGCTGATCTTAGAGTACCATGTGAATGGTACTCTCCAAATGGTGGAGGTGGACATGCACGCCCTCCAATCCGTCAAGATTTGTCAGTCGCCTTCCCAGTAGCAGCCACAAAGGCAGATCCAGACAGCCCCTGTCGCTGTGTCCAACCATTTTGAGAGTCTATCCCCCGAACGGGACAATGCATAACTCCCTTATTGTAGGGAGGAGAATGAGGTCAACATTGAGGACTTCATCCCTGTCGATCGGGGGTTCCGCTCTAAGGCCCCCACTAGAATTATTCATCACGGTCATGCCACAACTCAAAATCTCCGCGCCAAGGAGGATGTTTCCCCGAGGATTCAGGCCCACGCTCCCTGAGCTCCAGCCCCTCGGACCGCCTGACGAGGGCAGAAGACGTACAATCGGGGACCGGTCATCACCCTGGTCCCTGAGGAGGAGCTCTGCTGCCCAGCCACAGAGACGTACCATGAACAGGAACCTACACATTTTCGATCCCCCCAAGCCCGCCATCCAGACATGGTGGCATCATATGAGCCAGCGTGCATCCCCGCCGAGCTCCATCAAGCCCTTCGATCACATAGGATGGCACTTACCAGGTAGGAACCTCTCCCTGCCCAGGGTTGTGAAGCCCACCAGCTTGACGTGGTGGCGACCTGACACCTTCAGGAGCAGCTCTTGGTGGTTCCTTCAGATGCCCGCCATCCTGATATGGTGGCGATCAACAAATCCCGCCACCCAGATGGGGCAGAAAATCATAGGTGGGTACGTATCCCCGCCAACAAAGGCCACTGACTCGATACGGTGGGAAATCAATATATGCAGGGCCATCTCCCTATGGATGCAAGTAAAGTCCGCCACCCCGATGTGGTAGCAAACAGAGAGAGAAACCGGCGTATCCTGGTACAGGGGAAGTTTCGTTCACCTACCCCGACACCGGATAATTGTCAGTACCCACTGACCACTAGAGGACCATAGAAGGATATTCTTAATCTGATACCAGAATGGGCCTTCATACCCATTACAGCCAAATATGTCTCTTTACATATCCTGGAAATGATGGAGGAGCAGGTATCGATCTCAGATCATATCTTGCAAACTTGCTAGAATGTAATTGCATCAGCAGCAATAGCAAGGACTCGGGCTCGTGAGGCTGTCTCCCCAATTGAGGTGACTCATATAAGAGATGATATAGCCACATTGGAGCAGATATACATCCCTACTTCTGCTCAGGTGGGTCGCCATCTATATTCTGTGACGCAAGGGAAACCGGATCGAGCAGCTTCACTCGTTCCAACTAGGGGCCACCCGTCCATCACGGTGGATGCTCCAGAGCTGGCATATATCCCTACTAAAAGCCAGGATGTTCTTCAGCGTATCCCGGAAGCATCACGGGACCCAATTAGACAGGGACCCAAAGGTGGTGAAGGTCGTTGTCAGCAGTAGACAGTCCCTACTGTCCACAAAAGGGTGCCTCGAACGCGCCGAAGGTAGCCGGAAAATAAAGATTGGGTTCATAACTCCGCTCTACTGGAAGCTGGGGTTCCCATTGCCTGTAAGCACACATTCAAGGCTTAGAACACTGCCATACCATTACCGTATTATTGGAGCGGCAGCAGCACTTACAAAGGTCCTCCCTGCAATGGTGCTACCAGCAGCTCTGAAGGTCCTCCCCAGAGCACCTGTGGGGGCCTCCATGCAGGCATATAACCCTCGGTCACAAGAGCTTCTCTCTTTATGTGAGTCACGGAAACCCTCCACGTGACCAGAAGATCGAGCAGCAGGAAGGTCCTCCACTTTCTGTGGTCCACCCTGAAGGTCCTCCCCAGAGTATACACTACAATCACTCTCCATGTTGTGGGACCACAGATTGTGAGGGTAGTCCTCGCTATCATAGTCGCCACTATGGAGGTCCTCCCCATAGTGACCTCTCATCAAGACAAGAAGGTCCTCCCCTTGTCATAGTCTGCCCTGAAGGTCCTCCCCAGGGGTTACGCTGAAACGGAACTCCACATAGTCGGGCATCAAATCATTGTGGTAGTCCTCTCCACCCTAATAAAGGAGGTCCTCCCCATAGAGACGTCAAGCAATGAGAAGGGCCTCCTCTCATTGCGGTACATTCTGGAGGCCCTCCTTAGAATGTATCCCGCAGATATTCTCCCTGCGGTAGTAGTAATGGTAGTCCTCACCAATGCAGCAGCTCTGATGGTAGTCCTCGCCACCACGACTGCCATTGCGAATGTCCTCCCCGAATTGGCCCCGAGCAACAAGAAGGTCCTCCCTTTGTCGTGGTGTGTCTTGAAGGTCATCCTAAGGATGCACGTCGAATTCCAAGCCATGATGGTCATCCTCACCATGATGATAGTTGTTGCGAAGGTCCTCCCCATAACAACACTACGCATCCAGAAGATCCTACCCTTACTGCGACACGCCTTGGAGTTCCTCCTCAGGTCGTGGACTGCAAAAGTCCTCTATGCAGGGAAAAATCAAGCAATAATGGAAGTCCTCACCATTATGGCCACCATTGTGGAGGTCCTCCCCGTGATGACATATTATACCGACAGTAAGGTCCTCTACCTGCCAAATTAAGCGTCGAAAATCCCTCGTATGTTGAGGATCTCTGAAGGATGGTATCGATCATGTCAGACTCCCAGTTTGTCTCCAGCAACACCCTTATTCGATCGGGAGTCATTCCATGGCCGTGTTCATCCTCTGAACCACCTCAGAATCGCCCACATAATGACTCAGCACCCACCAGTCCCACTGGCTTCGTCCACATTGACAGTGAGCACCTCAGTTGGGACAACCAGGTAGAGGAATCACTGGTAGAGGAGTATGCCGATATGCTGCACCTAAGGAAATGACTAGCCATGAATGAAATACCAGTTATGTTTTGGCCCACGGCCACCTCTCAGTACGACATACCCAGAGAGTTATCGAAATAATGCATGCACGACATCCACCATAATATATGGATGACCCTCTGCCAGCTGAAATCAAGCTTCCTGGCCTATGATGGGTATGTAGACCACGTCAAGAGGATAGGGTACCTCCTGCGTCACATTGACCTAGAGGCCCATCCTATAGCACGGCAATAGTTCCCCGAGAAACGTAAAGGAAATATGGACGCAGCTTGCCTCCGTACACTGCACTAACTCTGCCGCCTCATCGTCGGCGCTCTGACGGGAGTCCATATCATGGGATGGGGGGAACACTGAGCTCTTCATTTCACTCCACTCCCTTCCCAAAAAAACCTGTTCAGTATGGTGTCTTGCAACTTTATCATGGCAAGACGGCAATCGAGTGGAACCCCTACTCAGTAAAGGAAACACACCCAACAGCGTCGGGCCTTGAGTAAGTCCCGGAAGCATTAGGCCCGGTGGGAACAATCCATTCAAGAACTCCTGAATCAGGCCACCGATATCATACAGCAGGACTCTCTCCTAAGAGAGTCCAATCAGTGATCTTTTCTTGCCTCCCCAGAAGGGACTAATCTAGAAGGGAATTTGGCACCAAATCTGGTTCACTCCATGATGGGGGCATGTGAGATCAGGCAGGTCGCGATAGTCGCAGCCACTGTCGCAATCCAGGGTCAACCCCAGCCTGCAGGGATGGGGGCGTTTTTAACAACAAATGCCCTCGTAAGTCCAATAAAACTGAGAAGAGACTCAACGTCCAGGGAATGGAGCCAACCCCAGCCCTCAGGGCTGGGGGAATTATTACCCCCTCAACAATAACTTCCCCATGAGATTTGGTATTCTCTCATCGAGGGAGGATATTCAGAAGAGGAGGTTCTCATCCTATCCTTTCATTTGAATCAGCATCCCCTCTGAGAGGAAGGTGCATTGTAAGGTCACATCAAAGAACTCTCCGCGTCACACTTCGTCAAGAAGTATGAAGGCAATCCCAGGTCATGAAAGGGAAGGGTAGCTGAAGAGGTAGGAGATCCTCCTCCTATTTGGAAGGTGACTCCCCCTCCACCTCGCAATATGCGTTCATCAATGCTATAGAGGCTAACCCTGCGGGTGAAACCGAAGAAAATGAAAATACGGACGGATCGGGAGACGACGGTTCTGGTCAAGCTGTGACTCACAACGAACCCCCAGGTGTGCACACCCGGAACCAGAGGGACGCTTTAAATATGGCCGACCCTTCAGCTAACCTCCCTCCACCTACCCTGTGAGCTTCCAACAAGTATAATAATAAGGGAATAGTTACCTTTAACCCACCTCCTTCTCTTGACAAAAACAAGACACTCACGCTCGAAGAGAGATTCGCTCAGCAGGAAGATGAGATTAAAGAATTGAGGCTGCTTAACTTCGAGCTGCTCTAGAGGAACTGCCTTATTGAAAGTGCGTCCCAAGAAGAGCCACATCATGCACTACCAGAAAGTGCACCTCAAAGGCTAAGGTTTTCCCCGACAAACGAAGCATGATCAGGGCTCCTGCCCAATGAGGCACCTAGTTCATCCAACTACATTAATGTGGATGATGAATACCAAGATTTCCCTCCACTTATGAGGAAACTAGAGAAAGTATGCCCTAACCCTCTGAGGGTACCCCGAACGGAATATGTACCCATGGTGCCGGCCAATCTGGATCCTTAGGGAATGTCTCGGGCTACGCCTGCCCAGGACTGGGCCCAATAGGATGTAAACTAGGTACTCACCAACACCATCAAGGCACTAACAGATCGATTGGAAGTGATGGAAGGTCGACATGCTCCGATACAGTCGAAGAGGAAACCCTACCCATATTAAGTGACTAACACACCACCTCCACCCAATTTTGAGAGCCCTGTATTCCCCATCTTCAATGGATCAGGTGATCCGGAGTAGCATTTGATGCACTACGCATCCTATTGCAACCCTCTGATGGGGACTCTGGAACAATAGGAAGTAGTGAAACCCAGATGATTAGAATGGACCTTGCAAGGATCTGCCTTAGTATGGTATACGAATCTACCGGCCCAGCCGAAAAAGAGTTGGGAGGACCTCAGGCAGTAGTTCCTGTGCCACTTCAGCTCAACGCTGCCTAAAACAACGGTCAGCGATCTCATGAACTGCAAGAAGAGGGAGAACGAGAGGGTCAAGATTTCATCACCAGATGGAAAGGTCTGACCTGTTCTCTTAATAGTACAATGCCTCAATATGATATTCTAGCCATATGCATCGATAATCTTAGAGATGAGCTCCAAACACCGCTCATACCGGTGGAGTGCACCACAGGCTTCCGCCATCTCTCTGCCATTTCCTAGAGAATTTAGGAATCCCAACAGCGGACTAACTCAATGTCCCGAATAGCCTCACAGGATCCCACGAAAAGGGCCCCTAGAGCTGAAGCAACCACTATCACACTCAAGCCGGCCCCTGTGCCCACTCCACTGCTCAGGCCTCCACAAAATCGTCAAGGGCCCCCTGTATATCAACGGCCGCCTCTACCTAAACGGGACTACCAGAGAGGACCGAAGCGAAAACAGTTTCAGGAATGAAGAAAAAAAGTATACTCATTCTGAGACGATCAAGTTCATGGCTACTTCGTTGCCGCCATGAACTGCAACTTGCTCTGCCTCCCGGAGCCAAGGAAACCTAAAGAAGTCAGCCGCGATGAGAGCCCAGAATACTACCCATACCATCGGATGTTGGGGCACAGTATCCGAGAATGCTTCATCTTCAAATACATCCTACAGAAGATGGTGGACTCCGGACAGGTCGATCTGGGACCACCCCCAGCACATGTGGAATGTATCTTTACCGCTGACTCTGACAAAGAGGAGGGGTGGAAGAAAGTCAGCAGCAAGCAGGGGTAGAAATTTGACAACTGGATGAATCAGAAGACTATCAACCGAGCCCAGGGTATACTCTGAGCACAACTACAGCAGCCAGTGTTGCCACCAACAGCCCCTAGATCTGTAGAGCCGACTGCATTGGCCTCACAATCTGCAGCAAGCCAGTCATCCGGGCAGAGTCGAAGGAAGAAACAATCGCCAGAGGAGCAGTCCTAAATGGGGCCAATGTTATCCACGACCTTGGTAGATTATATTCCCTCGAATTTGGTTCCACAGGCACTAACCCACCAAATGGAACCGTCAGGGACAACCGACCAAGTTGACCTGCCAGAGGATGAAGAGCCAATCATTGGTTCTATAAACATCATCCATCTCATGGAATCATTACCTGACAAAGGGTATGATTTCAAACTCGAGTTCCCTGCATGAGGTACCGGGAGGAGGAACGGTAGAGGTAGAGGATACTAGGGGGGGCGCAGCCACGGCCGAAACCAACCATACGGTTGGACCATGGCCCAAACCGTAAATATTGAGGAAACCCGTGAGAGATCCCTTCAACGGACTCAGCGGGAGAGGGAATTCCCATCCACTTACACAAGTAGCCACTATGGCCCTGTTGTTCTGCGATACCCACCAGAGGAGGAGCAAGTTTCTGGTCGCCTAGTGCGCACAAACAGACCGGCCAGGCCAAGTCCTCAAAACGCAGGAACACCATTGACATCCGTCCCCGCGGCCTATCCCTCCTCGTCAAATGCTCTAGCTCTCAAAGTTCCCGCTAGGACTCTCCTACCAATGGAGAAGCGTCGACCGTTGGAGAAAAAATACGACATCCTTAATCATCTGGCTTCAGTACCAGCCATGTTGTCAATCCTGGATGCCCTGAGTTTGTCAGCCGACATTAGGGAGGCTCTTATCAAAGCTTGGATCATCCCCTAAGATTTTCAAGCCGAGGTAGCTACCGCCAAAATTTATAGGTCAGAGACTGACCTGTCTGAATGAAATGCAGTGATTTCCTTCACCGATCAGGACGAAGTTGCCATCATGAAAGGACACATCAAACCGCTACATGTGTCTGACATGCTGAATGGTATTGAGATCCGGAAGTATTTATAGAAAATTGCTCTGGAGCTAACCACCTTCCCCTACGGACACTCCGTATGTTGGGCTACAGTGAGGATGATCTAATTCACTCAGCCACAACATTTTTGGGTTATTACAAGAGTGAGTAGAAACAAATGGGATAGATTAATCTAAAGACCCATTTTGGTGACCTGGTAGCCTACACGGAATTTCTGGTGGTCTGGCAGAGCACAGCATTCAATGCCCTGCTGGGAAGTCCATGGCTCCATAAACACATAACCATTCCTTCAACCTACCACCAGTGTATCAAGTACTGCATCAATGGACAAAGAGGGAGGTTGAGTGTCAACAAGTCCCCTTTCGAGCTCTCCGAGTCACATTACATCGATGTCAGGTTCTAGAGAAAAATAAAAAATAAGCCTTTGGTTGATAGCGTCGACTGGATCCCCACTTCAAATGGCCTGGAAATGGTTCCTGACAACCCCCATAGGGGGCTTGGCAGAGATTATGTCCTAGACATCAACCACGTGGAGGGTAGGAGTTCACGTCCAGACACACACTCGGATGTCCTCATGACTTCATCCATAACGGTCGAGTGTGACAATGTGGGAACGTCCGCTGACCCTCAATCGGGGGGTGAAAGCTCGAGCAAGGATGCCCATGACACCTCACTTCCTGACTTCCAAGAGCTCGTGTTGAGAACTCTTTCCTCATCAGACCAAGAAGATGAGGATTTGCAAGAAGAAGAGGGGGAAGATCTCAAGGATGCACCTATTGCATTTGAGGAAGGTATCTCCACCACTGTGGACGAACTCAGGGAAATAAACATGGGTATTGAGGAAGACCCGAGGCCCACTCTCATTAGCGTGACCATGTCTCCCAAGGAACACGAGGTATATACCTCCTTTATAAGGCAACACCGGGATGTCTTTGCCTGGAATTACACGGAGATGCCGGGACTCGTTCCCGATGTAGCGACACATCACCTGTGTCTTCCAGAAGACCACTGAGGCTACAAACAGGATGCCAGAAGGACGCACCCCTCACATGCTGCCAAGATAGAGGCTGAAGTCGATAAGCTCCTTAAAGCAGGCTTCATCAGGGAGGTCAAGTACCCCATTTGGTTGGCCAAAATCGTCCCTGTCTAAAAAAATAATGGGCAAACCCGTGTCTGCATTGACTTTAGAGACCTTAATCGGCATTGTCTGAAAGATGACTTCCCGGTTCCAATCACCGAGTTGTTAATTGATGCAACTACCGGGTATGAGGCTCTATACTTCATGGACGGCTATTCCGGATATAATCAAATCAGAGTGGCCTGAGTAGACGAAGAAGCCACTGCCTTCAGGGACCCTTAAGGGGTATTCTTTTATAGGGCCATGCCCTTTGGTCTCAAGAATACTGGTGCCACATATCAGCATTCCATGCATCGGATCTTTAAGTCATTCCTAGGGAAATTCGTTGAATGTTACGTGGATGAATTAGGGGTCAAGTGCAGATAGCACTCGGATCACCTGTCAGACCTTGAGACCGTATTCAGCAAGCTATTATAGCATAGCTTTAAGATGAACCCCTTGAAATTCTTCTTTGGGGTTACCTCAGGGAAATTCCTTGGCTTCGTAGTACGCCATCGCAGCATAGAAGTCGACCCTGAGAAGATGAAGGCTATCCTGAGCCTACCACCTCCCTGAAATCTCACCGAGATGATGGGATCCCAAGGACACCTAGCCTATATTAGGCGGTTCATAGACAACCTGGCAAGAAAATGTTTGTCCTTCACCAGGTTAATAAAGAAGGGGGTCACGTACCAATGGACGAATGACTACCAAGAGGAGTTCAACAACTTGAAGAAGTACCTCATAAGCCCACCAGTTCTCAAGACCCCGGTCGAAGGAAGGCCTATCATTGTATATGTGACGGCCCTAGAACGGTCATTGGGAGCCTTCCTCGCACAGAAGAATGATGTCGGCAGCAAAAACAGTCTCCATTACCTTAGTCGAACCATGACTGATGTTGAGACTCGATACTCAAATATCAAGAAGAGCTGTCTGGACTTGGTCTTCGTGATTCAAAAGCAGCGACATTATCTGCAACATCATGAGGTCCATTTTATCTCGCGGAGTAAACCTCTCAAGTACATCCTCAGTCGCCCGATTCTAACCGGACGCCTATCCCGATGGGCGGTCATCCTGCAACAATTCGACATCTAGTTCGTGCCTCAAAAAGCCATCAAGGGCCAGGCATTAGCAGACTTTCTGGCAGAGCACCCTTCAACAGGGACCACTACACCGGAAGCTGAACTACCTGATGAAAATATCTTTTCAGTTCAAGAGGAGGTCCCATCATGGGAAATGTACTTTGACGGCGCATCCCAAAGCCCCACCGGGAAAAGGATAGAGGATCCCATATTCAACAATGTGGGTTTAGGGATAATACTCGTGTCCCCAGAAAATGTAGTTTTTCCATATTCCTTACACCTATCATAGGGATATTCAAACAATGAAGCGGAGTATCAAGCCCTCATTGCAGGCCTGGAGCTCACACTCCAGGAACAAGTACAACACCTTAAGGTAAAAGGTGACTCAAAGCTGGTCATCAAGCAAGTCAATGGTGACTATGCTATTAAAAAAAGAGGAGTTGATCCCCCTGTTTGACCTTTTATGAGGTCTAATGGATGATTTCTCCATAGAACTATCATTGACTTAGATTCCCTGGTCCCAGAACACTTAGGCAGATGCATTATCCAATGCGGCCACAACCCTAGCCGACCCAGACTAGGATGAAACGGTCATCAGTATTGCTCACCGTCGAATGGTATTGCCATTTGTTCAAGCTAAGACGGAAGAATTACATGATGTCAGTCCTGTCCCTAAGCCATATTCTCCTGCCACCAGCTGAATGATCCCCAATGTGAACTACCTTCAAAGGGGAGAGCCTCTATCAAAAAGGGCTAAACGAGAGAAAATACGGAGAAGGGAAATCAATTTTTTCCTATATGGTGGCTCGGGCCAGCAAGAGGTCCTCTAAAAACGAGGCATCGATGGAGTGCTCCTTAGATGCATTTACAGAGAAGAAAATATTGCCGTCATGAATGAAGTACATGCAGGAGCGTGTGGAGCACATCAACCGGGGACCATGCTTTCCCATTAGGTTTGAAGGCTTGGGTACTACTGGCTCACAGTTGCACAAGACTGCAAGCATTTTACCACAAAATGCCGCTCATGCCAGATTCATGCCAACTTCATACACCAGCCCCCGGAGTTACTTCATCAAGCTAAGTACTCCTGGTCATTTTCCATCTGGGGGATGGACGTTGTGGGACCATATCCTCCCGCCATGTCCAAATAGATGAAGTATATCCTCATGGTGACTGAATTATTTTCCAAATGGGTAGAAGCCTTACCCCTTAAGGAAGTTGGGGCAGGAAATATTGTCAGCTTCGTGAAGACCAATATCATCACCATATTTGGTGTCCCTCGTACTATACTAATAGACAACGGTACCAATTTCTACTCTGCTGAGTTGGAGAAGCTATACCACGAGTATGGTATCAAGGCTAACCACTCATCCTGCTACCATGCAGCAGCCAACGGACAGATAGAAGCTTTCAATAGGAACCTATCAAACATCCTCCAGAAAATGGTGGACAAATACAAGAATTAATGGCCGGATAAACTCCTCCATGCATTTTGGGCTTATCGAACCACAATCTGAACCACTTCTCAGTCTACCCTGTAATCATTAGTGTACGGCACAGAGGCAGTCCTTCCCATTGAACTCCAACTTCCCTCACTCCTTGTTGCCATCTGTGATCAACTATCCAATGATGAGCAGTCATAAAAGCATCTAGGTGAATTAGAACAGCTAGATCAGAAGCGGTTGCACACTCTGCACCACATGGAAGTGTACCAGAACTGGATCGCACGAGCCATCAACAAAAAGGTCTGCCTCTAGTCTTTCTTGGAAGGAGAGTTAGTGTTGGTCCTCCATACCCCAATGATACCCAGCAAGATGCCACCAAAGCTGGAGCCCAAGTGGGAGGGACCATATGTTGTACACAAGGTCTACTCCAACGGAGAATATACCCTAATCTACATGAATGGACAATTTAAAACTGCTCCTATAAATGCGAGATTCATAGAGAGGTATTTCACATAGAGACCAATTGTATTTACATCCTCACCGCATGACATTAAACTACATGGAGTACGTCCTCACCGCATGACATTAAACTGCATGGAGTACGTCCCACTCGCAAGATGTTAAACTGCATGGAGTCCATCCTCACTATATGACGTTAAACTACACGGACAAGGTGATTTAAAAATGCACTCTTCCCCTGTGTACGGACCAAACCTACACAGGGTGTGTCATCTTTCAGAGAACTACGTGATGCTTGATTCCTGCCCTCGCAGGATACGTAGTGATGCGAGAATTCTACACCCTGGCCCAACCACCTCAAAAAGAAAAGCATAAATTTCCATTCCAATGTGTACGGACCAGACTTGCACGAGGTGTATTCACGTCCTCACGGAATGACGTTAAACTGCATGGAGTACATCCTCAATGCATGACATTAAACTGCATGGAGTTTGTCCTCACTACATGACGTTAAACTGCATGGATTTTTTCCTCACCGCATGATGTTAAACTACTAGGACAAGGTGATATAAAAAGGCCCTCTTCCCCTATGTACGGACCAGACCTGAACAGGGTGTGTTGTCTTTTAGGGAACTATGTGAGGCTTGATTCCTGCCCTTATAGGATACGTAGTGACGCCTGAATTCTATACCCTGGCCCAGCCTCCTCAAAAAGAAAAACAAAAATGCACATTCCTCCGTGTAAGGACCAGACTTGCACGGGGTGTATCACGTCATAACCACCAGATGTTAAACTATATGGACTCCATCCTTACTACATGACGCTAAATTGTATGGATAACAAGATTTAAGAATTCCCATTCCTCCTTTGTATGGACCAGACCTACACGAGGTGTACTCATCGTCTGAGCATGACGTTAAACTACCAAGCACCCAACGGTCCAAACTCAATGAACTTAAAATAAGAGTATGTCTTCCTCACCGCATGACATTAAACTGCATGGAATCTAATAATACCCCTCGTCCTAACCACAAGACGTTAAACTGTATGGACCCCGTCCTCACCGCATGACGTTAAACTGCAAGGATTCCAGAGAACTATGTACAGCTTGATTCCTGCCCTCATGGGATACGTAGTGACGCCAGGATCCCCAGTCCTGGCCCAGCCCTCTGAATAAAAGAAAAAAATGCCTTTTTTCCCCGTGTATGGACCAGAATTGCACGAGGTGTACTTCTTCCAGAGAACTACATACGGCTTGATTCCTACCCTCATAGGATATGTAGCGACACTAGGATCCCCAGTCCTGGCCCATCCCCCTGAATAAAAGATAACAAAAAAATGCCTTTTTTCCCCGTGTATGGACCAGACTTGCACGGGGTGTACTTATTCCAGAGAACTGTGTATGGCTTGATTCCTTCCCTCACATGATATATAGCAATTCCAAGATCCCCAGTCCTGGCCCATCCCCCCGATTAAACAAAAATATATATTACCCTTTCCCCCCATGTCCAAACCAGACCAGAACGGGGTGTACTTATAGTCCTTACCACACGACGTTAAACTACACGGAAAATGATGTTAAAAATGCCCCCCTTCCCCCGTGTACGGACCAGACCTACATTGGGCGTATATCTTTGTCCCTACCACATGACGATAAACTGTACGGACTTCTTCCTTACCGCATGACGATAAAATACACGGACTTCGTCCTCACCGCATGACACTAAACTACATGGACTTCATCGCGACCCACCCAAGACACATGGCGATACGAGATGGAGATACTCCTTGAACATTTGGATACATCCTCTACATACATCAAACTCCACGACCCTGATAATTATGGATCTTCATAACCACTCACGGCTATTGGAAGTGGAAAGTCATCGACCCATGGACACCTTTGCATGACTATGCATACCATTCCCTCAGCGGCTCTGCATAATGATAGCCCCTGTCCCGTATACCAAAGGCAATATTTCCACAAGCGAAAATCTTCCTAGCTCCGTACGCTTACCAGAATTAGAGCCCCCATACCATACCTCCTGACCCAGATGTTTATGGTGAAGTGGTTTACAAGTTCATTCCCCTTTTCACATTTAGGTGTTCTCAGGGTATCCCTATTTCGCTAGCCTATGTGTTTGTCAGTGGTTCACATAGTGACCTGCATCAACAAACATCAATCAAGGACAAGGCTACTTTGACTCAAAGGAAAATTGTAGTGAAGTTGTTTCTTGTATACCCAGACACCATTATCCCCACATGCCAAACTCTGCACTGTGTGAAATCACGGATTCTCATAACCACTCACAGACATCGGAAGTGGAAGGTTAATGACACAAGGACACCATTGTACAACTATACATACCATGCCCTCAGCGTCTCTACATAATGATAGCCCATCACTCATCCATCAAAGGAAAGATTTCCTCAGGTGGTACTCTTCCTCTTTCCGTACGCCTACCGGCCTCAGAGCCCCCACACCACACCTCTTGATCCGCGAAAACTCAAAGATGCAGTTTACAACCTTCATCCCCCACCTTGTTCTAAGTATATCAAAACATGTTGACTCAGTTATCCTTCGAGTGACTGCAGCAATAGTCACCCAATGGTCCGAGCTCTATGACCATTAAACTAGAAGTACCTCGTCCTTACCGAATGACTTGAAACTGCATGGAATGAAGGCACACCCCCGCACAAAAAAAGGAGAAAAAATATCAGCACAAGGGGTTCTTTGAAACTCAACATGCAACCGGGGACGGATATCCCCGACATGTCTAGATATTCCCCTGCCAAATGACATACTTCGTGGCCCAGAAAATTGCAGATCCTCAAAACCATTCATGGCCATTGGAAGTGGAAAGTAATCGACCCATGGACACCTTTGTACGACTATGCATACCATGCCCTCAGCGAATCTACATAATGATATCCCTTGGTTTGTCCATCAAAGCCAATATTTCCACAGGTGAAGCTCTTCCTAGCTTTGTACGCTTACCGGCCTCAGAGCCCCCATATCACCTTTCCGGATCCAAGAAGCCTCGGAGCCTTGATTTACACCAATAAACCCCCCCCCCCACGTCTGGGGCATGTTGAGGTATTCAAGACCAGTTGCATTCTGATGTGGAGCAGCCATTGCAAAAATACCCCCCATCTTCACTTCAAGACGTTAAACTGCACAGTAACCTTCAAAAAGGTCCTCGTCCTTGCTGCATGACGTTAAACTGCATAGCAACCTTCAAAATTGCCTCTCGTCCTTGCTGCATTACACTAAACTGTACGGAATATGACCCAAACACATGACAATAAATTACATGGTCATACTCGTTATGGGTTCAGTAAGAAACAGAGGCTTTTCTCCATCCTTCAGCGCACGAGTCAGACCTTCATGAACCACTGCCTCACACCAGCGTGAGAAAGAATTACTTCACCCATTCTCGGGAAGTTTAGTCTAGATATTGCCCCCATATTTAGGACCCTCTCACTATAATCCATACTCTATACTCAAAAAAAATCCAAACTCTCATATGCCACCCCTGGTGGTACCAAATATCAACTTACCTGAAGTTTCTCGGCTATCGGAAGTGGATAGTCTTTGAATTAAGGACACCTTTGTATGATTATTCATACCATTCCCTCAGTGGCTCTGCATATTGATCGCCCCTAGCCCATCTACCAAGGGCAATATTTGCTTAGGCAATGCTTCTATCCGTACATCTCATGGTCTCTGATCCCCCATTTCTATCCCGGGATTCAGAAACCCTCTGATCTACAGTTTTCCAACCTCTTCCACAATCCTACCTGAATGCGGAAGAATGTCTTTGACATGATTACGGAGAACTAGGAGGAGTCGTTCCATTTTAAATGATGTACCAGCTGCATGACTTTAAACTGCACCAAGCCTTAAACATCCCTTACACTAAATAAATGCGTATGTAAGTGGTCTCCTGACCATGCTCCTGAGTTGTACGGATACACCCAAAACCCTATCATATGTCACACTCCCCTTCTGAACCACCCCTGGTGGTTTTCAGAATTTTTCATGTCACCCATTGTGGTTTCCATGAGCTGGGCTTCCTTGAAGTCCCCTGGCCATCAGAAATGGATAGGTCTTTGACTTAAGGATACCTTCGAATGACTATGCATACCATGCCCTCAGCGTCTCTACATATTGATCACCCCTGGCCCATCTACCAAAGACAAGTTTTCCTTAGGCAATTATCTTCCTACCTCCGTATGCCGACACGGATCCCATGCCTTGAGACATGCCCTTCATGCCGCTCAAATTTAAACATGTTTCCCCCCACGTGTGTCAGAAGAGTATTGAGATATCTTTTAATCAGTTGAACCCCATTGGGGCCTTTTCCCCACCATATTGGTCAAATATGTTCGACCTAAAACATCAGTAGGGATAGTCTTGATGGTGGGGCTTTAAACTGCTCACAAAAGAAAGAGGCACAAAGATTGTTTGGCGGAAAACTGAAAAGGGTGACCAAAGAAAATGTCGGGTTATACCTGCTGGGTCCACACCAAATGGGCCCAGGCAAAATCAAGGGATTAAAATAAAAAAAAGACAAAAGTTTGTAGGGTTTTCCTATAAAACCCTATCAATAGTCAGACTATGCTTGCTGGATCCCATGGTCTAGGAAAAAGCTAGAGCCTGATTTATTTTTAGTCCTGGACTCGGATTATTCTATGTTCCGGGAATTAACATATGCAGAAATCGTTCCAAATATTTTATATCATAGTTATAGGCGACAATAGCACTAATGAGAAATGTTTTTTTGTTCCATAACAAAGTGGGTAAGAAGGGAATCCACAATTCGGAGCCTCCTCTAGTGCGAAAGATGATTACAGGAGTTTTTCAGTGGATTCACAAAGTTGTATCAGGTGCTGGTGAGAATCCTCAATTTTATGAGAGACTCTGCAGCAAGGCCATCATAGCTTCTGCACCAGCCCAAAATTCTTCTGCCTCTTGGGTTGCCTTTGTGTTTGCCCTCATTTCCTCCTCCATCCGCCGCTCCCCTTCTCCAATCATGGCGGCGACGTTGGACTCTTTCTGTTGTAGTCATTGTATATCATTCCTCAGCACCTCCAGATGAGAATGTTGCTCAATAACTTCTCTCTAAAGCCCTGTGACGACCCCAGTGTCGTCATGAGCCTCTGTTAGGAAGATTTGTCGAGTTGCGGAAAGGTAGGCTTCAGATTGTGTAGTGGAAAGGGGAGATTCTAAATCACCTAGCCTCTCTAGATTAGCGGCTACCTGCTTGACTATGTCATAAACACCATGATAGTCAAAGCCATATAATCCCATCAACATAAACAAATTGTGTAGCCTTGGTAATTTGGTCGGCATCTCGACCAAGGTAGTTTGAGAGATCAGTCTCTAAATGTTCTCCCAAGCCCTTTGGCGAGCGGGCTGAAGGCTGGAGAGGACTTGTTGATCGGGCTCAGAATCACTCCCGTATGAGGACACATATTCGGGGATGAGTGTCACCAAGGAGGGACCCAAGGCGGCCTCACCCGTAAACTCTGGCACTACGGTAGCCTCGCCCCCGACTGGTGACACAATAGTCAGTGCCAAAGGTCATGGTCTTGAAGCCTGAGAGTCAATAAGATAGATGAGTACCCCTAATTAGAAATGGGAAGAAAAAGGAGTCAGTGGAAGGAGACTGGAGAATTTACTCCAAATCAATGAAGCATCAGCATCAGCAAGCTCTACACTGCCACGACAGCCACTCGAAGAGGATTCCACATCTTAGATAGGCAAGGGAATCTAGGGAGCCCCCAGAGGGGTCCAGGGCCTCAGGCCATGCCTCAGGCTAGTAGATTCCAAAGTCGTCCCCAAGTGGTCGCCTACGGAGCCAAGCTCGATGAAATCACTCCCCCGGTGAACAAGATAATGGCCTGCTCTGGGTTACCAGCAACTGGATTAAAGGCAGGATCTTCCCCCAACATCACGGGATCCATTGGACCTGGGGTGGTTGGCTCTATCAGATCTGGAGCCCCCTCGGTGATCATGGGTGCCCCATTGTCCTCCGAAATTGAAAAGGTTATCTGATCAGCAGGGATCTCAGATACCGGCGGTTCTTCCTCTGGCATGTCTCTGACTGATAAAGGCGGGGGTAAAGCGTCCATATCGTCGGCCCCTCCTGCAGGGCTCACCATCTCGTCGCGCCCAGGCGTGGTTACTAGTGATTCCGTATATGGAAAGGATGCGGGAGGTACAATCACTTGGGTAGCCATAGCCAGATCCCCAATAAATCCTGCACCATACGTCAAACAGTTAGCGACTGAAAAAGTCTAAGAATGCAAGTTGGAGATTGAGCAAACGGGAATTCATGATTACCCGACGTTCCTTGTTTGAGCTGTTCTGATAAATGGAATGCCTGTTTCTATCTCTGGATCTGCCCAAGGGATATTTCTCCCATAATTCTGGAAGGTAAGGGAGGAGGAAAGACCCTAGATGAGTCTGCGATGGTCGCCTCCATGAGCTCAGCTATGCCAGGGGATCCTTCCTCGATGACCCCTGTGGGCGAAAGCGCATTCTCCCCTACCGCAGTACCACAAGGGGTATACTCCGGAGAAGGAATCACCCCCTGAGATTCTTCAGCACCCTGCATAAAAGGAAGAAACCTTATAACCTCCACAATAAAGGAGGGAAAAAGTCAGAATGGGTGAGAAGAGCAACCTCTTCTTTAGGGTCAGACAATTCGTGATGTCTAATCATCATGGAAACCTGGATGCTCCCATAGAGACGATTTTGGAGTGAATGAATGTACGCATCCATCTCTTTTAATGAGGTGATTATCTCATTTTAATCCTCTTCCAACTGCTAGTGGGGTGTAATGAAGATCATCCCGATACCCAGAAGTTTAAGAGGGCCTATTTGAAGAAACGCCCAAACTTCATCATCTGAACCACTGACCCTCAGGTCATCCAAACTCCTCCAAGCCTCTGGGAATGCGGCTATGGCATGAATCGCCGACCAGGGAGGATCGACCTAAGAAGGTCGGGAGGCGATAGAAGCTGGTAAGGGTGCCAATGGCCGTATTTGTTTTTTAGATCCTGCCACCACCCAAGAACTCTCTGAGGATACCTGTGTACGGGACCTCACGGGTATGGAGGGGAATTCCCTTGCTTCAGTTGTGACAGGGAGATCATCAAAATCATATCCCATTGAATAGTGGTCACTTCCTTCTTCCTCCTCATCAGTAATTGGGTGCATAATGGCCTGGACTCGATGCGTCAACATCGCATAAACCCGGAGTGCGTGAATATAGACCTCAAGGTCCCGGAGATATCGAACGTCCCTCTCAGGGTCCATGTCATAAATAATGTCAACGAGAGCAGATATGTAACCCATTCCGTCAAAAGATACCTCTGATTCTTGAAGATACTGCCATAGAGGATGGGGGTACTGGCTGCGAAAGGCTGACCAGGCTTTGAATTCGTCCAATTGGCCCCAGGCCGTTGGAAAGGCAGCATCAGTGGGAATAACTACCCCCCTTCGGGCATCCTCAAGGGCATGAGAGGATACACCCCTGTCTGTTAAAATCTTCCCCGGAAGCATGTGACCAGTAGGGTGACGAAGGATTTTGCCCGGCCTAGTTGGAGCACCATCTTCCTTTCGCTTCTTTTTGCCTTTTGATGGCTTGGGTCTTGAGATGGTGGGCACCAATGTCCCAAGCTGGCCATTTGGGTATTACTGTACCCAAGAGTCAGCATAATGCTTAGATAAGAAAGGCATGGAATCCACAAGCACGTGGGTCATAACCTCACAGTCATTGTCCTACAGGGTAAACATTAACCACAATTGTTTGGATGTCATTAAATGACGATTCTCGAGGACACCATTAAGCACGAGGAGACACTGTGCTTGGACACAGCCAAATTTATGCCCAAATCGGCAGGGTGCATACCCCTCACAGATCAGTTCTCCACCAATATGAGCCACCAGAATACCCTGTCAGAGGGAGAGGAGGTAGCACCGCTTGCCAAACTCTTCTGTTATGGTATTATTAATCGCACCAGCTGGGGAAGAAAATGTATGAAAATTGAAATAGTCATAATTCAAGATTCAACTTGATAGCAAACACTTGTTCGAAACTGTCTGTTGACTATCCTTCTCTTGTGTCGCCCACTCTTTGGGCATAACCCCACTGGTCAATTGCAAGTATGGCCAGAATGTGGTTCCCGGAATCTGAAGAGGTTTGATGAAGGTGTAACATTTCTTGATGTGTATGCTTAACCATCCCCAGAGAATTTGGAAAGGGTCGGCCACTCGGTTTGGTCAGCTCCCGTCAGTAATATTACCAAGCAACTGGTAAATCCTGGAAAGTACTGGGACAGCTAGGTTGATAACGTTACTGGTAGCCAAGTGTGACGCCATGAAAAAAGTAGTGACCTGCACGCCACCAGCCTCACGTCTGGGTAATAACCAGCCACTTAAGAACATGGCCAGAAAAGCTGTCAGGTGGAGCAATCGATCAACATCCGGAATGAGCTCCCAGGCCTAGCTGTGAAAATCGCCTTTCTCCAAAGTCATCCAATAGCTGCCCCCTATTTACAAGACTCCATCGTAGGGAAAGTCATGGTCCTACGTGGGAGAGTCGCTGATTTGTCATATTTGTTCTCTCTCACAAAAGCCTTGACCCATTCACGGTATGGGAAGAGCTGTTTTGGAGACATATCCTCTTGAGTGCTTCCGAGACTGGTTAATAAGATGCTTCTTTATGGGGGGTCCTCTCTTTGTTCTCCCACACACAAGAAAGAGGCAGGAACTCATCATACATACTACCAATGACAGGGACCCCCGAAATCTGAAAGACGTCCCATAGGCTAATTCCCACTTCCCCGTGGACCAGGTGGAAGGTGTTGGTGTCTGGGCTCCAACGTCTCATAAGTTGCTTGGGGAGGGCTTGAGGCCAGTGGGTATAGGTTTAGGACACACAGACAGCTTCATACAAGCCCATGGCTTGCAACTCTGCCCCAAATTCTGTGCAACTCTAGCGAACCCAGAAGGGCCACCCCCAATCCAGTGACTTAAATGCTCCACCCGATCGGAGATCCCAACTCGCTGGCCAGCCATGTTGGTCGCTTACCATGGCATTGCGAGAAATACTCTGATAGTAGTGGATTGTTCCTTCCTATCGACGTGGTTCGCCTGTCGGAGATACTGGAAGGTGATTCAACACAGATCTGATAGTTGTACAACTTGAGGAAGGCCTCCCACCGGCAGGTATCACAAACTGAGGGATAGTGGCGGTATCCATGCTTCAAGATTGTTGTCACGAGATGGTTCCGGAATCGGGGTATCGAACAACAAACCGAACCCATAGGCAGGAAGGCTGTTAGAAAAAGGATACTCTTTCTGTGATTTGGAGAGTCTGTCGGTAAGGAAGGATGACGGTAGGGAGTGGAAGACTCCATCTTGAACAGAGCTAGCCATGTCCTTCAGGCGTTGATCAGCCAGTTGAGAGGAGCTCTACAACAGGCATTGGTGCAGAACAAGGGGGAACCATATTTTCTCCGCGTACCATTAGAGCCATCAATTGGTTAGTCTGGGATAAAAATCTGAACAAAAATAACCAAATGAATTGTTAAGGAGCCTTCATTATCAAAATCTGCAAGGAGGCCTTGGATGATGGTTCCTGATGACATTATCCCGCATACCAGACTTCATGAAATCGGTCCACGAAGCCCTGGCCCGTGGAGCATTGGCCAAGAAGCCGCGAACCAAGTCGCTCCATGGAATTTCAATCCCGAGTTTATTTGGAAGACTCAGATACTTTTTTAAAAGTTCAAGAGATTTTTAGACCGCGAAGCATCGAGACAAAAAGTGACTTCCTCTGCAACCCGTCATCACATATATTTTAATTAATTAATAGTAATGGTTCGCGGTTGGGATGTTGGTTTGTGGGTAAAGGCGACCGCGGGGAAGGAATGGTTTGTAGAGGTTGCTACCGATTCGCAGACGAGGAACTTCTTGAAGGAGAAAACACGTAGAGGCGAAGGAGCTATGGTTTCGCGAAGAATTCAGTAAAGGACAAGTAAATGTCTCCCCATATATATAGGCGTGGCCCCCTACCAGGTCCACCTTTCTACCGCAAACCATCTCAGTTTCCGGACCACTTTGCATCGGAATGTCCTCCTCTTCGTTCCGATCGGACCCCCTTTCGATGGGGGGGATTTGTAGGGTCCGGAAAAATCTGCAAAGGGAATTTTACCCAAATCCACCAAAGAATTGGGGCAAGTAATCAATGAAGGGACACAAAAAGGACTGGTCTGCGAACTAGTCCCATGGAAGCACAACGTGGCCAGGCCCCGTGAGGCACCCCCCCCCCTCCCCCCCAGAAATCATTGTCGTTTGTGAAATGGAGGTGGAGATTCTCCACAGTCGCGAGGTAGGATGGGTGCCATTCATGTTCACCATCACGAACCACCCCAACCACGGACCGCGTCGACCAGTTCAAGCCGCACCTGCTATCATTCGCAGAATAGAGGCGGATCCCTCCACAGCTGTGGAGCACTCCCTAAGTTCGCCTCGCGGAGGGGGGGGGGAAGCATTCAATACCCACCGCGAATCACGAATTGACCAAGTCAGCTGTGAACCGGGTATTTGGTTATGGGCCTCCGCCAAAGGTGTCGCGTGGTAACAGATACATCCCTTTCACAACTCTATAAACGGAGACCAAAGGGGATCATAGAACTGGGATTGGAGAACTAGAATCAGATTCGAAGGTATTGGAGATTCGTAAAGAGATTAGTTGAAGGAAGGCTTCCAATTTCCTGAACGAAAAAATCCCTATTCGCAAACCACAGCAGGTATATGAATTGACAATGAATTGTAAAACGCATAATAATTTGGTAAACCGCGAACCTAAAATAATAAAAACAAGGAGAACCGCGAACTATAACCCCTTGGTGGATGACTTCCCCACGGACCAGGGATTTTATGCCTCTTCTCCCATCCATCGTACCGTATAGCACTCTCCTACACGGACGAAGCCCCGACCGATGAACCTCCGACCGGCACCGCCTTTGGCTGCCGCTGCCCGCCTGGAACCCTCCGTGAACCACCCTAGTTTGTGGATTGAACCAGAAGCCATGAACCACCCTAGTTCGTAGGACGCCAATCAGTCCACAGACCACCCTAGTTCGCAGATGGCTTCTCCAGCCGTGTGGCGCTTCCCCACGCGAAGGGCGCCACAACCCATACCTCTCAGTGGATCGCCAAATACTTCAGTGTCCTCATTTCCCGAGCTAGGTAAAATCTTTTTGATTCAGCCAAATCCTCCATGACTCCCTCATTGGCCTATTCATTGGCCCTGAGCTGAGGCCTCTGCCAGAGCCACCAGATCCTCATGGTGTAACTTTCAGGCACATCAGCGTGCCATTTTGAGTTCACATACCCACGGTAAATAGGGGAAAAAAGGTTTCCCCGACCCTTGAGTAGATTCCCAAAGCATTCTTGGGTTCACATTACCACAGTAACGTGGAGTCTGAGCTCAGGAATCCCATTCCTGCCCCTCCACTTGTAGAGGGTTCCTCGTAGATGGTAAAATAGCCATCATAAGGAAGCCCTCATGCACTGCAAGAGAGGAGATGGGCACAGAAGCACCCCCTTTCCCTCTCCTGCTGGGCTTTGTCGCCCTGGGCATCCATCTCAGAGTAAACCCCAACCTTACAGAAGTCCATCTCATAATAATCCCTGACCTTATGGGCCGCCTTCACCTATAATCCCCACTCCACTTTTCACGGATGTACCTTTCATGACGTGATCCTCTAGTCCCTGTTGCCTCTTGTTTCTCACACAGAGCATGACATATGTGGGCTTACAGTAAGTATCGACCATGAAATTCTCTTATGGGCCTCCTCAGAGTGTAAGCCCCAATCCATCACCATGGACCTCCTTAGAGTGTAAGCCCTAATCCATCACCAGGGGCCTCCTCAGAGTGTAAGCCCCAATCCATCACCATGGGCCTCCTCATAGTGTAATCCCCAATCCATCGTTCTGGGATTCCCCAGAGCATAAGACCCAAGCCAAAGCGAACTACAGGGACTTTGATCCATGCCAAATCATGGTACGTAGGAAGCCTCCACGAGGTTCAAGCCTACCACTCGGTCGTTTCATCACGTCGAGTTCCACCCTCGTCCGTATGATGTTAAACTATGCATCCAAACTACATGGACTTTGATCTCTGCTTCATAAGCTGGGTACGTAGGAAGCCTCCCTGAGGTTCAAGCTTAAAAGTTGGTTGATCTGATCATCTCCACATCGGTTCACCGCACCACTCCTAGTGCCACCTCAAGCATGTTCCAACCCTTCGGGGTCATTAATTCAACGAGGGATGGTAAACCTCAGGAATAAATGATTCCAAACCCCTACATCTGCTTTACCATTTCCAACCAGGGTTGAATCAGTGGATACTATGTTTGGGTATAAACCAAAGATTCATGAACAAATTAATACATCTTAAATCTATAAGAGAGTCCCAGAATAGGTAATAATTCCCCCCAAAAAAGGGTGTGATGAGCCCGACTTCCCATCCGCTCGACCAATGTGAGTTCTTAAGAGTCGCTGGTCAGACCATCCGGCGAACACCTTCCTTTGGAAAGAAGGTCCATAAATCATTGGATATGATGATATTGGGCATTTCGTGGCCGAAAACCAGAACAAAACATGGTCCTGTGATGACCCGGAAATCTAAAGTAGGAACCTTTTATTTTAAAGCATGTATGACATGTGACACCAAGCGCGTACGGAGATATATTACCCTAATACTTTAAAATATATTTAATATTTTAAAGAGATTTGATATATTCTATATTTCAAAATTCATGCAGCATCAAGTTAGCTTGTGTTACACACAACATCGACTGTTTTCAAAAGCTTACATTACATGGAAGACCAAGTTTCATCAAACAATAATAAATTATTATTATATTTTTATAATAAGATATAACACAATCATTAAATTGGAAGTTTTGAATAGTAATAACTAACTTATGAATAATATGGTTTACACAAATATAGAATTAATTAATTTGTTACAAATTAATTTTAAATTAATATAAGAAGCAATTGAATATAAAGTTAATATTTTAATAGGAAACTATTTTTATGCACGAAAAGTTGTTTTACTATAATAGATTAAATTAATTAAAATTAGTGAGTTATAATAATTTAATATATATATTATATATTCAGTCAAATATTTTTTATATTCATCCAATATATTTTATAGACATATGATAAGAACAAACACAATTTCACATATAAAAACCTCATTTTTTTATAAAAGCAACTTTACAAACTTTTAATGGAGAACCCATTTAAAATATGATTTTTGAAACATTAATTGATTTAATATTTCAAAATAAACATCATCTTTTAAATAAAAACAAAAAAATAGGTTAGGGTAAATATTTGGTATTTTTCTATGAAGATTCATTTTCTAATGAATAGTGAAAACTACTAAATTTTAGTTCAAAACTGCTTTTTCATCTAATTGATTTATAAGGTTATATTATGTTTAATATTTGGTTTAATGATTAATTAGATCGTATTTTTATTAATAAATAAAATTTATGTCATTGGAATCAATTTCACATTGAAATTGACTGTAAAAATATTGTAATCTTTTGGATGTTTTTACTTTAAAAACTAGCATTGTCGTCCCATATGAGGCATCAAATTTTAATTAATTTTTTCCTCTTATGTGATTAGAATTTTGAAAAATGGATTTCATATTTAGAATCAGAATAATTGGTAATTTTTAATAAGATAAAATTAGTATTTGACCAAAAATATTATTGAAATTAGTTAAAATTAATTACAATCATTAAGTCATAATAAAGCTTAATAAAGGACTAAACCTTTAACTTAAGGGATAAAATGATCGATACACATGTCCAAAACCCATTTTATATACATAATTCCTCCATTAACCTTCAATTAATTATATTTTATGGTTTTTTAATACTTTTCTTAGGTAAATACGTGGGTACACCTAACTTCTTTTCAAAAATACCAAGTGAGTCCTTTTCCTCCCTTATAAAAGGCCACCACCTCTTCCCCTTCCTAAACCCATTTAAGACACATTTTATCGACAATGTTCTACCCATATATTTCCTAAAAATACATCCCCTTAATATAGATTCGTCCCTTCGAGAAAGAATCCCCCTAAGTAAGCCTTTTGGTACAAACCAAAAGGAGTTACCCGATTTGTAAGGTAACATTTTACAACGATCTATTTTATTTAATTTACTTTTAAAACAACTAAAATATCCTTATTATATGATTTAATAACAAATCCAGTATCATAAATATACAAGGGTGGTTTTTATGATAATATTTCAACATAAACATACACACACACACCCATCTAATGGGTAACGAACATATTGTTTCTATGTACGACGAACTTCTGGCTTACGAAATGATTATTGTTTCTTTTTTCCTTTACCACTGCTCATGGTGTCCATTATGATGGAAATTATGAATATATATGAAATATATTATATTTATAATATCTTTATTCTTATCTATTTATTTTACAACACATACCTCTATACATTCCCTTTTGTGTAAATATGATAACATCGCTTGTGGAAGTGTGGACCGCTGCCACCTCAATGCGATATGATTCATTCACGTTGTCCATGGAATGTATTGAGGATGGTATTAATAAAAATATATGACATGTATTATATATATATATATAATACAGTAATTATAATATACATGAGTATATATATCATTTACGTTTCATTCGTTTAAAATATGATAATGAAATTAAATTTGTGTTAATGCATACGCACGACATTTCATCTCCATGAACGATGCATTATGTATACTATCTCCAATTATCAAAGATTATTCTAAATACATATTTACTGATTATATGTGATAATTAAGTCATGTTTTATATTTATTAGATGATGAAACCATAATATAATTAATTTGAACAACATGTAACAAGTTAAAACTTACTCGATAAAACTAGGAAATTAACAACCAAAATAATTAAATTAATTAACATTTATTAGAATATGAGTAATGATATATTATAAGAATTTAATGGTGTTATAAACTTGATTATTGTTATGATATTAGTTATTAATTCATTTTAAACCACTATAAAAGAGGCTAAATACCGCACAACAAAAAGATGGATAAGGTATGGAATTCTTGTCTTACCTTTCTTTCCGTGAGGCATACACCATATACACCACTTACTTCTTTTGTATAGTGTATCTTATGAACCATTGGAGACATAATACCATAAATATTTTTATTCATGGTATAAAAAAACTTCCTTTATGGGAATTATGATTTAAATTTTTGTTGTGGTATCCGACACTTTGGGATGTTTAAAAACTATTTTCCTCAAAAATGTTCTTAAGTTTTATCTTTGAAATTTCACTTCATTTTATGATTGTTAACTTTCTAGTGAAGAAATAAATTTATTTTAATCATTTTTTATTTTGAATTACCTTGAATATCCATGTTCTCACATAATGGATATTATTATTATTCCATAAACCGTATATCATTTTACATACAGTGTTCACATTAACAGTTATTTGATGAACTGGGAAATTATTGATAAATATGAATATTATATTCAATATGGATACATTTTTATAACTAAAAATGTTTATTAAATATATGAGTAATGTTTTGGACTGGTATGACATGAGTGGGGCCTAGTTATAGATAGCCCCTCGATACATTAGTAGTCTCATATGACGAAACATTTGGCCAAATCAGATGGGTTTTTACCCTATATATTATAAACAGTCTTGTGAATGGTATTGATGATAAAGGTACTTGTAACATGGAGACATGGAATCCTATAATAATGAATTTACCTCATTTATATTCTTTTATTATTCATCTATTATATTTTTCATCGACATATCTACGGATGCATTTCATTTTCATGATTCAGTTTTTATTTATCCATGATATTTTGTGTCGACAAATATATGGATTCATTTCATTATCATTTTATTTATTAAATGGAATGTGTTTTCGTTATTCACCTTTCCATTTTGATTTTTCCTTATCCAGTTATTTTAATGACATTTGCTAATAGTTATTTACATTTCCATGTTCATTATTCTAATCAATTCATTATTGCTTCTACTCTACATTCCCTTATTGAGTATTTGAGTTCACCCTTATTGTGTTTAATTTACCAAGGTTATGAAAAAGAAATCATTTAATGATTTTTTAATGATTTATTTTATTTCATTTTATTATATATCATCTTTTATTTTCATTTCCCAATGTATTATGGGAATAATTTATGTAATCTGGTTTTCTAAAACTACTAAACTGATTGATCCGTATGGATTTATTTCCTTTTAATCATGCCAATGTAATAAAATAATGCACAAGATCCAAGTTATTGGGGTCGCGGAGATAGAGTTTCTATCAATGAAAGTTTAGTAGAAATCATGGGAACTATATTTTGGAAAATAATGTTTAGAGAATGTAACCCTAAGATATAATTTGAGGATAAGTATAGAATAAAATCCTAAAATTTTAGTATGGTATAGATTATGGGTGTCATCATAGAAATACATCTTTGTCTGGATACTACATATGGTCATGGTTTAGGAAATGATGTGCCTAGGAGTAATAAATTTGACAAGGTGTTCCGACCCTAACTCGGGGTGACCTAGTACACAACAACAAGCCTTACTACGCACCTAGTTTGACACTCTTGGTGGATATTCATAGGATAATTCACATTTTAATTACAGTACATTATGAAGGATTTGAATAGATAATGAAAATGAAAAACCTAGTTTTAACATAATGTGTTTTAAATTTAAAATAAGATGTCATGATTTAGAAATCCTACAACTGATATTATGGATAAACTCTAGACCAAGGATGGACCTTTGTGGAAATAAATGGATGAAGTATTTATGTACTAGGTTTGTATTGAAAACTTTAGATAAGAGGATATTTAGTTATTAAACTTATTTCAAGGATGTACATTATATTTATTTTGGAAATTATATCTATTTGGTTTTAGAAAAAGAGAACCTATAAGCCAGGTCACAACCAAACATGTTCGGAAAGGCACTGGGACTTGAACTCGTGACCAAAGGACGATAAGGGTTTCACACCAACAACTGACTTACGCAATGTCCTAGTTAATAAGTCACTATTTTTAGTTGAAAATTTTGATGAATAAATATTAATGATGAAACAGTAATTTATCTTTTTAGTTTTAGAGATTAATGTATTGACCATATTGACTTTGGAGAATAGTTAAAGACAAATATTTAGAATCTTCACTCTTTTATAGCCCTTATGATCTTTTAAAAGTTTCCTTTAGTGATTCAGGCATAAAAAATAATTATTGGTAAATAATTTTTGGAAGTAAAGGGATGAATTAGAATTATATCGAAGCAAAACAAAAATATTGGAGTGATTTTATGAATTTTAAACCTATCAAGTAATAATAGTTCATTATATTCTTGCTCAGTAATGTAATTACTCAACATTAGGAAAGTAACATAAAAAAATTGTCCTAATACCTTAAAATACTTTGAACCGATGGTCTTTTAAATCATCCTATATTTATGGATTTTAGGCCCTCATATTTCCAATTATTATTCATTTTTTATTGATTGATGACCTCATTCACTCCTTATAAATATTTACCTTTTTCCTCCAAATACCTATTTTCACTTGCCACTAATGTTCTCCTCCTTAGAGGCCTAGTTACATGGTAGTCCATGTGAACTTTGTACTTCCAATTCTATCATTTCTAGAGGATGTCTTACGAACCCTTCTCCTGATGTGGGATTTCAAGAATAAGAAATATTAGACAATCAATCACCAATATCAAGTTTAAATTGAGAGTTCGTAATTCAATTAAAGTGGGGAGAATGTAACGACCCAAAATTCTAAAGTAGGAACCTTAAATTTAATAGCAAGTATAACACACGACACCAAACATGTAAGGGGATACAATACCCTGATAATGAAAAATATATTTACTATTTAAAATATATTTGATATATTATATATTTCACAATTCACGCAACATCGAGTTATCTTGTGTTACCTATAAGATATGATCATTTTGAAAGATTACATTACATGCAAGATTGAGTTTCACTGAACAATGATATATTAATATAATATTATTATAATAAGATATAACATAGCTATTAAATTAGTAGTTATGAATAGTAATAACTAACTAATGAAAATTATGGTTTACTAAAATATAAAATGAATTAATTGGTAAAAAATTAATTATAAATGAATATAATAAGCAATTGAATATAAAGTGAATATTTTTATAGAAAACTATTTTTACGCACAAAAGGTTTTTTTACTCTAATAAAATAAATTAATGATAATTATTGAGTGGTATTAATGTATTATATATATAATATTTTTTTAATAAAATATTTTTTATCTCAATCCAATAGATTTTATAGTCATAAGATAAGAACAAACCCAATTTCATACATAAAAACCTATATTTTTATAAAGGTAATTTTACGGCCTTTTAAGGGAGAACCCATTTTTAAAATTAATTTTGACACTTTAATTGATTTAATATGTAAAATTAAACTTAAAAATTTTTAATAGAATCATAAATATTAGGTTAGGTTAAATTTTTGGTTTTTTTCTATGAAGATTCATTTTCTATTGAATAGACAAAAATACAAAATTTTAGTTCAAAACATCTTTTTCATCTGATTTATTTATAATATTAAATTTATTATTTATATTGATTTTAAAGTTTAATTATATAATATTCTTATCAATTAATACGATTTATTTCATTTTAATCAATTCCACTTTGAAATTGCCTATAAAAATAGTAAACATTGGGATGTTTTTACATTAAAAACCTGCATTGTCGTCTCATCTATAGTATTAAATTTAAATTAATTTTTTCCACTTCTATGATCATAATTTGGAAAAAAAGATTCCATATTTTGAATTATAATAATTTATAATTTATAATAAGGTCAACTTAGTTTTTGACCAAAAAATAGTTAAAGTAATTACAATTAATTACAATTATTAAGGAAAATTTAAGCTTAAAAATGGTATAAATCATCTTAAGGGCCCAAATGACCTATCCACTTATCCAAAACCCATTTATTGGAAATAATTATTCCCTAAACCTTCCATTATTTATTTTTTTTTATTTTTTATGATTATTTTTAGGTAAAAATTTGGGTACGACTATCTTCTTTTCAAAAATACTAAGTGAGTACTTTTCCTCCCTTATAAAAGACCGCCACCTCTCCCACTTAAAAACACCTATCATGCCACTTTGGATCTACCAAAATATTCCCAAATACCTCACTAAAATCCCTCCCATATACCTATTATATAACCTTTGTTCATGAGGCCACCTAAGGACACCTTTATGTACAAACCAAAAGGAGTTACCTGATTTTTAAGGTAACATTTTCCAACGATCTATTTTCTTTCATTTAATTCTCCACCCACTCAAATATCATTATTATATTATAGTATAAAAACACCAATATCATAAATATACTTTTATTTTTTTATGATATTGTTTCAACATTAACTTACACACACGTCCATATAATGGGTAAAAAACATATTTTTTCTCTGTACGACGAACTGTTTCTTAATGAAACAATGATTGTTCATTTTTTATTTAACATATTTCATGGTGGTAATTATGATGGAAACTCTACATATATTTGAAAAATATGATATTTATAATATCTTTATGCTTATGTAATTATTTTATAACACATACCTCTATACATTTCATTTTGCATAATATGATAACATCGCTTGTGGAAGTGTAGACTATTTGCCCCTTAATGTGACATGATTCATTCACGTTATACATAGAACATATTAAGGATGATATTAATAAACATATATGAAATATATTACATATATAAGATACTAGAATTATAATATACATGAGTGTATAGGTTATTTAATTTTTATTCCTTTGAAATATTATATTGAAATTAAAGTAGTGTTCATGCATATGTACAGCCTACCGTCACCATGAATGGTTCATTTTGTTTCCTATATATAATTATTATATATTATTATAAATACATATATACTGATTATATGGGATAATTATGTCATTTTTTACACTCTATATATGATGAAACACTGATATAATTAATGATAATAATAAGTAACAAGTTAAAACTTTCTCAAGGAAACTGAGAAATTGACACCCAAAATAGTAAAATTAATGAATGTTTTTTGAAAAATGAGTAATAAAATATTGTGAATTAAATGTTATTATAAACTTTAGTATGGTTATGATATTAGTTATTGACATATTTTAAGCCACTATCCAAGAATATAAAGACCTCACAACAAAAAAAAAGATAAGGTAAGGAATTATTGTCTTACTTTTATTTCTGTGAGGCATACACCATATACACAACTTACTTATTTTTATAGTGTATCTTATGTAACATTTGATAAATTATATCATTAATACTTTTATTCATTGTATAAATAAATTTCCTTCATTTGAATTTTTATTTAAATGTTTTAAGTGTTATGGGACACTTTGGGATGTTTAATGATTATTTTCCTCAAAACAATCCATAATGATTATATTTGAAATCTCACTTCCTTTTTTGATTGTTAAATTTGTATTAAAAATTTTACTTTATTGTAATCATTTCTCATTATAAATTACATTTAATATACATGTTATCACAAAATGGATATTATTATTACATAAAATGTATATCATTTTGCATACAGTGTTCACTTTGATAGTTATCTAATTAACTGGGGAATTATTGATAAATTTGTATATTCTAGTCAATGTGTATACATTTTTATAAGTCGCATTATTTATTCAATATATGAGTAATTATTTGGATTGGTATGACATGGTTGGTGTTGGGTCATAGATATACCATGGATGTATCTGTATTCTCATGAGACGAAACATTTGGCCAAATAAGATGGGTTTTTACCCAATATATAGTAAAAAATCTTGAGAAAGGACTTGATGGAAATAGTATCATACACCTAATAAAAATGGTGTTCAATAATAAATAATTTCTCTCTTTTATATTCAGTTATTATTCATCCATGATATTTTTAATCGACATATCTATGGATGAATTTTATTTTTAGGCTACAGTTTTAATTTATCCATGATATTTTGTGTAGAAATATCTATGGATTCATTTCATTCTCAGTTTATTTATTAAAAGTCTTGTGTTTTAGTTATTCACCTTTCCATATTGATTTTTTCTTATCTAGTTATTTTAACGTCATGAATTAACAGTTATTAACCTTTCCATGTTCATTATTTTCATCAATTCATTAGTGTTTCCACTTTACTTACCCTTAAGAAGCATTTGAGGTCACCATTAGTATGTTTCCTTTCCCTAGGTTATGAAGAAGAAATAATTGAATGAGTGCTAAAGGATACTGTTTATTTCATTTTATTATATATCATGTTTGGTTTTATTTTCCCAATATATTATGGGAATCATTTATGTAATCTGGATTTCAAAAACTTTTAAACTGATTGGTACTTCCTGATTTATTTACTCATAATCATGCCAATATAATAAAATATCCACTATCTCCTAGCTTCTAGGGTCAGGGAATTACGACCCCTCCCCCTTTAGGATCACTTTTTTAATAGCTCTGATATTGGGGGGAATTTATCAATGCTTTTTTTCAAGCACTAATAAAGGGGCCTAGTTTTCCATGCTATTTTTAGCACTGTTAAGGGCCCCCTTTAACTGTGCTAAAAAGCGTCGTTACAGACCCCCTTTAATAGAACTTTTTCTAGAACTGAAAAAGGGGGTATTTAATAGCAATTTTAAATCCTTAGTGATGGATAAACCCATTTTTGTAGTAGTATGTGGTCATTTTATGCCATGCTTGACTCTCTTGCTTCCCTATATGTTTTCTTTTATTAATAACTTTGGGGTCATGTGTTTAGTTTCCAAATCTAAGATTGTTTTGTCTTGGTAAATATAATTTTAAATAAATATATTTGAAAATATTTTAATATAATTATATATAATTATAAATATAATAAATTTCTTATTATTTTTCTGATAATTGTAAATATTCTTTGATTATTAATCAATTCCCTAGACAGGATGGGAAGCATACAGTGGATGATAATCATCATCATGGTGAGGCACTACATGAGTCTGCAAATGAGGTTCTTGTCCAATGTGTTGCACCATAGGACTCTCCTTCATAGCCAGAAGGGAAGGGATGCATTATAAATCCAGTGACAATGGTCCTCTCAAGACCTATTCTACATAAGAATGGAGCTAGGAAATATTATGATCAATAGAAAATAAATTCTTTTCAATAGATTCATAATACTTTCAGTTCTTTAGGAATTTCTTGTAAATGGGGTAATATCTCATATGATGGATGTAAAAATGAGAAACGGATGGTTTTATTGGACACCACTCATCTCAAGAATCGAGGTAGTGGTGGTGATGTTTCTTTTAAGTGTGTTTTCATAAATGGAAAGTGAATGAAGATCAACAATGAATTTTTAACTCCAGCCCCACAAACAATATGGTGGCAGAATGATTATTCTAATCTGCCAAGGAATGTCTCTACCAGAACTTCTTTTAAGGAATCAAAGATCAAGATCACTTCAGAGCGGGAAAGGTCCAATGTCACAATCCTTAGTATTCTCAGCCAAGGTAATTCGTAGTTAGAGTGGGAAAATTAAAATGAATCTAACAATGACTATGAAAATGATCCTTCATCTTATGCTCATTAAATTGCTTTTTCTAATGATGGAATGTCTTTTTGTTTGAACTTATATGTTTTCTTGTTATATTTTTCTTTCATCTTTTAATAAAAGTTCAATAACTTTTCTTCTCACTAGACCTTTTTCATATATTTATTATTAAAATATATTTATTATAATTTTATAATTATTTAAATATTTATTTATTTTTATTTATTTTTATTTATTTATTTACAATTATAATTATAAATAATCATATTAATAAATATTTGTATATATTTATAAATATTTTTATTTTTTACTAGAAGGTAAAGGTCAAAGCCTCTTTATTAAAAGAGAAGAAAAAAATAACACAAAGTGGATAAGGAAGAGTCAGACATGACAACTCTTCCCTCATTCAAACATCTAAAAGATAGAGAAAAAATCAAAGATCATATTCCAAACTATTACAATTTCCAAATTACTCATCATTGTCAGAGTTATCTACTAATGAACTGATGTAGCAGGCCTAAGGATTCCCCCCATCCATAAGAGATATTGATTCGGTTCCCATGGTGGGATTAGGATGGGAGTAATCCTTCTGTGGTCTTGATTTAATCATTTAGGTTGATGAGAAACCTTCATCCTCCTTTTCCTTACCTTTAACAATAATGTCTCCAAATTATCTATTCATAGATGGGTAGTCTTTCTCCATATCCTTCTATTTTCTCTCAATCTTGTTAAGTTTCCAATGCTCTTTAAAATATTCCAATCCTTGAGAAAAAGCAAAGGATGATTCATTAAAATCAACATCAATAAGGTGAACATTAAGTCCTTTTTTTCTAATAGGTCTCAAAGAGCACCCTGAACCTGGAGCTTTCATAGAGTCATTTACCTATCCAAAATCATAAATAAAGGTTAGTTGAACACTTTGATTTCTCTCATAATGAAGCTACCCCAGGCCAGGACCCATACCAAACTCTCCCCACATACAAGGACTGCAATCAAACATAGAGGATTTCCTTCTAGTCTAGATACCTAAAGACTCATAAGAGACTCATTTAATATGTATAAGATGTCCAATATTCTATGAAAACTGCAAGTCTACTCTTCCCATGGAAGATACTCTATTAAATGAAACTAAATTGATTTATACTGGAGACTTCTCAAGCCTAACCTACTCACTGTAGAATGCTTGTTCCTATTTCTTAATGGAGGAGACAAGTCCAGATAACACACCAATAGTAGCTGCATCATTTGTTGAGTGAACTACCATATTATATGGTTGTTGTGGAATTGAGTTTTTATCTCAATATCCAACTTCCTAACATTGTGATTCCACTCTAAAAGATTTAATCACATGGACATTAGCCTAGCCAATATTTGATTGAGGATGTCCTGACTCTCTAGAAAGAGTAGCATCTGGTCCTCTTTTAGTTTTCTTCTTGTAGTGAGCCACATCATGCACATAGAATGAACAAAAAGATAAATAAATTCCCTGACGATAGTTAGAATTAGAATGACCAATATTATTGAAAATAGAAAAAAAAATTAGGTAGCTTCTCATAAAAAATCATGAGAATTAATTCAACATCATGAGTGGCCAAAACTACATTTTTAGTGAGCAGTGAATTCAGATCCACCTCAACTAACACCTGGGATAAATACCCATACCTATCCTGTTTGGTATCCCTATCGATTTTGATTTGGACACCAATTTAAGAAGAAATGTCGTATAATATTTTAGAATTGAACAAGATCCAATTTAATCCATACATTTTTACCCAAACTTGAGTTAAGGGGTTTTTTATTTCAAATAGATTGAAACTAAAACACCACTCCTGAACTCATAGAATACCTGGTTTAAGAGACACCAATCCATGACCCAATTCTCTTCTCTTGAGTTCTTTAGAAGGAAATAGTGAGGGAGAAATCACGGCCCATGAGAACACATCTCCAGTTAGAAAATCCACATATTAAGGATAAACAGAGAACAAGATCATCAAATTCCAATGGATTCACACCTCTTAGAAGAATGGCTTGACCAATAATGGAAAACTTAAACTAAATTAGCTTTTCGGTAATTGAATATGGTCCCACATATACTTGGGATCCATTTTTGAGAACCCTAAAAGAAATGGAATCTTGAAGGGATGTGAATAACCTTTGATTCAGTAGATCCCAAATGCCTTGAAACGCACCCCCTGGATGAACAGAACCTCGAGCCTTAGATTACTTCTCAAGAAAAGGCATACTTTGATGTTTTTTAAGAATGATCTAATTGTATGAATGGAGATTCACACTCCTCAGATGACAATCTCTGAGGTAATGGGTACTAGGGTGGGACATTGATTAATTTATGTTTTTGCCTGCATGGGAAGATTCATGACACTTTTGGGACTTTTAGATTGTTTTTTTGTGGGAAATGTTTTCCATTTTTTTGGAGTTCCTATTTATTATTGGTAGTTTTTTCCCACATGTAGATGGGCATGTAGTTGAGGGGGGACCTGTGGTGGTATGAGACACTATGTGGGAGAGAATCTTGAGTACCATGAGTATCTGATGGAATGGGACGCCGATAGTGAACATCTCCCTCTAATGACGTACTAACACTAACACCTACGACAACTAACATCTAGGATGACCTCCATCGCATAAGCAATGATGCTGATGGGCATGACAATTTCCTCAACATTAATGATCTGGCATCCTAGATGATGACCTTAGGTGGTTTTTTGTTGATGAGTCTCATTGATATGGTCAGGTGCGTGAGATTTTTGCAGATGGAACTTTTGGCCAAATCGTGACTACTTCTGACAGTGATGGGGTTTATGGGGCTTTCAGCCATTTGATACGGGTCTTTGTGTATTTTATATGGATCTTGAGACTTTATTTTTTGTTTTGAGTGGTGAGTTTATCACATTCATGTTTTGGGGACATTTTTTGTCACATTCCTTGTATTTGTTGTACATTTATTTTATATAATAATTTTTTAGGGTTGGGCATGCTCGGTGCCTAAACATTCCTGGTATATATGTTCATTTTTTTATTAATGTATATAAATAAACATTAATTTTGGAATTAAAATATGATAATTTTATAAATGTTAATAAAAAGATTTATTAAAAGTTATTATTAACATTATAAATAGCGCTGATAAAGATCCACATTTATCAGTGCTTTTAGCTAAGCGTGATAAATGTTAACATTTTATTACATCTTTATGTTTAGCACTGGTAAAACTCAGTGCTGGCTATGGCATGATCTGTGGTAGTGGCAGACACTTGTATAATTCCTAGAGAACTTCATATCCCATTCAAAAAACTCAGATTTCAAAACACCACTCCAAAACATTTAAAAGTAGACTATAATAAAACCTGGAGGGATTCACACACTACCACATAGCCATCTCCATCCGTGAAATGGAAATTAGACTTCTAGAATCACTCCATTTTAAAGATAAAATTCCTTGGCTAGAAAACTATTATCAAAACTGAACCTAGCAATTACTACTAAAAAAGGACATTATGCCATTTATTGTCAAACTTACATTGCCCAACCCTAAAAACGATTATATAACCACTTATCCTAGAAAACTCATTTGATATGTAATATATTTTTGTGTGTGCGCGTGCTCCCATAGTCATATATATTTATGTAAATCAATTTACTTTTGAATTTAGTTGTTTATTTATACTTAATATTGATACACACCCACACACGCACATATGTATGTGTGTGTGTGTGTGTGTAATATTACTCCAAAACTAATATTTATATTCTAATAAATATATTATTTTTTAAATTATATTTATATTTTTTATTTTATTATTTTTATTTGTATATTTTAAATATTTATTCCATTTATATATATATATTAAATTATTTTTTCAATTTTAATTATCACTATAAATTTCATTTTCCTTAAAATATATATATATTGATTTTAAATTATATTATAACATATATATATATATATACATAATTTTTATCATTTTCGTAAAGTAAATACACATTATATTTATATATTTAAATAATCTATATATATATATAGTAAATATATTATAAATAAGATAAATATAAATTATATTTACATAAATAAAAAATTTCAAAATATACATACTCATATAGATGTAATATGAATTATATTTAAATATAAAAACTATTTATACATAAATATATAAATTTTAGATTTTATTTGTATAAAATTTATATATAATATTGTTTCCCTTAATATAGTTTTTTAATCTATTATTTTCTTAAATTTTATTTATATCTTATATAATTTTAGTTCAATATGTACATTTAAAATATATTTTTTATATTTTTTAACATATTTTGAACAAAAAATCACATTTAATTAACATTATATATTTCATTTTCCTAAAAATATTTATTTCATATTCAAAATATATTTTAATATTGATATATTTATACATTTTATTTATAGACATACATTATTTTTTACACGTAAATACTAAATATATTATAAATTTGATACATATAAATAATTTATTAATTTTTTATAGATTATAAGTATTGGAAACAATGCACAAACTCACAGACTAGTGATGACATGTTGCAATCCTTCCAAGGGTTGACTAACTTCGTAGGCGACTCATTCCCATTTTTTTAACCCAAAGGACCCACATTTGATGGCCTAAAGGCACCTGATGCGTGCCAACCATACCACTCATGTTGTGCTACAGTGTTTACCTATCCCTATTGGGGCCCTCATATTCTAGCCATAAATGTTCCATAAATCCCCCACAAAGGAGACTTCTGGGATTTGAACTCTGGTTGAATCTAGAATTATGGGGCGATTTTACCACTCATGCAAGCCTATAACTGCCAATGGAGTAAGGGTTATGAGGGTATTGGCAGATGCCACACCACGCATTTCCTAGTCTTTACCTTACACCCCGGGTACCTTTCGCCCCCAGCTAAATTTATATTGTTATGTGTGTGAATGTGTCATTAATTAAATTTCATTTCAATATATAAATATATAATGTAGATAGATACATGCATATACATATTCAAACACTTTCATATGATTATTATCAATATCTTAATATTAATATAAACAATAGACACTCATTTATATGTGAGGTTGTTTAAATATTCAATATATGTTTATATAAATATATGAATACTTAAATATGAATTTTTTAATGTAAATAATCTTTTCATACCGCTAAAAATGGGTGTTGAGATCGAACCATTTTTTGACACATATGTTTCCAAAAGAAACTCTCTAAAATAAGCTACATGTGAGAAGAAAGTTATCTTCATTATCAATATATTTTTATTGTATCTTATGTGCCACCATCTCCATTTGAGGGGAATAAATTATATGGGAGGCATGGTGAAAAATACATTTTAGTGGTATGATATAATAAACACGTCCTCACATATTTAGCATTGAAAGGTTAGGTTGAATTTGATGTAGTGGAATATTTTATATTTTTATTATTCAAATATGCATTAGAATGTATGTTAGAAATTTTTTACAAAGTTGAGGGAAAACAATAAAATATATAAAATATATATGTCGATATATTCATTTTAAACATATAAAATAGAAAGAAGTTTTTTTCCAAAAAAATTATCAATTTCATTTTTACCATTTGAAAAATGTTTCCCATTTATATGATTCAACACATTTTAAATACATTTTAAAAAATTGAAAACATAATTTATTATTTCAAACCATATTTAAATTTAGTTTTTTAAGTATGTCTTTAAAGTTAGAATATTATATAGTAATGTTTTTCAAGTGAAAAATGATTTGAATCACATGGATCTAATTATGTGATATCGGTTTCCGCAAAGGATAGTGGTTGACATATAAGTTTAGATGAGGAATTTCTGCTAACACTCATGGGTTTTAGGAAGGAATCCTAGAAATTCTTATGTGTTGGGCCTGGAAGAACTCATGTTGGAAGAATTGGATCCCAATAGGGTGTTCTACAACATGACGATCGACGGACCTCAGGTCAACTGGATCATAATTGAGATCTTCACCAACACCACTCCTCATATGGTGGAGAACTTTCATGCATTGTGAACCAGTGAGAGGGGCGTGGGCCAATCCACCATGTTGTTGTACTCTTTGCAATTGGCGATCACCACCACCACCGGTGGTGAATCCATATACGGAGCTAATTTTGAACACCACTGCCATCAATTACCATCTCCATTGATCACCATATAATTTATTTTATATTCCTCTTTATGTGAAATAGTTCTTTAAATAAAAAGAATAATAGCCCGTTTGGAATGAAGGATTTGGGGAAGAAAATAAAATATATGAGGGGATGAATCGATTTCTTATGTTTGGCTGTTTTAAATTAAATTTGAAGAAATGATATGTAGTGAAATGAGAAATCGTCTATAGATTTAAAATCATCTGAAAATTGGGATTATTTGAATAGAAATGATGGTGGAGAAGTATTTTATAAAGTAATTTATTTTCTTTTATTTTAAAAATGTCAATGACAATATGGGAGATAAATTAAAATCATTCCTTTTTGTTTTAATAAATTATTGGATCCAGAAAAGACTAGAGTACTAGTTTTTAACCAAACAGTCTGTGATTTGGATCACAAAAAATAACAAATGTTTTTATGTACAAGAAATATTAAGTGATTTTGTTAAATAATGGAATGGGCAAGACAAAACGGGTTTTTTAATTAAAATAAAGGGTGAATATGCATGGGTCAGCACATTTGGAATCATATTGTGCAGTAAAAAAAATAAGGAAAAACATATCGGCATTGGGAGAAGCGTGCTAAATTGCGAAGGATGAAGTGCATGGCTTAATTGCAAATTAAACCATCGATGGATGACGAGCCTGGTAAATTACACTCATATTATAAAAATGTGAAACCATAAATATTAATGGACTATTGAATGACATTTCATTGTATTTAATATAAACATTAAAAATCTATAAAACATTGTAAAAAAAATTGATCCGAATGAAACCAAAATAAGTATAGAGAAAAAAAAGAAAAATGTTTCTATGAACATAATTGGGGACAAATCATTGATGGGAATATGATAAAAATATAATGAAATAAATACATTTTAAAAGAAATATATAGTATACATTCTTAATTATATATATATGGAATAATCAAGTTAATAATTATGTTTAGATATTAGAATATTTAAAATTATAATGTAATTTGAATCCATAAAAAATAAAAAATAAAACATTATATAGTTAATGTCATTGCATGCTCCGCCTTCTTTTCATCAACGTTCAATTCATCCTTTTTAACTGTGTCATTCTTTTCATGGGTAGTTTTTTCCTATCGTAGTCCTTTGCGTCTACAATAGTACTCGAAATTCCCAACATAGGAAAGGCCTATGAGTTTAACGACGGGTTTTTAGCATGTAGTTGTGATTTATACAACTGGTAAATGATGATTGACGTTTTCCTAATATCGTCACCTATTTGAATGTTGATAATCGTTTCACATTGGTTTTTTAGAACTGTTTTTCATTAATCAACAATTTAAACTATCGCTAAATAATTAGAAATGATTTTTTTGTTTTATTTTTTTAAAATTTATTATTTATTATATAATTAGAAATAAATGTGCATATATATATGGACAAAATATATATTAATGTATATAAATATTCAAAAACAGATTTAAATAACTATAAATATATATTAACATAAATAAATTTTCAAAAATATATAATATATATATCTATATATAATATTAAATGTAACAGTATATATATACAGTAATACATTTAATTATCTATAAATATATAAAAATATAAATTGATTAACATATAGACATATAATTATTAATAAAGGAAAATAATTATATATATAGATACATATAGATACATGTACCTTTATATATCAAGATAATATCTATATATATATATAAATATAAATGCATATGAATTTTTCTTTTTCTTTTTTAGGTTATGATTTTTTAGGGCAATTGAATTCTGAAAAGGGAAGCCTTCATTTAAAACAGACCATGCCGTAACATACCCCCATTTAGCACCCTTAACTACAAAAAAATCAAAAATTGAGTATAAAGGATTTAGCGACCCTTACCATACAAGTTATTAAGACCTCCGGTCCAATCACTCTGGACAAGTCGCTTGAAAATTTGGAAACCCACCCCATCATCGTCCACACGAATCATCCATCTACAGCGTCATCTGATAAGTGAACTGCATGTAGTTTTCGTTTGAGCACTTCTATTGCATTGAGCAGCAGCTGAGAAGCTTTTACTGCACCGGTTGACTCAACTGTGAATATGAAACTGTCTTCTTTTCCATAAATTTCCACAAGCCCAGGCTTTCCCATAGCTTCTGCTTTTTTGATCCATTCCCCGTCATAGGTGTACCCCTCTGGATCAACAACAACAACCTGATAAATAAACAACGAATGTTTTATGAAAGTGAGATGGAAACTTGAAATCACTGATAGGAAGCAGTGAGCTGCGTGTGATCACACCGGTAGCCGAGGTCCTCGCGGTGCTGGGTAGTCCAGGAACACCGTGTACCGGAGCATCAAGAGGACCGAGAGGGGAAATGCGAGCGGTGCGGCCATGAGCTGCGGTATGAATAAAACAGCCAGGCCTCCGACCCAAATAGCATTCAAGGCTCCGGTGCAGAAAATGGAGCCTGGTAAATTATCAAGGATGAAGAGCATGACGTGGAAGAAAAGGGCGATGTGGAGGAGGTTCAGAAAATATATTAAGATTTCGTTTGGCAGGGAAGATTTGGACAGAAAAGAAACGAAACGGAGTGGTTTCCATTGTTTGGCAGGGTTAGATTATGGGAAGAGAAATCATACCCGGAGAAATGGAGAGAAACATTTCTCTCGGAACACAGGTTTCAAATCACCCCAAAATTGGGGTGATTTGGAAGGAAACGAAAAATCGTACTGTACAAATTTTATTATATTCACTCTTTTTAAAATTAATATTAAAACAAATAATCATATTTATGATTATTAATAATATTATTATTTTCGTGTGCATAATATTTTATTAATCGTGATTTATAAATAAATATTTTTATAACTTCAACGTAATTTATAAGTAATAATAACAAATAATTATAAATAATTTTGATTATGGACAATTTTGATTATCTTGAATTAATAATTTATATATTTAATTTATATACATAATTGACATGATATAAAAATAAAATAAAATAATCATTGCTAATATATTTTTCAAAATTAAATTTATATATAATTGACATGATATAAAAATAAAACATACAATTTAAAATTATAATTTTTTTTATTTGAAATAATTAAGTATTCGAAAACTGTATTTTTTAAAAATATATTTATGAATATATATTTATATATAATTATATAAAGATATTTATAAATATATATTTATAATTATATAAATATATATTAAAAAATACATGTTTATAATTAATGATTTATATATAAATATTTTTTAAAATATATATTTAATATATTAATTTATATATATAATAAATATATTTTATAATAAATATATATATATATATAATTAAAAATCCAAGATACAATTTAAGATTATAACATTTCTTATTTGGAACAATTGAATATTGGAAAACCATATTTTTTAATAATGGTTATTTTTGTCATGTTATCAAAACATTTCTTTTCTTTTCTTTTAAAAATCGTCACCAAACGAGATGAAGAGAAATTACAATCATTTCTTTTCTTTTACTAAATTTTACATCCAAACAAAATGAAAAGAAATCGAAATCTTTTCTTTTCTTTTCTTTTCTTTTATGAATTTGGAAATCATTTCTTTTCTTTTACTAAAAGATAACCAAACAGGGGCTAACTGTGATCCTTCCAAAAACACTTTTATAGCCTTCTCATTCTATACGTATTTGCCCATTGTTCAAATGTCTTTCCTGAATGTTCTACAGGTTCTAGTACTGGTTCTTCAATTTAAGTATTAGGGGAGACGGTGTCCCCATTCGACACCAACCCCACAGCCATGAACCTCCTCCTCGTCCCCATTTTATTTCACTGCATGGTATACGCCTTTTGGAATTTATTACCATTCTCACTCTCTACCGCAGCGTTGAACACCATTTCGGTTGGAGTCCTGGATGTTTTATTGATACCGAAGCTGATCACTGCTTTCCCCCCAGCCTCCTGCTGCTCCTCCCATTGCTCCTATACACGGTGTTCCAAAGACACTTATATAGCCTTCTCATTCTATCGGCATTTGGTCCTCCTCGCCATTTTATTTCACTCAATGTTATACGTTTCTCTGAATTTATTACCATGCTCCACACTCTGCACCTGAGCACTAATATTTACTGATCATTCCATTACTTTAACATCCCGGGGCATTTTGAAGTGTTACAATTGTATTAAAAAAAACCTAAAAACATTAATATGAACGGTTCGTTTGAGGGTCTTTAATATACACCATAATGACATAGAATAATGCAATAAAACTAATGCCGATGAGAAAAACGTTTATTTGAAAAAAAGACATAAAACAATGGCGGTGCTATTTATAGTTGCTTTTGGGGTGTTACAATTGTATTAAAAAACATAAAAACATTAATATGAATGGTTCGTTTGAGTGACTTTAATATACACCATAAATACATAGAATGATGCAATAAAACTGATGCGGATGAAAAAAACATTTATTTGAAAAAAGACATAAAACAATGGCTGTGCTATTTATAGTGGAATTTTGAGGTGTTACACAAATTAAAAAAATGTAAAACCAGTGTATTTAATTGTTACCTTAAGAAGACCTAAAAAAATGCAAAAAAAAATGGGAATGAAAAAGAAAAAAAGAAATAAAAGGTTTATATGAAAACATCTGGGAAAGAAAACAATGATGGGAATAGGTAAAAATTATAAAGAATGGAAAACCTTTCAAAAGAAATATATATTATACATTTGAAAATATATATATGTAAGGGATAAATAAATAAATAAATATCTTTAGATATTAGGATAATTAAAATTATAAAATCCTTATATAGTTAATACAGTTGCAAGCTCCGCGTTCTTTCCATCAATGTTCGATTCATCGTTTCAACCATGTAGGCATTCCATGAACAATGTTTTCGTATTGTAATCACTTGTGTCTCTCGTAGTTCCCGAAATTCCCAATACAAGAAAAAACAGGTTTAACAGCGTGTTTTTTTAGCATTTAGTGTCACTTTAAACCACTGATTGTGTGATGATTTCTAATAGGGTCATGTATTTGGGTGTTGGGAATCTTTTCGCAAACCACCACAAAATATTTAGCAATAGTTTTTTTTCTTCTTAAATTTATTATTTGTTATATATTTTAAAACAAATATATGAATATATATATATTCATGTATGTAAATATTCATAAATATATAACAATATCTATAATTATATATTTACATAAATAAATTTTCATTAAATATAAAATATATGCATATATCTCTAAATATATTTTTAAATATAATAGTATATATATATATATATATACCTACTTAATATATATAAATATATATAAATATATATCAACATAAATAAATACGTATAATTATCTATAAATAAAAAAAATTAAATACATTTAAATAAATATATATAAAGACATATATATTAATAATGAAAAATTAATATACATAAATATATATAAACACACAAAAATATTTATATATATTTAAAGATAATTATATAAAATATAAATTTCAATTTAAATAAAAAACCCATATAAATATGCATAAATAGACACACATAAAGATATATATGTATTCCCACATAATATATATAAATATATATATATAAATAATAAATAATATATGATATATAATATATAATCTATAATATATAATATATAAATACTCACACACACATATATAAACTTATATATATATATATACCCACTTGACATATATAAATATATATAAATAATAAAATATAAAAAATATATTTAAAAAAGATTTAAATTAATAATTATTATGCAATGATTAGGAAATAACTAAAATTTGGAATATAAAATATAAAAAATATTAATTAATCATTTTCAATTATTTAAAATTTTAAATAAATAATAATGAGTTCTTATTAAATAATGAATAATAACAAATAATACATAATGCATAATAATAATAACCAGAACATAATAATAACAATAACAATGATAATAATAACAAATAAACAATAAAAAATTATAAATTATAAATTAAAAAAAGAAAAAACAATTTTTTTTAAAAACTAAATGTTGCCACTTATTATTTAGTGGAGGTTTAAATCGATGTGAGATGAACAACCACTAAATAAAAACCATTGTGAATTATCTATGGTTTTCTAAAACTCCTCCTAATAAAATAACAACTAAAAATTTAGCATTGGTTTTGAAAACCGCCTCTAAATAAAACGCCGCTAAACACTATTTCTTTTTTTAGTGTCCTTCCAGCATACTCAGCACCATTTTTTATCTCAGACACTTCACCTTATACCATGTTTCCCTGACCACCAAATCTTTTCCTTAAAAAAAACTCCAAACACTTCTAACTTGTGTTTCAAGAAGTATACCCACATCGCTACAAAATATCCATGCACATTAAGCACTACCTTTTATCAGTGCTAATAGAAAATCACTAATACATGTGATGCATTTATCAGAAGTAACTAAAATAACTGATAAACAAGGTCTTTACGAATGCTACAAAAGAGATAATAAAGACTAGTTTTTATTAGTGTTTTTTTAGCGTTGATAATGACCGGATTTATAATTGTTTTCTTATCCTTTATCTGTTCTTTTTTAGCACTGATAAAGGAGCCCTTTATCATCATTTTTCATTGCGCTATTAAATTGTGACCATCACAAAAAATATAAATTATAAAAAATTCACATATTATTATAGAAATATATTTTTAATGATTTATATGAAATATATATTTCAGAAATATAATTAATATGATACTAAATATGTATTGACACTTAATATATAATTTATGTAGTGAAAATTATTTAAAAATGATTATAAATTAATAATTATTATTAATTTGTAAATTATTATTATGTAATTGTTATTTAATAACAATTTGGTGATATAAAAAATTAATGAATTAATTACTATTATAAGATAAGTTGAAAATGTGACTTGAACTTCAAACGACCAAAAAAATTTGATTCAGGTGTCCACCTAGGATCCATGAGATATGAAATTGAATCTATGGAAGATCTCTTTATTTTCAAGACCCAAGGGAACCCCGATCTATCTATTTTCTAAGTAGAAAAGTAATGGAAGGTCTCCAAAACTGAGTTTTTAGTTTGGATTCCCATATTTTTTAATATTCCATGAAATTTCTTCTTTTCTTAAGAGAGACATCTTGTCCTTTTTCATATGGAGTCATAATTTATATATAGGGATTAGTTTCATATATATATTATGGTGTTCAAATATTAACTTTTTTCATATTTCAGTAATACAAATCAGGGTTTTATCAGTGCTAAAAAACACTGATAATCGAGGAGATATTAAAAGGGGATCTCTTTTATCAGTGCTCAAAAAAGTGCTGATAAATACCCTTTTTATCAGCGCTAAAAAAAGATGATAAAAGGGTCATTTTATCAGCGCTAAAAAATGCTGATAAAAGGTCTGGAAGACCTCTTATTGATCCTAAATAGACATCTGGATCAAGAGTTATGATTGTTTGGAGTTCAAGTCACGTTTTCTACTAATCTTAAAATATTAATTAATTCTATGATCCAGATGCCCGTTTAGGATTCATGAGATAGGAAATCGAAACTATGGAAGATCTCTTCATTTCCAAGACCCAATGTTACCCCAATCTCTATATTTTCTATGTAAAAAAGGAATGGAGGGCCTCTAAAACTGAGTTTTTAGTTGGGATACCCATATTTTTCGACATTTGATGAAATTTCTTCTTTTTTTAAGAGGGTCATCTTGTCCTTTTTCTATGGAGACATAATTTATATCCAGGGTTTACTTTCATATAGATATTACAGTGTTTAAATATTAATATTTTTCATATTTTACTACTACAAAATAGGGTTTTATTAGCCCTAAAAAAGATTTTATCAACTCTAAAAAAGCGCTAATAATCAAGGCGCTATTAAAAGGGAATCCTTTTTATTAAAGCTCAAAATAACGTTTATAAAAGTCAAAAAAAATCTATAAATCAGAGGTACACCCACCTCCCTTTTAAGAACTCTTGACCCCCTTTCAATAGTGTTCGGAAGCCCCACCCGCATGCACCGCCACCACACCTTTAACAGTGCTAGGTGAACACCCCCACCCTTTAATAGCGCTAGCACCCCCATACACCCCCGCACACCCCTACCCTGGATTTGTACCTAAGACCTCTCCCTTGAGCGACTCCACCATTACCACTCATCCATCTTGTTTTGTTCTCCCTTTAATGATATATCTATCTATCTATTTTTATATATATAGTTATCTTTATTCATATATTAATATATATTATATTAAAATAAATATATTTAGTTATATTAATATATATATGTGTATATATTCGTATATATATATATATAGTAAGTTAGTGATATTTATATTTATTTACTCATATATATATATAATTATTTATATTTTTATCTGTATATTTATTCATATATTAAAATATATTTATAAGATTAATTTCAAATACATTTATAATGTATGTTTTTGTGTGTGTGTTTATAAATAAACAAATAAATATGTACATATATACAACACACATACACATGTATATATTATATATATATGTGTATATGTAAGTATAATTATACATAATTATATATATTTATATATATATATATATTTATATATATTCATATATATTTATATATATTTATTTATATTTATATATATTTATATATTTTTACTTAAATTTTATATTCATATGTATATTCATATGTTAGAATATATAGATAATATATATTAGTTTTTTAATATAGACACACACACAATAATATATATATATATATATAGACACACACACCCACACTATATAGAAATATAAATGTTAATATACTTGTATTTTAAATAAAATAAATATTATTTTTTTAAATAAGTCTTATATATTGAGAAATATAGTTTATATGTAAATATTTTTAATTATTTATCTATAAAATCAAATTTTTATGTGTGAATATAAAATAAATAAATAAATATTTATATATTTGATTAAAAAAAAATAGTATATCATGAACAACTATAAAATATCAAAGCCATAATATCAATATTAATGTAATCCCCAGGAATAAATTTAGTCTCCATGGAAAAAGGGAAAAAGACCCTCATAAATTAGGCTAAAATTCCATCGAATGTTACAAAATTTGGGTATCCCGACTAGAAACTCACATTTGGAGGCCTTTTGGGCCTTTTTGGCCCCAAAAAATGCAATATAGGGCACTTCATTGGCATGAGTGTGTAGAGCTCGTCGCAGGATTTGATTTGATATGTGGTAGAGGTCAAACATACACTCAGATCAAAAGTTATATTCATTTGAAGTTTGAGTTATGTTTTCAAATTATTTTAGATCTTTTATTAATTTTTGGATTTTCTATTTCCTCAAATCATTATTAAATGATTATTACTAGATTATAATTGGTATATTATCAATTAATAATTTTTTTTAAATTTTTATAAGTCATTTTCACTAAATATCTTATGTATTAGGCGTAAGTGTCTACTTACACTTATCTAAAACATATTTAAAAAATATATATTATATTTATATCAATATATTTATATTTATATATTTATAAATTTATATATTAATATATTATTTTATATGACTTTTTTTGAAATATACCCTTTATCATCACTAGAAAAAAAATCATTGAAAAAACTCCTCTTTATCAGTGCTACTAAAAAAGCACTGATAAATGGAGTCCATTTAACAACGCTAAAAAAGCATTGATAAAGGGGGATCCTTTATCAGTGCTAAAAAAGCGTTGACAAATGAATACATTTAACAATGATGTTTTAGCACTGTTAAAGGGTGATGGTGTGAAAAACCATTTTTGTGGTAGTGTTTTTTGGTTATTTAAAATTAAATATATACATATATATTGTGGAAAACATATGATAGACAAATTATCGTTAATGCTTTAGATCGAGGTGAAGGGGCTCTTTATGTTCTTAGACCTACTGTGGAAAAACTTGACACATGGTATCTAAGCTATAATATTGTGAGAATCCCTCTATTGGTAATGAAGGTAGCCACGTTACCCATTTTCTTACCTCTTTATGGGGTCGTCAGGAACCCTTTTTGTGGTTTGCTTGTTTTTATTCCCGATTTGTGTAATGTTTCTTTTGCTAATCTTTTAATATAAGGCCTACCTTTCCTATATATATAAATATTTATATTTATAAATATATAATTTTTTTTATATAATTTGGTATATAAAATTAATTTTATAAATAAACATTTAAACATATTTTTACATAAAATTTATTTTTAAATAAATAAATAAATATATATATATTATTTAAATGAATATTAATTATTGATTTTATTTAAAATAAAATTTATGCATTTTATTTACCATATAAAAAATATGAATATGTATATGCCAACAAAATGTCACCTAGCATTCCCGAGTGCCGAGAGAGGAGAGCCATCTTGGGAAGGGAATATGAGGAAAATCCCGCACACGGAGTGTGGGGAGGGAATAAAAGACCTCTTCGATGTGCATGCTACCATAAACTGTAACTGTGAAGTTTTGTGGGGACCAGACACCATGATGTTTTGGAATTCCCACAAGTGGTGTGCAATCGTCAAGCTCTGCCATCGCCAACTGCCACTGTCACCTTCGACCGTTGTTTCTTACCGTCGACTGCTATGATGGAGATTTTTTCCAGCTACTACCCACCATTGATGTCATTGTTCGATGGAGCACCAACCCCACCTAATTTTATGGTAGGTGGCACTGATGGGAGAAGTTCATGGTTGGTGGTAGCCATGAGAGAAGTCCTTAGGTAGGTGGGGGATTGATGGGAGTTGTGTTAAACTTGACACCTCCCACCATGTCTATTTAAGAAGGGCTAGAGGAGCTTCCTTCATCATCAGCTCATCCAAGAGAGCTCTTCCATCCAAGAGATCCTTGAGAGATCCATGTGCGAGGAATAAAGGGATGTGTGGGAGGGGTATATTTTAAATTTTGTTTTGTGAAATTAAATGCATGTTTTCTCCATCCAATCATCTCTCTTAGTGTCAGCGAACAACAAAAAAGTGGTAGCAGAGAGATTTCTGGTGCAATAGTGGTGATCAGTTTTGTTTTGTTGGTGATTAGAAAATTCAAGTTGCTCATAATCCCATTTTAAAGGCATATTTTGAATGTTCGTGGCGAGCCAATTTCAATGGCGCAAATGATGTCCCAAACGAAGGTAAAACGAGCTTCCTTGTAATGACATGTCTCACTCCTTCAAATGTTTGAATCACTATGTTGCTGACTCATTTCAATTTTTATAACCTAAAGGATCCAAAATTTTTTGGCCTTAAGGCACTTGCTTCATGCCCACCATACCACCTGCCTTGTACTACAATGTTTCCCTATCCCTACCAGGGCCCTAAAATTTTATCAAAAAAATGGCCCATAAATCCCCCCCCCCTAACTGAGACTTCTGATATTTGAACTCCGGTTGAATCTAGAATTATGGGACGAATTTACCACTCCTGAGTCATTCAAGCCTATTACTGCAAAGTAAGGGTTATGAGGGTATTGGCAGATGTCACAACACACTCTTCCAAGTCCTTAACTTACACCTTGGGTACCATCTCCCCCACCAAAATTTATATTCTTGTCTGTGTGAATGTGTAGTTAATTAAATTTCATTTCAATATATAAGTATATAATTTACATAGAAATATATATATATATATATATATATTCATATACTTCCATATGATTATTATTAATATCTTAATATTAATGTAAATAATAAACAACAATCTATATGTGTAGTTGTTTAAATATTCAATATATATTTATATAAATATAAGTATACTTAAATATGAATTTTTTAAATTTAAAAGAAAAATTTATATCGTTAAAAATGGGTGTTGAGATGGAACCATTGTTTTACACATAATTTTCCAGAAGAAACTCTCTAAAATAAGCTACATGTTAGAAAAAAGTTATCACCATTATCAATATATTCTTATTTTATCTTATGTGCCACCACCTCCATGTTAGGGGAATAAATGATATGGGAGGAATGGTGAAATATACATTTTAGTGGTAGGATAAAATAAACATATCCTAACGTATTTATCATCGAATGGTTTGGTTGCATTTGATGTTGTAAAATATTTTATATTTTTATTTTTCAAATATGAATTAGAATGTATGTTAGAAAATGTTTTAAAAAGTTGAGGGAAAAACAAAAAATTATATAAAATATTATCCCAATATATTCATTTTAAAAAAATAATATAGTAAGAAGTTTTTTTCCAAAAAAAATATCAGTTTCATTTTATTCATTTAATTTTATCCCATTTATATAATTCAACACATTTTAAATACATTCTAAAAAAATGAATACATAATTTATTTTTCAAACCATATATAAATTTAGTTTTTTAATTATGGATTTTTAGTTAGAATAATATATAGCTACATTTTGCAACTTTAATCTAGTGTGGGACACCACTGAGAAATGTCGTGTGAGTCAAAAAATGTTGAATGCCTAAACCAAATGGAATGCCCCAAAATCCCCCACTTATACTGATGAAATTTTCCAGAAAAATGTGGTGCATTGGATATTTTGTATGTCAAATATTACCCACACAATCCCACCGTTCATACATATACATTGGAGATGGCAGGCAAATGTGAAAACACAAACTTTGAACACCTGAGATTTTTTAATGGAAAAAATAGGTTAAACCCTAGTCGTAAGAAATAACTTAGGAACAAGATAGATCCCCATATCATGAAGGTGTGTATCAAAATTATATCTAATAATATTTGGTAGAAGGTGTGTCCTAGAGAGAGAAACTATGACATCCCACCTTTTTATCACATAAAAGTTCATTACATTATACAAAACTGAGGGTCTTTAAGGTTTAGTGTCTTGGAAACCAGGAACTTAATACATGAAAACATAAAAAAAATATTCTTAAAAACATGATAGGATTATTCATTTGTTCATCCTAAGTTCATTACTATGTCTCATAACCAGGGAACATACTTCAAAGTAAAGGGTGAGCATAAGGCCTGGTAAGGGAAACAAGAGAAACATTTTACATGTGAACTTGAGAAACATCAATAAATTTATGATAAATAACATTAAGGTATGAGAAAGAGATCATGAGGCATATCATAACAAAAATAACGTGCTTCATAACTTGAAGATGTGGCTACAACATTTAACTTATACAATCGTTTTCATATCACCAAGGTCCATCCCCAAGGTTTCAATAAAAAATTACCAAGGTTATTCACCAAGGTATTGTTAAAATGGTCATTTCTAGAGGTTAAGTCTTTACCCAATGCATTCGAGTGATATCAGGGAGAAACCTTAATTTTACTTTATTATCATGGGATCCATATATATAATCATCAAACATTTAATAAATAACCCATATATCATAAAATAAATGGGATTAATTTCATAATCATAACGTTTTAAAAAACCGCTTTAAAGACATGATCTTTATGTCACTCTAAACCCACAGAAAAGGAAAGCAAGTTTCATGTATGTAAAGACCAGAATTAAAATAGAACATTTTGTTATATATGTGAATACCCATATAGAAGAATGATCTTTGAGTATTCTCCAAATAAAATAAAAGAATTTGAGAAAAAGAGAGAGACATTTTGAGACGAAAATTCTACAACATAACGGCTATGTTACAGGGTTTTAGAAAATATTGAAAAGAGAGGGGACATGGGTCACCCACTCATAAATGATCCATAAAACAGTATAGGGACAAAATTTAAATGATATAATAATATGGTAATGAACTTTTAAAGACATACCATATGAAATGAAAAACATGGAAGGAAAACAAAAATAAGATTTCTCTTATGAAAATTCGGCAGCCTAACGGTGTCACTTAAAACATCAAAAAATGAATTGATGAGATCAAATAGGGTCTCTAATTATATGAAAATAAAAGTAAAATATTATGTATATAGAGATCATACCCCAAAATAATAAAAAGGAACATGATAGACTTGACATGAAAATAGAACTTGAAAATGAGAAGGGTGAAAGAATCCGTTACAAAAATTCGGCAGCCTAACGGCGCCACTTAAACATTATTAAAATGAATTGATGAGAGAAAGATGGGTTTCTCATCATATTAACTTGAAAAGGACAGTAGGATGAATATAAATAACATCCCCAACATAAAAAAAGAGAACACGAAAGTAATGACATAAACGAGAGTACTTGAAAAGAAAGAGAGAGGTATGATCCCTTACCTTGATAAGTAACTTCGAAATCTTGATGTGTGGGACCTTTGGGGGATTCAGGTGACCTTGGGAGGACTCCTTGGGAGGTAAGGAGACCATAAATTTGTTTAGGAGGATTTTTTAATGGAAAGGATGAGGTAAAAGCTTGGTATTTATTGGGGAAGTGAGGTGACAAGGCATTAAATACCAAGGGACACCTCATTGGTGGTATTGGCAAAACCAATGGTATTTCATCATGGTATTGGACACTTGGGACACCTAATACCTTATATTACTATTAATAAGTTTACCATACTTTAAAATATCTCATGACATCATCATGACGCGGTTATGATGTCATTAAACATACCGAAACCCTAAAACTGTATTTTTACTATTCACTGAAAATTCAACTTTTTCAGAAAAATCCCAAAAAATTACCTTAACATAATATTGATGCTCTGAATTCAAAAATAAACTCCATTTTATAAAAATAATTTTATAAATAATTTTAATTTAATTTTTAATTAAAAAATACTATTCACCCGAAAAAACTAATACTTGACTAATAATTTCTAAAACAGTTATTTACCTATTTTATTGAATCACATTACTTAATCAAGGTTCCTATATTAAATTTATACTTTCTTTAAGTGAGATTACTAATCCATTTGGTCAAATTACTAATCCTAAGTGTAAAATCACTATTCATAAATTACTATTTACCAAAAATTAAGTTGATCTTATTAGACTCCAAATTTCTTACTGAACACATTTGTAGAAGACCATTTTTTGAAAATCTTTACACATCATTAATTATTTAAGGTTTACATAAATATTTCAAAATATCCTTTTTCCAAAAATCATTAATTATATACATCCTAAATTTATCTGGACATTTGAAAATGCAAAAACTTCACCATAGTAAGAAATCACAATTTTATTTATCTCAAAGTATTACACAAGGAAACTAAGGTCTCATTACATATCCCCTTATAACCCCAGCATAAGACCTAATTGTAAGGTGTGCTATGGTGAGAGAATCTAAGGGTGGCTTGGCCAACATTGCCCGAGTAGTGATTTCTATAAGCTTGAACATCTCCCGAAGGCGATTCCGTTCTAGATTCACATGATGAAGTTCGGCTTGGGTTTGGTCCAGAGCAAATCTCAGTGGTGTTATCTCCTTTCCCAGTTCTGCCAAATGTGCTTTGATCAGCCCGAGACTATTGGATGAGACCATCGAATCTTCCTTCTATATTAACCATTAACATCTTTATTAAATCGTTAAAGTAAATTAATATACTATTCAAAAAGTTTGCGTCTTTAAATTCTCCCCCCTTTAAGAAATTTCATCCCTGAAATTTTAAACCAAAGGATTAGTTGAAAAGGTGAGGGTACTTTTGCTTCACTGTTTCCTCAGGCCCCCACGTCGCTTCTTCATACTTATGATTCCTCCACAACACTTTCACAAGGGGGGTAGTCTTGTTGCGTAGAACCTTGTCTCTACTGTCTGAGATCTCTACTGGCTGCTCCACATAAGAGAGGCCATGTTCCAGTTGTACCACCTATGGGTTCAGTACATGCAAAGGGTCGAGTATGTACTTCTTCAAGAGAGATACATGGAAGAAATCATGAACTTGAGCTAGGTTCGGTAGAAGTGATAGACGATAGGAAACTGCTCCTATGCGATCAAGGATTTCATAGGGGCCAATGTACCTAGGGCTGAGATTCTCTTTCTTCCCAAACCGCATGACTCCCTTCCATGCAGAAATTCGAAGGAAGACTTTGTCGCCGACACCAAACTCCAAGTCCCTTTGATGGTTGTCAGCAAAGCTCTTCTGCCAACTCTGAGCAGCCTTTATGTGTTTTTGGATGGACAAACCTTTTCTGTCATCTCTTGCACAAGATCATGCCCAAGAATCTTTCTCTCACCAGCTTCATCCCAACAAGTAAGAGTTTTACATCGCTTTCCATACAGAGCTTCATAGGGTGCTATCTGAATACTTGAATGAAAGCAGTTGTTGTAGGAGAACTCAAATAATGGTAGGTGTTGATCCCATCCACATTTAAATTCCATTGAGCATAATCTCAACATGTCCTCAGGTGTCTGAATAGTCCTTTCAGATTGGCCATCAGTTTAGGGATGATAGGCCATACTAAAATTCAATTCCGTATTCAGAGCATGTTGAAGACATCTCCATAATTTTGATGTGATTCTTGGATCACGATCAGATACAATGAATAGTGGTACCCCATGCATCCTTACCACTTCCTTTGTGTATATCTTGGAATGTTGATCCAAAGAGAAATCTTCCTGAAAAGAGATAAAATGGGTGGTATTGGAGAGACACTCCACTATAACCCATATCGCATTGTTCCCTTTGGATGTTTTCAGGAGACCAGTGACAAAGTCCATAGTGATATTATCCCACTTCCATTTTGGAATGGTTAGTGGTTGTAATACCCCCTGATGAAGTTGTAGTTATGCCTTTAGTTGTTGACACACCATGCACCTTGTAGTGTAATCAGCAATCTCAATTTTCATGTTATCCCACCAATAATGATCACGAAGGTCTCTATACATTTTAGTGCTTCCCAGATGTGTAGAAAAAGTAGAGCTATGAGCTTCATCCATCGGTTCTTTCTTTATCTCCGAAATAGATGGAACACATAGTCTTGTATGAAATTTTAATACACCTTCTTGATCAACATTGAAATCAGGAAACTTCCCATCCTTCACAGCCTCAAACTTCTCCTAAAAAAAGATCTTCTTTTTGAGCCTTCTTGATCTTCTCTAGTAGTGAAGGTTGAGAAATCATTTGGGATAGGGTTGACGATGTCCCTTCCCTTACAATCCCCATGTCCAGTTTTACTAGATCGTTAATCAAGGGATCTCCTAGGATCCTCATTGTTGCTAGAACAACAGGGTCTTTCCTGCTTAACGCATCCGTGACTTTGTTTACTCTTCCAGGGTGATAATGAATTGAACAATCATAGTCATTAATAATATCCAACCATATCCTTTTCCTCATTTTCAATTCTTTATACATGAAAATATACTTTAAACTTTGGTGTTCAGTGTATATACCACATTTCTCCCCATTAAGATAGTGCCTCCATATATTTAGAGCAAAAGAAACTTCCGCCAGCTCTAGATCATGCATAGGATAATTCTGCTCATGTTGCTTCAGCTGACAAGATGCATAAGCAATTACCTTGTCATTTTGCATGAGGACGCACCCAATCCCTTTCAGAGATGCATCACTGAAAATAATGAATCCTTCTCCGATAGATGGTAGTGTTGAGACAGGTGTAGTAACCAATATCTTCTTCAGCTCTTGGAAACCTTCCTCAAATTCCTTTTCCCAGATAAACTTAACCCCTTTTCGGGTCAACTTGGTTAGTGGATTTGATAGCCATGAAAAGTTTTTCACAAACCTCCTATAATATCCTGCTAAACCAAGAAAACTACAAATCTCAGTTACTGTTGTGGGTTGAGGCCACTCCTCCACAACCATTGTATTTGCAGGGTCAACCAAGATTACTTCATTGGTTATAATGTACCCCAAGAAAGCCACGTATTGTAACCAAAAATCACACTTGCTGATATTTCCAAAGAGCCTCTCCTTCCACAGAGTTTGCAAAATAACCCTCAGATGATCTTCATGCTCCTCACGACTTTTTGAATATATCAATATATAATCAATAAAAACTACCACAAAGTTATCAAGGTAGTCATTAAGGACTCTATTCATCAAATCCATGAAAATAGTAGGAGAATTAGTCAAGCCGAAGGGCATAACAGTAAACTCATAATGCCCATATCTTGATCAGAAGGTAGTCTTTGGAATATCTTCCTTCTTCACCCTTAGTTGATGATAACCAGATAGAAGATCAATCTTGGAGAATAATTGAGCCCCATGAAGTTGGACAAATAAATCATCAATTCGTCAAAGAGGGTATTTGTTCTTCACTATGATCTCATTCAGTTCCCTTGAATCAATGCATAACCACCTTGATCCATCCTCTTCTTTACAAAGAGAACCAGTGCTCCCCAAGGAGACACACTCAGTCGGATAAACCCCTTCTCCAACAAGTCTTGGAGTTGTTTCTTTAACTCTTCTAGATACACATTTTCTATTCTATACAGGGTATTTGATATCAGTTGAGACCCAGGTACGAGTTCAATGGAGAACTCTACCTCTCTTTCTGGGGGAGGTCCAGGTAACTCCTCAGGAAATACTTCCATGTATTCCTGAACAATCGGATCATCTTCTATTTGTATACTCCCTTTTCCTTCTTCATCTTCACCGACTAACTCCATAAAGAAGGCTATAGGAGGTTCCACTAGACAAAGATCAGGTTGGGATATCTCTCCTTGGAAGATAATTGTAGGCCGTTCATTCAAGACTACTGATATTTTCTTACTTCTGCATTTGATCTTAGCATTATACTTTGAGAGCCAGTCCATCCCTAGTATAATGCCTAATTCCATCATGGGAATGACTACTAGATTTTCAATAAGATTTTGCTCACTAAAGTAAACACTAGAGTCTCTCAACACTATTGATGCATAGATAATCCCACTTGGAGTCTTGACTGAGAACTCTACCTCTAGCAGTTCAGGGATTGATTTTATATTCTTTGAAAACATGGAGGAAATAAAGGAATGCGTAGAACTAGAATCAAACAAAGTACTTTCTAATTTTGAGAGAACAACAAGAGTACCTGCTACCACATCATTTGGAGCTTCAACTTCAGATGTTGTGATAACAAAATCACTACCTTTCTCCTTTGTCCTTTTATGAGGTTGATGGTGATTCCCCTCCACTGCCCTTAGATTTGGATAGTGATTAAAAAGGTGCCTAAGCTGTCCAAACTTGAAGCATTGGACTTCGGGTAGGGCCAGAACCATCTTTCCTCTATCGTTACTATTGGGGAGTTGAGGCTTCACCTAACTACAACAATTCCAAGCAATATGGTATCCTCTTCCACACTTGTAGAACTTTCCACTTTCGATCAAGCAGTTCCATGAATTCTTCTTCCCACATTTGTTGCATGCAGCAAGTTGCATTTTCTTTCCACCTCTTTAATGATCAAATATTCTTCCCAGGATTGGTTCTAAATCTCTCTTCTTCTCATTAGATTTGTGAGACCACTGTGTATCACCAAACTCCAGTTCAACTTTCATAGCACTCCGCACGATCTTCTCATAACAATCATAGTCTCAGTTGGCTATATTCTTCCGAAGATGAGGTCTCAGCCCACCGAAGAATCTATCAACCTTACCATTTCGATCCATGAAAAAGATAGAGGTATATCGTGAATGTTGGGTGAAGTTCATCTCATAGCTTCTGACAGATTCGTTCTCCTTCTGCTTCAGCTCAAGAAACTCCTTCTCCATTCTCGTTCTCATGGAACGAGGGAAATACTTATTGAAGAATATTCCCCTAAACTCTCTCCACTCCATAGCTTCCATATCTCCTCTTGGATTCGTGTTTTTTACCAGTGACCACCACTGATCTGCTTCTCCCTCTAGGAGGTAAACAGCAAGGGTGAATTTTTCTTGTCCCAAACAATGGAGTACAGAAAAGATCTTTTCAATGGAGCTTATCCATTGTTCCATAAATAATGGTTCAGTCAATCCACTGAAAGTTGGTGGTCGTTGACGCATAAAGGACTCAACAGAATTTTGTTCCCTTCGCAGTGAGATCGACCTCTCATCTTGATTCAAGTTATTTCCCATAACTTGAGTCAGTTGGTTCATCATTCGCAAGAATGTTTCCATTCCATCTTCCTTCGAAGGGCTGTCAGCGCATGGTGCATTGTGGTCACCATTTGCACGGTTCCTCCTATTTCCCACCATTTTCTAAAATAATAAAACCATAGTGATAAACTTATTTAATTTATGAAACTTTTAACTATAAAGGATTCTATGTAATAAACCTTTATGCTTAGAAAACTACATTTATCTATAATTCATTCATAATGATTCGTAAAAATCTTGTGATTAACCAAACATATCCCCCAGGAGTGTTGTAACCAAGAGTGCAAAAAGGCTCATTGTTGTGCACCAGTTTTCATTCAAGTCTAGGTCAAAGCGGTGTTTTTGGGTTTTACCCCTATTTATATCTGTTCCAGAGCCGCCTCTACCTGCTCCTATCCAGACATGGATGTATTTGTTTGATAAACCACTAACTCAATACTTACCAAAATACCAAGAAGTTTTCCCTATATTTAAACTTTTTATAGGGTTCTTCCTAAATTTTCCATAGCCTAATTTCCATAAATAACTAAACCGTCCGGTGATACCAACTATGACATCTCGCCTTTTTATCACATAAACTTTCATTACATTATACAAAACCAAGGATCTTTAAGGTTTAGTGTCTTGGAAACTGGGAACTTAATACATGACAACATAAAAAAAATTCTTCTTAAACATTTGAAAGGATTCTTCATTTGTTCATTCTAAGTTCATTAATGCATCTCATAACCTGGGAACATACATCAAAGGAAAGGGTGAGTAGAAGGCCCAGTAAGGGAAACAAGAGAAAAATTTTACATGTGAACTTGAGAGACATCAATAAAGTCATGATAAATAACTTTAAGGTTTGAAAAAGATATCATGAGGCATATCATAATAAAATTAACGTGTTTCATAACATGAAGATGTGGCTACAACGTTTAACTTAGACAATCATTTTCTTATCACCAAGGTCCATCCCCAAGGTGTCATTAAAAAATACCAAGGTTATTCACCAAGGTATCATTAAAATGGTCATCTCTAGAGGTTAAGTCTTTACCTAATGCATTAGAGTGCTATTAGGGCGCACCCTTAATTTGTCTTTATTATCATGTGAGCCACATATATCATCATCAAAAATTTCATAAATAACCCATATAGCATAAAAGAAATGGGTTTCACTTCATAATCATAACGTTTTAAAAAACTACTTTAAAGACATGATCTTTATGTCACTTTAAACCCACAGAAATGGAAAGTGGGTTTCATGTATGTAAATACCAGAATTAAAATAGAACATTTTGAGATATATGTGAATACCCATATAGAAGATAGATCTTTGAGTATTCACCTAATAAAATAAATTAATTTGAGAAAAAGAGAGAGACATTTTGAGACGAAATTTCTCCATTATAACGGCTATGTTATAGGGTTTTAGAAAATATTGAAAAGAGAGGGAACATGGGTCACCCAATCATAAATGATCCATAAAACAGTATAGAGACAGCATATAAAGATATAAGAACACAGTAATGAACTTTTAAAGGCATAACATATGAAATGAATAACATGTAAGGAAGACAAAAATAAGATTTCTCTTATGAAAATTCGGCAGCCTAACGATGCCACTTAAACATTCATAAAATGAATTGATGAGAGGAAGAGGCGGTATCTCATCAGACGAATGTGAAAAGGACAGTAGGATGAATTTAAAGAACATCCCCAACATAAAAAAGGGAACTTGAAAGTAATGATATAAACGAGAGTACTTGAAAAGAAAGAGGTAGGATCCCTTATCTTGAAGAGTAACTTCGAAATCATGAAGTTTGGGACCTTGGGGGGCTTGAGGGAACCTTGGGAGGTAAGGATACCATAAATTCATTGAGGAGTATTTTTGAATGGAAAGGATGAGGGAAAGGCTTGGTATTTATAAGGGAAGTGTGGGGACAAGGCATTAAATACCAAGGGACACCTCATCAGTGGTATTGGACAACTAAATGGTATTTCCTCATGATATTGGCCACTTGGGACACCTCATACCTTATCTTACTATTAATAAGTCGACCATCCCTTAAAATATCTCATGTCATCATTAGGACGCAGTGATGATGTCATTAAACATACCGAAACCCTAAAAGTGTATTTGTACTATTCACTAAAAATTCAACCTTTTCAGAAAAATCCCCAAAATTACCTTAACATAATATTGATGCCCTGAATTCAAAAATAAAATCCATTTTATAAAAACAATTTTCTAAATAATTTTAATTTAATTATTAATTAAAAAAACGATTCACCCAAAAAAACTAATACTTGACTAATAATTTATGAAATAGTTATTTACCTATTTATTTGAATCACATTACTTAATCAAGGTTCCTATATTATATTAATACTTCCTTTAAGTTAGATTACTAATCCATATGGTCACATTACTAATCCAAAGCATAAAATAACTATTCATAAATTACTATTGACCAAAAATTAAGTTGATATTATTAGACTCTAAATTTCTTAATGAACACATTTGTAGAAGACCATTTTTTGAAAATCTTTACACATCATTAATTGTTTAAGGTTTACATAAATATTTTAAAATATCCTTTTTCAAAAATTCATGAATTATATAAATCCTATATTTATCTAGACATTTGAAAATTAAAAAACTTCACCATAGAAAGAAATAAAAATTTTATTTATCTCAAAGGATTACACAAGGTAGCTAAGGTCTCGTTACATAGCCCCTTATAACCCCAGAAAAGGACCAAAGTGTAAGGTGTGCTATGGTGAGAGAATCTGAGGGTGGCTCGACCAACATTGCCTGAGTAGTGATTGTAACACCCTGAGATTTTATGAGAATATTTTTTTTATGTCTTATGTTATACACAACACCCAAGGAATCTTTCACAGCAAACAATACAGACTTGGCTTGCATTACACGCAATCGCGACCTTCCTCCAATAGCATGTGTAGTACGCAATACCGGGTTTCACTAAACAAAAATATATTATTATGAACTAGCCATTATGAATAGTATTAACTACATTTTGAATTTTATTATTCATATTACACATTTTATAGAACATGGTAGGAGAACAAAATAAATGTTTCGGGTAAAATAAGTATTTTACAAAAAATGCAGTTTTTCCTCCTTTTGATGGCACACCCACATTAAATCTAGTTTTTGACATGTTTATAAGTGAAATTTGAAAAAATAAAATTCTTCTTTTGAATCAGGGTATAAAAATTTACTTTGGATAATTTTTTTATATTTTTCTGATAACTTTCATAATTTGATGAATAGTAAAAATACGCTAATTTTTAATTAAAAACAACATTTTTCATTGAGATAATTTATATGGTTAAATAATAATATTTAATGGTTTTAAAGTATAAATAGAATATATTTTTACCATTTAATATAATGTATTTCATTATCATTAATTTCACATTCAATTCATAGGTAAAAACATTTCAATCTTTGGCAATGTTTTAACTTCTGAAACCCGTTTTCTTTACAACGAGATTTATTTTAAATTAATTACTGCAACATATATGATTTGAATTTTGAAAAATGGATTCCATATTAAGAATAAGTGGGTCCAAATTATGTAAATAGGCTACTTTTTATTTTTGTGCATTATGAATAGTATCTACGGTAAATTTTATTTACCATAGTTAAAGGTAAATCAGATAATTAAGGGTAAATATAAGATTATAAAATTACCCTAACACCTGCCAAAATCCTATTGGATGACTCAAAGTGGACCCATATCACCTAAGGGTCATTTATTATCATTTAATGAACTTTTTTCAATGAAAATAATTTAATTATTATTAAAACCAAAGAATATGACAACATGTCACTTTCTTAAATCTTATATGTATAATAATTTTAATTTAGTTATTGAATTAATGAAAAGTTGAACATGAATAGTCTCCAGAAAGATAATACAATTATATACATCATAGGAATTTATTTATAATTTTTAGGGATTAAATAATTACCATTAATTATGACACAATAGTGATATTGAAATTATTTTATTAATTAAAATATCAAATAAATGGTTTTATAAATATTAAAATAAATATTATATGAACTATTTAATGTGCTCCACTAATTTTCTAGATACATAGGACATTTTATAAATCTATTAAAGCTTTTAGTTCGAACATATCTTCTGAAAATAGTTTATTTAAATTCAAATTAATGAATAGTGTCAAAATTGACACTATTGTTATTTTATAAAAATAACATATTATAAAATTGTTTAAAAATCACAAAAATATTTAAAAATTATAAATTGAAATTTATATGGTCTAAAATGTCATAAAGTGTCAAATTATGGAAAATTCACAACACATATGTAATTATTTATAATAATTTAAAATTAAGAATATTATTACCACAAATAAATTTAAATTGATAAATAAGGATAAATCAAGTTGATAATGTTTAAAATAAATTCTTAACATGTATAAATTTTATTTTTTGATGATATTACAACCCTATCTCATCTAATATTTAGATATGAGTCATTTTGGAAGTTTTTATGTGGGGTTGGGATTTAATATTAACAAATGTTTCTTATATTCCCAATGGTGCCCCTCTCCTCCCTTATAAAAGGGCACCTCCTCCCTCTCCTACTCACACCGATTTGAGCCTTCAATCTCAGGAAATACCTGCCCATTTCACTTCCCCACTTACCTAGAAACATCCTAGAGGTCCTGGTCTTCTTCAAAGACCAATTTTAGTGCCCTAAGAGGAGGTCTCAAAGAGGCACTTCAAAGAAGAGGTAATGTCCGTTACCGATTCTTTCTACTTTATTTCTTCCTCCAATTATTATTCTTTAGTTGTTTAATTATGAATTAATAACATCAGTATCACTCATATACTTATAAGTTATTATAAGTATGAATCAACCCTATTTCACCATCTATCCATCCTATTGAAAATGAAATCACCGCGCGTGCGTACGTACGGAATACCGTCTCCACGCCGTGGTGTAATCTATTTTCCATCACCACCTTACTTGGATGGGTAAAATGGTGAAAATAAATAACTATATATGATTATTGTAAAGTTTTATTTATTCTGAAATAGTATACATACACTCCAATACAATTACATGATCATGGGAACGATATCATCGCTCGTGCGTATGTACGGAATACTGTCTCCATGATGTGATGTGATTCGTTCTACATGATCTTCATTGCATAATGATTATATAAATGAATTTAATGAATAAATATGATATATAGTACACTAATAAAATTCTGTAAATGTGGTATCTATAACCTAAAGAGAAGAATAAGAATTTATTCGACAAAACACGCATAAGAACAAAAAGTAATAAACACCTGAATAACATGTAATAGTGAAATATTACTAATAAGCAAAGAATATGACAATATATGATATCATAACAATAATTATGATTCTAGAATAAGTCAATAACATTATTTAAATCATTATACAGGAGGTTTGGACACTTACGAATCAAATCAGACCTAAGGTAAGAGAAAATATCACAATCTCATTTCTATCTGAGATTGTTTGTACTTTGGTATTTACTAGGGTGTATTTTATCATAAACATCCATGTTAACTCAATATGTAATATTATTTCCATCCACCTACAATTGTTTAAATCCAATTTTACCCTTTTGTGGGTTTTTCGTAAAAGATATGAAAGGAATCTTTTGTCGTTTTTCGTATGAGGTACATTACGACTTTTCCGACAAAAGTACGAGAAGAATGTTTTTTTTAACTTATATGGCATGAATGGAATTTTAAAACATTATTTCCAAGAATTATCCTTTACAATTTTTCAAGTTTATTTTTAATCAACTTCTTTTAGTTTAGAATTGTATGATATGTTAATAAAGTAAAAGTGTTTTTGAAGTAGAAAGGATATTTTCCTCAAGAATGGAGTTCAAGTGTTTTATCAAAATTATTTTCCATCTAAGATAATAAAAGGGTTCTGTTTATATCCCTATTATTACATTGATTTGATTATGTTGTGATGGAATTATTTTTATGAATTCCATTATCTTATATGAATTTTTTTATGATTTCATGATGTTTAAGAATCCCATTTTTATTACATGGGTTATGCTATGATATATGGTTTATGATTTTGTGGCACACATAAGAATGGTATAATTATGAGATGGGTGGGACCTATATCTCCCTCCAATGAATTGGGTACAGATTTTATATCTCATGAGATAGACATGGCTGGAACGGCAGGTTAAACCGGTTCAGTGAAACAGGACTGAAACGAGGAATTAACTCGGTTCCGAAATGGACTTTGTCCACTAAGATAGTCTTGGAAATGAGTCTTGACTAATAAGAAATGATTCTATATGATTATATGTGTATGACACAAAGTTTCATGTTTTATGTTATGATTATTGGGATTACATTTCACTACCATGATTTATCACATGTTATGAAATTATGATCTCTTTTGTAGGGTAAGATTTCAAAAATGTTATGTTCTTATGAATTTTATGTGATTAATATTTATTTTGTTTACCCTTACTAAGAATTTGAGCTCAACCTTTTGTATGTTTACTTTCCCCAGGTCAGGAAGAAGGGTATTAAGTAAGATATGCCAAAAGGGACTATAGATATGATGAAATGAATGGGAGATAGTGTAGATGCTTTATGAACCAGTTTTTTATGTTTCCCAGTTTCTAATGACATTATACCTATACGGTCCTTTCACGGTTTTGTTATATGTTGTAATAAGTATGCTTAATGTTTGAAGTATTTACCATGTATGTAAAGTATGGGTCGCTATAGTTGGTATGAGAGGAATGTTATAGTCAACCTTTGGAAACTAAGATGTGAAATCCTTAGTAAGAAACCTAAGGATATGTCTAGGCATAGAACACAATCTTAGTGTTTTAGAAATGGCCATGAATAACCTATGATAAGACCTTAAGTGTGAAATTTTATTCTTGATTATGTGGTTTTCCTATTATAATTAGTGTTTCTCACACTATTCTTCTTGGTTTTAGTCAATGGCTGGAACCCGAAGAAACCGTGTTAATGCGGAATGCGACGAGCAATGCAATGATTGTCTCCTTGAGGAACCAAACGTTATGGGAGTTGCAATGGAAAATCTTGTAGCCATGATCACAGAACTTTCTCAAGCTATGAATCATGCAAGACTTCCAAATGAGAAAAGGAAGGAGCAACATTCTGTCGAATCCTTCATGAGGTAGCGTCCACCTTCATTCAGCAGGCCTTCTGATCCATTAGTGGATGAACAATGGATCATTACCACTGAAAATATATTTTCAGTTCTTCAATGTTCTGAACATGATAAAGTCATCTTATCAGTGTATCGTTTTGAAGGTGATGTTGATCAATGGTGGAATATTATTAAGAATACGAGGAAAAGGGATGAAATTGAGTCCATGGAATGGGACGAGTTCAAGAACTTATTTTTCAATAAGTATTTCCCTCATATTCTTTGAACAAAGATGGAGAAGAGGTTTCTTGAACTGAAGAAAAAGGATGATGAATCCGTTGGTACCTACAAAGAAAATTTTACAAGACTTTCAAGGTATGCTTCCGGAATTATTATCCAACCCGAGAGTAAGATCGATCGATTCTTTAGTGCCTTAAAACCAAGTCTTCGAAGGGAATTAGCCATAAGGGATTTCAATAGGTACGAGGAAATTCTTAGATGTGCTCTCAAGGTTGAGATGGAGATTGGTGTAACCCATCAGTCACATGGGTTTGATAAGAATAGGAAAATGGAATTCAAAGGAAAATATAAAGACCACACTGAAAAAAAAGATGAGTTTTCCCTTATGCTCAATGTGTGGAATGAAACATAGAGGAAATTGTCTTAAGGGGACAAGCAAATGTTATAAGTGTGGAAAAGAAGGTCATCGGGAAATTGAATGTCGAAATAATGGGAAGAAGATGTCTAATGATGGAAACAAAGGAAGGGATACACAGAATGGACCTACTACACTTCAATGTTTCAAGTGCAAGGAGATGGGGCATTATGTCAATCAATGCCCAAATACAAGGGTTGATGATGATGATTGACATCAACAAACTCTTAAGGCAAAAGACAATGGAAAGTCACATGCAATTACTATCAGCAATGTGTAGTATGACAATGAAGTGGTGAGAGGTACACTTACCATCCACTCTAAAGTACCAAATTTTTTATTTGATTCTAGATCCACCCACTCTTTTATTTCTGAAGAATTTTCTAAGGGTATCACCGTATTACCTCAACAATTAGATGTTGAGTTGGCTGTGACAACTCCTAATGGAAAAATAGCCACATCAAAAGTTTACAATTGTTCTCCGATTGAAGTTTGTGGGAAAGTGCTTCCTGCAAATCTTGTGATCCTTCCTATAGTGGAATTTGATGTGATTCTTGGCATGGATTTTCTTTCTTTATATGGAGCTCATATTAATTTCCAATGAAGGGAAGTCACAATTCATAATCCAGATCAATCTATGATCATCTATCGATGCAAGGATGAACATCACCTTCCAGTGGAAATTTCTTCTATCTTATGGGTCTTGATTCCACTAAATGAAGGTTATTTATCTCAAATTTTTGGATAGAAACTAACAATTAATAATATTCCCATTGTACAAGAATTTGATTATGTCTTTCAGAAGGATTTTCTAGGTCTTTCACCAAATCGTGAAGTTGAGTTTTCAATAGAACTCGTACCATGAGGTTTTCCTATTTCAAAGACACCTCATAGAATGGCCCCAATTGAGTTGCAGGAATTGAAGAAGAAACTCCAATAGAATCTTGATAAAGGATTCATACACCCTAGTGCGTCACCATGGGGAGAACTTGTTCTGTTTGTTAAGAATAAAGATGGATCAATGAGACTCTGCATTGATTATCGAGAACTTAACAATATCACTATCAAGAACAAATATCCTCTCCCACGCATTGATGACCTATTTTACCAACTACGCGGAGCTCAATACTTTTCCAATATTGATCTTCATTCCGGGTATCATCAATTAAGGGTCAAAAGGGAGGATATACCAAAGACGACTTTCCGTACAAGGTATGGACACTATGAATTAATAGTGATTCCATTTGGTTTTACTAATGCCCCTGCTATCTTCATGGATCTGATGAATAGAGTCTTTAGAGACTATCTTGACTAGTTTGTGGTAGTCTTTATAGATGATATTATTATCTATTCAAAGAGCAAGGAAGAACATGAAGATCACTTGAGAATTGTATTAAAGACCCTAAGAAAGGAGAATCTTTATTCCAAATTTACCAAGTGTGAATTTTGGCTTCAAAAAGTCTCATTTTTGGGTCACATAATCCCAAAAGTGGGGATATCTGTGGATCCAGCAAAAACAGAGGTTATCGAAAGATGGGCGAGACCAACAAAAGTAACTGAGATCTGAAGTTTTCTTGGTTTGGATGGATATTACCGACATTTTGTGAAAGATTTTTCAAGGTTATCTAACACACTCGCCAAGTTTACTTGAAAAGGAGTTATGTTTGTTTGGACGGAGGAATGTGAAGAAAATTTCAAAGAGCTAAAAAGAAGGATAGCCAGTGCACCTGTGCTCACACTACCTTGCAGTGGAGAAAGGTATGTGATATACAATGATTCATCCAATAAGGGACTGGGGTGTGTTCTCATGCAAAATGATATGGTGATTTCATATGCCTCATGTCAGTTGAAAATACATGAAAAAAAATTACCCAACTCATGATTTGGAGTTAGCTGCGGTAATATTTGCATTAAAGATTTGGAGGCATTACCTTTATGGTGAAATGTGTGATATTTATACTGATCATAAATGTTTAGTATATTTTCACACAAAAGGAGTTAAATATGCGTCAAAGAAGATGGTTGGAGATGATTAAGGATTACGACTGCTCAATTCATTACCACCCTGGGAATGAAAACAAGGTAGCAAACGCATTAAGTCGACAAGACCATGATAGCTTATCCATGATGAGGATCACAAAAGATCCAATATTTATGGATTTACAAAGGATGGATCTTGAAATTTTAATGGATGGGGAGAAATCTTATCTTTCTCAAACGAATGTTCAACCATCTATACATGTGAAGATTCAAGAGGCACAGAAAGAAGATGTCGAGTTACAAAAGAAGGTGAGAAATGTTCCTGAATTCAATATTGATTGTGATGGGATAATAAATATTAGGAATTGGGTTTGTATTCCTCCCATCCCCGAATTAAAGAAGGAGCTGCTGGATGAGGCTCATAGTTCATCATTCTCTATTCATCCTGGAAGCACAAAGATTTATAGGGACCTGAAAGAGTACTTCTGGTGGGATGGCATGACAAGAGATGTTGCTGAATATGTCTCTCGATGCTTGGTCTGTCAGCAAGTTAAAGCTGAGAGACAGAAGCCTAAGGGGATATTACAACCATTACCCATACTAGAATGGAAATAGGAAAACATCACTATGGACTTTGTCACTGGACTTCCTAAAACATCCAAAGGCAATAATGCTATCTAGGTCATAGTTGATCGTCTTACAAATTATGCACACTTTATTGCTATTAGAGAGGATTTCTCTCTAGATCAGCTTTCCAGGATATATGTAAAAGAAGTGGTAAGATTTCATGGAGTACCACTTTCTATTATATCTGATCGGGATCCGAGGTTTACCTCAAAGTTCTGGAAAAGTCTTCAGCATACTCTGGATACAAAGTTGAGTTTCAGCACTGCTTATCATCCTCAGACAGACGGCCAGTCTGAGAGGAAAATTCAAACACTAGAAGATATGTTTAGATCTTTATATATAGATTTCAAAGGTGGTTGGGATCAACACCTACCTTTGGTGGAATTTTCTTATAATAATAGCTTTCACTCCATTATTCAGATGGCCCCTTATGAAGCTATCTATGGAAAGAAATGCAGGACTCCAACTTGCTGGGATAATGTTGGGGAATGAAAGCTATTAGGACCTGATCTTGTTGATGAAATGGCAGAAAAGGTCAGATCTATTCCACAACACATAAGATCAGCTCAGAGTCAAAAAAATGTTATGCCAACAACCGAAGAAAAGACCCAGAGTTTGAAGTGGGTGATAAAGTGTTCTTACGAATATCTCCATGGAAGATGGTCATGAGATTTGGAAAGAAGGGAAAGTTGAGCCCTATATATATCAGTCCTTTTGAAATTCTGGATCGTGTTGGGAAGGTAGCTTACTGATTTGTGCTTCCACCGAATCTCTCTCAAGTTCACGATGTGTTCCATGTATCTCTCCTGAGAAAGTGCATACCTGATCCTTCACATGTACTCAGCTCAGAAGTTGTACCGCTGGAGCAAGATCTTTCTTATGATGAACAACCGATAGAGATTTTGGATCGTAGAAAAAAAGTCCTACGGAACAAGACCACTCTCTTAGTGAAAGTTTTATGGAGGAACTACCAATTAGAATAAGCTACATGGGAACTTGAGGATATGATGAGGGAGAGTTATCCTCATCTGTTTGTAATGAAGTGACGAATTTCGAGGGCGAAATTCATTTTAAGGGGGGTAGAATGTAACACCCTGAGATTTTATGAGAAATTGTTTTTATGTCTTATGTTATACGCAACACCCAAGGAATCTTTCACAGCACACAATACGGACTTGTCATGCATTACACGCAATCATGACCTTCCTCGATAGCGTGTGTAGTACGTAATACCGGGTTTCACTAAACAACGATATATTATTACGAACTAGTCGTTATGAATAGTATTAACTATATTTTGAATTTTATTATTCATCTTACAAATTTTCTAGAACATGGTAAGAGAACAAAATAAAGTTTTTGGGTAAAATAAGTATTTTTCAAAAAATGCAGTTTTGCCGACTTTTTATGGCGCACCCACATTTAATCTAGTTTTTGACATGTTTATAAGTTCAATATGACAAAATAAAATTCTTATTTTGAATCAGGATATAAAAATTTACTTTGGATAAATTTTTGATATTTTTTAATAACTTTTATATTTTGATGAATAGTAAAAATACGCTATTTTTTAATTAAAAACAAATTTTTTCATTGGGGTAATTTATATGGTTAAATTAAAATATTGAATGGTTTTAAAGTATAAATAGAATATATTTTTACCATTTAATATAATGTATGTCATTATCATTAATTTCACATTGAATTCATAGGTAAAAACATTTCAATCTTTGGCAATGTTTTAACTTCTAAAACCTGTTTTCTTAACAACGGGATTTATTTTAAATTAATTAATACAACTTATATGATTTGAATTTTGAAAAATTGATTCCATATTAGGAATAAGTGGGTCCAAATTAAGTTAATAGGCTACTTTTTATTTTTGGGCATTATGAATAGTAACTATGGTAAATTTTATTTACCATTGTAAAAGGTAAATCGGGTAATTAAGGGTAAATATAAGATTATAAAATTACACTAACACATGCCAAAATCCTATTGGATGACTAAAAGTCGACCTATATCACCTAATGGTCGGATTAGATTCATTTAATGGACTTTATTCCATGAAAATAATTTAATTATTATTAAAAGTAAAGAATGTGACAACATGTCACTTTCTTAAATCTTATAAGTATAATAATTTTAATTTAGTGATAAACTTAATGAAACTTAGAACATGAATAGTCTACAGGAATCTAATACAATTATATAAATCATAAGAATTTATTTAGAGTTTTTAGGGATTAAATAATTATCATTAATTATGACACAATAGTGATGTTGAAATTATTTTATTAACTAAAATATCAAATAAATGGTTTTAAAAATATTAAAATAAATAATATATTAAATATTTAAAGTTCTCCACTAATTTTATAGATACATATGACATTTTATAAATCTATTAAAGCTTTTTGTTTGAACATATCTTCTGTATATATTTTATTTAAATTCAAATAAATGAATAGTGTCAAAATTGAAACTATTGTTATTTTATAAAAATAACATATTATAAAATTGTTTAAAAATCACAAAAATATTTAAAAATTATAAATTAAAATTTATATGGTCTATAATGTCATAAAGTGTCAATTTATGCCAAATTAAAAACAAATATGTAATTATTTATAATAATTTAAAATTTTGAATATTATTACCACAAATAAAATTAAATTGAAAAATAAGGATAAATCAAGTTGATAATGTATAAAATAAATTCCTAACAAGTCTAAATTTTATTGGTTGATGAGATTAAAACCCTATCTCTTCTAATATTTGTATATGAGTCATTTTGGAAGTTCTTATGTGGGGTTGGGATTTAATATAAACTAATATTTCTTATATTTCCAAAGGTGCCCCTCTCCTCCCTTATAAAAGGGCACCTACTCCCTCTCCTCCTCACACCAATTTGAGCCTTCAATCTCAGCCAATCCCTGACCATTTAGCTTCCCCACTTCCCTAGAAACATCATAGAGGTCCTGGTTCTCTTCAAAGACCAATTTTAGTGCCCTAAGAGGAGGTCTCAAAGAGGCGCTTCAAAGAAGAGGTAATGTCCGTTACCGATTCTTTCAACTTTATTTCTTCTTCCACATATTCTTCTTTAGTTGTTTAATTATGAATTAATAAAATCAGTATCACTGATATACTGATATGTAATTATAGGTATGAAACAACCCTATTTCACCATCTATCCATCCTATAGAAAACGAAATTACCAAGCGTGCGTACGTACGGAATACCGTCTCCACGCCGTGGTGTAATCTATTTTCCATCACCACCTTAATTTGATGGGTAAAATGGTGAAAATAAATAACTATATATGATTTTTGTAAAGTGGTATTGATTCTGAAATAGTATACATACACTCCAATACAATTCCACGATCATGGTATTGATATCATCGCTCGTGCGTACGTACGGAATACTGTCTCCACGATGTGATGCGATTCGTTCTACATGATCTTCATTGCATATTGATTATATAAATGAATTGAATGAATAAATATGATATATAGTACACTAATAAGATTCTGGAAATGAGTTATCTATAACCTAAAGAGAATAATAAGAATTTATTCGACAAAACACGCATAAGAACAAAAAGTAATAAACACCCGAATAACATGTAGTAATGTAATATTACTAATAAGCTAAGAATATGACCATATATGATATCATAACAATAAGTATGATTCTGGAATAAGTCAATAACATTATTTAAATCATTATACAGGAGGTTCGGACACTTACGAAACAAATCGGACATAAGGTAAGAGAAAATATCACAATCTCATTTTTATCCGAGATTGTTTATACTTTGGTATTTACTGGGGTGTATTTTATCATCCACATCCATGTTCCCACAATATTTAAAATTATTTCCATCCACCTAAAATTGTTTAAATCCAATTTTACCCTTCAATGAGTTTTTAGTAAACAATATGAAAGGAATCTTTTGTCATTTTTTGTACAAGGTACTTTTTGATTTTTCCGACAAAAGTATGAGAAGAATGTTTTTTTAACTTATACGGCATGAATGGATTTTTAAAACATTATTTCCAGGATGATTCCTTTACAATTTTTCAAGTTTATTTTTAATCAACTTCTTTTAGTTTAGAATTGTATGACATGTTAAGAAAGGAAAAGTGTTTTTGAAGTAGATTGGATATTTTCCTCAAGAATGGAGTTCAAGTGTCTTATCAAAATTATTTTCCATATAAGATAATAAAGGGTTATGTTTCTATCCCTATTATTACATTGATTTGATTATGTTGTTATGGAATTATTTTTAGGAATTCCTTTATCTTATGTGAATTGTTTTATGATATCATGATGTTTAAGAATTCCATTTTTATTACATGGGTTATGCTAGGATGTATGGTTTATGATTTTGTGGCACACATAAGAATGGTATCATTATGAGATGGGTGGGACCAATATCTCCCTCCAATTCATTGGGTAAAGATTTTATATCACATGAGATAGACATGGCTGGAACGGCAGGTTAAACTGGTTCAGTGAAATAGGACTGAAACGAGGAATGAACTCGATTCAGAAATGGACTCTGTCCACTAAGATAGTCTTGGCAATGAGTCTTGACTAATATGAAATGATTCTCTATGACTATGTGTGTATGACACAAAGATTCATGTTTTAAGTTATGATTATTGGGATTACATTTCACTATCATGATTTATCCCATGTTATGAAATTATGATCTCTTTTGCAGGGTAAGATTTCCAAAATGTTATGTTCTTATGAATATGATGTGATTGATATTTCTTTTGTTTACCCTTACAGAGCATTTGAGATCACCCTTTTGTATGTTTTCTTTCGCCAAGTCAGGAAGAAGGGCATTAAGTAAGATATTACAAAAAGGGACTATAGATATGATGAAATAAATGGGAGACAGTGTAGATGCTTCATGAACCAGTTGTTTATTTTTCCCAGTTTCTAAAGACACTATTCCTATACGGTCCATTCATGGTTTTGTTATATGTTGTAATAAGTATGCTTCAATTTTGAACTATTAACAATGTATGTAAAGTATGGGTCGCTATAGTGATTTCTATAAGCTTGATATTCTCTTGAAGGTGATTCTATTCTAGCTTCACAAGATGAAGTTCGCCTTGGGTTTGGTCTAGAGTAATGCCAAGTGGTGCTACCTCCTTTCATAGTTCTATCAGATGGGCTTCGATCGGCCTGAGACTACTAGATGAGGCCATAGAATTCTCTTTCTGTATTAACCATCAACATCTCTTTTAAATTGTTAAGAGTAAATTAATATACTATTCAAAAAGTTTGGGTTGTTACAGAAACAGAGGTGCAAGTGCCATATGATTTGAATCAGATGAATCTAATTGTGTGGTATTTGGTTTCCCACATCGATTTCCATAAATGATGGTGGTTCACATGTAATCTTGGATGATAAATTTCTGCTAACACTCATGAGTTTTAGGATAGAATCCAAAAATGTCTTATGTGTTGGGTTTAAAAGGTCTGATCTTGGAGTAATTGGATCACAACCTGGTGTTCTTCGACATGATGATCGGTGGACCTCCCATCAGCTGGATTATGATGGATCTCTTCATTAACACCACTCCCCAGATGGTGGAGAACTTCTGTGTGTTGTTCACCAGTGAGAGGGGCGTGGGCCAATCCGACAAGCTGGTGCATTATTTTCAATGGACGATCCCCACGACCATTGGTAGAGAATCCATATACAGAGACAAATTTTGAACACCACAGCCATCAATTACCATCGCCATCGATCAAAAAATAATTTCATGTATACTTTTCTTTCAGTTAAATAGGTCTTGAAATGAAAAGAATAACAACTCCTTTGGAACAAGGGATTTGGGGGAGAAAATAAAAGATATGAGGGGATGAATCCATTTCATCTATTTGGTGATCTAAAATTAAATCATAAGAAATGATGTGGAGAAACAAAAAATCATCTATAGATTTTAAATCACCTCAAAATTTGGATTATGTGGATAGAAATGATGGTTGAGAAGTATTTTATAAAGTAATTTATTTTCTTTTATTATAAAAAAGTTAACAACAAGATGGAAGATAAATTAAAATCATTCCATTTATTTTACTTAATTATTAGATCTGAACAATACTAGAGTACTAGTTTTTCACCAAACACAGCCAAAGATTTGGATCACAAAAAATAACAAATAAATTTATGTACATGAAATATTAGGTGATTTTCATAAATAATGTAATAGGAAAGAAAAAACAGGTTTTTTAATTAAAATAAAGAATTCATATGCATGGGGCAGCACACTTTTCATGGGTCAGCACACATGGAATAATATTATGCAGTAAAAATAAGTAAAAATAGATCATCATTGGGAGGAGTGTGGTAATTCGCGAAGGATGGCTTTGTTGCGATTTAAACCACTGAAGGATAAAGTGCATGGTAAATTATACTCATATTATAAAAATGTAAAACCATAAATATTAATGGCCTCTTGAATGGATTTATCAATGTATTTAATATACACATTAAAAATCCATAAAACAATGCAAAAAATTTGATCAGAATAAAAAAAAAATAAGTAAGGAAAAAAAGGATAATGCTTGTATGAAAATAATTGGGGAAAAACATTGAGGAGAATAGGATAAAAATATAATGAAAGAAAAACGTTTTAAAATAATATATAGTATACATTAGTAATTATATATAAATGGGATAAAGAAATAAATTAATATGTTTAGATATTAGGATAATTAAAATTATAAAATAAATGAATTCATAAAATATAACAAAAAAACATAATATAGTTAATGTCATTTCATGCTCCACATTTTTTTCATCAATGTTCAATTCATCCTTTTAACCATGTCATGCATTTCAAGGACAATTTTTTTCTATCGTAGTCCTTTGTATCTACAATTTTACTTGAAATTTCCACTATAAGAAAGCTCTATGCGTTTAAAGAAGGGTTTTTAGCATTTAGTTATGATTTAAACGACCGATAAATGATGTTTGGGACTTTCTAATAGCGTCACGTATTTGCATGTTGATAATATTTTTGTAGTGGATTTTTTTCAGCGGTTTTTTATTTATTGACAGTTTAAATGACCTCTACATAAAAAAATCACCGCTAAATACTACCAAACAACTGCTAAACACCGCTAAATAAATAAAAATTAAAAAAAATTAGCATTGGTTTTGAAAGTTTCCAGTAAATAAAATGCCACTAAACACTATTTTTTACAGGGTCCTTCTAGCATACTCACTATTGTTTCTGATCTCAGACATGTAACATTATATCTTGTTTCACTCACCACCATAGTTTTTCCCTAAGATTACTCCAAACACATCTAACTTGTGGTTCGTGAACATTAAGCGCTACATTTTATTAGTGTTAAAAGAAAATCACTGATAAAGGAGGTGCTTTTAACAACAATAAATAAAAGCACCGGTAAACGGGGTCTCAATGAGCATTTAAATAGTGGGATAAAGGTTGGATTTTATTAGTATTTTTTTTATCATTGATAAATTCCTCCTTTATAAATTTTATTGTTAACCGTTATCATTGTTTTTTAATGTTGAAAATGGAGCTATTTATCAGTGTTTTTCTTCAGGGTGATAAAGGGTGTCCATCATAAAAAAATATAAATTACTAAAAATCAAATTTGAATATATAAATATATTTTTATTGATATATGTATAATATATTTTTCAAAATATGAATTATATAATACTAAATATGTATTTACACCTCACATATAATATATTTTGTGAAAATGGTTTAAAAAAATTGAAAACTAATAATAATTATTAATTTGTAAATTTGTATTATGTAATAGTTATTTCCTTACAATTTCATGATATAAAAAAATTAATGAATTAATTAGTATCTTAAGATAAGTTTAAAACATGACCAGAACATCAAACTATCATAAATTTTGATCTAAATATCTATTTGGGCTCTATTAGATATCAAACGTAATCTTGCAAGATCTCTACATTTTCAAGACCTAGGGGAACCCCCATTATTGGTATTCGTAGTAAAAAAGGCCCTAAATGCCTCCAAAAATATTTTTTTAGTTGGGACTCCCAGATTTTTCGTCATTTAATGGAATTTATGATTCATTTAAGAGGGTATTCTTGTCATTTTTCAATGAATAGTTCATTTGATCTGAAGGATTAATTTCATATATATATATATATATTATGGTGTTCAATTATTAACATTTTTCATGTTGTATGGTTATTTATAATTAAATATATACATATATTTTGTGAACAACATCTGATTTCCAAATTATCGTTAAAGATTTGGATCAAGGTGAAGGGGATATTAATGTTTTTGGATCTAATGTGGAAAACATCTAGATGGTGGAATTTAAGCTATCACCTTGTGAGTTTTCCATTGTTGGAAATGAAGGAAACAATATTGCCCATTTTCTTACCACTTTACGGGGTGTTCAGGACCCCTTTTGCTAGTTTTCTTCATTTCCTCCAAAGTTGTGTAATGCTACATTTGATAATCTTTTTATATAAGGAATACCATTCCTTTTAATATATATATATATTAATTTATTTATACAATTAGATATAAAAATTTAATTGTATAAATAAATTTTAAAGAATATTTATATATATATTAACTTTTTAAATATATAAATCATATGTAAATAAAAATTAATCATCAATTTAATTTAAAATAAAAAAATATATATTTTATTTTCCATACAAAAATATATTAATTTCTATACAGACAAAAATGTATTTATGTGTGAGTACGGATGCTCATATATTTTACATGAAAAAATATTAAAGTGGTGCGTTCGATTTTGAGTTTGTCCTATAATCCCCAGTGAAAGTCTGTCCATTTCTTTGTGAAAGAAAAATAAATCGGACGGGAAACACAAAAGATTTTTTTAACACCAAAAAATAGGTTAAACCATAGCCATAAGAAATGACGTAATGAAAAAGAGAGAGTCGCAGAACTTAAAGGAAAAAAAGCCCGGGTTCTCTTAGGATTTGGATCACAAAATATATTAAATATATTTATGTACATGAAATATTAGGTGATTTTCTTAAATAATGGAATATACAAGGAAAAAGTGTATTTTAATAAAAATAAAGAGTGCATATGCATGGTTCATCACACTTGTGGTGCAGTAAAAATTAGGGAAAAATAGATGGTCATTGGGGGAAGACGGAGTAGATCCATGATAGGAGGAAGTGAGCTTCTTGTGATCACACCGGTGGATGACATCCTCATGGCGCTCGGTAGTCCATGATGAACCGGTATAATATAATGTTTAAGGAGGCTCCGACGGCTGCCACTAATCTATGATTGACCCGGTAGAGCACCGTGTACATGAGTAGCAGGAGAACGTAGAGGGGAAAGGCGAGCGGGGCAGCCATGAGCTGATGTTTGAATAAAACCACCAGGGCTCCGATCGAAATAGCCTTCAAGGGTCCGATGCAGAGGGAGGAGTGTGGTAAACGAAGGATGAAGAGCATGGCTTCCCCGATTTATTAACCATGCTCACTCTATACCTTATCCTTGAAGGAAATATCCGTCGTAGTCGTGGTGGTTTTTTTTGATACCGTAGGTCATCGCCACACCTATCGCCTTTCTCCCTTGCCTCCTCCTGCTCCTCCTACTGTGTTTCAAACACACTTATATAGACTTATCATTCTTTAAGTATTTTCTAATTTTTCTCAAGCTGAATTTGTCTTTCCTCAACCTTCTCCACATTCTGGTAGGGCTTCTTCAGGTCAAGAATTAGGGGTTACCCCAATGCCATGAATATCCTCCTCCTCGCCATTTTTCAAGTTCAAAATGATTTGAATCAGATAGATCTAATTTTGTGTTATTTGGTTTCCTACATCGGTTTCCTTAAAGGATTGATGTTCACATATAAGTTTGGATAAAAAAATTCTGCTAACACTCTAGGGTTTTAGGATAAAACCCTGTAAGGACTTATGTCTTGGGATTGGAAGGAATCAGGATGGAGGAATTAGATCCCAAAAGGGTGTTCTTCAACATGACGATCGACGAAACTCCCGTCAGCTAGATCATGATGGAGCTCTTCACCAACACCACACCCTAGAATGCAGAGAACTTTCGTGCGTTGTGCACCACCGAGAGGGGCGTGGGACAATCTAACAAGTTGTTGCACTCGTTTTAATTGGAGATAACCATCACCATCGATCACCAAATAATTTCATGTATAATTCTATTTCTATGAAATAGGTATTTAAATAAAAATAATAACATCTTGTTTAGAACGAGGGATTTGGTGTAGAAAAAACAATATATGAGGGGATGAACGATTTCCTCGATTTGGCGATCTTAAATTAATTCATAAGAAATGATATTTGGAGAAACGAGAAATCAACTATATATTTTAAATCATCTCAAAATTAGGATTATTTGGATAGAAATTATGGTGGAGAAGTATATTATAACATAATTTATTTTCTTTTATTTAAAATATGTTAATAACAAGATGTATTATAAATTAAAAGCATTCCTTTTATTTTACTAAACTATTGGATCTAAACAAAACTAGAGAAATAAAAATCAAATAATATCATTTATTGTATTTTATAATTAATCCAATGGTTTCTTTTTTTATACTAGTTTTCAACAATCACAGTGTTATGATTTGGATCACAAAAAATAACAAATATTTTTATGTACATGAAATATTAAGTGATTATCTTAAATAATGGAATTAGCGAGGAAAAGCAAGTATTTTAATTAAAATAAAGAGTGCATATGCATGGGTCAGCACAGTTGTTGTGAAGTAAAAAAAAACAAGAAAAACCGATGGGCATTGTGGAAGACGGAGCATATCCATGACAGGAGGAAGTGAGCCTCATGTGATCACACTGGTGATCAACGTCCCCATGGTGCTCGGTAGTCCTAGAAGAATCAGAGGAAGAACATGGTTAGGGAAGGTCTGGCGGCCTTCACTAATCTACGATTAATCTGGTGGAACACTGTGTATATGAGAAGCAGGAGAATGTAGAGAGAATTGGAGAGTGGTGCATCCATGAGCTGCTGTATGAATAAAACCTCCATGGATTCGATCGAAATATCCTTCAAGCCTCCGATGTAGAGGGATGAGTGTGGTAAATGAAAGATGAAGAGTATGAGGTGGAATAAAATGGCAAGGAGGAGGAGGTTCATGGAAGTGGGGTGGGAGACAAAAGGGGACACTGTATCACCTTTGTACTTTACCTGAAGAAGACAGATGATAACACAGAGAAGGCTTAGGGAATCCATATTCCACCTACAACAACGAGCAAATACAGAAGGAATTATAAGGACATATAAGTGTCATGTGCGATATTGGTATCAAGACTCGCAATTAATAGATTTCCATTTGTTTCTTACGAACTAAGAGGGATGTAATATTAATAATGAGTAGGCTATAATCTTTGGTGTCCTACTTAAAAAAAATAAAAAATACTGGACAGGGTATGTACAACGTGGCACTCCTAAAGGTGATCTAAAATTATGTTTTTTATAAAAGGTAATAAATTTAATTTTTAGAATACCTACATGTCAACGCCTAATTACATATATTAGTTTTCCATTTTTTCTTACACAGACATGTATATTACAAATCGATGTTCAAAAAACCATAACATTTAATCCAGGTGTCTGTTTGAGCTGTACCACATATCAAATCGATGCTTGCGAGGAGCTCTAGACTCTTGGTGACATAGATAAATACCTATCACATATTTTGACCCCAAAAGTCCATGAAGGCCTCTAAAACTATGTTTTTAGTTGGGATACCCAAATTGTTGTAACATTCGATGGAATTTCATCCTTGGTTAAGGGTGTCTCTTTACCTTTATCAGTGGGGAATGAATTTATTCCAAGAGATTACATTAATATTAATATTATGGAATTTAAATTTTATTGATTTCAATAATGTATTGTTATTTATAATCAAATATATAACAATATATAAATATTTTTTTATATATTCTCACATAAAATATTAATTTTATAAATAAATAATTTAACATATTTACATATAAAATATATTTCTCAATATATAACCCTTATCTAAATAAAAAACAATAGCCATTTTATTTAAAATACAAATATATATTATTTATATACCTATATAATGTGTGTGTGTCTATATATATATATATATATTTGTGTGTATCTATATTAACAATATGATATTTATTAGCTATATATTCTAACATATGTATATACACAATAATATATATTATATGTAAATATATATAAATATATATAATTTTATATAATTATACCTACCGATACACACATATATATAATATATATGTGTGTGTGTGTATGTACGTATGTTATATATATGTATTTATTTATTTACAAATACACATGAAAATGTTCTTTTATCGTCATTTTTTAGGAACTGATAAAAGGACCCCTTTTAATAGTGCCTCGATTATCAACACTTTTTTAGCGCTGATAAAGGAGTTTCTTAGTGCTGATAAAACCCTGTTCTATGGTTGAGACACTTATAATATTTGTATATACTTACACATATGTATAATTGTAATTAATTACATTAATATATTTATATTTATTCATGTTTATATCTATAAGTCTGTATGTACATACACTACTACAGATATGTCTTTTAACACCGTGCAAATAGGCCTTTAATAGCACTAAAAAAGCATTGTTGTGGTCAGCACCATTAAACAGGGTCCCCTTTATCTGCGCTAGAAATAGCACTAATAATGTACCAACCTAGTGCAGTGTGCAGCTTGTATAACAACACACCACAACAAATTCTTGTAATCTGTATGAAAAATACATAATTTAATTGAATTAAATTTTACATCATGAATACAAAACAAAATAGTACTATATAAATTTTAAACAATATTTTGTATAAATATATTTACAATTACTACCCACAAACATTTAAAAACATTAATGTTTCATCATCTTTGTTGCACGTGATCCCCTTTAAAAAAAGTCTGCCAAGGGTATCAGCTACCGAATAGATCACCTTAACCTGAACAAAATAATACACCTATATAAGAGAACCAAGCTTGTGTTAGTGTTGTATTGTTCACCTTCACTGTTTCATTTCAATTCATTTAATATTGTTTTTTATGATTTATTCATAATTCCTTAAAGGGTGTTCAATTTTCATGGGGTAAACGCATGCATGGAACTGGTCATGTTGGTTTTATTTTTCTTTCATCTAATTATTTGTTCACTGAAATATTAGTTTTACTTACTTATATCAACTCTTTACCTGAACCATTGGTTGGCCGACATCCAACGGTCCTATTTCATCCTGAGTGTGTTTCTTTCACCCGATTTCGATCCAGGGTGTCACCACCGTACCAATCCCGTTGCACCACTTGTCCCATGCGTTGTCCCACCTTCAGTTATGTGAATCGTCGGCCTAACCTGGATCGTCCATGAGGTTGTGATCCTGGGTTTCTGCCTATGTCGCATGATGCTCCCTGACATTCCATGATTTCCCTGCTGGTCTCTTGGATTTGATCGAACCATTCCATCAAAGCAGTTCCTTTCATCTAATTCAGTTGGTGATTTCTCGATGAGTATCTCCTTCTTTGTGTAGAGGGGTTCATGGAGAAGATGGAGACCGAGGTTATCCAGCCACCCACACTCCCCATATTTGAGTTCATTCAACCTCCTAGAACCGGAGTACATCTCCGATGGAGACTCAGTGGATATCGGCTCATTCCTAGGTCTAGGATGACTTCACATCATGAAGGTTCCCAATCATGAATTCCTTTTTGATCTTAACTGAGTTTTTGTTTAGTTTCATGGATTTTTAGCAATCTATTCTTTCCTATCAGGTATAGATCTGTATCGTTTTTGGGTGGGTGGGTGAGTCCATCTAGTAGTGGATGATATTGACTCTATGTGACAGCCTTCGTCGCTGCCACCTATTTCAACAAGGTTGGCCTCCTCGGATAGTTTCTATGGTTCTTATTTTATTTTATTCCAGTATGTATTTTCTTTTCTTACTTTCTTGCTTCGTAATAAATGGATTATCTAGGTGGTGTTCTTTCCATGCATGTAGGATCATGCTGATCTAAAGAACATTATATCCTCTATTATTTCCTTTCTGCAATTTATGTTTTCATTCTTCCAGAAGATTGATTATTGAAGAAACTCATTTTGGTACTTTGTCTCCAATTGATCAATTGAACATATCAAATAATCAAACCAATAATACACGATAGTGTATCTTGGATGTTTTAGGGTTTGAAGGTGTAACCCCACAAAGTTGTATCATAGCCTACTATAACGTTAATAATGGGTTCCACTAAATTTGATATTGTTAAATTTGATGGTGAAAATTATTTTAATCATTGGAGAATTAAAATGACAGCATTACTGGACCATAACAATTTAATTGATGCCCTTGCTTGTTCTAGAGGGAAAATCACCACCCTTTACCTGGATGGGCAGACTACCACCATATTCATTGATGTCCTTGAAGAAACTCTTAGGAAACCATGTAGTTTGATCCTTTTATCTTTAGGAGATAATGTCCTTATAGAAGTTGCATATGAATCTTCAGTTGTTGGTATATGGTCTAGGATTGAATCCATTTATATGACTAAGTCTCTTGTTGGTATATTATAAAAAAATTAGATTGTGTTCTTTTAAAATGCACCTTGGAACTGTATTCAGGATGCACATTGATGAATTTAATAAAATATTGTTATATCTAGCCAACATAGACATTAAATTGGATGACAAAGGCCAGACTATTATACTATTAACATCATTAGATAATTCCTTTAATTCTGTTAAAGACTATATTATGTACAGTAATGATACACTTACTCTTGAAGAAGTTAAATCTATTTTACTCTCCAAAGACCTTCAAAGGAAGGGCAGTGTTATGATTGAGGCTAAGAGTTTATGTATTAGGGACAAAAGTGATTCTAGAGGCAGAAGTGAGTCTATATGTAGAAAAAAGGAAAGGGGTTAGTCTAAGAAGAAATGTTATAATTCTAATAGAAAATTAATCATGTTATTTTAATGCAAACAACCTTAAAATATTAAGAGTAAATTCCATAATAAGATAGGTGACTACATAGATAATAGTAATGACCATTCCTTATTAGTTGAGCATGACTTTGATGCTATTGATGTGCTGGATGTTTCTTACATTACCATCATTGATGAATAGACCCTAGATTCAAGATTTTCATTTCAGAAGTGTCCTAAGAAGGAATTTTTTATTGGGTTGTGTGAAATTGAATCCATTGAAGTATTTCTAGGGAATACAAGGAGCTGCCACATTATGAGAATAGGCTCAGTTTCATTAGAGCTTCATGGTGGGACTATAAAGACTCATGAGGAAGTTTGGTGTGTACCCAAATTATAAATAAACCTAATATCCATAGGAATTCATGACCAAAAGGGGTACAGTTTTAAGCCAAACTCTGGAAGCCTTAGAGTTTCTTAAGGATAACTCGTAGTTATGAAATGAATCCCTCACAATGTTCTTTATGTGTTAGATAATAAGGTTCATATAAGTTAGTTGAATAACTCTTGTAGTTCAAAACTTGATTCTACCAAAATTTGGAATATAAGGTTAGGGAATGTTATTTCAAAGGGTCTTAGTGGACTCAAAAAATAGGGTCTTTTGAGTAACATCACTCCTGGAAGTCTTCTATTATGTGAGGATTATGTATATGGAAAATCAAGAAGAGTCAGATTCAGTAGGTTAATGTATAAGGCTAAAGAACCACTTGAGTGTGTTCATTCAGATATGTGGGGTCCTTCTTGGGTCACCTACCATGTTGGAGGCTTATAATTTGTGACATCAATTTATGAATTCTCTAGGAAATTTTGGATTCATATACTCAAACATAATTTTTATAACACTCATACCTTTATGAAATAGAAAAATGGGGTAGAAAGTGAGTCTAATAAGAAACATAAATCCTTAAGAACTGATAATGGTTTAGTGTATCTATCCACAAAATTCATTAAATTCTGTGAATTTGTGGGAATAATGTGATACCAAAATGTTGTGGAAACTCCATAGTAAAATGGGTTATCAGAGGGGATGAATAGAACTATGCTTCAGAGGGTGAGGTGCATGATGTCCCACTCAAAACACCCCAGGTCCTTCTGGGCTAAGGTTACCTCAATAACACACTATTTTATTAACCATTTCTTATATTGTACTAATTCTTTTAAGACACCCAAATAATTCTTGAAAGGTTCACCCCTGAGCCTTTCACACCATAAGGCCTTTAGATCAATAGTTTATGCTCATACTTATAATGATAACCTATCTCCTAGGGATGTGAAGTGTATATTCGTGGGATATACAAAGGGTGTTAATGGGTATCATATGTGGGTAGAAAAACCAGGTTATCAAAAATGTATAACTAGAGGAGATGTCATGTCTCATGATTCTTGTCTCTCCAATGATTAGGGATATGAACCTATAGAGTCCTCTGATGACACTACAGAACCTTCTAGATTCTCAAGACCCTTAGGTTTTGAGGTCAATTTTGAATCTAGTGGAAACTCTCAATTCAAGACTGGTCATGTTCTCCCCATTTTCCAGACCCTAGTTGAATCCAATTATAATTCAGATTCTGAACTTGAAACTAAGGAACCAGATGATCTGAGCAATTATCAGCTCACTCGGGATAGAGAGAGAAGAGTTACCAGGCCTCGATACTATTTCTATTTGGTATAAATTGTTTCCTATGAGTTTAATGTATCATATGATTTGATTAATGATGAACCTACAACTTATAAGCAAGCCCTTAAGTCCAAAGAGGGCACCAAATGGTTAGTATCAATGCAAGAATAGATGAATTCACTTCTCAAGAAAAGCACTTGGGTTGTTGTTTCTAGACCTAATAACCAGAAGTTCATAGTTTCTAAATGGATATATAATAAGAAATAGAACAATGATGGAGAGAATAAAACCAAATTGAAATCATGATTGGTTTATAATGGCTTTATTCAATGTGAGGGAATTGATTTTAGTGATATATATTCCTTAGTTATTAAAAATTCATATATTAGAATTCTTCTTGCTTTTTCTTCCACATTTGATTTCCATGATGAACAATTAGATGTAAAAACTTTTTTTGCATGGTACCCTTGATGAAACAATTTATATGACCCCTCTGAAAGGATTTCTAAAAATGGTCAAACCTAATAAAGTTTGTATTCTTAATAAGTATTTTTATGGGCTTAAACACTCATTAAGACAATGCTATAAATTTTTTGATTCTTTTATGATTGAAAATCAGTTTTACAGAAGTAAATTTATTTCATTTGTATACTATAAGACTGTTAAACATGAATATGTCTACATGGTATTATATATTGATCACATTATTTTAATCTGTAAGAACACAAGGATTATAAATTCTGTCAAGAATGAATTTAACTACGAATTTGAAATTAAATAATTAAAATATTCTAATCAAATATTAGGTATGAAAATAATAATAGATAGGAAGACTAGAACCTTATATATATCCCAATATGCTTATGTTAATAAGGTATTAAGAAGAAATTTGTTTGAGAGTGTTATACCTATTAGTATTCCTCTATGAAAACATTTTAAATTGTCTTTGGATCAATCCCCTAGAAATGATGTTGATGATTTATTCATGAATAAGATTCAATATTCTAATCTAGTAGGATGTATTTTGTTTTCTATATTCTATTCTTGGCCAGAAATTGCATTTTCTATTAGTACATTGAACAAGTTTAGGGGGAAATTCAGTAAGCCTCAATGGCATACATTGAAATGGATACTCCAGATTAGTCTCCTAAAAGTGAAATATGCAGTTAGTGGTTACAATATCTACTGCTGAGGTAGAGTATATTGCGCTGACATAATCAATAAAATAGGCTACATGGTTGAAAGGTTTTCTTTATGAGTTCTCTTTATCTACTGATAGCATAATAGTCTACTGTGATAGCCAATCTGTGTTGCATTTATCTAAGAACTATGTATTCCATCTTAGATCGAAGCACATTGACATTAAAATTCATTTTGTTAGGGATATTATAGAATCTAGGACAATGATTGTCACTAAGATTCCCATTAGGGAAAATCTGACTGGTAGATTGATTAAGGTTGTTCCATTGTCCAAATTAATGCATTGCCTTAAATTAATGAATTTAATCCTAATTATTTAACTTAGTTTGTGAGTAAATCATCTGTAAATTCCATTTAATTACATTGTAGAGTGTTTTGGTATTTTCCCCATGAATATTTGCATTTTAATTCCTTTAATATAAATTTATATGATTTATTCATAATGAATTAAGGGTGTTCAATTTTCATGGGGTATATGCATGCATAGTATTGGTCACATGGGTTTTATTTTGCTTTGATCTAATTATTTGTTCACTGTAATATTTGTTTTCATTACTTATATTGGTTGTTTACCAATACCATTGATTGTCCAACATCAAACAGTCATGCTTCATCCTGGGTGTGTTTATTTTGGTCAACTTCGATCTGGGGTGCCACCACCGTACCAATCTTGTGGCGCCACTTGTATCGTGCATTTTCCAACCATCAGTTATGTGAACCATCAGCCTAATATGGTACATACATGAATCTATGATCCTGAGTTTCTACCTATTAAACATGACACTCTCTAGCACACCATGATTTCCCCACTCATATCATGGATTTGATCAATCAATTATCTCAATGGAGTGCCTTTCATCTGGTTCAGTCGGTGAGTTCCAAGTGAGTTGCTCCTCCGCTGTTCTGAGGGGTTCTCAGAGAAGAAGAAGAAGGCTGAGGTTATATGGCCACCGAAAATCTTTATCTCTGAGTTCATTTAAGCTCCTAGAACTGGAGTAATTATATGGTGGAGAATTAGTGGAGATCGGCTCATTTATAGGTCTAAGATGACTTCACATCATGAAAGTTCCCAGTCTTGACTTCCCTTTTGATTGTAACTAGGTTTTTGTTTAGTTTCTTGGATCTGTATCCACCTATTTGATTCTTTCATGTATAGATCTGTATCCTTTTATGGGTGTGTGCATGAGTCCATCCTAGAGTGAATGATGTTGACTCTATGTGACAGGATTCACTGCCACCACATAGTTCAACAAGGCCGGCCTACTCAGATATTTTTTTTCCGGTTCTTCTTTTCTTTTCATCGAGTTTGTATTTTTTTGCTTGCTTTTTTACTTTGTAATAAAAGGCTCACTTGAGTGGTATTCTCATCGAGCATGTTGGATCATGCTAATCTGAAGAATGTTATATCCTATGTTATTTCCTTTCTGTACTTTCTATTTTTGTTCTTCCAATAGCTTGATTAATGAAGAATCATGTTATGGTTATTTTTCTTCAATTGATCAATTGAACATATCAAATAATAAAATTGATAATACGTGACAATGGATCTTAGATGTTTTCGGGTTTAATGGTTTAGCCCCAATAATTATTAATACAATGATGAAATTAATTAAAAATTAATATGAAATAATACTTCAATAAAATGTCAATTTAAAATAAAAAGACACACTTGGAGTTATACTGGTTACACTGTGCATCGTATTGAGGTGTGTTTTATTTATAAACATCACAAATAAGATATGTACTGTTTTCCTAAAACATAAAAATAATCTGAATTAGTTTTCATGGTTTTGAGTATGTCACCTATTCTTTTTACTAAAATTAATGTCAATTTTAAATACAGACACACATAGAGTTATACCAATCACACTGCGACTTAGATTAAGGTGTGGATAATTCCTACATATCAAAAATTACTTATGGATTATTTTCCTAAAGTATCAAAATATTCCAAATGCATTTTCTCAGTTTTCAGCATGCCACTTGTGTTTTTTACTAAAAATTCAGTTCAAACAGAAAACACGCACTTTAATCCATACCAGTCACATAATGTGTTATTTTGACATGAGACTTCTTCCTACATGTCAGAAATGAATTATGAATCACTTTCCTAAATTATCAAGAAAATCAGAGTGCATTTACTTGGTTTTTAGAAGGTGACACATATTTTGAACTAAAATATCAATTTTAAACTGATACCATACACTTTGAGTCATACTGGTCACACTATGCATCGGATTGTGGTACAGTTGATTCCTAAACATTAAAAATGACTGATGTGTCATTATCCTCAGGTATAAAAATAATATGAATGCATTAGCCTAGTTTTCAATATGTCACTTGTTCTTTTTTAAAAAAATAATGTAAATTTTGAATAAAAAAGATGCACTTGGAGGCATATTGGCCACACTGTACATCAGATTGAGGTGCATTTTATTAATACATGTCAATAATGGATTATGTATCCTTTTCCTAAAATATAAAAATAATTTCAATAAATTTTCACGATCTTCAGTATGTCACTTGTTCTTTTTACAAAAATTAATGTCAATTTTAAACAAATAGAAACAATTGGAGTTATACCAGTCTCATTATGCATCATATTGATGTGTGGTTAATTGCTACATGTTACAAATGACTTATGAAATTTTTTCCTAATGTATCAAAACAATTTAAATTCATTTCCTAGTTTTTTGTATGTCATTTGTTATTTTTTACTAAAATTAATGTCAATTTTAAATAAGTAGACACAATTGGAATTATATAAGCCAGAACATGCATCGGATTGAGGTGTGTATGCTTTCTACACATCACAAATGACTTATGAACCATTTTCATGAAGTATAAAAACAATCTGAATGTATTTTCTCATTTTTTAGAATGTAACTTCTGTTTTTTATGAAAATGTCATTTGAAATTGGAAACACACAATTTGAGTCATATCAGTCACACTGTGTGTTGGTTTGACATGAGACTTCTTCCTACACATCACAACTAAGATATAAATTCCTTCCCAAAATTAGCAATACAATAAGATAATGTTTTCATGGCTTTCAATGAGTGACGCATTTTAAACTAAAATGTTGATTTTAAACTGATAACATACATTTTGAGTCATACAAGTAACATTGTGTGTCGAATTATAGTTCGGTTGGATCCTACATATCAAAAATGACTTATGTATAGTTTTCCTAAAGTATCAAAATAATCAGAATGTGGTTTCATGGTTTTCTGTGTATCACTTTTTCTTTTTACAAAAAATTAATTTCAATTCAAAACAAAAGTCACCCATAGAGTTATACCAGTCACACCATTAGTCGTATTGAGGTAGGGTTGATTAATACATGTTATAAATGACTTGTGAATTGTTTTCCTAAAGTATCAAAATAATTTGAATTCATTTTCTTAGTTTTTAGTATGTCACTTGTTCTTTTTACTAAAATTAATGTTGATTTTTTATAAATAGACACACTTGGAATTATACCGGTTATACCGTACATTGGGATGAGGTTTGGATGATTCCTACTTGTCACAAATGAATTATGGATCATTATACTAATGTTTCATGAACATTAAAATGTGTTTTCTCTGTTTTCAGTATGTCATTTTTGTTTTTTAATTAAAATGTCAATTCAAACTAGAAACATGCACTTTGAGTCTTATCGGTCACATCGTGTGTATGTTTTATATGAGACTACTTCTTACACATCAAAACTAACTTATGAATCATTGTAAAAATTATCAAAATAGTTAGAGAACTTTTTTTGTTTTCAATGAGTGACACATTTTGAACTAAAATGTCAATTTTAAACTGATAGTGGACATTTTGAGTCATACCAGTCACATAGTGCATTGGATTGAGGTTCATTTGATTAAAAAATGTCATTAATAATTTATGGATCATTTTTCTAATGTATCAAAAAAAATTGAATTCATTTTCTTGGTTTTCAGTATATCACTTGTTCTATTCACTAAAATTTATGTCAATTTTAAATAAAAAGACACACTTAGAGTTATACTGGTCACACCTTATGTCAGATTGAGGTGGGGTTGATTCCTACATATCTGAAATGAGTTATGAATAATTTTCCTAAATTATAAAAACAATCTGAATGTGTTTACTTAGTTTTCAATACGTCACTTGTTCTTTTTACTAAAATTCCAATTTAAACTGGAGACACACACATTGAGTCATATCGGTCACATCATGTGTCAGTTTGATATGAGACTACTCCCTCTAAGTCACAACAGACAAAAGAATCATTGTGATAAATAATCAAGACAATCAAAGCATTTTTGGTTAGTTTTCAGTGAGTGACGCACATTTTGAATTAAAATGATAATTTTAAACTGATAATAGACACTTTGAGTCATACTTGTCTCACATTGCATCGGATTGAGCTACCGTTGATTCCTACTCATCCAAAATGACTTATAGATCATTTTTATAGAGTATTAAAACAATCATAATTACTTTTCTTAGTTTTTGGTATGTTAGTTGTGCATTTTACTAAAATTGATGTCAATTTTAAATCAAAAGACACACCTTGAGTCATACCAGTCACACTATGAATCGGATTGAGGTGTTGTTTATTAATACACATTAAAAATGACTTATGGATCATTTTACTAATGTAAAAAAAATATTAATGTTTTTATATGTTTTAAATATGTCATTGGTTCCTTGTACTAAATTTAATGTCAATTTTAAATAAATTAACGCACTTGGAGTCATACTGATCACACTGTGCATCAGATTGAGGTGTTGTTGATTCGTACATGTCAAAAATGAATTCTAGATCATTTCACTAGTGTATTAATATAATATGAATGTTTTTGATTTATTTTGAGTATGTCACTTCTTCTTTTTACTAAAATTAATGCCAATTTTAAATAAAAGTCACACTTTGAGTCATATCGATCGCACTGTGCATCATATTGAGATGTGGTTTATTCCTAAATGCTAAAAATGACTTATGGATCATTTTCCTATTGTATAAAAACAATATGAATTCGTTTTAATATTTTTAAATATGTCAGTTTTCTATTTTACTAAAATTTATGTCAATTTAAAAAAAAATGCACCTGAAGTCATATCTGCAACACCATCCCATTGCCTTTCTTTGACAAACTTCCAAAAAATCATATGGATTCGATGTTCTTCGCTGAAAAAATTCCTATAATCGCCTTTGTTTAAACAATGATAATGGTTTTTTTAGATAATAACATCAACTCAATATTCAAGGTTGGAAGTTCGAAAAATAATGGAAATAGAAAACATTGTAACTTTAGTAGAAAATAACTTATTATCTAATTTTCAGATTATTGCAGATAGTTGAAATAAAAATATTAATTCCCAAAAGTTCTCTGAAATGAAATAAATAAGTATTAGATAAAAATTATAATGAAATTATCTTACAAATAATAGATAAAATGAGGAAAAATTAATTTAATAAGTTGTAGGAATTCACATTTTCATGACGATTGAATACATTCTTGACCCATGTCCTTATTGTCATTATCTTAGTTGCATCCTCAAAGTTCAATATCTCATGAGAATGAGCAGCTTCAAACATACCACCCCTACCCAAGAAAAAGAATCCACCTATATAAGGAAAAAATTCTTATGTGAGTAACTCTAAAAGGAAATAAATTAAACATAAATATTAAACAACCCATTACTTCTATGGAAGTCACATATTCAGGATATATGTGTACAATTTTCCATCATGTATTCTACCCATTTGTTTATAAAAAAATCTAAGTCATCTTTTGAATATGATATTTTTTTCATCCATAGTAGTAGAGGAAAAATATAAATACAGAAAGGATTAATAAATATTTTATAAGAAATAGTAATTATCTTTGAAAATACCTCTTAGAGGATGCTAGTTTGTTGATGGAGTATGATCTCTCTCATAAATTTAGAAACTTAATAACCAAAATATTTTCCATTTGTTTGTTTCAGACACTAAAAAATATTGAGAAGAATAAGTAATTTGTTTTTATATGTGTTTGGATAGTGAAATATTATTATATATACCCAAATACATGTCCACTTATAGAACTTATCAATATCCTTGTGCGAATGTATTGTCCTCAAGCCATGATTATCATATTTTTTATACACAACCCTATTATAATATAATTCTCATTAAAACTTAATTTAAAATATATAACATGAAGTTTAGTTCTGATTCTTTGTATGTAGTGTTTTAAAAATTAACAAATGTCATCATCTGTAGTTAGTTTGTTGGGTATCCATGTAGTGAATCCAAGAAATAAACCTTGGGAGTATCCAAATTGACTATAATAATCATCCAATGTTGTTTAAAAATACAAAAGAGAATAAGAAATTAAATAAATAAAAATATATATTATATGATTAAAATTTTGAGTTTACCCCTACACCATTGGTATCAATAATAGTTTTCCATCTATAATTTTTCTTTCAAATAATCTGGCCAGTTTTTACATGATTTCTTTCATTTTGTTTGATACAATTTCTATTTGTTCTATGGAAGTGACATGAGGAATAATGAGTACAAATTTATGTTCATGGGGTAATCCATTCAATTAGTATTCATATAAATTCAGACAAAAAATATGAAATGTTTTTAGACATAATTAACATAGTATATCATCTATTGGAAAAAAATTAGGAAAACACACCTCAGGCACACATTTTCAATTGAGACTCCCATCCACTCAAAGTTTCATATTTCGTTTATATTATCAAGAGAAATCCGGTATGTAACATCATATCTATAAATTCTCTCTTTAAAATCAACTATGTGATTACTAAAACTTTGTAAAATTTTATTCTCATGAACCTTAAATGTTATTAAATGCAGATATTGAACAGACAGGGTAATAGTTCTTTCTGATGATCTTTTTAATCAGTCAGTTGATCCTTTATATGGTTTTGATTTGAACATTCATTTCACCCCTTCCCTTTGTCCATCTATAATAACAATCATCAATTGATACATTTTTTCATTAATTTTTAAAGGTTTATCATGAAAAATAATTTGGAAACAAATACCCCTTTATCGACATGCTTTTTTATAAGATCTGAGGGCATTGCTATGAATGTTACAATAGCTTGGTCGAACATATGAATATCTATGTAATCAAGTGTAATAGTAATCTCCATTATTGTCTCACGAAAATATTATAATATCCACTCTGACATTAAATATTAGATTTTTTCTCTTGTGTAGAGTGTCTTCCTAAACATTGAACACAGTATCCCTCAATAAAAGGCGATGGGTGGATGTTGATAGATATAAATCACACTTGTTTTCACCCTTTATAATATTAGTATAGAAAAGGTATTAGTGTATTCCTGATTCACATTTCATGGATACAAATATGAGAATATTTTTTCCTCATCTAAGATAGATCTATGAGGGGAATGGATCACCATAATGTCGATGGCAGAGGGGATGGATATTCAAGCATTGGTTTGTTCTTGAGTTCTTTCTTCTCTTTGCTTCCCCCATAACAGTTTCTAGCAACTCAATCTACCAATTAATTTTTTCTTCAGGGGTAGATAATAATTTTTTCATCTCATTCATTTATTTTTCTTTATTCTCCTGTTCTTTTATTTTCTAAAAATATGTTTTGGGTGTCATTCCAAAACCAGCACCTCTGATGCAGCCACACTATTCTGGTTGCTTCAAGGCCACTGATAGTAATGGTTAATTTGAAACAAGTGTTGATTATTCTTGTGACTAATTCAGATAGAAAATATATGAAAATAAGTAATCATTGTTATGTAATAGGTATTTAAATATTTTTTTTATTATTCCATACTTACACATGAATCCCAAACATTTTGTGTGTTTTCAACTATTAGTATCTCATCTTCATTTACACATGCCTCATTCTATAGCACATGATGTGGGATGAAAGTTGTTTTATATTTGGATTCATCAATCTATATATAAATATAGGAACAAAATTATGTTATTTTTTCATGCCACATAAAATTATTATGGATGATTTAAAATATCCAACATTTTTTTCAAATGAGTGTACCCCATACCTAATTTACTGTAGAGACACATTGGGTTTTCTACCCATTCCATGTTTTCAACACTCAGTTGTTGTTTCATAAATAAACAATTCGCAAGAAAAGTGATGAATACATGTATTTTCAAATCATGTATTACCATACACAATGTACCTGAAAATCTATCTCCCCATTACAGCTAGTAAATGCATCCTACACTACTTGTCTTATTTGGTGTGCATACATAAGTGGGGGGGAGGGGTGCATGCTTATTTTTCACTTCAACAAATTTCAAATGAAATATCATTAGAATTGTGTGAAATATTCTATGAATCCTTCCAGTAAGCATAAATAAAAATTTCTTATGGGATTCATCTAATATAAATTAACTCTTAAAGGGAAGATTACGAGTAAGTCAATTTTTCATTATTTTATTTTATTAGTAAAATAAAGAAATGATATAATAATGTTACTATAATCTCTTCGCAAATAAGTGTCTTAATAATGGGAAAACACTATTCCATGAATCTATATCAATCGACATGTGCTGATGAGTGATGAGCCCAATGTAACTACTAAGCATGGATTTTTTTGGGGTTTACAAGCTGGTCACATGCATTCTATCCAACCATGAATTTTATGCCTTTTCTTTTCACCTTAATAATTTTTTATAACACCACAATACTACGACACTCCTGTTTTTTCTACGACATTGGTTCTTCATCATCTACCATTTTATCAAGTTCAACATTGTCAAAAGGTTGTTCCTCTATATTGGTATCATTAGAAAGTAAAAAAGGTTGTTTTTCCTCATCATGAGGAGAAACTAGAGGTTGAGAAACCGATTGTTCTTGAGGATTGAGAGCATCAACACATGCAGAAGTCATTATCTATAGATGTGGTTTAATATTTAATTTAGATTATATAAATTTACTAGAAAACATATAATAACTTGAGGTAACACAATTTATATTAAAAAAATAAATAACCTGATTATTGAACTTGTTTTTTAAATTCCAAATGGATTTTACTCCTCTATCGAGTATAAAACTCCCTTTATTGTGGTCTTCCATGACATAGAAAATCACATATTCTTTGGGAACACTGTGAAATTAATGCGACATAACAATGAAATGGTCAAACTCAATTGAATTTTAATTTGAAACTTTAGTAGTTTCGGTTGATAATAGAACAATTGACCTCTTTCAGTTTATAGGATTTGAAACATAAAATACTTTTACTACCTATGATTCCATTATAAATGGTTCATCTTTGTACCCTTCCATACTGAAATCCAATTTCACGAATCCCAATTCATCAATTTTAATAGTAGTCTTGTTATAAACCCACTTGAATTGAAAAAATGGAACATAGAATGATATATTATCCAACTCCTATATTTATTTGATGATATAAAAGTATGACATATGAATATAAATTGGATTTCTATCCTTAGTACCAAAAAAATGAATCGATTTATCCATAAGTGTAACTCCACTATTTTTTATGGTACTGTATCTATCATGTTCATTTTTATAGAATGTATAACCATTAATTAAATAACTATTTTAAGATAATACATACACACTTAGTCCTTTGGATAGGTGTAAAATTCATTCTAAAATTGAATTCATATTTTCATCCATATCCTAAAAAACATGGTCTCAAAACCATTATATAAACTGTTGATTATGTGTATTTGATATCCAGATTTCACCCTTGATGGATTAAAATGCCTAATTTTTTTTTTGGTTTTAAACATAAGGGAAAACCAGTAAACTATTTTGAAAAACATAAATCTGGGCTTGATCCTGATCTATAATATTGATTGTGAAATTATCACTTCTAGAAATTCTATCAACCACACGTCTCCCAGTGTGTCGAGATTTCAGTGGACAAATTATTTCTACACTAGAAAGGTATTCAGTATATAATTCAATAGATTCTTCAATAATATAGCGCTCTACAATACAACCATTTGGTCAACTTTGGTTTTTGAAATAGCCTTTTAAAAAATTCATATACCTTTTAATGGGGATCCATCTATAATGTACAACACCATATAGACAAATCTGTCTCACCAAATGAACCTACAAATGAACCATCATATCAAAGAATACTAGCAAGAAGAACTTTCCAAATTCACATAATATGATGATAATTTCCTTTTATATATTTAAAAATTTATCCCATCCTATAACTTTGTTTTCATATAGATTTGAAAAATAAATATACCTTGGTTAATGTATGATAAATTTTTTTGAAAAAATGCAACAGAAAGCTACAGGTATTAGATCTTATATCAAAACATGACAATCATGTGATTTTAGACCGTTTTAAATTTAAATAATTCATGGAAATGATATTATTGATATTCAATGAATACCACTTTGGAACCTTTACAACACTCAAGATTTTGAGAAATAGATATCTCTCATTCCTTAAAAGAGTGTAAGCAGTTGGAGGAAGAAAATTCGTTTTTCACCCATCACTGGTGCAAACTCTTCCTGTATTCCCATGTCAATCATGTCCAATCTACCCTTAATTCCATCCTTTGTTTTTTATTGTTAATTTAGTAATTTTCCAATGATATCATCACATAATATTTTTCAACATGCATAACATTAATTTTTTTTAAGTATAGACAGTTCCAGTATGGTAATTCCAAAAAAATTGATCTTTTTTTCCAACCAGTTTTTGTATGGTTTTTTGAAAAATGTTTACCAAAATAAATGTCCAAATATTTTAATTTATCAAACATTTGATGACGTATTAGTGAATATGGGGATGTATGTTATTCTGAAATCCCAAAAAATTATGTTTTCCAAGACCAACACTTATGTCATCAGCATAGAAATCTGTGATGTCCTAAAAAAATAGTATTCGATTAATGCTTCAACCTAATTGACTATGTACCTTGTTCAGAAATGGAAATCCATTGAGTTCCTTTAATTATATATCCTAAAAAAATTTATAAGAAGTAAAGTCATTTATCATCCCATAAAACATTACACTTAATGTGAAATATTCATTTCTGTCAGCATCTTATAACATAACACCTGAATCCTGAAATAATTTCGAATCTTAGATTAATGGAGACAAACAAACATCAATATCATTACTCATTTTTTTGTCCCGATATAAGCATAGATTGAATAATGTATTTCCATTTTATGAATAACCCTGGTGGAAAGTTAAAATTTACCAACATAACCAACCATGTATTGTGAGTATTTCTTTTAAAACCAAAAGTATTGAAACAATTTGTAGATAAAACAATACGAAGGTTAATTAGCTCATTTCTAAATTTAGGATACTCATGATCAATTCTATTCCATTGAAGAGATTATTTAAAATGAAAAAGTTTCCCATATTTATTTCTTGTATTTGTGTGCCATGTCAATTTCCTTATAGTCTCCTCATTTCCATATAGGAACCTAAACCATAATATAATTGGAAAGTACCATGAATCTTTCGTAAGACTCGATTCATCTTTCTTGAATCAAAAAGCAACACACATTGGTCATTCTTTAAGTGATTTTTGGTCCTTGTGAAGTAGTATATAGTAATTTGGATATACATTTATTATTTTAGAGATAATACCCATTGAACATATCATTCGTTTATAGTTATATGTTTGGAAAGGGATCTCGTTATCTTCTGGAAACATATCATTTAAGAGATTAAGTAGTTCAGTAAAACTAGAGTCACTCCATCTTTTTAAATTTTTTAAATCATATAGCTCCAGTACAGCTAAAAATTTTGTGTATTTAGTGCAACCAACATACAATGTTACCTATGAAAAACACTTTAACTTCTAATTTTTTGTTAAAATCACCAATTTTATCTTCAATTGTCATTTTAATTTCGTTAATATGATCTATATCATCATTAACACCTATAATCAAATCCATTATGCGATCTTATTCATTTTATACAATTGTAATCACATTATATGATCCATAAAATGTATTTTTATCCTAACCACTTGAAATATTATCTTTTTAACATGTGTTTATTACGACATTTATAACTTTGATATATTTTCTGATAGATCAAGTGTTCTTACTACTTCTCTAGACTAATCAGTCTTGATTAAAAATAATGTAAAAATGCATAATGGATTTGAGAAGGGTCATATGAATGATCTTTTTCAAACTTAATGAGCTCTTTCACCCCATCTTCATACTCTTTTGTCATACGATTGGAATATGTACACTCTCTATTCATATCCATCCAATATTTTCAGTAATATTAATAATTTAAAAAAAAATACAAAAAAAGGTATTTTAAAATTGGGTTAACCTAAAATTTGAAAGTTTCAAATAATTTCATCATTCTTTGAATGAAATGGGTAATTTAATTTAAGAAAATAATTACTCCAATGGTGGTAGGTTCAATCCTTTCAATTCATCTAGATGAGATAGTGGATGAGTCTGAGGCACTAGAATGCAATAATAACTATTTGGGAGATGAAACCGATGAGGATGATAACAATTATTTCATTTTTCTACATGGGACTCATTCCCTTAGAAGCTAACACCAAATTAGAGATAATATGTAGTTGTGGAAGAATCCTCTAATTTAAACCATGTAGGTGATGTTGGATGCAAAGTATGTTTAGGAGTTGCAATGAGGTTAAACATTAATTCACCTTTTGCAGGAGTGAGGTCATGATGGATATCCTATGGGTTCGATAGATTTAGTGACATGAACTTTTCATGGTGTTATTGTAAATATATATTATGTAAGAGTTGAATATAGTTCTATGTGAATGATAAGGTTTCCATTTTTTGGTTATTATCACCCGATCTAGATCATTTCAATAAGGGATTTGCGTGAGTTCGATGAATCACAGGGAATGAAAAAAAAATTCCTAGTTTTTTTGAATGGTTTTTGAGTTTAGGGAGGATGTATAATCATGTAAACCTGTATTTTTTAGAAAAAATGAGAAGGTTTATTGGACTATAAATTGTATTTAGTGAATTATAATGTAAAAAATTTGACTATTGGTTGTAACCAGAAAGAGTCGAAGGATGAAAATAGACTAACACATGTATTTTGAAATCTATAATTCAAATACATAAAAATAAATCTACTAAAAAAATAAAATAGAGTCCATTTAGAAGAAACTATGAATACACATGAAGACCCAATTAAAACAACATATGAGTTCACCTTATTTTTTCTTGGAGTCGACACTAGTGCACATGGTTGTAGTGGAATTTCTATAATTTTATGGGATTTAAGGTAGTGAATTTGATTCAGTGGAGGATTCTTCAAAATAAGGAGTTGGACGACTGACAATAACTCATTCCTCACATTCCCTTCGGTTCTACCCTGCGCTATCACTATAATGGTGTGGTGTAAGTCTATAAATAAATAATATTTCAGTCCAATTATCTATCATTAATTTATAATTTAAATGTCTAAGTTGGAAATTATGATGATATCAGAATAAAATTATAGGTATGCTGGAGAACATGAAATAGGGTGGTTACCTTGGAATAGAAATTTGGAATAGTATTTGGCTGAAGAACAATTTATGAGAATGATTTAAAAACCTTGTATGGTTATGTAATGGGTAATGTAACTCTAAATAATCTAAACCATGATTAGTAATCCATGTTTGTTAATTATACAAGACTATTTTTATTTAATACTTAAAAACTATACTGATATGTTTTTGATATGTGTTATCAATTTAAAACCCCATCTGTCATCCTTAAACACCCATTTGTTACAATAAACCATCTTTGACCGAGTTTATACTTTTTATTGGAAAAATTTATGGGGTTACCATCATTATTGTATCAATTTATATCATTATATATTGAGAAAAATCTACATGATATTAATGGTATGAAATTCAATATATCCTCATTCATTGACTGCTCTTAATTTTTATAGAACTATATAAAAGTACATATATGTTATAAAGTATACATAAATTATAGAAGTAAATTATTATAAAAATTTATATAGGGATAAAATAATAATATAAAAATGTAAAATTTATGAAAGTATAAATGTATAATAATTTATAAGGAATAAAACTATATATATATATAAATTTATAAATCTAGAAAACTATAAAAGTATAAATAATTAAAAAAAATTTATATTTAAAATATATATTTAAATATTATACCCTATGAAATTTAAAAAAGTATATGAATTTATAAAAGAATAAAACTACAAAAGTATTAATATTTAATAAAAATTTATTATTAAATTATATTTATATAATAAAATATACTATAAAATTTATAAAAGTATATAAATTTTAAATTGTATAAAACTATAAAATAATAAACATGAAACACTTTGAATATGTCAAAAGAAATTTCCATACCTAGCATTTTTTATTCAAAACTAAACTTGAATCACTTTATAATCACTTTGGATTTCAAGTATTACTTTGCAATCCAAGTAAAAACTAAGAACCAATTGAATTTTTTTTAGACTACAACACATTTATAAATTACACACTTCCTTCAGCCATGATTTTATCCTTTATTAAGGTGACGAAAAGATATAGTGATGATAGAGAAGAAGATGGGCTGCCCGTAGACCAAATACACCAAATCATCAATTTCCAAAATTAAACTGTAAGAATAAATCTCATCTCGCCTCTTATACTCTCATACAAAATAAAAATAATTATATCCATCACTTAATCAACAGATACATAAATCACAGATCATAAAGGGAAACAATAAATTGGGCATCATGAGGATCTTCCCCACCCACTAGTCATAAAATCATAAAAAATGTCAAATAGTGATTTTGAAAACATTAGCTTTGGATTCTAAGACACTCCATAGAATTTTATATTGAAATAAAAATTTAAATACCTATATAAAAACAATGTACATAAAATAAATAGAAAAATAAAATTGAAACTGACCCAATTCCACCGACTTTAGAGATCTCCAAAGGAAAAATACACATTCACCAAATTCATGACCCAAATGGGGGAAAGCACATTAAAATTCCCTTTACACTTAAAAACACAACTCATAGTTATTTAAAAACACTTCTCTTTAAAATATCCATTTATAAAAATAGTAAAACCATTTAAAACCTTTATGAGAAGTGATACCACATTTTAAAAAGTTACTAAATCAATCAAATCTATTAAATATAGTCTTAGATAATAAAAATAATGAATTTAAACCACAATTAATTAAATGATATGAAATTTAAAAGGAACAAAAAAACACCTACCTTAAATTTGGAAGATCCATTTCAAAAACTATTCAAAACCAAACTGAAAATAATCACCTATGGTGGTGAATGATGATATAGGAATGAAAATTATCTAGGAAATCACTAAAAAATAAAACCTAGGATTTGTACCAACCCCAAACCATAGACAGAGCCAAAAAACAGTGTTAGGGTTTGGGAGAAATATAATCATGTATAAAAGGTAGGTAGAGGAATGAGTATCTAAGAATAAGAAAGAATAGGTCTTACTTTATGGAAAATGCAATGACCCATACTTTATTCAATGGAATTTATCCCTTATTATATTAATTTCATATAGTGTAAATCAAATATTTATTTTCTAATTCTGCACATCGAAAAAAGGTTAGGGTGAATTTTTATGATTTTTCTAAAATACTTGAATTTTTGGAGAATAGTAAAATTTGATAATTTATTATAAAATTTAAATACATGAATTATGGAGACATAGATTATGTAAGGATGATGTAAGCCCAAAATCTCTAAAATTCTTTAATTAGTTTAATATATTTAGTCACATGGCTGAAACTATTCATAGTCTTGATCCAAAATAATAAACTAATGGATACAATAATGAGAAAACAACCCTTTCCCCCTATAAATACCACCCCTCACCACCTCTTCTCCTCACACCTCTCAAGATTTGATCTATTTCCAAATTATACTCAAATATGTTTCTAAGACCCTCCCCCATTCCCATGATCCATTTCTCTCATAAAAAGACCAATATCATTACCCTAAGGAGGATCTCAAGGAGGAGAGATTTAAGGGGTAAAATTTTCTTCCTTTTTCATTTTTATTTCTTTTATTTTATTTTTCTTTTATTATCCTCTCCCCACCTCCTCTATCAAAATGTTCATGATAACTCATGTATCATTAATATGCTATAATTATATCATGTTAATGGAACATCCATCATCAAAATCTTATCTCTCTCTCTCTCTCTCTCTCTCTCTCTCTCTCTTTCTCTCTCTTTTATTATAAAAATGAAATCATCGCTCGTGATGTGTCAATTTACCGAAATTGTGGATGATGCATTTTCATTTCCTTTAATACCTTCAATTATGTTCATAAAACCCATATACTGGTTGTTAAATACTATAAAATACATGTTAAAAACCATTTTATGTTATCAAACTATAATATTTAAATAATACTAAATGATAAAACAAATCAATTTTTTGTGATAAAAAACCGCCAAAATTGAGCTAAATGATTATCATTGACTATTTATCTAATGAATCATCCTAATTAAATTTCACCAAATGATATATATAACCATTTAAACCTTTGTATTTCTATTAATAACATATATTTTAAATTATAGAGAATTATTCCCATTCTACATAAAATTCCATACTCATATTCAAGTAAATCCATCATGAAAACCTCCAAAATGAACACCCTCGAACGATGATGATAAACTATATAACTCATATAAAATCCCATAAATGAAATTAATACAACTATAATGAATAAAATTCATGTATAAAATGTTTTTTATTCAAATAATTTAATTTTATTATACAAGATATTAAAGAGAATACAATGTTCGTACATAAGGTAAGGGGAAATCTCGAACCCAACTCTCTTTCATTGGGTTTTACCTCCTTCACCACATTTTCAGTATGGATATTTATTTTATATAATTTATTCATAATTAATTTATCTTTTCTAGGATATACATTTAACCAATCTGTTTTTATGATAAATTCAATGATTTTTCCAAAAGAACCATTCTTTCTAAAAACACGTCTTTTACTACTCATGAGATCGTTTATTCATTACTCAAAAATGAAGATTCTTATGAAAAGTATGTTATTCCCTCTCTATTATTGGAACCCCAAAGTTTATTCAGTAATTTATTCTTTATTAAATGAAACACATTTCGTTCCATGGGTTATTTTATTTCCATTATTGATATACGTTCAATATGGAATGCATGATAATATAAATGTTATGACGTGAGGAATGTGCCCAGAATTATATAGCACATGTAACTGATATGATTTGATAGGTACACCAAGAATTATATAGTACTCCAATTGATTGGGTAATGTGATGTTTCTCATGAGATTATGTTATGTATGTGTGGTATTTTACCACTAAGACATGATGTTTCATTTCAATGCATTACCAAATTCAAACCCTTTATTTAATGCTTCCTCTCGGGATTATGATCATATTCCTATGGTGCAATGATAAATATTTTAATCACCCAATGTTATATTTATTCATGTTCTTATCTATCCTCCTACTGGGATTTTATCTCACCCATTTCTTTGATGAATATCCTCAGGTGATTACCTATTATAAGGAGAACATGAGGCCAAATAAGAAGCTAGAGAAGAATTAATTAAACAATTGTTTAGGTTTAATTTTGTAAAATTCATGTATGGTCCTAATTTTACCAAATACTATTCCTATGGATCCTATATGTGTAATTATTTTATGTTGTTTATCTTTAAAATGATTTAATAAGTTATTTAATAATGGTAGGGTCTCTATAGTTGGTATGTGAGCACAATTTCATTTATTTGGGAATTATGATTAGAGAACCTTAGTGAAAATCACTAGTATGAGACTAAGTATAAGTAAGCACCCAAGAAGCATTGTTTTAGAAAATCTTAAACAAATAGATCCTACAATATATTCCTTTAGACTTAATTTCCCAATGGAATAAATTATTTATGAATTCCTTTTTGACTTATGTTTTGTTCTATCATTTTCAATTTTAGAAAATATTGTGAACCTGGAGAAACCATGCCAACAATATGTGTGAAGGAAAATGTAGTTACTACAAAAATGACACCCCCAATTCCTTGGAAGGTAAAGTTCAAAAATTAATGGCGACGCTTACCCATATGTCTCAGGTTATGAATAATAACCATAATAAATTAAAACTTATGCATGCACCTAACAGGGAGAAACTAGATATTGAGTGTTTTATACCACAGCGAACACTGAAGTTTAGTGGATCTTCTAATCCAATAGTCATGGAACATTTGCTCAACTCAATGGATAAGATCATTTCTATACTTCACTATTCTAGATAAAGAAGGTGACTCTCATTGTTTACCATTTAGATGCAGAGGTCGAACAATGCTAGGCTTTGATCAAGAACACCAAACCAAAGGATGAATTTGAAGAGATGGAGTGGGAAGAATTTAATCTAATGTTTCTTAACAATTATTTCCCACAAAATCTTCATAAAAGGATGGAGAGACAATTCATAGAGCTGAAGAAAAAGTAAGGTGAATCTATCATGACCTACAAGGAAAAAATCAAAAGACTTGCAAGGTACACTTTGTGGTTTCTTATTAACAATGATAGAAAAATTGATAGAATATTTAGTGGTTTAAAACCACCCCTTTGAAATGCTATTGCAATTCGAGACATTGGGATTTACAAAAAAGTTGGCCGATGTGCTCTCAAAGTGGAAATGGAGTTTAGAGAATCGTCCCATGGCTATGGTGATAAGGATCTATGAAATAAGAAAAACTACCTTGTCAATGTGTTGTGGAGGAACCATAAGTAAGAAGATTCAACTTGGGAACCAGAGGAGGTGGTGAAGGATAAATACCCTCACCAGTTTATGTAAAATGAAATTTCAAGGGTGAAATTTAAAAATATGGGAAGAATGTAATGACCCAAAATATTATCAATGCAATTCCTTCGTTTTTATAGTAATCAAATATAGTATAAATCACATAAAATCACTTTGATACAACAATAACACCATTATAAATAAAAAATTAATAGAATAATAAGTCTTTCTAGAAGTTATAGAATCAATACCGATGAAATAGTAACTTGAACTTAGGTACACCTGGTTATTTGGACCATATATGGTGATTACATATTGAAGATCAAGAGTTGGGTTATCTCAACATTTTACTTTCCATTTTTTTCATGTTGGGAAATATATTTTTTGGGCATGTATTTTTCTCCTTTTATATTTCAGTTTACTCTACCATACTCTTATATTGTATAGAGGTTTTGCATGCATGGTTTTTTACCTAGTATTTGTCATCTTTAAATTTTAGTCCTTATTCACTTTAGCATTGAGATGGTTGTGTATTGGTGTGAAATTACTTAAGAAAAGGACTCCCTATTTTAGTTATTCCTTTGTCATTGGTCGGCAGCCGTGGCCTATGGAGGTAGGTTTGGGGTAGTTGTGACTCGAGCCCCAGCTTGGGTCGGGTCACAACATTCTTTCCCATAACATTTTATAACAACTCTATCTTCTAATTATGTTTTTATTCTAGAGAATATAATCATGCCGAAGACACTTCCATTTTATTATCTTTAACCCCTTGTTCATTTTTTTATCAAAAATATGTTCGGGGTGACACCCCAAAACCCACACCTCTAACACGACCGTACTGTTCTTTCCACTTATAACAGATGTTAATTGGGTACAACTATTGATGATTCTTAGGTCTAAGTTAGATAAAAATATAAGAAAATAAGTAGTAATAATTATGTAATGAAGATTTAAATTAATTTTTTAAATATATCATACTTACACATGTTTCCTACGCTTTTTCTATTTTTTCATCTATTAGTATCTCTTATTTATTTACACGTGACTCCTTCCATAACATGTGATGTGGCAATGAAGTGTATTTAGATTTAAATTCATCAATCTTCCTATAAAAAATTTACCATCATTATGTCATTATTTCATATCAGATTAAAGTATTACAATATATCTAAATTATGTTCCAATTTTTTTCAAGTAAAGCATACCCCAGCCTTTCTTTATGGTAGGGGTACGTTGGTTTTTCTTCCCATTGATTATTTTAAGCACTCAATTATTGTTTAATAAATTAATAATTCTTAATAAATGTGATCAATAAATGTATTTTCAAGAAATGTATTACCAATCACAATGTACTTGAAAATATGTCTCCCCATGATGACTAATAAATGCATCTCAAACTTATTGGTTTATCAGGTGTTCATTCATTTTTTGTGGGTGTGATTTTATTTTCCCTTTAACATATTTGATATGAGAATTTTTAATTATTGTGTGAAATCATATATGATCCATTACAACAATAATTAATACAAATTTAATTTGGGGTTCATATACTATAAATACACTCTGAAAGGGATAATGTAGAGTAATTTAAAATTTTATTATTTTATTTTTTAATACAATAAAGAAAGTATTTCATAATGTCCCCCTAATGCATTCCCAAACTAGTTTATTTAGTGAAGGGAAAAAAATTCATCCATGAATCTACATCAATCGGCACATTCATACAAGTGGTGATCCAAATGTAACTACTGAACATGTAAATCTTGGGGTTAATAGGTTGGCCTCATATGTTCCATCCAACCTCAAATTTAATGCCTCTGTTTATCACCTTAATAGTTTTTGATAACAGCATCATGATATGCTTCTCATTTTTTTATGACACTGTTTATTCTTTTTCTACCATTTCCTCTTCTTCAAAATTTTCAATATGTTGTTCTTATGGATTGTTGGCATCTACATTTGTTGAATGTTTTTGTTCCTTTGCATTGGGAGGACCAAAAGTTTGAGAAACCTTTTTCTCCTCATGATTCGGAGCATTGGTATTTGAAAAGTTCATTATTTATAGAAGTGGTTGAATATTTAATTTAGATTTTGTAAATATAGTAGTGAAAAAATAATAAAATGTGTTGACGTAATGTATATTACAAAAACAATATAAGCAAAATATCGAAAAATATTTTTTTTATGTTTTAAGGGATTTGACCAGTCTATCAAGTATCCAAATCCCTTCATTGTGGTCTCCTATGACATTCAGTATCTCGTCTACATTGGGACCACTGTGAAATGATTACGATTCCCCAATGGAAGGGTCATCCCCAGTTGAATTAATATCTGAACCCTCAATGATTTTGTTCAATAACAAAACAATTTACGACATTCATTTTATAGGATATGAACATAATATAATTGTACTTCCTATGATTACATTATAAACAGTTCATCTTTATAACCTTCCTTACAGAAATCCAATTTCATGAATCACAATTCATCTATTTTAATAGTACTCCTATTATCATCGCACTTGAATTGAAAAATTGTTACTTTGAATATTGTGTAATCCATCTCCCATATTTTTTTGATGATTCAAAATTATGAAATATTCACATAAATTGGATTTCCTTCCTTGGTACCATATACATGGATCACTTCATCCACAAGTGTAACCCCACCATTTTTCATTGTTCTATTTCCACCATGTTTATTTGTATAAAACATATAACTAAGGGTCTAATTTTGGATTAAAATCCCAAGTGGCCCGACCCAAAAACCTAATCGGCTCGGCCTGGGAAAGCCCGAGTTGGGCCGATCATAGGTCGCAGGTTCTTCGGGACAGGCCTAGGCCTATTCAAGAAAACCCATGAGCCGGGACGACTTGGAAAATCCAGACTCGCTGGCCCATACGAAGCCCGAACCATAAAATACCATATGTTATAAGAAATAACTAAGAAACTAGTGGTAGGGAGATTCGATCCCCCTACCACAGGCTTCCAAGATTGCCCTTGGACCAACTGGTTCATGCGGTGCACCAGTTTAAGAATTACTAGACTCTATATATATATATATATATATCAATGATTTAACATTATATATATTATTATATATCAATGATTTATGATAATATATATATGTATATATATAATAACTCATTATATATTAACAAAAAATAATATATATAATTATATATCAATGATTTAACATAATATATATATATAAATATATATATTAACAAAAAAATATAATACAAAAAAATTAACCAACGTCATAATAACATATCAAATATTTAACATTCACTCACTAATGATCGTACATACCCCTAATATAGTTATTTTTATGTTTTTTCCAACCTCATTAGTTTTTATAACTCAACTTGTATATATTATATATATTAGAAAAACTTATATAAATCTACTTATAAAACAAAATAAATTACCCTACTCATTATTTTTTTACAACTTGAAAATAATATACATATGTTCAGATGTATAAATATAATTAGAAAAAAATTAACATATCCACCCACTGTTGCACACCCCAACCCCTCATTAATTTTTTAAAATTATCACAAATTATTATAAATGTTATTTATTACAATGATTCATATTTATTTGAGCATGAAAAACACTATAGATTCTTCTTTTTAATTTAACGTTTTCAAATAAACCATTTGAGATTTAAATATTATCTAAATTGGTCAATATTTTAGATTTGTAGTAAATTAAATAAAATATTATAATTATAGTAGTTATGTGATGTTGTGGTTGATGGTTTATTATGAAATACATGAAGTGAGAAATTTAAAACATGTAAAATTATTGAAAATTAAATGGAAAACATTTCAATTCAACTGTAAAATGTAAATAAAAAAGAAAAATAAAATAAACACTTTTACAAAAAATGTAAAACATTTAAAATATGTGATTGAAAAATTAATTTTAAAAATAAGAATTTATAAAACATGTTTAAAAAAAAGTTAAAAAACATTTAAAAAATGATAAAAAACAGTTCAATTATTTTAAAAAATGTTTTGAAAATGTTAAAAGAAATATTTCAGAAAAATATTTTTTAAAAATCGTTTTAAAAAATTGTTTAATTTTTCTTTTCAAAAATTAATATTTTTTTAAATTAATAAATTAATAAAATATCATAAAATAAAATATTAAAAAATGTTAGAAATAGGATTTAAAATAAACATTTCAAAAAATAAATTTTAAAATAAGATTATTTTTTTAAAAAAAATACAAGTTTAAATGAAATGTTAATTTTCTTCTACTCTATATATTATTATATATTAAAAATAATAAAATCCCAAAAGGACAGGCCTAGCCTGATGGTCTGAGCTGGCTTGAGCCCAGGCTCTGGCTGAGACATGGAACTATTCAGGCCAGCCTGACTTGGCCCGAATAGTGGTTCGTGGCCGGCCCTACCCGACTCGAATAGTGGTTCATGTCCCAGTTTTTTAAAGGGTAGGGCTTACCCTGCCTGATCTGTTCCAGTCTTGGCCTTACTAAAATTACACCCTTACGTATAAACATTAATTACATAACCATTATAAGATATTTCATGCACAATTGGTCCTCTATCTAGCCATCAATGTCATTCTAAAATCGAATCTATTTTTTTAGATGACTCCTTAAAAATATAGTATTGAAACCATCCTATAAACCATTGATTATGTTTATTTGATATCTGACCTTCATCCCATGATGAATTCAAATGCCTAAGAATATCTTTATGGGTTTCAACATATGGGTAAAACTCTAAATTATTATGAAAAAGATAAATGTGGGTCTGCTCCTAATCCATAACAGTGATTGAGATAATATCAATTATAGAAATTTATTCACCCACATCCCACCCAGAGTTAAGAGATTTCCATAGACCAATGCATTCCACACCAAGCATGTAGTCATTACAGAATTAAATATCTTCCTCAACAACTTATCACTTCATAGTACAACCTACTATCCAAATTTAATTTTTAGCATAGCATTTCAAAATATTCTTATATCGTTAAATGGGGTACATCGATATATAATGTATAGGAACTCATAGTCAAATGTATCTTAAAAAGTGAACCATCATGTGAACCATCATATCAAAGAATTATAATGGTAATAACATCTCCAATTCACATAATTTAATAGCAATTTCATTTTCTATAGTTGGAAATTTTTTTGGGTCTATAACATTACTGAATATAGAGTTGAAAAAGAAATAAAGATTGGTTAAGGTATGAAATACTTTCTTGGAAAAAATAAAACATAATTCTACATGAATTAGACCTCACATCAAAACATGACATTCATTATATTTCATACCCTTTAAATTGAAATTAGATATTGACATGATATTATGGGTATTTGAAGAATACCCCTATAGAAACTTTACATCATTCATGAAGTTGAAAAACTAACATCTCTCTTATATAGAAAGTGTGTAAGTAGATGGAGGAAGAAAATTATGTTTTTATCCCTTCATTAGAGCAAACTCATCATGTATTTCCATGTCAATCATGACTAACATAGCCTTAATTCCATTATTTTTCTAGGTGTGTTTAGTTATGTTCCAATTACACTATAACATAAATTTTTAACAAAATCATGACATCAAGAAAATTTATAACAAACAAACAATAATTGTATTGTAATTAAAAAAAACTAATATCATTTTCCAATCATCTTTTGAAAGGATTTTCGAAAAAACTTTTACCAAAATAAGTTTCTATATATTTTAATATCTAAAAAAGTTGATCGTATGTTAGTGTTGATAGTGTAGTGTGTTCTTTTGAACTCCCATAAAATAACGTCATCCAAGATCAGTACTTATTTCATCTAGGTAGAAATATGAGATGACCTAGAAACATAGACTTCAATTAATGTTTCAACCTAATTGACTATGTATCTTGTTCACAAATGGGACACCCTTGAGTTCCTGTAATGCTATATATTGGCCAATTTTGATAAGTAGGAAAGTCATTTATCATCCTATACAACATGGATCTCAATGTGAAATATTAATTTCTATAAGAATCATATAATTTAACACCTGAATCCCATAATAGATTCAAATTTTCAATAAACGGAGTTAAATAAACATCAATATCAGTAGTTAGTTGTTTTGGTCCTGATATAAATAGAGATAACATAATGTCTTTTCATTTCATGCATAATCATGGTGGAAAGTTATAATTTAGAAACATAGTAATCCATTTACTATGATTATTTATTTGAAAACCAAATTGATTCACTCCATCTGTAGATAGTGCATGAAGAAGGGTTCTCAGCTTGTTTCCAAATTCAGGATACTTGTGATCAATTCTATTACACCGAGGAGATTCTTCTGGGTTATTAATTTTCCCATATTTATTTCTTATATCTACATTCCATGTAAATTATCTTAAAGCCTCCTCACTTCCATATAAGTTCCTAAAACATGGAATGATTGGGAAGTATAATATTACTTTCATAGAACCTGATTCATCATTCTTGTATTAAGAAGAACCACACATTGGGAATTTTTTTAAGTGATTTGTGGTCCTTCTGAAATAGTATACATATATTTCGATAGAAATGTATTCTTTTTTAGATAATACCCATTGAACATAGAGTTATTTTATCATCATATGTTCGAAAATTAAGCTCATTATCAATGGGGATCATATCATTCAAGAGAGAAATTAGTTTAGTAAAAAGTGGTGTGACTCCATATATTTATAACTTTTAAATTATACAGCATCAGTATGGATGAAAATCTTTTATATTTAGTACAACCAGCATATAATGGTTCCTTTTCGAAAATCTTTAACTACTCAAACAATTTTTTTTACAATCACAAAGTTCATCTTTAACTATCAATGATATTTCCTCAATATGATCTTCATCATCATTCACACCTATAATCACATCCTTTAAAGAGTCTTTATCATTTTTCACACTTGTAATCATATTATTTCATCCATAAAATTATAATCCTATCCCAATCACTAGATGCATTATGTTTTTCCATATGTTTTTTCTAACATAAATGGATTATATCTATTCTATGATAGATCAATTATTCTTCCAACTCCTCTAGACTAATTGGCCTTGAATGGAAATTGCATAAACCCAGACAAAGGATTTAAGAAGGGTCATATGCATGATCTTTTGTAAACATGATGCACTCTTTAACCCCATCCAGATACACTTTTTTCATATGATTGGAATCCATCAATTTTCTATTCATATCCATCCTATTTGATTCGGTAATATTAATATTTAAAAAAATAAATAATGCATAAAAACCATTTCATAGAAAAAGTTCACCTTATTATTAAAATACTAGTGTAAGGTAAAATTATTAATGGTTATGATTTTAAATACATAAATTGGTTTATTAATGGTTATAATTTTACTAACACGGGTTATCATTAATCTTTTCTATATTATATGAGCCTACTATACCATCTCTTACAATAATTCGGGTCCAAAGAGAGACTAATCCTTTATCAGAACCCATCATAGAGGTGATCAATAGATGTCCTTTTAAGAAAAAGATGTTTTAGGGGGAGAAATGGATCCTAGTTGATCACATACCTTGATTTTAAAATATCATTAAATTTTCATGACAACAAAATAAGATAAACTTTAAACTAAGAAAAATATATTAATACAAATTTTAAAATTTAAGAAATTGTTTAAACAAAAGTTATTTCACATATTTATTAAAATCATTTACATGATATATATTTATTTACAAGAAAAATATAAATTTATAAATATTTTTCACAATATATTACAAATTATAAAACTATAAAATTAAAAATAATAATTTTAATAATTATATTTATATAGATTGAAATATTTAAATATTTAAAATATATATTATTTTATAATTATAGATGTATAAATTGTATCAATTTAATAAAAAATATTATTAATTAAAAATTATAATTAAAAATACCATTTTTATTACAAATTAATAATTATTTTTTAAAGTATATCATTAGTTATATTAATCTATAATTATATTGATAAATAATTGTACGTATACTTAAAAAATATTTAAAATATAAATTACTGAATAATTAATAATTAATAATTTAAGTATTATAATAATATATATATTTTTTAAAATTAAATTACCAATTTTTCAATATAATTTCATTTTATAAATTCATTTAAATATTTAATGCTTCATGTTTTCAATTACTAATTTATATAGATGATCATATTTATTTACATATATATGTGTGTGTGTGTGTGTGTATGTGTCTAAAGAACCAAATTATGTGTGTTTGTGTTTGTGTCTGTGTGTGTGTGGTTAATGAATTCAACACATACATGTGTATATCCATTTATATAAAATGCATGTAAAATTAATTTTATTGAAATTTCTATATAAAATAAATTGAAATTAATTAGTAATATCTAAAAAATCATATATTGATCAATATTTTTAAATAAATATTAATAATCACTAATTATATATTAATATATATGACATTTTTTTATTATACATAAAATATGTTTATGTGTGTGTGTGCATGTCTAAAGAACCGGAGGACATTGATGCCTATGTGTGTAATAAGTGAAATCAAAACATACATGTCTAGAATATTAATTTTATTCAAATTTCTGTATAAAACAAACTAAAATTAATTTATAATATATAAAATTCTTTATACTAATTAAAATTATTTTTGATAGGCTCCAGAAGGGATTCAGATAAAAGATACCATAAGTGGGGGCGAATCAAGGTATGGGACTTTTCTAACTTAAACACTTTTCAATTAAACTATCACTATCCAAGATGATCTTAAATTCACTGTTAGTACCCTTAAGTTCTTTTTTGGATGATGATGATTTTATTGTTAATATTATATAGACTTTATACATTTAAAAAGATGATTCAATATCCTTAATCCACACACACTGATTATGTCAGGCAAAATATAAACAAGGAGGAAAACATAATAAAAAGTGTTTTGTTTCGTTCACACACACTAGGATAATTCAAGGAGAATAAAATTAGAAATTTTATGATGAACTAAAATTTACTAACATAAAACTAAAATATACATATAATTAGTTATTAAAAACATAGTTCACAGTAGAGGTTTCTAGTAATGCTATAGAAGGAGTGTGAAAATTTTGTGTAACCAACAATTGTTGGTGGTGAAATGTCACATATGAATAGTGTCAATCACCATAATTTTAATTCTCCTTACTAATGCATGATTGAAGTGACATGGTGGTCAAATCCTTTGGGAAACTATTAAAAATACCAAAATAAAAACTAAAAATGTTAAAGCCTTTAATATAAAATGTTAAACTTTTCCAAGAAAGAGAAACGGAGAGCCAGGGAGTCTGCACAATGGTGATAGAGAGTGGAAACATGTGTGGTATCAAGGAGGGAGAGTGGAGGTGATGGTTGTAGGGAGGGAGAGTGACAGTTCATGAGGGAGGGAGATCAGCGAGGGAGGGAGGGAGAATTGTGAGGGGGAAGAGGCGATGGAGCTTGGTGGTAGGGAGTGAGAGCAGAAGACAGAGAGATAGTAGTGGTGAGGTTTCAATTTAGTAAGATCATGAATGAATGATTGAATCATGGTCATTTGGGGTTAAATTTATAAATCAGCACAATGTTTTTATCAGCGCTTCCCAAAAAGAACTGATAAATAGGGATTTTATCATCGCTAAAATAAAAAAGCATTGATAAAATCACTCTTTATCAATTCTAGAAAAGCACTGATAAATATTTAATAATATAGTTAATATAATTAAAAAAATTAAATGAAAATAATTATAAATAACTATAACTATATATAATTTTAGAATTGGAGATGGGCTCAATTTAGGAGCTTCTCATTCTATCTCCTCATGGAGTCCTTATTTGAATTGTGATGGTCTTCACTTGGGAATACTATTTTGATATGAGGGATATATTTGTCTGTAATCCAAAGTAGAAAGACGATGAAATTTGTTTGAATAGGGAGGATCCAATTTTTGGAGACCTTGATTTAAAAGTCACTCACACAAGAGAGGAATCCCAAACCATGAATAGGAAAGCTGAGGAGGGTTGATTCTTCTGTAATGTCAGAATTCTTCAAGATAGGTTACGAAAAATGGAACCCTCTCCTTCATCGAGGTTGTCCTTTTGGGTTTTCAAGATTTAATAAGGGAATTTCAACACTTTATCATCACTCGGGTTATGTCATTTCTACCTGAAGTACCATGGAAGATTGAGGGGATTCACAATAATTTCTCTCAAATTTGGGGTTTCAAATATTTGATCCTAACATCTATAGTTAAGGGTTTTTTTCATATCATTTTCCCTTCCGAAAATCTAATATCCAAGGTATGGGCAGTGGAATTGTGTCTCTCTAGCCTAGAACTCTTAGGATCTGGGATTGGGATCCAATATTCAACCCTTCCAAGATCAAGAAAACATTTTCTCAAGTCTAGTTCTAGATAAAGGGCCTAAGATAGTTCGTATGGAACTTGAAGATACTTTGGGACATTTCCTTGGTCGTGGGAACCTACATCACGTTTCAAAAAGAGACTAGGAAAGAAAGGTTTGGTCACTTTTCGGGGTACTTGTTGAGGTTGATATTCTAGAATTCATTATTTAAATTTTTATTTTGGTGGCTCATGAAATTATAATTTAATTTTTCTCTAGGTGTGAAAACATTGGGCATATTGTTGGTAATTATCTTATGAATATGAAGTGAAAAAATTGTACAAAGACAAGTCACTCAATTACCCATTGTAAATTCAATAAACCACCCACCCAATGGAATATTATTTTAAGGATTGTAAATCAGAATTCAGAGCAATGGATTCTGGGAGTGCACCTGCAAGAATAAGTCAGGACCATGGGGCTCATAATGTTGGGATATATCCTTCCTTTTCTGCAATTGTAGCAGGTGGTTTTTATTATCTTGTGGAATCCCATGCTGACCATAGTCCTGTACAAGGATTCAATCCAAGTACTACTATGCACAAAGGCAGGTTCTCTCAAAAGCATGGGGTGATTCTCCCTATGATGACCAGGGTGTGGGTCTTAGTCCTTCTATACATCCTGGCATGTTGAGTTCTGGACAGATTCCTCTTTAGTATTCCAATGCTAGATATTAACTAGCCATTGTTAATAAGGAAGCAAGGAATATTGTAGGGAACTTGTTGCAGCCTAAATGAGACTTAATGTTTAAGAAGATATCCAATGTTATGAGAGAAACTCCATGTAATGAATTCCTATTTTCTATTGTAGGTGGTGACGAATAGAACCTACCGGTTATTTTATCCTATTAAGAAGGAACCACATATGGCTATCTAAAATGGTGGGTAGTCTTTTAATGATGATCTTGATGAAGATTATTTGTTAGAATATGTTTAATTCAACGAGGGAGACAACAAGGGGGAAAAGGGATCTGTTAGGCCAATCTCTTGTCTACAGATAAAAAAACAAAAAAGGGAGGTGGGATATGTACAATTCCTTTTAGGCATTGTCAGAATCATTTTTTTCTAATGAGACTATGAATACATGTTAAAGGAAAGGGGCGCAATTAGGTAAAGTTGTGGGTTCATCCAGAATGGAAGCATCTGACCCCCTAAATTTTCTAAGGGTGAGTCTTACATGATCTAAGACTAAACAAAGGTTTATCTTCAAACTACCAATCCCTCAAGTAGAAGAGACAATGGTTTTGAGAATACAGAGTGGTCTTAACCACACCATTTTATTGAGTGAATGAAAAATTCATAAGTATATTCTGGAAATGCATCATATGAGGAATGTGATATTTCAAATGGAAAAAAACTCTATTATCATACCACTAGAGGACCAGGAAGGTGAAAGGCCAACTAGAAACCTTTCTAGGGAAGTGGAAGAATGAGTTTTTTCGCAACTTGATGTCATTTTTTCTATGATGGAGCCATATTTATTCAATTTCAATTTCTATATAACAGTTCAAAAATTATTATCAAAAACGTTGATGATGGATTTTGGTCTAATCTAGATATAAACATTCTGGATCTATCTTCAAAATTCAATATTTTCTCTACTTTAGAGGGATTATCTTAATCATCATCGGATAAAGAATACGAGGCCCCACAAAGGGACAAGACCTAGCGGAGAGGTCGACATCCAAAGGAAAAAAGGAAGATATCATATGAATTTGGGATCTATAGTGACTTGTAATGATTGAATTACTAAATTAGGATTCTTTACTTCTGATGTGACTAGTATAAATATTGACATTAATACCACTAGTAAAAGGGATTTATCAATGCTATAGAAGTGTTGATAATGCAAACGATATTAGAGGGTTGGCTTTAATTGCGCTCGAAAAAATCACTCATAAAGTCCCTATTTAACAATGATAAAAAATCACTAATAAAGGATTCCATTGTAACACCCCAAGCTTCCATGGTACGATTCTCTTTGAATAATACAATAGCTTGTGTTGTATGCAACTTCGAGTCCAAACACACCACAACCAATCAAACAAGCTGTTATGAATAGTAATACCCAATTTTTAAATTTAATAAATTTTTTCTTTCAAAATAGACTTCATTTTTGGATTCAGAATATCGAAATTAGCTTATGGGGAGTTTTTGGTATTTTTCTGAAAACTTTCAATTTTCGATGAATAGTGAAAAATACTACATTATTGTTTAAAAGAGACTTTTTATTTTATTTATATTTATTTTAGGTAAAATACTTACATAATACCTATATAAGTTCAATTTAATTAATAGGATTCATTTTATAATAATTTTAGATATATAAAATTTTATTGAACTTTTACCGTCTTTTACCCACAGACTAAGCATATTCACAAATTTTCAAAAAAAATAATTTTACCACTTATGCGAGTTGAATTTAAAAAACTTGAGAGACACGATTGACATCAGTTAGTAAATGTGATTCAAAAAGATGAAAATAAATTTTGGTGAATAATGACTTTTGACTTTTATTTACCACGGTTAAAAGTATATAGGCTAATTAATGGTAAAAATGATATTCTTATTACCCTAAAACATGTAATAATTCTTTTTTATAAGTCTATTTCTACCAAAAACAACCTTAGGAATAAAATATGACCCGTTTGGTCCACTTTTATTAGATTAGGACATTTATTATTATTTTATCTACAAAAGAGTTAAAAGTGTTAAATTCAATGTTTAATAACTAAACAATCTTTAATATAGGGTTACACATAAGATAAAATAGACTATAAATATTCATTAGAAAACTAAAAATATTTAATACATAATGGTTTTTTATTTATAATTTTTAGATATTACATAATTTAATTTATTTATGACCCAATGATGTTGTAGTAATTACCATATTAATGAAATATTAATAAAATTGATATTATAACTACAAAAATAAATGTAATTTAAGACTTTTGAGGAATTAAACTAATTTTATAGGTTAATATGACGTGTTAGGGTTGATTAATTGATGTTAGTCTGAATTAATAATATTGTTATGAATTTAACAAAAATAAATTACCAAATAGTGTCAAAATTGACCTAAATGAGTTTTTAAAACCAATACTATATTATTAATTGATATAATATTCTTAAATATATATGGATCATAAAATGGACTTAGATAAGGTTATATATATAAATATTTAACCACTTGGGGTTCTCTTGGTAGTTTATAGTAAATTTATTAACCATATAATATAAAAATGCAAAGAGACATGGTAAATGTCAAACTATTTAACTAAGAGTTAAATATAAATGATAAGGTTAATTTGGTGACCTAAACCTGTGTAAAACCTATTGGTTGAAAGGATTCAGACCCATCCCCACCTTATCATCGAAATAAATCATTTTTTATCCTTTAGAATTCGAAAATTCTTTTATTATAAAATAATATTTCAAGCTTTTCCTAAAGTGACCCACACCCCTCTTATAAAAGGGAACTTCCCCTTATCTTAATTTCACACCTACAGAGCCATTTGGATTGGCCAAACCCTACTAAAATTTCCTCAAAACTTCCCCATATTCATCCTAGAGTCCTTAATTTGTTTAGAAAGACAACCTATGTAGCCCTTTTGATCAACTCAAAAGGAAACACCTAAAGAAGAGATAATAATTTCACCACCCTTTTTCAAGTTCTTTTCTTCTTCCACTTCCTCTTTCTTTGTTGTTTCCATACCAAAATAATAACTCCAGTACCTTATACATAATTTGATGTTATTATATATATTTTACAACCATATTAACTATTCTATCCATACAATAAATGAAAAATTCACCATACATGCATACGTACGTCTTACCATTTCCACGTCGTGGTGTAGTTTGTTATTCAAACACCTCATTATTTAGATGGGTATGATAATGAGTATAACTGATTTAATAATAAATATTACATGTTAATGGTTCTGTATATATGATATTCCGTCCAATTACATATGATCTCACCATCAAAATAATGATATTGTCGCTCATGCATACGAATGGATTACCGTCTCCACGAATGTGATGAGATGTCATTACCCATCATAACCATTCATGACTAATTTTCATTTGATGATTAAAAATAATGTTTAAATACTTAATATAATTATGAATATGAATAAGATTCATCCTATCCATAACAAACATTACTTACATAAAAAAGAATATAAAGGAAAATGAAGTAGTTAACAACCAAAACGATGATACTACTGAAATATCATTAACAAAGCAATATTAGAAGATCATATATGATATCAAATTAATTTTTATGTTTCTTGTACAATTTAATATCAATTATTTCAATATTATATAGGATTTTAACATTCCATTGTCCAATGAAAAGTACAATTAAAGGGTTATTTCCTAAATCTCATTATTACACAAGATTGTTTATGTGTAAGTATTTACTAGGAAATACGTATCATCGATACCCATATTTTAGAAAAATGTTTTCAAAAGGAATATTTTAATGTTTTATGGGAGGGTCTATTTAACTAGATCATTATTTTAAATGTTTTGAAGATTAATCTTTCTAAACCTTTTTAATTAATGTCCATAATTTCAAAATGATTTTAAGGATTTATTTATACGGACATGAATGTTTTTAAATGATAATTCTTTTCTAAAGTTTCAAAGTTGTAATGGACACTTTGATTCAAAAATATCTTATAAATGAATTAATTTATAAATTGTGATACTTTTAAATGATTTCATGAAAAGGGGTATTTCTCTTAAAGCATTTTACTAATCCTTTTCATCTATGTCAACATCCTTTGATGGATTTTAAACTTGTTTGAAGTTGATTTATTATGATACAAATCTGCCATATTGTATTGAAGGTTTTTTGATATGTTTAGATGTGGATGTATTATTTTTATTCCATTAATGGTCTATGGATAAAGAAATTACATTTCATATGCTAGTTTTAATAAAAATATTTATGTTGTGTCTCAACCTTTTCATATGAGAAATGTATTGGGTTTAGAAAGTGACAGGTGGAGACCACTATAGCACCTTGATGTATCGGTAGGTATCATGAGAAAAACTAGTGTGTTGGTACAAGGGATTTACAAAATCTTATTTTTAGTCTTGGAACAAGGCCTTAACTATGTAGTTATGAAGTCTATCATTATGCATTCCATCATTGGGAAATTTTATATTGATATTACATGTGATTATTTGACAAGTAGAATCTAGATGTGAATAAGTAAATTGAATTATTTTGATTTATATTTTCCATAATATGATGAATTTTAATTTTAAAAGGCTTTTGGTTTAGTCTTATACATTGCCTTAAATGTTTATGCTTATTTATGAAAGTTTATTCTATATTTTTATCCTTACTGAGCATCTGAGCTCACCTCTTTCTAGGTTTTATTTTTCCTAGGATGCGAAGAAGTATACTATGACTGAACTGTAGGGATAGTCTAATGGATATGAGTGTGGCCTATGGAGACAATGTTCTTGAAGTTTTTCATTTTATAATGAAATGAAAAACATATAAATGTATCTAGTATTTCCAAGGATACTAAACTAATCGGCCTTTTGGGACATTATTTCCTTCTATCATGCCAATGCTATGTAATAATGAACTGACTATGGGTAATTGGGGTCGGGGTGTTACAGTTTCTATCAGAGGAAGTTTAGTACAAACCTTGGAAACACGATTTAGAAAAACACTGATTTTAGAACACTAACCTAAGATAGAATTTGAGTATTGGTGTATAAGAACATCAAATAATTTTGGTAATGTAGAGATTTTGTGAGTTTTCAAAGAAAATACATCCTTGTCTTGAAACGAGCTGGTAGAGGCAGCTCTGGCACAAATGTACTTAGGGGTAAAAACCGAAGACACCTCTTTGAGCTAGACTCAAACGAGAACTAGTGCACAACAACGGGCGTTGCTGCACTCTTGGTTATGACACTCCATGGGGATATGCTTAGGATAATTCTCATTTTCTTTACAAACAATTATGAAGGATTTATATGTATATACTTCGTCAATGAATACATTTTTTTATGAATATGGATTATATTCATAAACTGTTCAATTTATGTTAAGTATTTTACAAGTTTTAAATTATGTATTACGATTCATAAACTAATCTTGTGTATGGAATTCTTTAGAAATGGCTCCTAGTGGAAGGAATGGAAACCATATCAATGCACGCAATCCATGTAGGTATTTCCCTCATAATCAAGATAATTATAGTTGTGTGGGTGATGCAATTGGTGCGGATCATCTTATCACCATACTGGGAAAACTCACTCAGGTTATGAATAATAACCTTAACCGTATAGAGAAACCTGATCCACAATGTGATGGATCAATGTTAGACCACTTCATGAGGCAAAAAACACCAAAATTCAATGGGTCTATAAACCCATTTTTAGCTGACTAATAGATATGTTCCTTAGAGAAAATATTTCATGCTTTAGGGAGTAGCGAAATAGAAAAATTTGTCATGGCAGTTTATCACCTGACAGGAGATTCAGACCAATTGTGGTCATTAATTCAAAACACAAAGGAGGATTAAAAAGTATTAAGTATGTAATGGAGGGAGTTTAAATATCTTTTCGTAGAAAAATAATTTCTTTGTGACCATCGAGTGGATATGGAAAGGAAATTTATGAGTCAGAGGAAAAAGGAGGATGAGAATGTCGCAAAGTGTGAAGCTAACATTACAAGGTTAGAAAGGCATGCAGTAGATTATATAAATAACTGAAGGAGTATGATTGATCGATTATTTGTTGGGTTAAAACAATTTCTTTGTTGAGCATTAGTCTCACAATCTTTTTCAATGTACGAATATATAGTCTCGTGTGCTATCAAGACAGAAAAGGAATTCTCTAAATCTTATGACAATAAAGTAAAGCTAGAGAAGAAGAGAATGGTGGAGAAATAGACTGATAAGGGGAAAAAGTGAAAGAAAGATTTTCAATTATGTGATAATTGTGGGAAGAAACACCATGGTACTTGCTGAAAATGAATGAGAGTTTGTTACAAATGTGGAGAAAAAGGTCACCATTCTTGTGATTGTAAGGTAAAGAAAGGGGATTTCAATGTTTAATGCTACAATTGTAGAGAAATGGGGAATTATGTAAATGAATTCCCTAAGAGACAAGGAAACTTACCTTAGAAAAGGCCAAGGGATCAAGGAAAAGCTTATGATGTTACTACAGTTGAAGTGGAATAATTAATGTATTTGTGTTGTCGGACTCAAGAATTATATTCTGGTTATAAGACTAATGTGATATATATAAGGATTGTACTATAGTACTTGTTTTTTTCAATAATGTTTTAAAATGATGAAGGTAATCATATTTTCAGTATGTGACAATAAGAGAAACTTTACTTTGTTTGGGTAATCTGATGTTACAATTGATTTTGGAATTTAGTGACCTTTTATATAGAGTCTAGACAAAGGTTTTTTGGATAACTGTAAAGGTTGGAATGGCTTAAGTTGATATTGGATAGTATTGTTTAATGTTAAAAAATTTAATAATATTATTTTTCGAATATTATAACACTATAGTTTTAGGAAAGGGAAAACCTGTAGGTTGGGCGACAACCCGTCATGTCGGACAAAGCTGCAGGAATCAAACCCAAAACGAAAGTTCGACATGGATTTACCACCTACCACTAGCCTATAGAAATTCCCTAGTTATTACAAAAAAAAAATCATTATTTAAATTGTATATTTTAATATTTTTAACCTTATACGATTGGGATAAATAAAATATTTTTGAGTTCTATTATCCTTTGGAGAGAAATATGAGTTTGTGGTAGAAATTAATTGAATGATGAAACTCTACTTGTCAAGTATATATATATATATATATATTCTCTTATTATATGAATAAATTAATTATTAAACATTAGGGATGCAATATTAAATACAAAAATGTGTTATACTAGTAACTTATGTTGTGTTGAACTGATGATATTTTAAATCATCATAGATTGATGGAATTATGGCCCTCAATTCTACACTAGTTTGTGATTAATGACCTCAATCACTCCATATAAATATTTATATTTTTTCTCTAATTATGTATCTATAATTTTCACCAATTTTCTTCTATTCCAAACCCTAATTTGGTGGTGACTTTCTCATTCCCCATTGCCTGTTATTAAAACTAAATTTTATTAACCCTATTTTCAATGTCGGTTTTCCACAAAAGTATTTTCTATTTTCAACCTTTTATTTTCTAAGAACATTTTCCAATTTCAAGGACCCAATTTATTAAAGGAGTGGATAATGTAACACACCTAGCTTCCACAATACGCTTCTCTTTGAATAATATAATAGCTTGTGTTGTACGCAACTTCGAGTTCAAACACACTACAACTAATCAGACTAGCCGTTATGAATAATAAAACCCAATTTTCTTTTAATTTTACAAATTTCATCTTTCAAAATTTACTTAATTTATGGATTCGTAATATCAAAATTATCTTAAGGGTGAAATATTTGTGTTTTTTCAAAAACTTTATATTTTTGATGAATAGTGAAATACAATGTGTTATTATTTAAAACCAACTTTTTTATTTAAATAAATATTTATTTTATTTAAATTTATTTTAGGACAAAATAGATACGAAATATATATATAAGTTCAATTTAATTCATAGGAGTAATTTTATAATATGTTTAGATATATAATATTTTATTGAACTTTTTACCGTCTTTTACCCATTTACTATGAACATTCACAAATTTGCATAAAACATAATTTTACCACTTTTGTGAGTTGAATTTCAAAACATTGGGAGACATGGTTGAAATTAGTAAGTAAAATGTGGTTCAACAAGTTGAAAATAGTTTTTGGTGAATACTAACTTTTGACTTTTATTTACCATGGTTAAAAGTAAATAGGGTAATTAAAGGTAAAAATGATATTATTATTACCCTAACATGTGTATTAATTATATTGGATAAGTGTATTTCGACCAAAAACAACCTTATGAATAAAATATGATCCTTTAGGTCCACTTGGAATAGATTAGGACATTTATTATTATTTTATTTAAAGAAGAGTTAAAAGTGTTATATTAATTGTTTAATAACTAAGCAATTTTTAATACAGAGTTACACAAAACATAAATTCGACTATAAATATTAATTTGAAAGGTCAAAATATTTCTTACATAATGGTATTTTATTTACAATTTTTATACATTAAATAATTTAATTTCTGTATGACATAATGATGATGCAGTAATTACCATATTAATGAAATCTTAAAATAATTGATATTATAAATACCCATATAAATGTAATTTGAGACTTTTGATGACTTCCACTAATTTTACAGGTTAATAAGACATATTAGGGTTGATTAAATGAATTTAATTCTAAGTAATAATATATTTTTGGACTTTATAAAATCAATTACTAAATTGTGTCAAAATTAAAATAAATGATTTTTTAAAACCAATACTATATTATTAATTGATATAATTTTTTTAAATATCTAAGGATCAGAAAAAAGAATTTGATAAGGTTATATATATCAATAATGAACCACTTTGGGTTCTATTTGAAGTTTATAGTAAGTTTATTACCCATATAATATAAAAATAGAAAGGGACATGGTAAATGTCAAAATATTTAACTAAGAGTTAAATCTAAATGATTAGGTTAATATGGTAACTTAACCTATCTAAAACCTATTAGTTGAGTGGATGTCGACCCATACCAACCTTATCCTTGAAATAAATCATTTTATATCGATTATAAACTGAAAATGATTTTATTATAAAATAATATTTCAAGATTTTTCTAAAGTGACCCTCACCCCTCTTATAAAAGAGAACTTCCCCTTCTCTTAATTTCACACCTCCCAAGCCATTTGAATCAGACAAACCATGCTCAAATATCCTCCCAACTTCCCTATATTCATCCTATAGGTATTACTTTTGTCATAAATATAACCTATGGAGCCCTTTTGATCAAATCAAAAGGAAACACCCGAAGAAGAGGTAATAATTTCACCACCCTCTTTCAAGTTCTTTTCTTCTTCTACTTCCTCTTTCTTCATTGTTTCCATACCAAATAATAACTCCAGTAACTTTTACATACTTTAATGTTATTATAAATATGTTACAACTATGTTAACTATTTAATCCATCCTATAAATGAAAAAGTCACCATATGTGCGTGTGTACGGCTTACCGTCTCTACGTCACGGTGTAGTCTGTTATTCAAACACCTCATTATTTGGATGGGTATAATAATGAGTATAACTTATGTAAATAATAAATATAAGATGTTAATGATTCTGTCTATCTGATATACCATCCAATTACATATGATCTCACCATCAAAATAATTATATTGTTTCTCATGCGTACGTACGGATTACCGTCTCCACGAACACGATGAGATGTCATTCCCCATCATAACCATCCAAGACTAATTTTCATTTGATGATTAAAAATACTATTTAAAGACATAATATCATTATGAATATTAATAAGATACATCCTATCCATAACAAAGATTACTTACCTAACAACGCATAAAAAGGAAAACGAATCAGTTAACACCCGAAACGATGATACTACTGAAATATCATTAACAAAGAAATATTAAAAGATTATATATGATATCATATTACTGTATATGGTTCCTATATAATTTAATAAAAATTATTTCACTATTATATAGGAGGTTAACTTACCCTTTAATAAGGAAAAGTGCAAGGTAAGGGTTATTCCCTCAATCTAATTATTATCTGAGATTATTTACGTGTAAGTATTTACTGGGACATGCTTTTCATCGACACACATATTTCATAAAAAAAATTCAAAAGAAATATTTTAATGTCTTATGGGGGGGTTTATTTTTCTATATCATCATTTTAAATTTTTTAAAGATTTATCTTTCTAAAACTTTTTAATTAATTTCCATAATTTCCAAATGATTTTAAGGATTTATTTATATGGACATGAATGTTTTGATATGATAATTATTTTAAAAATTATCAAAGTGGTATGGGACACTTTGATTAAAAAATCTCTTTTAAATGATTTCATGAAAAAAGGGTATGTCTCTCAATTCATTTTACTGATCATTTTTATATTTTTCAACATCATTCGAAGGATTAAAAACTTGTTTGAAGTTGATTTGTTATGATACAAATCATCCATGTTGTATTGAAGGTTTTATGATATGTTTGACTATGGATGTGTTATTTTTATACCATTCATGGTTTACGGATAAAGTATTGACATTTTGTATGCTAGTTTTAATACGAATATTTATGTTGTGTTTCAAAATTTTCATATGAGTAATGTATTGAACATAGTAAGTGATGGGTGGAGCTAGCTATAGCTCCTCGATGCATCAGTAGGTCTCATGAGACAAACTAGTGTCTTAGAACAAGGTCTTGACAAAATATTATTTCTTTTCTTAGCAGAAAGGGTTGACTATGTGGTTATGAAGTCTGGCATTATGCATTCTATCATTAAGAAATTGTCTATTGATATTGAATGTGATTATTCTACTAGTAGAATATCCATTTGAATAAGTAAATGACATTATTTTGATTTATATTTTCCATATTATGATGAATATTATGTTTAAAAGGATTTTGTTTTAGTCTTATACATTTCCTTAAATGTTTATGCTTATTTATGAAATTTTTCGCTATATTGTTTTCCTTACTGAGCATCTGAGCTCACCCCTTCCTATGTTTTATTTTTCCTAGGATGTGAAGAAGTATATTTTGATTGACCTGAAGGGATAGTCTATGGGATATGAGTTTGGCCTATGGAGACAATGTTGTTGTAATTTTTCATTTTATAATGTAATGTAAAACTTATGAATGTATCTAGTATTTCCAAGGCTACTAAACTAGTCGGCCTTTCAGGACATGATTTCCTTGTATCATGCCAATGTTATGTAATAATGCACCAACTCTGGGTAACTGGGGTCGGGGAATTACATCCATTATCAATGCTTTTTCTTAGTGCTGATAAAGGGATCATTTATTAGTGCTTTTTAAGTGATGTTAAAGGTGTCCTTAAATAGTGCTAAAAAAGCGTTGATAAAGGCCCTGCTGATAAAGGGGAATTTTTTTTTGTTAGAACCTACCACACCTTTTATCAGTGATCCCCACCCCCTTTTATCATCACTTATGGGTGCCCCCCGTATCAACACTTATAAAATTCCACTATCTCGTACGTTCCCTTCCCTTCAATGAGTTTTGAACCTGAGACCTTCATCACCTACTCCCACACCTTTTCCACTCTACTATAATATTTTTTTTCCATTTTAGGATATATATATATATCTTTAAATTTTTCAATCCATATATTTATATATATATTTATCTATTGAAATATATATATATATATATATATTTATATACATATAAATTTTTTTTATAAACACATATATATATATATGTGAATCTATAAATATAATTATACATATATATATTTATTTACATATACTCTATACTTATATTTATATACATATATTAGAATATTTATCTCTTTGTCAATAAACACAAATAAATACACACACACACACACACGCATTATATATACATTAACTGTATAGGAAAATAAATATTCAAACATTTTTATTTTAAATAAAATGTATATTGGTTTTTGAAGGTTCCGGGCACAATGTAAGCATGCATTGGGCAATTCCAAACTTTTCTTTTTTCTATAATTGATGATAAATATGAGATCTATATGACAATGAAGGTCATGATCCATGGAATTGAATAAAATAAATAGATAATAGATAATAATGCTGGAACTAAGAGATTGGATATCAACAAATATTTTTTATAATTAATTTAACTAGATAAAGAATTACCTTTAAGGAAGTCATTCATCGTTGATGAATTTGATGATAGATATGAAGTGCACCATCATTACACTATAGAAACCATGTGTATATTTCCTCTAGCGGTGATCCAAACATGTTTCAGAAATCTCTATACATCACCAAAGGAGTCTCTAGGTGGTAGCACAAAAATTCCTTGCACTTGCATCGCCTACCTTTGGTTTCCTCGAGAAAAACAACTAAAGATTTATCCTTGATCTGGTGGAGGGTGATTTCTCTCCATTATTAAGAGTGTTCTTGAAGTTGAGAGATCTATAATATTGAGATGATTCTCTAAGATTGTTGTGCGCAACTGAATTGACTAATGAGGAAAATAACATAATTGAGTATTTATATTTGTAGGGTTAAAATAAAATAATTTCACAAGTTCCCTTTATTATTTATTTAATCCTATATAAACCCCATGAATAATAATAATAATAATATTATTATTTCTTGTAATTTTCATAACATGTGAAGTAAAGATAAATATTATTTAGTTAAATAATATTCAATATTTTCTATTTATCATCGGTCCTTTAAACTCAGTCCATCTTTCCTCCACAATATTTTTTGGGTCTTGAAAAATGTCTATTTATTTATTAAATAAATTTCATTTCATTATTCTATAATATATAAATAAATATTATATTTACTAAATAGAAAATAAATATTTATTAAATATTCCACTCATAATATATTCTCTTGAATAACTAGTGATGGAATAAATGCGATCAAACATACATGAATAATTATTAAACGACATTCAGGGATAATATTTATTCAACTTGTTAAATAATAAATAATAATAAATTATTTAACAGAGATTCTTGATACACTGAGTGTGTGACCCTCTAGGCCTTTTTCTTAGTGGAATTAGGCAAAGCAGCCTATGGTCCAAGGATAGAATCTAGCAACACTCCAAGGAACCCATAGATAAATAAGTTAATGAATAAATGACAAGTCACCTCATACGGATGCTTACTATGTAATATGATCTCTTTATCACAATATCTATAATCATGCAGATTGCATGACAGTGCCATCAACCTATATGTTCAATGTCTTTTTCATCAACTTTAAAGAATTAGAACGTGCCTATAGAACACCATGGCCATGGATATATTTAATTTATATCATTTTCATCAAAGGGACTAAGATATTTACTTCCATTAATTAATAGATGGGGTAAATCCATTATCTAATTATTCATTAATTAAATATTACTCATGGCCCTCCCAATGTGTCCTACCTCGCTGTGAACATTTATAATCATGGTTTTTATCAAAACATCAATGTACACCACTCATAATATTCATTAATAATAATATTAATGTGTAAGGACCAATACACACATCCACAAATAGGAACATCCAATGACATGTATAAATATGGATTTCCTACTAGCAAGTACCATTATCTTAATATCATAATGGATATTACTAAGGGGATACACCATGAGAAGGTTCCTCAAAGTCCAATGAGTATCCAACCTTGATAGCCTAGAACATTTGTGTCCCTCAAATAATTTCGTTGAGATATAGAGCATTTATTCAAGAATAGATTCAAAACACTTCTGGGTTCCCATCATAGCGAGGAAGTTCTATGACCTTTTAGTTAGACAGCTAATCTTAGTAAATTAGTACATACATTGTCATATAGAATAAACATAATTATATGATAATTAGTTTATTAATATTTTAAAAAATTAATACATGTTTACCAAAAAGTACAAAGTTGTTGGTTCTAGGGAACCAACTACAACAGTTTCCCTCCTTCACTAGAGCCAACTGCTAATAACCTTCAGTTTCCTATCTCTCACATTATACTCATGCTTCTGTTGAGGTAGGCCATTATTCATGGGGTATTACATGTTCTCTTCTATGGGTACTTTTCTCATCACAACTTCACCCCTTTGATAAATATCCCTCAAGCGGTGATACTTCCAGAGTATGTGCAACTTTCAAATCCTTTTGGCATCACCTGGTGTCACAAACCCTACTGGTTGTGTCATATAGAAATCTCCCTAAAGTTTCCCATTAAGGAATAAAGTATTGACATCCATCTTCCAAATCTCATAGCCATGGTATGTTGTTACTAAAAATATGATTATGATGGATTTAAACATGGAAACTGGTAAAAAGGTTTCCTCAGAGTCAATTTCATGACGTTGTTTGAACCCTTTATCCACAAGCCTTTCTTTATAGGTACTTAAATTAACATCCATGTATAGTTTCCTCTTGAATACCCATTTTCATCTAACAGACTTTACATCAGCCGGCATGTCAACCAGAACCCAAACTTGTTTATGATACATAAAATCCATCATAGAATTCATAGTTTCGAGCCATCTTGAACTTATGATATTTGAACTATATCCTTATGGAATACAGGTTCATTATCCTCAACCAATAATTATTCACTATCCTTTGTAATTAGAAAACCATATCTGTCTGGTTCTCTTACCTATCTTGAGCTCTTATGCAGTACTTATATTTTAGGAACTACTTCTTCCATGGGGACCTATTGAATCTATTATTATACCACCTATTTTGTATCTGGAGCATTAAATTCATTGAAATAAATCTTTCTCCCACTATCCCTTTTGAGAATGTGTGTAATAAACTGGACTTCCACAGACCTGCCATTTGTGAAAATCCAATGTTTAGGTGTTCTGGGAGGCAACGATGGATCGTTTCAAGAGTTTTCTTGTTTTTTTAGTTTTTCCATTAGTGAATCAGGGCGTCAGTGACAACAAGTTAGTGTGTTGGCACATCAGTGTGTTGGCATGTCAGTGCGTTAACATTTCAGTGTGTTGTCATGTCAGTGCATCACCATGTTAGTGTGTCATCATGTTAGTGCGTTGACATCAGTGAGTGAGGGGCATCAACATAGGTAACTCGAGGGCATTAGTGTCAGTTGGTCAGGACATTGGTAGTCATGGCATCAGTGGATCAGTGTCGGAATCTCATCTTTGGTGGCTTATCATCAATAGGTCACATCGGTATCTCACCCGTTTGTGGCTCCACATCGGTGACTTACCCATCAGTGACTCATTTGCAGTTTTCCCATTTTTTCCTAGTTTTCCATTTTCGCCCCTTGTACATTTTATTTGACTTAAAATGAATTTAAATCATTATTTGTGAATTTATAAGGGTTTTTTAAAGGGTATTAAATATATATTTAAATATCCTATCGTCTCGGGAGATTTGAGATACCCAAACCATGTGATCTTGACCATGATCCCACATTAATGAATTTTGGAAACCATTGTTCCTTTAAAATAGAATCTGGATCTTCAAGGATAGGATCTTCCCTTCCTCGTGTATCTTTTATATCCCCTTAGGGTGCCTAGATCCTTCCTTCCTAGACAAGTTGTGCCCTTGTGCTATAGATCTCTTGCTCAGCTTTCTTGGAGTTCTTTCATGTTGCTCACGTGATCCCCTGTTCTTGGCGTATTGAGGAACATTGATCCTTTGATCATCTGTTAGGGATTTTCTTCTGTATCTCATTATTTTTCAATCGAGCAGGGTGGGTGTACTAATAATTCATTATGAATAATGGGTGAATAATTTCTAAAATATAGAAATAAATAAGAGGGTAATATAATCAAAAGAAAATGGTGTAATGAAATAACAGGCTGAGAGTGGATTGATGTTTGATCACATGTTCTTGTTTTTTTGGTTATCTTTGTTTCTTTATGGATTGAATGTGACTATATGCCTTCTGAAAATCATTGTCATTTGTGGTATTTTTGTGTGCACTGGTGATGTACTGTTTGTTTTTTCATGATTTTTGATAATAATCCATAAAATGAAATGTACTTAAATACGTACACTTGGTTAATCGAAACGAATTCCCTAGCATGAAAACCCTTGTATGATCACCCCTATTTATCAAGTTTATTAAAGAATATTGTTTACCAAATATGAATATATATACAAATCTTGTTGATATGTATGGCTGAGTGCCATGTTTTTTTGATTTTTGTGACTTTGTGTATGTTGTGTGGTGTTGATGTTGGGAGCATAGTTATGGGTATGTGGGTGGACAGAGGAGTTGGTTACCTGAAAAGGGTGTGGTATGTGTGTAGAAAAGATTTTTGGGTTAGTAGTAGTTCATGTGGGATTTGTGTGTGGGGAAGTACAGGGGGTGTGTTGGTATCCTAGTTTGAGAGACCAATTGATTGTTGAATGGATGGACATGTAGGCAGTTGACCTATATTTGTTTGTGTCATGGTCGTCGAATGACATTGGGTAGTGGGTTTGTGGTGTGGTTATGGACATGTATGAAGTGGCACTGTATCTTTTAATTTTTGGGCAGTGAGGTTACATAGGTGTGTTGTGAGAGGAGGATTATGTGTTATAACTTTAAAGAATGATACCAGGAAATGTTTGAAGGGGGGTGTGTAGTGGGATGACAAATCTAGTTTTGTTTTTTGTTTTGATATGGTTGTGGTTGGTAGTTTCCTAGAGGTTATAGAATTAATTAAAATGAATCCTTAAATTAATAAATGAAAAGTATTTAAATGAAAAATGGGTTGGGTTATTCTTTGGCAGTGGCTGTTGTGTGGTTGTGCATATAGGGGTAGCAGCAACTGTGGTTCTGTATGAGTTGGTTGTTGGTTTGGAACCCCATAGTTTGGGTCGAATAATTGATTATATATATGTATAAATTTTAGTTCCTTGTGATTTATATATACACCCCACCCTTGTAGAGAACCATGTGATGAACAACCCCATTTCCTGGGGGAGGGTGTCTTTTCCAACATCTCGGTTGGAGGATGGATAGATGGTTTCTGACTTTCTTCCTCACACCCTCTTCTGGTTTCTTACCACTCGAGTATATCTGGGTATTTTTTAATGTCATGTGGCCTACCATAGCTCAAGATCCTTTGAGAAAGGGTTTATTTTGGATGAGAGGCCTAGGTGTTTACGGACGATGTTTTTTCCCATGTATCTTCAGGATGAGGCCTAGGTGTCTTTAAGTGAGAGACGTGGTTATTGAGGCCCGAGTGTCATTGATCAGGATTGTGTGTGGTTTGAGGCACAGGTGTGTGCAGGTAGGTTGTGGTAGTGGGAATACATATGGGAAGACTAGTAGCATAATTAAATTAGCCGTTATGGATGAGCAGTTAACCAGTGGTAAAGTGGTGTGGGGTGCCCAAACATCGATGTGTCTATACTATTACTTTACTTGAATTGCATTATTTGGTGAGTGTGACTTGGTGAGGCTGGTCTAGATAGTATTCCATTTTAGGTTATTTTAGGTTCTACTATTTTCTCATAGAGGAATTAGTATATTCCACTGCTTGTGAAGAAGTATATTTAGTTTCCCTACTGAGTATACTTGTATGCTCACCAAACATATATAAAACTATTTTTAGGTTTCTGGGAGGACTTTGAAGACCATGCTAGACTTTACTAGCTCAGGCATCAATATGAGTTATTATCGCTGATTAACCTCTTTTCTTCTGGTACATTACTTTGGAGTTTTTTGTAAAATTTATTAGATTTACTTATTGAACATGCATGTGGGAATAGATTTTGGATTTACTTTTACTTTTAGTATTTGGAGTTTCTTGGGATTTACCATCTTATCTATCGATTTGGTTGTAGAAAAAGGGTAATTGCTTCAATATTATGTGAGATTTTATACCCTTAGTGATAGTCACCACTTCAGGGCCTATTGAAGGAGGGACTAGGGGGTCATTATCTCCCCTTCATCTTAAGGAAGGAAGGGTGTGGCACTTTGTTTTCCCTTCAATCATCTCGAAGAAGACATGTCATGATAAAATGGTATCAAAGGTTGTGGTTGGTTTTGGGAGTTGAGGGATAGGATGGAGTTAAGAGTTATTCATAGTTAGAATTGCATGGGATGGTAGGGCAATAGTGTAGTGTCCCAGACCTTCTTGGTTCATTACATTTCCAATTTTGGTTTTTGGGATGCCCTAGATGTAAGTCAAGAGGGTGGTGTGTCAGTGGTAGGATGTCACCGTGGTGTCACCCATAAGTGACACCACTCGGTGCCACACCCAATCGGTGCCACGTGGGTCTTGTTGGGGTTTTATTTTCCCAGTTTTCCCATAATTCCACTTTTATTTCATTTAACCTTTTTAAAGTGGTTTAAGGCTATTTTTAGCCCCATAAATAATATTTTAAATCCCTTAAGAGTGGGCCGACCACCAACAGACCCAAACAATGTGACGTTGTTATGCTTTTTCCTATATTTAAATGAAATACATTAAATCACTTCTATTATAGACACTTCTCTGATGAGAATAATTAAATAGTAATTAATTACATCATGTGTAACAATCCAACCATGTGGTGAAACCACGATCCACCTTTAAATCCATTCATGATTTCATATCCCGTTAATCCAAGATCTCACCTTATATCGTACATAATTCATTCATTCTTCTTCTTGTATGGCATTTTTTCTTTCCTTGGTGTGCTTGCAGTCCCCTTCCCGTGGATAGTGGTGTGCCTGTGCTGGATCGTTTCTACCTGCTCCTGGAGTCCTCAAAGTTTCTCCTCTGCAAGTCGTGCATCCCTAGTTCTTAGTGCATGGAGAAAAACATCGATCGTTGACCATCCAAGTAGGGTTTATACTTCAACTATCTTACTATGTATCATGTGGGGTGGGTACGATATTGTTTCCTTTGGGGATGGATGAAACCAAACCTTAACGAAGATAATAAATGGTTTTTAAAGAATAAAGGGGTGTGTTTAATGGTGCTTCTATAATCTATTAAGTTTGATTATATTTTCGGAATTTTTTGGGATTATATCCACTAAATATTATGGATGTTGGTGGTCCTTTCTAGTGCACTAATGATCCTCTATTTTCTAGATAATTCTATGATTGAATGGATGTAACATAGAAACTGGTTAATCACATAAACTCAGTTGATTAAATGGATTCCCAATGAATAAGAATACTTTTGTGGTCACCCCAGTTAACCAAATGGAAGAATAGAAACTAATTAAATGTCTGTTTGAATTTGAAAAATCCCTTGATTTATCATGGTAACATGTGTGGTTGTCATTCTTGATTCTTGTGGGGTGAAGTGAATGGGGATGGGATCCCCTACTATTGTGTAGTTATTGGACTATGGATATTAGGCCATATAGTTCTGTATGTTGGGGCTTGGTTTGGTTCACGTACATCGAGGGATCTCATAGATCCCTTTCTTGTTGTGACTTTACAAGAGAACCGGGTGTGAATGCTTCGATTACTACTTGGATATTTTTCCTTCCTTATCTTGTGGCTATTCCTATGAGTTACCTGGTAGTAAAGAATTATTTTAAATGGAATCACTTGAATATGAAAAAAATAATGGGTTCAATAGGGAATTGTATTATGGGAATGAGTTGTGACTTGGTTGTGGCTGTGGTGCTTCATTACAAATGAATAGTTACGAGGGTGTTTGTGTATCGGCTGGTTTTGGAACAGTAGGTTTGGAAGAGTGCTTTTTTACCTATATGTATAATTTAGTTCTTATGTTTCTAATTCTCACCCCATCCAAGTTGAGAACTTCGTGTCGAACACCCCCATTTAAAGGGGAGGGTGTTTTTTCCAACTCTTCGATGAGTAGATGGTTATTAGCTCATTTTTATCCCCTTCCTGAGTAACCTAGGATTCTTCGGGAAGGATGTGATGGCCTGAGTCAATTATCTCCCAAGGTTATTCTAGCCTGGAAGCATGGTGGTTGGACCAGGTGTGTGCATGTAGGTTGTTTCCCAAGTGTCTCCAGGATGAGGCCCATCTGTCTTCGGGCGTGGAAGTATTTTTTCGGGCCCAAGTGTCTTCAGGCGTGGTGGTAGTTGTTTTGGACCAGGTGTCTCTGAGCATGGTTATGTGTGGTTGTTATGGTCCAGGTGTTTGCGAGCGGGATTTGTGGTTATGGTAGCCTAGGTGTGTGTGGGAAGGGTATGGCAGTGGGACTGTGGTGAGAATGGCGGGGGAGGTCTGATGCATAAGATGTCTTAAATAACAAGTGGGAAAGTTGTGCAGGGTACCCAAACATCGATGTGTTATTTCTATTACTTTACATGACTTTCGTTATTTGGGGAGTGTACATTCGTGAGTTTTGGGTGGATAGTTCCCTTTCTAGTTGCTTTGATTATCTCTTTTTCTCACGTGGAATTAGATTGTCTCCCCACTGGTGCACGAGGGATTTTGGTTTTCCCTACTGAGTATTCCTATATACTCACCCTATGTATATAAAACTTTTTTCAGGTTTCCAGGACTTCAGGGATCATACAGGACAATACTAGTTCGGACGTTGGGATAGTTGACATTGCTATTTTTCTTTTCTTGTGGTACTTCCCTTTGTAGTTTTCCTGTACCTTGTAGCACGTTATTATTGGAACGTGCATATGGGAATGGATTGTTTTGGATTTACTTTTACTTCCAGTTTTGGTGTTGTTGGGATTTACTAACTTATCTCCCTATCCTACTAAATAAAAAGGGTAATTCCTTCTATATTACATGTGATTCTATACCCTTTGTGCTAGTTACCACTCCAGGGTTTATTGAAGGTGGGTCTTGGGGGTCATTATCTCTCCTCCAACATGAGAAAGGAAGGGTTGGCAATCTATTGTCCCTTCCCTGATCTTGGGGAAGTTGGCTTGTGAAATAATGGTATAAGAGGAGGTTGAGAGATAGGATAGAGATCCGGGTTAGGCATAGTGAGGATTGTATGGGATTGTAGGGAAACAATGTTATACAATTTTGGTGTGATAAATAGGCTAGGGAAAACTGGCTAGGACAAGGAATTTTAGGTACCCCCGTGATCCGATGAAAGGTCTCAGGACCTACCTAATGACCAAGTGAGCATACACAGATTGTAGGGTAGAGACCCTAGGAAAGGTACATGCATCATAATGACTTGTGTCCTTGTGTGATCTGGGTGTTCTAGTAATTTATATATATATATATATATAATGTTTAAGAAAAATTTAAAATAAATCTTCAACACTACTCAGGCTTAGGCATTCCTTTTTTACCTTACAGTTATGGAACCCAGAAAATGGCCATGGGTAGTGCGGAAAACTGAGGCCTAGGGGGCTGATTTGGATGATAAGTAGAGGGCGGATCGAGAGGAGAAGGATGACCAGTGGTGGAGGATGCTCCATGCCTTTCAAAGGCAGACCCTTAGGAAGTATGATAGAATCATCTCAAACATGGAGACAGAAAGTTGGCTTGAGGAGCTGGTGATAACTTTCAGCTTGATCTGGGCTCTGACGGAGTAATGGGTTTTGCTTCATGTAAGCTAGATGTGGGGACCAACACGTTAGTGGTGGCTGCTCTATCATGGGGATAAGAGGGAGGCTGAGGTTTCATTGACTGACATCGAGAGGGAATTCCAAGAAAAATTCCTCTCTTCCATGATGATAGAGGAAAGGAGGAAGGATATAATCTCCCTTAAGGAGGGGATCATGTCAGTAAGGGAGTTGGGGATAATGTTCAAGGATCTTCTTTTCTTTGCTTCAGACCTCTTTCCGGATGAGGAGTCTCGGGCGAGATGTTTAGAGTTGGCACTCCGACCCACTCTTCAGTATGCTGTTACTCCCTTCACTCTACCGACGTACTTGGAGGTCCAAAAGAAGGCTAAAGTGGTGGGGAGGATGCACACTATGTGAGGTGTTCTGCAAGAGGGGAGTCAGTTGGCCTTGTCAAAGGGGATGACCATCATTAGTAGGCCTCCAGCGCCAGGGCCTTCCAGTTTTTGGGTAGTGGCGAGGAGGCCTCAATATTTCCAGTTTCGATCTCCCAATCCTTAACCCTTCATTGTGGGACCATCACTGAGATGCTTCATCGTTGGATGTCATGGTCATATTTTGTATCAGTGCCTCGACCGAGTGAAGTATGATGGGGTGGGAAGGTTCAGCGCCCACCTCAGTAGTAGCAGTTTACAGCCAGGCCTCTTTAGTAGTAGCAGTAGGGACAGTGAGGTCCAACACCTCTGAGAGAAGATGTTATAGGGGGAGGCCGACCTTAGGGTTCTCATTAGGGACCTCTACCAGGGCATGGTTGGGGAGGGGGCTGACAACCGAGGGGCAGAGAAGTTGGGCATGGGCAGTTACACGCCATAGAGGCAGTAGTTCTCACATTGCCAGAAGCCGTTCTAGGTACGAACATCTTGTTTAGAACTCTTGAATGCACCTTGTTTGACTCAGGAGATTCACAATCCATTTTTACACCCAGTCTAGTCCATGCCTTGGGGGACTAGACATAGAGGAGCTTTACAGGACCCTGGTGCTAAGTACACCAGTTGGGGGTCATACCAGCCCATTTGATGTTTGTTGAGGATGCAGACTGATGTTGTGGCCGCATCAGTCTAGTGGAGGTCTCCTTATACTATAAATGAAGCCATATGATGCCATCCTTGGCATCAAATGGCAATTTTATATACATGCAGTTATCGACATCTTCCATAGAAGAGTCGTGTTCTCCGATGAGGATGGCCAGCATGTGGATTTTATCAGCGAACATAGTTGTCAGGTGGGGAGATGGTGTGTAGAGCCTCTTTTTTCTATGTTTCCTGAGATCTCAATATAATCAGTGGAAGATGAGATGATGGATGTTATAGGAGTTGTTAGACGGTTCTTGTTCATTTTTCTTGAGGATGTTGTGACTCTACCCCCCGACGTGATGTTGAATTCGGGAGAGAATTACATACTGGTGCCTCTCCGATTTCGATGGCTCCTTATAGGATGGCTCCTTCTGAGTTGCGAGAGTTGCAAATTCAGATTGAAGAGATGATGAAGAAGGGTTTTTTCCAACCTAGCATGTTTCCATGGGGTGCTTCGGTCTTGTTCATAAAGAAGGAATATGATGGTCTCAGGCTATGCATAAACTACCGGAGACTGAATCAGGTAACGATCCAGAACTATTACCCTCTCCCGAGGATAGATGATCACTTTGACCAGATGAGGGGAGCATGTTCATTATCTAATATTGAGCAGTAGTCTGGGTATCAATAGTTAAGGGTGAAGGACAATGATATCACGAAGACTGCTTTCAGGTGCATGTATGGGCACTTTGAGTTCGTAGTCATGTCGTTCATTTTTATTAACAAATATATTGTGTTCATGGGGCTCATGAAATCTATTTTCTACATGTTTTTTGGAATGTCTCATCATTGTGTTCAACAATGACATTTTGATATACTCAGGATCAGAGAAGAAACATACTAATCACCTTGGTATGGTCTTTGACGCCCTTTGACATCACCACCTCTATGGTAAATTGTCCATGTGCTAGTTCATCAGTTGAGAAGTGCATTTCCTTGGACACGTGGTGTCTCATAAAGGGGTAGTAGTAGATCAGTCAGTGGTTGAAGTGGTAGTTTCTTGGGAAGCACCCAAGAATGTGATAGAGGTTCATAGTTTTCTGGGCCTGGCAAGATATTATTGAAGGTTCACACCTATCTTCTCTCGAGTTGTATCTCATTTGACAGATTTAACCTGAAAGGAACACACCTTTGTATGGAGTGAGCAGTGTTAGGAAGCTTTCATATATCTAAAGGAATGTTTGGTTAGTACTCTGGTGCTCATATTGACAGAGGAAAGGGGTTTTGTATGAGATGGTTTCTGATGCCTCTAGACTTGGCCTTGGGTGTGTGCTGATGTAGCAGAAAAGAGTGATCCCTTATGGGTCTAAGAAGTTACTTCCTCATGATTGTAACTATTCCATCCATGAACTAGAGCTTACTCAAGTAGTGTTCGCATTAAAGTTGTGGCTGCATTACCTCATCAGGGAGCACTTTGTGGTCTTCACATATCACATGAGTTTGAGGCATATATTTACCCCGCGAGACCGAAACTTGAGAAAAAAAAGGTATGTGGAGTTTCTTTAGGACAACAAATTTGAGATCTCCTACACTGAAGTTAATTGGAACGTTGTGGAAGATTCCTTAAGCAAGAAGTCACAGAGGGAATCCATTCAAGAATATTTGGATGCTTGTAAGGCAACAGAGGAGTTGGCTACCCTACACATTTATGCAAGGGTGGATGGTGGCAGAGGTTGTCTGTTTTAGATGACAGTGAAGTTATCTCTATTGTGGAAGGTGGAGGTGTCTTAGTGGGGAGACATAGAGAGCGATGTAATCTGTGATTGGGATAACCAAGGCAATGCTCTGGAAGGGTGGTCGGATGATGGTTAGAATCAGATGCTATTCTGAGGGAAGTTGTTTGTCCTAGAGATGATGCCCGAGGGAGTTATCTGTGAGTTCCATAACTCACTCGTAGCTGTACACCTAGGTGTTTTCAATATTTACCGAGGCATGAAGTAATAGTTTTGGTGTCTTGGGGTGAAATGATAAGAGGGGGAGTTTGTGGAAAGGTGTCAGGTTTGTCAGCAGGTGAAGGTTGAACACCGCATCACAGGAGGTTTATTGCAGCCTTTAGATGTCCACAAGTGGAAGTGGGAGGATATCTCGATGGATTTCGTCACATGACTACCCAGGGTTCAAGGAGGTTGTGATGATCTATGGGTAGTGGTAGACCGACTGACGAAATTATCTCACTTCCTGGCAATCAAGGAGTTGAGTGCGATGGATGTATTAGCACAGAGATATGTGGATGAAGTTATACAGTTTCATGGAGTGTTTAGGTCTATGGTCTCAGATAGGGATGCATAGTTTACCTATGGTGTCTGGATGGGATTAAAACATTCTTTTGGCACCAATCTACGCCTTAGCACTACTTTCCACCCCCAGACAGATGGGAAGATAGAGTGAACCATCCAGAAGTTGGAGGATATGCTATGGGAAAGTGTTTTAGAATTTGGGGGATCGTGGGTGTGACACTTGCCTCTGGTATAGTTTGCATACAATAATAGTTATCATTATACCATTGGCAGAGCTCCGTTCTAAACCTTGTACAGGAGGTTGTGTTGTTTTCCCGTGTGTTGGAACGAGGTTGGGGAGGCTAGTTTTCTTGGACCAGAGGTAGTGAAAAGCACAACAGAGAAGGTTCAGCTTGTACGTTAGAGGATGAAGGTAGCCCAATACCGGAAGAAGTTGTATGCCAATTGTAGGAGATGTCCCTTGGAGTCTGAGGATAAAGACCATGTGTTCTTGAAGGTATCCCCTTGACATGGGAAGAGAAGGTTCAGAGAGGGGAGAAATACCTCTCCTAGGTTCATAAAGCCATTCAAAATGTTGGGGAAAGTCGATGAGGTGGAATATGAACTGGAGTTTCCACCTCAGTTGGAAAGGATCCACGATGTATTCCATGTGTCCTAGCTCCATCAATATCTACATAATGATTCACACGTCCTTGATAGGGGAAATCTAGATATTGAGGGCGACATGAATTTTATAGAGCAACTATTGAGGATCAAGAATCATAAAGATATAGTGCTTTGTAGATGAACAATTCCCTTGGTTTGTGTGTTATGGGGGCATGGTGGCCTCTAGAAGAGTAATTGGGAGTGGGAATCCCAAATACATGCCCAGTACCAAGAGCTGTTTTGAGTTTCTATTCTGAGCCTTCCTTGATGTCCTTGATTTTGTGACCTACGATGATGTAAGGCTGACCTTGTTGGTTTATGAGATGACTTGTTTCCTTACCTTGTGAATGATTATGAAAATTCCTGATATTTGGGGAAGGGAGGACTTGATCCCTAATCAAGACGCATTAAGGTGGATGTGATTAAACCCGTGCAGGCGAGTCAGTGCCACCCAAAGTAGATAGTATCTTGACATGGAGGAAGGGACTCCCTAATCCATCTGACTAGATGATATGACATTTACTTGTTTTTGTGGTTTCTTAAAGGAGATGTGTTCCAAGATGCTGAGAAGGTTACTCCTGAGAGGTATCTTTCTAGGTTGTTGTTTGGACCCCTCTTTGTACATCAGGTTTAGTTTTGATTCTCGAGGATGAGAATAGTTTAATAGGTATCTAATGTAATGGCCTAGACCTTCATGGTTCATTACTTTTCCAAATATGGTGTTTGGAATGCCTAGTACGTAAGTCCGGATGGCAGTGTGTCGGTGGCGGGATGTCACCGTGGTGTCAACCATCGGTGACACCGATCGGGGAGTCTCTGATCAGTGTGTCACTAATTGGTGTGTCGCCGATCGGTGCGACACCCGATCGGTTCCATGAGGTTATTATCAAGGATATCATTTCCCAGTTTTCCTGTAATGCCACTTTAATGTCTTTTAACCTTTTTAATGATTTTTAAGGCTATTTTTAGCCCCATAAAAAATGTTTGAAATCCCCTAAGAGTGGGGAGACCCCCAACAAACCCAAACTATGTGATATTGTTATGATTTTTCCTTTATTTAAATGAAATCCTTTACCACACATTTATTATGGCCACCTATTCAATGAGAATTATTAAATAACAGTTAATTCCATCATCGGTAACTGTCCATCCACGTGGTGAAACCACAATCTGCATATTATGCCATTCACAATTTCATATCCTCTAACTCCAGGATATCTCATTTTATCACAAGGAATTCATTCATTCATTCTTCTTGGATGGCCTATTTTCTTTCCTTGGTGCGTTTGGAGTCCCCTTCTTGAGGCTAGTGGTGTGCCTGTTCTGGAGCTTTTTCTCCCACTCATGGAGTCCTCTCATTTCCTCACCCACAAGTCGTGCATCCCTAATTCATAACGCATGGAGAAAAAATTCGATTGTTGATCATCCAAGTAGGGTTTTTCCTTGTCTCTCTTATTGTGTATCATGCGGGGTGGGTATGATAATGTTTCCATTGGGGATAGATTAAACCAAACCATAAAGATGATAATAAATGGTTTTTAAATAATGAAGGGGTGTGTTTGATGGTGCTACTGTACTCTTTGAACATTGATCATATGTTGTGAATTGTATTAGATTATGTCCACTAAAAATCATGTCCGTTGGTGGTCCTTTCTTGTGCACTAATGAACCTTTTTTTCTAGATAATTTAATTATTGAATGGATGTAACATGGAAAATGGTTAATCATGTAAACTTGGTTGATTAAATGGATTCCCAATAAATAAGAAAACTTGTGTGGTCACCCCGGTTAACCAAACAGAAGAAGGAAAATTAATGAAAGGTGTGTTCGAATCTGAAAACACCCTTTCTCTATCTTGGTAACATGTGTGGTAGTTCTTCTTGATTCTTGTGAGGTGATGTGGATGGGGATGGGATCCCCTACTATTGTTCAGTTTTTGGTTTGCGGATCTGAGGCCATGTGGGGTCATATGTTGGGTCTTGGTTTGGTTTCAGTACATTGAGGGCTATCATAGATCCCTTTATTGTTGTGACATTACAAGAGAACCTGGTGTGAATGCTTAAATTACTGCTTGGCTATTTTTACTTCCTTGGCATGTGGCTATGCCTGTTAGTTTCCTGGTAGTGAAGAATTATTTTAAATGGAATCACATGAATATGAAAACAAGAATGGGTTCAATGGAGAATTTTTTCTAGGAATGAGATGTGACTTCATTATGGTTTTGGTTCTTCTTAAGAATGAATAGTAATAAGGGTGTTTGTGTATGGGATGGTTTTTGAACCCCTAGGTTGGAAAGATTTCTTGTTTACCATTATGTAAAATTTTGTTCTTTTGTATCTAATTCTCTCCCACCCAAGTTGAGCACTTTGTGCCGAACACCCCCATTTCATGGGGGAGGAAGTTTTTCCCAACACTCCTATGACTGGCTAGTTATTAGCTACTTTTCATCTCCCTTTCTCGAGAATCCCAAGATTCTTCGGGAAATGTGTGATGGCATGAGGTCCATTATAGCCCAATATTCTTCAGGTATGGTAGTGTGGTGGTTGGTCCAGGAGTGTGTGAGTAGGTTGTTTCCTAGGTGTCTTCGGGATGAGGCCTAGGTGTCTTCGGGCATGGAAGTAGTTATTCAGGCCTAGGTGTCTTTGGGCGTGGTGGTAGTTATTCTGGACTAGGTGTCTACGGGTGTGGTTGCATGTGGTTGTTGTGGCCCAGGTGTTTGCGGGAGAGATGTGTGGTTATGGTACCACAGGAGTGTGTGGGAGGGGTATGGCAGTGGGACTGTAGTGAGAATGGTGGGGGAGGTCTGATTCGTAGGATTCGTTAAATAACCAGTGGGAAAGTGGTGCAGGTTACCCAAACATTGATGTTTTATTACTATTACTTTACTTGACTTGCATTATTTGGGTATTGTTCCTTTGTGAGTTTTGGGTGGATATTTTCCTTTCTAGGTGATTTGGTTATATCTTTTTCCCACTGGGCATTAGATTGTCTCCCCACTTATGCACGAGGGCTTTTGGTTTTCCCTACTGAGTAACCTATATACTCACCCTATATATATAAAACTGCTTTTAGGTATCTAGGAGGATTTGGGGATCGTGCGGGACCGTACTAGTTCGGACATTGGTACAATTGAAATTGTTGTTTTTATTTTCTTTTGGTACATCCCTTGGGAGTTTTCTTGTACCTTGTAGAACATTATTATTGGAACATGCATATTGTAATGGATTGTTTTATCATTACTTTTACTTCTAGTTTTGGTGTTTTTTGGATTTACTATCTTATATCCCAATACTACTAAATCAAAAGAGTAATTCCTTCCATATTACTTGTGATTTTATACCCTTGGTTCTAGTCGCCTTTCCGAGGCCTATTGATGGCACGTCTCGGGGGTCATTATCTCTCCTTCAACTTGATGAATGAAGGGTTGGCAATATGTTTTCCCCTCCCTCATCTTGGTGAAGGAGGGTCATGAAGAACAGTGTTAGGTGACCTTGGTGCATGAAATAGGATAGGGAAGACTGTCTAGGGCACAAGATTTTAAGCCCCCCGTGATCTGATGTAAGGACTCCGAAACTACGGAACAACCAAGTGAGGCTACACTGATTGCAGGGTAGAGACCTTAGTAAAGGTACGTGCATCATAATGACTTATGTTCTTTAATGAGTTAGGAATTTTGTGAATTTCAATAAATAAATAGTTAAAATGAATTTAAAAGAAAATATTTTCATTACACAAGCTTAGGAGTTCCTTGTTTCCGTTTTCAGGTATGGCACCTGGACATTGCCCATGTGTGGTACAAGAAGTAATGGATGTAAAGGTTGGCCTAGTTGATCAGTAGAGGGATGATCTAGAGGAGGAATATGACCAGTGGTAGAAGACGCTTTGTTCCTTATAATGGATGACTCTAGTGATGTGCGAGGGAAATGTCTCAGACATAGAGACAAAGAGTTGGCTCGAGGTGCTATTGATCACTTTTATCTTGATCCGAGCTCTGAAAGTTTATTGGGTTCTTATAGAAGTGATCTAGATATGAGGAGCACCAGGTCATTTCTAGACAATTTACCTCATGGAGAGGAAGGAAACTGAGGTTTCATGGGATGAATTTGAGAAGGAGTTCCTTGCAAGATTCATTTTGTCCATGATGAAGGCTAAGAAGAGACATGAGATACTCTCCCTACAGTAAGGGAGGATGACGGTAAGGAATCTAAGGATCAAGTTCAAGGATATCCTAGTATTCACATTGAATCCCTTTCCAGATGATGAGTCCTAAGAATGATTCTTAGTGGAGGCACTCAGACCTTCTCTTAAGTATCTTGTTACTCCCTTTTCTCTACCGACAAAAATAGAGGTTCATAATAATGATGAGGTAGTGTAAAGGATGCACTCACTGGGAGGTGTGTTACGAGAGGGAAGCTAGTTGAGTTCATTTAAGTGGAAGGCCATCTGCAGTAGGTATATGGTGTTAGGGACTTTTAGGTTTTGACTACAGGGAAACAGACCTCAGTAGTTCTAGTTCTGATCTCCTAGTCCTCACCCTTTCCCCATGGGTTTGTGACATGGGTTCTTTTTCTGTGGAATACAAGGAAATCATTGGAACTAGTGCCAACTTCAATCACTGTAGAGTGGGGGTGGGCAGGTTCAGCACCCACCTCAGTAGAAGTAGTTGCCCGTCAGGCCTTTCTAGCAGCAGGGGCTGCGAGATCCCACTCCACAAAGGGTAGACAGTCCTGGAGGAGGCTGAACTCAGGGTTCTCCTTAGGGACCTCAACTAGGGAATGGTCAGGGAGGTGTTCAACATTAGAGAGGTAGAGGATCTGGGTGTGGGAAGTTGCATGCCATAGAGGTAGCAGTTTCAGCAGGGCTAGAGGTTGTTCAAAGTACAATCAATATATTTAATACTCTTGTGTGTGACTTGTTTAATTTAGGAGCTTCGCACTCTTTTTTTTACACTAGGTCTATCCCATACTCTAGGAATAGATGTAGAGAGACTTCCCATTCCTCCGGTGTTGAGTTCTCCAGATGGAGGTCATGTAAATTTGTCTGTTGTTTTTCAGGGATGTAGACTGATATGTGGACCACATCAGTCTAGTGGATATCTTATTCTACTATAGATTCATCCATATGATGTCATCCTAGTAATATAATGGTTTTTTTCTGTGTATTCTGTTATCAAATTATTATAGAGAATGGTTGTGTTTTTCATATATGGATGGTCATCATGTGACTTTCATTGGCGAGTAGTGTTTTCAGGAGGGTAGATGGCATGTGGAGCCTCTTCTTTCTTTTTTAGCTGAGATGTCAATGGAATCAATAGAAATAGAGATGGTGGATGTTTTGGGGGTTTCAGTGACTTTCTGGATGTCTTCCCTGAAGAGTTTGTGACAGTACCTCCTCAACGTGACATTGAGTTTGGAATAGACTTCAAAACTGGTGCCTCTCCAATTTCAATGGATCCCTATCAGATTAATCCTTTTGAGTTGCGAGAGTTCCAGAATTAGGTTGACGACCTAATAAAGAAAGGTTTTGGCTGACCAAGTGTGTAACTATGGGGTGCTCCAGTATTTTTTGCAAAGAAGTCAGATGGCGGCCTAAGACTGTGCATAGACTACTAGAGACTAAACCAGGTGACGACCAAGAACCATTACCCCATTTTGAGGATTAGTTATTTTTTGACCTATTAAAGAGAGCATGTTGTTTCTCTAAGATTAACCTATGGTCTGGATATCACTAGTTGAAGGTAAAATAGAGAAAAATCCTGCATACTACTTTCAGGTGCACATATGGGAACTTTGAGTTCATGGTCATTCCCTTTAGGGTCACAAATTCACCAGTTGTGTTCATGGGGCTCCTGAAAAGTGTTTTCCATGAGTACCTAGACTGGTTCATCATCATGTTCATCGATGATATCCTAATCTACTCAAGGTTAGAGGAGGAGAACACTGAGCATCTAAAGAATATCTTGGAGGTCATCTGACACCACCATCTCTTTATAATGTTCTCCAAGTGAAAGTTCTGGACATGAGAAGTGAACTTCCTTGGACACAAGGTGTCTCAGCAAGGGATAATAGTGGAATTTTCAAAAGTCTAAGTGTTTTTTCTTAGGCAGAAAAAAATGTGGTGTAGGTTTGTGGCTTTCTGGGTCTAACATGCTATTATCGGAAGATCATACCCAAATTATCTTGAATTATAGATCCATTGATATATTTGACCAGAAAATATCAGGCTTTCATATAGAGTGAGATGTTTTAGGAAGCTTTCAGATATCTGAAGGAGAAGCTAGTTAGTGCCCTAGTGCTTAGGTTTCTAGAGGAAGGGGTGATGTTTGAGGTGTTATTTGATTCTTCTGGACTAGGGTTGGGATGTGTGCTGATGCAGTAGTGAGGAGTAATATATTATGGTTCTAGGAAGTTACATCATCATGAACATAACTATGCCACCCATGATCGAGAATTTTCCATTTTCATTTTTGTGCTAAATTTGTGGTCACATTACCTCATCGGGGATCATTTTGTGGTCTTACCAGATCATAAGAGCATGATGTATATATTTTCCCAAAGAGACCTGAACATGTAAAAGAAAAGTTGGATGGATTTCCTCAAGGATAATGACATTGAAATATCTTACACCCTAGGGAAGGGGAATGTGGTGGCCGATACCTTAAGTAGGAAGTTTAAAATGTGATAGTTCTAGAATCCACAAATATATAGAAGGCAATTGAGGAGTTGTCTAATTTGCACCTGGATGTTGGGGATGATAGTGGCAGAGGCAATCTATTTCATATGATAGTGTAGTCTTCCTTAATGTGAAAGGTGGAGGTGTCTCGTTTGGGAGACTTAGAGATTTAAGTGACGCATGATCAAACTGCCTAGGGTGACGATCCGAAGGGATGGTCCGAGGATAGTCTGAATTAGATGTTGTTTTGTGGGAAGCTATTTGTCCCAGTGGTAATGCATGAGGTAGTTCTGTGGGAGTTCCATGTCGCACACTTAATGGTGCATCCAGGAGTCTGTAAGATGTACCTAGGATTGAGGGAATAATTTTTGTGGACCGGGGTGAAGTGGGAAGTGGTAGAGTTTGCAGCAAGGTGCTTTGTGTGTCAGCAGGTGAAGGTCGAGCACCCTGTTCCCGACGGTCTATTACGGCCCTTGCGTATTTCTAAGTCGAATTGGTATGAAATGTCAATGGATTTAATCACATGATTACCCAAGGCTGAGGGAGGATACAATTATATTTGGGAAGTGGTGGACCTGTTGATGATGTCGGCTCACTTCTGGGCTATCAAGGACTCAAGTGTAGTGGGTACCTTTACATGGAGGTATATGGATAAGGTTGTACGACTTCATAGAGTTCTAAGATCTATCATCTTGGATTGAGGCATACAGTTTACCTCAGATGTCTAGAGGGTATTACAACATGTTTTTGACACCCATCTACACCTCAACACTACTTTCTTTTTTAAAATGGATGGGTAGACCAAGGGGACCATCCAAAAATTGGAGAACATGCTGCAGGCGTGTGTCTTGGACTTCAGAGGATCGTGGGTACAACACTTTCTTATGACAGAGTTTTCTTAAAATAATATCTATCACTCTACCATAAGCATGGAACTATTTAAATCCTTGTACAGAAGACCATTTTTCTTAACCGTATATTGGACATAGGTTGGGGAAGTAGCCCTTCTTGGACTAGAGGTAGTGCAAAGCATGACAGAGAAGGTTCAACTTGTGCATGGGAGGATGAAGGCGGATCAAGACCACCAAACTTTTAATGCCAGTCATAAGAGCAGGCCTTTGAATTTTGAGGTTTGGGACCATGTTTTCGTGAGGGTTTCTCCTTGGCATTGACATCGGAGGTTTGGAAGAGGAAACAAGATTTATCCATGGTTCATCGGACTTTTCAAGGTGTTGGAACGAGTTGGCAAGGTGGAATATCATCTGGCATTTACACCAAGGTTGGAGAGGATCCATGACGTCCTTAATGTATCTCAACTCTGTCAGTATCTACATGATGAATCCCACATCCTGGACTGGTGAGAGTTGGATGTCGAGGACGACGCGATGTTTTTGGAGAGACTTATAAGAATCTAGGATCGTATGGAGAAGGTGATTAAGGGGTAAACCATTCCTCTAGTTCATGTGTTATGAAGGCATGGTGGCCTCGAGGAGAGTACTTGGGAGTGAGAAGCACAAATGCATCCCCAGTTGTAACGTCCTAGATCCGGGTGCCGCCCAAAGGTTCCCCAGACCTGGTTGGTCACATAACCTCAAGCGCATTTCGCCAAACGCTAGTGGCTACCAACTATAAGGAAGGGCCTTGGGTGTGATAGTGGTGAAACTATTCTCTCATTGGTAGAGTAACATAGAAGAAACAATAATACCATAAAACAAAGTAAATAGAGGAAGAATGATGGTATAAACATCTACCACATTTATAAATAAATGATGCATGTCACATGTATCTAGGAAATCATCCAAACACGTCACAGTTTAGGAAATACAATACATAAATCAAAGTACTAAAAAGTAAGTAAACTGAAACATCATCCCAAGCCACATCTTGGTCCCATTATCTGCATCTCCAATATAAATCAAGTACTTCATGAAGAAGGGTGCTTTCCCTTATCTACTCTTGTAGCCATATAATCTGTTTAGGTCGAAAATCATGACCCAAACCAGGAGTGAGATGAATCCGAGTAGGAAACCAATAAAATATAACTATCTAACTATCAGTGAATGTATATATAGAGGGTAATATAAAGAAATAAACCATAAACTAGGTAGTACTCAAATGTAAACAATCCTATAGTTTTCAATTACATTCATTTTCATTTATAAATTATTCAGTAAATTGAATAATGTTACTTCAGGATATAGCCTAAGCTCTGTATCCCCATGTATGATGGTAACAACAGGTTTCTTAGAAGACCATCTAAACAAAAAAGTCAGATCGAGTCCAAGCTTGTACTTTGGCTTGACAGACTCATCCCAATCATTCAATCATTCAAAGGCAACCCTCTGAGAAAGTTCTCATAATCTAACCCCTCTGGTTCATAATATCACCAAATATATAATCAATAATTATCCTCTAGGAAATATCACACAGTCTAACCCCTTTGGTCCCACATGGTACTGATCAATTACAAACAACTACCTTGGTATCTCTCACGGTCAATAACCCTTGGTATTCATAGCAATAATATAATTTATAATGACCCTCTATAAACTCTCACAGTCAATTCCCTATGGTCCAAAATTCATTTAATAATGACCCTATGGGAAGCTCTCATAGTATAACCCCTCTTGTCTATGACCACCAGAAATCTCTCACAGTCAATACCTCTAGTTCAACATAATAAAAAATATACATAAATGACCCCAAATTAGTATGCTCTCATAGTCAATTCCCCTTATTAATTATTTCAGAATGCGAAACACATGCATCTCATATAAATAACAACTCCATCATAACAACACGAGGCCTGGAAAACAAGCAAGCCTAACAGGAAATTCTAGACCAAACATCCATAATCAATCAAACATGGGAATCACATCCATAATCAAGGTATTAAACCTTATGCCTAATAAATAATACTTTCTCAATAAAACACACTATAACAGGTATTAATCATGGTTAAATTCTAAACAATGCAATACCCTAAACATGGGTATTTGAAACTATTAGTATATATAATCCAAATAAAACCAAAGAAAAGAAAAAACCACCTACCTTGATGTTTTATGAAGAACACTATTGAAAGCTATCCCTTGAATCATACTAGAGTGACGTAGATATGAAAAATGTTTAAAAAAGGTCAACCTTGGATAACTCAAAAGAGAAGAGAAATAAGAAAGATGGGCTCTAGGGAAATAAAAAATTCACCAGTGGGAATCCAACGCACCTGGAAGTGTCTCAATCAGATCTCGAATAGATGAATTGGAGGAACTCGAAGATATTCATACATTTATCACTCTCCTGTACGAAACATGGGGAGAAGAAGAGAGTTCTAGAGATGAAACGTGACCCCGACCAGATTCATCAATTAAAAACAATAGTACATAGTGTGTTCATTTAATTCACACATCATGTATAAGCCTCAACTGGCCCCCACATTAGGTGACCAAGGAGTTCTCCTACACAGACATGTACTCATCCATTACATGGACATTACATGGCTACGTGTGGAAACCAGGTACACGACGTGTACTTAAATTTTTTCAAAATATCCCTTTTTCCTAAAAAAACAACCCAAAATAAAGATCCACACCTAAAATTAATATTTGGGTTCTTACAAACATCCCACCTTAAAGAAATCAGTCCCCAAATTACCCCTCCAAGGGTAGTGAAGAAGAAACTTCAAACAAATATGGCCACTATGATCATACATCGACTTCCCTCTCCCAAGTCGCATCCTGTACTCTCTCGTGCTACCATAACACCAGTACTAGAGGAACCGATTGGCCACAATGAACCATCGTGCTGCAATCTAGAATACATATAAGTTTCTCCTAAAAGGATGCATCCACCTCCAACTCAACCTCACAGGGTTGAAAAACATGAGACATGTCTGAAAAGTAACGTCATATCTAAGAAACATGAAAGATGTCATGCATATCCCAGTACCTCTGAGGTAACTGAAACTGATAGGCAACCAGCCCAACTCTTTCCAAAAGCTCAAATGGCCCGACGTATCTTGGTGAAAGATTACCCTATCTCTTAATCCCTTTTTGCCCCAACCTCGGTGTGACAAGTAAGAAAACTTGATCTCCAACCTCAAACTCCAGAGGTCATCTCCATTGATCAACATAAGATTTATTTCGAGACTATGCAGTAGCCATCCTCTTCTGAATCAACTCCACCTACTCGGTTGTCTCCTGGACAAGAAGTGGTACCAAAATAGCTGCCTCTCCTACCTCCATCCAACATATGGGTAATCGGCCTGACCTACCGTACAAATCCCAATAAGGTTCCATATGAATCATTTATTGAAAACTTCTATTGTAGGAAAACATTACTAGGGGTATGTGTCTCTCCCAAGACCCCCCAAATTCTAGGATGCATTCGTGAAGCATGTCCTCCAAAACCTGAATCGGGAACTCGAACTAACCATATTTATGGGGATGATAAGCTATACTCACAAGTACCTTTGTACCCAAATCCCTTTATAGTCCCTGTCAGACACAAGATGTAAACCAGGAGTCCTTGTCTGAAATGATAGAGTGTGGAACCCCATGTAAATGTATAATCACATGGATTTACAACATTCCAATATCATCAACATTGAAAGTTTCGTTGATCAGTAAGAAATGTGAAACCTTCGTGAATCGTTCAACAACAACCAAAATTGAATCATACCCTCAAGGAGACCATAGTAAAATAATCATGAAATCCACCGTGACATCATTCCACTTCTACTTGGGAATGGATAACAACTGTAAAAGCCCTACTGATCACTGATGCTTTGCCTTAACCTGCTAACAGGTGGATCATATCATAACAAAACCAGCAACATCAATCTTTATACTTGGTCACCAATACTGATGGCACAGATCCCGATACATCTTGGTGATTCCAGGATGAACTTCTTAAATAGAGGAATGAAAATCCCACATTAACTCATCATGTATGTCTGCTGACACCCATACGCGCCCATGAAAATGGAATATCTCATCATCACCTACGGTCCACCCAAGAGTAGAGTCCTCTCATGACAAACTCTCTCATTAGACTAGGCCTTCAGAATATAATAGCTACCTTATTTGAACACGATCTAGTAGAGTAGAGGTAACTACTACAGAAGAAAGAAACTTCTACCCTTATCCATCGTGAAACTCCACATACATATCAGAGAACTGATCCATAAGAGGCCACTCACTACTGGCCTCTTGAACTTCCTATATACATGTCCTCTTGATCAACGCACCAACTACTACATTGCCTTTCCACGGTGTGTAGACAATCTCAACGTCAAAATAATGAAGGTACTCAACCCATATTCATTGTCTCAAATTTAGATCATGTTGTGTAGAGATATACTTGATACTTTTGTGGTCAGTGTATGCCACAAAATTCTCTCCCAATAGATAATTTCTCCAATAGAGTAAAGCTTGCACAACTGTAGCTAACTTGAGATCATGTGTCGGGTAATTATTCCCATGCAGACTCCACTACTTAGACCTGTACGGAATGAATTATTCTCCCTGCATAAGAAAAACTCCCATCACAATACCTGTTGCATCGTAGTAAATGGTGTAAATCTTTCACGGATTTGGAAAAAATAGTGTCGGTGCTGAAGTCAATCACTCTTTCATCTCCGGGAAGGATGAATCATAGGAATACGTTGACATGTACTTTTCACCCTTCTTAGTTAAGCCCATCAGTGGCACTACAATGGGTAAAAATTCCTATATAAAGCGCCAGTAGTAACCATCCATCCCCAGAAAATTCTGTACCGAAAAGACATTCTTTGGATGATCCTAAGAAACTACTACTCTCACTTTCATTTGGTCTACTGATACTGCTATCTTTGAGATAACATGACCTAAGAGGTGAATCAGATCCATCTAAAAGTGTCATTTTCAGAGCACAACATATAACTGATGCTCTATCACTGTATTCAAAACGATCTCATGATGGGTGGCATGGTCGCGTCGTGTGTGAGAGTACACCAAGATATAATCCATGAAGACTACCAGAAAAGAATCCAGGTTAGGATGGAACTCTTTGTTCATTACATCCATGAAATCTACGGTTGTGTTCGTGAGACCAAACAGCATAACCACATACTCAAATAGACCATACATATTACGAAATGATGTAAGAGGTATATCTGATGTTCTAACATGAATCTAATGATAACAGGATCTCAAGTCAATATTTGAGAACACTCGAGATCCCCGAAGTTGATCAAAGATATCATAAATCCTTTACATAGGATATCATTTCTGGATCGTCAACTAGTTCAACTTCTGATAATCCACACAAATATTGAGGGTATCATTCTCCTTCTTTGCAAAAAGAACATGTAAACCCCAAGAAGAAGTACTGGGTCAGATAAAATTCTTTGCCTGTAACTCCTCTAACCACTTCTTGAGATCATGTAACTCTGGTGTAGCCATCCTATGTGGAGGAATGGGAACCAGTGCCACTCTTGGAACAAGATCAATAATGAAATAAAACTCACGCTCTATAGGTAAGCTTGAAAATTCATCTAGAAATACATTCCTGAAATGACCTACCATTGGAGGACATTCCATATGTGAAGTCCCATGGTCAACTAGATAAAAACTAGAAACCTGGTCTGTAATTCATCCCAACCAATGATGCATGGGTCCAGGTCTGCTCTCCTGGACATCCCATTCACCCTTGTGTAGGAAATACCCACCCTCTGGTGATGTGAAACTCACAATACAGATATAGAATTCAACAAAGGCCTCTAAAGAGACTAACCAGTCCATTTCGAGAATGAAATCATAACCCGTCATCTCTAAGACATGGAGGTGTCATAAGAAGTGACACCTGCCAACCTCAAAAGGGAACTCCTTGTACTAATGTACACTAGTCGTCCTAATCCCCAACCGAGTGTCTAGTGTCATAACATTCTCATACATAAATATATAAATCCCAAGGCTCTCCATAATGGAAACAGATTTAAAATTATGGGAATCCCCTATATCAAAAAGGGCACAAGATGAAACTGAGGCAACTATAATCATACATCTAACCATAGAGTGTCTGGGATCCTACTCTTGTTGGGTCTTCTCCACTACAAAATTATGACCTATAACGTGGACCTATGACCCTTCCCGACTACCTGGAGCTGATCAACCCCAATATCGATGAATGGATACCATTTGACTACCACGACTATGACCACAACCTCCTCCTCATCCTAAATAGCTGGATGAACACCAGTTCCCTGACTGTGGAGAAACTGGTGGCCTTGCTCCGAAACACAAAGTCATAACAGAACCCATATCACTATATGTTAGTGAGAATACATAGAAAAAATGCTGAATATGGCCCATCTTTCTACAATATTGGTACTGGATCAGGTCCCTCATGCAATGTGGTCTCGTATGCCCACTCTTCCCACACTGGTATCATCCCACATGGATACATGAAGAAACATCACATGAAGGCTCCTAGTGGAGATTCCTACTATCTGCCAAAGGATTACCGACCCTGGATAATGAACTGCCCTAGCTGGAAACTCCCAACTCCCTCAGATTATGCTTTGTAATCAGTGCTTAGTTTACTATATCTATCACAAAATCTAGCCCAAAGATAGTCACCAGCGACCAGATGACATACCTGAGACCATCATCAAATCACCTATCCAAAGGTATCTCTTCACGTTTGAGAACAGGTGAAAATCAATGAAGCTCTGTAATATGAGAAGAGTACTCTATCACTGGAAAGAAAACTCTACTCCAAATGCATGAACTATTAGGCTCGGTTGGCCCTCGACGTCTCAGGATTGATGTAATCATAGAAGATCCTCTGGAAATCTTCCCATTCCATATACCTATGACGTCCATCCTGTGAGATGACATCCCACCATCTCGTGGTGGAATAACATAGCATGTACGTAGCAAGCTTAACCCTCCTCTCTGGAGTCGTTTCTAGATGATCAAAGATAGCAAGAATGTAATCCAACCATGACTTTGCAGCCTACGGTCCTCCATACCTAGAGAAAGTAGGAGGATGCTACTGCTGGAACACTCGCATTAGCTCTGACATAGATGGGGAAGGTTTCAGTGCTCCCAGAAAAGTCTGTAACATCTTCAAAAATCCTTCACAGAATTGTGGATCAATACCTACATCCAGTATAACAGCTGGTTCCAAAATAGGCATGATGGGAGGATCTGGTAGTAGTCCATGCTCTACCCTTTCTGGTGTCTGGTCATCACCCTGAACCTAGTGTACAACCAGAGGACGTGTCAATGGCATGAATCATCTTGGTCAAGAGCACACCTCAGTTTAAGATTATCAAAGACAAAAACTTAGTAGTGTAGGAAAGGAACATGGGAAGAAACATTCTAGATTTACAAAATAGGGTTACACAGTTTGTATAAAACTTAAATGGAATGTTCCCTTAAGCTTCTAACATGGCGTGTTAATCTTCCTAACCTGGTCATGTAACACCCATACACACGGTGTGTTCTTCATGAGACACAACATGTACTTGAATATTCCCTCCTTCCCAAGCTCCTCTTTAAAGCTAAATCACATGGTTCTCTCTTGGGAAACACTACACGACATGTTCCCCTAGACACAATGTGTAATGGTTATGTTCTAACCACCCGTGTCATTAGTCACATGATTAGATACACAGTTTACTCTACATAGTGTGAAATAACAAGACACAACTTGTACATCCTATGTTTTATCCACCTGTGTCATTTGTCACATGGATGGACACATGGTTTTTATGGAATGATCTGTACTCTGTGTGCACAGTATGTTCTCCCATAGTTTCCCACCCCAATGTAACTTTTCACACAGTCAATCACATGGTTAAATACAAAATGGTGTGTACATATAGTACATGACATGTACTTAAGAAAATATTTTTCTTCTAGAACATAAGAACACATGGTGTGCGTTCATAACACCACATGTCGTGTTGTTTTTACTTCTGGACAGTAAGCCTCTGAAACTTCCTCAGAACCCCTAAAAACTTATAATTTTTCTAATGCATGAAATTTTCTAACCTGTGAGAGCCCATACTCTAGCTAATAAAATTTTTTAATCCTTATTCATATCCTAATGTGAAGAAATTCAATTAATGTTCAAATATGATCCACCAAATTCCGATCTATGTGGGCCCATAACACCTAAGGGACCAAATATTGGCGTCCTTCCAAATGAAACTTTACACACTTTGATATGCTATAAAATAGTAGGTATTCTATCACAACATCTATCACAATAATAAGAAATCAGTAATGCACCCTAAATGGCATGACAAGAACGCATAACATGTGATATCTAGAAAGTTACTATATGATGCATGAGATGGAATAGCCTTATCTCATTGGGTTGTAGCTGAATTACAAACACAATTATATAAACAATAAAAGCACAAAAAATGTGTGCCACCCAACTGTGAAATCAAATCAACTGTAATAATTGAAAAAATTGCAATAATCGAGGACACTTGGATTTTCCCTATACACAGGTTAGATACCCCTGGGTAAAACATATTACCAACTAATTATTCCTTCATATCCCTCTCTATAGGCTCCAAATAGTAAGATAGAGTAGAAAAGAACCTCATCTGATACCACTTTGTAACGTCCCAGATCTGAGTTCCACCAAATGGTTCCCCGAACCCAGTTAGTCACGTGACCTATTGCACGTTTCCCAGAATTCCAGAGTCTTCTAACTTGTAGCAAGGGCCTTGGGTGTGATAGTTGGGAAATTATTCCCTCATTGGCAGGGTAATAAAATGGAAATAATAATACCTTACAACAAATTAAACAATAGAAGTCTGATGGTATAAACAACTGAAACATATAAAAATAAATGATTCAAGTCACATGTATCTAGGAAAGCATCCAGAGAATTCACAATGCTAGAAAAAAAAAAGAGAAACCAAAGTACTGAAAAGAAAGTAAACTACAACATCATCGCAAGCCTCAAATTGGTCCCATTTTTTCCATCTCCAACAACAATTAAGTACCTGAGGAAGAATAGTGTTTGTCCTTATCTACACCTGCAACCATATAATCTGTTTGGGTCAAAAATCATGAACCAAATAGGGTGTGAGACGAATCCCAATAGGAAAACACAAAAAGATCTATGTATAACTATTAGTGAATATATATATATAACATGTAATATACATTAACGGAGCAATAATCAAGGAAGTACTCAAAAGTAAACAATTCTATAGTTTTCAATTACATTCATTTTCATTTGTTAATTATTCAAACCATTGAATAATGTAACTTTGGGATCTAGCCTAAGTTCGGTATCCCCCTATATAATGGTAACAATAGATGTATCAGAAGACCATCTAAAGAAACTAGTAAGGCCAAGTCCAAGATTGTTCTATGGATTGGGTGACTCATCATAATCATTCAATCATTCAAAGGAAACCCTCTGGGTATGTTCTCACAGTCTAACCCATCTAGTTCAACATATCATCAAATTTATAAATAATAATGACCCTATGGGAAAGTTCACATAATCTAAGCCCTTTGGCCCCATATATTACTAATCGATTACAAATGACCACCTGAGTAGCTCTTACGATCAATACCCCTTGGTCTTCATAGAATCAATATAATTTATAATGACCATCTATCATCTCTCATAGTCAATTCCCTATGGTCCAACGGTCATTTAATAATGAACCTCTAGGAAGATCTCACGGTCTAACAATTCTGGTCTAGGACCACCCGACAGCTCTCATAGTCAATACCTCTAGGCCAAAATAAAAAAATATCCATAAATTACCCTACCTTGGGATGATATCATAGTCGATTCCCCTTAGCCATTCATTCACAATACAAAACACCTGCATCTCATATAAACACTAATTTCAACCTAACAACATGAGGCATAAAAAAATCCTAACAGGAAATTCTATACCAAAAGACCATAATCAATCAAACATGGAAAAACACATTCAAAATCATGGTATTAAACCTTATTCCTAAAAAATAACCCTTTCTAGATCAAACACACCATAATAGGTATAACCATGGTTAAATTCCAAAACATGCAGTACCTTAAACATGGGGTTTCCACACTTTTAGCATATATAATCCAAATAAAACCAAATAAAGGCACAAACCAACTACCTTGATGTTGTACGAAGAATACTCTTGAACTTCAGCACTTGAATCGGCCTAGAACAAAACATATCTACAAAAATGTTAAAAATGACCAACCTTGGATAAATCAAGAGAGAGGAGAAATCAGGAAGAGAGGCTTTAGAGTATGATAGAACTCACCAGTGGGAATCTAATGCACCCAGCGACATCTCAATTAGAGCTCAGATGGAGGAACATGATGAGATTTAAGATCTTCGGCCTTTCGTCACTCTCCTATATGAAACATGGGGATAATAATAGATTTATGGACATGATACATGACCCTTATCCAACAAATCAATTAAAAAGAAAAGTACACTATGTGTTTATTTAATGTACATGCCATGTACAATCCTCAACTGACCCCCCTCTTTAGCCAGTTAGCCAGGTCACCTACACAACCATGTACTCAGCCATTACATAGCCAGTACAAGGGTATGCATGATAACCAGGTACACGATGTGTACTTAGAAAATTTAAAAATCTCCATTTCCCTAAATAAAAACATGAAATAAAGATACATACCTGAAATGAAGATCTGGGTTTTTACACCAGTATCCAAAGTTGTTTTGAGTTTTCTATTGTGTTATTCTTTGTAACATACTTGGGATGTAATGTTTGAACTCTCTTGATGTATCCTAAGTTGTTTTCCTATTGTCTAATATTTTGTGAAAAGTATTGACTATGGGGATGGTAGAACCTGATCCTTAATTAAGATTCATCAATATGGATGTGATTAAACTTGTGTGGGAGAGATAGTGTCCCCCAAAGTGTAGAGTATCTTAACATAGAGGAAGGATCTCCCTAATACATGTGTTTGGATGGTGTGAAATTAGAGTTTTCATAGTTGTTCAGGTGATATATTTCAAGGATTTGTCCTTGGATATTGAGATTTTCACACCAATATTAAAACTAACACATGGTGGTTTTCTCCTGAGCGGAATCTTAAGGGGTGGTTTTTTCAAACCCTCTTTCTTTTGGATTTGTTTTTAATTCTCACAGATGAGAATAGTTTGAGAGGTATCTGATGTAACAACCCAAATTTCCCTCGACCTGTGCTTTGTGAAAATCTAGTGTTTTAGGTGTTCTTGGAGGAAATAGTTGATCGTCTCAAGAGTTTTCTAGTTTTTTTAGTTTTTTCATTGGTGACTCAGGGCCATAGTGTCAGCATGTTTGTGTGTTGGCTTGTCAGTTAATCAACATCTATGTATGTCGGCATGTTAGTGCTTTGTCATGTTAGTGCGTCAACATCAGTGAGTTAGCGGCGTCGACATCAGTAAGTCGAGGGTGTTCGTGTTGGTAGGTCAGGGAAATGGTAGGGCATGTCGTCAGTGTCTCAGCATCAATATCTCAATGTCGGTGGATCAGTTTTGGTAAGTTGCATCGGTAGCTCACCCATTGGTGGCTTCACATCGGTGACTCAACCATTGGTGACTTAATTGCATTTTTCCCAGTTTTTTTCTCAGTTTTCTAGTTTTTACCCTCTTACATTTTATTTGACTTAAACCATGTTTAAAAACTTCCTCGGGCATTTTTAAGGGCACTTAAAAGGGTATAAATTATATATTTAAATATCCTAATGTCCCGAGCGATTTTAGATACCCAAACCGCATGATCATGGACACGATCCCACGTTAATGGATTTTGGAAACCGTTCTTCCTTTAAAATAGGATCTGGCTCTTCATGGACATGATCTTCCCTTCCTCATGTGTTTTCCATTTCCCCTTGGTGTACCTAGAGCCTTCCTCCCTATATGAGTTGTGAACCTATGCTATATCTCTCCTATCAATCTTTCTCAGAGTTCTTTCTGGATGCTAACGTGATCCCCTGTTCTTAGTTCAAGGAGGAACATCGATCCTTTGATCACCTAGTAAGGATTTTCTTCTGTCTTTATTTATTTTCACATCATGCATGGTGGGTTTCCTAATTATTCCTTGTTAATAATGGGTGAATACATTTGGAAGTCAAGAAATAAACAAGAAGGGAATATAATCAAAAGATAATTTGGTAATGAAATAATGGGTAGAGAGTGGATTGATGTTTGATCTCCTCGTCTTGCTTTTTTGTTATATTGGTTTCTTTATGGATTGATTATGGCTTTATGAATTCTGAAATTCATGGTTGTTGGTGGTATTTGTTTGCACACTGGTGGTTTCCTATTTGTTTTTTTATGATGATTGATAATCGACCATGACATGAAAACAACATAAAAATGTACACTTAGTTAATCGAAATGGATTCCCTAGGATAAAAACCCTTGTATGATCACCACAATTTATCAAGTGGATTAAAGAATGGTGTTTACCAAATATTAATATATATATATATATATATATCTTGTTGATAGGTATGGATGAGTTCTGTGTTCTGTTGAGTTTTGATACGTTGTGTGAGTTGTGTGGTGCTGCTGTTGGGAGCATGGTTGTGGGTATGGGGGCTGACATAGGAGTTGGTTCTATGGGAATGGTGTGGTATGTGTGTAAAATGGGGCTATGGGTTAGTATTAGTTGTTGTGGGATTTTTGTGTGGGGAAGTATAGGGGTTGTGTTGGTATCCTCGTTTGAGAGATTGATTGATTGTGGAATGGATGGACTTGTAGGAAGTTGAACTAACATTATTTGTGCCGTGGTCATTGAACGGCATTGGGCAGTGGGACTGCATGATCGTTATGAACTTGTATGCAGTGGGAATACATCTAGTAATTTTTGGGTAGCGTGGATGCAGAGCTGGGTTGTGAGATAAGGATTGTGAGGTATAACTTTGAAGAATTATAGTTGGAAGTGGTTGAACCGGGGCGTGCAGTGGGACTGCAAATCTAGTTTTGATTGTTTTTTTTTATATTATTGTGGTTGGTAGTTTCCCAATAGTGCTGTAATAAATTAAAGTGAATACTTAGATTAATAAATGGAAAGTGGTAAATGAAAAAGGGGTTGGGTTACTCTTTGGAAGTGGCTGTTGTGTGGTTGTCCATATTGGGGTAGTAGCAACTGTGGTTTTGTATGATTTGGTTGTTTGTATGGAAACCCATAGGTTGGGTTGAGTGTTTTCTTATCTATATGTATAAATTGTTGTTCCTTGTGATTTCTATATGCATCCCACCCTTTTTGAGAACCATGGTCCAAAAACCCCCATTTCATGGAGGAGGGTGTCTTTCCCAACATCATAGTGTGAGAATGGATGGATAGTTTATGACTTTCTTCCTCGCAACCTCTTACAGTTTATTACCACTCGAGCATATATGGGAGGCTGTAATGGATTGAGGTTTTCCATAGCACAAGATCCATTAGAAAATGGTTTGTTTTGGATGAGAGGCCTAGGTGTTTGTGGACCAAGTTTGTTTTCCAAAGTATATTCTGGATGAGGGCGAGGTGTCTTCGGGAAAGTGATGTGGTTGTTGAGGCCCAGGTGTATATGGGAAGGATTTTGTGTGGTTTGAGACCCAGCTTTGTGCGGGAATGTTGTGGAAGTGGGATTTCGTATGGGAAGATTGGTAGTATCAAGATGTTATCTATTATGGATGAGCAGTTAACTAGTGGTAAATTTGTGAATGGTATCCAAACATCAATGTGTCTATACTATTACATTACTTGACTATTGTTATTTGGTAACTGTGTCTTGGTGAGGTTGGGATGGTTAGTATCACTTAGTAGGTGCTTTGAGGTTCTACTATTTTCTCAAACATGCATTAGCATGTTCCCCCACTTGTTCTTGGGTGGATTTAGTTTCCCTAATGATTATACTTGTATGCTCAACCCACGTATATAAAACTATTTTTAGGTTTCCATGAAGACTTTGAGGACCGTGTTGGACTTTACTAGAATGGGTTTCAAGATTAGTTTTTGTTTCTAATTAGTCTCTTTTCTTTTGGTACATTAATTTGGAGTTTTGTAGTAAAATGTAACATCTTTAATTATTGAACATGATGTGGGAATGGGTTTTGGATTTAATTTTACTTTTAGTATTTGGAGTTTATTGGGATTTATCATCTTATCTCCCGATCTTCTTCTTGAAAAAGGGAAATTCCATCCATATTATGTGAGATTCTATACCCTTGGTGCTAGTCGCCGATCTACGGCCTATTAAAGGTGGTACTTGGGGGGACATTATCACTCCTTAACATTGAGGAAGGAATGGTGTAGAGCTTTGTTGTCCCTTCCCTCAATTCGAAGAATGAGGGTCATGACAATGTGCTCCCTCTCAAGAAATATGGCTTGTCTGGTGATAGTCATTTTCTTATCTGAGGGGTTTTATAGTTACTATCACTTTGATAACTTGGGATACCCTATAAAGATACACTTCATTCTCCTAGGTTCTAGTTTGTTTCCTGAAAAATCATTAACATATTCCTAGAATCCCCATACACATATATGTGACCATACAAGTTACTTTACACTCCGTAGCTCGAAGGGAATTCCATTTTCCACTTTATTTGGTACTCAATTTAATGTGTATGCCTCAGTTGGTAATGCATATATCCAAAAGTATAATGTAATATCTTAATGGATCATCATCGACCTTACCATGTCTAATAAGTTATGATTCCTCCTTTAACTAACACCATTCCACTATGGTGTATAAGTTGGAGTGAGTTGATATAGAATATCAAAATCCCATGGAAAGTTGATGAAATCTTGGTTAAGATATTCACCACCTCGATCTGATAAAATATTCTTTTACTTCAAACCACATTGGTTCTCTACTTCATTCTTAAATTCCTTGAATTTCTCAAAGGACGGGGACTTATGCCTCATTAAGTGGACATACCCATATCTACTCAATTCATTAGTAAAAGTTATGAAGTAAGAATATCCAACTCTAGCTTCTCCTAGAAACGGTCTACCCACATCACTGTATACCAATACTAGAAGCTCTATGGCCCTTTCACCCTATCCACCAAATGGTTTGGTCATTTTACCTTGTAAACAAGCATGGAATCTATCAATTCGTTTTAGATCAGAAGAGTCTAAATAGCCATATTGACAAATCTTTATCGAATTCTACTTGTTTACATGACCAATATAGCGATGCCTCAACCGAGTGTTATATTAGTCGTGTGAACATGATTCATTATCAATTTTCAACACTTTGTTTTCATAATTTAATACATAAAGGCCATTATTTAAATGTTCCATACCATTACACATGTTTTCCTTATTAAAAAAAATATTTTCAAACATAAAAATAAACCCATATGTATCTAAACATGACATAGAAATTATGTTCATTGTAATTGTAGGTACATAATAAAAATATCTTAAAACTAAAATCATTACCATTGGAAATGAAATGTGGTAGTCACCAGTGGCTAGGGAGGCTAGCCTAACTCCATTGGAAGCTCACAGATCCACCTCTCATCTGGAAATATTTCAAAATCTACTTGGTTCCTATATTTGGATACATATTTGAGAACTATAATCTATATATAATACCCAATGAATTGAAATAGAAAGAATGCACTTGATAATGAATGAACCATTAGTTTCCCCTTGCTTATAGGTGAAGATCCTCTTCTAGTGCCTTGAATTGCCTCATGAAAAACACACTTCCTCCTTTTCCTTTCCCCACCTCTGGACCATATTCTTCTTAGTATGATGGTTTTTGGAAGATTTGGACTATTTATATGTCCTAGGTCCCTTTTCACATTCCTTCCTTTTATTATTCACCATAAGGACTGTGGGTTTGTTATGACCCATGTCCTTATCCACTTGAAGAATTAAAGTAAGAAGTTCCAGAATAATCTTCTCACTATTTCTCATATTTTAATTAATAATAAAGTTGGATTGGTCTTGGGAATTGATGAAATTATGAGATCTGTATGCAACTCATATGGGAATTTAATCCCTAATTTTTCTAGGCATTAAATGTAGTCAATAAGATTGAGTACATGAGTCCCATATGACGTAGACTCTCCATGATTAGTTTTGAAAATATAATTGGAGTTCTCATTCCTCTCTTATCTCTTCTTCTATTGATAGAGATACTGAAGGTGATACATCATTCTATAGACATCCATATCCTCATGTCTCATTAAATGGACATTGGACATAGATTATAACATGGAGCACTTAACATCTATAGAATTATTTTGATGTTTCTCATAGGGAGATATCTCTTTATAACTTTCCTTATTACCAGGCACAGCTGGTAAAGGTTCTTCTAGCATATACAATTTCCTTTCCCGGAGAAGGATGACATGTAGAAACGTTTTCCACACTTGGAAATTTTTGCTAGTGAGAATGTTTTCCTTCTCAAGAATGTATCACAATGTTATGTTTGATGTAATTTTATTATTGTTTCTAAAAAATATTATGAACATAATTTTAGAACTTTATCTGATAAATGTAGAAAAATAAATAAATTTTATATTTTTTAGTCTCCCACTATGTTATCAAAACCTAATAGCCCATACCATTGGATTTGGAATATGCTATTTCATGGACATTCTAGTAACATAGGTTAATATTACCATTCTCATTACCCCAACTTTGGTTGGTCAAGAAACTTGAATGGTTTTTGGTGTGAATTCCAAATTCCAACTTAATTAACTCACAGTTTCTGGATCCATTGATTGGACTCCCTAATACTGAAATTCATTAATTGGATTTCCCAAACCTTTTCCACTCAGTTACACTAAGTCCGAATCTGGCAGTCAACTAAGTTATGTCCACCAAAACCTCAAGTTATAATTCCCATGTAATTGAAAGCACCCAAACTTTGGCTAGTCAAGAACTTTTAACTGTGGTTCGATTCTAACCCTGTAATGGATGGAGATACTGACTTAATATTTTATTGAGGGATTTTATCATTTTATTCATAAATTTAAAATTATTATATTTTTCACACAACATTTAATATTAAGTGGGATTCACTTAAGTGATTAACCATATCTTAGATAATATTTATGCATAATACAATTTATTTTAGTTCTATCTTTCGTACTTGTTAATTCATTAATTATTTGTTCATGAAAAGACATCTATAATGAAATAACCATGCAACTGACAAAAATAGAATAATGAAGTGGTATGATCATGAGAACTTACTAGTAGTTACTTTATCTAGATGTAGATAAACTAACTATTGACCTTGGGTAAGAACACCTTAAACCAATTAAGGGTTGTGTTGCAGCTTTCCACCTGACCACCTATGTATCTCCTCCGATTGGTTTTTCTTTCGATCAAAACCTGAACGACCTCCACTAGCTTGGGAGCTCTATCCATTACATATTCCTTTTACTCACACAAATATGATTGGAAAAAGGGTATTACATAAAAGAAACCATATGTATGTAGGCTCTACATAATGAAAGGAGTGAAGGCACGTAGGTCAACAATTTAACTTAATAATAATTTAATTGAAACTGATCGCATAAAAAAGTTCTAGTCTAGATCATGATCATCCACAAGCATGGAATGAATTATGCATTTGATAAAACTATCATTCCATTATTAATAGTTCATATTATGATAAATCATGTTTGAATCCATTAATTATTATCTTTAAATAATCAATCAATTTATCTTAATCTTGACCGTAATTTCATTGATATTTTCATCTGTTATAATTTTTAAAAAAATTAAATACATTCATTTAAAATTAACCTTGTACATAAATGTACCTTATAAGAAACATGGTGAATAATCATCCAAATCTTCCCAACATGTATTATACTCATATATAATAAATTTTATATAAAATATATCATAAATGAATTTTTATGTACATTCATAACGTGTAGTATCAACTTAATGATTACATGGATTACATGAATTTTCTATAATGTTTCATTTTATAATTCACATAGAGAAATAAGTATAAAACAAATCATACATGATATACTGATCTATAACATTACAAATATATTAATTAATCATAAATATATAAAAATAATAAAACATATCATATGGAATGTCCTATCAACTTAATGACCACACAAAAAAACATGTCTCAACGTTTAAATGATATAAAAAATAAATTTTAATTCTGCATAATAGGTATAAGTACACAATATGTACATCTCTTACCATTTATCTAAGGTACACTCCTAGGGACTCAACGTGCGAATCATACCTTAGACAATTTGGAACACACAGTGTGTCCAATTGGTGACATGTTGTGTGAACTCAAAATTTAATAGACACTAGTTAGGTAGGTCTTGTATTGAATAAATGGACCATCTGTGAATCAATGGGACTACACGCTATGTATGTCGGCTATATGACATGTAGTCTTGTTGAACGTGCAACATTAAATTATTGTCAACACATAGTGAAACTTAATGCGCGTATTTAATGAATACGGCTGGAATTAATTTTTGAAATTATTCCTGATGCATTAAACATGACTACATGTTGGGTAACTCCAATTACATGGCATATAGTTCTATGTTGTCCTTCTAGAAACCATGGTAATTCCAAATGAGTTCCTTGATTTTATTTTAATCATAAAATTAACTCTCTCGATTAGATCTATGAGAAACTAAAGAGGAAGAAATATATATTGAAATTCATATTAAAAGAATGATAAAACCTGGATTGAAAACTAAATTAATAATGCATAAATCATGAAATACTTTTAAAAAATTATAAAAAATTATGTGCCCACTCTAATACCACTAGAAGGTTTCAGGAATAATGGAAGCATGCATTGGGTGGTTACCAACATTGTTTTTTCCCTAATCAAAGATCAATATGAGATTTATATGACAATGAACACCATGAAATATGAAATTCAATCATAGAAATATAAAATGTATAATAACTCTGGAATTGAGAGAGAGGACATAAACACAAATTTTTTATAATTAATTTAATTAGATAAAGAATTGCCTCTAAGGAATTATTTCTTCGTTGATGATTATTGTGAGAGATCTGCGGTGTACCATAATTGAGTTCTAGAATCCAAGTGTAGATTTACTCTAGTGGTGGTCCACACATGTTCTATGAATCTTCAGATATTTCTAAAGGAGTCTCTAGGTGCTAACATAGAATATATGTTCACTTGCATCATCTGCCTTTGATCACCTCGAGATCCACTTCTAAATCATTCTCCATGATCCAGTAGAGGAGTATTGCTCTCCATTCTTGAGATAATTCATGAAGATGAGAGATAGTAGGATTGGGATAATTATCCAAGATTTTTGTGCAAAATTGAATTGGATAATGAGGAAAATAACATAATTGGGTGTTTATATTGCTTGGGTTAAAATAAAATAATTCCACTAGTGCCATTAGTAATTTATTTAATCTAAGAAAACAACCATGTCAAATTATAATAATATTATTATTATTTCATGACATGTGCATAACTTTCTAATTAAAATTAAATAATTTTCCATGATTGTTATTTCTCACCGGACCATTAAACATGGTCTACATTTCCTCCATAATAATGATTAGACTTTGAATAATGTATATTTATTTATTAAATGAATATCACTACATTATTCACCAATAAATAAATAATTATTATACTCACTAAATATAAAATTAATATTTATTAGATATTCCATGAGCAATATATTCTCTCAAATAACTAGTGTCAGAATAAATTTGAATTGGCGTACATGAATAATTATTAAATCACGTGTGGGAATAATTTTTATTCAACCTATTATAAAATAATTAATAATATATTATTTAACTTAGATTCTGGAAACACTTAGTTTGTAAATCTCTATGCCTCTTTCTCAGTGGTATTTGGCGAAGCGGCCTAAATTGCAAGGTTAGCTTCTAACAACATGCCAAGGAACCCATAGAGAAAGAAGTTAATTCCACAATGACATGTCCTCTCATATGGATACTTACTATGTAATATTATTCCTTTATCTCAATATCTATAATCATGCAGGTTACATGCCAGTTCCATCAACCTATATGCTCACTGTATCTTTCTTTGACTTTTCAGAAATAGAACTTTCCTATTGAACACCATGGCCATGGATTTATTTACGCTATATTATTTCCATCAAAGGGCCTGAGATATTAACTTATGTTAACGAATATGAGGGTTAAAATCTTTATCAAATTATTTATTAAAGCAATATTACTCATGAAACCCAACATATCCTACCTCACTATGAATATCTGTCATCACGATTATCATTAATACATTAAAGTACATGACTCATAATATTCATTAATAATAATCATAAATTCTAAGGACCAATATACAGGTCCTCAAATAGGAACATTCAATGACACAAATAAATATGGATTTCCTACTGGCAGGTCCCATTCTTATAATGCCTTACAGAATATTACCAAGGGCGTACACTATAAGAATGTGCCTCAAAGTCCTATGAGTCTCCACCCTTGATAGACTATATCATTTATGTCTCTCAAATGACATCATTCGTCTATAGAATATTTATTCAAGAATAGTGTCTTAGAACTTCTGAGTTCTCATCATAACGGGGAACTATGGTGAACTTTTATTATGACAGCTACTCTTTGGACATTATCCCATACTATTTCTCATAGAAGAACAATCATGATGTGATAAGTGGTTTGTTAATATTCAGAACAATTAATACATGTTTATCATAAAGTACAAATAAGATGCTTCTAGGGAACTAACTCCAACATTTTTTATTTATATACTGTTTATATATTGAGAAATATATTTTATATGTAAATATGTTTAAATATTTATTTAAAAAATTAAACTTTTATGTGTGAATATTTAAAAAATATGTATATTTATTTATATATTTGATTATAAATAATTGTATAGTAATATAAATGATAATACATCAATACCATAATATCAATATGAATGTAATACCTGGTAATAAATTCAGTTTACACTAAAAAAGGAAATAAGGACCCCTTAAATGAGGATGTAAATCCATTGAATGTTAAAAAATTATGGTAAATCAATTAAAAAGTCATCTTTGAAGGCCTTCTGGGAATTACTTAGCCTCAAAAATGTTGAATGGGTTTTCCCCAAGTTAATAGGGAATATAACTCATTGTAAGAATTGATTTGATATGTGGCAGAGCCGAAACAGACACTCGAATCAAAAGTTATGGTCGTTGGAAGTTTGGGTTATGTTTTCAAAATATTTTAAATATTTTATTAATTGCTTTATTTTTTTATTTCAAACTCTTATCAAATGATTATTACTCGATAATAATGAGAAAACTATTAATTTATAATATTTTTTTAATTAATTTATAATACATTTTTTGTAAATATCTTATATATTACATGTAAATTCTTATTTAAGTGTATATAAAACATATTTAAAAAAATATTATAATTTTATCAATATAAATATAAATATAAATATTTATTATTTTTAATGAACTATAATTTTATTTAAAATATACCCTTTATTAACGCTTTTTTACTAATGATGATAACGACCCCCCTTATCAGCACTTTATTAGTAGCACTGATAAAGGGGGGCCTTTATCCGTGAATTTTTACAAGTGTTGATAAAGGGTCCCATTTAACATCAATTTTTTTAGAAATTTTAAAGACACCCATCAACTGCACTAAAAAAGCACTATTAATGACCCCCTTTAATAGTTCCTTTTCTTGCACTGACAAAGGGGGTCTTTAACAATGATTTTAAAGCACTAGTACTGGATAAAGCCAGTTTTATAGTAGTGTGTGGGCATTTTATGACTTGCTTGACCTAATTCCTTCCTTATTAATATTCCTTTTATTAATAAATTTGGGGTTATGGATTTGGTTTCCAAATCGATGACTAAGCCATCAAGGTATATATCATTTTAAATAGATACATTTAAAAATATTTGAATATAATTATAAATATTTTTATAAAATTATATATAATTATTTAATTTTATATATTTATATAATTATATATATAATAAATATATTTATTATAATTTTATAATTATTTTAATACATATTAAAAAATATTTTATATAATTATAAATAATTTTAAGTAATTATATATATATAATAATAATATATATTGATATAAAAAATTATTTATTATTTGGTGATAATTGTAAATCTATTTGGATTGTTAATCAATTCCATGGATATGATGGGAAGCATACAAGGGATGACAATCAACAACCTGATGAGTCACCACATGAGTCTACAAATGAGTCTCTTGTCCAGTGTGCTACACTAGAGGACTCTATTTCACAACTTGAAGGGCAAGGTTGCATTGTCCAGCCACTGACAATGGACTTCTCATGACATATTCCATAGGGGGATTGGTCATGGAAATTTGATGATCAATATAAAATGAATTATAATCAATGTTTTTAGAATGATTTCATTTCTTCATGAGTTTCTGGTAAACTGGGTAATATCTCAGATGATGGAAGTGACAATGAGCAACAGATGGTTTTATTGGACACCACTCATCTTAGGCCTTCAGGCAGTGGTGGTGATGTTTCCTTTAAGGATGTTGTCATAAATGGAAAGGGAAAGATGATCAATAGTGAAGGTATAACTTCTTTCCCACCAAAAACAAGGTCACAGAAGGATTATTCCAATCTATCAAGGAATGTGACTATGAGAACATCTTTAAGGAATCAAAATCAAGCACACTTCAGAGAAGGAAAGGTCCAATGTAGCGATTCTTAGTATTCTCAACAAAGGTAATTCAGAGTCAAAGTGGGAAAATGTGAATTAATCTGAATATAGCTATGAAAATGATCCTTCATCTTATGGTCACTACACTACTTTAATGGATGAGGGAAAGTCTCTTTATTTGACCTCGTCTGTTCTCTCGTTATGTTTTTCCTTCATGTTTAAATAAAAGGTCAAGATCTTTCCTTCTAGCTAGGTCTTTTTTGTATATTTATTATTTAAATATATTTATTATAATTTTATAATTATATAAATATATATAATTATAATTATAATTATACATATATATATATTTATAAATATTTATATTATTTTATAGGAAGGTCAAGGAAAAACAATCTTTATTAAAGGAGAATAATAAAACAGTAGCACAAAGAATGTGAGGACGAGATAGGCATGAAAACTCTTCCCTCATCCAAATAGAAAAAATATAGAGAAAACATCAACGATAATATTCGAAACGATTATAATCTCTAAATTCCACATCCTAGTCAGACTCATCTACCAATGAAATGAAGAAGCTATCTGGAGTATTCCACCCATCTCCAAGATATGTCAATCTAGTTCTCATGGTGGGATTATGATAAGAGTAATCCTTCAATGGTCTTGATTTCTTCATTGAGGATGATTCGAAACCTTCAAACCCCTTCACCTTACCTTTAGAAATAATGTCTCGAAAGGATATCTTCTAAGATGGGTCGACTTTGTAGAGACCTAGTTTTTTCCTTGTAAGACTATGAAATATTTCTATATACATTTCCAAAGCTCGGTGCTGAGATGATATGAGATTTCTTGGCCCGGTGTGCCAAGAATTAATTTTATAGAAAAGTATTAAATATATATTATATTTCATGGATGGTTAATTGAATAAATTAAGATAACTCTTAAACGGTTGATCAGATCCAAAATTTGAGACCACAGTTGGGTCTAGAATGTGGTGTTTACCCTAGGCACGATATGAAATGAATCAACGTGGGAAGTTCAGACCCATCACTCATTGGAAGTGTGTTTAAGTGGATTAATTAATTAAAAAATAAATCAATGAAATCCATTTAACTTAATCCAAATGTCTATAAATATGTCATTAGGGAGAATTCACCAGGATTGGCTCATAATTCTCCAACTGTCGGTGAAGCTCCCCTATTCATTTCTATTGGGGAATCAAATCAAACGACGATGAAACTCTAGGGTCGTGTGGATCAAGATGTTGAAAACGAAACGAATCCTCCAAAATCACTATAACCCCTATTCTTCATCTGTGATAAATCAAAAACTTAGGTAGTTTATATTATATGTGGTTTTTCTCTCTTATAATTAAAATATTGAGAATGTTCTATTCCCTCTCTTTGATCTACTTTAATTTCATCCTTTCCATGAGATCATGTATCAAAATAAATTATTCATTCAATTTATTTATTGTTATTTCATGTTTCTCACCCCGTTTTCTCCACTTTAAAATATTTGGTTAGAACATTTAGTCAATGATTTTTATCACCTTTGTTATTTGTGTCTTTCCCCACCATTCTCTGTATTCTTCATTGTTAGACCAAGAGGTCACAATTAGAAATTGATAGGGTGGGTTCAAGTGCGATTGAACCCCCATATTTGTTAGGGTATAATGAACAACCTGCAGATCGATGGTTTGGGGACAAAATGATAAATGACTGGGATGGCGATTTGTGAATGCATTAGATCGGTACTTCTGGTCCGTGCTTGTGATCTGAGGTGGTTCAGGATCTGTTTGATAACCCCTATTTTTATGATTTGTGTGCAACGACGACTTGTGCTATGATGGGGTCAGTTTCAAGAAGAGGTTGTACACGGGATCTCATGGAAGAGGTTGTTTGGGATGGATGTGATAATGTCCGGACCCGTACCTATAATAAGGTTGTCAGGTGTGGTCACTGTGGTGAGCATAAATAATAATAATTATTATTATGATGATGATGAGTTAATAAAATTTAAGGTGGATTTTTTAATATTATAAAATTAAATAATAATAAAAATAGTGGCACAAATGTTTTCTAGTTAATTAAATTAAATTGAAGTTGGAGTTATGTTTAATTATCTTAGTTATTATTGATAATAATTTTAATGAAATATCAGAAATGTATGTCATAATTATGAAAATAATACTGTCTCCTAAATTCATTAATAATTTCCCTCTTAATAGATAACCTTCCATATTCTCATCTTTGGATCATATATCTTGAAATCTATACATATAATGATATGTTAATGAAATTTTTTGAACATTTGGATCTACATTGTGTTTTCTACTTATTTTATTTCTCTTGTATTTGTATTTCCATTTTTCATCATCATTATCATACCCAAATTCAATGCTCACTTCATCAAAGCTTTGTTTCACAACTGATTGGTCTTACATTTTCGGTTTTGAATTTTTTTGCAGTTTCAATTAGCATTTGATCGATTCTACAACACATTATCAGCACGATAGTATAGTTTTCAATGTGTATCAGGAAGATGGTGTCATCATCCAAATAAGATAAGTATCACGGGAAAAAGGTATGTCACATGTTTTTTATAAACATTATTGTTTTGACATAATCATTCATGTGTGCATTGAATCCCCTCAATAAAAGTGATACATCAAAAGGTGAGTCCTATTTTATATGCAATATATTGTTACATTAATTTTTCCCATCCTGATAAATCTAAAAATAATATATGGTTTTCTTAATCATTTGTTGTGGTAAAATATTGAGATTCTTAAGATCTATAATGAGTCATGAATGGAAAATTTCACTCAATTCTTTAAATAGAATGTGATTAACAACCAATGTGGTTGAATCCATAAAAAATATTATTCATCAAATAAAATAATGAAATAACACCACCTGAAGTGGTCAAATGATGAACATTGTGTACTTGCATCCTGTCAATCTGAGGTTTGTTGTTCAGTGATTGAAATTTGGTATCTATCGTGCTGTTAAGACAAAGTTCCCTAATCATTTCATGAACCATGAAATTTCATCTCACTTATAATTTTTCTCACCTTGAAGGTGTCAAGTTTGATTATCATATATAAAGGATGATAATGAAGATTATATTTACATTGAATATTTGTAAATATCGTATTGTTTTATTTCTTTTATCTTTATATTATTTCTTATAAAATGTTTTGGAGAAATTAAATGTTCTTGATGAACAAGTTTAAATATATTTTATATATATTAATCCCCTAATGTGGATGAAATTGATGACTTAAATAATCATGCAATTGTCTTGAAAACACTATAAAACATCTAAAAATAATTTAATGTTGTTCCTTGGAGTGAATGATAATATTTATTGAAAATGATTTATTTCATTCGCCAAAGTGAATGAAAATATACCAGAATTTATTATAAATCTAGATTGAGGTGAATATGATGTTTTGCGAATGAATATTTTCACATATGAATCTCGTCGCCAACATGCCTCTCCAAAGGATTTGACATAGGTTCAGAAATTCGAAGAAGATGATTTCTCTTCCTCAGGGATCCCCACCGGATCTTTCATCTTTCCAGAGAATCGGGTTGCACAATGCATTGTTAGAAGAGGATCTAAAGCTCATGTCTTAGCCTCGGATGGCGCGATCCTTGAACGATTAGAACTTTTCAAGAACCCATTTATCTCTCGAATCTCTTTATCTAAAGGTATGAAACCTTGGAAAATCTCTGATATAGTCGTGTGATTAGCTTCCATTTTCAGTTTCAATAATTTTAAATGCATTTCTCCTGGAAGAGGTTTCTTTCATATTTTGTTTCCCTCTGTTGATTTGGAGAGTCGTGCGTGGGGTTTTGGTTCTGTGAATATAATTCCAGTAACACTTAGGGTTTTTGAGTGGAATCCGAATTTCAGTCTTTATGATATTGAGGGTTCTTTTTCTCAAGTATGGATTAAGATTTGTGGTCTAAATTGGGTTTTGAGGCACTTTGAAATTCTATTTGATATTGCATCTATGATAGGTATACAAATCGGAATGGATTTGGCTACTGAAAAAACTTCTTTTGGACACTTTCCCAGAATCCTAGTGGAAATTGATTTAGGGTCGACTCTAATTGACAAGGTAATTCTTGCCACCCCTCAAGATGAAATCAGCCTGAGAATTGTATATGAAAAACTGCCTTTGTATTGTGATATGTGCTGAATTATTGGGCACTCCAGGTCCAACTTTCGTGAAAACGTTCATATGTGCTAGGTGCAATTTGAAGGGTCATGAGCAGGCTTATTGTAGGAGGAAGGAAGGATATAAAACTTCTCAAGGGACTGGTCTGCATTCTTCAAAGCAAGAAGCAGATGATGAGAAAACCAGGGGCTATAGTAAAAGCCTTAGGCAAGATATTACTCATGAACCAACAAATGAAGAGGACTTACCAAACTCCCTTAAACAGAATGTCAAGGAAAATGCTAATTGGGCTGATATAGCAGATGAGGAAGATGCAATTGAAGTACATACTTATTGCAAGTATGTGCTAACTAAGCACATGTAGGAAGGTCATTTTGACACAAACTCAGTTGACAGCCAAATGCAAAATGAATACTAGGGACAAGCAGATGCAGATGATAGATTTAGACAAGAACACTATGCAGAAAATTATAGAAAGGGAAATAACTTATTGGAAGCTGTAATCTCAGGGAAGATAAGGAACAAAAACACTCATTTAGGTGAGGAAAAAAATGACTCCTTTGAATGGACTTGAGAAATCTCCCTGCCCCGCCAGAACAATCAAGGATGCTGGTGGCCCCTCCATGGAGCTGTTGTTGACAAAATAACGGAGTATGTAAATAAAGAAAGGATGTGAAGCGAAGCATGACCTGGATAACATAAATGATGTTGTTTCTCCCTCTGGTCTAGTGAATTTACTGGAGAACAACCTGCCTACAAAACCACTATAGGATTCAGGTTGGATGATATCTAATGCTTCAAAAAAGCACTCTGATCCCTTTTCAATTACTGGTAAACATGCTATTGAATCCCAAAGGTATGTTGGATATAATCTGCATGTTGGGGAAACTATCCAAACCACTGTTGAGGGTTCTAATGAAATGTTGATCAAGGCTACAAAGCCTGGTTTGAGGCAGGACTTTCTCATCCAGGTCTCAGATGATCTGTATTCTCAGTCTTCCAAGAAGAGGGATAAGTTTTCCAACCCAATGGAATGAATGCCAATTCATTTTACCCAAACACCTATTGGAAAGGGGGATGACACTCTGAAGTGTTCTGCTCCTAAGTCGCATGTCCCTGCTCAGGCTTGCAAGGTTAGAACTGAACTAAAAGTAAATACAAAAGATGTGTTTGCACTGCTTGCATCTGCAGGTAGTGATGATGAGAGACAACTTAGCGATGGTGTGCCTGAAGCCGTTGAGATGCAAGAGGATGTTAACATTGGGCCTCCAGATAAAAGAGATGAGACATGGATTCTATTAACCACTAGAAAAAGGGGCCTTCATCCTCGTGGTCGAGGTAGAATCTCATCTTGTCATAGCATGCACACTCATTCTCAAGGTGCATGGAGTCTCTTTTTTCTGCCCTTGTGTTTTTGTGGTCTTTTGGATTGATTTCTAAATCCTCCTTTGTACTTTTTTTATGTTTTTAATAATAAGGGGCCCTTGCGCCTCCACCTTTTTTAAAAAAAATGGTTTGAGGATAGTAAATATTTATAGACCCCAATAAATTTTATTAATATTTATAAAATAATTTATCCCAGAAGGATGATATTCAAATAATGTCCTTTGACATTATATTGAATAATATATTCATTTATCAATTATTGTTCCTTCAAAAGTACTATAAAGGAAAAAATTATTATTTATAATATTCTTATAGACTATCAATATCATCTCATGTAATTTATTTATCCCCTAAAGTGGCTGTTTTTATTCAAATGGTTAATAAATAAAATGACTGAATTACATAGTTTTGATAATATAATATATTTTAAGAAAATGATATTACCACCTAAAGTGGTTAAAATAATGGTCATCATAATCAATAATATTTATATTTTATCCAAGATGATAATTATTGATAAATAATGAATTATCATTCATGTATCATGAAATCTGATGAATGAATTCATTCCCTGATGTGAATGTAGTTTTAATTGCCATATCTCATTCCATGAAGCGAATAAAATTATTCCAGAAAATTTTGATATGATTTGTTCAATCATGAATATTTGAGAGTTGGTAAGGTTTGATCGAATGATTTATAATTCATTTGATAATGTGAATGTTGGTTATGAATTATAATTTTGGATAGTGATATGGTGTGTGTTGTGAATCCAGAAGATTCTTCCACATTGATTCTCACTACCACATTCATCACCTTCCAAAAATGGGGGTGCTCCTATCCCAGGTATATGTATTGTAAAATAATATTTGGGCCCGAAGTTCCTAAATATTTGGTATGTTCTAAAATATTAAATAATCATCTTGGTGATAGGCATAACCCGTTATGATTATATTATGAATCCATCAACCACCATGAGTAGATATTATAATGAAACATATGAGTTTGGACAATGAACGATCCTGGAGATCTTATTTTTGTTGATCTTGAAGTAAAAATATTTATAAATGTTATTTTTATTAAATTATTCAAAATAATTAATATATGAGTTTGTATATTCTATTATAAGTATATTTATCAGTAGAAAAAATTAATTAATGACTCCATAAGAGTGAATATATTTCTACTTGGAAGTACAAATTCTTAATGCTTTGTGATATCTGAAGTCTCGATGAGATATATGAATGGTATTCTTGAAAATGAATCTCATATGAAGGCAATAGATAAAATAGGTATCTCGATATATAACAATCAATCATAATAAGTTATTATAAAGAATTAGTTATGTACAATCAAATCAATAATGGTAAACCATAAGTTTACTAATATTTTACACTTTAAGTATGTGACATGATGATTTAGTCTTTCCAGGATCAATTATAATAAAATATATTAATTCATGTATACATTATCATTGATTTATTAAAAACATAATAGAAATCTATTAGCGGAGAATGATGAATTTATTTAATGGGTGCATGTCTACTAAATATCAATGAACTCATTCTCATTAAGTTCTTATGAATTCCCCCTATATAATAATTTATCATAAGGTTCCCATGTATTAAGGAAAATTAATTATATAATTAGAATCTATTATGGAAATAAATTTACCATATACTTATGAAGAAGTATATATGGGTGAGACCACCTACCATGTTATTGTTTCGCTCTAGAAATGGGGATGACCACGTTTGTTTAAGGATCAAACCTTCCATTCGGTTTCTAACGGGTTTATTCATAGAACCGGAAACATACAATGATTCTATATCCATTTGGACATACTTTCCAAAGGTAGGTACTCATTAGTTGTGGACCGATGAGGCCTAATAATTTTCATTGGTCGAGAGGATGGGAGGTCAGGCTCATCACACCTTTTTGATGGGAATTATTACCTACTCCGAGACTCTCTTATAGATTTAAGTTATCTTCACAAAGCCTTATTAATTCACCATGTATAAAAATGAGTTTTCCTTTAGATTTGTAAATCAATGAATGATACGTATGATATTTAGAGAATCTTTTATATGTATTTGAGGTTCTTCATCGAGGGAGAATCATCCATGTGTATTGGAGATTCTTAGTCAATGGTGTCCTTTAAAACATTGTATAGAAATCACTTGGTTATTGATGACCATACTAGTTTTAAAGCTACTCAGTGAAGCACTTGGAGTTTATTATCATCTAGAAAGACATGAATTATTTTAGAGTTGGGATCGTACCCGCATATGGGCTACCTACGTATCCTTGTCAAGAAGGAATCAGAACCCACGTAGTTCGGGAATTAATATCTAGTTTAACGTCATATGGGACAGATAATAATTAAGGGATGATGGGATTGGACCTTAGATATGATTCCTACATATTCTAATTTTAAGGTAGAGATCAAAGTCCATGTCGTTCGATTGAAGAAATGTGGGGCTTATGTATGATTAATGGACCATGATAATGTGTCGTGGTTACTTTTACACTCTAAGCTCACGTGAGTCATACTTAGTGTGAAAAAAAGGTATCAGTAAACCTAACAATTGTACCATGAAGGATGTAGTCAAATGGAATGATATGGGCCTTTATGTATGCATGATTTCCCATGAAGATGAAGACTAGGAATTACTTCAGGAAAGAATTCTAGTAACAAGGTCTATAAAGGTATTTGTGATTTATAGAGATTTGGATACTCTATCACGGGATTTACTCTGGAGGTGTATTCCCATTAACAGGTTCTATAATGGTATGTGTGATTTATGAGATTTAGATATTGGGGCTTACTCCTGAGAAGGATGACCAAAATTAAAGGGACTTGGGGGTTACTCCCGAGGAGGATGCCCAAGGTTAAGGGAGACTTGAACTTATGATTGGGGCTTACTCCTAAGGAGGATTCCCAGATCAAAGAAGAGGTTAATTGGGGCTTACTCATGATGAGGATGCCCAAATTAAAGGGGACTTATAACTTGGGGCTTAATCCTGAGAAGGATGCCCAAAGTTAAATGTAATTATGGTTGGGACTTACTCTTCAGGAGGAGGCCTATTGAATTCCTCTCAGATAAGGAATACAACAAAGAAACCATGCCATAAATGGAATTGAAGAGGGTTTTGAAGTCTAAATCTTGAAGTGGAAAGGTGTATTTGAACAAATGAGGTGAATAGGAATGAGGGTCACACAAAAATAGGCAGGCGTGCAAGTCTTGTTTGGGCATGCAAGTCTTGGTCGCACAAGTATACTTGTGCGACATGGGTGCACATGGGAGACGGTTAACTTGTGAGGAAATACTAGGGATATTTTGATCTCAATCCCTTAGTATCATCCCTGGAGGCTTCCCTAAGGTTGTCTCATAAGTTTTGTTGAAGAGATAAGGTGGAGCGCAAGTGTCTCCAGTTTCTTTAAGATCTGGACACTTAGGTGCACAAGTGTTGATGAATTCCAAAACATAAACCTTATTCTTCTTCTTTAGATCTCCCATTCTAGGTACAAAATTACCTTAGATGTGTTTGGAAGACCTGAAAAAGATACTTGGGAATCCAGAGCTTTGTATCAAAATTTTGGAAAATCCATCCTCAAATGGGGGGCCCACATGGGCTATTTATATGCCTTCGAAAGTTTGGGTGAAAAACCACTTTGGGTGTGCAAGTGACTTGAGCACCTCATGTCTGGTGCACAAGTGACTTGCGTGCCCCAGGCTGGCGCCCAGGTATACTTGCACGCCTTAATGCCTTGGCAAATTTCTTGATTAATCCTCCCTCTTTTTCACTTGAGTTATTCCCCTTAGTCAATATTTAGGCTCTGTGACGGAACAGAGAGTCAACAAAAGTCCCCTCTCAGAGTCAGATCCAAAAAAAGAAAAGAGGTTTTAACTCTGACATGAAAGAGAAAACCAAGGATCAGCGGCGCATAGGTTGCGGCGCGCAGGTAGAGGCATGCAGGTTGCAGTGCGTAGGTTGCAGTCTCGCCTATAAATATGGGCGCCACTCTCACTCAAATCACCCGGCTTCTAAACTCTTTTCTCTTTCGTTGCGCAGGTGTCTCAGATTTTCGCTCATCCGTGCTTCTTTCATTGTTTCGTGCTTCCTCAATCTGTTTCTGAATTACGCACCAGTACCATCGCGGTAAAACTTGCGCGACTGTTTGAGACTTGCCTGCCAAGATTATACTTCTGTGCCTTAATGCCTTTGCCATTTTTTCGATTTCATCACAAATTTTATGAAAAAATAACTTACTTAAAAGTTAATAATTCGATCTTTGTGAAGATTCAATGGCTGCATGGAGAATTGGATCGGCTGATGAGTTGTCTAGCAAGAGGATAGATGACACGATGAACATTGTTTTCCATGACTATTATGATATCTACGACAATACTCTCCCAGATTTGGCTCATTACTTTAAGAAATATCATGTAAATTTCCCATAGAGAATTTACTTGCCTTTATATGGCTATGGTCATCTACAAGGAGTCAACATTCCAGAAGCAAAGAAATACATGCCCAAGATGCATCCATACTGCTACTCCTCTATTTCTATTATGTTATGCATTAAGAGAAGCAACAATGGTGTGAAATTTCAAATTTTTTCACCATGCCATTTCCTTGCAGATATGAAAATGGTAAACCCTTGGGATGATATGTTTTCCGCTATCAGTTGGTGGATAGAACTATCATGACATTAGAAAAATATCTTAAAAGAGTACTCTATCCAAATGGATCATTTACTTCCAATTATCTATTCTCAAATCCATGTATTCATCTTCCAAGTCTCTTAGATAGAAACAGAGTCATTGTTTGATCAGAGGAAAAATTTTCTCAAACCACACTCAAGAACATTCTTTTACAATTGTTCCATGAAGAGCTGGTCTCACTGCATATTTTATTGTATCTCGTTGAATGAATGAATTCCAGGTACCTGCTGATGAATCTCAGAATTCCTTAAATCAAATGAAAATTTATGTTGAATGTATTTTTTAATTCTTGAAAAAGGGAATTGACTCCAATATGTGGATGTCCTTCTAACTCTTGTGCATTAATGAAAAACAATTTCATCATCAATCATTTTTTCCTACATTATCTTGCTACCTGATTTACATTTTTATCTAAGACAGTGGGCCTAGTAAGCATAGGTTTATTTTTTCTAGGATTATACAAACAACCCCACAAACTTTTCATCTTTTAATTTCTCAATATTACGTAAATCATATGAAATGTATGTTTAGTGAGCTGGGACTTGACTTTTGTTCAGTGTTCCTTTGTCTTTTGTGGGAAGTTTAAAGTCATGCACTTTGGATATAAAAGGCTAATGTTTAAGGTCGAAAATCTTTGACTGAATGGATTAAAATTACTCAAGTCCTTGATAATTGTTTTGAAAATATAGTACCAAATTCAAGTATGGAGTGGAAAATTGTAAACTGTGACTTAAGAAATTTTGAATCTGAGGAATTACATGGGGAAAGGGCTAAAAGGAATTAGAGGAAGTATTTCATATGAGTGAAGATACCACTATTTGAAAAACCCGTCAGGGGTTGAATTATGTAGGGCCACTTAAGGGCATTGGCTGCATAGTCAAATAATAGAATATTTTGGATGACAGGTCCGTTATGTAGACTACTTATGCAAGGCCACCTAGGGGCACATTCTTCATAGTCAGGAAAAAGAACTCTCAGAAATTTTACTTTTCTATTGCTAAAGAAACCAGTGAAAGATTATGGAGATTCGAATTTTCCAAAGCACAGAGTCTGCTGTATGGAGAGAGGTACTTGAATATGGAGAGTATATTCCCAATAAAGATTGTCAAATAATTGGATGAATTTCACTCTTTTGAAGATCTGACCAAAATTTAGGGAAGGGAAATTTAAACCATACACTTTAATACATTCCGATCATGAAAAAGAGTATGGGACAAATATGTTGAGGATGGCTGTTTTTTTGTGGATCCCTACATATCATCACCAAGGCCAATAAAGACAAAAGAGGTTCCCCCCCCAAGAATGAAGTTACCACTATTTGACAAACCTGTTGGGGGGGTTGAATTATACAGGTCCATTTAAGGTCATTGGTTACATAGTCAAATAATAGTATCTTTTGGCTGATAGGTCCATCATGTAGACTTGTTAATGCAAGGCCGCCTAAGGGAACATGCTGCATGGTTAGGAAAAAAATCATGGGTATCAGACATTTTGTGACCATAAGTCAAGAAAAGGGTTATGGAGATCTAGATGTATTAAAGGTTAGGAGCCTGACACATAAAAAATGGGTATTTTCCAATGCATGAAGGAGATACACAGACCAATGTTGACCATAATCATGTTGTGGCTGGGTCCTGAATTGGGATTATGGACTTCACTATGTATCTCATTAGGATGATAATCAATCCATACGTAGTTCTTGAAATACAGTTTAACGTCATGCGGGATGAAAGAATAGAAGATCTTAGTTTAGGGTCATAGAGCTCGGACCATAATTAGGAAGAAACATTGTGTGTTTGTTATAAACCTGATGTGAATAAAGACTAGGGTTTTCATACCACATTCATGTGCTCACAGGGGGACTTTTCAGCCAAAGGACTGAAAGTGGAATTTGGGGTTAGGCCCAAAGACTTGGGGCTAGGTTCGAGAGATGCTTAAATATTCCTATGTATCCCATAAATATGGGAATCAAGCTACATGTAGTTCTTGAGATACCCTCTGTAAAGATTTGGTTCGTACATTTGAAGGGTGAAAGGGGACTTTAGTGCAATAATGGTTCGATCCGAGATTAATGGTTCGAGCAATTCCATGTATTCATGTAGTCCTTGGAATATGACATTATTGGAGATCAATGTCAATAATGATTCCCCCTCAGGTGAGAGTGTCATAGAATTTTTTAGTTTATTGTCGTACAGGAAAAAAATGTGAATAGTTTAAGGTCATATGCACAGACCAATGCTTCATAATTTAGCATCATATAGCTATGACATATTGCTATTCCGTTTAATTTTTTATAAATATGACAATGGGGGAATGTATAGTTTAAGGTCATATAGTAAGGAATGTGGTGAACCATTTTGAAGAGATTGGTTTTGGGATTTTAATAGATCAACCTCGTATGAGATGGAAGTGATCCGATGTGAAGAGATTGGTTTTGGGCTTTTCACGGATCAACCTCGTATGAGACAGAAGTGAACTGATGTGAAGAGATTGGTTTTGGGTTTGAACCTCGAGAGGTTGCCTATTTACCCAGCCTGGAAGGAAAGGATCAAAGTCCTCATAGTTCGATTGAGAATGAATATGGAGATTGGGGTGTACTTGAGGACAAAAACCCAAAGATGGTGTTGGGACTTACGTGTGGTTAGCAGCCCAGAGAGGATGTTATGGTTGAAGCTTACTATAAGCTCACATGAGTCATGCTCGGTGTGAGAAACAAGAGGTAAAAAAACCCTAATGATGTACAGTTTAAAATCATGTGGGATGTATTAAGGGACTTTTTCACAGTTTAATGTCATGTGGGACAAACAAAGGGGACACAGTTTAAAGTCATGTAGGATGATATAGGTGCTATGAAGTTTAATGTCCTGCATCAAGGACTTAAAGGGGAATATGTAGTTAAAAGTCTTGCAGTGTGGACTAAATCCGTATAGTTTTAACGTTGTGTAGTGAGGACGAAGATGAAATGACATGAATTGGGGATTCCATACAGTTTAACACTATGCTTTAAGCACACTGAACTATGCATTTTAAGGTCAAGCAGTAAGGAAAAATAATATTTGATTAGGGTCATAGAGTTTGGACCATTGAGGATTTGCAGTTTTATGTCCTAAAAATTGGACGATAGGGTGTTTTTGTGTTACAAAAAATACTTCTTCAAAAATCTTACATTGGTTGGAGTTGTAATGAGTTCTCCATCCTTTGTGATTAAAGAATAAGCTCCATTAGAGCAGACCTTATTTATTGAGTATGGTCCTTCCCACTTTGACTCAAGCTTTGGAGGTTTCTTTCCTGGTATCATTGGAGTTCTGAGGCATAATACCACTTCCCCTTGAATGAATGAATGAAGACAAACTATTTTATTGAAAGCTCGTGCTATTTGATTCTGATAGACTTCCAAGTGGTGCAGGGTGCACAATCTTTTTTCATCTTAAAGTTTCAATTCATCAAATAACTGTTGAGACTATTCATTTATGGATAACTGATCACAAACAGCTACTCTGATTGAAGTCAATTGAACCTCAATGGTAAAGAATACTTCTGTTCCATATACCAATGAGTATGGAGTTGACCGTGTAGCAGTGCGGGTGGTGGTCTGATAAGCCCATAAATCATGAAAAAGTTTATCAGACAATGACTTCTTATCTTTATCCACCATCTTTCGCAGTATTTTTGAAAGATTATTATTGAAAGACTCTATTTTTTCCTTTAGCTGCTGCATGATACTGAGATGAATAATTAGATTTGATGTTGTATTCTTGATACAACTTTCTCATCTCGGATGAACAAAAGTTGGTGCCATTCTCCGTCAATATGGTATGAGGGGAACCAAATCTGGTAATGATTTTATACTTGAAAAAGCTAACAATGTCTTTAGAACTAACTTCTTTGAGAGGTATTTCCTCTGACCATTTGGAAAAGAAATCAGAAGCAGTAAGAATATTCATAAACTCCTTGGATGTAGCCGGATAATAAGGTTCTACTACATCTATTCCCCATGTTGAAAATGGCCATGAGCATTTAGTTGTATGAAGCAACTCTGGGGGTTGAAGAATGAAATTGGAATATACATGGAATTAATGACACTTCTTAGTGAAATCAACACAATCTTGTATCATTGAAGGCCAGATATATCGAAGCCTTTGAATTTGATCAGATAGTCTATGTCCAGACTGGTGGGCACCACAAACTCCTGCATGTACTTCATTCATGATAGCCATTGTCTCTTCACCATCAATACATCTGAAGAGAATTCCATATAAACCTCTCTTGTAGAGAATATTTTGGTGATCTGGGCTATCATCTAGAGTAAAATTGACCACACGTCACCAAACTTGTTCTTTCCTGGATTTATCAGGTGGGAGTGTTCCATTTTGAAGGTATTCCTTGATAGGTGTCACCCATCCTGTAGTATGACTATATCATTCAGAAATGGGACTGATTTCATTGATTTCCTCTGTTTTGATTTGAACATAATGTGAAATTGTATGACGGTGGGCAATAATGATGATTGTTTCGTCTCGATTTAGATCTACCAGAGCTGTGGCTACATTAGCCATTGCATCATCTTGGGAATTTTGTGATTGCGGGACATAAGAAAATGTCAGTTCCGAGGGAAATTCCACCATTAACTCTCCGACGTAATCATACAAAGGGATTAACTCTTCTTTTTTGATGGCATAATCCTCGTTTATTTGTTTGATTACCAAATCTGAATCACCTTTTATTCTCAAGTGATTCACTTGTGCCTGAAGTGATAATTCCAAGACTGCGATGAGTGCATGATATTCTACTTCATTATTTGTACCTCTTTCCAACAATAATAAGGAATAGGGTAGCATTTGTTTGGGGAAATAAGTACGATTCCTAAACCAACATTGTTGAATTTAGGATCTTCCGTTTTCTTCCCAGTTGGACTTCTAGAGGAACCATCAAACTACATTTCTCATGTTTGAGGACTTTCTTAAATAGGGAAGACTTCCTCATTAGTAAGTTCAATATCTAAAGATGTATCTTCTACTGATGGGTGTTTAGTAAGGAAAACGGCCAAAGCTTGACCCTTAATTACCTTTTGAGAGACGTATTAGAAATCAAACTGCTGCAAAATAACCGCCCACCTTTCCCGACGTCCTGTAAGCATTGGATGACTAAGGATAAATTTGAGCGGGTTATTGCGAGATACCTATTGGACCTCATGATGTTGCAGGTTGTGTCTCAATTTCTAAACTGCAAAGATTAATGCTAGGAAGCACTTTTCAATACTTGAATATTGATTTTCAACTTCAAACATAGTCCGATTGAGATAATAAAGGCATTTTTAATTCCCATCATCATTATTTTGGGAAAGGAAGTCATCCAATGATCTCTATAAAGCTGTCACATAAAGGATAAGTGGTCCTCCTTCAAAAGGTGGAATTAATACCGGTGGACTCAAGAGATATTTCTTGAGAATATCAAATTCCTTTTGGAAATCTTTGGTCCATTTGTAGGTGACTCTGTTCTTCATTAATCTGGTGAAGGGTAAACACTTGCGTGGCAAATTAGCGATAAAGCACCGAATATAGTTTAACTGTCCTTGAAGTCCTCTTAATTATTTCAAATTCCGAGGAGGTGACATACCAAGGATTTATTTTGTCTTCTCAAGATGAAATTCAATACCACTATGGCATACAACAAAGCTGACAAATTTTCCTAAGGTTACCACGAAAGCACATTTCAAGGGGTTCATCTTCAAATTGTGTTGTCGATGTTTGTGGAATATGATTTCCAGATCTTCCAAGTGATCAGAATGTTATCTGTATTTAACCACAAAATCATCCACATAATATTCAACAAATTTCTCTAAAAAGGCTTTGAAGATATGGTGGATGGCACATTGATACGTTTCACCTGTATTTCTCAGCCAAAGGGCATTACCCGATAGAAAAACACACCATGAGGAGAACATGAAGCTGTAGACTCCTCATCCTCTGGGGCCATTCATATTTTATTGTACCCAGAGCATCAATACATAAAGGAGAGATATTCCTAGCTAGAGGATTCATCAATTAAGAGTTCTGTGATCGAAACTGGAAAATCATCCTTGGGAGAATGCCGATTAAGATCTCTGAAGTTAATGAAAACTCTATTTTGTCCATTATTCTTTTTCACAGGGACAATATTAGCCATCCATTTGGGATATTTAACTTCTCTGATGAAGTTATCCATGATAATCTTATCCACTTCAGCTTCAATTTTAGAGGCATAAGTTAGGTGTGTTCTTCTTGCGGCTTACTTGAATCCTCGATGTTCTTCTGGAAAACCCAAATGATGAGTGGAAACATTGAGATCAAGACCCGGAATTTCTGTATAATTTCAAGAAAATACATCTCAATTTTTCTTTAGAAATGAACTATACATTTCATGATATTCAAGAGTCATGGCCACAATAATTAAAGTGGGGCGTGGATATTCTTTTGTACCTAGATTTATTTCTCTCACTTCATCTATAGTAGTAGAGATACCTTCTTCAAATGCTGAATGAGCATCTCTGAGATCTTCCTCTTCATCTTCAATATGTGTTACTTCCTCTGTTTCAACTTTTATAGTAGATGATGAAGCAACATTTTCATAACCAGGGAAGAAGTTAAAACTTTAACATCTAGAAGAAGAGACTTCCATTTCTGACCCAATTGATGACGAAGGGTCTTTCTTGGGTAATAAAGAGGAGATTGTGGATTGAGAATCGACATCATTGTTCACCTCTGACATTTCTATAACTTCTTCTGGTCTGGTTGATGAAGTATAAAACTACTAGATTTTAGCGGATGAAATGAAGACATCTCCATTTAAATTTTCATCAATGCATGGTGAATCAACAATTTCTCCCATTTTTTCTGGCTCAATTATTGTAATTGACATTATGGAAGTTTCCATTAGACTATTTGGATTTGGGTATATCCCGTCAATTTGACTAATAGGCAACACGTAATCTATACTCACATGTATGCATGGGTTTACTGTAATCTTTTCCAAACCATATTGAGAATTAATTTTTGTGACCTTCTTCACTGTGGATTTTTCCTTTCCCTCCATGTGATAAAATTCTGCGTTAATATATTGAGATTCACATGTTTTGAATGGGGCTTTGTCACTATACAATGTCCCGATTTGACCATTGAAATAATAATTGAGACATTGATTGTACGACGAAGGTATGGACACATGTTGATGTAGCCAAGGTCTTCAAAGAAAAATGTTGAAGGCTGTGTCCTGATAAACAACCATGAAATTTTAATTAGATACATGGTCTCCAAATTGAATTCTGAGTGTAATTTCGCCCAGAGGTTCTTGTTCTTTCTTATCATATCCTTACAACATCATTGTAGAAGGAGATTAATCATATCCTGTGGGGCCCAATCGAGGAAGTGTATGAATATGAATGAGATTGACAACTGATCCATTATTAATGAAATATGATCGGATGTTTACATCATTGACCTTTCCAGACAAATAAAAAGGTCTAATATGTCAATGTACAAAATCATCTTCAACATCATCTATAAATGATAACATAGTATGGAATTCTGTAGGATCATTGTCTATATGGTAGACCTCAGCTGCATCAATTTCAGTTCCAAATTTCTGAGGACCTGACAAAGCCTCAATAAGCGCATCCCGAAGATCTTTTGATAGATTCAAGGCATCCAGAATTGATAATTTGGCTGGTACATGGGCCAAATGTTTCAAGAAATCATACTTTTGATCCAAAGGACTGTGTTTCCCAACAGGAAACTGTGGTTTTTCCGATTCCTTAGAAGATGATGATTTGGAAGTAGATGCATCTTGTATCGGGGTAGGTGTTGGGAAAACTCCTGGATTCTACAGCATAGACTAACTAGGTCTATTTATTTGTTGAGAGGAATAAGGTGTAATCTCTAACCAATCCTCCAAAATAACTGTTCCAGGACTGAATCTACCATGTGTGGAAGAACTTTCATGTTCCTGTTGATCCCGTTGAAGGGATTTACCCCGAGTTTTTTCCACATATAAAGTTCTAGCAGGTGTAGGATTCAAATCGTGGCTTCTCGGATATCTATATATTACCCTATATCCTATACCTATGTCTCTTCATATAATTCCTTTGTTTGATATAGGGAACTCAGGTTCATAAAGATCAAAACTATGGCTGGAATATGGATCTGTTAAGTGAATCGTGTTAATGGAACCCAAGATCAACACTTCATCTGATAAAGATTCTTCCTGATTAGCCAGTTTAGGTTTTTACATTTGGCAGGATGGTTCCTGTTCTATTGATGAAGATGGAATAAAATCTTCCAGATTCAATGACAATGTAGGCTTTGATACAAACTTGTTTTCTTCTGACTGTTCTTCTTTCTTCGAATTATGCTGCTTCTTTGGGGATTTTCCATCCGATGAAAGGGTTTTTTGCTGTGGAATTCATAGTAGAATATACAATTGGGTGATTAAATTGTGTTCGAAAAATGACATGAATTCGATGGATCATTTTCATAACCATCAAATCATCATATTTCTATGAATTTTATCTATTGACTTCATTCCACTCAACTTATTCCTCTAGATCAGTAGCAGTAACACATGCCACTTGTGTGGAAGAACCTTTCAGTTTTACCTGTTCAGAGTCGAGCATTTTTTTCACATGTTCTTTGAAGACAAGAAAATCCTTAATGGGATGCCCCAACATCTAATGAAATGGGAAATAGTTGGGGAGGTCTTCATCTCTTTCCTTGTTTAACCTTTTGGGCCTCGGCAATTGAACCAGGTTGTTTTCTAGAGGTAAGATGAAGTAACCCCAAACTTGTTCATTTTGGAAAGAATAAACATTATTCTTCAAATCTTCAAACTGTTTCCGCCTTTGATCTCTTTTATCATCTTGACGAGGCAACCATTGTTGTCGATGCTCAGGAGGTGGAGCCCTTTGATATGATGAAGGTTTTGAAGTGGAAGCAGGCACATGTGCTTGTTTATGTGTAACTATAGTAGTCTCGACATTCCCTATTCTTTTTCCCGGAACTAATGGAATTACAGGAGTTTTATACTTAGTCTGTATAATAGAATCTTCGATATGATGAGCGATTGAAGTAAGGTCTCGAAACCCTACTATGTATTTCACAAGGATCAATGGTGGACATAATTCACCACACAAATTTTCCACAAATATTATCAACAATTCTTCTTGAGGGAGTGCTAAGCTTATAGAATACGTTAATCCCTTCCTGTGAGCAATGAAATCTGAAACTCTTTCATTTTTACTTTGCGTACAATTGGTATGATCAAAAACTATTGTCTTTGGCAATGTTTAGCTAAATTGAAGAATAAATCTTTGATAGAGATCTTCTCACCTATTAATTGATCGGGATTCCAAGCTTGTATACTAGAAAAAAGCAGGCCCTTGTAACGAATATAAAAAACACCTTAGCTTAACTGCTTCTTCTTAATAAGTATTTACCATCATAGGATCAAAAATAGAAACAAAATGTGTTAAGTGTTGTTCTGGATCTCCCGAACCATTAAATATTTGGAATGTGGTACTCGCAAAATTTGATGGGGGAGGAATTACATCAACCAATTCAGGGTAAGATTTCTTTTCTAGTTGAACTTTTTCATGTTTTCCTTCAATAGATTCCAACCAAGCTGTTAATTACTCAATGATAGTAATTAATTTTTGAGAAACATCTGGTTGAGCTTGGACCTGAGCAGGTGCAATAACTGGAGTTTGGACGGGCGTAGCAACCGAGACTGCCACTGATGGTAGTATTGCAGCTTTTTATTACATATGACCCATAGGATTGGACCTATGAGGGTGTAATTGTAAAGGAGGATATAATTGATCCATCCTTGTAGCTGCAATAAATTCCATTGATTGATTAACTCTAGCATGATTAGGAAGAAGACTACCTTGAAATAGTTCTACATTTAACCTCTTTAACTCATTCATTTATTCTTCCTGTCATGCCAAACCTTTCCTCTAATGAGAGTGATTGGCCTTCTCTAGTGGTAGGGTGGGGTGTAACCTGAATTTCTTCCTTTCCCGTGTTGGACACCTTTTGGAGAGAGGGAAGTTGGTTATTTGAAGGAATACCTAGATTCTGGGTAAGCCTTTTATTTCAGGTACGCACACCTTCTTCATTCATTTCTGTATGCACAGCCTTTTGAATAAGAGCTTATTCATTTGATCCCTCTGAGTGAGCCTCATGTTCTGGGGAATCAGTGACAATGGCATTGATGAAATTTATCAATGCATAACGCATTTCATCCCGTCTGTCAGCATTTTTATGACACCGTCTTCTTCCATGTCTTTTATGTGACATTGCCTTTTGTTAGGTTGATCCCTCAGGACCTTCTTGATGAATCGTAATTTGGAGTGAATCTCCAGATAATTCGACTCTGCGTTCCTCTTGTGGATTCTTCCCTGATCAAGGTAAGACTGACTTTCGCTTAAGAAGATATTGAGAAATTGAAAAAGTCCCCAGTCTGGTGGATTGGGGATGTTCCGGATCAACTCCTTGAATCCTATCTGTTGATCCCAAGGGTTGGATTAAAAGAGTCCCCAGTCTGGCAAGCTGAGATGGCTCTCGAGCTGATACATCTAAAACTTTCTAAAAATCCCTCCTGATTTTGTGGATTTTAGTCTGGAAATTGGCCGGATGCATCAACCTACATCCACTCAAATCACCAAGCTCTAATGACCGTTGGATTATTTCTGGCAATTCTGTCACCTGATGATGTGTATGCTCTAAAAGCGAAGCATGTTCGATATTATCATTTGCTTGATGCAAGAGTAATTCGACAAATTATTCTTTATATCTCTGACTTTGGGAAGAACTAGTTGAGGCATGTTCTTGAGAAAGCATTTAATTACACACAAAACCAATTGGATGTGGCCAGCCATGGGCAATAACATTGCATGAGACTACTTTTGGCGGGCTTTGTTGACTAGAGAGTACAATGAAATTCAATGCTCCATGAACACCCCACTCTTTGATATGAATACCAAATGGGGAATTGGTAATTAACTGGCGTAATCTTATCAACATTCCAAGGCATGATTGCTGAAGGGCTCTCTCCTACTTCTCAACCATTGGATGTCGGGAAACTGAGAGAGATGCCAAGCCAATTTGGCATTGTAACCCTTCTATTATCTTGACATGATTTTTATATTCATCATAAGATAATATTTTCTCTTTAAAATGACAAAGAGTTTTCCACATGTTGAGACGCATATCGTGAATACAATCTTCAGTCAGCATTTGTGGAATATCATATTGAGAGTCATCCAAAAGCCAAAACATGATTGGTACTTCACCTTTCGCCAGTTGTTTTCTTATATTCAGCACTTCCTCCTTACCATTTGATAGGATTCTTCTACTTGATTGGACCAAAGATGGTAATTCTTTGTTGCTTCATCTGATTCAACAAGATTGGTAGAGAATTAATTTGTCAAATTAGAATATGAATGACCCAGGGGTGGTTCATAGAATGACCTACACCCCGAACTATCTTCTGATTGAGAAAGTATTTCACCCGCTAGCGGTAAGGCATCAGACATGATTGGATTCACATTTTCAAGTGCCTCAAGAAAAGAGGGCTTTCTCATAACTACATTTTCCATTGGAGAATTTTACAGGAAATGCGGGTTACTACTGCGGAGAGGAATTTTCCAGCTAAATTCGTCATCATGGGGGGGACCAGCATGGTTAGTTACAACAAAATATGAAACATTTTGCTCCTTGGTCTTATGGCTATGCAGAGGGTTATCACAACTCCCATCTGAAGATAAACCTTCGAGATCAACCGAATTATCATGAAGCAAGACTTATTGAGGAAGTGTCTGATGAAGACCTTAGGAATTATTGTTCCCACTATTGGGAAATGAAAGAGTTGAATCTTGAGTTGCAATAGATAATTGTATGAGGGATTTAATAACTCCAGCATCGAGAAAGGCCTTATTGCAGACTGGGTCTTGATTTCTCGACTATGCGGGACAAGACTTCTTCTTAGATTCATTGTTACTCACTTTGAAAACCACTTGTTGATGAAAGTGTTTATTATGGGTAGGTGTATGTGCTAGCTCATGAGAAACGGTCAGGTTAGGCTGACGATCCTCACTTGAATCGGGTGTATTTATCTGACTCAGTTGTCCATATGACATGGGGGAGCATGCCTCACAACCCTCATGTATTGTAACATAGGTGTGTATCTACTTCAAAGTGACATATTGATGAGTCACTCCACTAATAAGGATAGATTTTTGATTCTTTCGCTCTGTTGCTGTTGATTCTATTATAATATCCTGACAAGCATCCAGGATATGAGTAGATATTTGCCTTTTCTCTTTCACCATTGGCAGAATGTGCTTGGTGAATTCAGTTTTCGGAATGGGATTATATGTCCATTCTGGGATTGGAGTAGGTGTATGTGCCTGCTCTTATCCTCCTTTTCCAATCAATGGATTCTGATAGTACTCATGTGTGGGGGCAGAAAGTTCTGTCTGCCTCATGTTTGTCATTGGGGCTTTCCAATTGACTTCTCCGGAAGCTACCAAATGAGACTATAGATTAGCTTGAATAATACTATCAGGTGTATGTGCCTTCTGATTTTACTCCACTGAATGTGGTTGATGAACATCCTTCAATACTAGCAGACAAGACTGCCGACAGGATTGATGAGTGTAAGCAGGTGTATGTGCCTATTTACCAGTTGTCAACACATTGGGTGGTCGGGCTTCATCGTATGAAGTAAGACAAGCTTGGTGACTAGTTGATGATTTATAAACAAGTTTATGTTCCTATCTATAGTAATCCACAGGAATTGCTTTGCGGGAATGGCAGGTTACTACCAGATGAGTCTGCTGGACAACATGATTAAAACGGACGGGTGTGTGTGCCCACTCATCGCTTTCCACAAAGTTAGGTAGGTGGACTTGCCTAGAGAGAGAAGAGGTAAGAACATGATCCCTGTTTTTTGGTCATCGCCTCTGGTGGTTCGTCTTGCCTTCTCAGGTTCGAGGAACCTGAGCCGAATACCTGTAGACGACACTCTCATCATGTTCAGGGCGAACTACCGCACGAGTCTGGCTGGGATTGTTGGTGGGGGTCCTCAGGAAGGACTCATGCATCCTTGAATGGAGGCCCTGAGTGACCTCCTGATCCACCTCCCTATAGTATGGGAGGGACTGGTTGTTGCATTCTGGGAATAATGACCTGTAACAGTTGGAGACGGTGGTTGGAACCACCTGCTTCTTGACCGTTGGTCATCGCTGTCCGTACGACCAGGTACATTATTGACTTGGACAACCAGTCGAGCGGCCTCCAGAGTTAGGATTGTACCGTGTTGACAGTACTCCTTGATCAGTGCGTTCGAAACCTAGAATTGAAGACACTGAGTTTGTAACGTCATCCTTGGAGAGGATGAGGATCCAGTAAAAGTAGTAGCCACGACATTCACAGGGGTGGATTTAAAAGAAGCCATTTGGATTTAAGAGAGAACTGAAAAAAGGGTGCTTGTTTGATATAATAGACAAAATCAAGATAATCATGGTCATAGATACATCATTTGGATGAGCACACATATTATTGATTGCTTTTTTGGCCTGCACATTTAGTTTAATGGGGACCTATCAAAATAGGTAAAACGTCACTTAACTTGGTTAAGTATTCACGTTAGGTTTGCCATTTTTTTTGCTCTGGAAATGGGGATAACCTCGTTTGTTTATGGTTCAAACATTCCAATCTGTTTCTAATGGGTTTATTCATAGAACCAGAAATATCAAATGATTCTATATCCATTTGGACCTAATTTCCAAAGGTAGGTGCTCATTAGTTGTGGACCGATGAGGCTTAATAATTTGCATTGGTCGAGAGGATGGGAGGTCAGGATCATTACACCTTTTTTAGGGGAATTATTACCTACTTAGAGACTCTTTTATAGATTTAAGTTATGTTCACGAATCCTTACTAATTCACCAAGTATAAAAAATGAGTTTTCCTCTAGATTTTTCAATCAATGATTGATATGTACGTGATTTAGAGAATGTTTTATATGTATTTAAGGTTCTTCATTGATGGAGAATCATCCATGTGTGTTGGAGATTCTTATTCAATGTTATCCTTCAATTAAATTTTATAGAAATATCTTGGTTATTGATGACCATAATGGTTTTAAATCTACTCAGTGAAGCACATGGAGTTTTTTGTCATCCAGAAAGACATGAATTATTTCAGTGTTGGGATCATACCTGCAGATGGGATACCTACGTATCCTTGTTATGAAGGAATTAGAACCCACGTAGTTTGGGAATTAAGATATTGTTTAACATCTTATGGGACTGATAAGAATTAAGGGATGATGGTCTTGGACCTTAGATAGGCTTCCTATGTACTCTACATTTAAGGTAGAGATCAAAGTCCACGTAGTTCGATTGAAGAAATGTGGGGCTTATGTATAATTAATGGACCATAATGATGTGTTGTGGTTACTTTTACACTCTAAGGTCATGTGAGTCATGATTGGTTTGAAAAAAAAGAGGTATCAGTAAACCTGACAATTGTACCCCGAAGGATGTAGTCACAAGTAATGATATGGGGCTTCATGTATGTATGATTTCCCATGAATATGAAGACTAGAACTTACTTCAGGAAATAAGTTTAGTGACAAGGTACAAAAAGGTATTTGTGCTTTATGGATATTTGGAAACTCTAACTTGGGGCTTACTCCTGAGGAGGATGCCCATTAATAGGATCCATAAAGGTATTTGTGATTTATGGAGATTTAGAGCTTGGGTCTTACTCCTAAGAAGGAGGCCCAAAATTAAAGGGACTTGGGGGTTACTCCTGAGGAGGATGACCAAGGTTAAGGGAGGCTTGAACTTATTATTGGGGCTTACTCCTAAGGAGTATTTCTATATCAATGAAGAGGGGACTTGGGGCTTACTCCTAAGGAGGATTCCCAAATTAAGGTGAAAATATAACTTGGGTCTTAATCCTGAGAAGGAGGCCCAAAGTTAAGGTAAATTATGTTTGGGACTTAATCTTGTAGAGGAGGCCCATTGAATTCCTCTCAGATGAGGTATCCAACAAACGAACCATTCAATAAATGGATTTGAAGAGTGTTTTGAAGGCTAAATCTTGAAGATGAAAGGTGAATTTGAAGAAAGGAGGTGAATAGGCAAGAGGGGCACCCAAAAAGAGGTAGGGGCACAAATCTTGTTTGTGTGTGCACGTCTTGGTCACGCAAGTAAACTTGCGTGACATGGGTGCACTTGGGGAATGATTAACCTGTGACGAAATAGTTGGGCGATTTTGAACTCAAGCCCTTAGTATCATCCCTAGAGGCTTCCTGAACGGTGGCGCACAAGTTCTGTTGAAGAGATAAGTTGGCGCACAAGTGTCTCCAGTTTCCTTAATATCTTGACACTTAGGCGCACAAGTGTTGATGAATTCCAACACTTAAACCTTATTCTTCTTCTTTAGATCTCCCATTATATGTAAGAAATTACCTTATAGGTGTTTTGAATACCTGAAGAAGAGACTTGGGCATCGAGAGCTATGTATCTAAATTTTTGAAAATCTATCCTCAAATGGGGGGTCCATAGGGGCTATTTATAGGCCTCCTGAAGTTTGGGTGAAAACCCACATTGGGCATGCAAGTGACTTGCACACCTCATGTCTAGCGTGCAAGTGACTTACGCACCCAAGGCTGGCATGCAGGTATACTTGCGCGCCTTAATGACTTTGCAAATTTCATGATGAATCCTCCCTCTTTTTGGCTTGAGGTACTCCCCTTAGTCAATATTTAGTCTCTGTGACTGAACAAAGTGTCAACAACGATCCATCTATATGAAATATGCATCCACTAAATGATCATGTGTGTTATTTTCTGCTGGTGAGTATACATTAAATTCTATACATGTTGATTAAAATATATATTAATCATCACATGCAATATACAATATGGTCATGAAAACCCATTACCAAGATGATTACAACACTTACATGAGTGTAATGTGTTGGAAATCAATAGTCTGATTATACACAGACGAAGTGTGGTTGAAATGACTATATAAAATCATTTTTCATCATGAGTAGTAAACAATAAATATATTTTCCATTGATGAGGAAAATTAATATATCTAAAACATTATATATTTTTAGATATTGTCCATGAAGTGAAACTGGTACCATAACAATTTTGATATCTCAATCAAATATTTTTGATGATATATTTTCTTTGAATGCTTTTAAAACCCACTGATCACAATGGATTTTGACAGATATCGACATCATAATATTTGGACAAAATTATTAATTGAATTTATGATATGTTCATCATATATATATTTTTATTTATTATCCAAACTACCAAGACTATTGAATACTAATGATCTTATTATAAGAAATTTTATTCCTTTTATATTTGGATATTTATATGAATCAAAGAAGGGTTAAAAATGCCTAAAGCATATTCAAAATTTTGAAAGATTTACCCAATCTGATAAATTATTTGGTGAACTGAATAAAATGTATTTCATGTATCCATATTACATTAAGAAATAATATAAATTGAATTTATCATCCCATGGTTTGTGTGAATCATTATATTCATCATATTAATATGAATTTTTGGAAAAAATACAAACTCTAAAAGAGTTTTCTGAAATCAATGACTTATATAGAATGCACTTGTATTTTGAATTAATAATCCTGAAGATGAAATAATAAATTTTTGAATGGTTTTACCCTTAATATACAATTAAATCACTTGTTTCCAAGGGTGATATATAATGGGTTGATGAAGAACATAATTATCCAAGAAGGATTAAATATAAATGCACATTTTATTTATCCCTTAAGGATATACATGTACACGTTCATATGTAACTTGAAAATAACAATAAATCATATTATGATACAAGGTATCATTATTCACTATTCATTGAAATATAAATTTATGGACTATTATAATTCCAAAATTAAAAAATATACTTTTTGGTTATGAATTGATCATAGATATTATATGATTTAAATGATGATCATTATGAAATAGAGATGTAAATGTTGTACTCTTTTTCCCTTAGTCGTGTTTTTTCCACTGGGTTTTCTTGATAAGGATTTAATGAGGCAGTACTTTGGGGACATGATGTTACTGTTATTTTTTTTCCCTAATCAAGAGTTTCACCTGAAGGACTTTTTCTTTGATGAGTTTTTTAATGAGGAAATCATACATCATAATAGATATCCAAGGTAATGATATAAATTATTATGGATATCTATAATTAATGGATCTTTTTGGCATTCCCCAAGAGTGGTAATTTTTAATGAATCCATTAATTATTACCTATGGTATTCCTCCCATGTCCAGAAGACATAATTAAATAATAATATTAATTGATATCCTAGAGAAACAATTAAATGATATGATCAACGAGATTTTGGAATTTTGTACTCTTTTTTCCATCATCAGGTTTTTTCCACTGGGTTTTCCTAACAAGGATTTTAACGAAGTAACATGACATGGAATTCAATTACTTTGGATTCACTTATTTTCCCCAGAGGGCTTTTTTAAGTGAAGATTATATATGATTCCATGAAATTATGAAATCCAAGGGGGAGTGTTATAAAACATTATTAATTGACTTTGTAATCATGACAATAATAATGAATTCTCAATTCCCAATTAATTTCCCTATTAATTTCCAACCTTCCATATTGTCACCATTGGATCTGATTTCATGTAATCTATAAATATGGTGATATGTTAATGATGTTTTGTGGACTTTTGGATCTATATTGTGTTCTCTAATTATTATATATTTCTCTTGTATTTGTATTTCCATTTTCACTGTCATCATAATACAAAAATCTGATGCTCGCTTCATCAAAGATGTGCTTCACCAACGATCAGTCTTACATATCCATTTTTTAAATTATTCACAGTTTCAATCGACATGCGATCAATTTCAAAATATAATAAGTTTATGTGAGAGTGATGTTTTTTTAGTAATTAATGAAAAGTAGATGAATATGTAAATTAAATCAAATTTTCTTTTTTCATTTAGTTTAATTAAATTTAATGTTAAAGCCATTCATGAAAAGGGAGGAAGGCCCCTACATGTCCAGCATGGAAATAAGAATTCCATGCACTCCTTTTATACCTTTATATGTTATTATAATAAAAAATAGTATATCTTGAAGAGAGGTGGTAAAGGTGTGTCCCCAGCCGCATACACCAAATTCAAAAAAGGAAAATCCTTTGAGAGTTCACTTTGAAGAAAAAAAGGGTTTAAAATAATAATAATAATGTAATAATATTAATATTAATTATGGTTGTCAACCCCTAAATCCGACACAAAATTCTTTATACTGTATCGGATTGAAAAACTGTTAGTGACAGCGTGATCCTGGAATTGAGATGGTCATTTTAAGACTGTTGTTGGTTACTTATTTTGGGCTCGTGCCTCAGGTAAATGTAACAACCAAAAACAATAAAATTATTTTTATTGAGGGATCTTGTATTCGACATATCTACCTCGTGCGGTGTCGGAATAAAAAACCATATGTGTTGCTATGATCTAGAAATTAAGGTGGATGTATCAAGATCAATTTAGGTTATTTAATGCAAACTCATGGCTCGGGCCCATGAAGCACCATTCGTGTGTGATGCAGTGAAATTTTACTTTTTCACTAGGTGTCAGATTGAGGCAAGTGAGTAGCCTTTCCCTAGAATTTTTTCATGAGGATTGAAATGATGTGATCTATTTTTCCATTTAAGTCCATTTGAAGAGGCATATTAGTGAAATTACAGTTTTTCCCTCGAATCGACGATGAGCCTCATGCCTTTTTTGGGACATTGACCAAGACACATTGTGTAATATGCATACCCACCATGTAGTGCTACATGGCCAACAATTCATTTTACGGAAAGGTCACAGTTAGACAGCAGAGTGGGACCACATGACATTTGGTTCCCAGTCATTTCTTGTACCTCTTTTTGAGGATACTTCAAACATATATATCTCCTTCGTTTGAACTCAGATTTTAGCCAGCAAGTAGTCTATCCCTAGTGGCATTCCATGTATAATGAAATGGTACCCTCATCTGTGGCTTTCAAGATACTATGTGGAATTTTATGGGCATTAATAACTGAGGCAACACACAATGACGACATCGATTATACAAAACCACCGGAACATTCCAGGCGTAACCCTCTAGTAGGTCTGGGAAGTGGAGTTCCCCAGTGATAGTATTAGATTTACCCTTTAACAGGCCTGAATATTGGCATTCCTCAATTATATTTAGGACTTACCCTCTAGTAGGACATGGTAGTGGAGTTCCTTGACATTTTGGGCTTACCCTCCAGTAGGGCTGCGCATTGGAGTTCTCTGATGACAGCACTAGGCTTACCCTCCAGTAGGGTTGGGCAGTGGAGTTCCCCGATGACCTACCAAGTTTACCATATAGTAGTGTTGGATAGTGGAGTTCCCTAATGACCTCTTCCAAGCATAAACCTCCACCATGGATGGGTAGTGGAGTTCCCCAATGACCTTACTGGGCTTACCCTCCAATAGTACATGGAATTTGTGTTCCCTAATGACATTCCCAAGCATACCCCTCATGATGGTCTTGGTAGTGGAGTTCCTTAGTGAAAATCAGATTAGGACCCTCCTATTATACTAGGGTATGGGATCCTTACCTAGAATTTGTCTCCCCTCTACTATGTGGCATAATGATGAAATGTGGTTTGACATGGCCTTCGATTCACGAGTAAGAGGAACACATTCTCCACCGAGACAAGTTTTGTGTTAGTAATTAAAACAGCGAGGTTGAGTTGGTGCCACCCAATGCGAATAGTAACAAGGTTTGGTGATTGAGTTCCTCAGACTTATGTGTTCAGGAAAGATTACTGAGATGTTGGGCATCGTTGATGGACTTATTTTTGAACTGTTGGCTACTCCTCTTCTTGGGATAAGCTATGAGATGGATATCTCCTGAATCTATAATTTTGGATACCTTAATAGAGTATATATATATATATATATATATCCTTCTTTGGTAACCAATCCTTTGGTTTTGGTTACTCTCCTTCCAGGAATGGTGAAGACGTCAAGGTATGTCACTTACTTTCCATGTCCAGCTTCCCGTGGTTGGATGAGTCTAATCTCCTTCTATTGGTAGATAAGACTCAACGAGAAGTTCATCTTCTCACCATGTCGGTCTCCTTCTGTTTGGATGAGTTTAAATTAACTCTCTTGTTGGGTTGATCTGTAATTTTTCACGGTACCGTATTCTATCTACTGTTTTCCCCTTCACGTGTATCTCTTACTACTACCCCTTTAGCATTTTGGTGCGTTCTACTTTTTATGTTTATAATCACCCCTGCATGGGTTTTTCCCACACATTTCATGTTTTAGGTAGATGATGGACATGTTGATCATGACTTTAGAGGATCATAGTTATACCAAATGGTTGGACCGCATATGGTGGTCGTAGCTTGGGATCTAAGAGATGGGCTCTCTCATCTATTTCACTTTTCTAGTCCTCTATAAAGTTTGGACACATTTTTGGTTGGTTGTTTATTTTTTCCGTTTTATTTTCAGTTTATATAGTGACCCAAGCCATTTAAATAAAACATTATAGGTTTTTAATTATAATTATACATCAAAGTAAAATCCATTGATCGTTAAGTCTAGTGTCTTGGAAGACTAGGTACATAAAACATAAAACATGGGGCTAAAACAAATTTCTTTATTTAATCTCCAAAAATATCTCCTAACTTTTTTTGAACCCTTACATCGGCATAGGGTACCCTGGGGAACACATGAACAAGGGGATGATCTAAAAATCAATGTAAGGGAATGATCATATGGATGCATCTTATGTACATGAGTTAGGGGGCATGACATCATGATATCAAAGCATGGAACATATAAAATAATATCATATATTCATGGAGTCATATAAACATGGAATCATATAAATGTGGAAGAATCCTAAAATATTTCTTTATTATGGTTCAAGGCTAACCGCCTATCCCATTTCCCAGTTTAGTATGGGTCAAGGATAACCACCAATTCCGTTTCACATCACATCTCAGGAGACTTAAGTTTACCCAATGCATTAGAGAACTATCTGGGATCACCCATCTCAAAATTTTCATGAATATTATTTCCACATAAATAATCATACATAATCATCTTTACATAAACATAAGGATACCCATGGAAAGAATTGTGTACCGCAATCATGACATAATACATAACCAATGAACGTATCATGAAAATGTCCATGAAAAAATGGATTAGAACATAAATGGATGTTCATAAGGTAAACTAGGCATATAAAATGGTAGTTGGTGTCAAACAAAACTTACAACATATAAGAAATGTATTTGAGAAACATTATCATTAAAACATTTATGTGTGGTTTAAATGAAAATACTGTAGATCTTTTAAAATATAAAAGAAGACAATATTTTATATAAAACCAGAAGTGAACCAATAATGTTTTAATAATGAAAATAATTATTTTATAAAGATAAATGTGTATTTAAATAGATGATAGAGTTCACTTCAAATTGGGTAAAAATTTAGGAAGTTTCTTTAAAACATGTTAGCTTATCAGAATGTTCAAAAAATGTAATATTTTAAAAACATGTATATCCCCAAAAGAGAGTGATAAGAGGGTATTCATACATGAATTTTGTAAAACTACACATAATTTATAATATGTACATAAATTGATAAAATAACTCCATTTTTATTTAAATAAAGATAAGGCAACCCGAATGAACAAAGAAGGTTCGGCAAGAATTCATTACGGTTTGTTGGCATGATATCGGGTGTATATAAGAAGGATTGATGGGAGAGAAAATGGGGTTATCAACATATAGACATAATTAGTGAATTATGGGGGAGGTTAGAAAATATACCCCATCATTTTTAATTATACATAAAAAGGTATAGCATAGAATACATCAAGCTTTAGAGTGAAATAGAGAGAATCCCTTACCTTAAGTTTGGTGGTGTTCTTTTCTTGAACATAATGAACTGGATAAACAAATTAGAATTATTAATTAATAATTAAATAGCCTATTATATATGTAAAATATTTATTATAACCTTTTTAAGTTCATTCTAGACCATTTTTATTTGTTATAAGGTTCAACTTCATTGTTCGTGTCTGTTTGCATGGTTTTAACGACCAGTTCACATTTTTTCATGTTCGGATAATCATGAGAGATGAAAGTGATTTTCTAGATTTTAATTTTTATGTTATTATTGAACATAATATATATTAAATTATTTTTTATTTAATTTGGTTATTTATATTGAAGTAGAAATATTATATATATAACCATAGTGATAACCATTTTGGTTAATCAGGGGGTGGGGTGGGGGGTTATTACAAAGAACATGTTCTGCTCTATAACTTAATACCATTAGTACAAAAGGATTATAGAACCATAAAAAGGATATATTACATATATAATAATCTGGTTCAACCATAACACAAATGGTTTCATTACCAAAATTAAATATGATAATAGAAATTCATAAACTGTTGTCCTTGAATGCGCTAAATTAGCACATCTCAAACGGTGCTTTCATTTCATTCAAAATAAAAGGTCAGGGAAGGAGAGAAGATAATTAAATATTCCATTAGTATGAACACATTCCAGTACATGTATGTTACTACATTAATCATACTATTTGGGTGAAAGGAGGTGAGGAAAGAATTAAAAAGAAAAGAACATAAAAGAAATGAAGGAATTAGAAAGAGGAATTTACCTCTTGAGACTTCCTCCTTTGAGAACCTCTTAATGGGATATGTTTTGGTATTTTCAAGAGGCTAAAGGATTTGGGACGTGGGTGGGGAGCTTGGGGAGAGATTTGGGAAGAATATTGGAATGGCACAAGGCTTGAGAGGAGTGAAGAGAAGGAGGGTGAGGGGGTGTATAGTGGAGGAGAGGATAGTTTTCATAATTTTTTAATCATTAGTTTATTATTTCTTTACAAGATAGGAATAGTAAGTATTACATGACCAATAATAGTAATAAATGAATGTGAGTTATAGATTTGGGTTCTTACATCACATGTGATGTCAGGAATAGTGGAATTGAATTATAATGTATTTATACGGTAAATTAATGTATTTTACTATTCACTAAAAATTCAAGTATTTCAGAAAAATCCCAATAATTAACACTAACCATTTTTTGACGCATAGAATCCAAAAAAGAATTCCATTTTAAAAAAATAAGTTTCTAAATATGATTAATTTAATATTCAAAGAAAATCATAATTTATTTTTAAAAATAAAGTTTTAAAACATTCATTGACTTTTTCTACAAATATAGGTACATCATAATTTCATTTGAACATTATATTTATACTATCATAGATAAGGTTACTATTCATCAAAAATTATGTTTTTCTTGTCGGACTCCAAATAACTTACTGATTGTTACTGTGTAAGTCAGAATTTCAAAATTCTAAACACAGAATTGACAAACTTATGTTTCAAGGTCACATAGCACATAGTAGTTCACTATGTTGTGTTTTCCTGTGATTTTATGGCATATTTATAATAAAGGAATTTTCATTTATAAAACATTGGGTTGTTACAGTTTACACTATCATAATTCATACTATTTAGAGGTCCATGCATGTTTTTTTTATTTTCATTAGTGTTACATCTTTTTTTCTCCCCCTCCTAACATTTACATTGATTTGGTTCTCTGTGTATACATGTATAAAGGAAAAGTCCTCTCCATGTTTAGTTGTGCCTTCGATGAAAGTCGCCACCCCATGGCCTATGGAGGTGGTCTTGGAGTATTGCGGCTTGAGACTGGGCTCGAGTCAGGTCCTGAAAAATTGGTATCAGAGAAAGTTCATTCTTTAGGTTGTTTTTAGGATATTTACCATTAAAGATGATTTTTTGGGTTTATGGGAATAGTGTCAATGTGTCTGGAGTGTGGATCGTAGGCTAGGGAGTCCAGTGATTGTATGGGTTGCCAACCTATTCATTCACCAAGACCTTGACTACCTGCTTGTCGATTCAGTACATCACGACATTTTTTGTCGAGGTTAATGGTACATACATTATATAGGATGGAGTCTTTGACTACCCTTATTGATTCAGCTTCACATTGTTTTGTAATATATATGCTCATCTGACTATAGTACAGCTTGATAACATTCAAGATGCCTCTGTGATGAAAACCATCTAGGATGAAAGCTTTAGTTCATGACGACGACCCTGTGAGTGGTGAGGCCTCAATTCAGGGTTCATCATATGATCCCTTACCTCCTGGTGGGAAGGTAGCAACACCACCCCTGTCAAACAATAGATCATTCCAGTAGAGTTGGTTGAGGACACACACAAGATTGGCATGATCTATGAGTTCTAGTGTTAGAGACCATTGAAATTATGTGGAAAGATTGATACTCAAGAAGTTAATGATTTGTTAGAGTTAGTGTTATGTATATTCAGACTTATTCACACATCAACGAATCATGTGGTGGCACTGGTATCAAACCTTTTCCATGGAGTAGTTGGGTGGTGGTGGAACCTCATTACATAGATTCACAATGAGTCGACACTCTCATGGGATGACTTCAAATGACTGTTCAGTGAGAATTATTACCCCTAATTTTTACACTCAGTCCTGGTCTAGAAGCTTCTAGTGATTCATAAGGGATGGATTATGGTGGTAGAGTACATAGATAGATTCACAAACCCTATGCAGTACTCTCTTGAAATCATCCTGGATGGCTACTTTTGAATAGAGAAATTTGAGCAGGGACTTCATAGAGAGACATGAACCTTAGATAGTGGAACTGATTGGAGTTCCTTCTAGACTAAAAATTTAAGATAGTCTATACTCTAGGTGTGGGAAATTTTGTACTAGAACCCCTTAGCAAGAAGATTCCAGCTCACCTAGTACATGAAGCTTCAGAGTAGTCAGCTTCTCTATAGCTGACCCTGTTAGAGTAGGAAGGTACAACTTTTCTTCAGTCGATTGTGTGGTCTCTTTCTCTTGTCAAGCATATGAGAGAGTCTTAGCTGATAAAAATTGATTATGAGGTTTTGCACAATCAAATATCCACAAGGGATGCACCATATGGATATTCTGAAGGAGGAAGTCATAATATCATGTTCAGGGGGGTTAATGGTTTCAGTCACAATGTAGGAGGATGTGATAAGAAATTTCCACACTTCTCACCTAAATGTACATCCTGGTGTGGAGAATACGTATAGAGACCTACAATGGTAGTTTTTAGGTTCTGATATGAGATGAAGTGTTGTTGAGTTCATCTCACGATGCATTACCTTTCAGAAGGTGAAAGCTAAGCACCATGTTCTGATGAGTTTGTTTCTGCCTCATGAGATCCCAGAGAAAAAATGGGATGGTATATCCCTAGACTTCTTCATAGGTCTTCTATGGACAATGAAGGTCCATGACACTATCTGCGTGATAGTATACTGACTCACAAATTCGGAACACATCCTTACTATCAGGGAGTAGATTTCAGTTGTGTAATGGCCCAAACCTCTCTGATCCATTCCCTTCCTGAAATATGGTGTTTGAGGTATTTTGTAAGGTCAAGGTGACTTAATTCTAACACTGCTATATTTCCAATTCTGTGAACTGTGTTTCTAGTTTTATGAGCATTGTTTCTAGTGAGAAAAATTTTAACTATGTTGTTAGTGAGTCATCTGTCGGTGAGTCATCTTCAACTGTCGGTGAGTCATATTCATTCGTAAGTGAGCCGCCTTCATCTGTTGGTGTTGGTGATTCATCTTTATCTGTTGGTGAGTCACCTTCATCTGTTGGTTTCAATGAGTCGTCTTCATTTGTTGGTGAGTCATATTCATATGTCAGTGTCGGTGAGTCATCATCATCTGTTAGTGAGTCAACATCATCTATCAGTGTCAGTTAGTCATCTTCATCTATTAGTGAGTCAACTTCATCAATCAGTGTTGGTGAGGCATCTTTATCTATCAGTGTCAGGGAATCATCTTCATCTATCGGTAGGTGCTATAGTGTTTCCAGATCAACTTGTGAATATTGTTTCTAGCTTCCTACATTTTTTCCTGTTTGACGTTTTCTTTGATGTCAAATGCATTTAAAGCCTTGTTTTAAGGGATTTAAGGATAATTAAAATCCCATAACTCCTATTTTAATATTCTTAATTATTTGAGGGCCTTTACTTGATCAAACCACAAATATTTGATGAGATCCACCTTTGATGGAAAATCAAAACCATATCTAAACTGCTGCTCTGTTTAGATTTTCAAAAGGCCAAGATACCTTCTACTTTGTTCATACATCTTATTTTACTTGGTACGGGATTCCCCAGATCATTATTTCTTGAGGAGATGCATGATTGTGTTGTATCCTTGGATTTAGTTTTCGCTTCCTATACGCCTCTGTTTTGGTACAAGCAGCAAGCGTCAATCCATCTTCGATAGAAGGTATCTTCTATCTCTATTGTTGTGGGTTCCTCGATATATTTAATCCCTATCTCCAAGCCCTATTATGGAATGTGAACCCCATGTTTTAATGCACCATTCATGGATGTTGGATGATGTAGTTGTACCGTGGCATCCTCGGGTGGATGCAGTCATTACGAGTGAGGTGATCATGATCTATAGTGTTGGCCCATTCTCGTGAAAAGAACCTCAAAAATATTTTGAGGTAGAGGATTTGTGGATTCTATGTTCTTTTATGTGAATTCGTAGCGTAGAATGGCGAGCGGTGTGACCATGAGCTCTGGTATGAATAAAACTACCCATACTATGACAAAATGGATTTCAAGGCTCTCATGTCGGGGGAGGAGTGTGGAAAATTTGTGAAGGATAAAGAGAATGGCATAAAAGAAAAGGGAGGAGGATGAGGTTCATGGAAGCGAGTTGGGAGATGAAAGGGGAAAGGGGCCAAAAGATACCACTACAAAATATTTAACTTTTTCCAACATAGACATACATGTTGGTAAAAGTAAAATTTCTGTTTTTCAAATGTTTTACCAACACATATGTTCCTATCTTTAAATTGTCAATAAAAACTCTGTCGCTAAATATTTTTGGGACTAATAAAATAGTCATGTTACAATAATAATAACACCAAAAGATAGTATATATGTTGGTTAAAGTGTTTGGTAATATATTCTTATGAAAAAATTTTATGTTGGTAATAATATTACTAACATATAATATCTATTAATAAATTACATTTGAATAAAAATTTTAATTTTTTATTACTAGAACAATTTCATATTATATTTATTAATTTATCATATATAATTAATATATTTTAATTATTAAACCAAATATGATTTACAAGAATGTTCAAACTTAGAATGAAATTATTTATATTAATAATGAAATTTAATGCAAAAAGAATTTAAAAAATACATGATTCATCACCCAATATGATCCAACCCCATGTACCAGCAACTCATACATTCCCAAGACCCATCCATGACCCAATACCAACGATCCAACTCCAACACCAATGACGCATCCATACCCCAAGATTAGTGAGCCAACTCCAGCTATACCACATCCTTCAGTGAACCATCACCAACGCACTAGCACCAAAAACCCATCCTTGCCCCCAGTCCAGCGAGCCATCTCTAGAACTAGTGAGAAACATAGAGTAATTTTTATGCCATAGACTTCTACTCCAAGATCTCAACCACACACAACCAATGAGCCTAAAAATATGAGTCACCTCCAGCATCAGCGAGAAACAAATTGAATCAGCTCTAATACCAGTGAGAAACCTCATGTCACTATTATACCACTCCCTTCAACTCAAATATCTACATCACAAACAACCAAAAAGTATACCCACAAATCTGTGAAAAATATTTGCATGAATTGAAACCAAGATAGAAAAAAATATAAGTATAAAAAATGACTTGAATAGTGATCATTTTTTATCATCCCTATTGACATGTCAATTGAAATCTCAATCATTTAAGAAAAAGATTGAACTTCTACAAATTTGTATTCAAATAGTGAATTAGTTAGATCCAATGCAAGTTTAATGAAACAAAAAACCCAACAACTGTAAGAATGTAACAACTAATATTAAAACACAAAAAATCACCTTTTCCCATATTTTTTTTACAATACATGTATGTGGTGTAACAAGAATACAACATCCAGTAATTGAGGGATATACATTTTGAGATTACAAAAAAACACATATTAAATATCACACTGCTTCAAACATGCCCAGAATCATTACCTCTCATGTAGTAAAAGTAGTTATGTTATGATACTCCATAAACTTCTTGAACACCTGCTTTTCTCCTAGTTTGGAGGGCTTTCAAGATTTAACTGTTTCACTTCATCCGACCAAGCATAAATCTTAGGCCACCTCTATATCTATTTTTCTAAAAAAACACAACGTGATGAGATGCATCGACCATATAAAAAAAGATATTTTCAACTCCATGCATTTTCAATCTTATTTAGGATGGATATAAAGCATCACGAGTGGCAACACTATCCATAAAAAACACTGAATGCTAAAATGCATGCAAAAATACAACACCCATCAATTAAAAAACCTTAGTATAGAAATATCATACTGAAATGCATTGAAGAAAGGATCTTCTAATGAAAGTGAAGCAAAATTTCACTCTAGCGATTGCATAATTAACAAAAGAAACCACAAAATGGTCATCACGAAATAATTTCAAGCATATGATGAATCCAAAAATCACACTGATATCGAAAAAACCATATAAAAACAAATCTTCAAGGAGCTATAAAATCAACAAACCATATGCCATCCACATCCAAGAATCACCAGTTATCAATATAGAACACACGAGTTTTATAAGAAGTTTCTTCAAGAAACCAATAAAAGTTAAAAAAGGAAAGATACTAGTGTAGGTAAAAAAGAATAATGTATCTTCAATAGGGACATGCTATGTAATAATCAATGAAAATCATGGAGTACATTACTCAAAAGTTTTCCTATATTGCATCTGCATGTTGTACATGTGTGTGGAATTTTTATGTTGTTTAAATATATTAAAATTATATGTATACTATAAAAATAAAACATTATAAAATGTATCCATACTGGTATAGACATACAATATAGGTTTATAGAATTTATTCCTCACACGAACATGATACAAGGAGGTAAGATAGCTATTAACTATGAACTATAGAACCACCCCAAACGTTTCATCACTGGGAATTGAAAAACTGATGGTAATTATTTTAGAGTTTATAAAAACATTATAGGAATAAAATAATAATAATCGAAATCGGTTAAGATTAGAGACCTCTTTATTAAAAAAGATAAACTAGTTAGGTTGAGTCATCCTCCATTCAGATATAGAGGGATATAACACTCATAGTGGATTTTATGTAGGAATGATCCTTCCAAGATATGAATTGTTTTTGGAATAGCTACAAAGTCACATCATCATACCTTTTTTCTTTTAGCAACTGCATCATTGTAAGAATAACCACTCATTCGAACATCACCATCCTCTACCCTCATCAGGATAAGAGAAATTAATTTTCTATTGAGTACCAACATCCATGAAAACAACTTCTTGTTGAGAAAAAACTTCCTGTTGCAACTTCACCTTCCACTTCATATCCTCCGGAACACACGAATCCTACATTGAATTAGAAGAAACATCACCTAGAGATTTTGGATCTCACATACATGATCCCACATGAAAAATTGAATCTTCAGGCTGATAGTTAGCATAATCAACCTCCTGGAGATGATAAAAATAACCAAGGAGGTTCTCTTGATCCTAAATTCAATACTCCCCAACATGAATTCCCATAGTTACTCGAGTCTCAGAAGAAACTACATAATAATCAGCCCCCAAGAAGGTTGATGATCCTTAGTTGTGTTGGAGTTGGTGGCCTAGAACCAACTACTTTGTACTTTATTCATTAATAAATGCCTTATCACATCTTGATTGTTCTTCTGCGTGACAATGAATGTGATAATGTCATAAGGGCAGCTGTTGCATTAATGGGTCATAGCGGATCCCTGCTATGATGAGAACCCAAAAGTTCCATAACACTGTTCTTGAATATATGTTATATGGCCAGATGATGTTATTTGAGGGACACAAATAATACAGGCCATTATGGGTGAGGACTCATAAAACATTGAGGCACCTTATAATGGTGTGCACCCTTGGTAATATCCTAGAGGATATTATGAGAACGAGACCCGCCAGTAGGAAATCCACATTTCATAGTGTCATTGGATTTTCCTATCTGTGGACTTGGGTATTGGTCCTTAGACTTTAAGATTATTATTAATGGGTATTACAAATCGCGCACTTAGATTTATTGACGAAAACTATGACGACGCACTGTTCGCAGTGAGGTAGGATATGTTGGGTGCGTCATGAGTAATAATTCATTAATAGATAATGCGAGAAAGGATTTGTCCCTTCTATTCCATAACGGAAGTAGATATCTCTTGCCCATTGATGGAATTGATATAGCCTAAATAAATCCATGGCCATGGTAAGGTATGGGAGAGTTCAAATCTGGGAAGTCAAAGAAAGAATAATCGAGAACATGGGTTTATGGCACTAGCATGCCACCCGCTTTATTGGAGATATCGAGACAAATCGATTATATTACACAGTAAGCGTTCGTAGGAGGTGACATGTCATTGTGGCAATAACCTCTTTCTCTATGGGTGCCTTGGCGTGTTGCTAGATGCTAACCTTGGACTTTAGGCAGGCTCCGCCTAATTCCACTTAGAAAGAGGCCTAGTGGGTCACACACTAAGTGTGTCCATGTATCTTAGTTAAATATTAATTTAACAAGTTAAATAAATATTATTCACGATTGTGGTTTAATAATTATTTAAGAATACCTGATTGCATTTATTTCGACACTAGTTATTCGAGAGAATATATTGTGGGCGAAATAATATATATTTATTAGTGAGTAATGAAGTTACATTTATTTAAGAAATAAATATCCATTACTCAAGGTCTAATAAATATGGTAAAGGAAATAAATAAAATTGAAAAATAAAAGTACACACCGTGTATATTTATATACACGCCGTGTGGTTTGTTTTTTCAGGTGAGAAAATATTTTTTATTTAATTAAATGATATTAAATCTAATATGTTGGGCGCATGTCAAGTAATAATGATGGTCAACTGTCATTATTAAGACATGGGGTATTACTAAGAATTAAATGAAATGATTAAATGATTTTAGGCAATTAATTCATTTTTCTAAGTATCATAATCCCAATTACATTATTCTTACAGAGAGAGAGCTATTTTTGTGCACAACGGATTTGGAAAATACTCTCAAGACAAGAGAGAATTCCTTTTCCACCAAGAACGCTTTCAAGTTACGAGAACGAGATACTCCGCCGGATCAAGGCAGTTGAAGGCGGACATCACAAGCGAAGGTTCTTCTGTGCTAGCACTAGGAGATCCCTTCGGCAAAGTCCAGAGATACATGGAGCATGTGTGGATCACCGCTAGAGGAATCCTATACTTGGATTCTACAACGCAACGACAGATCAGAAGATCGTGACTGGAGACTCCAACGAAGAATGAATTCCATTGAGGTAATTATTAAGAATTAATTAAATTAATTATAAACAACATATGATGATCCTATCTCAAGGGTTCCGGGACTCTTCTATTCTTTTTTTTTCTTCGTTCTATTCTGAAGATTCGGCGTTTTAAATTGTGATAGATCTCGGATTGAACGTTGTTTAACGTTAAAATTAATGTTGGGAAAACCCACCGACGTGCTTCCGCTGCGCCCGGAACCTAAAAACAGACCCTAGGGTGTACATATGCTAACCTCAGATAACTTTCATGCTGAGGCTCTCAATCAATGACCCCAAATCCCAAAATCATTTTCTTATAGTTTCCTACTTAGTACAATCCTCATAAGAGAAAAAATTTGTAGGACACTAGCCCAATTTCATTTGAGCTAGCCCCTACCTTAGGAAATACAACAAACATCTAAAGTTCAGATATTCAAAATCGAAGCGTCAAGATAAAAAAACATAAGAAACCATTCCCAGCACATAGTTCCAAAATCGAGAAAAAATCCTGGAAAAGATGAAAAATACCAAATCAATATAGACTGGATTCCTAACACAAACATGAAATAAATTTATAAACATGAAGAACATAAATTAAATATGATATTGGAAATGATAATGGATGGTGACTGGGGAACCGAAGGAGATAAGTGAGATGTGAGAGAGCACTGTTGAACAACCATTGTTGACATGGGTATATTAGTTAACCTACTGGAGGGTGAGACTAACAAGGGGATTTTCTATGAGGAAGCAAATCGAGAATAGGGAGGGGGTTCATGCGATGATGTTCATGGGTGATGTCGGTTGGGAAAATGGATTGGTGTTCTTGAGAATATGTCCACGATGAACACCAGTCAGGAATGGTGAAGGGGTTCTTACAGGAGGTTAGTGAGGAATGCATTCTGCGAGGAACACCAACTGTGGGGAACACCCTCCGCAGTGAACGTCGGCCACAGTGAGGTAGGGTTTGGGGAGGGAGATCACATGAATGATTGTGGGGGGGGGGTGTTATTTTGTGTCATATTAGGTTTTTTAATATATATATATATATATATAAAGATAAAATCTATGAATTTATATAAAAAACTTAATTCTATAAGTATTATGTATGTATGTATCAATATATATGTTTCCAAGAAATATTAAAAAATTAAGATATTTTATCTTATCATATATTTTTATTATCAAAATGATAAGATTGTAATGGGTAATATATATATATATATATGTTGTTAATAATAACTATGAACAAAAGATTTAAATATCCATAAAAGATTTTTTGGTATTGAACTATTAATTTAAACCAACATATCTATGGTAAAAATAATTGGTGGTACCTATAGTCAATATCAACAGATATTAATATATGTTGGAATTAATCATTTTTACCAACAGATATATTATCTATTAGTGCCTTTCTGTTTGTAAAGGTAACTTATTTATAGTGTAACCTGGAGAAGGTTCATGAAATCTATCTTCCACATAGAAACAATGAGAAAATATATAAAAAATGTTCAGGAAATAAGTGCCATGTGTGGTGTTTGGAAGGTCTTAGTTTCAAGAATTGTAATTAATAGATTTTTTTTCTTACCAAATTCGATAGATGTGACCCAAAAAATGAGAAGGCTATAATCTTGGGCATCCTACTGCAAAAAATAAAAAAGACAGGATGCGGTATGTACCACATGGAACTCCTACAGATGATCTAGCTATATGTTTATTCTAAATGTTAATAAATTTAATATTTCGAATACCACCACGTCAACCCATAATTAATTTCTATTTCATCATTTCGATTTTTTGGGTTCATATTCATTGATCTAATATATTCATTTCAAATGGAATCATAAATTCAATTAATCTCGGATAAGATATAAATGAATTAGGGTCTGACATGGTGGTATTATAAAAATTAAATTTTTTACCATTCAGAATAAACATTAATCTAGATTATCTATAGTCTCCCGTTGTGAAATTTTCCTCCCTTTTCACTGGTTAATTGAAGTCTATTTCAATTGGAGTCTTGGTGCTTTTATTCATACTAGAGCTCATGGACACACCACTTGCCTTTCTCCTCTCTGTCCTCCTACTGCTCTCAACCCAAAAACATGGTTTTCCACATGATGAATGGCTATCATTAGAGCCACTGTATCCATACCTTTTCACTGGTTCTTCCAGGACCACCCAACGCCGCGAGTGGAGCGGAGCAAGAGGAATGAGGGGAGGATGAGACACCCTAGCGGTGGAGCCTGAGATCGGGGGGGGGGGGGTGAAAGAGGGCGCTGGAAGGTGACCAGGCGAGGCGACTGCACAACCAAAACCGATAGGGGAGGGAGGAAACAAAAATGAGGGGGAGGAGGGAGGGTGGGTTCGGAAGACCGATGAGGTCATGTCCCACTCCATTGCTATCAACTTTACTCCTCTTACTTTTATTTTGCATCCCCAGTGATATTTATAGTGGTATTTTGGGAGGTTACACCGGTATTAAAAAAACATAATGTTTCTTTAATATACCGATAAAGACATAGGATAATTTAATAAAACTAATAAGTTTGAAAAACAAACTTTTATTTGAAAAAACACATAAAATAATGGAGGTTCTATTTATAGTGGTCTTTGGGGGTGGTCTTTGGGGGTGCTATTTATAGTGGTCTTTGGGGGTGTTATATGAATGATTTCTGAGTGTATTTAATATTTACCTTAACAATACATAAAAAATGAAAAAAAGTGATGTGAATGAAACATACAGAAAAAAAGAAAAAAATTGTTTATATTAAAAAATTTGGGAAGAAAACATTGATGGGAATAGGTAAAAATTATAAATAAAGAAAAACCTTTCAAAAGTAATATATAGTATACATTTGTAAATATATATATATAAGGGACAATTAAATAAATAAATATGTTTGGATATTAGGATAATTAAAATTATAAAAATAATGAATTTATAATTACTAATAAAAAATGTTATGTAGATAATACAGTTGAAATCTCTGCATTCATTCCATCAATGTTCTATTGATCAGTTCAACCATGTCATGCATTCCAAGAGTTGCTTTTTCATATCGTAGTCATTTGTATCTCTTGTAGTACCAAAAATTCCCACTATAAGTAAAAAAGGTTTAAAAACTATTTTTTACCATTTACTGATGATTTAAACCACCGATAATTGTTGTATGATTATTTTTAATAGTGTCATGTATTTGGGTGTGGAGAATCTTTTCTCAAATGGTATTTAAAAAAAGTCTAAACCACTGTAAAATATTTAGTGGAAAATTTTTATTTTTTTTATTTTCTTAAATTTATAATTTTTTATATATTTGAAAATAGATATATGAATATATATATATATATATATATATATATATATATAAATTTATATAAATATTCATAAGAATACATCAATATTTATAAATATATTTTTACATAAATAAATTTTCATTAAATATAATATATATATATCTGTATATATTATTAAATATGAAAATATATATATACACGCACATAATATATATAAATAAATAAAAATTTGTAAATAAATATAAAAATATACTAACATAAATAAATACGTATAATTATTTCTAAATATATAAATATATAAATACATTTACATAAATATATATAAAGACACACACACACATATATATATATATATTAATAATGACAATTAAATATACAAAAATATAAATAAATAGACACACACACAAATATATATATATTTATATATATATCTACATATAATTATATATAAATATAAAAATAATTATAAATAAAAACCCATGCAATGATACATAAATACACAAACACATAAGGATACATATGTATTCCTACATAATATATATAAATATATACAAATAAATAACATATAAAATATGATATGTAATATATAATATATAAATATGCACACATACATATATATACATATAATTATATATATATACACCCATATAACATATATAAATATATATAAATATAAATATAAATATATATATTTAGAATAATAGTAATAAATATATTCAAAAAAGAATTAAAAATAAGAATTAATAAACTATAATTAGAAAATAATTAAAATTTTAAAAAAAATATATTAATTAATCATTCTTAATTACATAAAATTTTACTTAAATAACAATATGTTCTTATTAAAATATTATTAATTACAATAATACATAATTCATAATAATAATAATCAAAACAAAATAATATCAATAAAAATAATAATAATAACAACAACAAATAAACAACAAACAATATATAATTATAAATTTTAAAACTAAAAAAATTTAAAAAAATTAATTAAATGATGCCCGTTGTTATTTAGTGGAGGTTAAAATCACTATGAAATGAAAAACCACTAAATAAAAAACCATCATGAATCAGCTATGGTTTTCTAAAACTGCTGCTAAATAAATAAAAACTAAAAAAATTGCATTGGTTTTTAAAACCACCACTAAATAGTACACCGCTGAACACCATTTCTTTTTGTAGTGTCCTTACAACATACTCACCAACATTTCTAATCTCAGACACTTCACCTTATACCTTGTTTCCCTGTCCACCAAAGCATTCCTTGAACACAATCTCCAATTAATTCTAACTTGTGTTTCAAGAAGTATACCCACATCTTGACAACATATTCATGCACATTAATAACAACCTTTTATCAGTGCTAAAAGAAAATCACTAATAAAGGTGATAATTTTATCATCACTAACAAAAAAATGATAAAGGAGGTCTTTATTAATACTAAAAAAGTGTTGATAAAGGATTGTTTTTATTGGTATTTTTTAGCGTTGATAAAGACCGACATTATAAGTGTTTTCTTAGTCTTTATCTATTCTTTTAATAGCACTGATAAAGGAGCCATTTAGCATCATTTTTCATTGTGCTATTAAAATTTTACCTTCATAAAAAATATAAATTATACAAAATCACATATTACTATAAAAATATATTTTTGTTGATATATATGAAATGTATTTTCTAAAATATGATTTATATGATACTGAATATGTATTTACACTTAATATATAATTTATTTAAGTAAAATAATTTGAAACCTAATTAGAAATTAATATTAATTATTAATTTGTAAATTATAATTAAGTTATATTATATAATAAAAATTTGGTGATATAAAAATTTAAAGATATAATTAATGTTATAAGAAAAGTTAAAAACGTGACTTGAACTTCAAACGACCATAACATTTGATCCAGATGTCCTCATAGGATCCATGAGATATGAAGTCGAGTTTACGGAAGATCTATTCATTTTCAAGTCCCAAGGGAACCCCAATCTATATATTTTCTAAGTAAAAAAAAGGAATGGAAGGCCTCCAAAACCGAGTTTTTTGTTGGGATACCTAGATTTCTCAACAATAAATGAAATTTCATCTTTTTTAAGAGTGTATTCTTGTCTTTTTTCTACGGAGACAAAATTTATATCCAGGTATTATTTTCATATAGATATTATGGTGTTCAAATATTAACATTTTTCATATTTTACTACTACAAAATATGGTTTTATTAGTGCTGTAAAAGCATTTATCAGTGATAAAAAAGTGATGATAATTGAGGCACTATTAAAAGGGGATTTTTTATCAATGCAAAAAAAGATAATAAATTCCCCTTTTACTAGTGCTAAAAAAGGGCTGAAAAAATGAGAATTTTATCAGTACTAAAAAAACACTCACATTCCTCTAATGGATCCTAAATGGACATCTGGATCAAAAGTTATGACTGTTTGAAGTTCAAGTCATTTTTTCAACTTATCTTAAAATATTAATTAATTCGTTGTTCCATGTGTCCGTTTAGGATCCATGATATATAAAATTAAATCCATTGAAGATATCTTCATTTTCAATACCCAAGGGAACCCTAATCTCTATATTTTCTAACTAAAAAAAGGTCTGTAAGGCCTCCAAAACTGGGTTTCTAGTTGGGATACCCAATTTTTTCAATATTCAATGAAATTTCTTCTTTTTATAAGAGGGTCTTCTTAAACTTCAATAGAGAGAAATAATTTATATCTAGGGATTAATTTCATATAGATATTATGGTGTTAAAATATTAACATTTTTCATATTTCACTACTACAAAATAGAGTTTTATCAGCGCTAAAAAAACACTGATAATTGAGGCGCACACCACCCCACACAACCCCTAGTACCCACCTACGCACCCCTACCTTTTCTCGGATTCTAACATGAGACATATCCCTTTCACACTTGCACCTTTACTACTCATCCAACTTGTTATGTTCACCCTTTAATGATATATGTATTTATATATATATATATATATAGTTATATTTATTCTTATATTAGTGCAAATTTATATTAAAATAAATATATTCAGTTATATAAATATATATATATATATATATTTGTATTTTAATATATATATTAATATATAGATAGTTTGTTATATATATATATATTTGGTTATATTTTTTATCGATAAATTTATTCATATAGGAATATATATTTATAAGAATAGTTTTAAATACATTTATAAAATATGTTATTGTTTTTATGTTTGTGTAAATACAAAAAATACATATATACAACAAACATACACATGTAAATATATTATATACATGTGTATTTGTATGTATAATTGTACAGATTAATATATATTTATATATATTTACATAGAATATATATTAATATGTATATTCATATTTTAGATTATATAGATATTATATATTGGTTTTTTAATACAAGAGCACACACACACAGATATATATATATATATATATATATATATACAGACACACACACACACTATATAGGTATATAAATATTCATATATGTATATTTTAAATAAAAAAATATTATTTTTTATTTAGATAAGTCTTATATATTGAAAAATACATTTTATTTGTAAATATGATTAATTATTTGTCTATAACATTATATTTTTTTATCTGTGAATATATAAAAAATATGAATATATTGTTATATGTTTGATATTAAATAAATGTACATTATGAAAAATGATAAAATTTGAAATCCATAATAACAATATGAATTTAATATCTAGGAATAAATTTAGTAAACACCGAAAAAGGAAAATAGACCCCCTTAAATGAGGCTAATATTCCATCGAATGTTAAAACATTTTGGTATCCCGACTAAAAACTCGATTTTGGAGGCCTTTTATGCCTTTTTGGCCTCAAAAAATATGACAAAGGGATACCCTATTTAATTAGTATGTAGAGATCATCACAGAATTCAATTTGATATGTGGTTGAGCTTAAACGGACACCCGGATCAAATGTTATGACTGTTTGATGTTTGAGTTGTGTTTTCAACATATTTTAATATTTTATTAATTTTTTGAGATTTTTTGGTCTTGAAATTGTTATTAAATGATTATTAAATGATAATAATTAGCCCATTATAAATTAATAATATTTTTAAAAATATTTTATAATTCATTTTCACTAAATATCTTTCATATTAGGTGTAAATGTCTACTTATACTTATCTAAAAAATATTTAAAAATATATATATTATATTTATGTAAATACAAATATATTTAAATTTTGATATATTAGTATATTTTTTTACTGATATTATGAAATACACCCATTATCAATTATAATAAAAAAAATCTCAAAAGACACCCCCTTTATCTGCGCTACTAAAAAAGCACAGATAAAGGGGATCCTTTTTACAGTGCTAAAATAGTGTTGATAAAAGGGGCACGTTTATCATCCCTAAAAAAGCATTGAAAATGGCGTATCTTTAACAACATTTTTTTAGTACTATTAATGGGTGGCGCTGTGAAAATCCATTTTTGTGGTAGTGTTTTTTGGTTATTTAAACACACATATATATATATTGTTGAAAACATATGATATCCATATTATTGTTAATGCTTTAGATCAAGGTGAATGGGATCTTTATGTTTTTGGATCTACTATGGAAAACACTAACACATGGCATCTATGTAATAATATTGTGAGTTTCCCGCTATTGGTAGTGAAGGTAATAATGTTACCCATTTTATTAACACTTTATGGAGTTTTTGGTGTTGGGAAAGACTTCAAATATGTGAACGCGCAAAAAATTAGAAAATCAAACGTGGATAAAATAAATTTCCCTCTAAATAAAAGCGGATGCACAACGACCTAAATAATATGTGTCTAGAAAATAATAGTTGACACATAAAATTTTTAATGTGGAAAACCCAAAATGGAAAAACCAAGGGACCTAGTCCAGAAAGAGGAATCCACTAAAATGAAGAACTACTTGGAAGAGATTCCCCAAAAATGGAAGCGATCTCAAAAGTAACTCTCTAATACAATGGAAAAATGATCGTTGATGAAAGAAAATCACAAAATTTGATCTGCTATTGATATTGTGGATGTCCTATAAAAGACTTGTTGTTTCCTTATTTTATAAAAAAACTATCCACCTGACGATGTGTTGCCACATCAAAAACACGTTTCTGTTTTAATTAATTCACACGGTCATTACCCGCATTAAAAACACCTCATTAATAGAGAAACCATGTGGGCACCATTTGAGGAGGCACCCAAAAAACTCCCCCTCTGACTCATGTGGGGATCACCACCAACTCGTTTGCACTATTGATAAAAAATAGAAGTTTACCTTAAAAAAATAAATCCAAAACTGAACTCTAACTGTTATCAGCAACGAAACATGCCTCATGACTCTTGCTAGTAAATCAGACTTTTGATATCCCAGAAACACCTATGGTACTACCATTGTCTTTAGATAACAACCTTTGAGTCCATGAAAAAACCTCTCCACCAGATTCCGTCCACCACGTTGTGAAATAGAGGACTTAAACCAATCCCATTGATACCAGATGTTGTAAAAGGGGACAAAGCAACAAATGAACAAACAATAGAAAAGAAAACCCGCAGCGAAAATAAATTTTTTTCCCTCAATATAATAGAAAATGCACAACTACCAAAATAATATGTGTGGAGCAAATAAAAGTTGACATAGAAAATTTTTAATGAGGAAATCCCAAAAGGGAAAAACCATGGGAACTAGTTCAGAAAGAGGAATCCACTAAAATGAATAAGTACGCGATAGAGACTCTCCAAACATAGAAGGGATCTCAAAAGTAATATTACATGATGCAAAGGAAAAATGATCATCGATGAAAGATGATAACCAAATTGGATATGATATTGATATTATGGATGTCCTATGAAAGCTTTTTCACTACCTCCTTTTACAGCAAAACTATCTGCGTGAAGATGTGTCACCATGTCAAAAACTCATCTACGCATGAATTAATTCATGTTTTCTTAACCTGTATTAAAAACAACTCATTAATAGAGAAACCACATGGGAATCATTTGAGGAGGCACCCAACAAACTCCCCCTCTAACTATAGTGGGGATCATCGCCAACCCTTTTTAACTTCTGATAAAAAAATAGCAATTTCCCTTGAAAAAAGAAATCCAAAACCAAACTCGGACTATTATTAACAATGGAACACGCCTCATGACTCTTCCTAGTCAATCAGAAATTCTATATCCTATAAAAACCTCTATTACTACCACTGTCTTCAGATAACAACCTTTGATTCCTTGAAAAAACTACTCCACCCGATGTCTGCCACCACATTCTACAATAGAGGACTTCAACCAATCCCATCAATACCATATGTGTCACGACCCCCTACCCACAAAGTGTACCCCTCCTAGGATGGCAATGTGAGAAGGGAGATGATGACCCCCCGAGTCCCGCCTCCTGTAGGCCCCGGGTTGGAAACTAGCATGAAGCGTATAGTAAACACACAAAAGGGAGGCATTACCCTCTAAGAGAACACATGCAGAAGAGAGAGATAAGATAGAAAAAAAACCAACTCCAACTCAGAACTGAAATATAAATAAAAACCCATGTACACATATATAATGTCGTGAAATACTACTACAACTGGAAGGAAAAAACCGGAAGTACCCAAAGGAAAGTAAAACATCATCAACCACAAGCCCGAACAGCTCCTGTAACCCCAAGCTAGTAGAAACCATCTTGATCTCCAACCACCTCTAAGTGACCTGAAAAACTATTTATATATAAATTGGGTGAGTATAACAGTATACCCAGTAGGATCCTCCCCAAAGCCTCTTGTACAAAATTAATGAAAGCATGCTAAAGCACAGTGAAAAACAAGTGCAACTGACTCATTACCTAAACATGTATACTATGTTCCCAACCTCACTATGGCTACTCTCACCAAGTAATGAATACATGAGTATATAATATAATCAATAATATCAAGGGTACCCTGCTACTACTTCCCCACTGGTTTACTGCTTTTCCCCAACCTTGCACGTCCTAAGATTCTCTCTCCAAAAAGGATTTCCCGCAGACACCTGGGAGAATCACCACAATATTCACCTCGTACAACAAAACCACCACGTCCACACACCAAAGAAACTAGGTATTTTACAGGAGCCACCACATCTCGCATAATGTGTATCATTCATCAGGAATTATACCTCAAGCTGTTATAGCTCATACACTGAGTAAGGATCCTCAAGCCATCACAACCTATACATGATACACCTATAGTAGTTTATAAGATAATATATCCATTATATATGTGTGAAAATATCCACAAGCCATTACATCCCTCTACAGACATATATGGGGAAATCTAATCACTATGCCTACTAGCACAAGTAACTACCACGAGAAGAGAGCGGGGCCAAAGGGGGTAGTCAACCATCCATCCTCCAACCGGAATGCTAGGGACCCCCCCCCCCCATAGAACAGAATCCCCATGGTTTTATTTTCCCTTACTGATAGGGTGGAATATCATATAAAAGCACAAGAAGTACAGAATATACTATATCTCATAACCACACTATTGGTGTAACCTAGTCTTAGACTCAACTGCAGCTAACATCTCTCGGACTCCCAGATGCCACTTCTAAGACTAGGTATCCTATAAGCACACAACCATTTTAAGGGAATTAATACATTACATCATTCTAATTTTATTAGTTGAACTTTATGTTAATTAATTCTTTAATCATTAATTAACGACCAACAATTTCATATTACATTTCATTAGCATCACACCCAAAGTCTACTCTTCCTTTAAAAAATTACAACATCATCATAATGTTCCAGCAACTCTATCCCCGTGGGTTAACATCATTTATTCAATTATTCATTACAGAATTACATTCCCATGTTCCCAGACATTCTAGAAAAACATTCTATGCTGATAAACATAAGGGGGCTCAACACGGTGAGTAGATGTACTACCCGTTGAGTCTTTGCTGCCTATAGCAAGAGTGTTGACCCATCCTCCCTTGAGAAGCTAAACACGGAAATCACGTGGCATACCTCATGTTTCTTCACCTCTTTCAGAAGAAGGGTAAGCAAGAACAACTGCCTTGAGTAGTGGGGAAAATTAAAGAATATTTTCAACCAATAAGAATCAGCAAGCATCCAACAATCACATCCATCCCATTCCATCATCCTTGGTGTCCTCCCCGACACACTTATGTAAAAACCGATGCATCTTGCCTCTCTGGGTGTCAACTACTGCCACAACCAGTAGGCCTCCATCCCCCCACATGTCACCACAGCCATCCAGGATCAAATCACAACAAAGCAGCAGGAAAACAAACATCATATCAATTGGGATCTTGTCCCTTAAACAATCAAGAGGGTAACTCAGAACCCAACAAGAAAATATCTTTTATCAAACCACCAATTCATTAATCCATATTGTATTAACCGATTTATTATTCGTAGGATCCAAATTTGGGAAACCTAATTAGTAAGCTATCACAAATAATTAAACATGCTTACTACACCAATTTGATTAACATAAAATTTCAAAAAGAATAAATAGATTCATTTACATGCCTCTTTATATTTAGCCGAAGAATTATCGATTAATTCCGTCTTAATGTTATTTACCAATTTCCATCAAGAACGGAATGCTAAACCTAGAAAGCATAGATATCACACTACCTAGAAAAACAAGAGGCAATAACATATGATTGATATCAATTTGTTTATCTGGTTCAAATATTTATTAGTTCTGTTATGTTGTGATCCAATGGGATAAAACCTTCTAATAATACAGTTTCACGTAAAAGAAGAGAGAAGCAACAAATATACTACCTCAAAAGGTATTTGACGTTATTTATATGGGAAAATTCTACCCAACGGATCACAATCACCTCCTCTCACGACAACTTATTTCAATGATGGATCGAACCTTGGGGTTTGCACCAAAGTAGGGGGTGCACATGTAGTAGGAAGAACGTTGAGGAAACCAATCCATGGGGAAAAGATTGATCTCTCGATTCCTCTAGGAAGGAAGGAATTGTTCGAGTGTCTCGCACAAGTGAATAAGGAGGAATAATAAGGGAGGAATATATCTGATCTCTTTTGTAGATTTAACAGAGCGATGGTTTAAGATACACATGATTTCCCATTAAAAGAGGATCAAATTAAACCACACAGTTTGACCAAGTAAAAACATCCAGAGTCATAGGAATAATTAATATAGGAGTTATGTGTCACGACCCGTCCTCGGGGCCCGTGCCGTGACTACCCCAAGCCCGCCTTCCATAGGCCAGGGGCTGGAGACTAGCACCAAGGTGTAAATCCCAGTAAAGGGAATGCATTTCCTTTGTAAAGTAAACAACAAACACCACGGATTAAGAAGGCAGAAGTAAACACTAAGTAAAAACTGGTACAACAGTAAGTGGGGAAAAGTAAGTGGGCCAGAATACAAACCGAAACTGAAAGTAAAGTACAACTCGAAAGGGAAAACAGCAACTAAAAAGTAAAGCCGCAACGTCGAGCCATCCACTGAAATTTCCCACTTGAAGGGTGGGTACAGAAAGCCTCCACTGCTCCTCGGGTCCAGCCGATCGCTCCAAGTACGTCCTGCCCAGTGGTCCACCTCCAGGTACCGTCCTGCTCTGAAAGACTCCACCTCGATCAGTGTTGTCCGTCGTCTGCAACCAACACAACGTAGTGCGGGCATAGCCCGTGCAGGGGTGAGTATAAGATACTCAGTAGGGACCCGGAGACCCCCGAAGGCCTCCCAGAATCCACAAAGGATAACCACAAAGGTAAGATACAATCACAAAGTAACATTCGACACTACTTAGGTATATGCCCATACATATACCTAAGTCATCAATTCTCGTTCGGCTCCAACATCCGAGCCCAAGTACAACCCAGTCCACACAGGAAAGCAGAACGTAAATCCACACAGGATAGCACAACACAATCCAAAAAGGAAAGCAAACGTAAATCCACACAGGATATCACAACACAATCCACAAGGAAAGCAAAACATAAATCCACACAGGATAGCACAACACAATCCACAAAGGAATGAAAAACATGATTTACCTCACACAGGTACTTCTTCGTATGACGTTAGAGATGATCATATGTAGCCACTGATTTATCTAAGCCATCGAACCCACAAAGGATCTATAGGTACTAACCCCCGCAATGACCCACACAGGATTGATCGTGAAGTTGAACCCAAATCTATTTGTAAACTCCTTCTCCATCAAGTACAGTGGTTATGCTGCTACAACCAAGCGCTTCCCTCTCACCTTGGACTGTTGTAGTACTCCACCTATCGAGTACTGTGGGTCTTCTACTACAACCAAGCGCTTCCCACCATGGGTCTGCCACAACAACCAAGTGCTCCCCCTCAGAGCCTCTAGAGGTACTCCTTCTGTTGAGTACCACAGGTCAGCTGCTACAACCAAGCGCTCTTTCGTCGTGGGTCTGCCGCTACAACCAAGCGCTCCCATGTGCTGCTACAACCAAGCGCTTCTCCATCGTGGGTCTGCCTCTACAACCAAGCGCTCCCCCTCATAGACATCAGATGTACTCCTTCTGTTAAGTACTGCGGGTCTGCCACTATAACCAACCGCTCCTCTTCCGTGGGTCTGCCACTACAACCAAGCGCTCCCCACTTGGCTATCTGTAACACACCGAGTCATTCGGTCAGCGGTCGTCAAGTCTCAACCGGCTCTAGGGTTTCCGCACATAGCATGCTCCGGAAGGGTCCACTCCACGATCTAAGAGGTCAATGAATCAACTGACATGTAGTATGGAGTTGACGTATCCCAAGATGTACCATAGTGGTCAATACCGAAAACACGGTGGATTCCCGTACTGTTTTCATCATCGTCACAGTCGAATCCACTGAAGATCTCTGTACAGTCGTCATCATCACAGTAGCAGTTGTAGCCAGCTCTAGGGTTCCCGCACACAGCAACCTCGTTCGGGAGGCTCTACTCCACGAGCTAAGAGGCTGATACATCAAATGACACAAAGTCCAGAGTTGATGTATCCAAAAGTTCCGTATCATCAACAGGAACTCAACGTCGCAGACGACGCGTCAATCGGACGCCCGGTCTGAGAGTTATTGGCTTTTTCGTCCCAGGGCCCGGTTGGTTTTTAAGACAAAACCAACCCGACCGTACTCCACCTGCGTCCAAACCTCGGGCGGAGTGAGCAAAAAGATCCATCTCACATAGTAGAAACCATCAAAGTCGACGGTACGTCAATCGGATGTCCGGAGTTCAAGATATGAGCGTTTCCGCTCTGAGGGCCTGGTTGGTTTTGTGTACGAACCAACCCGGCCGAACCCAAAGTATTCCAAAACCTTGGGTGTGATATACCAAAACGGCCGTCTTGATCCAAGGATCATAACTCCGCTGACGGCACATCGTTCGGAGGCCCGTAGCTCATGTTATGAGTAAAAGACCAAAAAGGTCCGGAAACGGGGGGTCTGGGCCCGGACCGACTCGTTCCGACCCGGTTGGGCGTGACTCGGGCCGGCCTGGGCGGCACGACCTAGACTGGGCGCGACCCGGACGGGGGTTCGGCTTGGCTCAGCTCAGCCGAGCAACCGAGCAAGGGAAACCGTGGGGGGGGGGGGGGGGGGGGTGGCGTGCTGCCCCCACGTGAAGAGAAGTCGTGGCCCTACGTGGGGCTGCCCTTGCCAGCGGACGTGGCCGGGCCGCCCCGTCCCGCTCCTCCGGTCCCGCGCGGTCGCGGGACCACGCTGTTGCCACCGCGGTAGGTCCGTCCGGTGGCGCGCCGGGTGCTGCCGCCTCCGGCCGCTGGGGCGCCGCCGCCTCCGGCCGCTGGGGCGCCGCCGCCTCCGGCCGCTGGGGCGCCCCGCCTCCGGCCGCCGGCGCCGCCGCGCCGCCGGTGGATTCCGCGGGCCACCTTAGTTGCTCTGGTGGTCCGATTTCATTTCCATCTGCGCCGTAGCTCATCCCGGGTCCCGTTCATCACTGCGGAATCAACAAATCGTCTCTGCAGCCCGTTTTGTCGTCGTCTTCCGTTCCGCACACCAAGAACAAAAGGGCGGTGGGTTCAGACTTGTTCGTTGGTCCACACCCACCACGTTAGCGGTTTGAAACAACACCAATATTCCCAGCAATTAGTAAAACTCGACCCACAATAATTATCCACGGACCAACTTGTTAATTGGTTGGTCCGCGTTCTTGCCTTTGAGGAAAACAAACATGGGTATTAACATTTTCAAAACGACCCCTACCTCAACATCGTCGTTGGACGCGAGTTCGTCTTGGAATTTACCGTCACAGAAGAAAAGGATCGTCTCGTCGTGGAAGGGCGTTGCTGTCGCGCGGTACTCGTCGTCGCGTAGACAAACTCCGAGGATCAAGAACACATAGATCTAATTATAACATTTAAATCCATGTTGATGTTATAATCCACAAAGAATTAAAAGGACCATAATACCCTACCTCAAGATGTTGATCGAAGATTGTCGCGGGGATGGATTGTCGTGGAAGAAGCGTCGCGGAGGGAGAATCGTCGGCGTCGCGGAACATGGTGTCACGTCGTCGATCTCCGAGGGTGATAGCATTCTTCGCATTCTTCGTGTTCTTCGCGAAGGAGGATGAAGATCTGAAGCCTTGGAGTCTTCTCCAAATCCTCTCAAGGAGCAAACCTCAAGAAGACATGCATTGGTCTTATTTTATTAACATGCCAACAAATTGTAAAACAAACTAAGTAATGAACCCTTAATTCATAGAATTAATTTCAACGAATAAACCACCCAATTAATAGAAGTGTTTAAGAGTTTAGGAAACTCCCTAGTTGACTTTCATTTAAGAGGGGGGGGTTGTAGGTGCGTTACTTAGGGGAAAAGAAACGGTGGGGCTCGTGCGGGCCCCACCTCACAAATATACTACCAAGAGGGTAGGATACTTTGAATTTCACCTTATCCACTTCAACTCAGTCTAAGCAGATTTAAGAGGCTTTAAGCGGCTTTAAGTGAATTTAAATAATGTTTGTCGTACCACATTATTTTATTTCTTAACTTGAAGCCCAAAAATTAAAAACCACACCTGAGTAAACGCAACTCCAGAAGAGGCGTTTCAAGGAAAATACCGGCGCTGCGATTCCATCGGTGCCCTCAGAGTTTGATTCCAAGCACCGGTTCAAATGTTAGAAAAACCCGCTCGTTCATTCACTGAACGTACCCGAGCCAAACTTTGGAAAATGATTCCGGGCACACCGAGCCTCGGAATCAGGTGCCGTTAGAAACCGTGCTCTTGGAAAATTCCAAAGAATATTAAGAAAAAAATTTCCTTGAAATTTATGGGTCATTACATCACTCCCACCTCAGGGCTTTACGCCCCTGTAAAGATACATCATAAGCTTGGGAAACAAAAGTGGATACTGAGCACACATCTGAGCCTCCCGCTCCCAAGTGCTCTCCTGGATGTTCCCGCGCTGCCATCTAATGCGCACTGGAGGAATCAACCGTCCACGTAGGACCCGCTCCTGTCGATCCTCGATCTCCACCAGGACCTCCGCAAAAGTCTCCCCATCATCAATGTCTACCTCCCCATGGTCAATGATGTGCGTCAGGTCATGCACGTATCTCCTCAGCTGAGATACGTGGAAGACGTCGTGTACCCGGTGCAACTGAGGTGGTAGAGCCAGGTGATAAGCCACCTTGCCAATCCTGCTAAGGACCTGGAATGGTCTGATGAAGCGTGGAGACGACTTGCCGCTTCGTCCAAATCTCCGTAATTCACGTTGAGATGAGACACGCCAGAAGACGTGGTTTCCATCCTCGAACTCTAGTGGCCTCCACCTTCTGTCAGCAGAAGACTTTTTCCGGCTTTGAGCTGTCATCATCCTCTCATGGATGACTTGGACCTTTCTGGTCCTATAAGAGTTGCTGAGATTTCTTCTTTGCCGATAAGAGAAATCTGGTCTCATCCCCTGGATGAACTATGTTCTTCACCTAATATAGTCAATCCTGACATGGATGATACTATTACATACCAAGGATGACGTCGTAAGGACTCGACGCTACTACCAAGAGATCCAACCGTTACTCTCACCTCCAAGGGTTGAGCCACACTGTCAGCATCAGTGTGTGGTCACTGGGTCTCCTCCAGTAGGTATCTCAAAGTGAGGGTCAGGTCAAAAGTTTTTAAACTGAAACCTCTTAGTAACAACTAAAATAGAGGACAAGAAGGTAAACACCACAAGAAAAGTGTCTTTTATTAATGCAGATCAAAGTACAAAGACACAAAACATCTACAAAAAAACATCAACAATGCTAGAAGCAGAAAAAACAAAAGTCTCCAGGTCTGGAGCTAGTCCAGCTCCTGTTCATATGCTCTCGGAGCTCCATGATCGTAGGCCTCAGCTGCCTGAAGCTGAGCTCTCCCATTTCCACCAGCTCCCTGCGGTCGGGGTGGACCTCTTGGTGGTGGTGGTGGCAACACCTTGAAGCATCGTCCACCTCCAGCTGCATGGCCAGCTCCCTTGCCACGGTCTCCTGCTCCATGCGATCCGCCTCGATCGAACCTATGCCTCTGCCTGGGAGGTCCTTCATTCATCTTCTGGTCATCCGTATGGTGGGTCGGATAGTCACGAGCCATGTGACCAACCCCACCGCAGGAGTAACACTGTCCGCTCATGGTAAGTCGTTTTCCACCCCGGGTGCCATGCACAAACGATCCTGTGTCACGCGGTCGACCATCGGTAGGTCAAGTCCACTTGGACCCCTGCGTCATCTATCTAATGCCCGCTGTAGAAGACTCTGTCGCATGCTGGCTAGCGGTGGGTCCTGCTGCTGGAGACTGCTCAGCAAGGAAACTCTCCAATAAGAGGGCTCGCTCCAACACCAATGTCTCTGTCAGAATGCTGTGAGAAACAACCGAAGCTCTGATATCTCACCTGATCCCCTGCTCGAAGGTTCGGGCCCTGAAGAATGGGTCCCGTACCATGTCCGTGGAATAGCGTGAGAGGTCGGTAAACCTCGCCGCGTACTGGGCTACTGTCATGCTGCCCTGCCGCAGCTGTAGTAGCTCCTGGATGCGCACCGCTCAGAGGGTGGCTGGGACGAAATCTGAGAGAAAAAGGCTCTCAATGTCCGTCCAAAGAAGTGATGCATCGTCATGCACCTGGAGAATCAAGCTCCACCATCTGCCTGCTGCCGCATGAAGGAGGCTCGCTTCAAGGACCACCATAAGGTCTGCTGCTGTCCTCACTAACCGTAAAACTCGTACAACTGCCTCGAGCCAGTCCTCGGCTACCCGGGGGTCCGTCTCCCCACAGAACCTAGGTGGTCTCTAGTGATAAAACTCGTGCAGAGCTCCAAGGTGACATGCATCGTTAGCGGCTGGGGCTGGAAGCATCAGTGGCTCGGCGGGTAAAGGTACCACCGGTGCCTCAGCTGTCAAAGGGCCCTACACCGATGCCTCATCGCTCGGTGGGCTGTCATCACGCTCAACTCTCGGAACCCTAGTTGGCTGCAGTCATGGGGCCATCTTGAAAAGGAAATAGGTGCGCCACGGTCAGAACAGTATACCTGGTGAGCTGATGCAAACTAATCACAAAGAAAACATGAACACATATGCAATCAATGTTTTCGTGCATTAAGTTGGAAATCAGAAGTCAGGGTCCTGGTGTACGGATACGTCGGCCGCAGCACCAACACTGGACTCCCTGGACTGATAACCACACCCAATACACTTAACACTATTGCTTCACATAGAAGAAAGATCAGAGTCTGCGGTAGAACTAAACTCCTCTGATACTAATTTGTCACGACCCGTCCTCGGGGCCCATTCCGTGACTACCCCCAGCCCGCCTTCCATAGTCCAGGGGCTGTCGACTAGCACCAAGTTGTAAATCCCGGTAAAGGGAAGGCATTGCCTTTGTAAAGTAAACAACAAACACCAGAGAGTAAGCAGGTAGAAGTAAACACTAAGTAAAAACTGGTACAACAGTAAGTGCGGAAAAGTTAGTTGGCCAGAATACAAACTCAAACTGAAATTAAAGTACAACTCGAAAGGGAAAACAACAACTGAAAAGTAATGCCGCAACTTTGAGCCATCCACTAGAATTTCCCACCTGAAGGGTGCGTACAGAAATCATCCACTTCTCCTCGGGTCCAGCCGACCGCTCCAAGTACGTCCTGCCCAATGGTCCACCTCCAGGTACCGTCCTACTCCGCAAGCCTCCACCCCGATCAGCGCTGTCCGTCGTCTGCAACCAACACAACGTAGTGCGGTCATAGCCCATGCAGGGGTGAGTATAAGATACTCAGTAGGGACCCCGAGACCCCTGAAGGTCTCCCAGAATCTACAAAGGATAACCACAAAGGTAAGATACAATCATGAACTAACATCTGACACTGCTTAGGTATATTCCCATACATATACCTAAGTCATCAATTCTCATTCGGCTCCAACATCCGAGCCCAAGTACAACCCAGTACACACAAGAAAGCAAAACGTAAATCCACACATGATAGCACAACACAATCCACAAAAGAAAGCAAACGTAAATCCACACAAGATAGCACAACACAATCCACAAGGAAAGAAAAACATAAATCCACACAGGATAGAACAACACAATCCACAAAGGAAAGCAAAATAGGATTCAGCTCACACATGTTCTTCTTCATATGACGTTAGAGATGATCAGATGTATCCACTCATTCATCTAAGCCATCGGACCCACAAAGTATCTGTAGGTACTAACCCCCGCAATGACCTACATAGGATCGATCATGACGTTGAACCCAAAGCTATTGGGAAAATCCTTCTCCCTCAAGTACAGTGGTTATGCCGCTACAACCAAGCGCTTCCCTCTCAACTTGGACTGCTGTAGTACTCCACCTATCGAGTACTGTGGGTCTGCTGCTACAACCAAGTGCTTCCCACCATGGGTTTTCCACTACAACCAAGAGCTCCCCCTCATAGCCTCTAGAGGTACTCCTTCTATTGAGTACCATGGGTTAGCTGCTACAACCAAGAGCTCCTCCGTCGTGGGCCTGCCACAACAACCAAGCGCTCCCCTGTGCTGCTACAACCAAGCGCTCCTCCATCATGGGTCTGCCGCTACAACCAAGTACTCCTTCGCCATGGGTATGCTGCTACAACCAAGTGCTCCCCACTGGGCTATCCATAACACACTGAGTCGTTCAGTCAGCAGTCGTCAAGTCTCAACCGGCTCTTGGGTTTCCGCACACAGCATGCTCGTTCCGGGAGGGTCCACTCCACGAGCTAAGAGGTCGATGCATCAACTGACATGTAGTCTGGAGTTGACATATCCCAAGATGTACCATAGTGGTCACTACAGAAAACATGTAGGATTCTCGTACTGTTTTCATCATCGTCGCAGTCGAATCCACTGGGGATCTCTGTACAGTCGTCGTCGTCGTCACAGTAGCAGTAGCAGCCAGCTCTAGGGTTCCCACACACAGCAAGCTCGATCAGGAGGGTCCGCTCTACGAGCTAAGAGGCTGATACATCAACTGACACAAAGTCCAGAGTTGAGGTATCCAAAAGTTCCGTATCGTCAACAGGAACTCAACATCGCAGACGGCGCGTCAATCGGACGCCCCGTCTGAGAGTTATTGCCTTTTTCATCCCAGGGGACCGATTGATTTTTAAGGCAAAACCAACCCGACCGTACTCCACCTACGTCCAAACCATGGGCAGAGTGATCCAAAAGATCCTTCACACTTATAGGAAACCATCAAAGTCGACGGTACATCAATCGGACGTTCAGAGCTCATGATATGAGCGTTTCCGCTCTGAGGACCCGGTTGGTTTCGTGTACGAACCAACCCGGCTGAACCCAAAGTATTCCGAAACCATGGGTGTGATATACCGAAACGACCGTCTCGATCCAAGGATCACATCACCGCTGATGGTGCATCGTTCGAAAGCCCGTAGCACATGTTATGAGCAAAAGACCAAAAAGGTCCGGAAACGGGGGGTCTATGCCCGGACCGACCCGGCCCGACCCCCCCCCCCCCCCCCGGCGTGGGGCCGAACCGGGTCGACCGGACCTGGGTCCGGGTCCGACCCAGTTGGGAACGACCCGGACCGACCAGGGTGGCCCGGCCCGGCCTGGGCGCGACCTGGCCGGCAGTTCGGCTTGGCTCGGCTCGGCCGAGCGGCCCGAGCAAGGGAAACCGCAGGGGGCGTGCTGCCCCCACGTGAAGAGAAGTCGCGGCCCTGCGTAGGGCCGCCCTCACCAGCGGACACGGCCGGGCCGCCGCGTCCCACGTGGTCATGGGACCATGCTTCTGCCGCCAGGGCTTCAGTCGTGGCGGGTCCGTCCAGCGGCGCGCCGGGGCACTGCCGGTGGAGTCCGCGAGCCACCAGAGTTGCTCCGGTGGTCCGATTTCATTTCTGTCTGCGCCGTAGCTCATCCCGGGTCCCATTCTTCACTACGGAATCAACAAATCGTCTCTGCAGCCCATTTTTTCATCGTCCGCCATTCCACACACCAAGAACAAAAGGGCGGTGGGTTCGGACTTGTTCGTTGGTCCGCACCCACCGCGTTAGCTGTTTGAAACAACACCAAAATTCCCAGCAATTAGTAAACCTCGACCCGCAGTAATAATACGCGGACCAACTTGTTAATTGGTTGGTCCGCGTTCTTTCCTTGAAGGAAAGCAAACAAGGGTATTAACATTTTCCAAACGAACCCTACCTCAACGTCTTCGTCAGACGCGAGTTCGTCGCTGAATTGACCGTCGCAGAAGAAAAGGATCGTCTCGTCACGAAAGGGCGTCGCTGTCGGGCGGTACTCGGCGTCACGTAGACAAACTCCGAGGATGAAGAACACATAGATTTAATTATAACAATTAAATCCATGTTGATGTTATAATTCACTAAGAATTAAAAGGACCGTAATCCCATACCTCAAGATGTCGATCGAAGATTGTCGCGGTGATGGATCGTTGTGGAAGAAGCGTCGCGGAGGGAGAAACGTCAGCATCGCAGAACACGACGTTGCGTCATCGATCTCCGAGGGTGACGACATTCTTCTCGTTATTCGCGTTTCTTCGCGTTCTTCACGTTCTTCGCGAAGGAGGATGAAGATCTCAAGCCTTGGAGTCTTCTCCAAATCCTCTCAATGAGAAATCCTCAAGAAGACAAGCGTTGGTATTATTTTATTAACATGCCAACAAATTGTAAAACAAACTAAGTAACGACCCAATAATTCATAGAATTTATTTCAACGAATAAACCACCCAATTAACAGGAGTTCTTAAGAGTTTAAGAAACGCCCCAGTTGACTTTCATTTAAGAGGGGGGTTGCAGCTGCGTTACTTAGGGGAAAAGAAACGGTGGGGCTCGTATGAGCTCCACCTCACAAATATCCTACCAAGAGGGTAGGATATTATGAATTGCACCCTATCCGTTTCAACTCAGACTAAGCAGCTTTAAGTGGCTTTAAGCGGCTTCAAGTGAAATAAAATAATGTTTGTCGTACCACATTATTTTATTTCTTAACTTAAAGCCCAAAAATTAAAAACCACCCCTGAGCAAACGCAACTCCGGAAGAGGCGTTTCTAGGAAAACAACAGCGCTGCGATTCCATTGGTACCCTCGGAATTTGATTCCGAGCACCATTTCAAAAGATAGAAAAAGCCGCTCATTCGTTCACTGAATGTACCCAAGCCAAACTTCAGAAAATGATTCCGGGCACACCGGGCCTCAGAATCAGGTGCCGTCAGAAACTGCGCTCTTGTAAAATTCCAAAGAATATTAAGAAAAACATTTCCTTGAAATTTACGGGTCTTTACATTATGGCCATTGAATCTACCTTAGAGTCCTTAAAATGAGTATTTAAATGCATTTTATGTCAAAGGAAATGTTAAATGGGAGAAACTATAGGAACCTGGAAACACTGTTCACAAACTTGAAATTTGGAAAAGAAAAAACAATGTTCATGAACCACACCATTGAAACCTCACCATTGGAAACTCACCATTCTAGAAACACTGCTCATGAACCTCACCATTCTAGAAAAACTGTTCATGAACCGCACCATTGGAACCTCACAGTTTTGGAAACACTATTCATGAACCACACTATTGGAACCTCATCGTTATGGAAACACTGTTCATGAACCTCACCGTTGGAACCTCAGTGATCTGGAAACACTATTCATGAACATCTTTGTTGAAACCTCACCATTCTAGAACAACTATTCATTAACCTCTCTATTGGAACTTCACTATTATGGAAACACTGTTCATGAACCTAACCGTTGGAACCTCACTGTTATGGAAACACTGTTCACAGAACTCAAAATTTGGAAATGTAAAGAAAAGGTCACCGTTGGAACCTCACTACTTCTGAAACACTGTTCCCAGAACTCAAAATTTGGAAAAGGAAAGAAAATGTCATCATTGAAAGGTCACCATCAGAACCTCACCTTTGGATTGTTTAGTTAAGGTTACTAATGAATTGTTCACAACTATCTACCGTTGGAATTGTTCACCGAAATTGATATTTGGAAAAGTATTGGGGATAAGTCACCTTGACCTCATGGAACACCTCAAACACCATATTTTAACAAATGAATGGACCAGTGAGGTCTAGAAATTATGTCAGATACCTCTCAAAACATTATCCTTTTCAAGAATTCAAAACCCACCTAAAGGGAAAGCAAAAATGGGTCTGAACAACCACCCATCGAGATACCTCTCAAAATAGAGCAAGCCACAAGAAGCAACAAAAGAAAACTATATTATAAACATGAATGGTCTGACCATAATGGGACATCGTTACATAAAAAGTGTTAAACATCAAAAAACTCTTGGTACTGATCACGTATCTATGACTCACATTCCTAGGTACTATCCTTCATGCCACCATGTAACCACATGACATGAACCGAGGACATAGAATGCCCATACCACACCTTTTACTTGCAGTCTTGGATCTCCAGAGGTCGCTCCTCAAAGGTTGAATCACCATAAATATCGATCTCTCCCCAATCAATGATGTGAGAGTCATCATGAAGATAATAGCGGAGCTATTATACATGGAAAACATCCTGTATCCGACTCATCTGTGGGGGAAGTGCTACTTGATATGCCACATCTACAGTACAAGCTAACACCTCCAAAGGCCCGAAAAACTGGGGATAAATCTTACTCCCATGACCAATCCTTCACTGCCCACGATGGGGAGTCACCTTCATAAACACGTGATCCCCAACATTAGATTCTAAGGGTATCCTATTTTGATCAAAATATTATTTTTGATGGTCTTGAGCTATTTTAATCCTCTGACGAATAACCTGAACCATCTCTATTTTATTTTACACTAGTTTCGGTTGGAGAGTTGCTGACTCTCCGACCCTAGTCCAACACAATGGAGAATGACACAGTTGGCCACACAAGGCTTCAAATGGACCCATACCGATAGTGGGGTGAAAACAATTATTGTAAGTGAACACCACCAAGGGTATGTTCGTCATCCACGAGTCTCCAAAAAGCAAGGACACAAGAACGTAACATGTATTAAAGTGTCGACATGGTTCGTTCTGTCAGACCATCCGTTTGAGGATGAAAAGTAGTGATGAGGCATTGTTGAGAACTTAAAGCATGCTAGAGACCTCTCGACACCCTAGAAGTAAAGTGAGGATCTCGATCAGAAATAATCGTCCTTGGGACTCCATGAAGTCTCACCACATCCTCTAGATACTGCCTTGACAAAACTTCCACTAAGCTCGACCCCTTGATTGCTATAAAGTGGGACGATTTTGTTAAGTGATCTGCTAACACCCAAATAACATCATGTACTCATGGAGCTCGAGGTAAAAAAGTTACAAAGTCCATTGATATGTCCTCCCACTTCCACTGAGGAATCTCAAATGGTTTGAGTAGACCCCCAGGAACACGGTGTTCGACTTTCACCATCTGGAAAACCATACATCGACACACGAACACCACAACTGCATGCTTTAGTCCAGTCCACCAAAACTGGCTCCTCAAGGCTTGGTACATCTTTGTCATGCCAGGATGTACTGCTAAAGGCGAACTTTGAAACTCTTTGAGAACCATCTCATGCATCTTCAAAGGAACAGAAATCCTTCCATGATACAACACTCGGCGTTGTTCATCCTCCGACCAACCATCATGGGTCTCACCACAAACAACTCATTCTCTCCACACCTCGACCTCAAGATCACCCAACAAGGAATATTACACTTGATTCATGAGAGATGACGACACCATTATTTGACAAAAACATCCTCTGCCCCCAAATTCTCCCATATCAAGATGTGATGCTGACATTTCTTCCATTACTCTCTAGGGGTCACCAGATTCACGCACTGCATCACTACGTGACTTCCAACTCAGCGCATCAGCTCCAAAATTCCCCATACCAGGTGTATACGATATTTCGAATTTGTATTCCTGTAAGAAATCCATCCACTGATGTTGTTGTAAGTTCAAGTCACACTGGGAGAAAACAAACCTCAAACTCTTATGATCGGGGAAACCCACAAAGCTCTCACCAATGAGGTAATGTCTCCACAAATTTAGAGAAAACACCACAGATTCCAACTCATGATCATGGGTGGAATAGTTATGTTCATAGGGACACAACTTCCAAGACCCATAAGAAACAATTGATCTTTTCTGCTTCAGAACACAGCCTAACCCTAGATGCGAAGCATCGCAGAAAACATCAAACTGAACTCCCTCATCTAGAAGACAAAGAACTGGAGCACTTACTAACATCTCCTTTAGATACTAGAAAGCTGTTTGACACTGATCAGTCCATATGAGTGCATGATCCTTTATAGTCAAATCTTCCAGAGGAGTTGCAACTCGAGATAAATTGGCTACGAACCTCCTGTAGTAGCCTGCAAGACCAAGAAAACTTTGCACGTCAAACACTGTCTTGGAGGCTATCCAAGACAAAAATTATTTTATCTTCAATGGAACCACAAATAATCCCTATTTGGACAAAAAATTCCCCAGGAAACGGACTTCTCGATCCCAAAACTCACACTTCAACAACTTCCCAAATAGATTATGTTGACAAAGAACTCTCAAAATAGCGTTTAGATTCTCTGCATGATCCTCTTCAAATGTGGAGTACACAAGAATGTTGTCAATGAAAACCAAAAAAAATGTCCAGGAACTCACAGAACACATCATTCATCAATCCCATGAATCACACCGAATGACATTACAATGAACTCATAGTGCCGATGACGACAACAGAAATCACTCTTCAGTATATCATCATTCTTCACATGCATCTGATGATATCTTGACCACAAGTCGATCTTTGATAACCAACTTGCACCCTTCATTTGATCGAATAGATCATCAATTCAAGGAATAGGATAGCAATTCTTTATTGTCACTTTGATTATGTGATGATAATCGACACACAACTGCAAACTACCTCCATCCTTCTTCACGAAAAAAACTAGTGCACCCCACAGTGACACACTTGGCTGAACAAAACTGCATTGTAACGGAACATAAATATTTATACATAGCCCTCGTAACTCAGAAGGGGTCATCGTATAAGGATACATAGAGATATGAGATGTTCATAGTTGTAGCTCGATCCCAAAATTTATCTCTCGTTGAGGGGTTAATGCTACAACCTATTTGGGAAAGACATCAGGGTACTCTTCTACGACCCTAGGAAACGCCAACTACAGAACTTATGATGAACTCATAATTAGCTTCGCTATCATGGATGATATGTACGAAACATGTCTCTGACCTATCTGAGGGTCTCACTCACCAACGGACACCACTGGACCTCCATCCGCATCGAAGAACTCAACCTTCCTTGAGAAGCAATCCACGATAACCTACACCAAATTAAACAAATCCATGCTGAGGATGACATCATATGGTTGTATTTGTAAACATATGGAATCTCTCCAAGAGTGGTGCTACCCCAACACTAGCACACAGTCTCTATATACTTCAAACAAGTCAGCTCAACCTCCAACCGGCATATTCAATGCCAAGGGCACTAGAAGCCTCTCTAACTCAAGTCCCAAATAATGGACAAGGGTTGGTGATATGAAAAAGTGTGTCGCTCCTGGAACAATCAAGGCATTCACTGAGGTAGAAAACTAGAAATGGGTACCTTGAACGACGTCTGGATCGCCTGGTGCTGGAAACTCTAAATCATGAAGCTGGCCATAACCTCCTCCATAGCCTCTCTGACCCTGATGATGACAAACACCATGGCTGAGCTCTTCTCTATGAGGATGGGGAGTATCACAAGTATGTCCTCTGGCTACCCCATCTACCCTCTGCTGATCTAAAGATGGTGAAACCTACTACTACTTCCTCGGCTGGAACTGCCTCAATGGTGGAACCTGAAGCAGAGCGCCTGGTGCACGATGAGTGCTCTGAAAGGTCGGGCACTCCCGCTACTGATGAACTCGACCACCACAATAATAACAAGGGCATGATCCCTTGGAATATTCCTGAGACTTGCTGCCTCCGGAGAAATGATATGTGAAGCGTTGGGACCTACCCCCGGCTGAACGGAAACTCTTCTTCCCTGAAAACCAGGAACCCCGGAACACAACTATACTTCATGAGGAATCATGAATACTCCCCTCTTGTGATGATCCGGTTCTTGCCAATGTCCTCTCGAAAACCTCTTACCTTGACAGTACCTCAAGATATGTCTTCAGCATAAATGGGGTGACCTAGAACTGGATCTCTGGATGCAAACCCTCCTCGAAATGCCTGGCCCTGGCCTCCTTATCTTGAAATAGGTCTGAAGCATATCAAAAAAGGTTCCTGAAATGGATTCCAAACTCTCTCACACTAGATCTCCTTGTCGAAGTGTAAGAAGCTCCTGGTGACTGGACGCCTTCGCGGTCGAAGAAATAAACTCGACTCTAAACTTTTCTCAAAACTCCTACCATGAGATCGTTGACTCCTCGCGATCCCTGAGGAAAAAGAACCACCATTGCCTCACTGCTCCATGAAGCATCATCACAACCAAGGACACACAATGCTCCTTCCGAGCACATATTGAACTGAAGCCTATCTCGACCTCTTCCTATAACATCCCCAAATGATAAAGGGTTAAATGGCTAAATGATATGACTCATGTCAACAAGGTGAACCTTCCTATTTAGGAGACGACCTGATTAGAACTCCACAATTAAGCATGCTTGGCCTGGAGTAGTGATCAGGATGGGTGACCTTCTGGGTAGTTTTCCAGGGTGTGTGTGAGTGAGGACAAAGCACACTGGAAAGGACATGTGTTGGACTATGGGGACTATAATTAGTTAGATGACCCGTTCAAGCATGTGAGTGGACCCTGGTGTGGGCCCCACGTGTCTGCGGGGGAAACTAGTGGTACCTGGTGGGCCAAGACCCAACGACCATGTTAAGGCGGGGTGTCTGTGCTTTCACCGGGGCCCAGTTGTCACATTTGGTATCAGGGGAGGAACCCAGCCTTAAGTGCGTGGTGCACTGCCTAGGTTGAGATGTAGGGCCCACAATGAGGGTGTTGTGCTCTAAAGGGGGGGGGGGTGATGGTGCACTGCCAGGGTTGAGATGTAGGGCCCACAACGATGACGTTGTGCTCTAAGGGGGGGGGGGGTGATTGTAACATCCCCAAATGATAAAGGGTTAAATGACTAAATGATATGACTCATGCCAACAAGGTGCACCTTCCTTTTTAGGAGCCTACCTGATTAGAACTCCACAGTTAAGCGTGCTTGGCCTGGAGTAGTGATCAGGATGGGTGACCTTTTGGGATGTTTCCCAGGGTGCATGTGAGTGAGTACAAAGCACACTGGAAAGGACATGTGTTGGCCTATGGGGACTATCATTAGTCAGATGACCCGTTCAGGCATGTGGGTAGACCCTGGGGTGGGCCCCACGTGTCTGCGGGGGAAACTGGTGGTACCTGGTGGGTCAAGACCTGACGACCATGTTAAGGCGGGGTGTCTGTGCTTTCACCGGGGCCCAGTTGTCACACTTCCAACCAACAATCTGTGACTGTATCTGAAATGGAACCCTCGTAGTGTTACTGTCATCAACCTCTACCTGGCGGCGATCTGCTGGTACAGACTACTGAACAGCTTATTTGCGATCATGATGAGGACATTGACCTGGAGCCATACCTGCATCATAACAAGCACTTAGAGCTCATAAACTTGGAATATGGAAGACTCAGCATTAATTATTTATTTAATTGTTTTTTAAACAATTTAGGTTAACTTACCCCAAGGTCTACCCATTCAAACAGAAGCACAATGAATAATGATGAATGATCCTTTCTGAGGTCTCTACCCTGCTACTAGTATCACATTTTTAAGTAGTCATTGTAAACATAAAGGTCCGTACATCAGATCATAGGGGGACTTAAACGCATATGTCTCAGCCGGTCTCCAGTGTTTAAATCACATTCTAAACATGAATGACATTGTTTCCCTACCAACCCATGTAACCTCACCTATTCTTAACTCCACACTCCATCCAATCCCTTAACCAAACCTTTGATACCACTATGTCATGACCCCTCCCCACAAAGTGTACCCTTCCGGGGCTGGTAATGTGAGAAGGGAGATGATGAACCTTGAGTCCCGCCTCCAATAGGCCACAGGTTGGTGACTAGCACCGAGGGTATAGTAAAGACACAAAAGGGGGGCATTACCCTCTAAGAGAACACATGCGAAAGAGAGAGATAAGATAGACACAAACAAACTCCAACTCAGAACTGAAATATAAAAGATAACCCAAGCTCACATATGTAATGTCATGAAAAACTACTACAACTGGAAGAGAAAAACTGCAAGTACCCAAATGGAAGTAAAACAGAAGCAACCACAAGCCCGAAAAACTCCGGCAACCCCAAGCTCGTAGAAACCTAATTGATCTCCAACCTGCTCCAACTGACCTAAAAACAGCTTACATATACATAGGGTTAGTATAATAGTATACTCATTAGGATCCTCCCTGAAGCCTCTCATGAAAAAGTAAAAAAGCATTCTAAAGAACAGTGAACAACAAGTGAAACTGACTCATCACCTCAATGGGTATACTATGTTCCCAGCCTCACCATGGCTACTCTAACCAAATAATGCTTACACAAGTATATAATATAATAAATAATATCAAGGGTACCTCTCTACTACTTCCCCACTAGGTTGCCGCTTTTCCCCAATGTCACACACCCTAAGAATCTCTCTCCAAAAAGGTTTGCCCACATACACCTAGGCGAACCACCTCAATATACACCTCCTGCAACAAAACCACCACGTACAAACACCAAAGTAACCAGGTAGTTTCTAAGAGCCATCGCAGCTTGCATAACGTGTATCATACATCGGGTATTATGACTCAAGTCGTTACATCCCATACACTGAGTAAGGATCCTCAAGCCATCATAGCCAATACATGTTACACCTATAGTTGTCCATAAGATACTATATCCATAATATATGTGTGTGAATAACCACAAGCCATTATATCCCTCTACACACATATATGGGGAAAACTAACCATTGTTCCTACTATCACAAGTAACTACCACGAGAAGAGATTGAGGCCAAAGGGGGTAGTCAGCCATAGATCCTCCCACCAGAATGATGGGGAAAACACCCCCCAGGGCTCAGAATCCCCGGGGTGTTAGTTGCCCTTACTAACAGGGTAGAGTAGCGTATAGTAACAAAAAAAATACAGAATATATTATATCTCACAACCAAACTTTGGACATAACCAAGTCTTAGACTCAACTGCAGCTAATGTCTCTTGGTCTCCCAGCTGCCACATCCAAGACTAGGTATCCTATAAGCACACAACCATTTTAAGAGCATTAATACATTATTTCATTCCAATTTTATTAGTTTCACTTTACATTAATTAATTTTTTAAAAATTAATTAACGATGAAAAATTTCATATTACATTTCATTAGAATCACACCCAAAGTCCACTATTCTTTTAAAAACTTACAGCCTCATCATTATGTTCCAGCAACTCCGACCCCATGGGTTAACATCATTTATTCAATTATTCATTAAAGAATTAATTTCTTATATTCCCATGCATTCTATAAAAACATTCTATGATACTAAACAGAAGGGGGATCAACACGGTGAGTAGATGTACTACCCGTCGAGTCTTTGCCGCCTATAACAATAGCGTATACCCATCCTCCCTTGAGAATCTACGCACAGAAAGCATGTGGCATACCCCGTGCGTATTCGCCTCTTTCAGAAGAAGGGTAAGCAAGACCAGCCGCCTTGAGTAGTGGGAAAATTAAAGTAGATATTCAACCAATAATAATCATCAAGCATCCAACAATCACATCCATCTCTTTGAATCATCTCTAGTATCCTCCCCGACACCCGCATGCATAAACTGATGCATCTCGCCTCTCTAGGCATCAACTGGTGCCACAACCAATAGGCCTCCATGCCCCCACATGTCACCACAGCCATCCAGAATCACATCACTACACAAGCAGTAGGAAAAAAACATCATGTCAATTGGGATCTTGTACCATAAACAATCAAGAGGGTAACTCAGAACCCTACAAGAAAATATCATTTATGAAACCACCAGTCTTTTAATCCATCTTAGATTAACTGATTAATTTTTTTTTGTTTCCAAATTCCAGAAACCTAATTATTAAGCTATCAAAAATAATTAAACATGCTTACTACACACATTTTATTAACATCAAATTTCAACAAGAAGAACTAGATTCATTTAGATGACTCTTTATCTTTAGCCAAACAATTATCGATTAATTCCCGCTTTACGTCTTTACCAATTTACATCAAGAACTGAATTCTAAAAACAAAAATCATATATATCACACTATTTAGAAAAACAAGAGGCAATGACATACGATCGATAACAATTTCATTATCTGGTTCAAATATTTATTTGGTCAATTCCATTATAATCTAGTGGGATAAAACATGCTAATAATATAGCTACACGTAAAATAAGGGATATGCAATGAATCACCTACCTCAAAGGGTTCTTGACATTATTTATATGAAAATAGTCCACACAAAAGATCATGATCGCCTCCTCTCACGACAACTTATTTCGATGAAGGATCGAACATTTCCGCTTGCACCAAAGCAGTGGGTGCACAAACAGCAGGAAGAAAATGGGGGAAACCAATCCACGGGGAAAAGTTTGATATCTCAATTCCAACAAGAAGGAAAGGATCGATCATCTCACACAAGAGAACAAGGATGAATAACAAGGGGGAATATATCTTGTCCCTTTGGAAGATTTAACGGAGTGACGATTTAAGATACGCTTGATTTCCCATTAAAATAGGATCACATTAAACCACATAGTTTTACCATGTAAAAACATCCCGAGCCTTGTGAATAATTAATATGGGGTTATGGCCTTTAATCAGCCTTAGAGTCCTTAAAATGGGTCTTTAAATGCATTTTACACCAATGTAAGCATTAAAGGGGCGAAACTGTAGGAAGTTGGAAAAACTATTCACAAACTTGAAATTTGGAAAAGAAAAACACTGTTCATGAACCTCACTGTTTTGGAAACACCGTTCATGAACGTCAATGTTCTGGAAACACTTCTCGTGAACCTCACCGTTCTAGAAACACTGTTTATGAACCTCACCTTTGGAACTCACCATTCTGGAAACACTGTTCATGAACATCACCGTTGGAACGTCACCATTCTGGAAACATTGTTCATAAACCTCACTGTTGAAACCTCACCATTCTGGAAACACTATTCAAAGAAATCAAAATATAGAAAAGGAATGAAGAGGTCACTGTTGGAACCTCACTGTTCTAGAAACACTATTAACAGAACTCAAAATTTGGCAAAGGAAACAAAAGGTCACTGTTGGAAGGTCACCATTGGAACCTCCCCATTGGATTATTTGCTTAAGGTTACCGATGCACTGTTCACAACTGTCTAATGTTGGAACTGTTTACTGAAATGGAAATTTGGCAATGCATTGGGTATAAATCACCTTGACCTCCCAAAACACCTCAAACACCCTATTTTTACAAAGGAATAGATGAGGGAGGTCTGGGCCATTACAATATGTTGGGAAACACGAAAAAACAATGAATTCACAAACAATAGAAAAGAAAACGTGCTGAGAAAACAAAATTTTTTCCTCCAAATAAAAGCAGATGCACAATGACCGAAATAATATGTGTGTAGAAAATAAAAGTTGACACCGAAAATTTTTATTGTGGAAAATTAAAAGGGAAGTACCATGGGACCTATTCTAGAAAGAGGAATCCACTAAAATAAAGAAGTACATGAAAGAGACTCCCCAAAAAAGGAAGGGATCTCAAAATTAATACACTCCGATGCAAAGGAATAATGATCATCGATGAAAGACATCACCAAATTGGCAATGCTATTGATATTGTGGATGTCCTATAAAAGGCTTGTCACTAACTCCTTTTATAAAAAAACTATCCACGTGAAGATGTGTTGCCATGTCAAAAACACGTCTCTGTGTGACTTAATTCACACGGTCTAGTCCCACATTAAAAATACCTCATTAATAGAGAAACCACATGGTCACCGTTTGAGGAGTTGCCTAATAGTTGAGATCCATTTAACTAGTTTTCTTATTTTTCCTCTCGACTTGTGTAATGTTTCTTTAGATAATATTTTAATATAAGTCCTACTGTTCTTTAATATATATATATATATAAACAAGTTTACATAATTTTATATATAAATTTAATTGTATAAATAAACATTTAAATTTATTTTAATATATTTTGTTATATATATATATTATATGTAAACTAATATTAATTATTCATTTTATTTAAAATAAAAAATTTTCCATTTTATTTACTATATGAAATAATATGAATATGTATATACCTACAAAAATGTATATACATGTGTTTGAGTAATCATGCTCAGAAAATTTATATCAAAAGTAAATTTAAATAATTATATTAATGATTTTTGATTGATTTGAAAAAATGATGAATGGTTTTATTAAATTGTTGTTAATTTACATTTGAAGAGTTAATATCCCAAAAAATAGATGAAATTGTTACATTTAATAGTTTGATTTTGTTTATGATTTTTTGGTCGAAAATGTATCAAGTGGCCAACACGTGGATAGTCCTCAACCCTGAAAAAAAGTCACGAAGTATTCTCGTGTGTCAATAGAGGAGAGCCATATTGGGAAGGGAATAAGCGAAAAATCCCACACATAGAGCATGGGGAGGGAATAGAAGACCACTTCAACATGCAATCCTCCATAACATGTCACTGTGAAGTGTTGCGGGGACAAGAAACTAAGAAGTTCTAGAATTTACATGGGTTTTGTGCTACTATAAATATTTACCACCGACATCCTCAACAGTCACCTTCTATCGCTTATTGCGACAATTCTCTCAGAGTACCAAGTATATATCTACTACCACGTAGCACCTTTCTACAGCCACAATCACCATTACCGCCATCTAAAAGGTTCAACGAGTGCATGGATCATCCTTGCAGCACCAGATCCTCTAAAACTCCATACTCTACATCGATGGGGCTCGATCAGACCATTGTGAAGACCTGATAATGATGATAATGGAAACCGCCACTTAAACCACCATAAAAAATGATATGAAATCAAAAAACCGTGAACTCCATGTTGATATTCCATAGACGAAATGAATGCATGAATATGGCAGAGATGAAATGAGAAACTACCAATCCCTATGAGTGGTTGGAGTAAGAATTCCAAAACCTAAAACATTAGAAGCATTCATACACAAAGGGGGAATAAAACATGAGATGGTAATTATTACATAGGATGTAATAGTTATGAGTTTAATATGCATATGATTTATATTGAATTGGTGGAACCTTAAAAGAAATCCCCACAAATACTACATGTGAGATTACTTCCAAAGAGACACCTTTCAAGACCTCGATCATCCTACTAGGTAGGTCATGCTACAGTTGGGTGTCTCGGAGTTCTATTTTGTAGGTCAAGAAAGTAATGAGTGACACTCGATTATTCCATGGGTGGGATATGCTAAAGTTGAGTTTCATTGTTAGATATGCAATATATATATATATATTATAAAATATAATATATAAAGGGAATACTTAATTACATGAATTTGATTCATGTAATTCATATATTAAGTTCATGCGATAATATATATATACGTATGTCTGTGTGTGTGTTTGTGTGTTTGTGTGATATACATTTATTTCTCCCAAATGGTTTAATTACCGGTTATAATCCACTATGAAATGATTAATTTGCTTGACCGATCATTTAATTGGACTCAATTAAATATCCAAATAAATGTATATGGATACATTAATATGGCCAAAATGCATTCATTTAATGAAATGTGACATGGATGGATATATAAAGGTATGTGATCCCTCATGTAAATATAAACAGCTGCAAGCTGGCCTCTCATTTCTCTCTTCTTCTCACAATGTTGTTTATCATCTCTGACAAAGGCTCTAAACCCCTTCAACATTTGGGTATTTGTAGGATACAATCACGAATCCAATGGTCAATGTACCCCCTAGGAGGATGGGTTATTTTGTTTATTGCTGCCTGATCTTCATCAAGCATTCTACTTCACTAAGAATGAATAATACTACAGTCATTGATGATTTCCAGGTATACTATTTATAGAGTTTATTTACGTGTTGATTCTCAAAGATAGATCTTCATGTGTTTGGGTTGTCTTCTGATGAACACGGTCATGTGATGACCAAACAAAATCGAAATTATAGTATCATAAGAGAAGGATTATTTAACAAATCCACATGTTTATTAATTTATGAAAAATAAGTTTTAATGGTAAAACAAGATAATTCTTATATTGGGAAATTAATTTGAAATGTTCATATATATTACTCTTGTTTATATGAAAACAAATTACATATATATTTTAATGAAGATGATTCAATTTTGAATTGAAAATGTTATTTATAAATAGTTTATAAATAATGAAAAAGGTATCACAAAATATTTATATATAAATTTATAAAAGAGTTTTATAGATTAATTAACTATAAAATGTTTATGGTTAATTAATAAATATTTTTTTATAAAATTACATTATGAAAAAAAATTGCATGATTTATGATATAGAAATAAATGGTTTATTTAGAAGTCATAAAATATAATTTATAATGAGTTTATAAATTCCATCATATATATATATATATATGATATTTTGATTATATAAAAACGTTTATATAATAGATATTGAATTATAAAATGTTTATAATTCCTGAAATATCATATAAATTACTTTTAGTATGAATTGTGAAGTGACCATATTGATAAGAATAATAAATGTTTATATTCTTGCTAATTTATAAAATGTTTATAATTACCATGTATTTATGAATAGTTCATAAATGTCTAATATTTTAGAAAATAAAAAAACTTTTCATTTATGAAATTTCTTGAATATTCATGTTTAGTTCACAATTAATTAATTTGAAATTGTTAAAATTAAAGGGGCTTTATTTGGATATTAGTTTATCCTCATCAAAAGGTGTTTAGATAATTGATATGATCAATGTTTAAATAATAATTAAGTATATGATATTAAGATTATATAAACGGTTTACATAATAGAAATTTAATTACAAATAGTTTATAATTCATATAATATTATATATTTAAAAAAGAAATGTATTATTATGAAAAATGTGAAATAATTCATAATGGAAAGAATATAGAGAGTTTATATTAAAAATTATGGAATTTCCCTAATGTTAAAGGTGAAATTATAAAAGAGTTTATATTTAGATTTTATTTATGAAATTGTTCATAATTGTCTATCTCATGATTAAATATTTGAATTGTTCATTTTTTTAGATGTTATTATTTTTCTTGTTTATATTAATAAATAATTTATATTATGAATAACCTTATTCAAAAATTTATATGATGAATTCCTTCGAAGATATAGCCTTTCATATCATGCTAGGTTTGATATAATAAAATTTAGTTTCCATCTACCTTGAACTAAGTATGTAATTTTATTTATGATATTGAGAGATGTTTTGGGGAATAGTTTATGAATATTAGGTGTTAGAGTTTTCATGAATTTAATTCTCTCAAGATTAATTTATCCAGAGGTAGAGGGACTTGGGGTCTGACTGCGTACTTTCCTGGAGGATCACCTTGGTTAGGAAAGTGAACAGGGTTAGCTACCTATTTCTCTGTGCTTACTCATGTGACGTTTTCCAATCTCATACAACTATATTCCTTTACATTAAGTGTTCATGTACCTTATTCATATGATGAGTATGTATATTTATGAATATAATGAACTTCTATTTTTGTGTGATTAACACAAGCTTGGGGGTTGTGTAAAGTGTTACACAATAATGTTGTGTGATCAAAATAATTTTTCTGGAGTAGAGATTCCAAAACTAAATCACTAAAATAATGCATAAAAAGAAAGGGAATAAGACATGAGAACATAATGGTTAAATATGATGTAGTAGTTATGAATTTAATCTGAATATGATGTTTAATAAATTGGTGATACCTTAAAAGGAAAAACCCTAGAAATACTAAGCGTTAGATTCATTCCAAAGAGACACTTTTCAAGACCTCAATCATCTAAATGGGTAGGTCATTCTAAAGCTAAGTGAATTTATGTTATATTATGTAAGGAAAAAAATTAATGCACGCCTTTGCATTATGTTGTCTGTGGGTCATTCTAAAGGTGGGTTCCCTTGGATCATTCTTTGTTAGCATGTTTTTTGGCATTTTATTTCAATTACACTAGCTGGGAGACCCTAATATGATTAGGTTACTAGAGTAACAGAGTTACATAAATCCATAGAGGAATTTGGATAAAGGGTTATCCACTAAACTATATAAGATTAACAACTATAGTGATTGGGATGATGACCAACCTAAATATCTATGTAATGGAAAATTGCTAAATCGACATTGAGTTTAGTGAAATATGGATATTGGATCACTAAATGGGTATGATGTTTGGAGTCATCAATTTTAGTGAAAAAACTATCATTAAAATCCCTCAATGTAAAGATAAAAGACATGATATGAATCTTATTAAATGTTATATAGTAGATAAATGCATCGTCATCATCAAACTAAACTTTATATTAATCCATGAAATAAGGATCTTTAAGTAAGAAACTCATAACACTTATAGCTTAAGAAAATTTCTTGAGAAAGAGAGATATTATATGTGTCCAAACAATTCATTCCCAAGTAACTATGTTTTGAATTTCTTAAATAACTTGATTTAGTTTCTTATGTAATCATGAAATAATTCATTTATGGGTTCAAAGGAATTTAATTCATAGTTGACCTAAGGAATTATATTCCCCTACACTCAATATTATTTGGTATGACCATGATATTAAATAAAATAGAATATATTGGGAATGAACGAAGAATTCATAAAATATATTTTTTGGTTATGGAATTCCTATTATTTTCTTCTACAGAAATGTTCTTGATAATGTGAATGAATTCAAGAAACATTTTCCTAATATTCTAAAAGTGTTGGGAAGAGATGAACTGGGAATATGATGTTTGGATTCTAGTACTATATAGATAGTATAATTGGGTAAAAGTTCAAAACAGACAAAAAAAGTTAGTTGAAAAGTTCAGCAATGTTTATTCAAGAATAATATCTAGGTCATTGAAATAGAGGGATTTTTTGAAGGAATAGTTATAAATCAATATGATGGGATTATCAAAAATATACTTGAACAATGATTGGAAGTCCATTGAATACTCATGATAGGTATCAATGATATATAAATTATTTATTCGATTTTGAACGGGTTTTGATACCGAGTATATGTTTTAAATGTGTTGTAAATATACAGTAGTTTAAAATAAAAGGAATAATTGATTGAGCTTGTATATGGAATTAAATTTATAAAGTAAATAGTTACTATATGGAGAATTCTAATTTAATGGAATGTATCAAACTTCGATGAATCTAAATAGCAGATGTGTATCTTCATCTCACTCCACTTATAGGATAAGTGAGTATGTTCAATAAAAAATAGTTTTTATTAGATGATTAAATGTATTCACATGGTTTATTATTCATTAATTTATATAAATTTTTTTTGAGAAAAAGATTTTGATAAAAGTGTTTATCTAGGATAAAATTTTTATCCAAATATTTGTTGAAAAATATGGCATTGTGTTCTTTCTACTCATTGGTGGGATATTTTAATAAAGTCTTCTTTCTGGAAAATATTTTTATAAACACATAAAATTCCTTAAATGATATGGAAACAATAATTTATTATCTTAATTGTAATGCCCCGACCCCAGTTACCCAGAGTCGGTGCATTAATTACATAACATTGGCCTGATCACAAGAAAGATCAAATCTCGAAAGACTGATTGGTTTAGTAGCCTTGGAAACACTAGATATATTCATAAGTCTTACATTACATCATAAAATTAAAAACAACTACAACAACAAATTGTTTCCATAATCCACACTCATAACCCCACATAATATCCCTGCAGGTCATTCATAATTTACTTCTTCACTTCCTGGGAAAAATAAAACATAGAAAAGGGGTGAGCTCAAATGCCCAGTAAGGATAACAATATAGCGGAAACTTTCATAAATAATAATAAACATTTAAGGCAATGTATAACTAAAACAAAAGCCTTTCAAAATTTAACTTTCAACATAGTATGGCATAAATAAAATGAAATAATGCCATTTACATATTCACATGGATATTCTACTAATCTAATAATCACATGCAAAAATCAAAAACCACTTTCATAATGTTGGAATGCATAATGCTAAACTTTAATTTCTTTTCAAGGCCTCGTCCCAAGACCTTGGGGCTAATTATAACTGGAACCCAACCTAGAGTGCCTCAAATAACCGGACACCAACCCAGAGTGCCTCTAATAACCGGACACCAACCCGGAGTGCCTCTAATAACCGGAGACCAAACCGGAGGGCTTACTTTTACCAGTCCCTAACCTGGAGGGCTTACTTTTACCAGTCCCCAACCTGGAGGGCTTACTTTAACCAGTCCCCAACCTGGAACATACTTGTCCAACATATTCATATGAAGTAAAGGTTGAAATATAACATAAACATTCTTATTGGAACTAGCATACGAAATGTAAATAATTTCACCATATACTATGAATGGTATAAAAATAGCACATCCACAGTCAAACATATCACAAAACCTTCAATAAAATATAGAAGTTTTGTATCATAATAAATCAACTTCAAATAATCTTAAAATCCATCAAAGGTGGTTGACATAGATGAAATCAATATTCTTTTTAAAGAAATATCTCCTTTTAATTTGAAATCATTTAAGATCCATATAAAATAAAACATTTTCTTTGAAAATATTCTTATAATCTTGTAAGGGAAGCTTTGACGATTTTATAACGGCAGAAAATAACCGCACCCGCCGTATAAGTTAAAAAAACATTCTTATCTTAATTCTGTCGAAAAGGTTAAAAAGCACCTTGTTTGGAAAACGACGGAATGATTCCTCTTATAAAAAGTCAAAAAAGGGTATAAATGACTTTAACCCATATTCTTGTAAAAATGTTTTGAAATACATTTTGAAGAAACATGGATGTGGATGATAACGAGATCCCAGTAGATTATTACGTATAAACAACCTCGGATAATGAAGAGATTGTGAAATAAGCCTTACCAATTTGGTAACTTATGAAACATACAACCCATGAAAGAGGTATCATACAATGATTATGTAAATACACATAAATTAGAGTGTATTACAAAAATAATATAATTATGGGTAGTACATACACCACACAAAAGGTGATGGTGGCAATATGACATGAATCTCACGGGAATAAGGAGTGAGATGAAAACCCCTTACCACGTTAATCAACTGAGTCGTATGGCCAAAATTTAATAACCACCAAATGATTTATAGAATAACATGAATATAAAGAGAGTCATGATAATATATATCAAATGGAAGTACACAATACACCACTTTCAATAATTTAGTGGCGAACAATAGAAATCTCACGGAATTGAATGTGAGATAAGAAAATCCCTTACCTTGTACTTTTCCTTGGTTGGGGTAGGTTAACCTCCTGTATAATGGTGAAATAATTGTTATTAAATTATAAAAGAATCATATACATTAATATGATATCATATATGATCTTTTAATATTGATTTGATAATAATATCTTAGTATTATCGTTGTTTCGGATGTTAACTTACTTGTTTTATTTTATATGTTTTGTTACGTAAGCCATGTTTGTAATGGTTAGATTGTATATTATTCATATCCATAATGATATCAAGTCCTTAAACATCATTTTTAAATCATCAAATGATAATTATACTTGAATGGATACGATGGAGAATGAATCTTATCGCGTTCGTGGAGACGGTAGTCCGTACGTACGCACGAGCGACAATATCATTATTTTGATATTAAAATAATATATAATTGGTTATTATATCATATATAGAGAATAATTATCATGTTATATTTATTATTTACATGAGTTGCACATCATTATTATACCCATCCAAATAATAATATATTGAATAACAATTACACCACGACGTGGAGACGGTAAGCCGTACGTACGCACGTATGGTGACATGTTATTCAAAGGGTGGATAGAATACTGAATATGGTTGTACCATATTTATAATAACATCACAGTATATAAATGATACTGGAGTTATTATTTTAGAATTGTAACAACAAAGGAAGAAGAAGTGGAAGAAGAAATGAACTTGGAAAAGGGGTGGTGAAAACATTACCACTTCTTCGGGTTCTTCCTTTTGATTTGATCAAAAGGGCTCCTTAGGTTGGCTTTATGATCAAACTAAGGACTATAGGTTGTAGTGAGGGAAGTTGGGAGAGTATTTGGGCAGGGTTTGGACGAGCCAAGTGGCTTGAGAGGTGTGAGGAATGAGTAGAAGTGGTCTCCTTTTATAAGAGAGAGGAGGGGCTCTTTAGGAAAGAGTGACAATATTACTTTATAATATAATTATATTCGGTTTATAATGGTCCAAAAATCATTGAGGTCGAAGATACGATGACTCATATTCTAAATAACATCAACCAATAAGAATTGGACAGGTTTTAGATAATATTTTAATCATTATAATCTTATTTATTTAAATGATTTATTAATGAGGTAATCACTGCATCATTATTGTGTCATTAATAATTTAAATTATTTGATGTCTAAAAATTATAAATAAAATATCATTATGTAGGAAATCTTTTTATCTTTCTAATTAATATTTATAATCAAAAATCCAACAAGTATAACCCTATGTAAAAATTGTTCTGCTAAACGATGTAAGCTTATGCCATTTTTATTTTTATTTTATCTTTATTAATATAATGTGTCCCTACCACATACAAGTGGCTCCAAGGGGTCTCCAAATCTACCCAAGGATGCCCATGGTCGGGTATGTGTCCACCAATAAGGTTAGGACACGTTTTAGGGTAATTTTGTATTATTATAATATTATTTTTTAACCCTTATTTACCGGATTTACCCTTTAACCATGGTAAATAAAATATTTACCGCAGTAATTATTCAAAATGTGTAAAAATAAAAGTTACCTATTTACACAATTTGAACATCCTGATTCCAAATATGGAATCCATTTTCCTAAATTCAAAACACAGAAGTGGCATAAATTAATTTAAAATTAATTCCCGCTGTGAAAACAAAAAGCGTGTTTTTAAGAGAAAATAACTATCAAAAGATTGACACTTGTTTATGTTCGGTTTAATTGTAAAATTATGTCCAATGACCAGAATTATATTAAATGGTAAAAATATATTCTAAATATACTTTAAAACCACTCAAATTCACAATTTATCACTATTAATTATTTTGATTAAAAAAGTTGTTTTTAATTAAAATTTAGTAATTTTCACTATTCATCAAAATATGAAAGTTATCCGAAAACTACCAAAATTTCACCTTAGGCTAAATTCGATATTTCGAATCCAAAAATGAAGTCCATTTTGAAATATAAAATATATATAATTTCAAAAAGTAGGTATTACTATTCATAACGGCTAGTTTGATTGGTTACGGTGTGTTAGAACTCGGTGTTGCGTACAACACACGCTAGCGTACCGTGGAAGCTTGGGATGTTTCATTTTAAATTTTTGATGTCCCCATTTAGTCAAAAAGTTTAAAATATAGTATCTAAAAAGGGTTCACTATTAAAATTTGGTAAAAGTGCAATACTGAAAATGAATTTGTTCTTACATTATGTCTAAGAAACTCATAGTATGGAATCTAAAATTATAAGGATTATATAAAGTTTAAAAATTTAGTTAAAACTATTCATAACCTCTTTTGAACAGCTTGTTTGGTAAGTCATGGTGCGATTGAACTTGGTGTTGCGTGTAGTGAAATTTATTGAATTATTTTGAAGAAATAACACACTATAAAATCTTGGGGTGTTACATTCTCCCCTCCTTCAATAAATTGTGTCCTCGCAATTTGAAATTGTTCTTCGAAAATAAAAGGTTGAAAATAGAAAATATCTTTGTGGGAAAACCCACATCGGAAATTGGGTTACTAAAATTTAGTCTTAATATGAGGAAAAGAGAAATGAAAGGGTCACCACCAAATTATGATCTCTATTAGGAGAACATTGGTGGAAATTAGAGAAATATAATTGGAGGAAAAACGTAAATATTTATAGGTAGTGATTAAGGTCATCAATCACAAACAAGTATCACATTGAGGTCCGTAAATTCATTAATCTATGATGATTTGAAATACCATCGGTTCAACAAAACATAGGGTATTAGGATAACACATTTTTGACGTTTCAAAATATCTTAGTTGAAATCCCACATCGAAAAATGAATTAACGAGGCCTCTATTTAAAATAAAGAGTGGAAAGTATGAATATTACCGAAAATAACACATACAAGGGTTCCATGTAGGAAAATATGGATATAGAGGAGAAATCTAACCATCAATTATCTGATGGAGAGTGGTAGAGAACATGGCTATGAAAAGGCCAACAATCCCAAAGCCATGAATTAGTGATGATTTAAGGTACCATCTAGGACAAAATTTTTGTTCTAAGTTCCTTTTATTAATGTTGAGGAATTTATTTATGAGATTGTCTAAGATCATAAGGAGATATACATACTTTATAATTAGAGTTTTATCCATTAATAAATTTCTACCACAAACTCATCTTTCACTCTAAAAGATAATAGAATGTAAAAATTCTATTTACACTATTCGTATAGGGTTCCAAAATAAACGAATTTATAATTCATATACAAGATCTTTTAATAAAAACTACATTATTTAATCCAGGACATCTCGTGGGCCAGTGGTAGGTGATACACCCTTGTTGCCCTTCGGTTGCGGGTTCAAGTCTCGCAGCCTTGCCGGACGCGACGGGTTGCCGCCCGACCTCCGGGTTGTCCTTTTATGGTAATCCAAAATAATCCAAACTAGAACTATCCAAAATACTTTTGTCCAAACTCACAGTCCAACATTTATAAGGAAGGTAAACATAATATACATCCTTTTTACCCCGTAATAGCATATGAATACCTTCATCTTGTATTCTTTTAATACATTGTAACATCCTGAATTACCATATTCCTTATTGATTACATTCATGCTCCCTTATTCCATATAGAATGCTGGATATACTTCATCAATCCAAAAATGTTTTAAACCCCAAAAAAATTATGGAATATACAAATCATTATTCAGTTTCAAGGTAGTCAAGAATATCCAATATAATTTATCCAAATCAATCATGTATTATTCTAAAATCACTACCTCGGTATCAGAACTATATTATGGTTTATCATTCTCTCAACCATATATTTTCCAAAAATTTATCCTGCTATTGAGTCACTTTTCTTTGTTCCACACAATCTCAAGTCCTTAATGAAATAGTACTGCAGTACAATCCTTATATACTCCATAATTATTATAACAAGTACATTGTTGATACAACACTCAATTGACATAATCAACATAAGAAATCTAATCATTCCTCTTCATTTGTGGTAGTATCATAACTTGATTATTATCCAATAGCATCATTTGCGGCATAGTCTGATGACTGGGACATAGGTTCGCGTAGTGTCCAAACTCCTTGAAAATGGAGCATTGTACATTTGAAACCATTTTCTTACCCTTGAAGTCACGTACTTTGTGCCCTTTTCCTCCACACTTATAACAAACTCCCATTCCTTTCAGGCAAGTTCCAAGGTGTTTCTTTCCACAGTTACCACATATGGGAAAATTCTTCTTTTCCCTCTTCCCTTTATCAATCTTTCTCTCTTCTATCCTTTTCTTCTCTTGCATCCCTTCAAAGCCATAGGACTCAGTAAACTCTTTACTTATCTTATCAACACATGATATTATTTCTTCATATGATGATAATACATGGGAGACTATTTCTCTTATAAATTCTAGCTTAAGACCATGAATGATATGATCCTTCCTTCTCTTTGGATCATGTGCATTTCTGGAGTTCTCATTCCTTCTACTGGGTGCCATTTCTAAACAATGGAATACACTAGATCAGTTTATGAATCAAAATACATAATCCAATACTTATAAAACACTTAACATAAATTGAACTATTTATGGATATAATCCATAATCATAAAAATGTCTCATTTTAGGATGTATATACTCATAAACCCTTCATAATGGTTTGTAAAGAAAATGAGAATTATCCTAAGCATATCCCCCGGGAGTGTCGTAACCAAGAGTGCAGCAAGGCTCGTTGTCGTGCACCAGTTCCCGTTCGAGTCTAGCTCAAAGCGGTGTTTTCGGGTTTTACCCCTAGGTACATCTGTGCCAGAGCCGCCTCTACCTGCTCGTATCCAGATAGGGATGTATTGCTCGGAAAACTCAAAAAATCTCTACAATACCAAAATTCTAGGAAGTTCTTCTATACTAATCCTCAAAGTTCATCTTAGGTGTACGTGATCTAATCAGAGTTTATCTAAATCTAGATTCCAAGGTTTGTACTAAACTTCCTCTGATACCAACTGTAACGCCCTGACCCCAGTTACCCAGAGTCGGTGCATTAATTACATAACATTGGCATGATCACAAGAAAGATCAAATCTCGAAAGACCGATTGGTTTAGTAGCCTTGGAAACACTAGATATATTCATAAGTCTTACATTACATCATAAAATTAAAAACAACTACAACAACATATTGTCTCCATAATCCACACTCATAACCCCACATAATATCCCTGCAGGTCATTCATAATTTACTTCTTCACTTCCTGGGAAAAATAAAACATAGAAAAGGGGTGAGCTCAAATGCCCAGTAAGGATAACAATATAGCGGAAACTTTCATAAATAAGAATAAACATTTAAGGCAATGTATAACTAAAATAAAAGCCTTTCAAACTTGAACTTTCAACATAGTATGGCATAAATAAAATGAAATAATGCCATTTACTTATTCACATGGATATTCTACTAATAAAATAATCACATGCAAAAATCAAAAACCACTTTCATAATGTTGGAATGCATAATGCTAAACTTTAATTTCTTTTCAAGGCCTCGTCCCAAGACCTGGGGGCTAACTGTAACCGGAACCCAACCCGGAGTGCCTCTAATAACCGGACACCAACCCGGAGTGCCTCCAATAACCGGACACCAACCCGGAGTGCCTCTAATAACCGGAGACCAAACCGGAGGGCTTACTTTTACCAGTCCCTAACCTGGAGGGCTTACTTTTACCAGTCCCCAACCTGGAGGGCTTACTTTAACCAGTCCCCAACCCATACTTTTCCAACACATTCATATGAAGTAAGGTTGAAATATAACATAAACATTCTTATTGGAACTAGCATACGAAATGTAAATAATTTTACCATATACTATGAATGGTATAAAAATAGCACATCCACAGTCAAACATATCACAAAACCTTCAATACAATATAGAAGTTTTGTATCATAATAAATCAACTTCAAATAATCTTAAAATCCATCAATGGTTGTTGACATAGATGAAATCAATATTCTTTTTAAAGAAATATATCCTTTTAATTTGAAATCATTTAAGATCCATATAAAATAAAACATTTTCTTTGAAAATATTCTTATAAGCTTGTAAGGGAAGCTTTGACGATTTTATAACGGCGGAAAATAACCGCACCCGCCGTATAAGTTAAAAAAAACATTCTTATCTTAATTCTGTCGAAAAGGTTAAAAAGCACCTTGTTTGGAAAACGACGGAAAGATTCCTCTTATAAATAGTCAAAAAAGGGTATAAATGACTTTAACCCATATTCTTGTAAAAATGTTTTGAAATACATTTTGAAGAAACATGGATGTGGATGATAACGAGATCCCAGTAGATTATTATGTATAAACAACCTCGGATAATGAAGAGATTGTGAAATAACCTTTACCAATTTGGTAACTTATGAAACATACAACCCATGAAAGAAGTATCATACAATGAATATGTAAATACACATAAATTAGAGTGTATTACACAAAGAATATAATTATGGGTAGTACATACACCACACAAAAGGTGATGGTGGCAATATGACATGAATCTCACGGGAATAAGGAGTGAGATGAAAACCCCTTACCACGTTAATCAACTGAGTCGTATGGCCAAAATTTAATAACCACCATATGATTTACAGAATAACATGAATATAAAGAGAGTCATGATAATATATATCAAATGGAAGTACACAATACACCACTTTCAATAATTTAGTGGCGAACAATGGAAATCTCACAGAATTGAATGTGAGATAAGAAAATACCTTACCTTGTACTTTTCCTTGGTTGGGGTAGGTTAAACTCCTGTATAATGGTGAAATAATTGTTATTAAATTATAAAAGAATCATATACATTAATATGATATCATATATGATCTTTTAATATTGATTTGATAATAATATCTTAGTATTATCGTTGTTTCGGATGTTAACTTACTAGTTTTATTTTATATGTTTTGTTACGTAAGCCATTTGTGTAATGGATAGGTTGTATATTATTCATATCCAGAATGATATAAAGTCCTTAAAAATCATTTTAAATCATCAAATGATAATTATACTTGAATGGATACGATGGAGAATGAATCTTATCGCGTTCGTGGAGACGGTAGTCCGTACGTACGCACGAGCGACAATATCATTATTTTGATATTAAAATAATATATAATTGGTTAGTATATCATATATAAAGAATCATTATCATGTTATATTTATTATTTACATGAGTTGCACATCATTATTATACCCATCCAAATAATAATATATTGAATAACAATTACACCACGATGTGGAGACGGTAAGCCGTACGTACGCACGTATGGTGACATGTTATTCAAAGGGTGGATAGAATACTAAATATGGTTGTACCATATTTATAATAACATCACAGTATATAAATTATACTGGATTTATTATTTTAGAATGGTAACAACAAAGGAAGAAGAAGTGGAAGAAGAAATGAACTTGGAAAAGGGGTGGTGAAAACATTACCTCTTCTTTGGGTTCTTCCTTTTGATTTGATCAAAAGGGCTCCTTAGGATGGCTTTATGATCAAACTAAGGCCTCTAGGTTGTATTGAGGGAAGTTGGGAGATTATTTGGGCAGGTTTTGGTCGAGACAAGTGGCTTGAGAGGTGTAAGGAATGAGTAGAAGTGGTCTCCTTTTATAAGGGAGAGGAGGGGCTCTTTAGGAAAGAGTGAAAGTATTACTTTATAATATAATTATATTCGGTTTATAATGGTCCAAAAATCATTGAGGTCGAAGATAAGATGACTCATATTCTAAATAACATCAACCAATAAGAATTGGACAGGTTTTAGATAATATGTTAATCATTATAATATTATTTATTTAAATAATTTATTAATGAGGTAAACATTGAATCATTATTGTGTCATTAATAATTTAAATTATTTGATGTCTAAAAATTATAAATAAAATATAATTATGTAGGAAATATTTTTAGCTTTCTAATGAATATTTATAATCGAATATCCAACATGTATAACTCTATGTAAAAATTGTTCTTCTAAAAGATGTAAGCTTATGCCATTTTTATTTTTATTTTAACTTTATTAATAAAATGTGTCCCTACCACATACAAGTGGCTCCAAGGGGTCCCCAAATCGACCCAAGGATGCCCAGGGTCGGGTATGTGTCCACCAATAAGGTTAGGACACGTTTTAGGGTAATTTTTTATTATTATAATATTATTTTTTAACCCTTATTTACCGGATTTACCCTTTAACCATGGTAAATAAAATATTTACCGCAGTAATTATTCAAAATGTGTAAAAATAAAAGTTACCTATTTACACAATTTGAACATCTTGATTCCAAATATGGAATCCATTTTCCTAAATTCAAAACACAGAAGTGGCAGAAATTAATTTAAAATTAATTTCCACTGTCAAAACAAAAAGCGTGGTTTTAAGAGATAATAACTATCAAAAGATTGACACTTGTTTATGTTCGGTTTAATTGTAAAATTATGTCCAATGACCAAAATTATATTAAATGGTAAAAATATATTCTAAATATACTTTAAAACCACTCAAATTCACAATTTATCACTATTAATTATTTTGATTAAAAAAGTTGTTTTTAATTAAAATTTAGTAATTTTCACTATTCATCAAAATATGAAAGTTATCCGAAAACTACCAAAATTTCACCTTAGGCTAAATTCTATATTTCGAATCCAAAAATGAAGTCCATTTTGAAATATAAAATATATATAATTTCAAAAAGTAGGTATTACTATTCATAACGGCTAGTTTGATTGGTTACGGTGTGTTAGAACTCGGTGTTGCGTACAACACACGCTAGCGTACCGTGGAAGCTTGGGATGTTTCATTTTAAATTTTTGATGTCCCCATTTAGTCAAAAAGTTTAAAATATAGTATCTAAAAAGGGTTCACTATTAAAATTTGGTAAAAGTGCAATACTGAAAATGAATTTGTTCTTACATTATGTCTAAGAAACTCATAGTATGGATTCTAAAATTATAAGGATTATATAAAGTTTAAAAAATTAGTTAACACTATTCATAACCTCTTTTGAACAGATTGGTTGGTATGTCATGGTGCGATTGAACTTGGTGTTGCGTGTAGTGAAAGTTGTTGAATTATTTTGAAGAAATAACACACTATAAAATCTTGGGGTGTTATATTAATATTCCTTCTAAAAGGAAATAAATTTTATTTCCTAAAACAAATAGTAGTTTATGTTTTCTTAGAAAGATTTTCTTAAAAGAATATAGTATCTAAGAAGCTAGTGGGAATATGTTTGAACTTAGAGAACATGAAAATTAAAAAATAAAAGATTACACCACATTTAGTTTAAGTGATTATTTTAATTATATTCTAATGAAATTGGATATTTGAAAATAAAGAAAAATTTAAATTGTTACATTTAGTTACTGTGAGAAAGTGAATATTACTATTAACTGGAAGATTATACCAGTATAAGATTATAGTTATTCTTCATTGAATGTACTAAAGAGTTTGAGATATATGAAAATAAAAAATGTAATCAATTTCATTTAGATACCATAATAAGTGAACATAAATATTCCATAAAGGATTATACTATATAATACTTAAATTATTACACATTATATCACAAAATACTTTCAGGTATAAAGTTAAAAATATATAAAAAGTTATATTGGTTACCATAAAAAAGTTGATATCACTGTATCCTAAAAGTGTTTAAGATGTTTGGTAAAGTGATAAAGTAAACAATTACATTATTTATAAAAGATTTTAAGGAAAAATTTTTATGGAAAGGGTTACTAGGAAGATGACAGTGTAGTTAGATATAGTTGAATATATAGAATGAAATATAACATTATAACATTTTATGTTATGAAGTTAGGATGTTTCAATTAAAGTTAAAAGCGTTGAAATTAGGGAGTATAATTCCAAAATCTCACCATTAGTAAAAATATCTTACTTCATAACTATTTCCTACTAAGAGGTTAGTTGGATTACTTTATCAGATGGTCACATAAGGATGGGACATGGATTACATTTGGATGTAATATTTAAAATTTATTACTGCGGCAACTGAATGAGGATCATGTTATATCTCTATGTGTTCAAAACATAAGATATTTGTTTTAATGGTTGTTAATATATCATGTTATTATAATAAAAGAAATATCCATTTGTCATTCATTCATGTGTTCTTCAATTTAATTTACATGGATGGTCGAATAATAGATATCCCTTAAATGTAAAAACTTCGAGTTGTCCCAAACTGATGGTCATCATGGTGTTTAATATGATATGATGAAATGTAATGTTTAGAATGAATATATTCTTATTTCTGTTTTAAAGGGTTGTATATGATATATTTAAGAATATATTCTTGATGTAACAAGTATATACTTTTTACTTTGAATAATTCCCTAAATTATATCTCATGGAATGTCATACAATCCTAGATATACTTAGGGGTGTACGCATGTTATCAATCCTTATTACCTGTGGTTGTTGAGAGACTTATCATGAGAACATTCATACATTTATTCCCTACTTATGAAAGTCACCATATGAACTTAGATAATTAGGGGTGGTTGGGTATTTTTTTGATCATGTCCTTAGTTGGAATGAAACCAATAAGGGATTTGTCCTCTTGTATGCCATGGAATGGATTGTATCCCATGATTGAATTAGTATGAGGAAATTCTTGGCCATTCCTATTTGTTTTGAATATAATGTTATCATTTACGTGGATAAGTGAAATTTGATATGATTATCAGATAGATGAATAAAATGTCATATATTCATCCACTTGGTCAGTCATTTTCATAGAATAATGAAAATGACGAGAGGCCTTTACTATGTTGTCATGTTCCATATCTAGTGGTCACTTGATGTCATGGACAAATGGTTTATATAAGATAAATATGGTTTATATGATTCATATTGTGTTGGGAAAGTTCATATAGAGATAATAATAATTTTGATGGAGATCACACCCAACCCCTTAGTAGCCTGAATAGCACTGATTCATTTCTAGGGGTCGTTCTTTTCTTACATTTATAAAATAGATATTTCATAGTTGTTGTCAATGATTATTAGGTCCAAAGGCTCAAAAAATGATACCCTTGGATAAGGTTACTATTTTGGAAAAATAATTTTTCAAAATGAATATACATTGATGAAAACTATATCCAAAAGAGTTTGGATGGATTCACAACGAGGTGTGATATTACGCATAAATTGCTAATGAGATTTTAGCTCAAGTGGGACATTGTTAGCTATTCAAAAAAATATATACAATATATGATATTATATATATATATAATGTTTATATTTAATTACATGTATTTGATTCATGTAATGAATGAATTAAATAAATGCGATGATATATATATATATATATTTATATATTTCATATATATTTATTTCTCCCAAATGGTTTATTTAACAGTTACAATTCATTATAAACATATTAATTGGATTGACCACTCACTGAATATGATTAAATGAATTATATGAATAAATGTATATGAATAAATTTATATGGATACAATAACATGGCCGAAATGTTTTCATTTAAGGAAATGCTTAATGGATAGATATATAAAGGGATGTGATCCCTCCTGTAAATATAATCAATTATGAGTAAGCCTCTCATTTATCTATTCTTCCGACACTAATTTTCATCATCTAATATGACGGTGTTAGATCCCCTTCAGCATTTGAGTATTCTCATGATATTATCACTAATCCATTAGTTGGTTTACCCCCCTTGGAGGTAGGGTGATTTATTTCATTGTTAGGTGATCTTCATCAACCATTATCCTTCACTGAGAAAGAAGAAAACTAACTCCATTAATGATATCTAGGTACACTATTTATACCATTTATTTTCATGATGATTCTCAAATATATATCTGTATATGTTTGGGTTGTATTCCATTGCACATGGTCATGTGATGTTCATACAAAACCCAAAAAAAACTAACATGAAAAAAAAGAGATGAATTCAAAAAATCATGAACCCAATGTTGATATCCCATGGTCAACATGAATTCTTGAATAAGGAAGAGATAAAATGAGAAACTACAAATCAATATAAGTGGTAATGATCATGTTGTTCATACATTAATTAGGAAGAAAACACAAGGGTTCACTCCATCCTTTTTGAGGCATACTAAGGGAATCATTGGAAGAATAATTAGAAACATGAATGAATTTCCTTGTAGTAAACTTTGGAAGCCCATGATCAAAGAACTCACTAAAATAAAATTTTATACCACATTGAAGCTCGAACAGGGGAAAAGGTTTTCTTGGGGAACCTCATCCATTTCACATGTGATCTAGGTTTTAAAAACAGAATATACGTTGGTCAGGATACCTCATTCCATGAACATGGGATCCAAGGATAATGATGAGTCAAATGCCACATGGGAAAATGAATTTATCTAAAATTGTGGATGATATTGAATTAAATATTGATATGGACATGGGTGATGATAAGGAAATATGGGAAATTCAAATCTATGTTATCTCTATCATGTATAATTAAAGGATCATTTGATCATGATATTTACATTGAATTAAAAGTGGAAAGATTTAACAACTCAATGAGAAACATATTTTGGAATTTGAAGAGGATATTTTGAGATTCAAAGACTAGATCAATGAGGATTTTATGCCTATAAATAAAGTGGATCCATGTAGTTGAAGGTGGATCAACAACTTTACTAATAAATTAAGATGAAGCTATAGTTTTATTTTATACTATAGTTTTTTGTTTTAATGGTTTTTCATGAAACCTCATGTGGATATTCAAATAAAGCGTTATTATATTATATATATATATCTCTCTATTATATTATCCACTCTGAACTCTTATACTGAAGATTATGATTAAGTGTCCTGAGGAATATTCCAAGGGAGTAATACAATATTGAATGCAAGCCAGTGATTTATATTCTCTTTATGATAATACAAGGTTAATTTCTGGTTTATTTAATCCTCATTGTAGTCATCTAAAGCTTATCTTCATATTCTAAAACCATTCTCCATCGATTGAGGGGGTGGATGCATGATATGCTTGGTGATTGTTGTGTGCACTATACATTAAAAGCTGGGGTAGAAGGTTTTCACACATATTACATAGTGTGTTAATTATGTATATATAAATCAAGAGTATGAAGGTTCTACATAGATGTATCTCTTGGGAGAATTTTCTTTCTAATTTATCATCATTCATTCTGTTTTCCATGTACTTTTAATGTTACTTTTAGTTTTTAATTTTATTATCCTTCCCACCATTTTAACATTTTAATCATAAAATAAAAACAACATAAAAAATAAAATATGTGAACTTTGAATCAGAGAGTGATCGACTGTGAAGCTCCTCAAGTGAGAAAACCCTAGTCAGCTACTATGCTACACTTGGAAAATAATTGTTGCTTTTTGGACACCATACGACAGGTGTGTAATGTAATAATAAATAATACAAATATTTATGTATATATTTTAATATATTTAGATGAATAATATATATATATATTTTAAAAAAATTATATATATTGAAAAATATAAATACATATATATATATATCAATGTATGGAAAGTAAAATAATGTAGTCTAGTGTTAACTGTTATTGTTGGTGTTTCTATAAAAGTAGTTATCTTTATAAATTGAAAAAAAATATATATTAAAATAAATATACAATAATATATGTCGACACACACACAAATGTAAAAACACACAATAAAACACATTCACACACACACATAAATACAGACACACACAAACATAAATTCTTTTTCAATAAAAAAAGAGAGAGATGTTATAAGGGCCTTCACTTTGAAGTAGTGGGTTCCATGATAGAATCTAGGTGTGTGTGGCTATGAAGCATGTGGGAGGAATGCTGATAGGTTTGTGGGATCGAGCACTGATAAAAGCATGAATAGGTGGAAATCCCATGTGAATAGAAGACTAAGGTTTGAGGCTTGACCACTGATAAAAACCGGGCTCGAGCCTTAATAATAGGGGGATTTGAGTAGAGAAAGAAGATTTTTTTTTTAATTTTTCCAGTGCTAAAAAATGGCTGATAAATGTTCCCTTTATCAACAATAAAAAGTAACTGATAAAAGGATTCCCTTATCAGTGATAAAAAATGAACTAATAAAAGGGTTCTTTTATCAACACTTTGTTTAACACTGATAAAGGGTGACTTTGTCATCAATTCTTTAGTGTTTCTATTGGTGAACCCATTTTATCTATTCTTTGAACATAAATTCTTTTTTATCATTGATAAATTTAATTTATACTACTAATAAATTATTATTCTATAGTTGTTCACTTTCCTCATATTGAGACCAAGATGTTTTTTGCTATATTTTAACAATAAAGGAAGATTGATTTGTGTTGTATTTTGTTATCAATATATAAATCCATTGACAATGTTTAGTATTATTTATAATGTTTCTAAAAACAATATACCAGATTGAGAAATCTAGGATGAACGATCTAAAGTGGTGTATGGAAATAGATCGAACTAAGAATATCATACAGAGGAGAGATCCAAATGTTTGTTCGAAATAATTCATTGTTTCTATTAGATTGAGTATTTCTAGAAAAACTAAATCAGTTAATGGAATTTAGATATATTCCACTTGACAATGAATAGTAGTGGGTTCCTCAGAAAGAAGAAAGTTTGTATTTTCACCAAAAATATGAGTTTTTTTAGAAAAATTTCACTAGATGAATAATAAAAATAGAGGTACCAGTCATAGTTTTTAGAGTAATTTCACCAATCATATAAAAGGATGTCTGTCCATTTTATGATGATTTGAAATTCCCTTAGATAGAGGGTTCCAAGATAAGTAATCAAAAAGATATTTACATGTTAAGTCTATCGGGCATATTAAATGGTATTAATTTGATAAAGGAAACAAAAATGAAACTACAGGATGGTGAAGTTCCTATAGTGGTGTATCAAACAAAACATTACCAAGTGGAGAAGGTCCTACAGAGGATTCTTGGATAAAAGATTAAGGGTGTTTATAGATTTTTAGTGTAGAAATTATTAGTGATGATTTTGAGTTGGATGTTTGGAGACTCAATAATCATGAAAAGAATATTGGTATTTTTCCATGATTCAAGGAGGTTTGAGGAATTATTCAATCCCATATATGGGGAAAGTATTGATGAAGTCGGGTTACCCCAATCTTTTTGGAGGTTTTAATGAATTCAAATGAATAATTTATCATAGGGATATTCAATCTTTTAGTAAGAATTTTGAGTATAGATTTTCCATTCCTCCATTAATTTTTAGACATATGCTGGCTATATAAAGGAGTGTAGGTGCACTGTGATGAAGTTTCATAAGTAATTTCATCCATGTTAATTTTTATAGATGTGAGGTGTCAAAATAAGACCTTGAGAGACATATTTTATAAAAGATTCATATATAGTAGAAATAGATGATGTGGTATCATAAATATGATACCACACAATGTGTTACCGGACTGAGGATACCCGATGAAGAACCTAACATGGGAAGTCGTATCAGATTAAGGATACGAAAAGAACTAGTAAAAATATGAGTAAAAATAATAAAGAATATATTTGATGAATATGGTATCATATAGAGGTTACCAAATTGAGGTTACAAAGATAGACAAGCTATAAGATAGATAGGTTCTAGAAAAAAGTTCAATCAGCTTGTTCTCACTCAGTGTTGTACAAGTAATAGATGAGGAAGAACATGAAATTGCATTGGATTTGGTGTTATAAAACTAATTTTTTTTATTTATATTAAATTTATAATCAAATAAGTGAATGTTAATTTAAATATATTCTTAAATATCATTAATAGTTCTTCATGACTTTAACATAATAATGTTCTAGAGTATCTATTACATTAACATGGAATAACAACTCCCTACTATGATGAGAACCTTGAAATTCCATGTTGATATTTTTAAAACCATGTTATATGGTAGGATACAATTCAATGACATGGAAAATAGGATATTTAGAATCAACTCTGAGTAATATTTAGAATATTAGTCTTTATCTCATGAATATCATTCATAGTAGTCTTTAAGATGGGAGATTATTAGAATATATCTTCCAGTAGGAATCCACATGTTTATGTGTCGTTGGATATTCCTATCTATAAGCATGTGTAATGTTCCATCATCATTAAGAAAAAAAACTAATGCATGCATTGGATACATAATGTACTTTAGAGAGATATTCTCTCAGAGGGGGGGGGTGAATTAGGGTATAACACTCATTCTTGTTTCCCAATGTACATGTGAATCTCTCACTGTCCAAACCAATATTGACATCAGTTGTTAGAAGGGTCAAACTTTTGTTCCCCTATTAAGTGAGGATACGATTAACTGGAGCACTTATGAAATCATTATTTAGATAATATTGAAGATCCCTCAATCCACATTCACTAATTTTCATTCAGCATAATATAAGAAAATAAAGAACATAAGATCAATGAATTTTACATGGTTTACCCAAAATGGGATATGTCTAAGGATCACACACTAACAATGTGTTGATGTGGTAAAATATAGAAATCTTTTCTAGTCTTGTTGATATAATGTTTCAACTATGGCCAGTCCACGCAAGGCTCACTACCTTCACAAGATTTAGCATTTAGTTCACTGTAACCCAAGTGTCACTCCCTTTGTCCTTTCCCTTTTCTAACTACTTTAGGTGAGAATGGTTTTCGGATTATAGGAAAATACATGACTTTAATGTCAGATGTTTGATTCATTGATTATTCCACATTTAATTTCAGTCTTCTATATCACAAACTAGTTGTAAACAATACCAATGAAATAGATTCTACTTCATTTTTGAACAACTATTCATTGAATATATCCTTTGATAAGGTTCGAAACAAGTTCCAATCACGTTTTTTATCATGAAACATAATTTATTCACAAAATATTTTCACCACTTTTGAGAAACATTCTTCTTGTTCATGAATCATTCCACTTTTTTTTAAAACCACATCCTTTCATGAAAGTCACAACCTTTCATGAATCTTTATAAAAAATCATGAAACCCCTTTCTTAGACTGACACAATTTCTTTATTCATTGAACATATACACTTAAGAATTGTTTTTGCATGAAATAAAGATATTTGAAAAAAGGATTATGATATTAGTTTATTTAAACATATCCGAGCTCTTGAAAAATGTAAGAGGAAGTTCCTAAAGGTGTTTCTCGTGAATAGTTGAATTCGTTTATTTTTATTAACATAGATTCATCTCATGCGGTAAATTCATATATTATTGTATCTTAATAATATAAACATAATAAAATTATATTTTTTATTAGTGTTTATATTTTTGTACGGATTATCTAAAAAGATACTACGAATTATGAGAAACAAGTCATTCCTCATACAAATTGGTATTAGAGTTTTTCCAGAAAAATAACAATCTTGGTATTATTTTATCTATTATTATTTTTATTATTTTATTATAAGTAAATGTTTTTTTCCAACTTATAAATATATTTTATATAAAATATAATGAACTAGGTCACACTATAGGTCAGATAGAAAAGTATCTTAATATTCATAGAAAACCCGATGTCTTTTTTGTGAATAAACCTACCAGAGACGTTGGAGTAAGTGATATTCATTACTATTTACTTTTATTTCATTGCTATAAAAAATAATAATGAGTTTTTTTAAATAATTAAACCAAGTTAAATGAGGTTGAATATATGGATCAAAGAGTGATAATTAAATCTATTAGTGTCATTTGATTCATACAGTCTGTCATAATTATTTGGGTTTATGTCTTGTTTTTTATTAAAAATTATTTTTCACTATTATGTCTTTATTTGAATGAAATAAATTTAAATAGTAATGAAAATTTTTAAAGAGAAAATATCATGAGGTTTAGATAATTTAAAGAATCATAGTTAATATTATTATACTAATAGGTTAAAATTAAAGAAGCATGGGATGCGAACCCTTAACAATCATCATCGATTTACCAGAATGATGTAGTTTCAATAATTTTAGTGAATGAGAATATAGAGACTGTATGGGGATGGGTTCTAGGATTACTCCCTCAGTTTTATTAGGTAAGGTGTTGTTATTATTTTTTGCGACACCCAGTGGAGGTTTCAGTAATTCTATTGATCGATAGGCACAAAGGGAAATTTTAAGGTAGAAAGTAAAATTGCAAGAACATGACTCTTATAGGAAAACACAAGATCAATGGTAGTAAACATTGGAAAATTATTTAGTTTTAACATTTTAGAGGATAACATGCATGATTCCCAAGGAAATTTCTCGTCTTATAGATTATCCTTCCATGTGAATTCTAAAATCTATAGATCATTAACACATTTTCAAAGAACACATACAGTAGCCCAGAATTCTCAGTTCTTATTTATTTCAGTTCTCATCTCAAAGATCATCCCTTAAAAGATTCTTTACATGGTACTTCATTCAAGAATATTTATAAATTGAAGGATTCTATTAATAAAATCAAATATTTATAATTATATTGATAGATACCATATGATTTTTCCATTGACGTGCGGTGTTCCCAGAATAACTAAATGAACAGTTCTAAAATATACTGAAGCCTTTAAAAACATGTGTTAAGGGGTCAATGGAAAAGAAACAGGGTTAAATGGATTTTAAATCATAGGAAACCAAATATATATTGATTTTCAAAATTTAGGAACTAACACCAAGTCAATATGAGATACAATTTTATAAAGATGCATGAAAACGCATTTTTAGTGTTTTAAAACACTAAAACATTCATGTAATGGTCAAAACCAAAGAAAAAGATATCATATTGGTGTGAAATCATGTGAAAATAAATTTTGAATTATTTTTTATGTGTATGAGTATACACCATATCCATCCGACATGTGGTGTGCTTGGAATTAATCAATATATAGTTCTAAAAGATACTAAATCCTTTAAAAATATGTGTCATAGGGTCAAAACCAAAAAAAATTATGTAGATGACCATAAAATCAAAGAACAATGATGGTATATTTATTTTTTAAATGTTGTAACTTGATCTACCTCAATCCATGTAATTATTGTGTTGTGATACTCATAAACACATTTTTAGTGTTTTGAAACACAGAAATGAGTGTGAAATGGTCCAAACCATATAAAACGATGTCAGATTGATTTTGAATTATGGGAAAATGACCATTGAATTATCTAGGATGTTTAATATTATAAAACAATTCCAAAGAACATGTATTGTACTTGGAAGGACTCAATAAGAAGTTTAAAATATACCAAAGCCATTAGAAACATGTTTTAGGGGATCAAAACTATCCAAAAAGTGTGAAGTGGCTAGGAAATCCTATAAAAATTATCGTATATTTATTTTTGAAATATAGGTACCAAATCCATTACAATAGGAGTTATGGGTTGGATGATATTCACATAAATTCATTTTTTGTGTTTTAAAACACTAAAATGTTGGTGCAATGGTCAAAACCATAGACAAAATCATCATATTAATATGAAATCATGGTAAAACCACCATTGAATTATTTTTTATGTGTAATAGTATAATAAACATCAATATAATGTGTTATGTGCTCATAATGACTCAATAATTAGTTATAAAAGGCACCAAAGACTTTAAAAACATGTTCCAAGGGGTATAAAAACAAAGGAAACAACATTAGATGACTGTAAAATCATAGAAATATGATGGCAGATTTATTTGTGAAATATAGAACCAATTCCACATGAATCCGAGTTAATATTTTACTAGTATTTACAAAAAATTTTAATTGTGGTTTACAACACTAAAATGTATGTGTAATAGTGAAAACCATAAAAAGTCATCAAATTAACATGAAATACTGGGGAAACAACCATTGGCATATTTTTGATGTGTAATATCACATAACACATATATATGACATGATGTGTGCTATGAATGTATCAATTAGTAGTTTCAAAAATACTAAATCCTTTAGAAACACGCGTTAGGGGGTCAAAACTAAGTAAAAGGTGTCATATGGATGTGAAATAATAGGATAATAACAATTGATTAATTTGTGAAATATAGGAACTGATTCCATCTCCATATGAGTTAGTTTTTTCATGAGACATTGGTAAATTTGTTTTTAGTGTTTTCAACATTAGAACATGCATGTAACGGTCAAAACCATATCTAGAATCCAAGGATGGGTATTAAAATCTTTTGAAAACACCATTTAATTATTTTTTATGTTTATGAGCAGAAAAAATGCTCTTCTAATGTGTGGTGTGCTCGAAATGAGTAAATACGAATTTTAAAAAGTTACTAATGACTTATATGACACATGTCAGGGGGTCAAAACCATAAAAATCGTGTCTAATGGCTATAATATCATAGTAAAAAATCATAGATTTATTTTAAAAATGTAGGAACTAAATTCCTGTCAATTCGAGTTGCAGTTTGGTCGGGATGCCTGTAAACATGTTTTTAGTGTTATAAAACACTATAATGTGTGCATAATAGCCAACCCATATAAAAATACCTCATATTAAGGTGGAATCATGGTAAAAAGAAATTATTAATTATTTTTACATGTATGAGAAGACAACACATCCATAATACATGTTGTGTTCTCAAAATTAATCAATAAGCTGTTTTAAATGGTACTAAATTATTTAAAAACAAGTACCAGTGGTTAATAACCATGGGAAAAAATCTGAAGACCATGAAATTAAAGAAAAACGACTATATATTGATTTTCCACATATAGAAACCAACACCATGTCAATCTAAGTAACAGTCTGGCCAAGATGCCCATAAAATGGTTTTTACTTTTTTAAAACACTAAAATATTGGTGTAATAGTGAAATCCATAAGAAACAACCTGATATTGACATAAAATAATGATAAAATAACTATTTAATTATTTATGATGTGTATTGGTAGAAAAAACATCCATCTAATATGTGTTGTGCTCAGAATAACCCAATAAACAATTTTAAAAGATACCAACGCCTTCAAAAACATGTTTCATAGGGCCAAAATGAATCCAAAAACATATTAAGACCTTAAATAATTGGTAAATTAATGTAGATTTATTTTTTTAATGTAGTAACCAACTATATATCAATCTGAGTTATGGTTTGGTGAAGATTCCTGTAAACGTGTTTTTAGTGTTTTGAAAAACTAAATCAGGATTTTAATGATCAAAACCCTATAAAATGATCTCAGGTTGACATTAAATCATGGTAAAACCAAAAATTAATTATGTTCTACATTTACAAGGATACAACTCATCCATTCAATGTGTGGTACGATTAACTATACTAAATAAGTTGTTTTAAAAGATGACAATGCTTTTAAAAACTAGTTTGAGGGGGTAAAAAACATACAAACAACATTAGATTATCGTGAAATCATAGGAAAATAAATGTAGAATAATTTTTGATGTTTATAAACCAACTCTATGTTAATCTGAGTTATGGTTTTCCTCGGACGGTTGTAAATTCATTTTTAGAGTTTTCATACACTAAAACGTGTGTGTAATGGTCAAAACCATAGCAAACGACCTCAGATTGATGTGAAATCATGAGAAAAGCACCATTATATTATTTTTGTAATTTGTTTAATGTTTTAATATAAAAGCCTTTATTTTTTTGATTATTGAGTAATTTTTGGCACATCGCAATTCAGTTTAAAAAGTGATTATATTTTTATATATTTATCCCTTTTCAGTTCCAAATGTTGAATCATATCTTAAATATGTAAGTTTATGTTTTTAAATTGTTAGTAATGATATTTTTTAATGTTTAAATTTATTTTGTTTTATTAACATAATAATAACTATTATGTGAAAAATTATTAATTTATTTCTTGTCTGCTCTCTTTCATATTTCTTTTCTTAAATGCTCTATTTTTAGTGCAGGTGATATATGCCAGTAGTAGGAAGGAGTTTTACCATTCTGATCCAAATTATTCTTTATAAGGTAGTCATAATGGTTCTCCATTTCAATGGTATAGTTAATTATTATCAACGATTATGCTGTAATTTAGATTTATTATGTTCAGTCAGGATTTCTATTTTGTCATTGTTCCAATTGATGATATGATGTGGTTAGCTTTTCATGTGATGGTCATGGATATGGAGGTATATAGATGTGGTGGAGATCATGGGATGGATGTATTTACCAGGGGTTTCTATTCATAGTATCTCTAGGTTCTCATTATAGGTGGTAAATTCTATAACCTAATCTTATGATAAATAATCTTAGTATGTTACAATGTAAATAGTGGATGTAAATTTGTTGAAACTATTATGGAAATTATTCTTCAGTCATAAATTTTTATATATGGTTCGATATTTAAAAATTACTTTTCATGTTTGGTCCAAGGAACCAACTTTTACAACACTCCCAGTTTTATTATAGACAACTTATTGATGGTAAAATTTTTAGTTCTCACATGATAAGATCATGATTATGGTGAATTGTAGCTTTAGTCATTTGGTCTATTACATTTTACTACATGTTTACTCTATAATATATGAATTTAGTTCCATTAGTGAATCTTATCAGGAGTCGATATCATAGAGTATATCCTTTTATCCTCTATTATAATCTTGACATCTTAGTTAGTTCCAAAAGTATAATTCCATAGACTGGAAGAAATCATTAAAAATCATTTAATTCTTTACCTACATTATAATTCAAAACATACTTGATATTTGTAGATATGGATTCCAATTAATTGAAAGATATTATCTTTCTCATTCCCTTATCATATCAATGATATTAGATCATTTTTTTGACATCCCCTACGTCACTATGTTGGTTTTATTTGTATTATTTTATGAGGTTAAGTTTTGATTGGACTTTCCAAGGGGTTTTCCTTGAAACTTGGAAATTCTCACATGTTAACTTTAATGTATTGTTAAAGTGAATGATTAGTGGGAAACTATGTGAACTACATTCCTGAGAAACATCCTCATTTAATTTTGAACTGTGAATGACCGGTCAGTATGTGATCTATAAGGGGAAATCGTGCATGTTCCTTGGCATGTCTTTCATGTGCTACAAGAATTTATTAAAGGTTTTTAAATTGTTTGAAAATATTGAAAAGTGGATTTAGTTTTAGATATTACTAAATGGAATGGTTGGATCATTGTTTTGATAACTTTTTAGTACACAAGTTTGACCATGAAAGGGGTGTCTATACTAGGTAGTGTCTAGAAAATAGTTAGTGCAGAATTTGGAAAACTGTGTTGAAAAAATGTGCTAGTTCAGTTGGTGTTTAATTTTTTGGAATTTTCCATTTTCCCTCTGGATTAGTATGTGTTTCAATGGAATTTTTTCATTTTGGAATTCAACATGTTCTTTTTCTTTATAAATATATTTTTATTGAACGTATGATTATATTTTATACCAATATAATGTTTTAAAAACCGTTTTGTTGTGTTTTGAACGTGGAATAATTAGTTTCTATTTTAAATTATATTTTTCCATGTTTGAAATGGAATATTTTTATGTGTTTAGATTCTATGAAGTCCCTTATGGGAATTGTGAACCGTTTTTCATGGTGTGAGTTAGACGTTGATCTAGTTTTTGTTTTCAATGGGTGAGAGCTATTTTTTATTTTAGGATTTGATGGACCTCAATGTGATTCATAAAGTGGTTCTTTAATGGATTTCAAATGGTGATTTGAAATTTGTGTGGTTTAACGCCAATGAAAAATGAATTAATATCTCTTTTGAAATGTGTTTGATACAAATAAAGGTCTTAGTCCGCATTTTATCATTCCAAGAAGAAGACCCATTTTAGAGGGACGATTTGAAATGTTTTTAAATGGTCTGAAATTTCCTTGATTTTATAAATAATGTTTGGAATGTCATTTTATTAAATGTGTAAGGGTTTGGAATACTAAGACATGTTTCAGTGTTAAAGGAAAATTTTCACTTTATTTTTAAGATTCATAATTTGAAAGGAACCCCATGATTCCCCTTTGACATTATTACACCTTGTGTGGGTTCTTTATCACTATGTGAGGATTTTTGTTTTCATTTTTTGGGTTACCAATATCTATGAGATTCTTGTTTCTCCCATTGTTTGGTAATGTTCTTGATTATACCATGGCTCCAATTTTTATACAGGGATATTCATTATTGGATGTTAGGGGTGGGGATAGATATGGTTATTTCTTTTGTGTTATACTTGTTCTCAATTTTATTACGCCTCAGATCCTTTCTGGTTAGGGGACTATGGGTACTAAGTGGGTGATCTATTCTATTATTCTAGTTGGTTCACACAACACTAGTGGACCTCTAGTAGTTCTAGGTTCAAGGTCTATGAAGGGGTTTTCAACGCAATGAGGCTCATGTGGTCTATTTAGAATACGTGTGGTTGGAAAATTAGTACATTCTAGTTTCTAATTAGTGATTTGGTGTACTTTCATATTATTAGGTGCTTCATATGATAATAATCCAAATGGTTAATCCCATTGAATACTCAATTACTTAGTTGGTTACTGATTGAGGAAATTTTGATCTACTGTTTATTTGTATCATTTCCCCTATATTCATTAATATGGAAACTATTCTTGTTTATATTTTATATATGCCCTTGTTCCATGGATGGTGCCTATTTTATTATTCTTGATCTTTTTTTTTTCATTTCATTCGGAAAAATGAAATTCAAAGGATGTTTCAAAAACCTATTTTGAAATTAAAGACTCTTGTTTGGTTCTTAAATCAGATTTCAAAGTGAGTGTTTTTTCATGAGATGGCATTGACCAGTTTGATGTTTTAAAATAACCATTTTCATTTAAATAAATAAAATGAGTCATTTTATTAAGAAATGTGAATGAGTTTGGGGATTTTAAATGTATTATGGTAGTGTGAAAAATTTCAATGAAGTGTATTCAGTTTTGGAAAACCATGATAATTTTTTTGAAATAGAATCATAGATTTTTTTTTTCATTTTCATAAAAGTTATATATGAAAATTTTAATTTTTAGTTTATTTTAAAACTGGATTTTTTTAATTTCATTATGAAATATATTTCATAGATTCATTGGGTTTTGGTGACCTACTAAGATTTTTTAGTTCACACCTATATTTTTCAAATTCTAGGTTCCTAGTTTGATCCTTTCTTCATTATTTGTTTCCAATGTGGGGTGATTTGGGTGGTATAGATCATATTGTTGTTTTATAGATATTTTCTTATGCTTGGATTAAGTTTGTTTGTTATTTTTTTATTTTTGGATCATATTTTGTCAATTATTCTTTATCATATCCTCTAATTTATGGATAGTGTTTTTATTTACTTTTATGAAAATGGGTTGGATATGTTCAGTTCATTATGACCTATTTGTCAAGCTTCCTTAATTTGTCTCTTTATTTATTCCACACTATTTTATATCTAGTTTGCGAAAATTAATTTCCAAATGGAATACCATAATTCCTAGGAAGTAGTTTCCATCCCATGGGGTTGGGAATTCCTTTCAAGACTTGTGGAGATCCAAGTTGGGTTTTGGGTAGGATAGACGCTCTATTTGGTTTGCTAAAAAATGGTATCTAGGAAAGTAATGGGCTTCCATTATAATATGTGTAATATTATTGAGTTTCCATTTTTATTTGGTGATGTATTTGTAAATAGGTTACTATAGTTATCAAATATTTAGAGGAAGGGTGGTGATAGTTTAACTTGCTCATTCTCACACCAAGCCTCAAGCTTCCATGGGATGTTTGTGTTTCGAATTAATAATTTGAGTTTGTTTTTAGTTATTATGATGGATTTAAATTAGAATTTTTATTTCACACCTATTGAGTATGCAATTTATATTGGTTGTTATTAATTAGTTTTTGGATTGAAATGGAGGAGTACCAAAGCTGCACAATTAGCATGCAAGACTTTGGAAAAAATGTGATGCCCATGGAGTTAGGTTTTCCTCTTTTACAGAGTGTGTTATATGGTTGGATCCCATTTCCCAATAAAAGTGACCAATCTATGAACATCACTTTTTAATCCCTGGTTTATTTATTTATACTCCTAATGATTTTGGACTTCTCTTAATGTGGTTTTTTACATGCAGGAGGTGGATGGAGGAGTGTATTGTTTCCCTTGTTGGAAGTGATTTCTATAAAACTTGTTTGAAGGGTTGTGTTGTGCCTTTAGTGAGATTGGTTTTAAAACCACAATTTATATAATTAAGGGTTTTTGTGATATATTTATGGTCAAAAACAGGTTTTATGAATAAATGGGATCTGTGAATTCCCTTAGTCTTATGAAATGTTTTATAAAGCATTTTTTCTTTTGTAATTTGAAAAATATGATGTTTCAAACATGATTACTCTCGTATTACTAAAATCAATTAATTTCATAAAGGTTTTTTTAATTTTATTTTGGGATCAAAAAAAGAATTTTGTTTTGAAACAAATATGGAATGTGTTTTGAAGAATGGAAATGAATTTTAATGATCATTCTCCAAATCTCACCATCAATAATTTCGATAAATCCCATTTCATTGAATATTTAATTTTCTGAATTCGAGGTTTAGCTACACATGCATCAGGTTTGAAATAATTTTAGTTGATTTTCAATGAGGGCATTCTAATCGAATCTAATAAGAATAAGAATCTTCTGGTGGGAGACACCTTATATCTATCCAATAAGATTAAGGATAACCTGTAAAGTATGGAGAAAAGGTAGGGTAATCTAGAGCTAGAAGCAAAGGTTCCTTCTTATAAGTAGTGGTGATCTCTCATGTGCATCAAAAGTAGTAATCCATGGAATAATAATAAGAATTATCTTATGTATCGTATGGTTTTCCTCTATCATGTTCATTTGGGTCATCATTAGAAGTTTTGTAAGATGGGTTTTTAAGGGTGGTTTCATGTTTAATCCTTAGTGGATGGTTTTTTTGTACTGAGTCATTTCCATTGATTATTGTGACCTTGGTTTTCAATCTTTGGATATGTATCATAGAATCTTATGGATGTGTCCTCTTTGTAGATATTTCTAATGAATGGTTTTGATTGTTTTTTTATTTAATTCTTTGTTCCATTTGTGGAATGTTCCCCCCTCCCTTTTTTGTGGATGACTTTAGAGGTTATTATATGGGTTGTGTTGTAGTTTTTTGGTTGGTTTTGGGAGATATTTCATTGAGCCTCATTAATTGGGTGAACCACTCTTAATATTAGTTGGTTGTTACTGTTATTGTGTTGAGACATTGAGGTGCTCATCGTTTGGATACGAGAAAGGACGTGAGTGAATGATTGGGTAACTAGAAATATTGTTCTACCAGTTGAGTTGTTATACTAAATGGTGTTTGGCCTGTGAAATTTTTGGACACACCTTGTGATGGTGATCGGGTTCCTAACCCTTGGTTTTCGTTATGTATCATGAACAGAGATGATATCTTATGTCATTATTTTGTGTCTATTTGTTGTTTCTTTTATATCATTGGGTTTGTCAGTAATTTTTTTTTCATAGTGAGTTCCTCCCATGATTTCTTAGTTATTTCAGGATTAATTTCTTGGTAGTTATTCCATGGTTCCACAATGTTAGAGGAATTATCAATGGTAAGGATACATTGTTTGGTATCCCATGCTTCATAGGAATTCTTTTTTGAAGATCTTTTTTAAGTTGTTCTTGGAGATGTTAGGTTTTTTGAATTTCAGGTGTGTTTTGAATTTTGAAGTGGTTTTGGCTCAAAACATGTAAATTATTATAGTTTTTCATTCTATATATAGTTATGGTACATGGATAGATGTAAACGGTGTGTCCACTCTCCATGAGGAGCCTCAAAATATCATTTTTAACAACACATGTCTTGTTATCATGGGTTGGTCATGTTTACGTATATAGCATGTAATCCCCTAGGAGAAACTGTGTAGGTTCTTTGATGTGTTTAGGGTATGGCACATAACTTATGCATGGTTAGGTAAATTGCGAGGCATGCATGTGGTTTTGTGTAACACCCCAAGATTTTATGAAAAATATTCTTTTTAATTTCATTAATGTCTTGTGTTGTACGCTACACCAAAAGGAGCTTGCACAACACACATCATTGACTTGCCTTGCATTACACGCAATCACGACCTTCCTCGATAGCGTGTGTAGTACGCAATACCGAGTTTCACTAAACAACGATATGCTATTAAAATATTATTAAAACTAGTCGTTATGAATAGTAATAACCACTTTTTGAAATTTTGTAAATTTTATTTTTCAAAATGGAATTCATTTTTGGATTCGGAATATCGAAATTAGCTTAGGGTGAAATTTTTCTACTTTTCTGATAACATTCATTTTCTGATGAATAGTGAAAATTACTAAATTTTAATTAAAAACAACCTTTTTAATCGAAATAATTAATAGTGATAAATTATTAATTTGAGTGGTTTTAAAGTATATTTAGAATATATTTTTACAATTCAATACAATGTTGGTCATTGGATGTAATTTCACATTTAAACCCGACATAAACAAGTGTCAATCTTTTGATAGTTATTATCTCTTAAGAACACGCTATTTGTTTTGATGACGGGAATTAATTTTTAAATTAATTAATGCAACTGATATATTTTGAATTTGGTAAAATAGAAATACTTTTTGAATTCATAATATCAAATATATCTTAGGCATAATTTTTGGTATTTTTCTAGAAACTTTCATTTTTTGATTAATAGTGAAACCACTAAGTGGTAGTTAAAAAAATGATTTTTTCATAAAACATAATTTTACTGCTTCTGTGAGTGGAATTTCAAAAATCCGAGAGACATGGTTGATGTCAGTAAGTAAAATTTGGTTCAATGAGATAAAAATAATTTTTGATGAATAGTAACTTTTTACTTTTTTTTCCACGGTTAAAAGAAAATAGGGTAATTAAGGGTAAAAATGATATTATTATTACCCTAACACATGTCATAATTCTATTAGATAAGTTTAATTAGACTAAAAACAACCTTAGGAATACAATATGACCATTTAGGCCCACTTGGATTAGATTAGGACATTTATTATTAATTTATTTAAAGAAGGGTTAAAATAGTTAAAATCAATGTTTAATAAGTATATCATTTTTAATATAGGGTTATACATAAGATAAATTCGACTATAAATATTCATTAGAAATATAAAAATATTTACTACATAATGGTATTTTATTTGTAATTTTTAGACATTAAATAATTTAATTTATTTATGACACAAAGATGATGCAGTAATTATCTTATTAATGAAATATTGACATAATTGATGTTATAAATACCCAAATAAATGTAATTTGAGACTTTTTATGAATTAAACTAATTTTATGGGTTAATATGAAATTTTATTATTGATTTAATTAACCTTTTTTGAACTAATCACTCTGTTATGATTTTTACAAAAATCAATTACTAAATATTGTCAAAATTGACATAAAATAGTTTTTAAAACAAATATTATATTATTAATTGTTATTTTATTTCTAAAAATCTATGTTTTGGCCAAATGACTTAGCTAAGGTTATATATATTAATAATAAACAACTTGGGGTTCGTTTGGCTTGTTATAGTATGTTTATTAACCTTATAGTGTAAGAACACAAAACGACACGGTAAAAGTAAAATTATCTAACTTATAGTTAAATATAAATGATAAGGTTGAAATAGGACCCTAAACTTGTCTATATTTTATTATATGAGAGTCTATAGACCCATCCCCACCTTAGCTTCGAAATAAATCAATTTGGAGCTATTTAAAACCGAATTTGGCTTTATAATAAAATAATATTTTTAGTTATTCCAAAGGTGCCCCTCTCCTCCCTTATAAAAGGGCACCTCCTCCCTCTCTTTCTCACACCACTTTGAGCCTTCATGCTCGGCCACCCCTGCCAAATTCTATTCTCCACTTCCCTAGAAACATCATAGAGGTCATGGTCTTCTTCAAAGCCCAATTTTAGTGCCCTAAGAGGAGGACTCAATGAGGCGCTTCAAAGAAGAGGTAATGTCCGTTACTGATTCTTTCAACTTTATTTTTTCTTCCACTTCTTCTTCTTAAGTTGTTTCATTATGAAGAAATAACATCAGTATCACTCATATACTGATATGTTATTATAGGTATGAAACAACCCTATTTCACCATCTATCCATTCTACGGAAAACGAAATCACCGCGCGTGCGTACGTACGGAATACCGTCTCCACGCCGTAGTGTAATCTATTCTCCACCACCACCTTACTTGGATGGGTATAATGGGGTAAATAATATCTATATATGATTATTGTAAAGTGATATTGATTCTGAAATAGTATACATACACTCCAATAGAATTCCACAATCATGAGAACGATATCATCGCTCGTGCGTAAGTACGGACTACCGTCTCCACGACGCGATGCGATTCATTCTCCACATTAACCATTCATGAATGATTATAAAGTATATATAATAAGTAATCATGAAATATATGAAATAATAATGATACTGTATTTATGTGTATATATATGTATGTCATCTACTTAATTCCATTCAACTCAATAAGGAAACGAAAACAGCGTTCATGCGTACGTACGACCTACCGTCTCCATGAACAGTGTATTTCTTTCCATTTACTGAGCTACTATATATATGTATATTCTGAATATATATTATATATAAATCATGTTTTATTTTCTGTAATTAAGTAATCATGATCTAAGTAATCATATGAATAATTACAAGTCAAAACACGGACGACAAATGAAACGAATTTACCCAAAACGCTCTTTAACATAGAATTTACAAAAGAACGAGTAATATAAAGTCATAAGTGAACCATATATGATATCATAACAATGAGAATGATTCTGGAATAACTCAATGACATTATTTAAATCATTATACAGGAGGTTCGGACACTTATGATGCAAATCGGACCTAAGGTAAGGGATAATTTTGCAAATCTCATTTTTATCCGAGATTGCTTATTCATAAGTATTTACCAGGGTTATTGAAATATTCCATGTCCAAGTTTTATAAAAGTGTTTTCATGTATGTTTAAAGTCTTTTTTACCCATTTTTGACTTTTAATACATGGTATGTATGGAATCTTTCTTTTGTTTACGTTATGAGGTACTTTTTTTGACTTTTCCGACAAAAGTACGAGGAGAATGTTATTTTTAACTTATACGGCGTGAATGGATTTTTACGGTTTCATAATGCCTAATTTTCATGAAGCTTACTCTACATGATTTTATGACTATTTCCAAAAAAATACTTTTATTTTAAAAGTTCATGGCATTTTTTGAAAAGAAAATGATTTTGACGAAGAAAGGATATTTTCCTCAAGAATTCATTTCAAATGTTTTATCAAAACCATTTTCCATCTAAGATGACATTATTTGATATGTGTATGTTTCAAGTTTAATGTCTCTATGATTTACATGGTTCAATTTTCTTATGATGAAATGTCCATTTGTTTTATATGGATTATTAAATAATGGGATGATGTTTATGAAACCCATTTTATTCTTTGGGTTATGATGAATGTTTTATGTTTATTTTGTGGCACAAGTAAGAATGATTTTCACTATGAGATGGGTGGGACCTACATCTCCCACCAATGCATTGAGTAAAGATTTATATCTCATGAGATAGACATGGCTGGAACGACAAGTTAAACCGGTTCAGTAATACAGGACTGGAACGAGGAGTGAACTTGACTCATAAAGGGACTTTGTCCACTAAGATGGTCTTTGCAGCAATGCCTTGGCTAATATGGAAATCATATCATGTGCTTAATGGTTTCCAAAATTACATGATTTATTCCAATGCTATTTTTTCATTCTTAATGTTTCATTATGATCTATGCCTTCTCTACTTCCATGTTTTATGTCATTGCTCAAGCTTTTGATGTTTAAACATTATGTTCATGTTTTTAAGTTCAAATGTATATTGTATGTTTTATTTTATCCATTCTTACCCTTACTAAGCATTTGAGCTCACCCTTTTTATGTTTTCATTTCCCCAGGATATAAAGAATGGTTTTAGGTAAGAAAAAAGGGAAGATCTTTATGGGAGATGTTGAAGATCTTTCACCACGATTAGAAGATTACGTTCCAAGTATCCAAATACGCTAAACTATTACGATCCTTGTGTGTCTGTTTTTGTTATGTATTAAGTATTCTGCTAAAGTAATGTAATGTCCATGTATGTAAAGATTTGGGTCTCTACATTTGGTATTTTTTTTTATGTTTTCTAATTCTATGTATGGAGCACTATTTTTCAAACCATTTAGTGCCCATGGTGAACTATGCAAGGGGTTTTTGGCCTAGGTAGTGTGCATCACATGGGTGGTACATTGTTTAGAAAATAGTGTGGCCAAATTGTGAGAGAAACCTAGGTTTCTAATTTTTTAGGAGTTTAAGATTAATATATCTTTTAATTAATTGGGGTTTCACTCATATTATCTTTCATTCACATAGTATGACTCTTGGGATGTAGAGACCCAAAGCTTGATGTACATGGAAATTACATTACTTTTGCGGAATACTTAGTACATAACAAAAAACAAACACACAAGGATCGTAATAGTTTAGTGTCTTTGGAAACTCGAAACGTAATCTTCTAATCGTGGTGAAAGATCTTCAATATCTCCCATAAAGATCTTCCTTTATTTTTTTACCTAAAACCTTTCTTTATATCCTGGTGAAAAGAAAACATAAAAGGGTGAGCTCAAATTCTCAGTAAGGGTAAACAAAAGAAAAATCAATCACATCATATTCATAAGAACATAACTTTTGGAAATCTTAACCTACAAAAGAGAGCATAATTTGATAACATGGGATAAATTATAGTAGTGAAATGAAATCCCAATAATCATAACTTAAAACATGATACTTTGTGACATACACAAATAATCATAGAGAATCAATTCTTGTTAGTCAAGACTTATTGCCAAGACTATCTTAGTGGACAATGTCCCTTTCCGAACCGAGTCACCCTCGTTTCAGTCTTGTTTCACTGAACCGGTATAACCTACCATTCCAGCCATGTCTATCTCATGAGATATAAAATCTTTACCCAATGCATTGGAGTGAGATATAGGTCCCACCCATCTCATAATGAAACCATTCTTTTGTTTTCCACAAAATATTAAATCATACATCATTGCATAACCCATGTAATAAAAATGGGATTCATAAACAACATGACATCATAAAACAATTCATATAAGATAACGGAATTCATAAAAAATATTTCCATTACAACATAATCAAATCCATGTAATAATAGGGATAGAAACAGAACCCTTTATTATCTTAGATGGAAAATAATTTTGGTAAATCACTTGAACTCTATTCTTGAGGAAAATATCCTTTCTACTTCAAAAACAATTTTTCTTTCTTAACATGTCGTACAAAAAGAAGTCGATTAAAAATAAACTTTAAAACTTGTAAAGGAAGCTTCTTGGAAATAATTTTTTAAAAATCTATTTATTCCGTATAAGTTAAAAATACATTCTTCGTACTTTTGTCGGAAAAGTCAAAAAGTACCTCGTATGAAAAACGACAAAAGATTCCTTTCATATCTTTTTACTAAAAACATACCGAAGGGTAAAATTGGATTTAAGAAATTGTAGGTGGATTGAAATAATATTACATATCTAGGAAACATGGATGTTGATGATAAAATACACCCCAGTAAATACCAAAGTATAAACAATCTCGGATAAAAATGAGATTGTGATATTTCCCTTACCTTAGGTCCGACTTGGTTTGTACGTGTCTGAGCCTCCTGTATAATGATTTAAATAATGTAATTGACTTATTACAGAATCATATTCATTGTTAATATATCATATATGGTTCACTTATGACTTTATATTACCTGTTCTTTTGTAAATTCATGTTAAAGTAGCGTTTTGGGTAAAATCGTCTCATTTGTTGTTCGTGTTTTTAACTTGTAATTATTAATATGATTACATGGATCATGATTACTTATATCCAGAATGTAAAACATGATTTATATATAATATATTTTCAGAATATACATATATATAATATATTGATAAATGGAATAAAATACACCGTTCATGGAGACGGTAGTCCGTACGTACGCATGAACGTTGTCTTCGTTTCCTTATTGAATTGAATGGAATTAAGTAGAGGACATACATATAAATATACATAAATCCAGTATCATTATTATGTCATATATTTCATTAGTACTTATTTTATATACTTTATAATCATTCATGAATGGTTAATGTGGAGAATGAATCTCTTCGCGTCGTGGAGACGGTAGTCCGTACGTACGCACGAGCGATGATATCGTTCCCATGGTCGTGGAATTGTGTTAAAGTGTATGTATACTATTTCAGTATCAATATCAATTTATAATAATAATATATAGTTACTCATTACACCATTATACCCATCCTATTAAGGTGGTGGTGGAAAATAGATTACACCACGGCGTGGAGACGATATTCCGTACGTACGCACGCGCGGTGATTTCATTTTACGTAGGATGGATAGATGGTTAAATAGAGTTGTTTCATACATATAATAACATATCAGTATATGATTGATACTGATGTTATTACTTCATAATGAAACAACTAAAGAAGATGAAGTTGAAGAAGAAAGAAATTGGAAAGGATCGGTAATGGATATTACCTCTTCTTTGAAGTACTTCTTTGAGACCTCATTTTAGGGAACTAAAATTGGTCTTTTAAGAAGACCAGGACCTCTAGGATGATACTAGGGAAGTGGAGAAGAGATTTTGGAAAGGTTTGGCCGAGCTTGAATTCTCAAATTGGTGTGAGGAGGAGAGGGAGGAGGTGCCCTTTTATAACGGAGGAGAGGGGCACCTTTGGAATAACAAAAAATATTATTTTATTATAAAGCCAAATTCGGTTTTAAATAGCTCCAAATTGATTTAATTTGAAGCTAAGGTGGGGATGGGTCGCAATCCTCTCATCCAATAGAATTTAGACAAGTTTAGGTTCCTATTTTAACCTTATCATTTAGATTTAACATTAAGTTAAATAAATTTACTTTTACCGTGTCTTCTTGTGTTCTTATACTATAAGATTAATAAACTTACTATATCAAGCCAAACGAACCCTAACTTATTTATTATTAATATATATAACCTAATCTAAGTCATTTGGCTGAACCTTAGATTTTTAGGAATAAAATAACAATTAATAATATAATATTTGTTTTAAAAACTATTTTATGTCAATTTTGACACTATTTAGTAATTTATTTTTGTGAAAATCATAACAGAATGATAGGTTCTAACAAAGTTAATTAGATCAATAATAACAAGTCCTATTAACCTATAAAATTAGTTGAATTCACAAAAAGTGTCAAATTACATTTATTTTGGTGTTTATAACATCAATTATGTCAATATTTCATTAATAAGATAATTACTGCATCATCATTGTGTCATAATTAAATTAAATTATTTAATGTTTAAAAATTACAAATAAAATACGATTATGTAGGAAATATTTTCATCTTTCTAATGAATATTTATAGATGAATTTATCTTATTTATAACCCCATATTAAAAATGTTTTAGTAAATAATCTTTGGTTTTAACTCTTTTAACTCATCTTTGAAATAAATAATAATAAATGTCCTAATCTAATCCAAGTGTGCCTAAATGATAATATTTTACACTTAAGGTTGTTTTTGGTGGAGATACACTTGTCCAATAGAATTAGGACATGTGTTAGGGTAATATTAATATCATTCTTATCCTTAATTACCCTATTTACTTTTAACTGTGGTAAATAAATGTAAAAAAGTTACTATTCACCAAAAATTATTTTCATCTCATTGAACCACATTTTACTTATTGACATTAACCGTGTCTCTCGGATTTTTGAAATTCCATTCACAGAAGCGGTAAAATTAAGTTTTATGAAAAATTCAGTTTTTTTAACTACCACTTAGTAGTTTCACTATTCATCAAAAATTGATGTTTTTCAGAACAATGCCAAAATTTCATCCTAAGCTATATTTCATATTCCGAATTCAAAAATGAAGTCTATTTTACCAAATTCATAACATATAAGTTGCATTAATTAATTTTATAATTAAATCCCGCTGTTAAAACAAATAGCGTGTTTTTAAGAAACAATATCTATCAAAAGATTGACACTTGTTTATGTCTGGTTTAAATGTGAAATTACATCCAATGACAAGCATTGTATTAAATTGTAAAAATATATTCTAAGTATACTTTAAAACCACTCAAATTAATAATTTATCACTATAAATTATTTCGATTAAAAAAGTTGTTTTTAATTAAAATTTAGTAATTTGCACTATTCATCAGAAAATGAAAGTTATCCGAAAAGTACCAAAATTTCACCCTAAGATAATTTCGATATTACGAATCCAAAAATGAATTCTATTTTGAAAAACAAAATATACAAAATTTCAAAAAGTGGTTATTACTATTCATAACGACTAGTTTTAATAATATTTTAATAGCATATTGTTGATTAGTGAAACTCGTTATTGCGTACTACACCAGCTATCGAGGAAGGTCGTGATTGTGTGTAATGGAAGGCAAGTCAAGGATGCGTGTTGTGAAAGCTTATTTTGGTGTAGCGTACAACACAAGACATTAATGAAATTAAAAAGAATATTTTTCATAAAATTTTTGGGTGTTACATTGGATCATGTGGAGGATCTCTGACCTCCTGTACCATTGTTATTTCTCTTCTCTTTGGCGATTTCCAAGAGGTTTTCATGAATATATTCTTCTATTTCCCTCTTCTTTGTTTCCCTCTCTATCCTCTCTTGGATTTGGTTTCCCCCAGGAACCATATAACATTTTTGGAAAATTTTGTGGTTCAATGTGTTTATAATTTTGGTGTTGTTAGTGATGGGAGTTTTAGATTCCATTTCTATCTTCATGGGTGTTCTCATCATGGATTTTGATGCATTTTGAATTGGTTTTCACTTATTTAATGTAGGTGTCGCTGTGAAATTGTTTCATTTTAGGAATCTGTCACGACCCGCCCTCGGGGTCCGTGCCGTGACTACCCCAAGCCCGCCTTCCATAGGCCAGGGGCTGGCGACTAGCACCAAGGCGTAAATCCCGGTAAAAAGGGAAGGCATTGCCTTTGTAAAGTAAACAAACACACAGAGTAAGAAAGCGGGAAGTAACACTAAGCAAAAAAAGTGTACAACTAAAAGTGCGGAAAGTAAAAAGGGGCCGGAAATACAAGCCCAACTGTAAAGTACAACTCGAAAGGGAAAACAGCAACTGAAAAGTAAAGATGCTACACCGAGCTGACCACTGGAAATCCCACCTGAAGGGTGGGCACAGATAGCTCCTCTGCTCCTCGGGTCCCGCCGTCTGCTCCGAGTATGTCCCGCCCAGTGGTCTGCCTCTGGGTACCCGCCTCGTCGTATAGTCTACCTCCAGGCACCGTCCAGTCCTAGAACACTCGGCCTCTGTCAGTACTGGCCGTCGTCTGCAACCAACACAACGAGGTGCGGGCATAGCCCGTGCAGGGGTGAGTATAACGATACTCAGTAGGGACCCCGAGACCCTCAAGGTCTCACTAAAACCAACAAGAATAACCACAAGAAGATCACAACAGATAAACACTACTTAGGTATATGCCCATACATATACCTAAGTTATCAAGTAACCCATCTCAGTCATGAGGAAACACAAGGATCATGAGATCAACGGATAACCACTACCCAGGTATATGCCCATACATATACCTAAGTTATCAAGTAACCCATCTCAATCATGAGGAAACACAAAGGTCAAAAGTCTCAACTCAAACCAGGGTTTTCATTATCGAATCCGTAACTGCTGAAGAGCTCCGTCTCTAGAGTGTACAGTGGTCCTGTCACGACTCCGAGGTACTGCTCACTAACCTAAGACTGCTGAAGTACTCCTCCTGTCGAGTACTGCGGGTCTGCTGCCAACTACCAGGCGCTCCGTCCGCTGAGGGTCTGCTGCCAAATACCGGGCGCTACCCAGATAGCCTACTGAGGTACTCCTCCTGTCGAGTACCGCGGGTCTGCTGCCAACTACCAGGCGCTCCGTCCGCCGTGGGTCTGCCGCCAAATACCGGGCGCTTCGTCCACTGGGCTAGTCGACTCACTCCAAGTCGAGTCGGTCAAGCAGTCGTCAGGTCTCAGCCGGCTACACGGTCTTCGTACTCTGCACGCTCGTCTCCGGGAGGGTCCGCTCCACGAGCTACTGGTCGATAATCCAAGTATCACAAGGTCCCGCGAAGAAGTGTCTCAAAGGTCCGTCTCCTCACAGGGGTCTCAACGCAACAGACGGCGCGTCGATCGGACGCCCGATCTGTGAGTTATTAGCCTAACCGTCCCCGGGGCCCGGTTGGTTTCGTGAGCGAAACCAATCCCGGCCGTATCTCAACTGTACCCCAAACTCCCATAGGGTATACTCAAAGGGACCGTTACTCAACGTAACCACCAACGCCGCTGACGGCTCGTCAAGCGGACGTCCTGTCTGAAAGATATCAGCTTTCCCGTTCCAGGGGCCCGGTTGGATTTCGGGTGCGATCCAACCCGGCCACTACTAACTGTAACCAAAACTCGGGCGAAGGATACCAAAAGTTCCGTATCGTAAACAGGAACTCAACGCAACAGACGGTGCGTCGATCGGACGCCCAGTCTGAGAGTTATTGGCATTTTCGTCTCCGGGGCCCGGTTGGTTTTTAAGGCAAAACCAACCCGACCATACTCCACCTGCGTCCAGTCCTCGGGCGGAGTATGCCAAAAGATCCGTCTCACTAAGAGGAACACAACGCGACTGACGGTGCGTCAATCGGACGTCCGTAGCTCAAGATATGAGCGTTTCCGCTCCGAAGGCCCGGTTGGTTTCGTGAACGAACCAACCCGGCCGAACTCAAAGTAATCCGAAACCTTGAGTGCGATATACCGAAACGACCGTCTCGATCCAAGGATCGCGTTGCCGAAGACGGTTCGTCATTCGGAGGTCCGAGGCTCATGTTATGAGCCAAAAACCAATTCTGGTTCGAAACGGGGGGGTCCGGGTCCGGGCCGACCCGGCCCGACCCCCCCCCCCCCCCGGGGGGGCGGCGGCGGCGGCGGGCGGCGGCAAGCGCCGCACGTGGTCGGCACGCGGGGGGCAAGCCCCCGCTGATTTGGAGCGGCGCGGCACAAAGGCCGCGCCTTTGCAACAAACGGCCCCCACGTGGGGGCCGGTTTTATTGAGCGAACCGGGGGGCTGCTGCCCCCCCCCCCCCCTTCCATGGAACCGCCCCCCTCATTAAGAGGGGGGTTTTGCTGAACCGTCCGGGGGATTTATTCCCCCGGTTTTCAGTCATCCAGCCGGCCAGCTGGCCGGCCGGTTTTTACCAACGGGACCGGAAATTCCGGTCCCGCCTTCGACTTCCGACGTCGGCGGCCCGGCCGCCGGCCTTCTCTTCCGCCGCGGCCCGGAACCGGCCGCGGTCTTCTCGTCCCGCTGCGGTCCGGAACCGGCTGCGGTCTCCTCGTCCCGCCGCGGCCCGGAACCGGCCGCGGTGTTCGTCGTCCGGCGCGGTGCGACGGCACCGCGCCCCTTTCGCCGTGCCATGATATTCATTCAACGCGGCGCGACGGCGTCGTGTTCTTGTTGTTTCTTCCAAGGTGCGTGCGACGGCATCGCGTAAGATAAACGTACAATTATCCGCGTGGTGCGACGGCACCACGCCACCTTGCTTCCGCCCGCAAGAATAATCAACATGAACGATGGAGGGGGGTTCGGCCGTGTTCATGCGGTCCGGCCCCCCCTCACGTTAAATAATAACGCAACTTTAAAATAATCAAGTGTCTCACGTTAGACGTGCTCGATCCACGATCAAGAACGAAATAAATAAAATTTGAATAAACAACCCCTACCTCGGGTATAAGGTTCGAGGATTGACTACGTTCCGCGGAAGACGACGTCGCGGAGGTCGGGCGTCGCGGTAGTCGTTCGTCAAATCCGATGACGAAGGGATGCGTTCGAAGAGACACGTCGTTGGCGAAACTTGTACGCCGACGAAGGTTGTCTGAGGAAGAAGCGGTGTTCTCTTTCGTTGACACGGGAGACGAAGAAGAGCGGAGCGGCGTTCTTCGTCGGAAATTGAGTGTTCTTCATCAAGACTTGAGGAAAGTCAAATAATAAAGAAAACAACGAACTCAAGAACCCCTACCTCGATAGTCGCACGTTGACGTAGTCGTGGAATATCGGTGTCGATTCCTTTGATGTCGGAGGAAGAGTCGTTGTTGAAGGCGTTCGTCGCGGAAAACCGTCGCGGAAAAGATACGTCGCGTCGTGGATACGGCGTCGCGGATGGATCGTGTTCTTCGGCGGAGAAGTTCTTCGTTGAAGAACGATGTTCTTCGCGTTCTTCGTTGAGTTTGAAGAAGAAGAAGAGGCTCTCCAAAAGCTCTCAAGGAGACAAACAAACAACCCAAAATAAAATAAGACAACTTCTTATTTTATTATTACAATACACATTAGAATTTCAAAAGTTTGAAATTCAAAAAGGTTAAACTCCCATAATTAATTAAGTAACTCAAGTTGACAACATTAAATGAAATGAGTTAAAGGGGAGGTTTTGAGAGAATTTGAGGAGTTGGGGTTCGTGTGGACCCCACCTCACTTAATCCTCCCAAGGGAGGTTAAGTGGATGTGGGTCCCACTCCCAACTCCCTTTGGTAGGACTTAACTAGTTAAAAATAAAATTTGTTCCTCACAAATTTTATTTAACTTAAACTAAAAACCCAAAAACTAACTTTCAACCCGCAACAAACGCAACTCCCAAAAAGGACTCTTTAAGCGAATATCAGCGCTGCGAGTTCATCGGTGCCCTCGGATTTCAATTCCGAGCACCGGATCAAAAGTTAGGAAATCCCGCTCGTTCGTTCACTGAACGTACCCGAGCCAAACTTCAGAAATTAATTCCGGGCACTCCGGGCCTCGGAATCAGGTGCCGTCTGAAACCGCGCTCTTGTAAAATTCTAAAGAAAATTAAGAAAAAATTTCCCTTGAATTTTACGGGTCTTTACATTACTCCCACCTCAGGGCTTTACGTCCCCGTAAAGCTACATCAAAAACTAGGGAAACAAATGAGGGTACTGAGCACGCATCTGAGCCTCCCGCTCCCATGTGCTCTCCTGGAGATTCCTGTGCTGCCAACTGATGTGCACGAGAGGAATCGATCGCCCACGCAGGACCCGCTCCTGTCGATCCTCTATCTCCACCGGGACCTCCGTAAAAGTCGCCCCATCGTCAACTTCAAGCTCCCCATGATCAATGATGTGCGTCGGGTCATGCACATATCTCCTCAACTGAGATACGTGGAAGACGTCGTGCACCCAGTGCAACTGAGGTGGTAGAGCCAGGCGATAAGCCACCTCACCAACCCTGCTGAGGACCTGGAAGGGTCCGATGAAGCGTGGAGATAACTTGTTTCCTCGGCCAAATCTCTGAATACCACGTCGAGGTGAGACCCGCAAGAAGACGTGGTCACCATCCTCGAACTCTAGTGGCCTCCGCCTCCTGTCAGCGTATGACTTCTGCCGGCTCTGTGCTGTCCTTATCCGCTCCTGGATGACATGGACCTCCTCTGACGTGGCTCAGACCATCTCTGGTCCCACATGAGCTGCAAGATTTCTTCTTTGCCGATAAGAGAAACCTGGTCTCATCCCCTGGATGAACCACATTCTTTGCCTAAAACAGTCAATCCTAACATGGATGATACTAATCCATACCAAGGATGACGTCGTAAGGCCTCGACGCTACTACTAAGAGATCCAACCGTTACTATCGCCTCCAAGGGTTGAGTCACACTGTCGGCATCAGTGTGTGGTAACTGGGTCTCCTTCAGTAGATGTCTCACAAGTGAGGGTCAAGTCAACAGTCAACTGGAACCTCTTAGTAACATCACAAAAGAGGACAGGAAAGAAAACATCACAAAGGTATGCGTCTTCTATTATTGCAGCTCATAATACAAGACGCTACACAAAAGCAACATCAACATGGAACTAGAAGTACAAAAGACGTATCCACTAGTTCCTCACATATCCACCTGCTCCCAGAGCTCCAGCATTTGTCGCTGCCTCAACCTCGGTGGCTCCCTCCAAGCCTGCGGATCGAGGAGTCGGACAGTCACATGCCAGGTGACCCTTTCCGCGGCATGAGTAACACAACCTGCTCCTTGCACGGCTAGCTCTGTTCCCACTCCGGGTGCCCTGCACCACCGGTCCTAAAACCCGAGATCGCCCAACTGCTGGTCTGGTCCTCCTGGACCTCTGCATCATCTGTCTACTGCCCACAGATGACTCGGCTTCTGATCGAAAAACACGCGGCAAAGGCAGAATCTCCTGTACACGCTCGGGGTGTAGAGATACTGGCACAAACTCCACCCTGAAGAAGGTCTCGAAGTCTTCCCATGCGAAGTTCATCCCATCGCAAAACTGAAACAAGTGGCTCCACCACCTACCTGCTGCTGCCTGAAGGAGGCTGGTAGCAAAGATCACCATGAAGTCTGCCGGCGTCCCCACTAGCCTGAAGACTCTCACCACAGCCTCCAGCCAAACCTCAGCCGCCTGCGGGTCCGTCTCTCCCCGGAACCTGGGTGGCCTCTGGCGCTGGAACTCGTGCAGCGCGCTCAAGCGTCGTGCATCGCCTACTGCTGGGGCTGGTGGCATCGGTGGCCCAACGTATGTTAGTACCGCTGGTGCCTCCACTGGTGCCTCAACTGCAAGAGGCCCTTTACCGAAGCCTCGTCGCTCGACAGACTGTCAGCACGCTCATCCCTCCGGGCTCTAGCTGGTCGTCTGAGAAAAGACATCCTGAAAGAAACAACGTAACACGATCAAACGATTATACCTGGTGAGCTGACCTAGTTTGAGCTATTTTAAGGGGGAAAACCTTTGAAAACACACACGCAATCAGTGTTTTTGTGCACAAAGTCGGAAATCAGTTGTCAGGGTCCTGGTGTATGGATACGTCGGCCGCCCGCACCAACACTGGACTCCCTGAACTAAAAACCACACTCGGTACTCCCCACACCATTGCTTCACAGAAAGAAACATCAGAGTTATAAGTTCTGCGGTAGAACCGAACTCCTCTGATACCAATTTGTCACGACCCGCCCTCGGGGTCCGTGCCGTGACTACCCCAAGCCTGCCTTCCATAGGCCATGGGCTGGCGACTAGCACCAAGGCGTAAATCCCGGTAAAAAGGGAAGGCATTGCCTTTGTAAAGTAAACAAACACATAGAGTAAGCAAGCGGAAAGTAACACTAAGAAAAAACAGTGTACAACTAAAAGTGCGGAAAGTAAAAAGGGGCCGGAAATACAAGCCCAACTGTAAAGTACAACTCGAAAGGGAAAACAGCAACTGAAAAGTAAAGCTGCTACGCCGAGCTGACCACTGGAAATCCCACCTGAAGGGTGGGCACAGATAGCTCCTCTGCTCCTCGGGTCCCGCCGTCTGCTCCGAGTATGTCCCGCCCAGTGGTCTGCCTCTGGGTACCGCCTCGTCGTATAGTCTACCTCCAGGCACCGTCCAGTCCTAGAACACTCAGCCTCTGTCAGTACTGGCCGTCGTCTGCAACCAACACAACGAGGTGCGGGCATAGCCCGTGCAGGGGTGAGTATAACGATACTCAGTAGGGACCCCGAGACCCTCAAGGTCTCACTAAAACCAACAAGAATAACCACAAGAAGATCACAACAGATAAACACTACTTAGGTATATGCCCATACATATACCTAAGTTATCAAGTAACCCATCTCAGTCATGAGGAAACACAAGGATCATGAGATCAACGGATAACCACTACCCAGGTATATGCCCATACATATACCTAAGTTATCAAGTAACCCATCTCAATCATGAGGAAACACAAAGGTCAAAATTCTCAACTCAAACCAGGGTTTTCATTATCGAATCCGTAACTGCTGAAGAGCTCCGTCTCTAGAGTGTACAGTGGTCCTGTCACGACTCCGAGGTACTGCTCACTAACCTAAGACTGCTGAAGTACTCCTCCTGTCGAGTACTGCGGGTCTGCTGCCAACTACCAGGCGCTCCGTCCGCTGAGGGTCTGCTGCCAAATACCGGGCGCTACCCAGATAGCCTACTGAGGTACTCCTCCTGTCGAGTACCGCGGGTCTGCTGCCAACTACCAGGCGCTCCGTCCGCCGTGGGTCTGCCGCCAAATACCGGGCGCTCCGTCCACTGGGCTAGTCGACTCACTCCAAGTCGAGTCGGTCAAGCAGTCGTCAGGTCTCAGCCGGCTACACGGTCTCCGTACTCTGCACGCTCGTCTCCGGGAGGGTCCGCTCCACGAGCTACTGGTCGATACTCCAAGTATCACAAGGTCCCGCGAAGAAGTGTCTCAAAGGTCCGTCTCGTCACAGGGGTCTTAACGCAACAGACGGCGCGTCGATCGGACGCCCGGTCTGTGAGTTATTAGCCTAACCGTCCCAGGGGCCCGGTTGGTTTCGTGAGCGAAACCAATCCCGGCCGTATCTCAACTGTACCCCGAACTCCCATAGGGTATACTCAAAGGGACCGTTACTCAACGTAACCACCAACGCCGCTGACGGCTCGTCAAGCGGACGTCCTGTCTGAAAGATATCAGCTTTCCCGTTCCAGGGGCCCGGTTGGATTTCGGGTGCGATCCAACCCGGCCACTACTAACTGTAACCAAAACTCGGGCGAAGGATACCAAAAGTTCCGTATCGTAAACAGGAACTCAACGCAACAGACGGTGCGTCGATCGGACGCCCGGTCTGAGAGTTATTGGCATTTTCGTCTCCGGGGCCCGGTTGGTTTTTAAGGCAAACCAACCCGACCGTACTCCACCTGCGTCCAAACCTCGGGCGGAGTATGCCAAAAGATCCTTCTCACTAAGAGGAACACAACGCGACTGACGGTGCGTCAATCGGACGTCCGTAGCTCAAGATATGAGTGTTTCCGCTCCGAAGGCCCGGTTGGTTTCGTGAACGAACCAACCCGGCCGAACTCAAAGTAATCCGAAACCTTGAGTGCAATATACCGAAACGACCGTCTCGATCCAAGGATCGCGTTGCCGCAGACGGTTCGCCATTCGGAGGTCCGAGGCTCATGTTATGAGCCAAAAACCATTTCTGGTTCGAAACGGGGGGGTCCGGGTCCGGGCCGACCCGGCCCGACCCCCCCCCCCCCCCCCGGGGGCGGCGGCGGCGGGCGGTGGCAAGCGCCGCACGTGGTCGGCACGCGGGGGGCAAGCCCCCGCTGATTTGGAGTGGCGCGGCACAAAGGCCGCGCCTTTGCAACAAACGGCCCCCACGTGGGGGCCGGTTTTATTGAGCGAACCGGGGGGCTGCTGCCCCCCCCCCCCCCCTTCCATGGAACCGCCCCCCTCATTAAGAGGGGGGTTTTGCTGAACCGTCCGGGGGATTTATTCCCCCGGTTTTCAGTCATCCGGCCGGCCAGCTGGCCGGCCGGTTTTTACCAACGGGACCGGAAATTCCGGTCCCGCCTTCGACTTCCGACGCCGGCGGCCCGGCCGCCGGCCTTCTCTTCCACCGCGGCCCGGAACCGGCCGCGGTCTTCTCGTCCCGCTGCGGTTCGGAACTGGCTGCGGTCTCCTCGTCCCGCCGCGGCCCGGAACCGGCCGCGGTGTTCGTCGTCCGGCGCGGTGCGACGGCACCGCGCCCCTTTCGCCGTGCCATGATATTCATTCAACGCGGCGCGACGGCGTCGCGTTCTTGTTGTTTCTTCCAAGGTGCGTGCGACGGCATCGCGTAAGATAAACGTACAATTATCTGCGTGGTGCGACGGCACCACGCCACCTTGCTTCCGCCCGCAAGAATAATCAACATGAACGATGGAGGGGGGTTCGGCCGTGTTCATGCGGTCCGGCCCCCCCTCACGTTAAATAATAACGCAACTTTAAAATAATCAAGTGTCTCACGTTAGACGTGCTAGATCCACGATCAAGAACGAAATAAATAAAATTTGAATAAACAACCCCTACCTCGGGTATAAGGTTCGAGGATTGACTACGTTCCGCGGAAGACGACGTCGCGGAGGTCGGGCGTCGCGGTAGCCGTTCGTCAAATCCGATGACGAAGGGATGCGTTCGAAGAGACACGTCGTTGGCGAAACTTGTACGCCGACGAAGGTTGTCCGAGGAAGAAGCGGTGTTCTCTTTCGTTGACACGGGAGACGAAGAAGAGCGGAGCGGCGTTCTTCGTCGGAAATTGAGTGTTCTTCGTCAAGACTTGAGGAAAGTCAAATAATAAAGAAAACAACGAACTCAAGAACCCCTACCTCGATAGTCGCACGTTGACGTAGTTGTGGAATATCGGTGTCGATTCCTTTGACGTCGGAGGAAGAGTCGTTGTCGAAGGCGTTCGTCGCGGAAAACCGTCGCGGAAGAGATACGTCGCGTCGCGGATACGGCGTCGCGGATGGATCGTGTTCTTCGGCGGAGATGTTCTTCGTTGAAGAACGACGTTCTTCGCGTTCTTCGTTGAGTTTGAAGAAGAAGAAGAGGCTCTCCAAAAGCTCTCAAGGAGACAAACAAACAACCCAAAATAAAATAAGACAACTTCTTATTTTATTATTACAATACACATTAGAATTTCAAAAGTTTTAAATTCAAAAAGGTTAAACTCCCATAATTAATTAAGTAACTCAAGTTGACAACATTAAATGAAATGAGTTAAAGGGGAGGTTTTGAGAGAATTTGAGGAGTTGGGGTTCGTGTGGACCCCACCTCACTTAATCCTCCCAAGGGAGGTTAAGTGGATGTGGGTCCCACTCCCAACTCCCTTTGGTAGGACTTAACTAGTTAAAAATAAAATTTGTTCCTCACAAATTTTATTTAACTTAAACTAAAAACCCAAAAACTAACTTTCAACCCGCAACAAACGCAACTCCCGAAAAGGACTCTTTAAGCGAATATCGGCGCTGCGAGTTCATCGGTGCCCTCAGATTTCAATTCCGAGCACCGGATCAAAAGTTAGGAAATCCCGCTCGTTCGTTCACTGAACGTACCCGAGCCAAACTTCAGAAATTAATTCCGGGCACTCCGGGCCTCGGAATCAGGTGCCGTCTGAAACCGTGCTCTTGTAAAATTCTAAAGAAAATTAAGAAAAAATTTTCCTTGAATTTTACGGGTCTTTACATTACTCCCACCTCAGGGCTTTACGTCCCCGTAAAGCTACATCAAAAACTAGGGAAACAAATGAGGGTACTGAGCACGCATCTGAGCCTCCCACTCCCATGTGCTCTCCTGGAGATTCCCGTGCTGCCAACTGATGTGCACGAGAGGAATCGATCGCCCACGCAGGACCCGCTCCTGTCGATCCTCTATCTCCACCGGGACCTCCGTAAAAGTTGCCCCATCATCAACGTCATGCTCCCCATGACCAATGATGTGCGTCGGGTCGTGCACGTATCTCCTCAGCTGAGATACGTGGAAGACGTCGTGCACCCAGTGCAACTGAGGTGGTAGAGCCAGGCGATAAGCCACCTCACCAACCCTGCTGAGGACCTGGAAGGGTCCGATGAAGCGTGGAGATAACTTGTCGCCTCGGCCAAATCTCTGAATACCACGTCGAGGTGAGACCCGCAAGAAGACGTGGTCACCATCCTCGAACTCTAGTGGCCTCCGCCTCCTGTCAGCGTATGACTTCTGCCGGCTCTGTGCTGTCCTTATCCGCTCCTGGATGACATGGACCTCCTCTGACGTGGCCCGGACCATCTCTGGTCCCTCATGAGCTGCAAGATTTCTTCTTTGCCGATAAGAGAAACCTGGTCTCATCCCCTGGATGAACCACATTCTTTGCCTAAAACAGTCAATCCTAACATGGATGATACTAATCCATACCAAGGATGACGTCGTAAGGCCTCGACGCTACTACTAAGAGATCCAACTGTTACTCTCGCCTCCAAGGGTTGAGTCACATTGTCGGCATCAGTGTGTGGTAACTGGGTCTCCTCCAGTAGATGTCTCACAAGTGAGGGTCAAGTCAACAGTCAACTAGAACCTCTTAGTAACATCACTAAAGAGGAAAGGAAAGAAAACATCACAAAGGTATGCGTCTTCTATTATTGCAGCTCATAATACAAGACGCTACACAAAAGCAACATCAACATGGAACTAGAAGTACAAAAGACGTATCCACTAGTTCCTCACCTGTCCACCTGCTCCCAGAGCTCCAGCATTTGTCGATGCCTCAACCTCGGTGGCTCCCTCCAAGCCTGCGGATCGAGGAGTCGGACAGTCACGTGCCAGGTGACCCTTTCCGCGGCATGAGTAACACAACCTGCTCCTTGCACGGCTAGCTCTGTTCCCACTCCGGGTGCCCTGCACCACCGGTCCTAAAACCCGAGATCGCCCAACTGCTGGTTTGGTCCTCCTGGACCTCTGCATCATCTGTCTACTGCCCACAGATGACTCGGCTTCTGATCGAAAAACACGCGGCAAAGGCAGAATCTCCTGTACATGCTCGGGGTGTAGAGATACTGGCACAAACTCTACCCTGAAGAAGGTCTCGAAGTCTTCCCATGCGAAGTTCATCCCATCGCAAAACTGAAACAAGTGGCTCCACCACCTACCTGCTGCTGCCTGAAGGAGGCTGGTAGCAAAGATCACCATGAAGTCTGCCGGCGTCCCCACTAGCCTGAAGACTCTCACCACAGCCTCCAGCCAAACCTCAGCCGCCTACGGGTCCGTCTCTCCCCAGAACCTGGGTGGCCTCTGGCGCTGGAACTCGTGCAGCGCGCTCAAGCGTCGTGCATCGCCTACTGCTGGGGCTGGTGGCATCGGTGGCCCAACGTATGGTAGTACCGCTGGTGCCTCCGCTGGTGCCTCAACTGCAAGAGGGCCCTATACCGAAGCCTCGTCGCTCGACAGACTGTCAGCACGCTCATCCCTCCGGGCTCTAGCTGATCGTCTGAGAAAAGACATCCTGAAAGAAACAACGTAACACGATCAAACGATTATACCTGGTGAGCTGACCTGGTTTGAGCTGTTTTAAGGGGGAAAACCTTTGAAAACACACACGCAATCAGTGTTTTCGTGCACAAAGTCGTAAATCAGTTGTCAGGGTCCTGGTGTATGGATACGTCGGCCGCCCGCACCAACACTGGACTCCCTGAACTAAAAACCACACTCGGTACTCCCAACACCATTGCTTCACAGAAAGAAACATCAGAGTTATAAGTTCGGCGGTAGAACCGAACTCCTCTGATACCAATTTGTCACGACCCGCCCTCGGGGTCCGTGTCGTGACTACCCCAAGCCCGCCTTCCATAGGCCAGGGGCTGGCGACTAGCACCAAGGCGTAAATCCCGGTAAAAAGGGAAGGCATTGCCTTTGTAAAGTAAACAAACACACAGAGTAAGCAAGCGGAAAGTAACACTAAGCAAAAACAGTGTACAACTAAAAGTGAGGAAAGTAAAAAGGGGCCGGAAATACAAGCCCAACTGTAAAGTACAACTCGAAAGGGAAAACAGCAACTGAAAAGTAAAGCTGCTACGCCGAGCTGACCACTGGAAATCCCACCTGAAGGGTGGGCACAGATAGCTCCTCTGCTCCTCGGGTCCCGCCGTCTGCTCCGAGTATGTCCCGCCCAGTGGTCTGCCTCTGGGTACCGCCTCGTCGTATAGTCTACCTCCAGGCACCATCCAGTCCTAGAACACTCGGCCTCTGTCAGTACTGGCCGTCGTCTGCAACCAACACAATGAGGTGCGGGCATAGCCCGTGCAGGGGTGAGTATAACGATACTCAGTAGGGACCCCGAGACCCTCAAGGTCTCACTAAAACCAACAAGAATAACCACAAGAAGATCACAACAGATAAACACTACTTAGGTATATTCCCATACATATACCTAAGTTATCAAGTAACCCATCTCAGTCATGAGGAAACACAAGGATCATGAGATCAACGGATAACCACTACCCAGGTATATGCCCATACATATACCTAAGTTATCAAGTAACCCATCTCAATCATGAGGAAACACAAAGGTCAAAAGTCTCAACTCAAACCAGGGTTTTCATTATCGAATCCGTAACTGCTGAAGAGCTCCGTCTCTAGAGTGTACAGTGGTCCTGTCACGACTCTGAGGTACTGCTCACTAACCTAAGACTGCTGAAGTACTCCTCCTGTCGAGTACTGCGGGTCTGCTGCCAACTACCAGGCGCTCCGTCCGCTGAGGGTCTGCTGCCAAATATCGGGCGCTACCCAGATAGCCTACTGAGGTACTCCTCCTGTCGAGTACCGCGAGTCTGCTGCCAACTACCAGGCGCTCCGTCTGCCGTGGGTCTGCCGCCAAATACCGGGCGCTCCGTCCACTGGGCTAGTCGACTCACTCCAAGTCGAGTCGGTCAAGCAGTCGTCAGGTCTCAGCCGGCTACACGGTCTCCGTACTCTGCACGCTCGTCTCCGGGAGGGTCCGCTCCACGAGCTACTGGTCGATACTCCAAGTATCACAAGGTCCCGCGAAGAAGTGTCTCAAAGGTCCGTCTCGTCACAGGGGTCTCAACGCAACAGACGGCGCGTCGATCGGACGCCCGGTCTGTGAGTTATTAGCCTAACCGTCCCAGGGGCCCGGTTGGTTTCGTGAGCGAAACCAATCCCGGCCGTATCTCAACTGTACCCCGAACTCCCATAGGGTATACTCAAAGGGACCGTTACTCAACATAACCACCAACGCCGCTGACGGCTCGTCAAGCAGACGTCCTGTCTGAAAGATATCAGCTTTCCCGTTCCAGGGGCCCGGTTGGATTTCGGGTGCGATCCAACCCGGCCACTACTAACTGTAACCAAAACTCGGGCGAAGGATACCAAAAGTTCCGTATCGTAAACAGGAACTCAACGCAACAGACGGTGCGCCGATCGGACGCCCGGTCTGAGAGTTATTGGCATTTTCGTCTCCGGGGCCCGGTTGGTTTTTAAGGCAAAACCAACCCGACCGTACTCCACCTGCGTCCAAACCTCGGGCGGAGTATGCCAAAAGATCCGTCTCACTAAGAGGAACACAACGCGACTGACGGTGCGTCAATCGAACGTCCGTAGCTCAAGATATGAGCGTTTCTGCTCCGAAGGCCCGGTTGGTTTCGTGAACGAACCAACCCGGCCGAACTCAAAGTAATCCGAAACCTTGAGTGCGATATACCGAAACGACCGTCTCGATCCAAGGATCGTGTTGCCACAGACGGTTCGTCATTCGGAGGTCCGAGGCTCAAGTTATGAGCCAAAAACCAATTCTGGTTCGAAACGGGGGGGTCCGGGTCCGGGCCGACCCGGCCCGACCCCCCCCCCCCCCCCGGGGCGGCGCGGTGGCCGGCGGCGGCGGGCGGCGGCGGCGGGCGGCGGCGGCGGGCGGCGGCGGCGCGGCGGGCCGCGGCAGGCGCCGCACGGGGTCGGCACGCGGGGGGCAAGCCCCCGCTGATTTGGAGCGGCGCAGCACAAAGGCCGCGCCTTTGCAACAAACGGCCCCCACGTGGGGGCCGGTTTTATTGAGCGAACCGGGGGGCTGCTGCCCCCCCCCCCCCCCCCCTTCCATGGAACCGCCCCCCTCATTAAGAGGGGGGTTTTGCTGAACCATCCGGGGGATTTATTCCCCCGGTTTTCAGTCATCCGGCCGGCCAGCTGGCCGGCCGGTTTTTAGCAACGGGACCGGAAATTCCGGTCCCGCCTTCGACTTCCGACGCCGGCGGCCCGACCGCCGGCCTTCTCCTCCGCCGCGGCCCGGAACCGGCCGCGGTCTTCTCGTCCCGCGGCGGTCCGGAACCGGCCGCGGTCTCCTCGTCCCGCCGCGGCCCGGAACCGGCCGCGGTGTTCGTCGTCCGGCGCGGTGCGACGGCACCGCGCCCCTTTCGCCGTGCCATGATATTCATTCAACGCGGCGCGACGGCGTCGCGTTCTTGTTGTTTCTTCCAAGGTGCGTGCAACGGCATCGCGTAAGATAAACGTACAATTATCCGCGTGGTGCGACGGCACCACGCCACCTTGCTTCCGCCCGCAAGAATAATCAACATGAACGATGGAGGGGGGTTCAGCCGTGTTCATGCGGTCCGGCCCCCCCTCACGTTAAATAATAACGCAACTTTAAAATAATCAAGTGTCTCACGTTAGACGTGCTAGATCCACGATCAAGAACGAAATAAATAAAATTTGAATCAACAACCCCTACCTCGGGTATAAGGTTCGAGGATTGACTACGTTCCGCGGAAGACGACGTCGCGGAGGTCGGGCGTCGCGGTAGCCGTTCGTCAAATCCGATGACGAAGGGATGCGTTCGAAGAGACACGTCGTTGGCGAAACTTGTACGCCGACGAAGGTTGTCCGAGGAAGAAGCGGTGTTCTCTTTCGTTGACACGGGAGACGAAGAAGAGCGGAGCGGCGTTCTTCGTCGGAAATTGAGTGTTCTTCGTCAAGACTTGAGGAAAGTCAAATAATAAAGAAAACAACGAACTCAAGAACCCCTACCTCGATAGTCGCACGTTGACGTAGTCGTGGAATATCGGTGTCGATTCCTTTGACGTCGGAGGAAGAGTCGTTGTCGAAGGCGTTCGTCGCGGAAAACCGTCGCGGAAGAGATACGTCGCGTCGCGGATACGGCATCGCGGATGGATCGTGTTCTTCGGCGGAGAAGTTATTCGTTGAAGAACGACGTTCTTCGCGTTCTTCGTTGAGTTTGAAGAAGAAGAAGAGGCTCTCCAAAAGCTCTCAAGGAGACAAACAAACAACCCAAAATAAAATAAGACAACTTCTTATTTTATTATTACAATACACATTAGAATTTCAAAAGTTTGAAATTCAAAAAGGTTAAACTCCCATAATTAATTAAGTAACTCAAGTTGACAACATTAAATGAAATGAGTTAAAGGGGAGGTTTTGAGAGAATTTGAGGAGTTGGGGTTCGTGTGGACCCCACATCACTTAATCCTCCCAAGGGAGGTTAAGTGGATGTGGGTCCCACTCCCAACTCCCTTTGGTAGGACTTAACTAGTTAAAAATAAAATTTGTTCCTCACAAATTTTATTTAACTTAAACTAAAAACCCAAAAACTAACTTTCAACCCGCAACAAACGCAACTCCCGAAAAGGACTCTTTAAGCGAATATCGGCGCTGCGAGTTCATCGGTGCCCTCAGATTTCAATTCCGAGCACCAGATCAAAAGTTAGGAAATCCCGCTCGTTCGTTCACTGAACGTACCCGAGCCAAACTTCGGAAATTAATTCCGGGCACTCCGGGCCTCGGAATCAGGTGCCGTCTGAAACCGCGCTCTTGTAAAATTCTAAAGAAAATTAAGAAAAAATTTTCCTTGAATTTTACGGGTCTTTACAGAATCAAATTGTGATTGAGTTTTCTAAATTCTTTTTTACTAAAATTATGATTATATGTGATACCCTTATGATGTTTTAAAAACTATTTCATGTTGTTTTTAACTTATTATAAATGGGTTCACATTGAAATTACAATTTTTTATGTTTCAAATAGACTATTAAGATTTGTAGACATTTTTTGGAATAACTAAAAGGATTTTTGAAATGGATTTCATGATTAGTATTAGATGTTGATCTGGTTATGATTTTCAATGAGTTAAAACTATGTTTTAAAGTCATTTTTGACTTAATGTGAGGCATTGTCCTCAAAGTGATTTATAAAGGGGTTATTTAGTAGATTTCAAATTGTTATTTGAAATGTGTGCGTGGTTTACCCATTTTGAAAAATACCTTAATAGATATGTTGAAATATAATTTTATCAAAATTAAGGTCTTATACCAAATTTTGTATTTCAAAGAAGAAGGCGCATGTGGGAGGGTGGATTTTAAAAATTTTTAAATGGTTTGTTATTTCCATCATTTTACAAAGAGTGTTTGGAATGTCATTTTATGAAATATAATAGGGTTTGGAATACTGATCTATGTTTTGGTGTAAAAGGCCCAGTTTTATGTTTGATTTTAAAATAATTATTTTTAATAGAACCATTTTATATCCCCTTGATTTTATTACCCATTTTGTGGGTTCTTTATCACTATGTGATTCTTGTTATTGCCCTTATGGTGGTTATCAATCTCTTTGAGATGATTATTGAAACCCTTGTGTGGGAATGTGTTTTATTATTCCATTGAGAAATATATTATATTTGGTTATTCATTGTTACGTATTAGGGGTGATGGATATCTATGGTTATGCATTCTATCTTAGACATAAATTGCATATTATTATGGATTACATCCTTTTTGGTCACGGGACCCCTAATACAAAGTGGAAGATGTTGTATATTATGAGTGTTGGTTCACACACCACTAGTGGGCCTCAAGTCATGTTATTTATAACGATTAGGAGGTGTTTTTCCTTGAAAAAAATACTGTGTGGGATAGTTACATGAAATTTTTTTGAAATTTAGTGTGCAATAGTAGATGGTTTATGAGATGATATAATTTTATGTGTCCAAATTATTTTCATGTTAGTAATCCATAAGATATAGAACATCATACATTCAATGTACTAATTTTTTATAGGTTTATGGAAGTTTTATCTAGTTCTCATTTGTATAATTTTCCTCGTATTCATTAATATGGAACATATTCTTGTATATATTGGATATAAGTCTTCTACTATGGATGGTACCAGTATTGTTATGCTTGACCCATGTGTGAGTTTGGTCATTTGAATTGGATAATGAGTTTTCAAATATGTTTGGAATTGTTTTTTGAAATTAAAAACTATTGTGTAGTTCTTAAAGGGGATTTCAAAATAGGTGTTTTTGTTTTTTTGGAAATAACTAGTTAGATGTTTTAATGTGATGGTATTTATTAAAAATTATTTTTTTGAGAAATTTGAATGGGTGTCTGGATTTAAAATAGCTAAGTATTATAGGAATGTTTTCAAATCATTGAATTTAGTTTTCGAATATAATGAGAAATGTTTTGAAAGAGTATTATGAATTTTTTTGAGGTTCTATAAATGTTATATGTCAAAAAGTAAAATTTATAGTTTATATTCAAACTATAGATTATGAATTTCCTTATGAAACATATTTCATAAATTTAGTATATTATGATAACCAATAGATCTTTTTATCTCATGTCCATATATTTTATGTTATAGGTTCCTAGTTGGATCCATTATTCATTCTTTGAGGCTGATGTGGGGTGAGTTAGGTGGCGGAGAGCAATCAGTGGTAGCATGGTGATGGTATCATGATTAGCTTGACTCTTTTTATAGTTATTATTTTTGTTTGATTGTTATGTATCTTTTGTGATATATTTTATCCTCTTGTTTATAGATAATTTTTGTGATTAATTTTATGTAGATGAGTTTTTTTAGTTTAGTTGGTCTTGACCTGTTTGGCATGCATCTTTATTTTGAATCATTATTTATTACACTATCATTTATCACTGGTTTGGGATAAATCATTCCAAAAGGGATTCTATGATTCCTATACACTAGTTTTTATCTAATTTGTTTTAGGAATTCCTTTCGGGCCTGGGGATGGCTAGGGTGGGTTCCAGGACTGATGGAAACCCTGTTTGGTTTTTTACAAAATGATTTCAGAGATGGTGTTGGGTATCCTTAAGTAGGATCCAAAGCTTATTGAGTTTCCCTTGATATTTTGGGTATCTCCTAATATATAAGATAATATAATTGTTAGAGCTTGAGAGGTAAGGGTAGTGAGAGTATAGCTAGCTCTTTCTCATCCTAAGCCTTATGATACCATGGGATGTTTGGGTTTTGAATTGGGGATTTGAGTTTGTTTTTAGTTATTTCAATGGATATTCATAAAAATTGATGTTGTTTTGATCTTCTTTGAGTATGTAAGTGATACCTGTGGTCTTTCCATGGTTTTGGGATATAAATAGAAAAGAACATGAGTTTCATGGTTAACATGAAATGATTGGGAAACTGTGTGGTGCCTGTGCGATTAGGTATACCTCTTTTAAATAGTGTATTGCATTTTTGGATCATGGTTCCTCTATCCATGAGTTCAAATGTAAACATAATTTTTTCTTCCCTCATTGAGTTTGTATAATCCTTAGGATTCTTGATATCCCTAATGTGATTTTCCCATATCAGTGGTGGATCAAAGAGTGTTTTCATATGATTTTTGGATGTGACTTTTGTGAACCATGTTTGAAGGGATGTGTAGTTACTTGATTTTCCTTGTTTTTAAGACTAAATTCGTTAATATTAAGGGGGTTTTTTGATTTATATATTATCAAAACATTATTTTATTAATAAACGGTATGATAAAATTCCATTTGTTTTATGAAATGTATTATAATGTGATTATTTTTTATGGTATTTTCAGGATGACATGTATCAAAAAATTTTATCCTAGTTTATTCCTGAAAGAAATTGACTCAAAAAAGAGGATTTGAAAGCATTTTTGGATTAAAAGAGATTTATTTACAAACAAATTTGGAATGTATTTTTAAAAATGGAAATAAATTTTAATGATCCTTAATTTGAACCATCGGTTTTTAACGGTGTTAGATTTTTAATGGAATTTTGTGTAACATTCCTTGTTGGGGAAATGTGTGCATGTTCGACCAGGTTCTTTTGTTTTTAAATTTTTGTTAGTTTTATTTTAGAGCGACACATTTCTAGAAAAAAAATTTATAATTCCTTTGAGAGAATGGTGGTTTCAAAAGAATTGTTTTAGGTGTTAATAATTGTGCCTTATTTTTTGTTTTTCCCACAATTACTACCGTATATTGGATTTTTTTTGTTTTTTGTTGAGGCATGACATGATATTTTTCATTTACTACTTATTTTTGTATCCTAGAATCGACAAAATGGTTTCTCCTATTCTGGTGACTACCTACAATCCAAGTGGATTTGTGGATGTAGAACCTTCCTTGAGATCAAACCCCATCTTTTACTTCGTGAATCATCATTCATCTTTTTAATAGGTGATAAAGGGTTAGTGGAAGAGGTGTGCTTATTGGAAGAGATTAAGTTGATCATAAATTTTATATTAATTTTAAAAGATTCATGGATTAGAGACATCGATTTTTTTCTTTTTAGTTTCAATTGAGTTTGGTTGGATTTGTTGGTACCTTCCTTGCTTCATGAAAGTATATAACATGGGATTTTCAAAGGGGAATTTTTCTAGTGGTTCTCTCACAATATTGTGAAAGGGGATAAATGTAGAGACCCGAAGCCTAGCGTACATGGACATTACATTACTTTTTCAGAATACTTAGTACATAACAAAACACACACACAAGGACCGTAATAGTTTAGTGTCTTTGGAAACTCGGAATATAATCTTCTAATATTGGTGAATGATCTTCAACATCTCCCATAAAGATCTTCCTTTTTTATACCAAAAACCTTTCTTTATATCCTGGGGAAAAGAAAACATAAAAGGGTGAGCTCAAATGCTCAGAAAGGGTAAACAAAAGAAATATCAATCACATCATATACATACGAACATAGCTTTAGGAAATCTTAACCTGCAAAAGAACTCATAATATCATAACATGGGATAAATCATAGAAGTGAAATGTAATCCCAATAATAATAACATAAAACATGAAACTTTGTGGCATACACACATAATCATAGAGAATCATTTCTTCTTAGTCAAGACTTATTGCCAAGACTATCTTAGTGGACAAAGTCCCTTTCTGAACCGAGTCACCCTCATTCCAGTCATGTTTCACTAAACCGGTATAACCTACCGTTCCAGCCCTATCTATCTCATGAGATATAAAATATTCACCCAATGCATTGGAGGGAGATATAGGTCCCACCCATCTTATAATTAATCCTTGATTATGTGTGCCACATAATCATAAATCATACATCATCGCATAACACATGTAACAAAAATGGGATTCTTGAAACATCATGACATCATAAAACAAATCATATAAGGTAAATGACATCATAAAAACAATTCCCTCACAACATAATCAAATCAATGTAATAATAGGTATAAAAACAGAACCCTTTATTATCTTAGATGGTAAATAATTCTGATAAAACACTTGAACTCCATTCTTGAGGAAAATATCCTTTCTTCTTCAAAAACACTTTTCCTTTCTTAAAATGTCATAAACATCTAAACTAAAAGAAGTTGATTAAAAATAAACTTGAAAACTTGTAAAGGAATCTTCTTGGAAATAATTTTTTAAAAATCCATTCATGCCGTATAAGTTAAAAAAACATTCTTCGTACCTTTGTCGGAAAAGTCAAAAAGTACCTCGTACAAAAAAACGACAAAAGATCATATTCTTTACCAAAAACTCACCGAATGGTAAAATTGGATTTAAACTATTGTAAGTGGATGGAAACAATATTACATATTGAGGGAACATGGATGTGGATGATAAAATACACCCCAGTAAATACTTACGAATAAACAATCTCGGATAAAAATGAGATTGTGATATTTCCCTTACCTTAGATCCGACTTGCTTTGTACGTGTCCGAAACTCATGTATAATGATTTAAATCATGTTATTGACTTATTCCAGAATCATATTCATTGTTATTATATCATATATGGTCCACTTATGACTTTATATTACCCGTTCTTTTGTAAATTCATGTTAAAGAGCATTTTGGGTAAAATTGTTTCATTTGTCGTCCGTGTTTTGACTTGTAATTGTTCATATGATTATTTAGATAATGATTACTTAATTCCAGAACATAAAACATGATTTATATATATATATATATATTCAGGATATATATATATATATTAAATTAGTAAATGGAAAGAAATACACCGTTCATGGAGACGGTAGTCCGTACGTACGCATGAACGCTGTTTTCATTTCCTTATAGAATTGAATGGAATTAAGTAGATGACATACATGTAAATAAATACAGTATCATTATTATTTCATATATTTCATTAGTACTTATTATATATACTTTATAATCATTCATGAATGGTTAATCATTGAGAATGAATCTCATCGCGTCGTGGAGACGGTAGTCCGTACGTACGCACGAGCGATGATATCGTTCCCATGGTTGTGGAATTGTGTTGAAGTATATATATACTATTTAAGTATCAATATCACTATATAATAATCATATATAGTCACTCCTTACACCATTATACCCATCCAATTAATGTGGTGGAGGAAAATAGATTACACCACAGCGTGGAGACGGTATTCCGCACGTACGCACGCGCGGTGATTTCCTTTTTCCGTAGGATGGATAGAAGGTTAATTAGAGTTGTTTCATATTTATAATAAAATATAAGTATGTAATTAATGCATATGTTATTAATTTATCATGAAACAACTAATGAAGAAGAAGTTGAAGAAGAACGAAATTGAAAAGATCGGTAATGGATATTACCTCTTCTTTGAAACGCCTCTTTGATTCCTCCACATAGGGAACTAAGATTGGTCTTTGAAGAAGACCAGGACCTCTATGATTATTCTAGGGATGTGGAGAAGGAATTTTGGCAGGGGTTTCCGAGCTTGAGTGCTCAAATTGGTGTGAGGAGGAGGGGGAGGAGGTGCCCTTTTATAAGGGAGGAGAGGGGCACCTTAGGAATATCTCAAAATATTATTTTATATTAAAGTCAAAATCGGTTTATAATGGTTCCAAATGGTCTTATTTCGAAGATAAAGTGGGGATGGGTCTAAATCCTATCAACCAATAGGATTTAGACAAGTTTAGGTTATTATTTTAACTTTATCAATTAGATTTAACTCTAAGTTAAATAATTTAACTTTTACCGTGTCTTTTTGTTTTCTTACACTATATGGTTAATACACTTACTATAACATGCCTAAAGAACCCCAAATTGTTTATTATTAATATATATATCCTTAACTAAGTCATTTGGCCGAACCTTATATTTTTAGGAATAAAATAACAATTAATAATATAATATTTGATTTAAAAACTATTTTGTGTCAATTTTGACAATATTTGATATATGATTTTTGTGAAAGTCATAACAGAATTATATGTTCGAACCAAGTTGATTAAATCAACACTAATATATCATAGTAACCTATAAAATTAGTGGGATTCATAAAAAGTCTCAAATTAAATTTATTTTGGTATTTATAACATCAATTATGTCAATATTTAATTAATAAGATAATTACAGCATCATCTTTGTGTCATAAATAAATTAAATTATTTGATCTCTAAAATTACAAATAAAATACCATTATGTAGGAAACCTTTTTATCTTTCTAATGAATATTTACAATTGAATTTATCTTATGTATAACCCTATATTAAAAATGTTTTAGTAAATAAACTTTGATTTTAACTCTTTTAACTCTTCTTTGAATTAAATAATAATAAATGTCTTAATCTAATCCAAGTGGGCCTAAATGATAATATTTTACACTTAAGGTTGTTTTTGGTCGAGATACACTTGTCCAATAGGATTAGGACATGTGTTAGGGTAATAATAATATCATTTTTATCCTTAATTACCCTATTTACTTTTAACTGTGGTAAATAAAAGTAAAAAGTTACTATTCACCAAAAATTATTTTCATCTCATTGAACCACATTTTACTTACTGAAATCAACCGTGTCTCTCGGATTTTTGAAATTCCATTCACAGAAGCGGTAAAATTATGATTTATGAAAAAATTAATTTTTTTAACTACCACTTAGTAGTTTCACTATTCATCAAAATTGATGTTTTTCAGAAAAATGCCAAAATTTCACCCTAAGCTATAATTGATATTCTGAATTCAAAAATGATTTCTATTTTACAAAATTCCCAACATATAAGTTGCATTAATTAATTTTATAATTAATTTCCACTGTCACAACAAATAGCATTTTTTTAAGAGATAATAACTATCAAAAGATTAACACTTGATTATGTCTGGTGTAAATGTGAAATTACATCCAATGACCAACATTGTATTAAATTGTAAAAATATATTCTAGATATACTTTAAAACCACTGAAATTAATAATTTATCACTATTAATTATTTCGATTAAAAAAGTTGTTTTTAATTAAAATTTAGTAATTTTCACTATTCATCAGAAAATGAAAGTTATCCGAAAAGTACCAAAATTTCACCTTAGGCTAAATTCGATACTCCGAATCCAAAAATGAAGTCCATTTTGAAAGATAAAATTTCAAAAAGTGGTTATTACTATTCATAACGGCTATTTTAAATAATATTTTAATAGCATAACGTCTTTTAGTGAAACTCGGTATTGCGTACAACGCAAGCTATTAAGGAAGGTCGCGATTGCGTGTAATGAAAGGCAAGTCAAGGATGTGTGTTGTGCAAGATCCTTTTGGTGTAGCGTACAACACAAGACATTAATAAAATTAAAAAGAATATTTTTCATAAAATCTCGGGCTGTTACATTCTACCCCCTTAAAATGAATTTCTCCCTCGAAATTTGTCTGGGTTATAAATGGTTTACTACTCGAAAGTTTGTTTAATAGAAAACCACATCGTAAAAAGGGAATACCAAAACCAATCTTTAAAAACAAAGGTATGAAACGTAATGGTCACCCAAATAAACTAATCACTGGGTTTCCACATAGGTGAAAATATGGATATGGAAGAGAAATCTAACCATCATGTTCTGGTGGAGAGTGGTAGAGAACATGGCTATGGAAAAGCCAGCAATCACAAAGCCATAAATTTGTGATGATCTAGGGTACCACCTGATTCGTCGGATATAAGGGTACTAGGACAACATTTTTGGTTTTCAAGATCATTTCCCTAAAGTTGAAGAATTTGAATTAGAATAAATACTTACTTTATTTTGGTACAATATCACTGTTGTTCGTGCCTTGAACAATTTCCACTTCATCTCTTAAATAAATGAAGTTGAATTTGTTATTCGTTAAGTGTTAGAAGATCATGTGATAGAATGACGGGTCATTCCATCTATCTCAAACAAAAGTTTAGCAAAAGTTATATACATAAGTCGATCTATAGTGAGATTAATCATATATGGTTCCTAAAATGGACTTATACTTCATATATCATACTGCTTAATATAATAAAACTAGTTTTCACTAAACAGGGACTTCCTGTAGGCTAGTGGTATGCAATAAAGGCCAGTCGTACTTCAGTTGTGGGTTCGATTCCCACAGCCTTGTCCGGCGCGATGGGTTGTCGCCCATCCAGCAGGTTGTCCTTTTTGTAAAACTATATTACTATAACATACCATCAATAATATCGAAAAATACTTCTATCCTTAAACACTACTATCTTATGTCCAACATAATCCATTCCAATCTTTAGGCTTATCCATAATACTACAGTCCACTCTCATAATATAGTGAAAACGATTACCAGAGATTTAATACCATCTTTGATCCCCATATATCATAAGATATGTTTTTTTGATCACATTCCAAACAGTCAAAGTCCTTAATCATGTATTCTCTTGAATACCCATTGAACCTTAGTGAAAACATGAATTCAGTTAAAAGTTAACACCTTCCACATACCAAAATCCTCAAAAATCTATATACTTAAACCATCATATCACTTAGTCCTTATATCAATCATGAGATCATGAATACTGTTAAACATTTCATTTTCTCGTTTTCCCTTCATTATGCGCATATCATTCTTTTTCCAAAAATATCTCAATCACATTCCATGGTTACTGGTACCATAAAATTATTGAAAACCACAATAGACCAATACATAAATATTTCAATATTCCATGATACTATATACAACACTATTTTGGAATCCCATTACATAAACACTTAATCATTCAACCACATCGTTGTCATATTCAACATCGCCAATAGTGATCGCATGTGACTTCCCTTTGTCCTTTGCCTTAAGTGGTTGCTCATGTTGGTCATCACTAACCCTTGGATTAGGGCATTTATTAGCATAATGCCCCATTTCCTTGCACTTGAAGCATTGAAGTGTTGGTGGTGCATTCTCTGCAGTGTCTGCTTTATTCACATCATTAGAATCCCTTTTTCCATTACTTCGACACTCAGCTGCTCGATGACCTTCTTTTCCACACTTAAAACATTTTCTAGTCCCTTTAAGACAATCTCCGCCATGCTTCTTTCCACACTTTGAGCATAAGGAAACATTCATCTTCTTTTCACCATTATTCTGAGATTTTTCCTTGAACTCCATCTTTCGTTTCTTGTCAAAACCATGAGATGGATATGTAACACCAACATCCATTTCTACCTTGATAGCACAACGCACAATTTCTTCATAGCTACTGAAGTCTCTTATAGCTAATGCCCTTCAAAGACTTGGTTTTAAGCCACTGAAAAATTGATCAACTTTACTTTCAGGTTGGATGATAATGCCAGATGCATACCTTGCAAGTCGTGTAAAATTCGCTTCGTATATACCAACAGATTCATCATCCTTTTTCTTTAGTTCAATAAACTCCTTCTCCATCTTTGTTCGAAGAACATGAGGGAGGTACTTATTGAAAAATATGTTCTTGAACTCGTCCCATTCCATGGACTCAATTTCATCTCTTTCCCTCGTATTCTTGATAAGATTCCACCATTGATCAGCTTCACCTTCCAAACGATATACTGCTAAGATGACTTTATCATGTTCAGAACATTGGAGAACTGAAAATATCTTTTTAGTGGTACTGATCTATTGTTCAGAAACAAGTGGATCGGAAGACCCACTAAAAGATGGTGGACATTGCCTCATGAAGGACTCAATAGAATATTGTTCCCTTCTCTGCTCATTTGGAAGTCCAGAATGATTCACAGCTTGTGTAAGTATAGCAATAAGATTTTGCACTCCATCTCCCATAACATTTGTTTGTTTAGGAGGACAGTCATTGCATTTTCCATTGCATTGATCAACACAGTTCCTTCGGGTTCCAACCATCGTCTAAAACCCAAAAAGAATAGTGTGAGAGGAAAAAATAATGCTAGGGAAAACAACATAATAAAGGGGGAGTACCTTCAATATCTAACATCTTAGGTTTAATTCTATGATCGTTAGCGTAGTTCTAGTACTATAACCTATACGTATACTTAACCTTAGGGACATCCCTAGACATACCGTAGAAATATCTCTAGGGATCTCACTAACGTTTTCGCATCCTAGTTTCCAAAGGTTGACTAAACCTTTCCTCTGATAACAACTGTAGAGACCCGAAGCCTAACGTACATGGACATTACATTACTTTTGCGGAATACTTAGTACATAACAAAACACACACACAAGGACCGTAATAGTTTAGTGTCTTTGGAAACTCGGAATATAATCTTCTAATCGTGGTGAACGATCTTCAACATCTCCCATAAAGATCTTCCTTTTTTATACCTAAAACCTTTCTTTATATCCTGGGGAAAAGAAAACATAAAAGGTTGAGCTCCAATTCTCAGTAAGGGTAAACAAAAGAAATATCAATCACATCATATACATACGAACATAGCTTTAAGAAATCTTAACCTGCAAAAGAGCTCATATTATCATAACATGGGATAAATCATAGAAGTGAAATGTAATCCCAATAATAATAAGATAAAACATGAAACTTTGTGGCATACACACATAATAATATAGAATTATTTCTTGTTAGTCAAGACTTATTGCCAAGACTATCTTAGTGGACAAAGTCCCTTTCTGAACCGAGTCACCCTCGTTCCAGTCCTGTTTCACTGAACAGGTATAACCTACCGTTCCAGCCCTATCTATCTCATGAGATATAAAATCATTACCCAATGCATTGGAGGGAGATATAGGTCCCACCCATCTTATAATGAATCCTTTCTTATGTGTTCCACATAATCATAAATCATACATCATCGCATAACACATGTAACAAAAATGGGATTCTTAAAACATCATGACATCATAAAACAAATCATATAAGGTAAATGCCTTCATAAAAACAATTCCCTCACAACATAATCAAATCAATGTATTAATAGGGATAAAAACATAACCCTTTATTATCTTATATGGTAAATAATTATGATAAAACACTTGAACTCCATTCTTGAGGAAAATATCCTTTCTTCTTCAAACACACTTTTCCTTTCTTAAAATGTCATAAAATTATAAACTAAATGAATTTGATTAAAAATAAACTTGAAAACTTGTAAAGGAAGATTCTTGGAAATAATATTTTAAAAATCCATTCATGTCGTATAAGTTAAAAAAACATTCTTCGTACCTTTGTCGGAAAAGTCAAAAAGTACCTCGTACGAAAAAACGAAAAAAGATCATATTCTTTACTAAAAACTCACTGAAGGGTAAAATTGGATTTAAACTATTGTAAGTGGATGGAAACAATATTACATATTGAGGGAACATGGATGTGGATGGTAAAATACACCCCAGTAAATACTTACGAATAAACAATCTCGGATAAAAATGAGATTGTGATATTTCCCTTACCTTAGGTCTGACTTGCTTTGTACGTGTCCGAACCTCCTGTATAATGATTTAAATCATGTTATTGACTTATTCCAGAATCATATTCATTGTTATTATATCATATATGGTCCACTTATGACTTTATATTACCCGTTCTTTTGTAAATTAATGTTAAAGAGCGTTTTGGGTAAAATTGTTTCATTTGTCGTCTGTGTTTTGACTTGTAATTATTCATATGATTACTTAGATCATGATTACTTAATTCAAGAACATAAAACATGATTTATATATATATATTCAGGATATACATATATATAATAAATCATTAAATGGAAAGAAATACACCGTTCATAGAGACGGTAGTCCGTACATACGCATTAACGCTGTTTTCGTTTCCTTATAGAATTGAATGGAATTAAGTAGATGACATACATGTAAATAAATCCAGTATCATTATTATGTCATATATTTCATTAGTAATTATTATATATACTTTATAATCATTCATGAATGGTTAATCATTGAGAATGAATCTCATCGTGTCGTGGAGACGGTAGTCCGTACGTACGCACGAGTGATTATATCGTTCCCATGGTCGTGGAATTGTGTTGAAGTGTATGTATACTATTTCAATATCAATATCACTATATAATAATCATATATAGTTACTCCTTACACCATTATAACCATCCAATTAATGTGGTGGCGGAAAATAGATTACACCATGGCGTGGAGACGGTATTCCGTACGTACGCACGCGCGGTAATTTCCTTTTTCTGTAGGATGGATAGAAGGTTAATAAGAGATGTTTCATATTTATAATAACATATCAGTATGTAATTAATACTGATGTTATTACTTTATCATGAAACAACTAAAGAAGAATAATTTGAAGAAGAAAGAAATTGAAAAGATCGGTAATGGATATTACCTCTTCTTTGAAACGCCTCTTTGAATCCTCCACTTAGGGAACTAAGATTGGTCTTTGAAGAAGACCAGGACCTCTAGGATTATTATAGGGAAGTGGAGAAGGTATTTTGGCAGGGTTTGGCTGAGATTGAGTGCTCAAATTTGTGTGAGGAGGAGGGGGAGGAGGTGCCCTTTTATAAAGGAGGAGAGGGGCACCTTAGGAATATCTCAAAATATTATTTTATATTAAAGTCAAAATCGGTTTATAATGGTTCCAAAGGGTCTTATTTCAAATCTAAAGTGGGGATGGGTCGAAATACTATCAACCAATAGGATTTAGACAAGTTTAAGTTAATATTTTAACCTTATCAATTAGATTTAACTCTAAGTTAAATAATTTAACTTTTACCGTGTCTTTTTGTTTTCTTACACTATATGGTTAATACACTTACAATAACATGCCAAAAGAACCCCAAATTTATTATTATTAATATATATATCCTTATCTAAGTCATTTTGCAGAACCTAATATTTTTAGGAATAAAATAACAATTAATAATATAATATTTGATTGAAAAACTATTTTGTGTCAATTTTGACACTATTTGATATATGATTTTTGTGAAAGTCATAACAGAATTATATGTTCGAACCAAGTTGATTAAAGCAACCCAAATATATCATAGTAACCTAGAAAATTAGTTGGATTCATAAAAAGGCACAAATTAAATTTATTTTGGTATTTATAACATCAATTATGTCAATATTTCATTAATAAGATAATTATAGCATCATCTTTGTGTCATAAAGAAATTAAATTATTTGATCTCTAAAAATTACAAATAAAATACCATTATGTAGGAAATCTTTTTATCTTTCTAATTAATATTTACAATTGAATTTATCTTATGTATAACCTTATATTAAAAATGTTTTAGTATATAAACTTTGATTTTAACGCTTTTAACTCTTCTTTGAATTAAATAATAATAAATGTCCTAATCTAATCCAAGTGGGCCTAAATGATAATATTTTACACATAAGGTTGTTTTTGGTCGAGATACACTTGTCCAATAGGATCAGGACATGTGTTAGGGTAATAATAATATCATTTTTACCCTTAATTACCCTATTTACTTTTAACCGTGGTAAATAAAAGTAAAAAGTTACTATTCACCAAAAATTATTTTCATCTCATTGAACAACATTTTACTTACTGACATCAACCATGTCTCTCGGATTTTTTAAATTCCATTCACATAAGCGGTAAAATTAAGATTTATGAAAAAATTAATTTTTTTAACTACCACTTAGTAGTTTCACTATTTATCAAAAATTGAAGTTTTTCAGAAAAATGCCAAAATTTCACCCTAAGCTATATTTGATATTCCGAATTCAAAAATGATTTCTATTTTAAAAAATTTCCAACATATAAGTTTCATTAATTAATTTTATAATTAATTTCCGCTGTCACAACAAATGGCGTGTTTTTAAGAGATAATAACTATCAAAAGATTAACAGTTGATTATGTATGGCGTAAATGTGAAATTACATCCAACGAACAAAATTATATTGAATTGTAAAAATATATTCTATATATACTTTAAAACCACTCAAATTAATAATTTATCACTATTAATTATTTCGATTAAAAAAGTTTTTTTTAATTAAAATTTAGTAATTTTCACTATTCATCAGAAAATGAAAGTTATCCGAAAAGTACCAAAATTTCACCTTAGGCTAAATTCGATACTCCGAATCCAAAAATGAAGTCCATTTTGAAAGATAAAATTTCAAAAAGTGGTTATTACTATTCATAACGGCTATTTTAAATAATATTTTAATAGCATATCGTCTTTTAGTGAAACTCGGTATTGCGTACAACGCAAGCTATTGAGGAAGGTCGCGATTGCGTGTAATGCAAGGAAAGTCAAGGATGTGTGTTGTGAAAGCTCCTTTTGGTGTAGCGTACAACACAAGACATTAATAAAATTAAAAAGAATATTTTTCATAAAATCTCGGGCTGTTACAATAAATCTCTTTATCAATTGGGTATTGTTCCAGGTTACCTATCAGTGATGGAGTACATCGATAACTTTTTGAATTTGGTACACTTTTCTCCAAATATAATCACCTGTTATTCTAATAATTTTCAATTATTTAGAGGTTTACTGAAAATAGAGCTTGGTTCAACAATTCCCCCTCTTATATGCGTTCTCTCAACGATGCCATAGGAATCAATAACCGAGATCCTGCATCCCCAATAATATATGGAGGGGAGTGGTTCCCTCCTTCTGTCCAACTCAAAGGAACACCTTTAGTACTTTATTCCTTTTTTCAATCCAATTTTTCTTCCAACATTTATAGAGATCTAGGTTCTCCCAAAAGTCCTAGATATATATAAAGGTGAAACTCATCTTTAATTCTCAATGTCAGAGTTCCCAAATGCTTTGATGCACTTCTACCTGACCTTATTGGCTCGATTAATTTATCACCAAAAATCATTATATGTATTCAAATATTTTGTTTTTATATCTTAGAGTTTATAAGAATGAGTAGTGGTGGTGATTCTAGACAGAAGGCATATTATGACAAGATTTGTGTCGATGGATGGTATGATTATTTCTTAATCTAAATATCCTTACAAATGAAATGAATTTTTCTTCTATATTATCTGGTGGACCTTAGATTTTGACAATAAGTGAGATGCTCTGGTGATATAGATTTGGGTATGCTTCCCATATCTCCCATTTCTATTTCAAAGCCATTCCATCTTATGGATACTTAGGAATATTGTTGATCATTTTTTATGCTTTGAAATTCTAACAGATGTTGTGATCCATCCTGTTTTCCCATGAATTTTTGTGCATGTTGATGTCTTGAAGACTCCAATGGAATGGGTGTGGATAATAGTTGGATATGAATTCTAGTGGAAACAAGCAATTGTCTTTGAATCATAGATAGATCACTGTGCATACAGTGGATGACTAGGTCATGTAGATTTTGTCTACTATAGTGGACATATAAATAGAACGGTGGAGGAACTGAATGAAAGGGAGTTTTCAAGTCGCAATAGCATTGATGTTATACATTTGATGCCTTTTCAGAAAGAGAATTATGAAGTCACACTGAAAGAGGTAAGAATGGGTATTGAGAACCCCTCAAAGTTACATGTTATGTTAGCATAGGATGCTTCCACTCAGTTTTAGGCAAGCACGAATGTAAATAATCCTAAGGTAGAAGTAGGGTTTTCACATTTGAAACAAGACCTGACTACCAGTAGGTCGATGTAGGACACATCTAGATTTAGATATGTTGAGGATTTGTGTGAAATAATTTTTGTGGAACCTAACTTGGAGTCTTTTTTCCTTAATAACGTATTCAATCAGAAGGAGTAGGTTTAGGGGGATTCTAAATGTGCTTTACAAGGTGATGCGATCTTGGAGAGAGTCCTTTGGAATTCAAAGGGGGTAAAGGAGAGGCCACTTAGAAGAATCCCATGTATCAATCTGAAAAACAGTTTTATAGGTATGGTTATGGAAGAACCATATCTAGAGGATAGAGATTTATCACTTGCTAAATCCTCATGCCCGATGTAGGATTGACAGATTTGACTGGGTACAGAATCAACATCCCCAGTTGAAAATCCCAGAAGAGATCAAGATCATTTAAAATATGGATATGGAGAATATTTATCTAGTCACAACTCAGTAGATAGTGTGGAAGGAATATGTGATAGTGGAATATATAGCATAAGGGATAATAAGCGGAGTAAAGGGAATCAAGTTGTTGGTGGATGTATTGTGGTTAAAGGAAAACAAACTAAAGGTTAGAAGGATTATCATCAGCTAACAAATATAAAGGAAATAGGATATACTAAAAGATCTAAGGTGAAGAATCGTGGTTCGTCAATCCATGTTCAGGAAAGTAAGAAGATACCGACCCAACAAAATGGAATGAGTGATGATTAGATAACAGGGCAGGGTGGTAGAGAGGAAAAAGTGGTGGGGGCTAAATAAGTAGGGGATGGAAAAGGAAAAAAGAAAAACAACTAGTTCTTATATTAGATTCTAATGTTGTGATGAAAAGTGAGACAATCTAGATCAAAGCCTCTATGTATGAGGTGGATTGAATCCTCTAAAGGGAAATACATGTTAAAACAAGCGTAAAACAATGAATATGGATAAGCAATGAAGAAAAAATTTTAGCATATGGTTTCAATGAGGGAATGATTAATTAAGAATAATACCTTATAATGTGGGACTAGCTGGCTACATGTTTTGAATATTTACTCGAAGATGACCTAGAAATAAAGGTACATTATCTTCACTAGAGGATAAATAAGGTAAGATACTCTAATAATTTCAGTATTTTTTAAAACTTTTGGCATTTTTTACTGTGTTAAACAATACTTGACTATACTATTATGGTTTTAAACTTTTTAAACAAAAGTTTCTGAATAATAAACTTAATTTTCAATCAGTATGAAATATATTGAAGATGATATAAATGATACCATTCAAATAGAACATGACTAGTATAGGTAGAAAGTGGATGGTAATTCCTTAGTTCCAAACAATGGGTGAAAGGACAACCCAGTAATTAAGGAGAAAATGTAAAATGATCTAGAGCTAGATGTAGAGGGTATTTCTCATTAAACGAGAATTTTTCTAATGTATGTCCATGGTGGGGCTCTAGAAAATTCTAAGACCTCATTTCTTAAGTGTCCTAGGGTTGGCCTCCGTCGTGGTCATTTGGTCCATCTATATAAGTTTTGTATGAGCATATTTCATAAGTAGTATTGTGTTTAATCTATTGAGTATGGGTTTTTTCTTTTGGGAATTATTTTTAATCGTTGTGATCATGGTTTTGGAGCTTTAGATATTATTATTTGAATCTTTCATATGTTTCTCCATTTGATATGTTTCTTATAGATTATTTTTAATTTCATTTTGTTGCATGCTTTGTTTAATTTGTGGAATAATCCCTAACCCTCCATTGTGGATAGATTTTTAGGTTGTTCTCTAGGTTTCCTCCCTTTTTAGGTTAGTGGTTGGTGTCATTTCCTTAAGACTTATTGTTCGGGTGAGCCTTTCTTGATAGCAGTGGGTTGTTCTAGTTATTATATGGATCCATTAAGGAGATCATTATTTATAAATGAGAAATTTATTGAGTGACTGATTGGAAAACATGGGTGTTTTTTCTACTTGTTGAGTTATTATACTAAATGGTATTAAGATTATACCATTTTGGGATGTACCTTATGAGGGGGATCTTGTTCTAGACCCTATGTTGTCCATGTGTATTGTGACTTGAAATGAGTTGTCATATAATTATTTTGTGGTTGTTTATGGATTTTTTTCAGTCCTTGGGTTTGAAAGTGATTTTGTTTTGAGTGGGAGTTTCTCTCGTGGTATCTCAGTTGTTCGATAAAGCATTTATTTGTAGTTATTTGTTGGTAACTCTCCTTACCTAGTCATGAGAACCCTTTATTAGAAAATAAGATTAAGATCTATATTACTATCCCCAAAATACCTCCATCAAACCATATCAAACATAACGATTAAAAAATAAAAATGATCTAAGAAATTTATAATCCTCACTCGGATGCCTTTGAATTAATACTCTCTAAATATTGACAAATAGATTGTAATAAGATGTTACAACTCAATAAACTTCAGATGTATTGATTTGAAAAGGTTTATACTTTATTCTCATTTAATGAACCTCTTTCTATAGGCAAAGCTCTAGTGGTCATATTCTGTGATTCTTGGAGTTGGTTGAAATGTCTTGGGATGAACTCCTTCTTAACTTTTGTTACACCCCAAGCTTCCACAGTACGTTTCCCTTTGAATAATGCAATAGCTTGCGTTGTATGCAACATCGAGATTCAAATACACTGTGACCAATCAAACTAGCTGTTATGAATAGTAATACACATGGCTTAAAATTTTATAAACTTTATTTTACAAAAGAGGGTTCATTTTTTAATTTGGAATATCAAAATTAGCTGAGGATGAATTTTTGGTATTTTTCTGAAAAGTTTCAATTTTTGATGAATAGTGAAAAACACTGAGTTATTGTTTAAAACTGAATTTTAATTTAAATAATTATTTAGTTTATTTAAATTTATTTTAGGTCAAAATAGATATATAATACCTATATAAGTTCAATGTAATTAATTGGATCCTTTTTATATTAATTTCAAAAATATAAAAATTTTATTGAACGTTTTACCGTCCTTTACCCACCTCGAAGGAGAATTTGAAAATTTGCATAAAACATAATTTTACCACATTTATTAATTTAATTTCAAAAATCCAAGAGACACAGTTGATATCAGTAAGTAATATTTGGTTCAATGAGATGAAAATAATGTTAGCTGAATAGTATCTTTTTCCTTTTATTTACTGCGATTAAAAGTAAATAGGGTAATTAAAGGTAAAAAATGATATTATTTTTACCCTAAAACTTGTCCTAATTATATTGGAAAATTTTAATTCGACCAAAAAAACATTAATGAATAAAATATTATCATTTAAGTCCACTTGGATTATAATAGGACATTTATTATTATTTTATTTAATGAAGAGTTAAAAAAGTTTAAAACAAAGTTTAAAAATTAAACCATTTTTAATATAAGGTTATAAATAAGATAAATTCAACTATAAATAACCATTATAAATATAAAAATATTTTTTACATAATGTTATTTTATTTATAAATTTTATACATTAAATAATTTAATTTATTTATGACACAATGATGATGTAGTAATTACCTGAATAATGAAATATTAAAATAATTTATATTATAAATACCCAAATAAATGTAATTTGAGACTTTTTATGAATTACACTAATTTTATATGTTTAAATGACATGTTAGGATTTATTTAATTAAATTATTTTGAAGTAATCATGCTGTTGTGATTTTCACAAAAATCAATTTCCAAAGAATGTCAAAATTGACATAAAAGAGTTTTTAAGAAAAATATTATATTATTAATTGATTTAAAATTCCTAAAAATCTAAGATTCGGAAAAATGACTTAGATAAGGTTATATATATTAATAATGAACCACTTGGGGTTCTATTATCATGTTATAGTAGGTTTATTAACCATATAATATAAAAATACAAAGAGACATGGTAAATGACAATCTAATTAACTAAGAGTTAAATCTAATAGATAAGGATAATATAGTGACCCAAACCTATATAAAACATTTTGGTTGAGATTATTTATACCCAAAACCACCTTATAATATAAATAAGTCACTTTGGAGCCATTATATACCGAATATGAATTTATTATAAAATAATATTTTATGTTTTTCCTTGGGTGCCCCTCACTCCTCTTATAAAAGGGCACTTATCCATCTCTCAAATTCACACCTTCAAGGCCTTTTGGATCGGTAAACCGCTTCCCAAATATCCTCTCAACTTCCCTCACATCACCCTAGAGTCCTTCCTTTAGTCATAAAGACAACCATAGGACCCCTTTTGATCAAATCAAAATGAAGAACCGAAAGAAGAGGTACATATTTCATCACCTCTTTCAAGTATTTTCTTCTTCCACTTCCTCTTTCTTTGTTGTTTCCATTATAAAATAAAAACTTTAGAATATTATATATACTATTATGTTATTATGAAAATGGTAAAACCATTTTCTTTATTTTATCCATCTTATGAATGAAAAAGTCACCACACGTGCATACGTACGGCTTACCGTCTCCACATCATGGTGTAGTTTGTTATTCAAACATTTCGTCATTCAGATGAGTATAATAATTAGTATAAATGATGTAAATAATAAATTTAACATTACAATTATTATTTATATATGATATACCATCCAATTATATAAGATTTTAATATCAAAAGAATTATATTGTCTCTCGTGCGTACGTACAGAATACTGTCTCAACAAAAGTGATGAGATTCATTCCCCCATCGTATCCATTCAAGACTAATTTTCATTTGAGGATTACAAATAATATTTAAAGACTTGATATCATTCTGGATACGAATAAGATAAAACCTATCCATAACAATCAGGGCTTATGTAACAAAACATATAAAAGAAAACCAGTAAGTTAACACCCGAAACGACGACAATACTAAAATATTATTAACAAATCATTATTAGAAGATCGTATATGATATCCTAATTATGTATATGGTTTTTGTATAATATAATAACAATTATTTAACTATGATATAATATATTAACGTAACCTCAACCAAGGAAAAGTACAAGGTAAGGTTTTATTTCACAATCTCTTCATTATCTGAGGTTGTTTATACGTAATTATCTACAGGGACCTCTTTATCATCCACATCCATGTTTCATAATAATGTATTTCAAAACATTTTTACTATTTACTAATTAATGGGTTAAATTAATTTATACCCTTATTTGACCTTATGTGTTTTGGAAGGAATTTTTCTTTCATTTTCTAAAGAAGTTACTTTATGAAATTTTCGATAAAATTAATGTAAGAATGTTTGTTTTCAACTTATACGGCGGGTGTGGTGATTTTCCACCCTTATAACATCGTCGAAGCTTCCCTTACAAGCTTATAAGAATATTTTCAAAATAAATGTTTTCTTCTAAAATTATGTGACTTTTAAGTGATTTCAATATAGAAAGAGATGTTTCTCACTAATAGTTTTTATTTAATCTATGTGAACATTCATTGATGGATTTTAAGCTTATTTGATGTTGATTTATTATGATACAAAACATCCATAATGTATTGAAGGTTTTGTGATATGTTTGACTGTGGATGTGTTATTTTTACAACATTCATGGTTTATGGATAATGTATTGACATTTCGTATGCTAGTTTTAATACAATTTTTTATGTTATGTTTAAACATTCTCATATGAGGAATGCATTGGACTTAGTAAGTGACGGGTGTATCCCTCTATATCTCCTCGATTCATTGGTAGGTCTCATGAGACAAACTAGTGTCTTGGCACACGACCTTGACAAAATCTTATTTGTAGTCTTGAAAAATGCTTTAACTAGGTGGTTATTAAAGTGTAGCATTATGCATTCCATCATTATGAAAGTGGATATTTGATATTTCATGTGATTATTCGACTAGTACAATATCCATGTGAATAAGTAAATGACATTATTTTATTTTATCTTTTCCATATTATGCGTAAGTTCAATTTTAAAATGCTTTTTTTAATCTTATTACTTTCCTTAAATGTTTATGCTTATTTATGAAAGGTTCCTCTATTTTGTTATCCATATTGAGAATCAGAGGTCACCACATTCTACGTTTTATTTTTCCCAGAATGTGAAGAGGTATATTATAACTGAATAGTTTGGATATTCTATGTGATATGATTGTCGTTAATGAAGACAATGTGGTTGTTTTTTACTTCATGATGTAATATATAACTTATGAATGTATGTAGTGTTTCCAAGGATACTAAATTGATCGGTCAATTGGGACATGATTTCCTTATATCATGCCAATGTTATTTAATAATGCACTGATGCTGGGTAACTGGGGTTGGGGCATAAAAATTGGTATCAGAGTAAGTTTATTAAAAACCTTGAAAACTAGATTTAGATAAACTCTGATTAGAGCACATTACCAAAAGATTGACTTTGAGGATTAGTATAGAAGAACTTCCAAGAATTTTGGTAATGTAGATATTTTGTGAGTTTTCCGAGAAATACATCCATGTATGGATACGAGAAGGTAGAGGCAGCTCTAGCACATATGTACCTAGAAGTGAAAACTCTGACAAGGAGTTTTAGGCTTGACCTTGGGTATCCTGGTACATGACAACAGGCCTTGTTTCACTCTTGGTTATGGAACTCCAAGGGTATATTCTTAGGATAATTCTCATTTTCTTTATAAACCATTATGAAGGATTTATGAGTATACACTTCATAAAAAGAAAACATTTTTATGATTATGGATTATATAAATAAACTGTTCAATTTATGTTGAGTGTTTTACAAGTTTTCAATTATGTATTAAGAATCATAAACTAATCTAGTGTATGCCATTGTTTAGAAATGGTGCATAGTGGAAGGAATGGAAACCATATCAACGCACGTAATCTATGTAGGGATTTCCATCCTACTCACGATAATTATAGTGGAGATGGTGATGCAACTGGTGCTGATCAGCTAATCACCATACTGGGAAAATTAACTCAGGTTATGAATAATATCCTTATCCATATGGAGCATCCTGGTCCACATTGTGGAGGATCAATGTTAGACCGCTTCATGAGGAAACAACCACCAACATTCAATGGGAGTACATATCCATTAGTACCTGAGTAATGGATAACTTTCTTAGAGAAAATATTTCATGCTTTGGGGAGCAACGAAAGGGAAAAAGTTGTTATGGTAGTTTATCGCCTCACATGAGATGATGATCAATGGTGTTCATTGATTCAAAATACAAAGGAAGATGAAGAAGTGTCAAATATGGAATGGATGGAATTTAAAGAGCTTCTCATAGAAAAATACATTCCTCGTGACCATCGTGCGGATTTGGAAAGACAATTTATGAGTCTGAGGAAAAAAGAGGATGAGAGTGTCCCAAAGTATGAAGCTAGCTTTACAAGTTTAGTAAGGCATGCTACAAATTATATACGTAACCCAAGAAGTAATATTGATCGATTATTTGATGGGTTGAAACCATTTCTCCATTGAGCATTAGTCTCACAATCCTTCTCATCATATGAAGATATTGTCTCATGTGCTATCAAGATAGAAAATGAATTCTATAAGTCTTATGAATTTAAATTAAAGCAACATTAGAAGCGATATACTGATCAATATGGAAATCAAAATAATGGGATGAAGTGAAAAGTTGAATATCTATCCTATAGTAAATGTGGTAAGAAACACCCAAGTACTTTTTTAATGGTAATGTGAGTCCATTACAAGTGTGGTGAAAAATCCCACCAAGCTAGTGATTGCAAGGGGAAGAAAGAAGATACTGATGTTTAATTATAAAATTGAAGGGAGATGGGACATTATGAAAATGAATGTCCTAAGCGCTAGAGAAACTTACCTCATAAAAGGCCAAGGTATCAAGGCCAAGATTATGTTATCACTACTACTGAGGTTGAAGCTCCTAAAGACGTGGTGGAAGGTAATTTAATGGTTTCCTCAAGTTTTTCTATTGCTTTATTTGATTCTGGATCATCACATTATTTCATATCTTCCCAGTTTTCTATGAAAATTAGAAATTTTACAATTTGATTTAACAAGGGTGTTGTCAGTCAAAAATCCTAAGGGAAGTATCATTGCAACAATGTTTTCTGAATCAGTTTACATTAGAGCATATAAATGTTCTTTATCTGACGATATTATCATTATACCCATGATTGAAATTGATATAATCCTCGGTATGGATTGGCTTTCGGACCATGATGCAAAAATTTATTGTAAGAAGAAGTATGTTAACATTTTTGATGACGAGAAGGAGTGCCTTATCTTTAGAGAAGAAACGTCGCCACCTAATTCTTTTCTAGATCCACACCCAGTAGCTCAACTGAATTCAATAATTTGGGAGAAAGAGAATTAAATTACTATGGGTGAGGAAAGGAATGTTCGAATAGAGGATGTACCTATTGTTCAGGAATATGCTGATGTGTTTCCAGAGGATTTACCTGGACATCCTCCAGAATGAGAAATTGAGTTTTCCATTGATTTAATTCATGGTTCAAGGCCCATATCGAAGACCCCTTATGAAATGGACACTATGGAATGAGTGGAACTAAAAAAACAACTAGAGGAATTGAGTAATAAAGGATTTATTCTCCCTAGTGTTTCTTCATGGGGATCCCTTGTCCATTTTGTTAAGAAGAAATATGGATCTTTGAGGTTGTGCATTGACTATAGGGAGATCAATGCTATAACTATAAATAACAAGTATCCCTTACTCTCATTGATGATTTATTCAACCAAATTCATGGAGCTCAATATTTTTCAATGATTGGCCTTCGATCTAGATATCATCAGTTGTGTGTGAAAAAGGAAGAAATTACAAAGAAAACATTTTGAACTAGGTAGAGGCTTTACGTGTTAACAGTAATACCTTATGGATGGACTAATTAATCCTATATTTTCATGGATCAAATGAACAGAGTTTTCAAGGAATATCTTGATGAATTTTTAGTGGTTTTTATTTTTGATATCCTGGTATACTCCAAAAGAAACTAAGATCATGAAAATCACTTTCACATTATCCTAAAGACTCTTCAAAGACATGAATTAAATGGGAATTTTAGCAAGTGTGAATTATGGATAAAAGTGATTTATTTTCTTGGCCATATTGTCTCAAAAGATGGAATCTATGTTGATCCTTCTAAAACAAGAGTAATCTATGAATGGCCATCACCGACGAGTATAACTGAGGTATGCATTTTATTGGGTTAGTAAGTTATTATTGACGTTTCGTCCATAATTTTTCTTGATTGGATAACCTAATAACCAATATCACGTGTAAATGGGTTAAATTTGTTTGGACAAAAGAGTGTGAAGAATGATTTGAATAATTGAAGAGAAGATTATTCAATGCTCCTATCTCGACTCTACCATCAGGTAATGATGGGTTTGTTATTTATAGTGATGCTTCAAAGAAAGGACTTGGTTGTGTCATTTTTCATAATGATAGAGTTATTGCCTATGCATCACGAGAGTAAACAATTCATGAAAAAAACTATCATACTCATGATCTTGAGTTAGCAGCTGTGATTTTTTCTTTGAAGATATGGAGACACTCTCTCTATGGTAAAAAATGTGAGATATATACTGATCAAAAGAGTTTAAAGTATATTTTCTCATATAAAAAACTCAATATGAGGCAAAGGATATGGCTTGAACTACTCAAGGATTATGATTACACTATACACTACCACCCATGGATGGAAAATACGGTGGAAGATGCTTTGAACAGAAAGTATCATGGAGTTTTGAACAAGATGAGAGTTGAAAGGGATCATATTTTCATGGATCTAGAGAATATGGATATGGGAATTACCATGGAAGTTGAAACATCGATACATTTTCAAATGATTTCCAAAACATCCTTACTTGAAAGGATAAAGAGTAATCAGAAAAATGATGAAGAATTTCAAAAGAAGATTAATGTTTTGAATGAGGGAAGATTGAGTGACTTCGTATATGAATATGGAATTTTGAAATTTGGTAAGAGACTTTGTGTTCTTAACACACTTAATCTAAAAAGAGAATTGTCGAATGATGCTCATAACTTCAATTTCTCTATACACCCTTGGAGAACCAAGATGTATAGAGATTTGAAGGAACATATTTGGGGGGGACAACATGAAGAGGGATATTGCTGATTATGTGTCAAGATGTATTGTTTATCAACAAGTGAAAGCTGGAAGGCAACAACCTGGAGGAGTCATGCAACATCTTCCCATACCTAAGTGGAAATGGGATAATATAATGATGGACTTTGTCATGGGGCTACCAAAGAATCTTAGAAGGAATGATGCAATATGGGTCATTGTTGATCGTCTTACCAAGTCATCACATTATCTTTTTATAAGAGAATATTTACCACTTGAACATTTAGCATGAATATATAATAATGAAGGTGTAATACTTAATGTAATATGAGATCACAAAACCTGATAGTGAGACATCATATGTGTCCAATCAGATAAATGTCATCCAAACATAGGATTTATATTCCAGAATAATGCTATAATACTTCATGGTCTCCATAATAATGGGGAACTACTATGACCATTCAATGCAAATAATACACAAAAGACATTGTCACATTAATTTTTTGTAGAAGTACATTCCTCATCTGAAAAGATATTTAATAATATTTATGTATTCAAATATATATTCGTAATTGGAAAGGTAAAATATAAGTTGGTTCATGGTAACAACTCCAACGCCTACTATTGTACTCCCTACTATTTTTTGAACTTAGACACTTATGTTTTCATCTAGTATTTTTCCACCATGGTTCTCTATCCGATGAAGGTTTTAAAAACCACAAATTATTTCTTTATAAGAAAATCCCACACCTTCTATATCAGATCATTTCTGAGTGTATCATAATGCAATGATAATTGTTCATGATTAACAAGAGCTACTCCCCATACACCTATATGAACCAACATTAACCTATGGTTCTTTGGTTACTTACCTTGTATTTATAATGAATAATTTCCTTGTTTCACAAAGATATTAACATTTCATGTTCTATAATATATTCCAATGATATTTATAATTCCCTTAGAATATAATATTTTCATCCCTTTCCAACTCAAGTGACCTAGACAGTCATTCTATACCTTTGTGGATGATACTTCTCTAGCATGAATTGCACTTTCTAGTTCTCTATTAAGGTATAATGTTCCATCCTTAACTAATTTTTCCACCACCATAGAACCACATGTAAATCAATATAACCAATAAACAAATTTTTTATACAAAATCACATCATCTAAATATCTAATATAAATAAGTTTCCTCTTTAATCCTAACATATGCCACACTCCTTGCAACTCCAGTGGGATTCTATTCCTTTTCCGAATGGAGACATCACCCATTTTACAATCTTGAGAGCATTATCATATGAAATATGTACCCTAAAAAAACATTAAGATTTATAATTTTTCATACTCACACTCTTAGAAGTTGAGTGAAATGAAGCATTAGATTCTGGCACCCAAGACTCAAGTGAAATAGGATCACTTAGTAGAAGACCACTCATATCTTTCAATGTAGTATTTTCATATCCACTTCTAGAAGCATATATTCCATATTTTATTCTTTTATATTTACAATATTTTTTCAAGTGACATTTCGTCCCATAATGCCAAAACATGGGACCACTGACACGTTCCTGTCATGGGGTATGGAAAAAAAATGAACTAAGTTAAAATGTATTATAGTGGGTTACCTAGGATGTCTTTATATTAGAGTTATCAACAATAGTGTTTGTCACTTAAAATAAGAGAAGGAAGTGATGTTGTTTTTAAAATAGTTTGATTTGGAAAATACAAGAAAGAAACTAAATAAAGTAAAGGAATTAAGTGAAATTTTTAAAACAAATTGACAAATGATGTGATTTAAATAAGTGATATGAAATGGTGATCAGGTTAGGGAAGGTTTTCAAATTGTAATACTATCACAGTTCACTTTACCTAGTTCTCTTCTTCTAAATCATTAAGAGTGAGAATCCACAATCGTTTCTTCTCACTCCCTTGGTCAAAAAAAAAATTGAGAATAAACCTTAGTAAAACCTCAAATTGGTATACTCTCCTTCCAATGTGTAATAGAGTTGTAGCGAATACCCCAATTACCTTAGGCAATTCCTAATCTGGTCTTGTTTATCCCAATCAATCAAGAACATTCACTAATCCTCACACACGTACCAGTGATCACCGAGTACTTCACCACTAAGTTTTGGCCTATTCCATTTTTTATAAACCAGAATCTAGTGGAGGGAGATATTAATCATTGACCAAATATAAATAAACAATAGAATCTAAAATCATATACAATCGTACATGATAATAAAAACTGTTATAAGAATTTGAAACTGATTCACAGAAGAGAAAAGAGGATATTAAAACATTATCTTCAAGAACTAAAAAATTACAAAAGGGTAAAACTACCCCTCCCCAATCTCTAATAATGTTTACCCCACCATGGTAAGGGTAAATAAGTTGAAGGGGGATGAAGATGTCATTACAAGCTAATAAGAAAAAAAGAAGGAAAAGCAAGAATATAAATTTTGATCCTCCAAAATCTGTCCACCAGAGGTTTGCCTCTATTATGCCCACAATTAGGACAAAACTCACTGAGGTCCCTTCTTATATAATGTTTATAATGACGTTTTATATCTGCCCAAAATATTTGGGTGTCATTGGATAGGTGGAAGTAAATATATGTCTGAATCAATGACTATTACTTTTCCGGCCGCCAAATACTATTTCACCCACTCCACTTGGACTCGACCAAAAGATGTCTTAATGAGATTAATATTTTATGAAATTTAATGTGAACAGTTATTTAAAAGTCCTATGTCAACACCATCTATAATCACCTCATTTTATGGTCGGTTGAATGAGATATTGTAGATTTAATGCAATGGGATCCATTCTTCCAGAAAGACTGAGTTCTCCACTTGATTGAATTTTCTGTACCATTGGGTTTCGAATGGGGTTTTGGTCCAGAAGACAAAGTTAATGAAAACAAGGATATGAATCCTAAAAAATGTATTCACTTAAATTGGATCAATAATATAAATGTTATTCCCGAAAAACAGAAGCTATATAAAACTGTTAATTTTACAGAATTACCCCATTTTCAAATTTAAGCAAAAAATACACAAAAAACACATAAATGATGAAAATACACTCAAATTGAACAATTGAGAGGGATTAAATAATTGAAAAATTTATTAATAATAATTAAAATATTAACTATATCAATTCCCCCACACTTATCACTTGGACTCCTGGACAAGTCAGAATCAAAATAAAATCAAATTAAATTCAAAACACATATCCATGAGATCCACCAATTTGAAAACAAGAAAAAAAATATATCATGCCCCCTAAAACACTATTATTTCATGTTCTTTATTTAAGATCATTAAATAAATTCACTCTTCATTTCTCCTCCCATGTAAATAAAACACTTACCTATCTTTCATTATATCTCATCACACAAATTTCAATTTTTTTAGCAATGTCTTTCTCATCCAAACTCATATAAGGGTAACTATATGCTTGATAAATTCCTACATCTCCAACCGATGTGTGTCAACGACATATGTTTATCATGAGGACTTGTTAAGTTTCTTATTTCCCTTTGGGTTGGTAGAATTTATATGTGAAAATTCTGAGGGTGAATGAAGAGGTCTTGGCTCTTTTTGAAGCCAAATTGCATTACTCTAATTTTCACAAAAGTATGGTCTCCTCTTCACTCCCCTGAGTAGAAAATAAGATCCTTCTTCATGGATTACCAAGGAATGTTCTCACAGTTCATCATTTCAGTATCAAACATTTCAATCTTCTCAAATATAATATTTCTTGAAAGCTCTAGAAAAGGCACAACTTTATTTCTTCATTAGAAGCTCCAGAAAGGCACAACTTCTCTTGTCTTGATAGCTTCAGAAAAGGCACAACATTCAGCATAATGATTTTTTTGTAGCAATAACTTCTCTTCAACATTTTATTTTCTAGCCAGTTTTTTAAAAAATGAGCCAACACAACACAAGACATCTTCCCCCATACTTAAGTTCAACTAGATCATGCAATTTCAATTCAAGAGCAGGTTGGATAGGGAAAATTGGCTTGTAATGTGGCTAACCTAACAGGATGTTCATGGCTTATATGGGCTACAAGGATTAAATTTACAAGGTATTCCATAATGAAAGGGATTATCTTGAAAATAAGGCTTTCAAACCAATGAAATTCCTCTATCATTTAAAACACATGTACCCCAAACCCTCATGTTTTGAAAAAAATAAAAATATCAGGTTAAAACAAGAATGGTTTGGTTCTCTCATGAAGTGACGTGAATGTAAAGAACATGAAAATAATAGGTTCAGAAGCCTCATGGGAATGAGATTTCAAATATAAAGACAGTGATATGTGGCATGAGATTCAAAAATCACAGTACTTTTCATTAAACTTTCAAAGAATTGAACATGAAACAAATTCATTTTCAACATTCATTTAAACTTAGTTTCATGGAATAAATTGTTTCACTCGTGGACATGGGTTTAAAAAATTTCAAAATAATCATTCCTACTCAATAGTTTAAAAAACACACTAAATTTTAAAAAGAAAATCAATTTTTTCCTTTTTAATTAAAATGGGTGAAAATAGGAAGACAAAAAAATGAAATACTAAGCTACAAAGGTTCCCTCCCGCACACTTAAATGATACGTTGTCCGTAATGAATTAAAATGAATTTAACATGTAATAATTTTTGAAAAATGAATCACAATAAAAAATCAAGTGTATAGGAGAGGTACGAACTGGTGGATTTTATTGATAAAAATGTTAGTGGAGTGTGATATCCTCCATTGGCTCTGATGGCAAGGTCCCAAAGAATTTCTTCAGCCTATTCCCATTAACAGTGAATGGATCCTTCACTCCATCCTTCAAAATCTGCACAACACCAAAAGGATATACATGAGTAACTATAAGTGGACATTCCCAACTAGAACGAAGTTTACCTGACATCAACTTGAGTCTTGATTTAATAATAACACTGTGTCTCCAGGATGAAAGTCTTTTGGTTGGATTAGTTTGTCATGAGCCACTCTTGTTATCTCTTTGTAAATTCTGGAATTTTTAAATGCTTCCCTTATAATTTCTTCCAACTCCAGTAACTACAATATTCTTTCTTTCCCAGCACATTCAAGATCCAGATTCATCTTCCTCATAGCCCATTATGCCTTGTGTTCCAATTCCATAGGTAGGTGACAACTTTTCCCATAAATATGCCTATATTGACTCATTTCAATTAGGGTTTTGTAGGCTATCCTGTAGGCCCATAATGTGTCTTCTAACCTTTGCCTCCAATCCATCCTATTTAGATTAAAAGCCTTTTCCAAAATTCCTTTGATTTCCCTATTGGACACTTTAGCTTGCCCATTAGTCTGTGGATGATAGGGAGTTGATGTTTTATGATACACCCCATAATTTCTAAACAATGAATCCATTCTAAAATTACAAAATTGAGCCCCTTGATCACTAATTTTCGATCTTGGAACTCCAAACCTACAAAATATGTTAGCCCTGATAAAATCACAAACAACTTTAGCTTCATCCGTCCTGGTGGCTTTTTCTTCCACCCATTTGGAAACATAATCAACAACAAGAAGAATACTAGAATTTCCAAATGACATTGGGAAAGTTCCAATAAAATATTTCCCTAAAAATTCAAATATTTCAAAAAAATTAAGTGGATTTTGGGGAATTTCTTGTCTCTTTGAAATATTTCCTATAAACTGACATTTTTCACAACTTTTTCAAAATTTGTGAGAATATTTGAAAAGTTTTGTCCAATAAAGTTCATATTCCAAAACCCTCCTTGTTGTACTTTGAGGTCCAAAGTGGCCTCCATAAGCTAATGTGTGACAAAACATAAAGACTGATTCAATTTCATTTTTAGGCAAACATCTTCTCATCATTTGGTCATTTCAAATCTTCCAAATAAATGGGTCATCCCAGATTTATATCTTGATTCAGATTTCAATTTGTGAATTTGGTTAGAATTTAAATGAGATGGGACCTGAGATGTTACCAGATAATTTACCATGTCTGCAGACCAAGGTAGTTCTCCTTCAATCAAGTACAACTGCTCTCCTGGAAGGCGATCATTTAGTGGTTTAGTGTCCAGAATTTCGACTTCAGCTGTGTTGGGTAGTCTACTTAAGTGATCAGCCACTTTGTTCTCAGATCCCTTCTTATATTTGATTTCTATTTTGAACTCCTGTAGTAATAGAATCCATCTCACAAGACTTGGTTTTGCTTCAGATTTTTTCATCAAGTACCTAAGAGCTGCATGATCAGAAAAGAAAATGACTTTAGTTCCAAGAACATATGATCTAAATATTTCCAAAGAAAAAACAACTGCTAAAAACTCTTTTTCTGTTGTTGTGTAGTTGAATTGGGACGCATCTAAGGTTTTCAAGGCATATGAAATGACTTGTGGCCTGCCCTCAATTCTATGAGAAAGGACTTTTCCAATAACTTGGTTTGAATCATCATAAAGCAGCTCGAATGGATCTTCCCAAATGGGTGGCTGCATTACTGGTGGTGTAGTCAATCTCCTTTTCAACTCATCAAAAGATTCCCTACATGAACCATTTAAATCAAAATCATAATCTTTCAAAATTAATCTAGAGAGAGGGAGAGAAATCTCACTGAAATCTTTGACAAACCTACTGTAGAATCCTGCATGTCCTAAAAATGATCTTATATGTTTCACACAAGTTGGGTAAGGTAAGGAATTTATCACTTCAATTTTTGATTTATCGACATCATTACCTTTCTGTGAAATGAAAAGCCCATGTACAATTCCTCTCTCAACCATAAAATGTCACTTTTCAAAATTCAAAACAATGTTTTTTTCAATGCATGTTTTCAAAAACGTTTTCAATATTTTTCAAGTAATGGTCAAAAGATTTACCATAAACTGTGAAATCATCCATGAAAACCTCCAAGAAATATTTAATGTGATCAGAAAATATACATACCATACACATCTGAAATGTACCTGGAGCATTACACAATCCAAATGGAATCCTTTTTTATGTAAAAGTGCCGAAAGGAAAAGTAAAGGTAGTCTTCTCTTGATCCTCGGGAGCAATGGGTACCTGAAAATAACCTAAAAGTCCATCCAAAAAGTAATAATGAGTTCTACCTGCCAATCTATCTAGAATCTAGTCAATGAAATGGATAGGAAAATGATCTATTCGAGTGACTTGATTGTACTTCATAAAATCTACGCATACTCTCCATCTATTCTGAATTCTCCTAGGGATTAATTCATTCTTTTCAATCTACACAATGGTTAGGCCAGTTTTCTTTAGGACTACATGGATGGGGCTAAACCATTGTGAATCTGATATGGGATAGATTATTCTAGCTTCTAACATCTTTTCAATCACTTTTTTCACAACCTCCATCAAGGTGGGGTTCCGCCTCCTTTTGGGTTGTCTGACATGTTTGGAATCTCCCTCAAGAAAAATTCTATGTGAGAAAATTTTTGGGTTTACTCCTGGGATATCACCTAATCTCCAACCTATTTCTTGGACATTCTCTCTAAAAAGCTCAATAAATAATTTTTCTTGAGTTTAGATAGATTATTAGAAATTATTAACTGTATTTTCTCTCCCTCCATAAGGTAAACATATTTTAAATCATTGGGGAGTGGTTTTAATTATAGATCAGGAGGATTCTCAAGGGATGAAAATAAATTGAGATTCTCCACTTCCAATGGTTTTACATCCTGAATATAAGAAATCATATCATTTTCATCATCATTTAACAATTTATCAAATAAATCAGACTTTACCTCTTCTCCCAACAAGAAATCAGAATTTCAAGGAGTTTGGGCATCCATATGTTCAAGGACATCTTTAATGGAAAAATTCTATCCTAATGATAACAATTAATGAAACATACCTGATTATTCAATTGGTTCTGTACCATATTCATGGGAGACTGTGAAGAGGGAATGATCATCTGATGGGTGCCTCATGGATTCAAAAATATTAAAGTGGACAGTGTTGTCTCCAAACTCCATGGTATGTGTCCCTTCATAGACATTGATGATGGTTTTGGATGTCTTCAAGAAATGTCTCCCCAAAATGATGGGTGAGTGTGATGGGATCCTATCATCTTCCATATTCATCACATAAAAGTTAGTAGGGAATAAAAGTTCTTTGACTTTTACCAAGACATCCTCCAGAACTCATGCTGGGAAAACTATTGATCTGTTTGCAAGCTAGACCACCACTCTTGTGGGCTTCAAGTCTCCCATCTTCAAAGAAGATTATAATGAGTGAGGCAATACATTAATTGATGCACCTAAATCGCACTAATCATTAGAGAAATTTAATGAACCAATGGTTCTTGGAATATAAAATGTCCATGGATCTTGACATTTGTTTGGTAGTTATGGTGTTATAAGGGATGAGACACTTCTTCCAAAATTGATCCTCTCATTCCCCTAAAGTATCCTCTTCTTGGTGTAAATATCCTTAAATAATTTAGCATAAATTGGAATTTGTTTGAGTACTTCAAGTAGAGGTTTGTTGATTTCCACTTTCTGGAAGGTGTCCATAATTTCTTTTTGTAGTGTTTCTTCTTGCAACCTTTTTAATTCAATCATACTTTATGGAAATGGTGGTGGTATATCTTTCTTCTCCCTTTTTTGCATTTTAAATGGTGTTTCTTGTTTCTTCTTCCTTGTCCTATCCTTCTCCACTTCCTTTTTCTTTTCTTATTCCCGATGCATTTTCATAGAATTTCCATTATTTACAACTTTATTCTCTCTCAGATCAGGTCTCCTTGTTTTAGGTTCAATGGTGGATGGTAGTGGGAGTTCTTTTTCACTTCTAGTAGTTATAATACTAACATTCTCTTTTGGGTTTGAGATCGTTTGGGAAGGGAGTTTACCTGGATTTTTGGTCATAAAGTCCATGAGACTTTCAAACTTGTTTGACAAATCATTAACAGTGTCCTTCAACCCATGAAACTCAGATTTTTAATACTGGCTTTGAATTGGAGGTTGCACACTGGGGGATGGCTATTCATAGGGTCTTTGGAATGTGGGTGGTTTTTGGTATGAAGGTTGGTTATAAAACTACTTTTGTTGAAATGGTGGTTGGTTCTGGAATTGATTCTGGAATGGTGGTTGGTTTTGAAAATTGTTTTGGTATGGGGGTCTACCTTGATTCTGCTGATTTCCAAACCCATATTAGAAATGTTAGGATCTCTATATCCATGATTTTTTTGGAACTGCCATGGGTGAATGTTTGCTGCACATGTTTTCATTCCCTATATTTAAGAACATTGGTTAGTAAAATGATCAGGTGATGAACATAAACCACATACCTTAGCCGGTGCTTGTTGTTCACTCACTTGTTTCAAGGCCATATGTCTCACTATACTAGTTAGCTTTTCCATATTAGTTTCTAGTAAGGGTGATGGATGAGAAGTGTGTACGTCATGAATACCTATTGTTCTAATGCCTCTTGTTCCAAATTGTAGCGAGTTCTAGGAAATATTCCCAATCAAGCCCTTGGCTTCTTCTGGTGACTTGTCAATCAATGCACCTCCATATGATGCATCAAGAAGGTTTTTTTTTCATTTTCCAGTAGTCCTTTATAGAAGAATACAAGAAAGTGATGTTCCTCAATGTCTTGATGTGGAAAACTAGCACATAGCTTCTTAAATCTCTACCAGTACTCATAAAGGGTTTCTTTAGATGATTGTCGTATGGCGTATATTTCCTTCCGAATGGCTATGCTTCTAGAGGTGGGGAAGAATCTTTTCATAAAACATCTTACTAGGTCATTCCAGTTATGTACATATCCTGGTTGTAGGCCATACCACTGTTCTATATCATCTCCATCCAATGAAAACGGAAATTTCTTCCACTTAACTAGCTTCTCAGTAATTCCATGGGGTCTGAAAGTTGAGCACACATGTGTGAAATCTTTAATGTGTTTGATTGGATCTTTACCTTCCAAACCATGAATATATGGAAGAAAAATAATCATGTTAGGTTTCATTTAAAAATCATTTTGTAACACTAGCCTAATAATTTGATTGTTTTGATTAACGAATTGTGATGCACATAGATCTCTAAATGTTTGGTTTTGATTTTCAGCCATGATGATAGGCTCAGATTGAACACTTGATGTTTCACTTGAGTCTTCAAGGGGAACTTCCTCGAATTCATATTCCAAATAAATGTTTCTAAGTCTATTCAAAAAGGTTCTTTCAATTTCAGGATCTATGGGTAATGGTTCAGTTTTTGATATTCGAGTCATGAAATTTTGAATAGAAAAGTTGAAAAGTGAAAAGGGATGAAAAGAAAATAAATGTTGGTGCTACCTCCCCTACAACAACACCAAGTTTTGACACGTTCCTGTCATGGGGTATGGGAAAAACAAATATAACATAAGTTAAAATGTATTATAGTGGGTTACCTAGGTTGTCTATTGTAACATCCCAGGTAAATAAAGAATAAAGAATTTTCATATTTATTAATTTTTACGAATTAAATATTAATTTGAATTAAAAGGGGTTTCTACTTTCGATACCGTACTCGATACGCAACGATGAGTTTCTTTCAAAACTTACATTTCACACTAGTAATAAAATAATATTATTTTAAATGATAGTTTACATGTAGCTGTTGTACTGGCGGGAATGGATAGAAATAACTAAAATATGATTATATATGTTTTTAAATGTTTTTATATTTATCCAATAAAAGAAAAAGGCTTAAAATTCGGAAAGAATTCAATTTTAGGCATTTATACCCTAATTTTCACTAAGGGTTCACTTATCACCTTTTGACGGTGAAACGTCATTAAATATAGTTTTGATCAATCTTATAAATTATATTGGACCAAATATAACTCTTCTTTAGAATCGGGACATCAAAATTTACTTTGTGTAAATTTTTGGTATCTTTCCGATAAAGTTCATTTTTTTAATGAATATTGTAAAATGTTATATTTTAATTCAAAACCTCTTTTTAATCAAATTAATTTATTTGATTAGATTATCATTTGAATTGGTTTTAAAGTGAAATTAGAAAATATTTTTACCATTAAATCCAATAGTGGTTGTTGGAATTAATTTCACTTTGAAATCGGACTTAAACTAGTGTCAATCTTTTGATACTTATTGTTTCACAAAAACACGCTATTTGTCATGACAGCTGGAATTAATTATTAAATTAATTAATTTGACTTATATGTTTTGAATTTTGTAAAATAGAATTCATTTTTGAATTCAGAATATCATATATAGCTTAGGGTGAATTTTTGGTAATTTTCTGAAAAACTCCAATTTTTGATGAATAGTGAAACCACTAAGTGGTAATCAAGCGAACTGATTTTTCAGTTAAATGAAAGCATACCACTAATGTGTATTTAATTTTTAAAATCCAACATACATGGTTGTAATTATTATGTAAAATGTGGTTCAATGGGATGAAAATAATTTTTTGGTGAATAGTAACATTTTTCATTAATCGCGATTAGAGGTAATTAGTTTAATTTAAGGTAAAAATGATATTATAAAAATGTGAAAACACCCTGACACTTGTCCTACACCTATTGGGTTAGTCATGGCCGAGAAAGACAACCCTTGGGTAGATTTAGGGGACCCCATGGAGCCAGTTGGGTGAGACAATGACTTTAATGCCTTTTTTTAAATAAAGGTGAAAATGACACTAACATAAATTGTTTTACTAAAACAATTTTTTAATGGGGTTATACGAGTCCAAATTTTGATTATAAATAGTCATTGGAAAGATAAATATATTTCATACATCATAGTATTTTTTTATAATTTTTATACATTAAATAAATTAAATTATTTATGAAATAATAATGATGCAGCGATTACATCATTATTTGACGATTTAAATAAAATGGAAAGATAATGTAAACTCTATGAACTAAACATGTAAAAAACATATTGTATGGGTGGATTTAGAACCCTTATCACCTTATACACAAATTATATCAATGTGGGACCATTTAAAACCGAAACACATTTTCAAATAAAGTAATATTTCTTTACTTTCCAAAAGTGCCCCTCCTCTCCTCTTATAAAAGGCCCCCACCTCTACCTCATTTCACACACTCCTCAAGCCTTTGGCTCGGCCATCCCCTGACCATTTACTCTCTCCACATCCCTATACTCATCCTAGAGGATTCTCTTTGGACAGAATCCTTTCAAAGGAAGCCTTTAGGCTCAAATAAAAAGGAGATACACTTTTAAAGGTAATTCTTTCTCTCATGTTCATTTGTTTTATTTTGCTTCTCCAACCCCCTAAACTCTTTTTATTTACTTATTTTGTAACAACACCAGTATCTTCAATATACTAGAATGTTTTTATAAGATTTATTCGAGCTACAATCTCACAAAACTACATCAAATAGTTAAATAACATACGGTTTCCATGGATGGTGAAATTCTGCCTCCCGAAACGATGATTGTTCAATACTCATCTAACACCTTCAAAGGTGGCCATTATGATGTCACTATATTTATATATGATATATAATATGTTTATTCTTTCCTTAATCTTCTGTATTTTTCATTTATGGCATACCACTATTGTTTCCATTATGGGTAAACACGATATCTTCATTTTAGGAAGTGCGGACTACCGCCCCCTGAAAGTGATTTGATTCGTCAATACCATATGTTGGATGTGTAAGGGATAAAGTTAATGATATTAAATATGTTATTATACTGGAATTATAATATACTATTATATCATAATGATTCCATTCCAGAAAATACAAAATAGAAATGAAAGTAGAGTTCATGCGTCCGTACGGCTTACCGTCTCCATGAACGGTGCATTTCATTTCTTACCTCTGAATGTGATGTAATATTATAAATACATGTATATGCTGAATATATATGATATATATGTTATCCAAATCATTAATATCATTCTGGATATAACTAACCTTTGACCAAATTAACAACATGTAAGTGTAAGAAGTCTATTTTTGACTTAAGAACCAAATACTGACAAAATGAACATTATTAACATAAATGATTACATGATGTTCATAACATGGTATAAAAGGAATAATGAACTTGAAAAAGGTTCTTAAGAAAGTAGAGATTAACTCAACTTTATTATTAAGGAGATTAAAGAACGGTCGGGTCAAGTCGGATACGAGGTAAGGGACTTCGTCTCAATCTCCTTTCATTGAGGCATATTTCGTTTTATACACAACATTCTTTTATACGGTGTATAAACCTCTTTGAATTTTACTTTTATATAAAAGGAATCTTTTTCTACGATGCGCTTTACTAAATGACAAAAACGAATGTTTTATTAACGTACGTGGTGACAACGACCTTTTCTGCCGCCGCGAGTTTTATTTGGTCTTTGGCTTCCTCAACAAACTGTAATGTTTTTTTTAAATAAAATAAATACCATATACTCTTTTATGTATTTTGGTATTGAAAATGGTTTTGATAAAAGATTATATTATGATATATTGTGATGTGGAAATGTTATCATTCCTTTATATTGGTTTTATGTTTTATGATTTTATATTGGTACTTGGACATTTTAACAGGTGGTTACGTTATAAACCATATGACGGGTGGTGCTATGAATACCAGGATGGGTGGTTACGTTATAACCTCCAATGCATTGGGTATGGAAGTCGGCCGTATGGCTATTCCATTAAGTATGTATGGAAATTGGCCGTATGTCTATTCCATTAAGTGATATGTGTGGAAGTCGACCGTATGGTTATTCCACTGATGTATGTTTATGTACCAAGTTACCTTTATATATGCTACGTGTTCTTTATATGGGTTTTATGGTAACCATTTTTTTACGAAAAGGTATGTAATGATACTTTATTCAGTGAAGAGTTTTTACTACTTCATGAAGGTGAAGGTATTACTTTGATAAAGTATATATGTTTTACTTGATGTTTGAAAAAGTAACAGTTTTCATTCTTTGTGTATCCCTTACTGAGCTTTTTATGCTCACCCGAAGTTTTTCGAAATGTTTTTCACAGGACTTAAAGTGGAATACGGTCAAGGATGGGATCAAGGGAATGCCACGCTATATAAGAAATGGAACTAGACATGTTTCTTTTTAAGAGTTTTTTTATTATGGAAACTTAGTAGAAGTGTCTACTTTGTAATCTTTTGAGATGTAATAGTTATGTCCCAATTCTCTAAAAATCTAACCCTGAAAATATCCTCAATGTGAATTATTCATTTAATTCAATATTAAGTAAGGTTTAAGGTCGGGGCCTTATAGTTCGTATCAAAGGTCGGTTTAGACAACTTTAGGAGTTAGAAAATTGTTAAATTATGAGTTAATTTATCATATGATTGAAATGATATAGCATTTACAGATTACCATGTTGCTTCGCCTAATATATTTCTGTGTTAAGAATGGTTTTTCATAGAGGAAATAGAACAGGTTTTTTGGGAAGGCATACTGAGGGAAATGACCTTCCAAATCAGCATACTGAGATGGTTAGAATCAGAATTGAGCAGTTTACTGCAGTGATGGCTCAGTTGACTTAGGTGAAAAATGTAGGTCGTGTTTATTGATGATATTTTGGTGTTTTCTAAAAGTAAATAGGAGCATGAAAGTCATTTAAGGGTTATTTTTCAAACCTTGAAAGAAAAGAAACTATATGGAAAATTTAGCTAGTGTGAGTTTTGGTTACAACAAATTTCTTTCCTGGGTCACATTATTTCAAAAGATGGAATAACTGTTGATCCTACTAAAACAAAAGTTGTTAATGAATGGCCAAGACCCAAAAATGTAACCGAGATCCGTAGTTTTCTTGGTTTTCCAGGTTACTACCGAAGGTTTGTTGAAAATTTTTCACGGTTATCTAGTCCAATGACTAAGCTAACTCGTAAGGGTGTTAAGTTCATCTGGACAAAAGAATGTGATGATTGTTTTCAGGAGTTGAAAAGAAGATTGGTGTGTGCTCTAGTTTTTGCACTTCCTTCCAGGAATGGTGAGTTTGTTATTTACAGTGATGCTTTGTTGAAGGGACTTGACTGTGTCCTAATGCAGAATGATCAGGTAATTGCTTATGCTTCACATCAGTTGAAAACTCATGAGGTAAATTACCCTACACGTGATTTGGAATTAGCTGCTGTTGTCTTTGCTTTAAAAATTTGGAGACATCATTTGTATGGAGTAAAGTGTGAAACATATACTGATCACAAGAGTTTAAAGTATATATTCACTCAAAATGAGTCAAACATGAGACAGAGGAGATGGCTGGAATTAATCAAGGATTATGATTGTACAATCCACTACCATCCGGGAAAAGCAAATAAAGTGGCTGATGCTTTGAGTCAAAAAAGTAATGCTTCATCAACCATGCTACATTTGGAACGAGATCCTTTGGTTTTTGATTTGATGAACTTTTGCATAGAAGTTTTTGGTGTAGGATGTCCTTCTGTTTTGTTTCAGGTATCAGTGAGATCTTCTCTATCACACAGAATCAAGCAAGCAAAGAAGCAAGATAGTGAGTTGCAGAAAAAGGTAGAGCTGGTTCAGAAAGGTAAGTTGCCTGAATTTCAACATTGATAGTAATTGTGTTTTGAGGTTTAGGAAGAGATTATGGGTGCCATGTGATTCACAGATGAAGAAAGAGTTGTTATGTGAGGCTCATAGTTCCCCGTTTTCTGTTCATCCTGGCAGTACTAAGATGTACAGAGATCTGCTGGAGTATTACTAGTTGGATGGAATGAAAAGAGATATTGCTGATTTTACTGTGAAGTATTTTACTTGTCAGCAGGTTAAGGCAGAGCGGCAGTTACCGAAAGGGATGCTTCAGTCTTTACCAGTGCCAGAGTAGAAATGGGAAAAAATATCCATGGACTTTTTTGTGGGATTACTGAGGACATCTCGAGGTAATAATGCAATCTGGGTTATTTTTGATCGTTTGACTAAATCTGCTCATTTCTTTGCTATACAAGATAATTTTTTCCCTAGATCAACATTCCCGTTTGTATCTTAATGAGATAGTTAGGTTACATGGATTTCCTCTCTCCATTGTATCTGACCGTGATCCCAGGTTTACATCTAACTTTTGGAAAGGCCTTAAGAAGTCGTTGGGTACTGAATTAAATTTTAGTACAGCTTTTCATCCTCAATCAGATGGGCTGTCAGAACGAACAATTCAGACATTGGAGGATATGCTACGAGCTTGTTCGATGGATTATCAGGGAAGTTGGGACCAACATCTTTCTTTGGTTGAGTTTTCTTATAATAACAGTTTTCATTCCAGTATACAGATGGCACCATTTGAGGCATTATATGGGAAGCGGTGTCGAACTCCAGCATTTTGGGATGAAGTGGGTGAAAGGAAGCTGATGGGACCAGAATTGGTAGAAGAGATGGCAGAAAAGGCTTAGTTGATTCAGAAACACATGAGAACAGCTCAGAGCAGGCAGAAGAGTTATGTAGATAACCGGAGGAAGGATCTATCTTTCGAGGTGGGTAATCATGTTTTTCTCAAGGTTTCTCCATGGAAAAGTGTGATGAGATTTGGTAAGAAAGGAAAGATGAGTCCAAGGTTCATTGGACCATATGAAATTCTGGAGAATGTTGGATCAGTTTCTTACCGAGTGGCTTTACCTCCGAGTTTATCTCAGGTACACAATTTGTTTTTCACATTTCGATGTTGAGAAAGTACATGCCAGATCCATCTCATGTTTTGAGTCCAGAGGTAGTTCAGCTGGAAGAGAACCTATCTTATAAAGAACAACCAGTCCAGATTCTTGACCACAGGGAGCAGGTGTCACAGAATAAGGTGATTCATCAGGTAAAGGTTTTGTGGAAAAACCATGTGATTGAAGAGGCAACGTGGGAATCTGAAAATGCTATGAGGGATAAATACCCCCACTTATTTCGATATGTGAATAAAATTGCGAGGATGCAATTCCCAAAATGGGGGAAGGATGTAACATCCTAGGTAAATAAAGAATAAAGAATTTTCATATTTATTAATATTTACGAATTAGATATTAATTTTAATTAAAAGGGGTTTCTACTATCGATTGCGCACTCGATACACAACGATGAGTTTCTTTCCAAACTTACGTTGCACACTAGTAATAAAATAATATTATTTTAAATGTTAGTTTACACATAGCCTTTGTACTGGCGGGAATGGATAGAAATAACTAAAATATGATTATATATGTTTTTAAATGTTTTTATATTTATCCAATAAAAGATAAAGGCTTAAAATACGGAAATAATTCAATTTTAGGCATTTAGACCCTAATTTTCACTAAGGGTTCACTTATCACCTTTTGATGGAAAACCGTCATTAAATATAGTTTTGATCAATCTTATAAATTCTATTGGACCAAATATAACTCTTCTTTAGAATCGGGACATCAAAATTTACTTTGTGTAAATTTTTCGTATCTTTCCGATAAAGTTCATTTTTTAATGAATATTGTAAAATGTTGTATTTTAATTCAAAACCTATTTTTAATCTAATTCATTTATATGATTAGATTATCATTTTAATTCTTTTTAAATGAAATTAGAAAATATTTTTACCATTAAATCCAATAGTGGTCGTTGGAATTAATTTCACTTTGAAATCGGACTTAAACTAGTGTCAAACTTTTGATACTTATTGTTTCACAAAAACACGCTATTTGTCATGACAGCGGGAATTAATTATTAAATAAATAAATTTGACTTATATGTTTTGAATTTTGTAATATAGATTTCATTTTTTAATTCTGAAAATCAAATATAGCTTAGGGTTAATTTTTGGTAATTTTCTGAAAAACTCCAATTTTTGATGAATAGTGAAACCACTAAGTGGTAATCAAGCAGACTGATTTTTCAGTTAAATGATAGTTTACCACTAATGTGTATTGAATTTTGAAAATCCGACATACATTGTTGTCATTATTATGTAAAATGTGGTTCAATGGGATGAAAATAATTTTTTGGTGAATAGTAACTTTTTTTCATTAATCGCGATTAGAGTTAATTAGTGTAATTTAAGGTAAAAATGATATTATAAAAATATGAAAACACCATGACACTTGTCCTACACCTATTGGGTGAGTCCTGGCCGACCAAGACAACCCATGGGTCGATTTAGGGGACCCCATGGAGCCACTTGGGTGAGATAATGACTTTAATGCCTTTTTTTAAATAACGGTGAAAATGACACTAACATAAATTGTTTTACTAAAACAATTTTTTAATGGGTTTATACAAGTCCAAATTTTGATTATAAATATTAATTGGAAATATAGAAAGATTTCCTACATCACAGGATTTTTTTTATAATTTTTAGACATTAAATAAATTAAATTATTTATGACATAATAATGATGCAGTGATGACATCATTATTTGACGATTTAAATAAAATGGAAAGATAATGTAAACTTTATGAACTACACATGTCCAAAACTTATTGGATGGGTGTATTTAGAACCCTTATCACCTTATCCATGAATTATATCAATGTGGGACCTTTTAAAACTGAAACACATTTTCAAATAAAGTAATATTTCTTTTCTTTCCAAAAGTGCCCCTCCTCTCCTCTTATAAGAGGCCCCCACCTCTACCTCATTTCACACACTCCTCAAGCATTTGGCTCGGCCATCCCCTACCCATTTACTCTCTCCACATCCCTATCCTCATCCTAGAAGATTCCCTTTGGGCATAATCCTTTCAAAGGAAGCCTTTAGGATCAAATCAAAAGGAGTTACACTTTTAAAGGTAATTCTTTCTCTCATCTTCATTTGTTTTATTTTGCTTCTCTAACCCCCTAAAATCTTTTTATTTACTTATTTTGTAACAAAAACAGTATCTTAAATATACTAGGATGTTGTTATAAGATTTATTCGAGCTACACTCTCACACAACTACATAAAATGGTTAAAGAACATACGGTTTCTGTGGATGTCGAAATTCTGCCTCCCGAAACGATGATTGTTCAATACTCATCTAACACCTTCATAGGTGGCCATTATGATGTCACTATTTTTATATATGATATATAATATTTTTATTCTTTCCTTAAGCTTCTGTATTTCTCATTTATGGAATACCACTATTGTTTCCATTATGGGTAAACACGATATCTTCATTTTAGGATGTGTGGACTACCGCCCCCTGAAAGTGATTTGATTCGTCAATACCATATGTGAGATGTGTAAAGGATAAAGTTAATGATATTATATATGTTATTATACTGGAATTATAATATACTCTTATATCATTATGATTCCATTCCAGAAAATACGAAATAGAAATGGAAGTAGCGTTCATGCGTACGTACGACTTACCGTCTCCATGAACGGTGAATTTCATTTCTTACCTCTGAATGTGATGTAATATTATAAATACATGTATATGCTGAATATATATGATATATATGTTATCAAAATCATTAATATCATTCTGGATATAACGAACCTTTGACCAAATTAACCACATGTAAGTGTAAGAAGTCTATTTTTGACTTAAGAACCAAATATCGACAAAATGAACATTATTAACTTAAATGATTACATGATGTTCATAACATGGTATAAAAAGAATAATGAACTTGAAAAAGGTTCTTAAGAAATTAGAGATTAACTCAAGTTTATTATTCAGGAGATTAAAGAACTGTCGGGTCAAGTCGGATACGAGGTAAGGGACTTCGTCTCAATCTCCTTTCATTGAGGCATATTTCATTTTATACACAACTTTCTTTTATACGGTGTATAAAACCCTTTGACTTTTACTTTTATACAAAAGGAATATTTTTCTACGAAGCGCTTTACAAAACGACAAAAAGGAATGTTTTTTAACGTACGCGGTGACAACGACCTTTTCCGCTGTTGCGAGTATTATTTGGTCTTTGGCTTCCTCAACAAACCGTAATGTTTTTTTAAATAAAATAAATACCATATACTCTTTTATGTATTTTGGTATTGAAAATGGTTTTGATAAAGGATTATATTATGATATATTGTGATTTGTAAATGTTATCATTCCTTTATATTGGTTTTATGTTTTATGATTTTATATTGGTAGTTGGACATTTTAACAGGTGGTTACGTTATAAACCATATGATGGGTGGTGCCGTGAATACCAGGACGGGTGGTTACGTTATAACCTCTAATGCATTGGGTATGGAAGTCAGCTGTATGGATATTCCATTAAGTATGTATGGAAATTGGCCATATGGCTATTCCATTAAGTGATATGTGTGGAAGTCGACCGTATGGTTATTCCACTTAAGTATGTTTATATCCCAAGTTACCTTTATATATGCTATGTGTTCTTTATATGGGTTTTATGGTAACCCTTTTATTACGAAAAGGTAAGTAATGATACTTTATTCAGTGAAGAGTTTTTACTACTTCATGAAGGTGAAGGTATTACTTTGATAGAGTATACATGTTTTACTTGATGTTTGAAAAAGAAACAGTTTTCATTCTTTGTGTATCCCTTACTGAGCTTTTTATGCTCACCCCAAGTTTTTCGAAATGTTTTTCATATGAATTAAAGAGGAATAAGGTCAAGGATGGGATCAAGGGAATGCCACGCTATATAAAACATGGACCTAGACATGTTTCTTTTTAAGAGTTTTTTTTGATTATGGAAACTTAGTAGAAGTGTCTACTTTGTAATATTTTGAGATGTAATAGTTATGTCCTAATTCTCTAAAACTCTAAACCTGAAAAGATTCTCAATGTGAATTATTCATTTAATTCAATATTAAGTAAGGTTTAAGGCTGGGGCCTTATATCTATAGAGTGGTGTGCTCAAAAATAGTGTTTGTCACTTAAAATATGAGAAAAAGGTGATGTTGTTTTTAAAATTGTTTGATTTCGAAAATACAAGAAAGAAACTAAGTAAAGTAATGAAATAAGTGAATGTTTTAAAAAAAATTGAAAAATTATGTGATTTAAATCAGTGATTTGTAATGGTGATCAGGTTAGGGTAGGTTTTCCAATTGTAATTCTATCACAGTTCACTATACCCAATTCTCTTCTTCTAAATCGTTAAGAGTGAGAATCCAAAATCGTTTCTTCTCACTCCATTGGTCAAATAATTTTTTTTGAATAAACCTTACTAAAACCTCAGATTTTTCTACTCTCCTTCCAATGTGTAATAGATTAGTAGAGTATACCCTCAATTATCTTAGGCAATTCCCAAATGGGTCTTGTTTATCCAAAGCAATCAAGAACATTCACTACTCCTAACGCATGTACCAGTGATCACCGAGTACTTCACCACTATGTTTTGGTCTATTCCATCATTTATATACCAGAACCAAGTGGAGGGAGATATTGATCATTTACAAATATAAATAAACAACAGAATCTAAAATCAGATACAATCGTACATGATAATGAAAACTGTTATAAGAAATTGAAACTGATTCGCAGAAGAGAAAATAGGATATTAAAACATCACATTCAAGAACTTAGGAATTACAAAAGGGTAAAACTTCCCCTCCCATATCAATCATAAGATTTACCCCACTATGTTAAGGTTAACTGAGTTTAAGGGGGAGGAAGAAGTCATTACAAGCTAATAAGAACAAAATAAAGAAAAGCATGAACAGAAATTTTGATCGTCCAGAATCTGTCCTCCAGAAGTTTGCCTCTGTTCTACCCACCATCCAGCAGAAAATCACTAAGGTCACTTCATATAGAATGTTTATAATGAAGTAGGATATCGACCCTATAAATTTTGGAGTCATTGGACAGGTGTATAGAAATATATGGCCGAATCAATGACTATTACTTTTATGGCCTCCAAAACCACTTGGATGCGCCCAAAAGATACCATAATGAGATTAATATTTTATGAAATTTAATTTAAACCATCATTTGAAAGTACTATGTATAAAACAGCTATAATAACCTCATTTTAAGGTCGGTTGAATGAGATATTGTAGATTTAATGTGGTAGGGTCCATTCTACCAGCAAGACCGAGTTCTCCACTTGATTGAATTTTATGTACCATTGGGTTTTAAATGGGGTTTTGATCCAGAAGAAAAAATTATTGCCCATGAACATATGAATCCTAAAAAAAGGGATTAAATTAAATTGGATCAATAATATAAATGTTATTCCCAAAGAACAGAAGCTATATAAAACTGTCAATTTTACAGAATTACCCCATTTTCACATTTAAACCCAAAATACACCAAAAACACATAAATGATGAAAATAAACTCAAATTTAATAATTGATAAGGATTAAATCATTTTAAAATATTTTAATAATAATTAAAATATTAACTCTATCAACCACCTTCTTCCAATATACTCTTCCTCCGACTTCTTCTTTCTTTTCCATTCTTATTTAAATTCCAAGTTATTGAATGTACCTTACTTACACATTATAAGAAATTCTAGTACATAAACCTATCACCTTAAAATGAATTTACTCATTAAAAATAATATAAAAACGTACATAAATTCCAATCCTACCTTACCACAAATAATTATCATCGCGGTAACCATCTAAACCCAAGACTCTAAGACTAATGAAAGTAGATCTAGCACCAACTTCAGAACATTGAATTTCACAATCACCAATTCTTACTAACACCAAAATATTTTGAAATCATTTATTTGATTAGTTGTCAGATTACCATCTGACATCCTCATGTGGAATATACTCTGGAAGTGGACCACCTTGTTCACTGTTTTCAACATCTCATATATATCAGTGAGAGTATTCATATGTTTTGAAGCTGTATTCACCTCACGAATATTATAATCCAAATTTCAGTCTATAACCATACAAATCATGCCGAGTTCTATCTTATCCTGCCATTCCCATTATTCCTTCTTCATCACTTCTATCTTGGTATCCATCAATATATGATCATGATCCCTCTTTAGTACACAATAATTTACCTATATATTCTTATATCATAAATCCTTCCTATCAAACTTCTCTACTCAAACCTTACCCACTTGTAATTACATTTGTTCTTAATATAGTGAACTAATAGTAATTTTTGAAAAACCTTAGAGGTATTTACATCTAATTATAAGAATTATAGTATAAGGAAGTGGGAATAATAAAGCCTCTAAAATGAGTTTTGAATCACCTTCACCAGGGGTTAGTAATTTGAATCTCTACAATCCAAGATTAGATTATAATTATTTGCTTTGATGAAAATTTAGATAAAACGATTGGATTTTATCCCTAAAAACATACAAGGTGGAAACCAAAGAACTAGAATGAACCCACAAACTCAATATACCAAAACATGGAAAACTATATCTCCCATTTAAATGTACTAATAGAAAAACTCAGATTTGAACTTTTGAAAAACAATTATTGAAATAAATAAAGAAAGATATAACAACACAAATATTTACATGTATTTGACATGAGTCTTAAAATACTTGGGGAACATTGTAATAAATTTTATTAAATAATTGGAATATTATTTTAATTTACATGTGTATTAAATAAATTTTCCACCCTACGAGTTATAGTAGAATTCATCATGCACAACCGATTGCCACCACTTTTTGGTCTTCATGGGGGGAATGATTCCACCTTAGTATAATATTCATGGGAATCCATCCACAAAAACAAATAACTCTCATACCTTAACCACCACTTCTAGTATTTAGTGCATGCCCTTTAAACTATCATGATCTTACAATAATGTATTCTCCTATTATAAAAACCCAACTAGGAAAATTCTCTTATGAAAGTCCTTTGGGCCTATACACCCCACCTTCATCCTATAATGAGTATGATCTGGTCACCTATTTTAAAATTACATAAACTAATATATATATTTCATACTTCCAGAATTAGGTTGTTGTGTAATGAACCAAATGGGTTCAACTAGGAAAGTCACCCAATATGGCCTGCCACATGGTAATGTGTAAAAAAAAACACAAGTCTCATATATTACCAAGAATAGGTAGATTTCAAAGTGGAAGAAAAATATTAAACCATGATACATACAACATGAATACCCAGGGGCTAACCCAAAAAGTAAAACAAGATAATCCAAAGTATAAGATCCATGTGACCATTCATCACCACCAAATTGTCCCTCTATAAAGGGAGTGAAAACCAAGAGTAGCTGATGAATGACATGATTCACTTCCCATTACTTAAGTACTAAAAAACCACATCTATGAAAAATAAAATAAAAAATGTAGGGTATGAAAACAATTCTCAGTAGCATTTCACTATTGAATCTATAAAAAATCTAATAGCATGAAAATGATAGCACTAGCTTCAAAACAAAACCAGTTTGTAAATAATTTTATAAAGGTATACATTTTGAAAACATACTTTGGTTTCTTAGGAAAGCCTTTTATATTTACATATACATGGAATATGAAAAATATAGGCGATAAATCATGTAATCATAAGAAAAAATATCCATCCATACACTATATGATAATCAATTAAGAAATTGACCATGAAATATACCATCATGTGTAAAACCAATTATAAATGACAGAGAACAGCAGTTGGGATATAACTTATGGGAATATGAACTTAGACATAAATTAACGTACTAAACCTAGGATCATGTGAATCCTACCAATATCGAGTTATATCACAGATTTTGAAGATATAAATCATCTAGTGGTATATCACACAATAAGAGTGATAAGAATATTTCCCGATGCACCCAAGGTTCCCAATGTGACAGGATTTTCAAAACCATTTGTAAACAATTAAAAAAAATTATAAATACATTTTCATAGTGAATCCTTACTTATTCCCTGATTGAAAACCCATTTTAGAATTAAAACAACCTTAAAGGTATTTCATCCATGCATAGTGTTTTGAAAACCCATTTTTAACGAAACCACCATTAAAAACAGTTAACTATTTACATAAAAAACATTGATATCTGATCTATACATTTCATAAAACAAACCAATGGAATTTACAAGAACATAAAATATTTCATAAGCCAGATCCTTTTTAAAGAGACACCTACCTCAATAATTAAGATAAAACATGAATAATTGATCTCCCAAATCTCGTACTTGAATAAAAAAAATTGTGTCTTCAATGCCATTAAAAACCTATATTGGGATCCCATGGTTCAAGAAATTAAATTGAAAAATAAATAGTATGGAGGGATGTTTTTATAACTTATCTAGAAAATATAAGAACACATCACAGAACCCCCATTCACACCACTATCATTTGGTTTTTATCTAATACTATAGTTCCACACATTGTGTTACACCATAGTCAGACTTGGTCAAATTTTCCTCCAAGATTCATGATATATACCTCACCCAAATCCTATTATCCAAGAATAAGACCATAGTTCAATCCATGCACCGTGCGACATCTACCCCACAAAAAGGCATAACCACCAAACTGACCATAATGAAACTTCAAGTTTCAGTCTCTACCTTCATACCACATAACTCAACCAAATATAAGGCATATACCACAACCCCTTCACCACGGTGCATCCTGGTAAAAATTGGTAGTGGCACAAACATTCCACCTCATGGACCCATGTTGAAGCTGTGTTTCCCATACAAAAACCATTATCTATATGGTTCTGCCACTCCCATCCATGATACATACCCCTATATAATTCTAGGAGAACTATATATCCCCTCCAAAACCCCTATTACTCTAAGAACAACTCAAAACATTTAATATTATTGTGTACTAAAACCCGGAGGGGATTACAATTCTCCCTACCATATAAGCTTTATATCCCCATAAATCACTCATGAATTTGTACATGAAAAGATATAATTCCATTGATTCCACACCAATGATTCTTTTCACAACATCTCATGGTTATCCCACCAGCACTTCTATAGTACATGGAAAAAAGTAGTAATTTTACCACATAGTACCGTATTCTTATGATCCATAATCTGAACCATTTCCTCAACCACAACATTGATAAGATAAAGATAAAAATATACCCAATAAATCTCATGGGAAGGTTCCATTTTATACCTCCTAAATTGCTAAACATGAAACACATCATGTATTAATATCAAATGATATGGTAAATCTAACAATTAGTGCCCCTTTCCAATTTATTCAACATTCTATATGGGGAAAACACACCTTTTTGACAATTTACCCTACTTACCCAACTGAGGTTTTCTAGGTGTGTTGAAACTCAAATAAAGGCATGATCACCAACATAAATCTCAATAGGCTGATGAAGATGGTCCTAATAGGATTTATGATGATTTCTTTCCAGGATGAACCTCTTCCAGATGAAATAAACCATTTCTATTGTCTTCTGAATAAGGCTAGATCCAACAAAGGACCGATCCAAAAAATCTATGAAACAGAAGGGATATCTACATGAATACCCATACCATGATTTATTGGTCACCATATTAATAAAATCCTAATAACAATTATTATTGGAAAATATGACATGAGGTAGATTCTCTTCCCAAGATACGTCAAAATCTAGAACACATGCCCTGAGCATATCCTTAAGAACATGAATAGAATTATTTTTCTACCCATATATTTGTAGATGGAATGTCCTTATTAATTTGAATTTGGGATCCATAAACTCTTTGAATCCATTCCTAAACCTAAATGTAAACAATGGGTCCGTGTTAGAAATAATTTTTGAGGGAAACCCCTGAATCCTCACAACCTCTCAGACATACAATTACCTGATCTAGTCAACCTTCATCATATTTTTGATAGGTAAATAAAGTTATAATTTAATACTCTGATCAATTATCACCCAAATTTAAACCTTTTCACTAGGGATATTTTGTAAACTAATAATGAACTCCATGGAAATCTCAACACACTTCCATACTAGAATGTGTATGGGATACAAAAAACCAACATGAATGTTCTTCCTTAATTCTATTATATGTAAGACACCATTATACAAAATATGTGGTCGACCACCTCATCCTCAACTACTAATAGTGATATCAAATTTTCGGAAACATCTTAGTAGTTCTTGGGTGAATAGACAAATAGGATAGGTGTCCACTATCCATCAACTCCTGCCTCAGAGAAATCAGAATGACAAGACTTCATTAGAAATCAAAGCCCCAATAGGAGACCCAGACTAATCACCTAAGGTATCCCCACAATTTAGGATTTTACTAAAACACTATAAATAATTATTTATTACCTTCTTGAGCTGAACCCACTAATAAAATTATTATTCATCCATTATAAAATCTAATAACACCTTCCCACTAACATCTTCCTATCCCAATAATATATTAGATAACAAACTCATCAAAGAACATTCTTCCACTAATTTCATCAAGGAATGAATTTTTAATCTCTTTCTCAAATCATTAGAGAACACATTCCCTTTACAAGGAATTTAATTAATATAAAAATCTAAAGATATAAGATACTAACCCCATTATCTCTATCAAAATTTTAAATCCCTATTAGTAAATATATACTTCCATCCATTATGATCATAATATACCATAAACTTATAACCAATGAAATAGTGATTCCAAATTTTGACTACATGAATAACTATTTCAAACTCCAGATCATGGGTAGGGTAGTTCTTCTTATGAGGGAAAAATAAAAATATCCATAGGCCACAACATGCTTTCCTTGCATCAACACACACCCCAAACCCATAAATGATGCTTCATAGAAAATATCATATCCAAAACATGTTTTGGGAAGAATTAAAATGTGTGCTGAATTCAACCTTGACATAAGATTCTCAAAGGATCTATGAAAATTTTCTCTCCATTAAATCTTAACACCTTTACATTTGAATGTTTTCATTAGAGATACTAGATTGGAGAAGTATTGAACAAGCCACCTATAGTAACTAGTCAAACCTAAGAATCTCCACATCTCAAAAAAATTTCTAGGATGCTCCTAGGATAATACCACCATTATATTTTTAGGATCATCTAAGATTCCACTCACAGATATAATATTCCCAAGAATCCTTAATTCCCAGATCCAAAATTCACACTTGGAAATATTATAATATTAAAATTTTTCTTTCAATATTATAAATATAATATCAAAATGATCCATGTTGTCCTTATCCAACATTGGGATTAAAAAAATATCATCCACAGACATGAATACAAACAAGTCCAATAACTAATGAAATATCCAGCTTATCGGTGCCTTGAATACCACATTAGTGTCGGTGAGACCTAATGGAATAATTAGAAACTCAAAACACCCATACAATCTCTTACAGATAGATTCAGGTATATCCTCTTTTCATAGACTCAACTTGAGTTACCCTGGACGATGGTTAATCTTTGAAAATCAATTATCCCCTCTGATTTGATAAAAAAGGATCATCAATTTTTGGAAAAGTACAATTATTCTTAATGGTCACCTGATTTAACTTTTGGAAATCAATACAATGTTTTAGGATTCTATCTTCTTTCTTGGAAAATCGAATAGGTGAATCCAAAGGAGACATGATGGAAAAAATAAATCCATTGGCCTCATAGTCTTAATGTTTAGCCTTAAGTTCCTATAACATAGTAAGTTTCAGATGATATGGTGGCATGAAAATGGAAGTCATACTAGGGAGTTGGTCAATAAAAAACTAGTCCTCTCCCCATAGAGGTAACCTAGAAAAATAATCAGGAAAGACCTCAGGGTATCCATTCAACACTTTTGGGAGTGGAGTACTCAAGAAAGATTCAATATCATCAAGGAACTTCACCAATAACTGGCATGTGATCACTCCTACATAAAGAATAATAGGCCCTTCCCTATCAGATCTAGAATCCCACTCACCCTAAATGACATGAGAAACTCTATTAGTATATACAAACTAAAATCAAATACAATAATAGTTAATATAGGCTTTAACACAAATCATCTCTTCTAGGACAATAATCTTGTTAAAGATTTCAAGATCAATAACCATAAAATCCCACACCACTTCAAAGTCGGCTATCGACACATGACATGTGGGACACTTGAAACCTTATTTAGACCTCTTTCCTAATGGCATGGAAAGATCAAACAAGAATGAGATCAGTTCTATAAAAAATAAAAAAATATCAACAAACATTGATGTTATAAAAGGAGTAGTACTATTGTTAGATATAACTAGTACCATAGATGGTGAAATAAACATCGTACCTCTAACAGTATCCAACCCCACCTTATAATCCTCTAACACATACTCTAATACATAAATAAATCCATTCTTAGATCCTCCCAAATCATTAATAAGCACTTGAAAATCCCCTTGGCCAAAAGGTATGTCACACCACCCTTGGAAGCATTAAAATGAACCTATGAACCCATGGTAAGAGTGGAACCATCCTTACTTCCTTGGTATATCCTTCTACAAAAATTCATGAGATGTCCAAATTTTCCACAATGACAAAATTATTTGGGTGCTTTTGAGATGTTTCAGACCCTCACATCCAGATTTTGTGCTAATCATGCATCCTTTTAAAATATATCACAATAATTCCAACAAACTCCCAAGATCAAAAGTTTGGTGTCTTTGGTAGCTAGGTAAATTTATAATTAAATAGTACAAAACACATTTCTTCCATGAGGATTATAAAAAAATTTAATTCCGTTATATATATCCCATTCATTGTAATTCTAGGGGAAATAATGATATGTAAGAAAATAGTGATTTGTAAAGCCCAGTAAGGGATAACCAATGTAAATTTATCATAAAAAAACATCATGGGTAAGACATGATTCATGATATAAGAACATGAACATGGGAACAAGAGGCATAACATGATCATGAGTACAAAATTCATAACATGATCTTAAGTACATGAGGCATTACATGATCGTCCGTGCATGAGTCATAATAAGGAAATGTGGCTACAACCTAACATGAGAAATTCATAAGAATATCCCCAAGGTTCATTACCATGTTTTCATAAAACATTACCCAACAATACATCCAAGTTATCATGAAAATTTAAGCCCTAGATATTAATTCGCTACCCAATTCATTAGAGTTTTATTAGGGTGAACCCTTCATATATCTTATTTCAGGTGATATATATAAGAAAAACATACATAAATCCATCAATAATTATATAATGATGAACCCATTTGAAATTAAATGTGTATCTAATGAAATTTAATAAATTTTGAGTTAAATAATCATCCATATAAATAACTAAGTCTAAGGTATTTACACCATATAAATAAATGGTATATGATTTAGTCAATAATTTAACCAATAAATCGATGTATTGCTATCTAGGTGAATAACCTTCAGTCTGTAGAAGAATGAAGGATTTTCACAAGGAAATAAATGATTATGCATAGAAGACAATAAGGAAAGACAAAGGTAATGATGGATCATTCTGTAATGAGATCATATATTCAATATATAACATGTATATAAAACATGGAAATGTATAAGAAAGGTAAAATTAATTACTGAGATGGAGAGTGAAAGGGATCATGAACAACAGTTACAAATTGGGTGGGAATGAAACACTTTCATTGAATTAATTCGGTTATCATGGTGAATGGCCAACATGTTGGAGTTGGTTCCCTAGAACAAACTCCAATGTACTTTATGATAAAAATATATTCATTTTTTTGGAATATTAATAAACTAAGTAGCACATCATGATTGTTCTTATGCATGACATAGTATGTGATAATGTCATATGAGTAGTTATTTCACTAAAAGCGTATAGCATTTCCCCGCTATGATGACAACCTAAGGGTGCTACAACATTATTCTTGAATAAATATTTTATAGCCAAATGATATATTTTTAGTGATACTAATGATATAGGATATCAAGGGTGGATAATCATAGAACTTTAAGGTGCCTCATCATGGTGTACACCCATGGTAATATCCATTAGGATATTATGAGAATAAGGACCGCTAATAGAAAATCCCCATTTTTTTGTGTCATTGGATATTCCTATCTGTAGACATGTGTATTGGTCCTTAGATGTTAAGATTATTATTAATTAGTATTATGATTTGTTCACTAAGATGTATTGATGAAAACTGTGATGATAGATGTTCACAGTGAGGTAGAATATGTTGGGTGCATGCTGAGTAATATTCTATTAATGAATAATGCGAGAAATTATTTCCCCCCTATTATTTAATGGAAGTATATATCTAAGGCCCTTCAATGGAAATAATATATCCTATCTAAATTCATGTCCATGTTGTTCTATAGGAAAGTTATGTTTTTGAAAAGTCAAAGAAATTGATATTAAGCAAATAGGTTGGTGGCACTGACATGCAACTTTATCAATTAGATATATTGTGAAAACATGGTTATATTACACAATAAGTGTTCCTATGTTGTAACATGACATTATGACATTAAATTATTTCTCTACTGGTGCCTTAGCATGTTTCTAGATTCTAGCCTTGGACTTTAGACTCCTTTGCCTAATGCCACTAAGAAAGAGGACCAGATGGTCACACACTAAGTGTATCCAGAATCTCAGTTAAATAATATATTATTATTTATTATATAAAAGATTGAATAAATATTATTCTTGCACGTGGATTAATAATTATTTATGTATGCTTGATCACATTTATTCTGTCGCTAGTTATTCGAGAGAAAATATTGTGAGAGGAATATTTAATAAATATTTATATTCTATTTAGTGAATATGATATTCATTTATTTATTGGAAAATAATGTAGTAATATTTATTTAATAAATAAATAGCCATTATTCAATGTCCGATAAATACTGTGGAGTAATGGAGAACCGAGTTTAATGGTCTGGTGAGAAATGGTAACAATGACTATTATTTGATTAAATAATATTTAATTATAATTCCCATGTTTAGTGTATTTTGAGAAATAATAATATTATTATGATTTTTGATATTGGGTTTATCCAGGATTAAATAAAATAAGCGAGGGAACTTGTGTAATTATTTTATTTTAACCCTAGCAATATAAATACCATGTTATGTTATTTTCTCGATAGCCAATTCAGTTGTTCACAGCAATCATGGTGAATCCTCTCAAGCCTAGAGAAATTCCTTCTCTAAGAACAGTTCTAATAATGACGATAAATTTTCTTCCACTATATCAAGGAAAATAATATGGAAGTGATTCTCAAAGTTATCACGGTGGACGACGCAAGTGCAAGGATCCTCCATGATAGGACCCGGAGACTCCTTTAACAACATCTGGAGAATCCTAGAACACAAGTGGATCACTACTAGTGGAAATCTACACTTGGTTTCTATAATGAAATGATGGTGCATCATAGATCTTCCACCATATTCATCAACAAATAAAGAATTACTTAGAGGTAATACTCGGTCCAACTAAACTAATTTTGAAAAATATGTGTTGCTATCCTCTCTCTAGTTCTGACATGATTACCCTTGTATGATCTCGTGGATCTATTTTTTTAGATAAAGATGCTTACCATCATAGATCATAGAACGATCATCAATCATGACAAAAAGAAAAGTTAGGTGTCTCCCTTCCCATGATTTAACTTCAGCTATAACCTTCAAGTTGTATCAGAGCAGGCAGACAATTGTTTATAATTATTTAAAACTTATTGGTGATTTATGTATTTTTCATTTTTTTTAAATTCAACTTTAATCATTTGTTTAATATATAATGGTAGATCAGATTCTTCCTCCTTCGTTTCTTATAGATCTAATCAAGGTATTTAATTTTATAATTAAACTAAAATCAATTAACTCATCCAGAGGTTCCACGGTTTCTGGACAGACAACACCATACTACACACCGTCTAACTAGAGTTACATGGAATGTAATAATGTTCAACACATCATTATTTGATTCGGAAATAAATTCAAGATTATGCATTGATTATTGCATTAATTAAACCATTTAATGCACCGTGTGTTGACTAGAATTATATGGCACATGTTCAGCTAGACTACACATTGTGTAGCCCATGTACATGTCATGTAGTACCATTGCGTTAGAGATGATCTCTGTATCCCATACAGAACCTACATGACTAGTGAACATGTAACACTGAGTCAACATGGAATGTGGCCCATTTGACATGCCATGTACTCTAAATTTTCTATGGTACTTTTTACACGCCGAGTCCCTAGGCGTGTAAATTAGATAGATGGTGAAATGTGTATAGACCATGTAGATCAAATCTACATGCAATGTTCTTTTACCAAATTACATAGATTTAAAATATATTTATTTTACTATATAAACCTTGAGACATGTACTTATGTGTGGTTGTAAAGATAGGACACACCGTGTTATAGGTTTTAATATACATAAAGATTTAAATGCTTAATTAATACATATTTAATGGTGAGATATTATTATCATGTATGAGTCATATTTCAAGTTGGTACTCTACATGCATTGAAGTGTAACACATGACTGAAAAGTCATGTAATTCATGTTATCATTCACGAAGTACATGTTGTCAAAGTACGTGATAAGTCTTGTATGACATATTCCACAAGTGTAAAACAATATATGAGTATAATACATCATAGGTATATTTGGATGAGTATTCACTATGTTTTCTCCATGCTTCATTAATTACAATGTCAATTTTAAATGAGTTGATTTATTTTGTTTAAAATTATAATGGATGGGAATCTCATGAAAATTTAGATAAGGATTAAGATAAAAGGATTGGTTAATTGAAGATAATAATTAATTTATTTGAGTGATAATTATCTTAAATAAGATAAATTAAGAATTGAATATTAGTTTTATCAAATGCGTATTTAATTTAATGCACATAGATGATCATAAGTCATACCAGAACTTTTGTATGTGATTGGATTCATTTAATTTATTATTAAATCAAATTTTTTTTGCATGTGTGCCTTATCTCATTTCATTATATAATTACTATGTTCCCATGGTTTATTTTATGTAAGCCATTTTTCCCCTCACCTATTTTTGAGTAAAATTCATATGTAATGGATTGAGATCCCAAGCTAGTGGAGGAATTTCAAGTTTAGAGCTGAGGTAAAACCAATCCAAGGAGATAAAAAGGTGGATATGTGGAAAGTTGTAAACAAAACCTCAATTGGTTAAATGAGTTTCTCCCCTAGGTCAATAGTTATTTTGTCATTTAACAGATAAACTAACCATCAGTATAAGCTTAGGATCATACCATTTAATTTATTTATATTAGTTTCATGGTTATTTCATTCTGGATGTCTTGTCATGATCACATAATTAATGAATTAACGAGAATTCAAGATAGAACTAAAATAAACTAGCTTATGCATAAATGTAATCTAGGACATGGTTAATCACTTAATTAATCCTACCTAATATTAAAAATAATGTATTAAATAAAATTATTGGAACTTTATGGATAAAAGGATAAAATCCGTCAATAAAATATTATGTCACTATAGCCTTCCGTTACATCAGTTAAAATCAATCAATAGTTCAATGTTCTTGACAATCCAAGTTGGGGTGCTTTAAAATATTGGGGAATTATAACTTGAGGTTTTTGGTTTACTTAACTTAGTTGAAATCAAGGGATGAATTCCAAATATGAACATGGTGTAACTGAGAGGAAAAGGATGAGGAAATCCAATTAAAGGATTTCAGGATTGGGGTTTCCACTCAATGCATCGAGGAACTATGAGTTAATCTAGTTTAAATTTGGAATGCCTACAAAAAACCATCATATTTTCTTAGAAAACCAATGTTGGGGTAATGAGAAAGGGAATATGGATCTAAGACATAAGAATATCCATGAATAATGATATTCTAAACTCAATGGTTAGGGATATTAGGTTTTGATAAAATAGTTGGAGACTAATAAATATATTATTTATTTATTTGTCTAAATTTTATCAGATAAAGTACTAAAATTCTGTTTATATTAATTTGTAGAAATATTAATAAAATGATATGAAATATGAAATTATAATCCATACTTGATAAGGAAAACCTTCTCACGAGCTGAAATTTCCAAGGGTGGAAAAGGTGCATACGTGTCACCCTTCTCCATGAGAGGAAATTGTATGTGCTGGAATAACCTTTAAAAGTTGTTCCTGGAAATGATGCAAGTGATAAAGAGATATCTCTCAAAGGGAAAAATGTGAACGATGCTATAGATCTTCAAAACTTCATGCTATCACCCTTTTCCAATGATCTTCTAAATCAAAATGAGGATACAGATTCCTATAGAATGATGTCTCACCTTCAGGATCTCTATCAAGAGAAGGAGAGATAAGGGAGGTATGAGATCCCCATTTTTTTCACAACTAATCTTAGAGTTTCTACACTAGTCGGGCCTCGTATAGTCATGATTATGGGCTACATTGAATACCAAGACAACTTAGGGAATAAATTCATAGATTAGTTGTGTACAGATCTCATACGTTCATCACTACCCAAGATCATCTCCAACTTTATTATTAATTACAATGTGAGAAATAATGAGGAGTGTGTTCCAGAACATCTTACTTTAATTTTACTGGGGTATAATGACAAGGGCATGAAAATACTAAAATCCTTATGGTGAATATGAAAAGTAAGGACAAGGAAAAGGGGACCAATAGTTACAAATAATATGACGCTCTCGAAAACCATACACCAAGAAGAAGAAGATCTAGAGGTAGGGCAAAGAAAAGGATGTAGTATGTTTTTAATGTGGAAAATCAAGACCCTAGAAGAATAATCACACCATGAAGCAAGGGGAATCTAAATTTTCATTCAATATCGAGCGTAATCTATCAATATCTACACATTGGGTATTAGATACAGCTTTTGGGGCTCACATATGAATCCAAATGTAGGAACTAAGTAGATTTAAAAAGATTATCAGAGGAGAGGTGGATCTCAGAGCTACAAATAGAGTGAGGTTGGATAACCTAGACATTAGTGATTACCACCATTCATTTCCAATGAGAATGATTTTTGTTTTAGAATATTGTTATTATATACATATAGTTACCAATAAGATAATTTCTGTATCATGCCTACATATAAATGGGTTTATTTTCAAATTTGGAAATAATATTTGTCTCTTAATGAGAACAACTTATGTTATGGTATGGTGCATTTAAATAGTGGTATTTATGTAATTAATTATGGAACCCTAGTGTTGTAAATCAATAGCTAATCATGTTCACAGAATTCATATAACACCCACTATGGAATCACCATCTTGGTCATGTAAATGATAAGTGTTTGAAAATGCTTTGCCAAGATGGTTATTTAGACTATTCTCATCTAATACCACTTGATAGATGTCTTGCTTATTTACAAGGGAAAATTACTAAACCACCATTTAGTGGACAAGGTTAAAGGGCCATAGAGATTCTAGGATTTTTACACACTGATATGTGTAGACCATTTCTAGTAGAAGATAGTGGTGGATATTCTTATTTCATAACATTTACTGATGACTTGAGTAGATATGGGTATGTTTAAATAATGATGTATAAGTCCAATTCCTTTTATAAACTCAAGGGATTCAAGAATAAAGAAGAGAATCATCTTGGTAAGCAAAAAATGAAGCTTGGATCAGATAGAGGTGGGGAATATTTTAACCAAGAGTTCATCAACTTTCTACAAGTGTTTGAGATTTTATCTCAACTCAGTCCTCCTTACAAATGATAGTGGAATGGTGTTAGTGAAGGGTGGAACCTGACCTTGTTATACATGTTACAGTCGATGATGATTCATGCATATCATTCATTATCCTATTGGGGATATTCATTACAAACTTTGACATAGTCATTAAATCGAGTACCAACTAAAGTAGATAATGGAATTCCCTTTGTGTTATGGAGTAGAAGGAACCCCATTTTATCATATACAAGTGTATGGGGCTATGATGAAGTTTTCAAGGCCTTCTTGGGAAACAAACTAGAACCCTAGGGAATGAGGTGTATCTTTATAGGGTATCCCAAGGAAACAAAGGGATATTTTTTATATAACCCCTTGGACAAGAAAGTGAATTTCACCCGAAAATCCATCATTCATGGGAGGAAGAAAATGCTAAAAAGGATAGTGGGACTAAAATTGACTTTGATGAAGTTGATTCTCATGATACACAAGAGTTGTTACAAGAATATATTCCTTTGATCCCTATGCCAGAAGTAGTCCCAAAAACACAAGTACCACATAGGAGTGTAAGAGAGTTATGTGAACCATAGATATATGTTTTTATATTTACTGAAGTTGGTGATTCATTATTAGTTAACAATGACGAACCTCTCTCCTACAAGGAGGTAGTAGAGAGCTCAGAAACTAAAATATGAAAAGTATCCATGAACATTAAAATGGATTTCATGTATTAGAACCAAGTTTGGGTTCTGGTCGATGCACCAATTGATGTAAAGAAAATTTAATGGAAATGGGTATTCAAGAAGAACCTAACCATGTAAGGTAAATTAATAAATTATAAATCAAGAATAATGGATAAATATTTTAAACAACTTCAAATAATTGATTATGATGAATGATTTTCACTAGTTTCATTGTTTAGATCCACCAGGATTCTACTTACTATAGAAGCATACCATGATTATGAAAATTGGACGATGGATATAAAAACTAAATTCTTTAATGGGAACCTTTAGAAAGATGTATATATGACACAACTTGAAGGTTTTGTGACTCTAGGTGATGCCAAAAAGATTTTCAAGTTACAGAGTTCCATTTATGGATTGATGAAATCTTCTAGGCCATAGAACATTTGATTCGATAAATCTATAAAAGAATTTTCTTTCATTAAGAACAACTGTGAGCCATGTATTTAAGATATTTTTAGTGGAAATATGGTCATTACCCTAGTATTATATGATTATGACATATTAATTACTAGAAAATAAATATTAGTCTTATAGTCTATTAAGGAGTGGTTGAATAGGTGCTTATCCATGAAGAAATTAGGTTAAGGAGCCTATATTTTGGGGATCAAGATAATTCATGATATATCCAAGAGGATAATTGGACTAAGTCAAAGTACATAGATTGACCAGATACTAAAGTGATTTAGTATCGAACAATCCAAGAGGTTATTCTTTCTAGTGTCACATGGTTTACATATTTTTAAGAAAACATGTCCTCCGAAACAAATGTATTAAGATAGAATGATTAAGATCCGATATGCTTTTGTGATAAGATCAATCATGTATTCCATGTTATTTACTATAATTTATGTTTCCTATGCATTTAGTATAGCATAAAAATATCAAGAAGACCTAGGAGAAAAAATTAGAATGCTGTTAAGGCTATCCTTAAGTATCTGAGAAGAACTAAGGATATGTTTCATGTGTATGGAGGAGAGGAGGTGTTGGTCATTAGAGGTTATATTCATGGTTGTTTTTAGATAGATCAGAATGATCTGAAGTCATAATTATGATATGTTTTCTATCTAAACAGAGTATCTATGAGATGGAAGAGTTCAAAGGAGCAAGTTGTTACTGATTCTACACCAGAGTCCAAGTATATAGAGGCTTTTGATGGATCCAAAGAAGCTGTTTGAATTTGGAATTTTTTCGAGGAGGCTTATCTGATACCTAGTAGAAAATATCCTATCACTATATATTTTGATAATACAACAGTGGTGGATCTTGTAAAATATCCAAGGTCACACCAATAGATAATGTACGTACTTTGGAAGTATCACCTCTTGAGTGATTTTTATCAAAGGGTTGAAGTTTTAGTGGGCAGAGTGCCCCTGGAATAGAATGTAGAGGACACATTGACTAAAGACCAATCTCGACAGAATCATGAGTATCATGCGAGAGCTAGTAGACTCAAGGTTGTTAGTAGTTGTCTCTAGTGAAAGTGGGAGTCAGGCCAGGCTGGGGCAATAGGTTTGTCTGGCTGGGCCTAGGCCTATTCAAGAAATCCCACAGGGAGAGGAATCTCTGAAAAGCCCAGATCACTAGCCCGTATAAAGCATGACTCATAAATCTCATCTTGTATAGAAATATTAATGGGAAACTTCTGGTAGGGAGATTTGAACCCCTTACCACAAGCTTCCAAGGCTGTGCCTGGACCAACTGGTCCTGCCGGTGCGCCTGTATAAGAATTACTAGACTGTATATATATATATATCAATGATTTAACATTATATATATATATTATTATATATAAAATATTTTACATAATATATATATATAATAACACATTATATATTTACAAAAAATAATATATATAATCATATATCAATAATTTAACATAATATATATATATATATATATTAACAAAAAAAATATCATTCACTCACTAATGTTCACAAATTCCCCCCTAACCTCTTTATTTTTTATGTCTTCCCCCCAAACTCATTAGTTGTTTATGTCTACTTATATATAGTATATATACATATATTATACTCTTTAGAAAACAAAAAAATTAACCTACCCATTAATTTGTCTACAACATGCACGTAATATAAATAGATTCACATGTATAAATCTATTTAGAATAAAAATTAACATATCCACCCATTGCTGCGCACCCCCAACACCTCATTAATTTTTGTACAACTTTCACATATTATTATAATTGAAATTTATTTAGACATGGAAAATAATGAAGATTCATTTTTTAATCATATGTTTTCAAATAAATTTTTTGGTCTTTAATTGTTTTCTAAATTGGTCTATATTCTAGATTTTTATTATATAAAATAAAATATTATAATTATAATAGTCATTTGATTTTGGGGTTGAGGGTTATTATGAAACGCATGAATTGAGAAATTTAAAACATGTAAAATGATTGAAAGTTAAATGAACAATGTTTCAACCATAAAATGTAAATAAAAAAAGAAAATAAATTATTTAACATAATTATATATCAACGATTTAACATTATATATATATATTAAAAAAATAAAACCCATTCACTGATGTTCGCGCAAGCCCCCCAACCTCATTATTTTGTTAATTCTATTTACGTATATTATATTTATTATATATATTATATATACATATATAAATATATAAATCTATTTAGAAAAAAAATAACCCACCCAATATTGCGCACCCCCATCCCGACATTAATTTTTTTACAACTTGCACACAATATATATAGATTCAGATGTCTAAATATATTTAGAAAAAAATTAACATATCCACCCACTATTGTGCACCCCCAACCCCTCATTAATTTTTTTAAATCATTCACAAACTATTATTAATGTTATTTATTACAATGATTGATATTTACTTGGACATGAAAAATATTGTAGATTGATTTTTTATTTGAAAATTTTCAAATAAATCATTTGGCATTTAATTATTTTTTGAATTGGCCTATATTTTAGATTTTTAATAAATTAAATGAAATAGTATAATTATAAAAGTTATGTGATGTTGGGGTTGAGTCTTTCTTTTGAAATGAATGAAGTACGATATTTAAAACATGTAAAATGATTGAAATTTAAAGGGAAAACATTTCAATTCAACTGTAAAATGTAAATAAAAAAGAAAAAGAAAAAGAAAATTTCTACAAATAAAGCTGAACGTTTAAAAAAATGCGATAAAAAAGTCATTAAATTTTTTATAAAGACACTTTTAAAATTTAATAATAAATGTTTAAAAACAATGTTAATAAAACATTTCAATTTGAAAAAAGGTTTTAAAAAAATTAAAAGAATCCATCACAAAAATTATTTTATAAAATTGTTTTATAAAAACATGTAATTTTTTTTAAAAAAAATCAACAAATCATTCTAAAAAAACATTTAAAATAAATGTATTAAATAATATCTTAAAAGAAACGTTTTAGAAAATTATTAGAAAAATGTTTTAAAATAAAAATCAAAAAATAATTTTAAAAATAAATTTGAAAAAACTTTTTAAAATTAAACTTTAAATAAAATTGTTAAAAACGTTTTTAACTCTATATATTATTTTATTTTGAAAATAATAAAATCCCGTAAGTGTCAGCCCGCGGCCTGGCCAAACTCGATGGTTTGTGCCAGCCCAAGGCTGGGATCAGACTGCCACATGGACCTGTTCAGGCTAGCTCAACCCAACCTAAATTGTGGTTCATGGCCTGGTTTTTTAGTGGGTAGGCCTAACCCAGACTGGTCCATTCTCGGCCGAGCCGAAATTACACCCTTACATATAACCATTAATTACATAACCATAATAAGACAATTCATGAAAAATTAGTCCTTTATAAATCCATAGATGTTGTTATAAAATTGAATCTATATTTTTAGATGACTCCTAAAAAATATATTCTTTAAACCATCCTATAAACTATTTCTTATGTCTATTTGAAATCAAAATTTCATCCCTTACTGAAGTAAAATGCATAATAATTTCTTTATGGGATTCAACATATGGGTAAACCTATAAGCTGTAATGAAAAACCTATTGGTGGGCCTACTACTAATATATAATAGTGGTTGTGACAACATATATTACAAAAATTCCTTCTCCCACAACCCTCCTAGAGTTACGATATTTCAATAGGGCAATTCGTTCTACACGAGAAAGTTAGTCAATACATAATTCAACGACCTGCTCAGCAACATATCACTTCGTAGTACAACCTTTAATCTGAATTTTATTTTTGGAATACCCATTCAAAATCATCATATATTGATCAATGGGATACATCCATATATAATTTACATGACCAAATTATAAAATATCTATTACCAAGTGATCCATCAAGTGAACCATCATATCAAATAATTCTAGCAAGAAGAACATATCCAATTCAAATAATATGACAATAATTTCATTTTCCATAGTTAGAAATTTTTTTGGTCATTAACATTGTTGTACATAGCTTTGAAAAAGAAACATCGATTCATTAATTTATAATATAAATTCATGGAAAAATACAACATAAAGATACATGCATTAGATCTTACACCAAAAAATGATATTCATATGATTTTAGACCCTTTAAATTTAAATAAGTTACTGAAATGATATTATTGGATTTTTAAGAATACCCCTATGGAACCTTTAAATCATTAAAGAAGTTTCAATATTGATATCACTGTTTTCTTGAATTAGTGTAAGAAGTTGGAGGAAGAAAAGTGTGTTTTTAGCTCTTTACTCGAGCCAACTCTTCACATATTTCCATGTCAGTCATGTCTAGCATAGCCTTAATTACATCCTTCATTTTTCTAGGTGAATTTTTTAATGTTACAATGACACTATAACATACATTTTTTACCACAAACATTACATCAAGAAAATTTATAACGTACAAACAATTTCAGTATGGTAATTAAAAAAACCTGATCAATTTTTCCAACTAGCTTTTGAAATGTTTTTCTGAAAAAGGTTTACCAAAATCAGTTTCTATATATTTTACATTCACAAAACTATGATCACATATTAGCGGAGATGGTGTAGTGTGTTCTTATAAACTTCAAAGAATGATGTCATCCTAGATCAGTACAAATTTCATCAGGGTAAAAATATGCATTTTCTTTGGAATGCAGTCTTCAACGAATGTTTCAACCTAATTGGATGTGTATCTTGTTCAAAAATGCGACAATGTTGTGTTCCATTAATTCTATATTCTGAAAAATTTCCAGAAGAATTAAATTCATTTATCATCCTATAATACATGTCTCTCAACATGGAATCTTCATTTCTATAAACAACATAAAATGTGGCACTCGAATCCCACAATAGTTTCAAATCATCGATCAATGGAGTAAAATAAGCATCAATATCATTACCTAGTTGTTTTGGTTCTAATATAGAAAGATATAATATAATGTATTTTCATTTCATGGATAACCATGGTGTAATGTTATAATTTAAAAACATATTTGGCCATGTACTGTGAGTATTTCTTTGAAATCCAAAATGATTCAGTCCATATGTAGACAGCGCATGACAAATGTTTCTAAACTTGTTTCCAAATTCCGTATAGTTGTGATCAATTATCCTCCAATAAGGAGAGTCTTTAGGGTGATAAAGTTTCCCATCATTATTTCTTATATCTACATGTCACGTCAATTATATTTAATTCTCATCTCTTCCATATAGGTGCCTAAACCTTGGAATGATAGGGAAGTACCATACAACTTTTCTAGGAACCGATTCATCATTCTTGTATCGAGAAGCACCACACTTAAGTAAATTTTTAAGTGATTTTTGGTCTATATGTAATAGTATACATACATTTGGATAGACATCTATTCTTTTTGAGATCATACACATTTAAAATATCATTATTTTATCATCAAATGTTCCAAATGTATGTTCATTATCTTTTTGGATCATATCATTCAAGAGATAATATAGTTCAGTAAATCTATTGTGACTCCATCTGTTTCTAGCTTTTAAATTATACATCTTTATTATTGATGAAAATTCTATATATTTAGTACAAATAGAATACATTGGAATCTTTTCACAACCCTTTAACTACTCAAACAAATTTTTTACAATCACAATGTTCATCTTCAGCTATTAATGGCATTTCCTCAATATGATATTAATCATCATTCAATCCTATAATCAAGTCCTTGATGTGGTCTTCATCATTTTCCATGGTTGTAATCATATTAGTTCATCCATAAAACTCAATATTATCCTGGTCACTAGATACATTAAATTTTCCCCATGTTTAGTCCAATATTTAGGACATAAATCTATTTCACGAGAGATTATGTATTCTTACAACTCCTCTGGACTAATTTTTTAGAATGAAAACTGTGTAAACACAGACAAAGGATTTGAGAAGGGTCATATGCCTGATTATTTTCAAACTTGATGAACTCTATCACCCCATCCTCATACTCTTTTGTAATACCATTGGCATACATCCATTTTCATTTCATATCCATCTTATTTGATTTGGTAATATTAAAATTTAACAAAATAAATAAAGTGTAAATACTATTTCATTGAAAAAGTTCATCTTATGATTAAAATATTAGTGTAAGGTACGATTACTAATTGTTACGATTTTAAAGACGTAAATTGGTTTATTAATGGTTATGATTTTACTAAATTGAGTTATAATTACTCTTTTTTATATTATATGAACCTAATATACCATCTATTACACTAATTCAGGTCCAAAGAGAGACTTCTCCCCTATTAGAACCCAACATAGAGGTGATCAACACATGGCCTTTAAAAACAAATATGTTCAAGGGGGAGTAACAGATCATAAGTGATCACATACATCGATTTTAAAATATCATTAAATTTTCATGACAACAAAATTAGATAAACTTTAAACTAAGAAAAATATTTTAATACAAATTTTGAAATATAATAAATTGTTTAAACATATGATACTTCACATATTTATTAAAATTGTATACTTGAACCATATATTATTTACATGAAAAATATAAATTTGTAAATATTTTTCACAATATATTACAAATTATAGTACTATAAAATTATAAATAAGAATATAATAATTATATATTTATATATTAATAATTTCTTATATATATATATATATTATTTTTTTTATAATTACATATGTATAAATTGTATTTATTTAATAAAAATACATTATTAATTAATAATTATAATTAAAAATATTATTTTAAATGTACATTAATAATTATTTTTTAAAATTATATCATTAATTATATTAATCTATCATTATATTGATAAATAATTCTATTAATACATAAACATCACTTAATATATACATTATTTTGTAAATATTAATTATTAATTTAATTAATATAATAACATATACTATTTTTAAAATCAAATTACCAAAATTCTTAATATAAGTTCATTTAAATATTTAAAGTTTCATTTTTTCAATTACAAATTTATATATATGGCAATCTTCATTCACAAATAGATTTATGTGTGTGTGTGTCTAAAGAACCCAATGACATGTGTGTGTTTGTGTGTGATAAATGAATTAAAAACATACATGGGAATATCTAATTATAAACAATGCATTTAATATTAATTTTATTGAAATTTCTATATAAAATGAACTGAAATAAATTACTAATATCTAAGAATATTATATTGATTAATATTGCTAAATAAATATTAATAATTACTAATGATATATTAATATATATGATATTAGTTGTATTATATATAAAAATTGTTCACATGTGTGTGTGTGCGCATCTAAAGAACCAAAAGAAGTAGATGTTTATGTATATAATAAGTGAACTCAACACATACATGTCTATAATATTAATTTTATTTTAATTTATTTATGAAAAAACTAAAATTAGTTTTTAACACATAAAAATTCTTATGTTAATTAATATTATTATTTTTAGTCTCCATAAGGGATTTAAAGAAAAGATAGCATAAAAGGGGGTGAATTAAGGTATGATTCGTTTCCAACTTAAACACATTTTCGTTAAACTCTCACTATGTATGATGATCATAAATTCATTATTAGTACCCTTCGGTTCTTTTTAAGATGATGATGATTTTATCATTAATCATTTATTGTTCTTATCCATTTAAACAAATGATTCAATGATCCTTAATCCACACACATCAATTATGTCACGAAGAATATAAAACATGATAAAATTATTTTTGTTTAGTTCACATGCACTAGGATAATTCATGGAAAATACAATCAGCAATTTGATGATGCACCAAAATTTACTAACATAAAATTAAAGTATACATAGAATTTAATAAAAAACATAGGTCACATAAGATGTTCTGAGTAATGTTGTAGAAGGGGGATATTTTGGGTGACCAACAATTATCAGTGGTGAAATGTCACATATGGAAAGTGTCATTCACCCAAATATTCAAACTTATTCCTAATGCATGATGGAAGTTAAACTGTGGTCAAATCCTTTGGTAAAATATTAAAAACACCTACAAAAAATTAAAAATGATAAAACATTTAATATCGAATGTCAATATTTCCAAGAGAGAGCGAAGGAGAGAGAGAGAGGGCGAGTGTGAGGCGGTGATAGAGAGTGGAAGCATGCATAGATTCAAGGAGGGAGAGTGGTTGTCATGGCTATAGTGAGGGAGAGAGGTGGCATTTGAGAGAGGGAGAGCAGTAAGGGAGGTAGAGCAGCGAGGGAGGGAGGGAGGCGATGGATCATGCTGGTAAGGAGGGATAACGGTGGAGAGAGATTACGGTGGTGAGTTTTCACTTCCAAAAGAGATTGAAGGAATGACTAAATAATGTCCACTTGGGGATAAATTTATAAAGCGGTGTATAGTTTTTATCAGTGCTTCCAAAAAATCACTAATAAATAGATCATTTATCAGTGCTAAAATAAAAAAGTCTTGATAACATTTCTCCTTATTAGTGCTATAAAATCACTAATAAATATTTTACAATATAGTTAATCTAAGTAAAAATTTTAAATTCATATAATTATATATAAATATTACAATATAAAACTTTTTAATTGGAGATGGGTGAAATTCAGGAGCTTCACTTTCTATCTCCTCATGAATTCAAGATCCGAATTGTGATGGTCTTCAATAGAGAATGTAATTTTGATTCGAGGGATGTGTTTGTCTGTAATATAAAGATTGAAGAAGATGAAATTGATTTGAATAGAGAGAATTGAATTTTTAGAAAACCTGATTTGAAATTTACTCATCTAAGAGAGGAATCCCAAACCATGACTAGGAAAGCCGAGGAGGGTCGATTCTTCTATGAGGTTAAGAATTATTCAAGAAATCCTACCAAAAATGGCACCCTCTACTTTTTTGAGACAAGCCATGTGATTTTTCAAGATTGAATGATGTTATTTCAAAATTTGATTAGCGCTCGAGCTAAATCATTTCTTCTTGAAAGATCATGGAATATTGAGGGGATTCATAGTCATCTCTCTCAAATCTGCGGTTTCAAATATTGGAGCCAAACCTCAATTAGTAATGTATTTTTTCATATCATTTTCCGTTAAAAAATCTAAAATCCATGGCATGGGAATGTGGAATTATGTATCATAATCCTAGAACTCTTAGGATCTAGAACTGGGATCCATTATTCAACCCCTCAAAGATCAAGAACAAAATTTCTCATGTCTGGTTCGAATAAAGGGTCTAAGATGGTTCTTATGGAACTCAAATATCCATTAGGACATTTCCTTGGTCGTCAAGATATGCATCAAGATTGACAAATAGATTAGGAAATAATGGGTTGGTCACTTTTTCAGGGTACTCATTGTGGTTGATATTATATCTCTCATTATTAAAAATGGTTATTTGGGTGGTTGGTGAATTTATAATTGAAATCTGAATTTATCCATAGAAGATTTATATTTTTTTCTCTAGGTGTGAAAACATTGAGCATATTATTGGAGATTATCGTAGGAATTTGAAGTGCTCAAATTGTTAGAATATGGGTCACCAATTGACCTTTGTAAAGTCAATAAATGACCCCAGCCAATGGAAAATTATTTTTAAGGATGTTAAATCAATCTTGGGAGCCATGTATTCTGGGAGTGCACCTTCTGGAACTGGTTAGGACCATAGGAACCATAGTGTTGCGATACAACCTTACTTTGATGCAACTGTATTTGGTGGTTTTTCAAATCATTTGGAAACCCATGCTGACCATAGTCCTATAAAAGTTTTAAATCCAAGTACTATTGTGTACAAATGAAGGATCTCTATAGAAAAGGGGCGATTTTCCCTCTAATGACCATGGTGTGGGTTTGATTCCTTCTCCACATCATGGATTGTTATGTTCTGGAATAAATCTCCTTTAGCAGACCCAAGCTGGATATTGAGAAGGTATTATTGATGAGGAAGTGAGGCAGTTTACAAGGAACATGTTGCATCCTAAAGGAGACTTACTATTCATGATGATGTCTAATGTTAAGGGAGAAACCACATGCAATGAAGGTCAGTTTCATGTTTTAGGTGTTGATGAACAGAAACTAAAGGTTTTTGAGCCTACCATGGAGGAACCACATGTGGCTGTATCAAATAGTGGGTTTTCCTCTAATGATTATTTTGATGAAGATGATTTGTTATAAGTTCTATACATCAATGAGGTTGGTATCAAGGGGGAAAAGAAGATGTTGGGGAAATCTCTTCTCTGTAGATAAAAAAGGATGTGGGATCATTTCTACTTCTATTTATAAATTTTAGGAATCAATTATAACTAATGAGACTATGAAGATAGGTGAAAGGAAAGACTTTCAATCAGGTAATGTTGTGGGTGCATCTATTATGGAAGCCTCTGACCCCCCCCCCCCCTCACACATGAAGGGAATGTATTCCTTGATCTAATACCAACCAAAGGTTGAGAATCCAACTACCAATACCTCAAGAAGTAGCACTAATGGTATTGAGAATGTTGAGTGGTCCTATCAACCCCATTTTATTAACCTAATGAAAAATTCATATGTTATATTTGGAAAGTCCTTATATGAGGAATGTGATATTTCATAGGAAAAAACTCTAGTACCATACAACCAGAGGACCATGAAGGTGAAAGGCCAACTGAAGACCCCAACAAGGAAGTTAGAGAATGATTTTTGGAAACTTGATGTCATTTTTTATATGATGGATATGAATGTATTCGGTTTCAATGACTATTTAACTGTATAGAATTTATTATCAATAAACATTAAAGAAGGATTCAGATCCAATCCAGATATGGAATTTTAGGATATATCTTAAAATTTTAGCATTTTCCTCACTCTAGAGGACTTCTCTTAATTGTCATAGAATGAAGAATATGAGGCCCTAGAAAATGCCAAGACATGGCGGAGAGGATGAAATACAAAGGGAAAGGGAAGATATAAGTGGAATTTGGGATATTTAGTGACTTGTTGGGATTGACTTACTATATTAGGATTCTTTACTCTTGATGTCACTAGTAAAAATCATTCCTCTAACATCACTAGTAAAAGGGATTTATTAATGCCATAAAAGCACTTATAATGCGTGTGATGATAATGGGGTGGCTTTAACAGTTCTTGAAAAATGTGCTGATAAAGTCCCCCTTTAACATCGCTAAAAGAGAACTGATAAATAGGGGATTTATCAATGATTTTCCATAGTAATGATAAAGGGATCCCTTATAATTGATTTTTAGAGCTGTTATATGTGTCCTTTAATAGAGCTAAAAAAGAATTGATAATGTCCCTAATAAAGGGGGATAATTTTTTCCATTCAAACCCACCACACCTTTTATCACTACTCCCCACCCCCTTTTATCAGGGCTTGTGGCCGCTCTCCCCCCCTTATTAGTGATTTTGATAATTCCACTCTCCCACACACACCCCCTGCCTTCAGTGAGTTTTGAACCGAAGACCTCCAGCTAATACGCCGGCACCTTTTCCACCCCCTATATTGTTTTTTCCAATTTATTATATATCTATATATTTATATATATAACGTTACATTTTTGAACTATATATATATATATTTTTTAAAAATGTATTTATATATATATATTTAAATACATATATAAAATATGTTATCTTGCTTCTAAAAATACATACATAAAAATTTATATATGTTCATCTGTAAATATAATTATACATATTTATATTTATTTACATATATTATATAATAATATTTATATGCATATATTAGAATATGTATCACATTTTCAATACACACACACACAGACACACACACACACACACATATATAAATTATTTATACATTAATTGTATAATTATATAAATATTCATACATTTTTATTTTATATAAAATGGATATTAGTTTTTTATGGTTTTGGGAGCAGCGGAAGAATGTGTTGGGTGGGGCCAAACATTTATTTTTTCCATAATTGATGATAAATCTGAGATCTATATGACAATGACTATTGTGATCCATGGAATTGAATCAAAGAAATAGAAAATGGATAATAACACTGGAACTCATAGAGATAAGATCAACACATATTGTTTATAATTAATTTAATCAGATAAAGAATTACCTTTAAGGAATTATTTCCTTATTGGTGAATCCATTGATAGATCTATGGTGAACCATCATTGTATTATAGAAACCAAGTGTAGAGTTTATCTAGAGTTGATCCACACAAGTTCTAGTAATCTCCATATGATGCCAAAGGAGTCTCTGGGTGCTAGCACGGAAGATTGTTGTGCTTGTGTCACCCATCTTTGACCTCCTTGAGAAATGATTCCAAAGCATTCTCCTTGATCCGATGAAGGAGGAATTCTCACCATTCATGAGAGTGTTTTTAGATATGTGAGCTCTCTATGATTAACAAGATTCTCTAAGACTGTTGGGAACTACTGAATTGACTAATGAGGAAAATAACATAAGTGAATATTCATATTTCTAGGGTCAAAATAAAATAATAGCACAAGTGCCGATAATTATTTATTTAATCCTAGAAAAAACCCATGTCAAATAATAATAATATTAAAATAGTATATATCTATATGTGATTAAATTGTGAATTAAAATTAAAAATTATTTAAATAAATAATATTCAATATTTTTTATTTCTCACGAGACCATTAAACTCTGTCTGGATTTCCTCCACAATATTTATTGGGGCTTGAATAATGTCTATTTATTTTTTAAATAAGTATCACTACATTATTCTAAAATATAGAAATAAAAAATATATTCACTAAATTTAAAATAAATATTTATTAAGTGTTACACTCACAATATATTGTCTCGAATAACTATTGATGGAATAAATGCGATCAAGCATACATGAATAATTATTAAACCATGTGTGGGAATAATATTTATTCAACCTATTAAATAATAGATAATATTATATTATTTAACTGAGATTCAGGATAAACTTTCTGTGTGACCATCTAGGCCTATTTTTCAGTGGAATTAGGTGAAGCAGGCTAAAGTTCAAGGTTAGTGTCTTGAAACACACCAAGGAACCCCTAGAGAATGAAGTTAATGACATAATGACAAGTCACATTATACGAATTCTTACTGTGTAATATAGTCCCTTTATCAAAATATCTCCAATCGAGTAGGTTTCATGCCAGTGCCATCAAATTCTCAATGTATTTTTCATTGACTATCACGACCCATCCTCGGGGCCCGTGCCGTGACTACCCCAAGCCCGCCTTCCATAGGCCAGGGGCTGGAGACTAGCACCACGGCATAATTACTGATAAAAAGAAAAGGCATTGCCTTTGTAAAGTGAACAAACACACAGAGTAAGCAAGCAGAAGTAATTACTAAGTAAAAACTGGGTACAATAGTAAGTGTGGAAAAGTACGTGGGCCAGAATACAAACCTAAACTAAAAGTAAAGTACAACTGAAAAAGAGAGTACATCAACTGAAAAGTAAAGTCGAAACATCGAGCCGTCCCCTAGAAGTCCCACCTGAAGGGTGGGTATAGATAGCCCCCACAGCTCCTCGGGTCCAGCCGACCGCTCCGAGTACATCCCGTCCAGTGGTCCACATCGAGGTACCGACATGCTCTGCAAGCCTCAACCACAATAAGTGTTGTCCGTCATCTGCAACCAACACAACGTAGTGTGGGCATAGCCCGTGCAGGGGTGAGTATACGCTACTCAGTAGGGACCATGAGACCCCCAAAGGTCTCCCAAAATCCACAAAGGATAATCCACAAAGGAAAGATACAATCACAAAGTAACATCCGACACTACTTAGGTATGTTCCCATACATATACCAATGTCATCAATTCCAGTTCGGCTCCAACATCCGAGCCCAAGTTCGATCACATCCACATAGGATAGCACAAGACAATCCACATAGGACAACAAGTCAATCATATCGAAGATAATGATTGTAAGTCAATATTCAGCTCACATAGGTATAATTCTTCGTAAGAAGATAAATATGATCAGATATAGCCACTGATTCATCTAAGCCGTCGGACCCACAAAGGATCGATAGGTACTAACCCCTGTGATGACCCACAAAAGATCGATAGGTACTAACCCCCGCAATGACCCACAAAGGATCGATAGGTACTAATCCCCGCAATGACCCACACATGATCTTAACCACATAGGATCGGTATATGCTGGCCCACACAGGACCGATGAGCACTGACCCACACAGGATCTGAACCACACAGGATCGGTAGTACTGACCCACATAGGATCGCTGAGTGTAGTAGCCGTCAGCGTCGAATCCACGGAGTATTTCTGTACAGTCGTCATCATCGTCGCAGTCGTAGCCAGCTCTAGGGTTCCCACACACAACAAGATCGTTCGGGAGGGTCCGCTCCATCAGTCGCGATGCTGATACATCAACTGACATGAAGTCCGGATTTGATGTATCCAAAAGTTCTGTATCGTCAACGGAAACTCAACATCACAGACGGCGCGTTAATCAGACGCCCGGTCTAAGAGTTATTGGCTTTTTCGTTCCAGGGGCCCGGTTGGTTTTTAAGTCAAAACCAACCCGACCATACTCCAACTGCGTTATAAATTTGAGCGGAGTAATCCAAAAGGTCCGTCTCACTATGAGGAATCCATCAGATTTGACGGCACGTCAGTCGGACATCTGAAGCTCAAGTTATAAGTGTTTCCGCTCCGAGGGCCCGGTTGGATTAGTGTATGAACCAACCCGGCCGAACCAAAAGTCCTTTTAAACATTGAGTATCATATATAGAAACAACCGTCTTGATCCAAGAAACACATCACAGCTAATGGTGCGTCGATCGAAGGTCTTTAGCCCAAGTTATAGGTAAAAGACCGAAAGAGGTCTGGAAGTGGGGGTTTTGGGCCCGGACCGACCCGGCCCGAGACCCCCTGGGTCGGCCTGAACCGGGTTGACCCAAACCGGTTCCGGGTCCATCCTGCTTGGGCATGGCCCGGCCCGGCCCGGCGCGCTGTTGCGGCCAGCGCTGCCCGGTGGCTCGGCCGAAACGACCGAGCAGTTTGGGGGGGTGGGGGGCGCTGCCCCCCTTTGCATAACCGTGGCCCCCATGTGGGGGGCCGCTGCTGTCCGGCCAACCGGGGGTTAAGAACCCACAGTTTCTCCTCTTACTGGTCAGCCCACTCCGGCCGGCCGGCTGCTTCCACCACGGAATCGGCTGGTCCGGTCCCCCTGCTCCGATGCCAGTGGCCAAAAACCGACCGCCACTCCCTGATCCGCTGCGGCATTGGTTCGTCCAGCGTGGCACGACGGCGCGGCGCCCCTCGGCCGTGGCCCCGCTCCGGTTGCGGTGTTTTCGTAATTCTCTGGCATGGTGCGACGGCTCTGCACATCCTTGCCGCATGATCCCACGCGGTTCCATTGCACCGCATCACTTTCCTTCGAACCACAACAACACAAAGATAAGGGAGGAGGGTCGTCCGTGTTTGTGCGGTCCGGCCCCCTCCCGTTAATTGATAGCAAGAGGTCCAATTTGTAACTAGGAATGACGAAGGAAGAATTCATGAATAACAACACCAATAAATCCCCAACCTCATGCGTTGTCGTCGAACGAGGTTTGTCGTAGAATTGATCGTTGCGGAAGAAGAGGATCGTTGGAATTTGTTGATCTCCAAGGAAGGTGCCTTTCACCGTTGTCTGTCTTCGTAGGTCGACGTTCCTCGTTGGCGGCGGTGCGTTATTGGCATTCATTGACGAATAACGAAGAACATCAAGACTCCTCTTTTTCTCCCAAAAACTCAACACAACAAGACCAACCATAATAAAATAAGCCAACTCTTATTTTATTACTCAAGCCTTAAGTTTGAAATTCAAAATTGAAATACCATAAGTAATTAAACCTAAGTCATTAAAAGGAGGGTTATGGGAGTTTTGGGAATATGAAGGGGTGGGGTTCATGTGGGCCCCACTACCGTCATAACCTCACTTGGGTGGTTACCCAACTTCCACCCAAATGTTAACCACTTAGTAAAAATAAAATTGTAGCTCAATTTTATTTTTAACTTCCACAATTTTTAACAACTCCTCCCATGTAAACGCAACTTCGGAAAAGGTGTTCCTAAGAAATTACCGGCGCTGTGAATCCATTGGTGCCCTCAGAATTTGATTCTGAGCAATGGTTCAAAGTTTAGGAAAACCCCTCTCGTTCGTTCACTGAACGTACCCGAGCTAAACTTCGGATAAATATTCCGGGCACACCAGGCCTCGGAATCAGGTTCCGTCAGAAACCGCGTTGATGTAAAATCCCAAAGAAAATTGAGAAAAAATTTCCCTTGAATTTCACAGGTCATTACATTGACTTTCCATAAATAAAACATGCCTACAGAACACAATGGACATTGATTTATTTAATCTATTTTATTTCCATTAAATTTCTTGAGATATTAACTTTTGATAATGAATAGAATGGATAAATCCACTCTCACATTATTCATTATTGCAATATTACTCGTGATGCACCCAACGTATCCTATCTCACTGCAAACATATTTTTACCACAGTTTTCATCAATATATCAAAGTACACAACTCATAATATTCATTAATAATAATCTTAAATTCTAAGCTCCAATACACATGTTTGTAGATAGGAACATCCAATGACACAAAAAAATGTGTATTTCCTTTGGCGGGTCCCATTCTCATAATATCACACTGGATACGCCAAGGGTATACACCATGAGAAAGTGCCTCAATGTCTTATGAGTATGAACCCCTGATAGCCTATATCATTTGAGTTCATCAAATGATATCATCTAGCTATAAAACATATATTAAAGAATAGTTTCGTAGCACTTCCGGGTTCTCATCATAGTGGGGAAATGTTATAACCTTTTTGTATGACAGATACTCTTAGGACAATATCACATACTTTGTCACACATAAAAACAATCATTATGTGATAATTAGATTATTAATATTAAAAATAATGAATACATGTTTATCATATAGTATTAATAAGTTGGTTCTAGGGAACCAACACCAACAGTATCCCACTTGCACTAGACCCCACTACTAACAACCTTCAATACGCTAGCTCTCACATGAAACTCACGCTTCTGATGAGAGAGGCCTTTATTTATGGGGTCTACCATGTTCTCTTCGATGGTATATTTCTCATTACAACATCACCCCATTGATAAAAAAACCATCAAGAGGTGATAATTCCAAAGTATGTTCTTTTTCCATTGGTTTGAACATGTCTCTTTTGTAAGAGCCACCGCTATAGTATTACCACAATACAAGAAGATAGGTTATTTATTGTTATGTAATACATCAATCTCCTAGAAAAAATTCTAAATCCAAATAGCTTCCTTGGAAGCATCGAAAGCTTCTGTATACTCAGGATATATTGTAGAATCAACAACAACTAGCTGCTTTTATCTCTTCTAAATCAAATCTCCTACGTTATGAGAGAAAAATATCATGATTTCCACCTCAAGTCATTTAGATCATTCTGAGAATTATCATTAGTATAACCTCTGATGACTAGTTCCTCATCTCCTATATACACCAAGAACATATCCTTATTTCTTCTCATATACTTAAGGATGGCATTAATAGCAGTCCAATTTTTTTCTCCTGGATCTTATTTATATCTTCCTACCATGCTTAATTCATGTATAACATCAATTCTAGTACATAACATTGCATAAATGATTAATCTTATTATTGAAGTTCATGAGATTTTACTCATTCTCTTTTTTTGTTATTATGTCTTGGGACACATTTTCTTATAAATATGTAAACCATGTGAAATAGGAACAAATACTCTCTTATATTATTCCATACTAAATTTATTCAGTATCAATTCTATATATGAACATTGAATTAGTCCAAAGAGCCTCTTCGATCTATCAAAAACGATCTTGATCCCTAGAATATAGGCTGCTTCACATAAGTCCCTCCCAGAGAAGCACTTAATTAACCAGTCATTAACTGATTGTAAGATTGGTATGTCACTTCCAATAAGTAATATGTCATCAACATATATTACAAGGATAAAGATCAAATTTCTCCTAAACCTATAGTAAACACATGACTCTTATTCATTCTTAATGAATCCAAATTCATTTATGGATTAATTGAATCGAATGTTCCATGACCTAGATGCTTGCATGAATCCATAAATGGATCTCTATAACTTTTATATAATTTTGGTATCACCTGGAGTCAAAAACCCTTCTTTTTGTGCCATATAAAAATCTTCCCAAAGGTTACCATTAAGGAATGCAGTTTTGACATCCATCTACCAAATATCCAAGTCATGGTAGGCTGTTATGTCATGTAGAATTCTGATTGATTTAAACATGGAAACAAGTGAAAAGGAATCATTATAGTCAATTACTTCATGCAGTTTAAACCCTTTACCCACTATACTTTCTTTATAGGTACATACTTTACCTTATATATCCATTTTTCTATTGAATACCCTTTTCCATCCAATAGGCTTTACATCAACTGGCGCATCGACCAGAACCCAAACATGGTTCTCATACATAGAATCCATTTTAGAATTCATGGATTCTTTCCATCTCACATTATCTAATCCCTCTATTGCCTCTTTAGAGAATATAGGTTCATTATTGTAAACTACTATTAATTCACCATCTTCAATGATTAGAAAACCATATATCTCTAGTTCTCTTACCTTTCTTGATCTCGTACATAGTACTTGCGTTTTAGGGACTACTTCTTCCATGGGGACCCATGTAATCTTTTCCTATTCCAACTCTTGTGTATCATAATCATCAACATCATCAATGTCAATCTTTCTACCGCTATCCTTTTTTAGGATGTGCTCCCTCTCAAGAAATAAATCTTGTCTGGTGATAGTTACATTCTTATCTGAGGGGTTTTATTTGTAGTATCCATTTGTTTTTTTTGGATACCCTATAAAGATAAATCTTATGGATCGAGTTGCTAGTTTGTTTCCTATGAAGGCCTTAACAAATGAATTACATCCCTTAACACATATATGTGATAAAATGGGCTTCTTTCAACTCCAAAACATGAAGTTAATTCCATTTTCCACTTTAGTTGGTACTGGATTTAATGTGTATGTGACATTTTTTAATGAATATCCCTAAAAGGATAATGGAATATCCGCACGACTCATCATCAACCTTACCATGTCCAACATGGTAAGGTTACTCCTTTCACTAACTTCATTCCACTGTGGTGTATAAGGTATAGAATGTTGTGATAAAATCCCAAACTCTCATAGAAATTAAGTGAACTCTTGGTTAAGTTAATCACCACCTTGATCTGATCGTAGCTTCTTTTTTTCATAACAAGATGATTCTCTAAATAATTATTGAATTCTGTGAATTTATCAAGGGACATGGACTTATACCTAATTATGTAAATATATCCATATCTACTAAATTCATTTGTAAAAGTTATGAAGTAATAATATAAACCTCTAGCTTCTACTTGAAATGGTCTACACACATCATTGTATACCAATCCTAGAAGCTCCGTGGTCTTTTCACCTTGTCCATAAAATGGTGGTTTAGTCATTTTCCCTTATAAATAAGCATGACATCTATCAAGTGGTTTTAACTTATAAGAGTCTAAATAACCATCTTGAAAGGGATTTGGAAATCACTTCTTACTTACATGACCAAGGTGGTGATTCCATAATTTGGTGTTATATGATTTGTATGACCATGATTTATTATTGATTTACAACAATTAGTTTTAGTAATTTAATACATTAAGATCATTATTTAAATGTTCATACCATAAAATATGTCGTCCTTTTAAAAGAAACAATTTTTTTAAATTTTAAAAAAAACCCATCTATATCTAGGAGTGATATAAATTTTATGTTCTTGGTAACTGTAGGTACATAATAAGAATATCTTAAATCCAAAATCATTCTAATTGGAAATGAAATGTTGTAGTCACCAATGGCAATGGTAGCCAGCCTCTATCCATTGGTAGCTATCATATCCACATATCCCCTAGAAATCTTTTGAAATCTACTTGGTCCCTGTATTTGGATAAAAATGTGTGCCCCAAAAGTTTAATCTAATACCTAATGTGAAGAAATAGAAATATTGAACACTATAATGAATTCTCCTTTAGCTTCCCCTTTCTTCTTTGGGAAGCTCCTATTCCATTGGCCTGAATTTACTCAAGAAAAACATACAAACTGCTTTTCCTTGCCCTACCATTGGATCTTCTTATTATTAGTAGGATGATGGTCGGGATATTAAGACTATTTATCAGTCCAAAGACCCTTTTCAGTTTACTTCCTTTTCTTATTCACCAAACGACTATGGTTTTATCACACCCAATGTCCTTATCCACTTGGAAAATTAAAGTAATATGTTCTGGAAGAATCTTCTCACTATTTCTCATATTTTAATTAACTATAATGTTGGATAATGTCTTGGGAAGTGATGAATGTATGAGTTCTTTATGAAAATCATCTGGGAATTTAATCCCTAGTTTTTCTAGACATTCAATATTGCCAATAATATTGAGTAGACGTGTCTAAACTGGAATAGAATATCCAAGATTAGATGTGAGAAAATATTTAGAGATCACATACCTCTCTTATCTAAACTTCTCTTGATAGATATCCTGAAGGTGAGACATCATGATATAGGAATCCATATCCTCATGTTTCTTTAAAAGCTCACTGGACATGGATGATAGGATGAATCACTGAACATCTGTTGAATCATTTTGATATTTGTCATAAGATATACCTCTTAATCACTTTCCTTATTTCCAAGAACAATAGGTATAGGTTCTTCTATCACATACTATTTCATTTCATGGTGGAGGATGACATGTATGCACCTTTTCCACTCTAGGAAATTTTATCTAGTGAGAAGGATTTTCTTATAAATAATGGATCACAATGATAAGTTTGATGTCATTTTATTTTGATTTCTACAAAATAGGATGAACAGAATTCTAGTACTTTATCTGATAAGTTTAGACAAATAAATAAATTTTATATTTATTAGTCTCCCACTATTTTATCAAAACCCAACAAACCGTACCATTGTATTTAAAATTTCATATTGCTTGGACATTCTAGTGGCAAGGACCCATATTACAATTATTATTACCCCAACTTTTGTTGGTCAACAAACATTAATTTTTTATGTAGAAATTATAAATTCAAACTACACTAAATCATAGTTCCTTGATCTTTTGAGAGGACTCCCCAATACTGAAATCCTTTAATTGGATTTCCTCAACCATTTCCTCTTAGTTACACTAATTCTTGCTTTTTCAGTCAACCATTGATGTCAACTATTATAAGTCAACGAACAATCTCAAGATTGAATTCCCTAATAATTTAAATCACCCCAACTTTGGTTGGTCAAGCATTTTGAACTATGGTTCTATTCTAAATGAAGTAATGGAAGTCTATACCGACTTAATATTTTATTGAGGGATTTTATTCATTTATGTGTAACATCCCAGGTAAATAAAGAATATTTCATTTTCATATTTATTAATACTTGTGAATATAATATTAATAATACTTTAAAGGGGATGATATGTTCGATGGCATACCCAATATGCAACAATGAGTTTCTTTGAAATCTTACATTGCACACCAATAATATAACAATATTATTTTAAATGGTAGTTAACGCCTAGCCGTGGTAATGATGGGAATGGACAAAACTAATTACAAAATGATTATATATATATATTTTAAATATTTTAACTATTACCCAACAAATTATAGAGGCTTAAAATGCGAATGAATCAAATTTTAATCATAAATATACAAATATTCTTTAAAAGTTTGATTAACCGCCTTTTGATGGCGAACCATTTTTAAATATACTTTTTTTCACTTTTATATGTTATAAGAAATAGAATCCTTCTTTAGAATTAATACATCAAAATTTACTTTGTTTAAATTTCTGGTATTTTTCCGATAATGTTCATTTGTTTGTTGAATAGTGAAAAATGATGTATTTTAGTTCAAAACCACCTTTTAATATAATTTATTTATATGGTTAGATTATATTTGTAATTGGTTTTAAAGTTTAATTAAAATATATTTTTACCATTTAATACAATGCTGGTCATTGGAATTAATTTTACTTTGAAATTGGACATGAACAAGTGTCAATCTTTTGATTAATATTGTTTGTTAAAAACACACAATTTTTTTGACATTGGGAATTAATTATAAAATTAATTAATGCAACTTCTATATATTGAATTTGTTAAAATGGACATAATTTTTAAATTTGGAATAACAAATATATCTTAGGGTGATGTTTTGGAATTTTTCTGAAAAACATCAATTTTTGATGAATAGTGAAACCACTAAGTAGTAGTTAAAAACTGATTTTTTCGTACAAATGAAATTTTACCGCTTCTGTGAATTGAATTTCAAAAATCCGACATACACGATTGTCATTATTAAGTAAAATTTGGTTCAATTGGATGAAAATAATTTTGTATGAATAGTAACTTTTGAGTTTTTTTAACCGCGATTAAAGGTAATTAGGGTAATTTAATGTAAAATTAATAGTATAAAAATATAAAAATACCTTGAAACATGTCCTAACATTATTTGATGTGTAATGGCAGACCATAAAAATCCATGGGTCAATTTGGGGACCCCATGGTGCCACTTGGGTATGATAATCACATTAATAACTTTTTATTTAAAGTAAAAATAAAAATGTCACAAACATGTATTGTTTTAGTAAAACAATTTTTACATGGGGTTATATAAGTTATATATTTTAATATAAATATTCATTATAAAGATAAAAAATATTTCCTACGTCATGGTAATTTTAATTTAATTTTTATACATCAAATATATAAAATTATTTATGACACAATGATGATGCAGTGTTTAAGTCATTAATGAATGATTTAAATAAATATGAATATAAAGTTTAAAATAATATCCATAACTTGTCCAATTCTTGTTGGATGATTTTATTTCTATCATGGGACACCGTATATTATACTTTAATGATTTTTGGACTTTTATAAACCGAAAATAATTATATAATAAAATAATATTTTCAAGATTTCCAAAAGAGCCCCTCCTATCCCTTATAAAAAGACCCCACTTCATACCCATTTATCAAACTTCTAAAGCCATTTGGCTCAACAAAAATCTACTCCAATAAGCTCCCAATATCCCTCTATTCATTCTAGAAGCCTTTCCTTAGGCATAAAGACCATCAAGAAACACTTTTAAGTCAATCCAAGAGGAGTTACCCGATTTGAAGGTAATGTATTCTCTTATGTTCTTCTGTTTTATTTTTCTTCTCCAACCCCCTAAAATATTTTTATTCCTTTATTTTGTAATGAAAAAAGTATCTTAAATATACTAGGATTTTTTTATAATAAGTATTAGAGCTACATTTACACACACCTCCATATAAAGGCTGAATAACATACTGTTTCTGTGGACGGCGAACTACTGCCTCACAAAATGATTATTGTTCAATATCTCCTACCTCCTCTCGTGGTTTACATTATGATGGAAATATATTTATATATGATATATATGGTATTTATTTTTTCTATATTCTTCTGTATTTTATGTTTAAATCATATCATTATGCTTTTCATTTCATGTAATTGAGATAATTTCATTTGAGAAGTGTGAACTACCACCCCCTCAAGTGATGTGACTCGTTCATGCAATACATGGAATGTATAAAAAATTAAATTAATGAACTTATGTGACCTATATAACATATATATTATACTTTAATTATAATATATACATATCTTATTTATTTTTCATTCCATTAATATGACAAAGAAATGAAAGTAGCGTTCAAGCGTACATACGACCTACCGTCTCCATGAACACAACATTTCATTTTTTATCTCCAAATGTTATGGAATCATATAAAATGAATATATAATGGATATATATGATATTTAAATCATTAATACTATTATGGAGATTATGTACTTATAACTACAAGGAAAATTCTTTTCAAACAAGTTCATTTTTGACTCATGTACTGAACATCGACAAAATCGTCTGATATGAACTGACATAATAATCTAATTATTATAACATGATAATATTTTATATTAATTGAATAATAAACTTTAAAGTATGTTCTTAAGAAATTATAAATTGACAAAAGTTTATTATTCAGGAACATAAAGAAACAAACAAGACAAGTCGGACTCGACGTAAGGGATCTGACCTCTCTCTTTCCTTTTAAGTACTATCTTTTATGTCACTTATTTTAAGCTACTCTTTTATATATTGGGGGATGTTATTTTATATTAATAATAATGAAATTTTTATGTTAATATTATTATAGACCCTATTTGATATCATCAATCCATTTTTGGAAATTTTAGGTGGCGCCGTTAAGCTGTAGAATTTTCGTAAGGGATTTCTTATCTCAATTTTATTTCCGTGAGATCTCCATTGATTGACACTTATTTATTGAATGAGGTGTATTTTGTATTGTAATTTCATATATATTGTGATGATTCTATTTATATTTATGGTATTATGTGATTAATGTTGTGTTTATTATTTTTTTTGTCATACGACTCGATTGATTACAACGAGGTAAGGGGTTTTCATCTCACTTTTATTCCCGTGATATTCATGCTACATTTTCCATTACTTCATTTTGTGTGTTGTATGTGATTCCCATGATTTTATTCCTTGTGTAATATAATTTAATTTATGGGTATTTATATCATCATTGTATGAACTTTTTTTCATGGGGTGTACTTTTCGAAAGATACCAAATTGGTAAGGTAACCTTTCACCCTCCTCTTTTTAAAAGACATCTTTTGTGTAATGTATTTTAATTTACATCTTCTTATGTTGGGATACATTATTACATATCCTTATTGAAGTTAATTTTTATGTCCAAGTGATGGGATACCATTTTTGTCCCTTATTAACTAATTTTCTGAATTTTAAAGTGACGTCGTTAGACTGTCGATTTTTTGTAAGAGAACTTCTTAACCCAATTTCACTTATTTGGGTTAAACTTGGACTTCTTGAATATGTCGTCCTGTGAATATTTGTGAATGACCTATGATTTTTTTACACTTAATATCCACTTATATTTGGTGAATTATTTTGTCACACATAATTATGTAATTTAATTGTCCTTAATCAAAGGATACCGTCTTTATATGGGATTTCGTCTCAATTTACATTCTATTGAGGCTTCATTGTTTTTATGACCCAATTCTCTCTTATATAGTTTATATACTGTCCCTTGGAACATTATATCATGAATACCTTTATTTTCATGATATTATAAAGTTTTGATTAAATGTTATTCCTCAATTATTTATATTTAAGTGTCTCTCATTTTTTAAAAACCCATTAACTAATATATCGTTATAAATGTTTTAAAGATTTATTCTTCTAAATCATTCTCATTAATGTCCATGTTTTCAAAATGGTATTAGGATTTATATATATGAACATTAATGTTTTAAAATGTTAATTCCATTAATGTTTCAAAGTGGTATGGTACACTTTGATTCAAAAATCCCTTTTTAAATTGTTTTTTAAAATGGTTTGATAATGCATTGATTTTGTAAATATCATGAAATGATATATTGTGATTTTAAGGTGGAAATGATATCTTTCCTTTATGATTGTTTTATGTGATATGAATATGTTATGGTTATTCAGAATTATTTACGAATACAAATGGTTCCATGATAAACCTAGGGCGGGTGAGCCCGAGATAGTTCTCCAATGCATTGGGTAACGTGAATGAGGTAAACGTGAATGTTTTTCAGAAGAGATTTTGGGAATATACTATGATGGGCATTCCAAATGTGACTCCCGATGTACCGGTTATAACTATAATGTATGTATGTTATGTATTCCTTCAGTCACCTTTATGATTTATTATTTCTATGTGTATTTCACAAATCTTATGATTTCATGAGGTATGTTAAAGTACTTATGTTTTATTAGTAAATAATGATTTCATTTATTTTTATGTATACATGGACTAATGTTTTCTTCCCATATTTTTATATCCCTTAATGAGCTTTTTATGCTCATCCCATGTTTTTGAAATGTTTTCCACAGGACTTAAAGATGAATCGGGTCAAGGATGGGATCAAGGAAATACCAGATATCTAAAACATGGAACTAGCCATGTTACTTTTTAAGAGTATTTATTTTATGAAAAAAATGTAAACTGAGTATAAGTGTCTACTTTATAATCTTTTGAGATGTAATAATTATGTCCTAATTCTCTAAAAATATAAACCTGAAAAGATCCTCAATGTAAATTATTTATTTCATTGAATATTATGTAATGTTTTAAGGTCGTGACATTAGAGTTGGTATCAAAGGTCATTTTAGATAACTTTAGAGGTTAGGGTATTCCTGAAGAATTAGTGACAGGTTGTGTATAACTACAATGGTTTGTATATTAGATGGAATCATTGTTATTTTTTAAAGTTGGAATGAGTTTGAGATAACTTGGATAAGTATATCATAGTGTTTATCTTCCTCATTAGTACATGATGATTTTGTTGATATACTCACACTGACATTTTTTGTTTTACCAAATGGATGGATCTATCAGGCACTAAAGTAACAGTGGATGTGAAGAAAACGGTGACGGTTTTTTGAACAAGCAACTGAATGATATGGTAGATTCAATGAGAAATATCATGGTTATTCTAAACCTACTATCAGGAGTCATGATTAACCACATGAAACTTGGTGAGTTCTCAAATGCATTATGTACAGGAGAACCAACTCGATGTAGAATTTCAGGAAATAATTATAAAGGTAACCATTAGGGTTTATATGATCCTTACTTTTGAGGTAATTATGGGTTACTGTATGTTGTGATGGAAAATGAAAGGCATGAGATAAAATTGAGGTTAAAATATGTTATGGTAATTTTTTTTGGATTTATCTCTTTTTGGGAATGTTATAAAATTATATAGTTTTTGAAAAAGGACAACACACAGACCATGTGACAACCCGTCACATTGGACGAAGCTGCAGGAATCAAACCCACAACCAATGTGCGACTGGTATTTATCGCCTACCACTGGGCTACGTGAAGTCCTTGGTTAGTTTGACTAATTAATTTTAGTTATGCGATTTTATGAATTAAGAATAAGTTGATTTTGGGGTATCTATGGAAATGATTAACCTGTCAAGGATGATATGTGATTAGGATAATTACTTTTCAATATGAGACTTTAAGAGGAACTGATGTTATTTAGAGATAAATGTTAAGATTTATCTTCGAAGAATATGTGATGAAATCCTTCATAGATTTGGGTTTCAATCTTAATTTGGATTACATTGAAGAAATTTTATGGACAGATGTTTATTGAATGGTCTTTGTTGAACATTGGGTATTGCTGGAAAAATTTTAGCGATTAAGAGTAGCTTTCTTTTTATAAAGGATTATCCTATTGGGGAATTATATGATCTTGTAATAACCAATTTTGGTTTTTGTTAAGGTCTAAATACATGGGAAATATATAGTTCATCTTTTGTGGACTATGTGATTCTCTCGAAGTTGATTATAGTGATCTTAATATGAACAAGTCATCTTGAGTACTCATCATTTGGAGAAAATATGAGATTATGTTAGAAAAATATTAAAAGATGAAAGTATACATGACAAGTATGTATAATTTTGTTTTTAGTTAAGTTCATAAATAAATTCCTCAATAAAAAGTAACTTAAATCAAAAACATTGTATGTTAACTTTTCCTACATGGGAATCAAAGACTTTTTAACCCATCACAAGTTTGTGATTTTCTGGTGGTTAACCTTCTTCTAATCATGTTTTCAATGACTCTCCATCAGACCTTGATGGTTTTTTCCTCTATATCCATGTTTTCAAGGAATCTATGTATCTGTTGTCTCGAGTGACCTTTATTATTTTCATTCATTCTTTAAATGTGATAGTTTTATTGACTCCTTTTTTGATGTGGGGATTTCAATGAAGTTTCTGAGCGCAATTTTAAAATTACGAGGATGCAATTCCCAAAATGGTGGGAGGATGTAACATCTCAGGTTAATAGAGAACATGAAATTTTCAAATTTATTAATATTTGTGAATAAAATATTAATATTACTTTAAAGGGGATGATATGTTCGATGGCATACCCAATACTCAACAAAGAGTTTCTTGGAAATATTACATTACACACTAATAATATAATAATATTATTTTAAATTGTAGTTAATACCTAGCTGTTGTAATAGAGGGAATGAATAGAAGTAACTAAAAAATGATTATATATGTTTGTTAAATATTTTAACAATTACCCAAGAAATGATAGAGGCTTAAAATGCGAATGAATCCAATTTTAAGCATAAATATTCTAATATTCTTTAAAAGGTCGATTAATCACCTTTTGATAGTGAACCCTTTTAAATATAATTTTGCAACTTTTATATGATAAAAAAAATAAAATAATTCTTTAGAATTATGACATCATAATTTACTTTGTGTAAATATTTGGTATTTTTCCGATAAAGTTCATTTTTTAATGAATAGTGAAAAATACTATATTTTAGTTCAAAACTGCCTTTTAATATAATTAATTTATATGTTTATATTATCTTTTTAATTGGGTTTAAAGTGTAATTAAAATATATTTTTACCATTTAATCCAATGTCTGTCATTGGAATTAATTTAACTTTGAAATTGGACATGAACAAGTGTCAATCTTTTGATAGATATTGTTTCTTAAATACACGCTATTTGTTTTGACAGTGGGCATTAATTATAAAATTAATTAATGCAACTTCTATGTTTTTAATTTGGTAAAATGGACATCATTTTTGAATTTTGAAAATCAAATATATCTTAGGGCGATGTTTAGATATTTTTCTGAAAAGCATCAATTTTTGATGTATAGTGAAACAACTAAGTAGTAGTTAAAAACTGATATTTTCGTTTAAATGAAATTTTACCGCTTTTTTGAATTGAATTTCAAAAATCTGACATACATGGTTGTCATTAGTAAGTAAAATGTGGTTCAATGGGATGAAAATAATTTTTGATGAATAGTAACTTTTGAGTTTTGTTAACCGCGAATAAAGGTAATTAGGGTAATTTAAGATAAAACTAACAGTATAAAAATATAAAAAAATCTTGACACATGTCCGTACATTATTGGATGTGTCATAACTGACCATGAAAATCCATGGTTCAATTTTGGGACCCATGGAGCCACTCGGGTATGATAATGACATTAATAACTTTTTATTTAAAGTGAAAATAAAAATGTCACAAACATGTATTGTTTTACTAAAAAACTTTTTACATGGGGTTATATAAGTTATATTTTTTACTATAAATATGCATTAGAAATATAAAAATATTTCCTACATCATGTTAATTTTAATATAATTTTTTGACACCAAATAAATAAAATTATTTATGACACAATCATGATGCAGTGTTTACATCATTAATGAATGATTTAAATAAATAAGAAGATAAAGTTTAAAATATTATCCAAAACTTGTCCAATTATTATTGTATGACTTTATTTAGAACATGGGACACCTTATAGTTTAATTTAATGATTTTTGTACCATTATAAACTGAAAATAATTATATAATAAAATAATATTTTGAAGCTTTCCAAAAGAGCCCCTCCACTCCCTTATAAAAAGACCCCATATCCTACCCATTTCACACACTTTTCAAGCCATTTGGCTCGTCCAACCTCTACTCAAATAAGCTCCCAATATCCCTCTATTAATCCTAGAATCATTACCTTAGGTAGAATGATCTTCAAGAAACCCTTTTGGTTCAAACCAAGAGGTGTCACCCGATTTAAAGGTAATGTCTTCTCTTATGTTCTTTTGTTTTATTTTTCTTCTCCAACCCCCTAAATTATTTTTATTCCTTTATTTTGTAACAAAACAAATATATTAAATATACTATGATGTTTTTATAAGAATTATTAGATCTAAACATACCCACAACTCCATCTAATGGGTGAAGAACATACTGTTTCTGTGGATGGCGAACTACTGCCTCACAAAACGATGATTGTTCAATTATCTCCTACAGCCTCTCATGGTGAACATGATCATGGAACTATATTTATATATGATATATATGGTATTTATGCTTTCAATATTCTTCTGTATTTTATGTTTAAATAATATCATTATGATTTTCATGTCGTGTAATTACGATAATTTCATTTAAGGAATTGTGGACTACCGCCCCCTCAAGTGACGTGACTCGTTCATCAAATACATGGAATGTATAAAGAATGAAATTAATGAACTTATGTTACCTATATAACATATATATATATTATAATGTAATTATAATATATATATATATATATCATTTTTTTAATTCCATTAATATGACAAAGAAATGAAAGTAGCGTTCATGCGTACGTACGACCTACCGTCTCCATGAATGGTGAATTTTATTTTTTATCTCCAAACGTTATGGAATAGTTTTAAATAAATATATACTAGATATATATGATATTTAAAACATTAATACTATTCTGGAGATGATGTACTTATAACTACATGGACAATTATTTTCAAACAAGTTCATTTTTGACTCATGTACCGAACATCGACAAAATCGTCTGGTATGAACCGACATAAATTTATAATTTTTATAACATGATAATATGTTATATGATTTTAATATTAATATTTAAAGGTTTTTCATAAAAAATTATAAATTTACCAATGTTTATTATTCAGGAATATAAATAAACGAAGAAGACAAGTCGGACTATAGGTAAGTGATTCAACATCTCTCTTTCTATTTAAGTACTCTCTTTTATGTCACCAATTTTATGATCATCTTTCTTATGTTGGGGGATGTTATTTTATATTAATCTTACTGTAATTTTTATGTTAATATGATTAGTGACCCTATTTGATATCATCAATCCAAATTTGGAAATTTTATGTGGCGCCATTAGGCTGCCAAATTTTCGTAAGGGATTTCTTATCTCACTTTTAATTTTGTGAGATCTCCATTGTTCGCCCCTTATTTATTTCATGTGGTGTATTGTGTACGGAAATTTCATATATATTATGATGATTCTATTTATATTCAGGGTTTTATGCGATTATTTTGGGTTTTATTATTTTTTTGGTCATTCAACTCGATTGATTACAATGAGGTAATGGGTTTTCATCTCACTTTTATTCCCGTGAGATTCATGCTACATTTTCCTCTACTTCATTTTGTGTGGTGTATGTAATGCCCATGATTTTATTCCTTGTGTAATATAATTTAATTTATGTGTATTTAAATCTTCAATGTATGATCCTTCTTTCATGGGGTGTATGTTTCGAATGTTACCAAATCTGTAAGGTAACCATTCACCCTCCTCTTTTTAAAAGACAACTTTTTTGTATTGTATTTTAATTTTCATCTTCTAATATTAGGATACGTTGTTCCATATCCTTTTTGATGTAAATTTTATGTACAAGTGATGAGATACCCTCTTTTCTCTCATCAACTCATTTTCTGAATTTTAAAGTGACGCCGTTAGGCTGTAGAATTTTTGTAAGAGAACTTCTTAACCCAATTTTAATTCTTTGGGTTAAACTTTCAATTCTTGAATATGTCGTCATATGAATATGTGTGAATGACATATTATTATTTTACACATAATATCCACTTATATTTGGTGTATTATGTTTTCACATATAATTATGTGATTGATTTATCTTTAATCAAATGATACCGTCTTTATATGGGATTTCGTCTCAATTTACATTCCATTGAGACTTCATTGTATTTATGCACCAATTCACTCTTATATGGTGTACATACTGTTCTTTTGGAATATTATATCATGAATACCATTATTATCATGATATTATAAAGTTTTGATTAAATGTTATTCCTCAATTATTTGTATTCGAGTGTCTCTCATTTTGTTAAAACCACTTTAACTAAAATATCATTTTACATGTTTTAAAGATTTATTCTTCTAAATCATTTGAATTAATGTCCATGTTTTCAAAAAAGTTTTAGTTTTTATATATATAGACATTAATGTTTTAAAATTTTAATTCCTTTAATGTTTCAATGTGGTATGGGACACTTTGATTCAAAAATCCCTTTTTAAATGGTTTTTGAAAATGGTTTGATAAATCATTGATTTTGTAAATATCTTGAAATGATATATTGTGATTATATGGTGGAAATGTTATCATTCCTTTATGATTGTTTTATGTGATATGAATATGTTATGGTTATTGGGAATAATTTACGAATACGGGTGGTTTCGCGATAAACCTAGGGCGGGTGAGCCCGATATAGCTCTCCAATGCATTGGGTAACGTGAAGGAGGTAAACTTGAATATTTCTCTGAAGAGATTTAGGGAATATACTATGATGGGTATTCCAAATTTGACTCCCTATGTAGCTGTGATATCTACAATGTATGTATGTTATGTATACATTAAGTTACCTTTATATTTATGATTTCTACGTGTATTTCACAAATATTATGATTTTATAATGTATTTTAAAGTGATTATGTTTTATGAGTAAAGAACTATTTCATTGATTTTTATGTATACATGAATTAATGTTTTCTTCCCGTATTTTTATATCCCTTACCGAGTTTTTTATGCTCATCCCATGTTTTTGAAATGTTTTCCACATGACTTAAAGATGAATAGGGTCAAGGATTGGATCAAGGAAAGACATGCTATCTAGAACCTGGAACTAGACATGTTTCTTTTTAAGAGTTTTTATTTTATGAAAAAAATTCAAATTGAGTAGAAGTGTATACTTTGTAATATCTTGAGATGTAATAGTTATGTCCTAATTCCTTAAAACTCTAATCTTGAATATATCCTCAATGTGAATTATTCATTAAATTCAATATTATGTAAATTTTTAAGGCTGGGTCCTTATATTATGTGTAAATTTACAATTATAATATTTATCACATTATTTTTAATATTAAGTGGGATCTACTTAAGTGATTAACCATGTATTAGATAATATTTACGCATAAAACCGTTTATTTTAGTTCTATCTTGCATTCTTGTTAATTTATTAATTATGTTCTCATGACAGGCCAACCATAATGAAATAACCATAAAATCGACAGAAATAAAATAATGAAGTGTTATGATCATGATATCTTACTAGTGGTTAGTTCATCTAGAAGTTGATAAACTAACAGTTGACCTAACAAAAAAACACCTTGAACCAATTAAGGATCATGTTGCATATTTCCTCCTAACCACCTATGTATCTACTCATATTGGTCTTACCTCGACTTCGAACATGAACTGCCTCAACTAGCATGGGATCTCTATCCATTACATATATCTTTTACTCACACGCAAGTAAGGGGGAAAGTGGTTTACATAAAAAATACATGGGCATGCAGGCCCAACATAATTAAAGGAGATAAAGCACGTAGGCCAACAATTAAATTTAATAATATATTAAATGAAACCAATCACATAAAAAATGTCTTGTCTATCTCGTGATCGTCCACATTCATGTAACTAATTATGAATTTAATAAAACTAGCATTGAATAATTAATTATTCTTATTAAAAAAACCATGCTCGAATTGACTAATGATTATCCTCAATTAATCAATCCTTTTATCTTAATCCTTATATGAATTTAATTAATATTTTCACCTATTATAATTTTAAAAAACTATATAATTTCATTTAAAATTAACATTGTACATAAATGTACATTGAAGGAAACATGGTGAATAACCATAAAAATCGACCAAACATGTATAATACTCATAGCCCAAAGTGTTTCTAATAGGCCACATGTCATGTGAAATCCAAGTTGCACAATCACTAGTCAGGTAGGCTGTGTAAGGAATACATGGCCCATCTATGACTCAAAGGGACTACACGCCCTGTACGTGTGATACACAGCATGTAGTCCGACTGACTGAGTTCCATAAAATTATGTTCAAAACACAACACCATTTATTGCATGTATTCAAGGAATATGACCTGAATTAATTTCAAAACTAATTCCTGATGCATTGAACAATACTACATGGAATGTAAATCCTATTAAAAGGTGTGTATTCATATGTTGCCTAGCTAGAAACTTTAGCACCTCCATTTGAGATCCTAAATTTTATTTTAATAATATAATTAAATGTATCAATTGGATCTACGAGAAATGAAGGAGGAAGAAATATATCTAGTAATTCAAACTAAAAGAAAAATAAAAAATTAATTGAAGAAGTAAATTAAAAATGCATAAATTAACAATTATTTTTAAAATATTATAAAATATTATGTGTCCACTCTGATACCACATGAATGTTATGGGTGTAGCGGAAGCATGCGTTTGGTGGTGCCCAACTTTATCTTTTTCCATAATCGATGATAAATATGAGATATATAAGATGATGAATGTTGTGATCCATAGAATTTAATCAAAGAAATAGATAATGGATCAAATCATCGGATCCGAGAGATATGAGATCAAAAAATATTATCAATAATTAATTTATTTAGATAATAAATTAACACTAAGGAATAATTTCTACTTTGATGATTTCAGTGGAATATCTATGGTGCCCCGTCATTTCATTGTAGAAACCAATTATAGATCTCCTCTCGCAGTGGTCCAAAACTTTTCTAGGAATCTCCAAATGTCGCCCAAGGAGTCTCTGGTGCTAGCACAGAAGATCCTTGTGCTTGAATTGTCCACCATTGATTTCCTCGAGAACCACTTCCAAAGAATTCTATTTGATCCAGTGGAGGAGGATTGCTCTCCGTTATTGAGAGGATTATTAGAGATGAGAGATAGCTGGGCTTGGGAAGATTCTCCAAGATTGTTGGGAACAACTTAATTGGATAACGAGGAAAATAACATAATGGGGTATTTATATTGCTAGGGTTAAAATAAAATAATTTCACAAGTGCCCTTCATTATTTTTTTTAAAATAAGAAAAACCCCATTTCATATAATAATAATATTATTATTATTTCTCGACATGCGCTTGACATGAGAATTAAAATTAAATATTATTTAATTAAATTATATTCAATATTTTTTATTTCTCATCAAACAATAAACTTGGTATGAATTTCCTCCACAATATTTATTTGGCCCTGAATAATGTCTATTTATTTGTTAAATAAATTTCACTTCATTATTCACCAATAAATAAATAAATATTATATTCACTAAATAGTAAATAAATATTTATTAAATATTTTTCTCATAGTATATTCTCTTGAATGACTAGTGTTGGAATAAATGTAAACAAGCATACATGAACACTTATTAAACCATGTGAGAGAATAATTTTTATTAAACCTATTATATAATATATAATAATATATTATTTAAATCAGATTCTGGATACACTTAGTCTGGGACAATATAGGCCTCTTTTTCAGTGGTATTAGGTGAAGCAGCCTAAAGTCTATGGTTAGCGTCTAGCAACACACCAAGAAACTCATGAAGATAGAAGTTAATGCTAAAATAACATGTCACCTCATATAGATAATTACTGTCTAATATAATCCCTTTATCACAATATCTCTAATTGAGTAGATTGCATGTCAGTTCCATCAACCAATATACTCAATGTCTCATTCATTGACTTTTTGGAAACAGAACATGCCTATAGAATACCTTGTTCACGGATTTATTTAGCATATATTATTTCCATTAAAGGTATTGAGATATTAAATTCCATTAATGAATAGAAGGGAAAAACCTTTCTCACATTATTAATTAATGCAATATTACTCATGATACACTTAACGTATCATACCTCACCGTGAACTTTTTTCATCATGGTTTATGTCAATAAATCAAAGTAACTGACTAATAATATTCATTTATAATAATAATAAATTCTAAGGACCAATAAACATGTCCTCAAATTGGAAAATTAAATAAAACATATAAATATGGATTTCTTTATGGCAGGTCTCATTCTCATAATATCATAATGGATATTACTAACATCATACACCATAAGGAGGTTACTTAAATTCCTATGAGTCTCCACCCTTGATTTCCTATATCGTGTGTGTCCCTCAAATGATATCGTTTAGATATAGAACACTTATTCAAGAATAGTTTCAAAGAAATTCGAAGTTCTCATCATAGTGGGGAATTTCTATGACCTTTTAGTGGGACAACTGCTCTAAAGACATTATCACATTCTATGTCACACAAAAGAATAATCAAGAAGTGATAACTAGTTTATTAATATTAAAAAAAATGAATACATGTTTATCATAAAGTATAAAAAAATTTGTTCTAGGGAACCAACTCCAACAGGTGTTTTTTAGATAAGGATTATATGTTGAGAAATATATTATATATATATATTTTGTAAATATTTATTTATAAACATAAAATTTTATGTTTGAATATATATACAAATATGTATATTTTTTATATATTTGATTATTAATAACAGTATAATATGAAAATAAATAAAAAATCAATACCAAAATATCAATATAGATGTAATACCTAGGAATAAATTTAGTTTCAAATAAAAGAACACAATAAGGCCCTCCTTAAATGAGGATGAAAATCCATTGAATTCTAAACAATTAGGGTACCCTGAGTAAAAACTCAGTTTTAAGGCCATCTGGGCCTTTTTTGGCCTTAAAAATTGTGAATGGGGTTTCCTATTTTAACTATGCATAGATCACATTGCAAGATTTCTTATTTGATAGGTGGTAAAGCCTAAACGGACAGTTGGATCAAAAGTTATGATCATTTGAAGTGCAATTTACATTTTCATATTATTATTTTTTAGTTAATTTTTTGATTTTTTTATCTTCAAATTCATTTTAAATGATTATTACTCGATAATAATTAGAAAAATATTAATTAATATTATTTTTTTATAATTTATAATACATTTTAAAAAAATATCTTATATACTAAGTGTAAGTGAATATTTATCCTTATCTAAAAAATATTTTAAAAAATTATATATTTATATCGATATAAATATATTTATATATTTATATATTATTTTTAATTAAATATATATTTTTTTTTGAAATACCTCATTTATCAACATTTTTTACTAATGATGATAAAAGGTCCCCCTTTATCAGTACTTTTTTAATAGCACTAATAAGGGGTTGGGGTATTTTATCAGTACTTTTTTACAAACGCTGATAAAGGCACCCATTTAACAACTCTTTTTTAGAACAATTAATGATCCCCGTTAACTACGCTAAAAAATCATCGTTAAAAAACCCATATAACAATGCATTTTCTTGCATTGAAAAAGGGGTTCTTTAATAGTGATTTTAAATCCCTATCACTGGATATACCCAGCTTGTAGTAGTGTATGAGAATTTTATGCCTTGAATGACACACTTCCTTCCTTATACATTTTCCTTTTTTTAATACATTTGGTGTCATGGGATTGGTTTCTAATTCAATGACCGAGTCGTCTGGGTATATATAACTTTAAATAAATATATTTTAAAAATATTGAATATAATTATATATATTTTTATATATTTATATATAATTATATATCTATATATATTTTTATATATTTATATATAATTATATATCTATATATATTTATATATTCATATAAATTTATAAAATTATTAATATAATAAATATATTATAATTATTTTATAATTATTTTATTATATGTTAAAAAATATTTTTTTATAATTCTATATAATTTTAAGTAATTATATATATTTATATAATAATATATATTTATATAATATATTTATTTATTATTTTGATGATAATTGTAAATCTATTTCGATTGTTAATTAATGCCCTGGACAAGATGTGAAGCAAACAGAGGATGATAATTGGCAACCTGATGATGGACTGAATGAGTCTAAAAATGAGGTTCTTATCCAATGTGTTTCACCAGATGACTCTCTTTCACATCTTAAAGGGAAAGGTTTCACTCTGCAGCCACTAACAACGGACTTCTAAAGACATGTTCCATAGGAGGATGGGTCCGAGCAATCTGATGATCAATAGAAATGGAATTGTTATCAAGAGATTTAGAATGATTTCATTTCTTCAGAAGTTATTGGTAAATGGGGTAATATATTAGATGATGGAAGTTACAATGTGAAACAAATAATTTTATTGGACACCACTCATATCTTTCCTCTAGGCAGTGGTGGTGATGTTTCTTTTAAGGATGTTGTCTTAAATTTCAAGGGAAAGATGATCAACAGTGAAGGTCTACCTCTGGTCCCATCAAAAAGAAGGTTGCAGAAGGATTATTCTAATATACCATGGAATGTGTGTTGGGACCATGATGATGATCAAGGTGATAAAGGTTTCAATGTTGTCTTTTTTTGTCAAAGTATTTTTTGAAGAAAGTAAATCACTCACTTTGTTTTGTGGAAACAATTGTATTGGGTTTGTTTTGAAAAGAATAAGAACCACGTTAATTGTGATGATGATTTGATGGTTTGGTATTCCTACCTAAACATGTTGTGGGTCACCTATAAAAGGAGATAAGTACATTGTACTTGTGTTAATTTCAGAAGAGAGAGAAGTTCCTGCTTTTTAGAGAGAAGAACAGATCAATTCTGTTTGGATTGACAATTGTTTTGGGTGGTGAAAATTCATTCATTCTCTATCTTGCATGACAATTGTATTCAAGAATTCAAATTGTTTTAATTAAACTCTATTGTTTTCTATTTGAATGAATTGTAATGGGAGCTTCGTATCGAAAAAATCATACTAGGAGAATTGTTTTGAAATAACTGTAATGGGTGATTTGTATTGAAAAAATCAGAGTGGGAGCTTTGTTTTGAATGAATCGTAATGGGGGCATTGTATTGAAAGAAAATCAGACTATGATCATTGTTTTGAAAGAATTGTATATAGAGAAGATTAGACTTAGTTATTCATAACAAAGTCATGGTGGTTCTTACCTTTATTCCAGGTAAGGAATTGATGAATTGTATTACAATTTGAATACATTTGTTGAATTGAAATGAATCACAGGTAACATGAGCTGTTACAAAAACAATTGTATTACCATATTGTGCTAAGAGGGTTCCCACACACTAGATGGATTTTTTCACGGTGCTACACAAGTGTAAGGGTATATTCTACTCTTTGTAATCCATTGATTGTTTTCTTAGTGGACTTTATGGTATTGGATCATTTCCAAACCATACTAAGGACGTAACTATTATTATTGAATAGTGATGCTTGTAAATATTTTTGTTCCATTGGATGTGTGTTTATTTGTTTCTAAGTAGGGAATTTAAATCCTTAATAGTTGTAAAAGCATTTTTCAATTGAAAATAAACATAAATGAAAAAGAGTATCATTGATTCACCCCCTCCCCCTCTCAGGGTTGCAATACTCTGACTGGGAACTTCAAATTGTAATGGAGGGCTGGTTTCCTTCGCTATTCTTTGCTGATGGAGAATGTGAACTATGTGAACAGTAAAGGTATTGCGGTTTTCGATGGAAAGAATTTTCCCGTGACTTATCGATATTCTCATGGGTTGAATCAATTAGATAGATTTCATTTGTGTGTTCCAACCCATCAATTTTAAATTTTATAAATGATTGATAATTATGGTAGATATATATTTTTCTCATGAATCATGGATTCCAACAATTAATTCCATTATTAATTAATAATTAAATATTATTATTGTTCTTATTTTTTCAATTATATAATATAAATATTCATTAAATTCCATTTTTATTTACTAAATATATTTTTTCAATTATTTTCATTTCTGTATTTATTTTTATATATCTAGTTATAGTAGATATGTTTCAAATTAAATTGATTTTGGTATTAGTGATTTTCCTTTCCCTGTTAATTAAACTCATTGATTCATAATACCCCCTCTGTACATGAACCATATGATTCATTTGAGATCATACATTTTTCATTTTATTAGTATCCAAGAAGTGTACTATAAAATATATGCATGAATATAATTGCTGGAATAATGATATTTTAAAAAAATATTTTTAGATTTATATATCATAATATAGTCTATGAATGATGTATATAGCTATTTACCTATACAAGAAAAACACATTGGTCCTTTTGGAGGCAATTATTTTTATCATATGTCAATTTATTAGAGTAGGCACTGAATCTAGAAAACTGGGGTCTAGGTCACTACATGATAGAAGCTAATGTTGTCAACCCAGTTTTTTGGCCCCTTTGATGTTGTGGACTGACTCATAAAGGTGGTATATCATTTATACTAACAATATATCTTAAATTCGAATCATTATGTGTTTAATGTTTCTTATATGTGTAAGTATCATTCATATCCTTTCTAGTTGATCAAAAAGGTGTATGTTTAAATTAATACCATTACTAAAATCATTTTGAAACAATTATAGAATATGAATAATTTATATAATATTATACACTATAAGATAATTCCATTAATCAATGTACCATGGCAATGAGGATGGGTTATCCATTATATTTGGTAGTAAGAATCACTGATTAGGAGGAAATATCCTTCTATTGTTGTGGGATTGAGTTCTTAAGGAAATTATAGAAACAAAAATCTTTCATCAAGGGTATAATTTAACCATCCACTGAATCTCAGTTATTGTTTTCTTTAATATTGTTTTGACATTAATTTTATTCTGGAGATGTTTTGGAAACAAGGGTCTAAAATGGATTTTTTTTGTGGTGTAAAACCATGATTATTGTTAGAACATGGTTAGTTATGTCCAAGAGGTAACACAAGTTATAACTATATGTTTTTACAAATGGCTTTTATAACGTTTTGTCTTGGTTAAAAAAATATTGTGGCTATCTATGAAAATTCATGCGAGGTCTGATTGATTGTCTATGGGTATTGAATTATTAGACCAAACCATGAAACCTATCTAATGATATCATGTAGTAGGTAATCTGAAAGAGACAATATCAAATCATGGTTGGTTCATGGTTTGTCCTACTATGATGATTAGCCATGCACTACCCTTTGAACCATTAAAAAGTTAAATTTTACCATTTTCCCTTACTTTTTTATATCGAAATAACCTTGTATTTTAAATTATTCATAACAAAATCCTTCCATAGAAATATATAGGATTATCCTTCTTTATTAATTTTCCTAAAAATTTGTTATCGATTTCCAAATGAATATTCAATTATTGATGTAATTAACTCTTCCTTTCTAAGATAGTTGTAAGATATTTCCTCCACTTTTTTATTTGGAACTTATTTGGGATGATAAATTAATATCTATATTATTTTATGGAGATTTGATGTGATCACTCTGGATCTATGATCATGATCACCCAATTTAATCTTCCCCACTCACCATTTTTAAGATAAATTTTAATTACCTCCATTATTGATGTTGATTTCTATAAAAAATAGTAATATTTTTAAATTTATAATATTTATTGTAAAGTATTTTGGATTATTTGTTCTACGGTGTTTTGTTGTGATTTAAATATATTTTTTAAATGCAATAATTTTTTAATTAGGTTTTAATTAAATATAATTTTCTCCCACCAAGTGTTGGATAAAATGATTTAATATTTGTTTTGAAATCAAAATTTGTTAAATGAACTGAATCATATTATCTTTAATTGACTTTTTTTTAAATTGTGAGCATGAATTTTTAAATCAATATTACAAAATAGTACATTAGAATACTTTTATTCATTATGAACTGACATGTGACTCATAGTGTGTGTAATACCACTTGATGATTTCTTTCACATAATGTGTGTAATTCCACTACATGTTATACTAATTGAAACAACATATTATTGGATCGGGTAATTAATTTTTTTCTAGTACATTTTCCGGTAAGCTCGATTCCAAATGGTTTCTATTTTCATTTTTTATTGACTTATCACAAGATGTTTTGGTCATGTTTATTTTATCACATTTAGCTATGTGAAGGATCATATAATGGTTATGCTTCCTAAATTCATATCTTATTGTGTAACCATATTTTATATTTATTATTATTTATTTATTCATAATTAAAATATTCATATTCCATTTATTTATAATAAGTAATTATTTTATTAAAAACCAAGGGGTGAATTAATTTTTAATAGAATTATTAAAAATACATTATTAAACTGTTTCCTTTTTTAAATATGGAATTATATCATACAGGATATTAAATTTTGAATATATTTTGTTGTATAATCCTAATCGGTATTATTATCACTCTAAACTCTTTTATTTAGGAATTTAGAGATTTTATTTTGTAGAACCTATGTAAAGTGATGAAAATTATATATTATTACAACATTTCATGGTGTTATTTTTGGAGAGGAATGGTCTAGTGGTGATGTCAGCCACATGGAGAATTAGTGGTATTATATCATCAATATTTTATAATTTATCTAGTTTGGTATGGATTTTAAGGATCATGATTTTATATTTATTTCATTCACATTTTACTCTGGTGATATGTATTATTTTGTTATATAAGTGACTTCTTTGGTTTATTTTTTCAACTCACCATAGTGATGGGATGGCTTGGGAGACATTTCTAGTAACCTTGGTCTGGTATGTTACATCACGGGACACAAATACTAGATGGATACCAATATAAGTTTATATAAAATCTATATCAATGAAAAATATTAAATTTAGTTTGAAAACCAAATTTAAAAAATATTAAAACTAAGTTCCCTATAAGGAAGTTATTTTAAAATTTTTCATTGCTTTTTCATGTAACATTTCATATTTCAATTAATTATAATAAGTAATATCACAAAAAATAAATTAAATCCATTTGATAAAAAATGATAAAATCACCCAAAACATGGAATAAACATGAACATAATCATGAGAATAAGAAGCATCATATATGTAATAAAAATTTTCTTCAATATAAACCAATGTGTATCAAATTAAAACAAGGAATAAGAAATAAGCATCACGGCCTCCAAAAAATGTTATCAACAATGAATTATTCTATGACTTGATTTTCTATTTAACAATTCATATGAAGGAATTTTTTATTATCTCATGGTTTCCTATAGGCTTAATAATATATCAATGCTCACTCTTATTCATCATTGATGGATTTTTTATTCTACCTTGGTAATCATACCAAAGGCCCCCTCATTCCCATAAATAAACCAATATAGCTATTACACGACATTTTATATGGTTTTATGATACTATTTCACATAACAAACCCACATGGTCTCTAATGTTACCAAAATTCCAATAAAGTAATAAAATAATATTTTTATAAATTTTATAAATGAAAAACTATCCTAATAATAAAAATCTATTCCCTTGGTAAAACCATTTTTAAAATCCAATTTGAAATACAATTAATTAAAATTATAATTCATGATAAATTTATCAAACAGAACACATCAATTTAAATCATATCTTTTGAAAAATTACCCATAAAATATAAAATTGTCCACACATTCCACGAATCACATTAACTATAATTTGATCGTAATTTATAATAGAATATAAATATAAATAAAAAATAAACTCCAAAATAAATCATGTATAAAAATTTATCCATTCAAATTCCACCTATACTATGGTCAAAAATAGAAACCAAATGTAAACAAGGCACATTGACATTCTATTACCAGAATAAATAGAACGAGGCTATTATGAAACTAAACCACAAAGAATATACTGAAACCTATATCAAAAACCCTAACATTAGAAACATTAAAATCCTATAATTCAACATTCCATTAAAATAAATTAATAAGAAAGAACAACACTAAAGAATGAATAAACAAAAATTTAAATATTTCAATATAATATAATAAACTAGGAATCCAAAAAAAATCCACCAATGTCAAAGAAAGAGGAATATCCTGGAAAATGAGATGTGGTTCAACCATGGAGGAGAATGTTTTGAAAAAATAACTAAAATAAAATTGGTATAATATGGTAAAAGACATAGTTTTTATGACCTAGAACATACACATTTTATGGACACCTGGTTTGGAAACTCATGAACCAACTTTGGAATTGAAAATATTTCCCAAAAACATATTCATGGTTGATATAGATAACAACAAATTTCCAAAAAAAAATTATAATGACATTTGAAACCCCACTATACCCTCAAAAACCTCACATAAATTGTAAAATTTGTTGTTACTACTAACTATAAATCAATCACTCTCTATGTTATTTTTCTCTACAAACTAAGGCATTCAATATCGATCTGTAAAAAAACCAGAATAAATCCATAAATAATAAATAATAAATAATATATTTAATAGATAACAATAGTCTACAATGTTTAATATTTTTCTCTAATATGTTACTTTTTTTGACCATAGAGTCCCCCAGGAACATTAGATGAAAAAAATGTGATGCCACTACTACCTCGGACAAAATCCCACTCCCTTGAATTTTATCTATCCCCATTATGCTTATAAATCACACATACCAACTAAATTGATATCCAAGGGATCAACATTTTTCTTATAATCAGTGATACAAAGAATAATCTCTATAATAGTGTTGTTATTTCAAATGTTGAAATCATTCAAATCCATCAGATGAGATAGGAGTGTATGGTTCTCCATAAATGAGTATATATTGATTACATAATTACATCAGTTTAAACAAAATTCTATTTCAAACTAATAAGAAACCTTCCACTGATTATATTAAATAAGGAAAAATCAAGTATAGAATTGAATCATGTTCCCCTCCTTTTCTATGTGATGATATACAAGTCAAAATGACATATTGAGGAAAAGTAGGTCAAAATCGTCATACCCTAAAAAGTGGCGACAATTATAATCAAACGATATCTAGTGAATAGAAGTTATCCCTAAGAATTTTTGTGTCAATTACAATTTCTATATTCTATCCAATATGATACTCAGTTCAAATTAGGAACACTCACCAAAATCATCCATACACAATAGTAAGATAAACCAAAACCAAAAAAATAAATCAGATGTAAAAATTATAGGTTGAGATGTTGTAGGTTTTCTTTTATGAAAATTGAACAAATTGTAAATACCTTTCCCACAATCCCAATATGTCTAGAAAAAATTTATTAATTATATCTTCAACAATCAGTATTCCCACTCAATCGGATAATATTCCCATGGATGAAAATCCATGGTCGATTGCAATTGGTTTCAAATCAATTCACGTATACTCGTTAAAAAATAGTGATTTCAAATGTGTATCCTTGAAGAAATATCATTGAGGAGACACCATGTAACTGGAATCTATCGTAGATTTAGAAATTCTTGAAGTATGAAACAATTAGCATATCTCTAGTTGGATTAAATATGGATAACCTAATCATCAGATATAAAATCAACCATTTGGAGACATTCCCACTATGAGTAAGATGTAGACTAAGAAAAATGTATATAGATATATTATTCCACATCCAAATGAAAATGGGAAGTGTTAAAAGTAACGATAAAATCCTATAACTCTCTTCTTCAGTCATGTTGACTATAAAAAATTTATTGTGAAGTCAATAATTAGTCATAACATCCAGGGAAATCAGGAAAAAATACTTAGAGTGAAAACATATTTTCACAACTAAGTTCACAAAAAAACATGGGTAATTTCCCAAATTAATTTTCACCTTCCACCATTTTAGTGGTTCTCTATGACAGTTATTTATGAGTAGTGAACCACTGTGAGACTGAGACTAATCACCTAGTGTCTATTAACAATTTAAAACACTATTAATCCGCTATTAGTTAAGTTTTCTATATTTCTCGCATTAAACCAGATAAAAAATATAGTGTTTTACATGAATTTTGGTCAAATAAACAAACACTCCAACATCATTCACATATAAATTTAGATTATGCAAGAAAATTCTAAAATGTAAAATTTCGACTAAAAATTTTATTTAATATATTAGTAACATACAACTCAAGGTATATGTTACCACATTAGACATCATTGGGAAATGTAGTATATTGAAATTAATTTTCTGATGATATTCATTAAAAAATATATAACTAATGATCTAGTCCCTCTAAGGAAAAATATAATTATGTCATTTACTGTAAAAATAAATTATAAAACTCTCCCAAAATAGGAAAAACATCCATGTATAAAATTCAATATTCATAATGTCGAACTATTTATCATAGGTGTGGTATGCCCTATAATGTGGTCATAGATAAGAATATCTAATGACCACCACATTCATTTACTACAACACCACACACCACATCCCCACAACAATGTCATCTAAATACATTTAATATCATACACCATGATAAATAAGTAATAAATCATGAATTGGGGCCTAAAATCACTACAACTCATCAATGATGCATTATCACTTCTCAACATAATGAAACTACTCTCAGTTTGTGGAAATTATTTCCTAGTATAATCTATCCTTGAGAAATCAAAAAAACTACAATATTAGACCGAACCAAAAAATTGTAATCACAGTCATGTTATTCATCAACCCTCAAGAAATAATTGCATGTATGATCTTGTGTTGTACTAAAAATTCTATCTCTTGAGTCAAATGATAAAAAAACATAAATCATGGACCCCAAATTACATTTTAAATTACTAATAATAAAGGTTGCTCTATTTTAAGGTTTATAAAATCACATCAAGAAGGTTTTTTTGAATCCCCTAGGTCTTATAATACACCAATATATAATATATAAATTTTTGAAAGATGGATTATAATATGGGATATAAGTTCTTATTTATACAATAACTAGTTGTCAAAGAATAATTAGTAAGGTCAAATGATCTACCATGATATATAATGATCCTATATCCTCTACCATATATAGTATTACAAACATCCTCCTCTTTCAACTTCAACTACTAATTCCAAAACCTCAACAAATGTTACATCCATGATATAGTTTTGATTTACACCTTTCAATAATTTCGATCTCATCGTGTTTTTAGAGTTCCCAAGGGATTTTTTTGATAAAAATATTTCTTTAGAACATAAATATGGCAGCTCATTGTTGGCTCATGATTAAGGAAAACTATGTGCCAGCCTATGGGAAATTATACACATATTATAGTTTCACTATTAAAGTCACACATCCATTCAAATGAGTGTGTTCCCTCACCCAAGTGACCATACATCCCCATTCTTCTAGGATAGGGATGGACACACATTTGTAGGATAATTTGAAAAACTGTACGGGCTAACCATGTGACCTATCAGTGTCATTAAGACTATAAATTTATCATTTTATCGGCTTCAATTTTATCCCCATTTCCACCACTAATTTTATAGTTATGTGATTTTCATCCCTTTTTACTCCATCTAATCATTCGTTACCCATTGGAAGTACATTCTATCTATATTTGTTTCATTATTTCATCAAGAAATCACCATGTAATTATATTCTCTCTTGACTTCTATCTTTATCTAGGATTTCTCATAAACAGTTTTTGTGTCTTTTTTCTAGTTGGTTAGATGACATATTGAGTGTTAGATCATTATATTATGGGAGAAATATTAAGGTTTGTGGTTTGATATTTCCTTTATACTATACCCTTCTGGTTTGGTTGTGGTTTTCCATAGGATTATCGATGTTTCCATCTATAAGTAAGGTGGATCCATGAAATTACATTATTAGATTAATTTTATGTTATTTTTTGGTTGTTTAATTGTATTCAGTGAACTATGTGTGTGGTAGTAAAAAAAATTCAATGGGATTTAATGTTAAAAATATTGTAATATCATTTTCATAGATAAGATGATTGTTTTTGTTTGTGCCTCTTCATTTTGTTTTCTAAATGTGTTCAATAGATTATGTTGAAGGAGAAAAAATATCAAATGTATTTAAAATTCACATGTTGTGAACGTTTCTTTAAATAAACTTGATTATTTTATATTATTTTAGATTTCTTTTAACACGTTTAATGTGTTTTGTTACTTATAAAAATGATTGGAATCATATTTTAAAACTGATTAGCATTGATTGTGGATTTGAAGAAGGTTTTGGTTATGGAAAATTTTAATTTCAATGTCAATTTTTAGTTTTGGATAAATGTTATAGTAAATGAAATGGTTTTACCTTGTGTTGCATTCCCCTCTATTGTCATGTGAACTAGGTCATTGTGTGTCTTTTTGGAGGATCATATCACAGAGTTATGCGATTCTTAGGGTCCCACTAGTCCTACTTACCTAGATGGATTTCCAATGGTTATCTCTTTAATCATGATAAAATTCTGGTATGATGATATCCATCAGTATAGGTTGACCACATGTATATTTTAAATTCAATGCTTGTTCCATTTGAGAATGGGTTTTCCATAAATTTATTTTTTCTTTGAAATATTTCTTAAAAATGATTCCAATATTACTATTAGAATATATAGGTTGATTTGTTAAAAAATGATATAGTATTGAATATTTATTTTGATGGAGATCCTATAGAAATTTGGATAACAACGAATATACACCCGTGGATGTATTTAGACAATTTTATGTTTCACCTAGGTAACGGAATGATGTATATCGCTAGTGATCGTGTATTAGGTTTCTTGTTTTATATTTATTTCATGTATTGGTGGTGGTATCTTGAGAGTGATTACCCGCTTATTTCACGGATAATTTTTAGATGTGGTTTAGTTGATCCCCTCATGGTATGGTATTTTAGTTTCTGTTAGGTTTGTATAACATTGAATATGAATTTTTTTATACATCTTCATTATGATTATCAGTTATATGATTATGTTAGATTATTATTCTTATTTTATAGCTAAAAACACATGTAAAATCATTCCCAAATATGATTGGTAGATAACCATGTACATTTTTAATTCACATGGGTAACATGATTTCCCATCGGGCTATCCCACATATCGATTAGGGTTCCATGTTATGTGGACCATATCTTGGTTTGATAAAAATGGTATTAGAGGCAATTTTATCTCTTTTTGGTTTGTGATATTTGGGTGTAGTCTCAATAAAATGTTGTTATGATATTTGGGGGTTGAAGTTCCAGTTGTGAGTGGGGTATCTGGACAACAAACCACTTGAAAAATATTGAGTCATAATGGGATTTTATGATTTTGTTTGACTTATACATTAAGATATATGTACAATTTTTGGATTGTGTAAGGAAAATAAGAGTTTTTGAGGTGGTTTGTATGTTAATATATAGGATGTTTTCTTTTTTTTATTAAAGGATTTCATTGGGAATTTTTGTTGTTCATCAAATTTTTTATAATTTATTTTATGGATTTGTTGAAGGTTTTTCGTTGTGTAGTTTCTTATTTCAGCAAGATACCTCCATAAATATTTCCTTTGAATCCACAATAAGACATAAAAAAGAGTTCTCCAACACTATTTGATTTCAGACTAATGAAAGTACTTATTTAGTTTATCCATTGATTTAGAATAGGGGATGGTTCTTTTCGTGAAATGTATAGAGATTCTAAAATGGGACCAGGAAAATAAAATGTTATGGAGTTCTTCTAGAACAATCCCCCTTCTTCTATATATAACAAGAAACTCTAAAGGAATAGGTTTTTCAAAATAATATTTAGGGGATTTTTTTTCTTGATATTAATGAAGCATTAAGGGATAAATGTTATTTTTTTTATTTTGTAAGGTCCTCATCAAAAGTGGTGGGACTCATTGTATCTAGATTCAAAGAATGATCGGATTGGTTGGATGGATTTGCATGCCTTATTTCCAATGTAGTATTTCCATAGCATTTTCACTTTTTCCATGTCCAAAGTGTTTTTGTATCATCATCAACTAGATTTATCCATGACGGAGAATGCCAACCACTTTGAATATTTCTTTTAGTTCTCACTAGAGGTAGTTTCCAATTATCCACTAAATGATCAAATGTATGAAATGGGGTTGTCGATTAAAGTCTGATACATGGTCTAAATTTTCATTTTGAAGATGTATGCTAAGGGTTTTGATCATGATTTGATGGTAGATAATAATCATATAGTCGTTTCTAGTTTATCTGGATCAATGTTTGTATTGAGGCATGGTAATGCCAGCTCATCTGGGAAGAAGATGAAGTGGGACAAGTAATAGAAGAGGTTAGGTGGTTGTTGAAGACATATTTTCTGGATATCATTCTATATGTCATATAATGTGCGGTTTTTGTAATCCATCAGTGTGGGATGTTAAGGAAAATTTTAGCTATGGGTTTAGATTAAGCAAATAATTTCCATTGATGTGGATCTATGGGGAACATGAACTGATTTTCTAAACCAATGCTCCCATATCGAAGTGGTTCCATATTTGTAGATTTTAGTGGGATTTCAACATGGTTAAAACCATCATGTAATGTGGGTTTCTTATTTGTGGTTCATTATAGAATAAAAATTTCTTCTTCTAGGTAGATTCAGTTTATGGAAGTGTCTTAGGTCAATGTTCAATCTCAAGCATAGGCAGATATTTTGTACTTATTGTTTGAGGGGTCCAACCAGAATAATATATTGTAGTTTTATAGATGGTCCTAATTGATTTGATGTTGGATATGGAGGGATGGTGTGTATTTAGGTGCACATCTATTGTTAAAGGAAATAGTTGAGTTTTTTTGAACCTAATGGGAGTACTGATATTTTTCAATGTAAAAATGATCCTCCATTTGGATGTACTAGATCTCTACTTTTGTAATTAGGAAATCTCATTTCTAGATCACATAAATCATGTTGTAGGATGTTGATATTGTTCCTGAAGGTGGGGTTCCTCCTATTGTGGATGATATCCTAGAGATGTTCTATGATGATTTCTCAGGTTTACCTCTAGTGTGAGATGTGGATTTCACCATTGATTTTATGTGACGGAAAAAATTAGTATATATTCAATCATACAGTATAGTCCCTATGATATTTGGTAATTAAACATACAACTGAGAAATTTGAAATCTAAAGGATTCATTCTCATGACTTTCTCACTTTGGTTCTCCCAATTTATATTTGCGAAAAAGGACGATGAATCTCTCGTATTGTGTATCAATCACTGAATGATGAATATATTAACAAGAATTAACATGTAACTATGGCCACATGTTTAATAATATACTAATCATATTATGTAGTGAGGTGGTTTTACAAGATTGATTTATGTTCATATTATAACCATGTCAGTGTTAGAGAGGTGAATGTTATGAAAAAACTTCTGACGTAGGCATGAACATTTTGAGTACTTGTTCAAAAATTTTTGGTAAAAAATAATCTAATACTATTTGTGAATCTTATTAATAAGGTGTTTAAAAATTTCATTTACTCATATGTTATGGTACATTGGAATGACCTTATGGTCTATTATAGAACTGAATATGGGAGTTAATAACATTTGAGAATAGTGTTGGGAACTCTACGGTACAAATGTATCAATGAAAAAATTTCAATTTTCAGCTTCTAGATTAGGGGGTGATGTTTCTCGGTCATGTGTTCATGGAATGTTGCATATATATGGACCCTGATAATATCAATGTAGTGACTTCCTGGTAATATACAAAGAACATTTTGGCAATTTGGAGCATTCGGGGCCTAGTAGTTTATTAATGGAGGGTTTTTAGGGATTTATTAGAAATCAATTCATCCCTAACATCACATACCTTTAAATGTATAATGTTCAAATGGAGCCCAAAATTTTATTTCCCATTGATGAGAATATAAAAATATTGACCAAAGTCCCTGTTTTGATATTTTAGGAATCCGTAACGGGATATCTTGTCTACATTGATGACATGGGTGTGGGTCTTGAGTATGCACTGATTCATGACGAGCATGTGGTGGTTTATGGATCTCACCAAATCCATCCAAATTAATTTTATTACCAAACCCATGAACTAGAGTTATAATAACTTATTCATTCATTAACTATGTTATTCCATTGTCAATTTTGAATGACGTTTTTGGTCTATTTTACACAAATGATCTAGGAAAAATTTTAACCTAGAAATACCTGAATTTGTGGCATTGTCATTGGGATGATTACCTCTATGTGTTTGATTTTTATATATTCAATACCCAAAGAAATGTTAGTGCTGTTTCAATGCCTTGATCAGGAATGTACCTGGGAAGGCATTCTAAGAGTACAATGATGAGTAGAATTTGATGGGGCTTTATGAGAGTATTCACATGGTGAACAAGGAGAATAATGGAATTTTGTTTTTGTCTATTTAAAAACTGATTCACTCCCTTTTGAAGATGATTCATCAATAGTAGTTGACAGATGAGTTGTTCCAGTGTTCTTTTAATTTTCTAAATGATGGGGAGGATCCTTAGAATGGTGTGTTTTCTCATGAGGGATTTTGAGCATAAATGGTTGCTTTGGGGTGCCGTTGTCATTGAGGAAACAGGTAATACAACATAGATCGCAGTTGTAGTGGATTGTTCATCATATTACTACCAAGATGTTCTGTGATGTGGGATGGTCATTCAGGTGTAAATATATGAGGTGAGACATGGTTGATTTTCATATAGAGGTGTTATACATTCCACCCTGTAATAGTAGAACAACAATGGCCTTATGATTTTCTTCATACATTACCCATTCCTACCTAGAAGAGGGATGAGGCCACCACGGATTTCACTGTTGGCTTTCCACATACAACATAGGGTAATAATTCTATTTTGGTAGTGATATACTTCTTGACCAAATCAATACATTTCATTCCGATCAGGGATTAAAACAGCGTGGATTAGTTTATTTAATTTTATTTTAATGAGATAGTGGGACTTCATTGGGTTCTATTGGATATTTTCTCAGACAGGGACCCTCATTTTATATCACATTTATTAGAAGGGATTCAAAATGAAATGGGATTGCATGTCATGTTTTCTATTACATACCATTCATAAATGGATGGTCAAACAGAGGGGTAAAACACATATTAGATTATATCCTCCATGACTGTGTTTTTTATTTTAAAGGATCTTGGGTTATATTTTTTGGATGGTTGAGTTTCACTATAAAAAAATTACCAATACATAATTAAAATTGGAACATTTTTAGTGCTTTATAGTCAGTTGTGTCTGTCCCCTTTTAGTTGTGTTGAGGTAGTTGAAAAATAATTTTTTTAACTCATCCTTGACAAATAAATCCCAATTTAAGAAACATTGAATAGGTAGCATATTTTAATAGTGCAGAGTCACCATTAGTCATATACTGATCAATGGAGGTGGGATTTAGAATTCTTTATTGGTTACCAGGTGTTCCTGAATGTGGATCGTCACATTGGTCTCCGTCATTTAGGTAAGGGAAGAAAACACCAACGTTTTTCAAACATTTTGATATTACTAAGAGAGTTGGTATGATGGAATACCTATTTTCTTCTCCCTCTTAGTTGACATTGATTCATGATATGTTCCATTTCAATTAGCTAAAATAGTATAATCTAAATCCACCAAATTTTCTGAATTATCTTGAGTTATTATTATATCCAATCTAGAATGTGTTTGAGTAGTCAATGAGGATTATGGATTACAAAGAAAGTGTTTTTCTATGGATTATCATACCATTGGTATGGGTTTTATGGATGATTCATATTGATGAAAATGAGACACTAGAACTAATTTAATTGGTTGAAGAGGTGTATATGATTTTTATTTTTATTTTTAGCATTTGGAGAGAATTTTTTAGGGGAAAATGTTTTCATTGTGGGAAGAATTGTCACATACGTGGTTTTATTTTGAGGTATTATATTTTTTTAATTTTTTAATAATTATTATTTCTTAGTTTCCCAAGGTGTTTTAGAGAAAAATGTTGTTTTTGGATCATATAACAAATGGAAAGCATTGGCACATGGTTAGGGTAAATTATGTTCTAACATTGGGAAAAAATTTCACTAATGAAAAGGGAAGTATCCAAGTCACATAGTCATCCCCGTAGGTGTGTTCCCTTCCCATATAAAACATGCAACCTCATTCTTATTACATAGAGAGGGAATTATGGTTTCCAAATAGTTTAGAATATTTTGAGGTATAACTGTGAATCCTATACAAATCATTAAAAAAGTTATTTTCCCTTTATCCCTTTTCAGATTTTACAAAATTTCAACTCATAATTTGACCCATTTAAGATTTGTAGCCCTAGGAGCTCCCTCATATCCTTCATCGTCCCTTGTAACATTAATCCATCTATATGTTTTTCAATGATTATTCATTAAATTATCATGCAAGACTCTTTTCTCTTTATTTATCTCTTCTTCAAGGGTATAACTACCCCCTATAAAGGGTTACTAATTTCTAGTTGGTTGGGAGACCTATTTTGGTTTATTTCATGTGCTGTTGGGTAAAATATTTTTTTATTGTTTTATATTTTCTTTATAGGGTCCCCTAATGGTTCAGTTGTGATTTTGAAACATATTCCAAAACATTCCACGTCTGAGGTAGTTGGTTCAATGATTTTAAAGCATTAGATTATTTTGATATGATTTATAGGTTTCTTAATTATGTTCAATGTATTATGTGTGTTATGTAATATGTGTTTTAAATGGGATTTAAAGTGCATTTTTGTTAGAAGATGGTTTTCTAAATGATGTTGATTGTGTTTTCTATGTGCCTATTTTTTGTTCTTTATAAATGTGTTTGATAGATTATGAAGATGGTAAGAAGAATTTTTAAAGAGGGATTTGGATTTCATAAGCGATGAATGTTGGTTTTAAAAAAGGAATTAGTTGTGGTTAATGTGATATTATTTATTTGTCACCTTAATTGTATTTTTTGAATTGTGGAAATTTTTGAATCTTATTTCCAAATTGATGTTGTGTCAGTATGGATTTGAATGAGATGACAAATAAAGAAAATGGTGGTTTCCATGTGATTTTTGTTTGTTGGATATATGTTATTTTGAAAGAGGTGTTTTTACCTATGTGTTCATTTTTATTGGAATGTGAATGTAAATATGTTGATTTATGTGACATGTGAAATGGAAATTGATATTTATGTGCCATTTGAAATTGAAATTGACCACAAAGAGAATCCATGGTATTTATGTTGCAGAACACAAACTAGTACAATAGTTGATTCGATAAGGCTGAGGCCTAATTTTGTCAAGCTGGAGTGATGCTAAAACAGTAACTAAACATGTTATATGATAAGAGATATGTTTTCCTCAATATTCATCCCCCTCTAGTTTCTCATGCATTATGAAATTGTGGGTTTATATTGGAGGAGTTTATCATTGAGTTTTGAGGATACTAGGTTAACACATATTCTGGATTCTCATTAGAAATGTGTGGGGGGATCTCTTGTGAAATTATGATATTGAGATGTGGTTATAACCATTGGATTACGGTGGAAATTTTATAATTTTTATCTTCCTTTTGATAATTGTATCTCGTAAATATATTTTCCCTCAAAATGTTTCCAATGTTCCAATGAAAATATGGAGGCGGATTAGTTTTCCAATGTTATGGAATGTAATATTTATATTTAGTGTCATTCTAGTAGGATATTTCTCACACACTAAATATAACCTTGGTTTGTTGTAGAATATGTTATGTATGACCTAGGTAATGTAAATATGTATCATGGTGGATATGTTTGATTCTGTTTCTCATGGTCCTCTTCTTGATATTGTTGGTGGTGGTGGCTTGATAATGATGACCTTCTTGTTGCATTGAGTTTTCTGGGTTATGATTTAGTTGTTCCCCTTCTGATATGTTATTTTGGATTAGGTTAAAGAATAAAATTGTTTAATCTAAAATTCTTTCAATCTATTTTGGTTTATATTTTTAGATATGTGATGATTTATTATCCTTGATGGGGTTTTATTACTAAATAAGCTAATGAAATCATTCCAAAATGTGTATGGTTGATACCTTGTTACATATTTCCAATCCTTGGGGATCAGGAACTCACATTATTTCATAACATATATTGATTATATTTGTGGGTTAGATGGAACCCTATCATGGTTTGTGACATGTATATTTTTTAAAACAATGGTGCTCTACATAGTTCATCAAATTGGTCATAAATTGGGAGAAATTAATAATTTTTATTAACTATCACCAAATTTAGAAAAATATAATCTATGAAATATCATTGGTATCATTATTTGTTCATTGAAAAACACACTAGGGAGTCCAATGGTGACATGCTTGGTAGAATAAACCCATTTCCTTTTATGCAATCTATTAGAATATTTATCTATTTAAACCTGAAATAACTATTTGTTATGATCATTAAGATATGGGTCTACTGTAAATGAAAAAATTGAATTTTAAATTAATATATCATAATAATATAAACATAAAATATCAATATGAGGAACTTTGGAGTACTGGTTACCAACCACTGGAGGATGACCATACAAAGCCTACTCTATAATGTAAAATAAAAATATGGATAAATGAAAAGAATTTTATTCCACTTGTTATGTAATATTCCCTTACATCCATGAGCTCATATCAAAATCACCTTATAATTTTTTAGTATTCACTTCAATAATTAAAAAATAACTTTTTTTATAATAGTCGATCGATTCCTTGAATAATATTTTCTAGTTCATAATGATGATAAGATCAAAAACATCATTTTAAGATATCTTGATGTGCCACAAAATATCCATGACTTTGATAAAAACTTGAATTCCTAGTAACATAATACCATGTTCATACTTCATTATAAAAATTATGAGTATGTTATTTATAGATTAAATTAACTCTACCCTCATACAGAAATCATCTTGTATCATTAATTAAATAATGGAATTTGAAACAATCATATCAATAAATGACAAATCCATATAATAAGTGATAAACAGATTAAATATCATAGCAACATCCGTAGAATAAAAACCTTTATGTACTATATATCTTGTATATTGATTCCATGACTCAAGACCACCCAATTCCATCGTAACTCTTTTAGAATCCCCTTTAGTGAATCTGATATACAATACCGTTAAAAAAAATATGATTGTACATCTAGACCCATAGAAAAAGAAATAAAATTCAATTCCATAAAAGGAACCCTTTCAGAAGTGAAGAATACGACCTCAATACCATCACAAATTTAGTTTCCTAAAATCACATGGGAAATTAGTTATACTCTGTTGGTAATTCCCCCAATTTTTACCAGTCAATGAATTACACCAATTGGATGCCATTATCCGCATACCTGATGACTGATGATCACCTAATACATTAACCAAAAATGGTTTTTCAATATTAATCTCTATTCTATAGGAATAGATCAGGATATAACTAACTATTGAAGATATCCAACTTTTTCTTTTTTCCCTACTTGGAATACATAAGGTTTAACTATTTTATCATCCATTATAAAACTACTTGGTTGAAAAAGGAGAATGTGAATAAATTTAATCATTTCTATGAGACCCATTTTAAAACATCTCACATTGATAAAATCTTTTCCATGGTTATTAGTATATTGATAAATATGATCAATAGTCTGAGTAGCATTTTACATTACTAATTGGTCTCCCTAGGCTATACTAAAAAACTCTGGATCTTTCACCATAAGTATAGTCATAGTATAAAATATCTAATTATAATTAATCTAAATCGTGGTACTCAGGATATCCTCATGCATCAAAACATGAAAAATGGTTTTCCACTATGTTATACTTAGTCTATCCACAATATAACTAGAATATACCAAAATTTTGTAATATATGATCATCTGAAAATGAATGATAACCTCAATAATTTTTATCAATTTCTTGCATTTGTGGGTATATCTGAATCGAAGTAAAAACAATTTATTCTAATTAGTAAACATTTAAGCATGGTATATTTTATATTTAACACAAATTTCAGCCGAATACACTATGTAATGAATAAATCAGATTCATTATCCCAATAAAGTCAGATAAACTAGAGGGTTCGACATCATAATATGCTCTACACACCCTCCCCTTATCTTTAAGAGTCCCTCTATTTTTGAAATTATTAATAAATGGGGGACACATACACATTTAATACACAATTAAATATCTAAATATATAAATTTGAACACCTAAATCCCTTATAAAAAAGTTACAAAAAATCAAAATTAACATAAACAACATAACAACATGAAGAAGATATGAAAAAAATAACATTTTATAAACAATTTCCATAGTTTATGGATTGGACACAAGGTTGGGATAATCAATCACAATATTTTTTAAAATATATTGGAAGATTATATAGGTGGATAAATATGCTATGCATTATCATTAATAATCGTGTTCCAAAAATTCATGGGTTCCATTCCTTCTCCATTTCCCATAGATACTCAAATTTTCTAAAAATAAATCATGTGTTATACCCAAAAAACATAGTCAATTTTTTTCAGACAGAAATTAATTCATAATAATAAACCAAAATTGGGTTTGTATTTAAAATGTAATATCAAATCTCCCATAGATACTGATTATTTGGAATGATATGTAATTTAACAATAACATTTCCACAAAATCATATTGGGCCCTAATGGTTCATTCATATTTCTATGAGTAATCCTCATTTAACAAAAATACTAGGCTAAATTTTGTAGCAACCCAACCCTGGTCTCACTGACCAATAACCCATGTCAACCCACTGAAATGCTGGAGACATATTAATAATCTCCCTGGGATTTCTAGAAGAAGTACCTAATTATAAATAACAATTTATGAATGATATATCTAATAAAAATCGAATGATAGATATTTGAATTGGATGTCCACAACAACCAATTATGAATCGTGATCATATATATGTATATATTGTTCTGTATTAACAACAATAGAAATAATAAAATATCATAAAAAACACCACTTCAAAATTTATTAATTACCATGATGTTTATTTCCATTGTGATGTGATAAAAAACTATCAAGATGAATGACTCTAAATTTTAAAAAAATGGAAAAAAATCAAAAAATGATATCCAAATAAAATTATTCCATCGTACAGTTATCTTCATCTTTCCAAACTACTCATATACATCATAATTATAGAAGTTTCACAAAAATACATCTTTCACATACCATTAATTGTTTCCCAAAAATATGTCTATATACACACAATATAAAATGTAGTGTGTGAAAAACAATTCATAGAATGATACTACAAAAATTCTATATAACATCTTTATCGGTGAAAAAAATAACATTACAATGAAAAATATATTCAAAACATTTTCACATGGATATTAGGATAACATGAATTCATTTCTTATAAATTACTCTAAAATTCTTTCTCAAAACATTACATTATTTCCATAAATATGAATAAACAAGGCTCATGAAAAGAATATAAATCCATATGGAAAAATCAGTCTTAACACACCCCTAAATTGTATCATAACGAATATAATGAATAGAATATGAAACAACACACACACACAAACTGATATATATATATCTATATATATATATGTGTGTGTGTGTCTGTGTGTGTTTGTGTTTGTTTGTGTGTGTATAAATCTATCAAAACGTTTTTTTGGACATATACAAAAAAATAAAAAAAATAAGAAAATGAACAAAAAATAAGCACTATGGGAACTAATGGAAGGATTATAGTGTGACATAATCTATCACATTGTTTTATGGGTGATTAACTATACGCAATAGGATTAGAATATCTCTTAATATATAACAACAAAAATAATAAAAACATGTTCACTCATTAAATAAATGTAAAAATATTGGAATCTCCCTCTGTATACCTCAAAAATGATTTCTAATTCCCACGTAGAAACCAACTCGCATAGTTAAATAAATCATATATCATTTCAAGCTATTAGTTCATGTTGTAGACACACAATTTATCCTATGTGTCACACATTCCAGTAACAAAACCACATAACATGTTCCAATTTTTGAAACAAAACATGACCATATTAATGATACACTTTTTCCAAGGAAACACTCATTTTTATAACCCCAATAGAATTTAATTTAATGACATATAACATTATTGTTTAATTTTATTAGAAACTCTATATATATTTATAATAAATCCTTCAAAAACCACCAACAATACAAATTTAAAACAAACATAATGAATCACACAATTATATGATGAATCATAAATTAAAAAAAAATTAATTAAAATTTCACACAATGGAAAACAATAATTAATGGATTATATATGAATAACTCAGAAAAAAATAGACACATACATAAAACTAGATAAAAACATATCACCACTAAAAACTATTATTTGAATGTATTTAAATATGTCCTCGTAGACCCAAACAAAATGATAAAACACCAAACATCCATATATAACCCTAGGATAAGAAAAAAATCAAATGTTTCCATATTATATTGAAAAAAATGAATAATGATAAACATGTTGGTGGATGAATAAATAAAGAATAAATTATATTAACTCTTCCTAAACCACATATAATTAAATGATAATCTATGATAATACACATTGTATGAAGCTACATGTCAAGGATGGAGAACATCATTTGTTAGTGATAAAGAGTGGTGAAAATTGCTAAATCCTGAAAATGAACTCTGATTAAAATACAAATTTTTTATAACCTATATGTTACACATTTTATTGTCATCGAGCTTGGAAAATTGCACTATAAGTATGTCGGAGCCACTATATCCCCAAAAAATCAAATATAGATCTAATATATTTCTATTATGTTTTAAAATATATGATCATGTTGTATGAGACCATATTATCCCCCAAACTCCTCCCTCACATAGTCTGACACATGGCTAATACTAAATATATGCAATCTACGTGACATGGTATATTTCTCCATTACATTTGATATCAACCTCAATATCCAATAAATTCTATGGATAATGAAAAAAATAATTAATGATTTATATAAGAAGTATCACTTACATGATGGATGTGAAAAAACTATTTTAATTTAACCTTATACGTTTATAATTATGGATTGTGATCTTTTTTTTAGCCTGAATAGGTCAATATTTAGTTATATGGTCTTTGGTAGGAATATATTGCTTGGATCAATTATTTTGGAATTAATAAATTTTTTGGACTTCTCTTATGATATTGGTTTCACTATAAAATTAATGGGGATACCTAGTGTTCTGATATAGTGATTTTGGGAGGGTTATTATTGAGTTTGATCCCTATTCATCATTAATTAAAAATATTATCATTGGTTTTGTAGATTATAAAATTAATCCCATGATATATTTTGAGAGAATATATTATAAATATTTTTGAACGTCAGTGTTTTGGGATCCTATATGAGAAGTCATTTACGAAACTATTTTCCTCTAATTTCAATATTGTAGGACACTAAAATTTTTATCTAATGTTTAAATTTACTGAGGACAAATTTTTAAATTATATTAAAATAATAAGTTGAATCATGGTTTAATGAAAACAGTTTTGAGAAGTATGGACTTCATTTAGATACTACTAAGAGGTTATTATGGCTTGTCAACTATTCTAATAGGAATTACTACATGGATAATACATTTCATGCTACATCTCATGATGATGGATCATCAAGATGCGGTGGTATAAATATTTAGTGGTATATTTTAATTATCAATATATCCTGATGATATGTGATGGGAGGAATAAAAGATTTTTAGTAAAAAGCACTAAAAATGAGTATTGGAAAATGAAATTCAATTTTATAATTAGTTAGAAACTACTGGTATTTTTTATTATAGGATTGTTTCACCCACCTATTGGGGTTTAATATTTTTATTCATCATGGATTCCTAAAAATTCTAGACATCACAATTATAAATATATTTATAAGACTTGAATAGAAAAATTCTTTAATGGCTATCCTAATATTATTGGGGATAATATATATATATGGAGTTGATCATTAATAATAATATTAATTTAGTAAATTAGAATGAATGGTTTTCCATATAGTGACATTCTAGAACTATCTAACTCTAGTTTGTAAAAATATATATAGGTAAATATATGATATCATGTGATATAAAGTGAAATAATGTAATTTTTAGGATGATTCTTTCACCTTCTCAAACTGTGTTGAAAATGATTGCATCCTCTAAGAGTTTTAAGAAGGTCTCAGCCTCATTATAAAATATTAAACTGATATTATTCATTATTTTAATATGGTCATACACAAAAATATTGGTTATATTTGTCTACATTTAGAGTCATTTAAATATATTTAAGGATATTAAATATTTTCTACTAATCACCATAAAGTATATCCTTCTAGGATTTTCCCTGTACATGAACTAGTGAACACTTTATACTATGGTTTTATCATATCTGAAAGATTATCTGATCCAAACTCAGGCACAACGGTTGAAGCTCTTAATACACAAATGAATTTTGAAAATAAATTATATGGGAATTGATGAATTATTGAAGCATCATTCAAAAAACCCAAGATTCTCATGTGAATCCCCTATTATAGAATTGGAATATAACTCTGAAGGATAGGTTCATCAGAAGGAGGACCATATACCACAATGAATTTATGGATTTGATCTGAAAACTATGGAAGAGGGAATTCATATACCTAACACATCCACTGATCATCATATGATGCGAATAATATTATAATTAGAAGTGATGTGCCTCTAACATGCAATTTGGATGAATCTTTTGAGGATTGCGATATGACCTTCTATATTGGTCAATTTTATGAACCCATTTTAGTTTTTATGATAATTTTAGAAGGTAAATATATGAGGAACATGACGTGGATAAGGATATATATGGTAAAAATAATGTTCACTTGGAGGATATTGAGGGAGTTTCAATACATTAGGTCCTCATTAACGATATCACAATTGGGTTTTAAGAACTCATTTAGGATTTATAAAAAAATATTGAACATTGACTCATTATATATTAAGATTAAATTAGAAAATATTACTTTATATTAACAATCATTGATGAATGTATTTGGGAAAACCCCAATGTATATTCAATACATGTCATTGAAAATTAGTTTCCATAATATTTTAGGATAATATAGTGCTGCCACAAAGGTTGCAATGGTATCACTTGGTAATGTGGATTGAAAATCATTGGAAATATATTACCCTTTCTTGTATGTGACGAAACCAAAAAATTAGAATTGTGGTCAAAATATTTATAGGAGTATACCAAGGAATACAATTAAAAATTAAAATTCTTTTCTGGTTACCAAAACATAAATGAAGCATCTTGGGGTTTTCACTATAGTATGATTTAGAAATTATTAGCCTATTGTATTTGGTGGTTTTATAGGCTTTGGCATTTAAAATGGCACCCCCTATATAATATCAACTTTTTAATAAAGGGATCATATGCATAGATTTTTATGATCATTGTTATGACCGTATCAAATTATCTATTAATTAATTCAACTTTTTTTATAATTAGTTCATTTCTATTTATTTAAGTTTTAAATAAAATTATATTTTATAATATTTTATTTAGTTTTATTGTATATCTACAATTTATTGTTTTTAATATTTATTCATAATAATATTTATTATGTTATTAATATTTAATTTTTTAATTTTTTTATATTTACTTATATAATGTTATTTATTATTATTTCATATTTTTAAAATACCATTTTATTTATATTTAATATCTAATAATTTATGATGAATTTTTTAATTTATATATATATATATATATATTATTTATTTTCAATTTATTATGTAGTTTTTTTAATTGTATGAACTTAATTACATATTTTATTATTTAATAATTTATATTTTAGAATTAACACTTAAAAAATAAATTTATTTAAGTAATATTTTATATTAACATTTACTAATTGTTTCTTGATTTTTTCATATTTATGTATTTATTTTTTATCCATTTTTAATATTAATTTATTGGATGTTATTTATTTTTATTTTGTACTTGTTAATTTTAAATTTGTTAGTTTATTAATTTTTATTGTTTTTGTATATTTTAATAAATACAATTGGACTATGTAATAAATTTATATAATTCAGACTCCTTTAAATGTATTTTTGAATTTTAGTTAGAGCTTGATAAATAGAAAATTTCATTTAACTTTACATTTATAGTAAATATAATTAATTTAAATTTAATCTTTAATAAGTTGGTATTTAATATCATTAAAAAAATTATACATTTTTAATATTTTTAATTTATATATTTAATAATTAGTTTGTTCTTAATGGAAAAAACATATGTTTGTAATTATCTTTAGTATTGAATAATTTTTATATGTAACAGTTAAATTTGTGTTGATAAAATATTCCGTTATTACCTCTAAATCATGCATTTATAATTTCATTTTTATCATCAAATAACATTTTGGTTCTAATAATGCATCATTTATTTGTTTTATGAAAACACTAATTAATGCATTATTTATTAATTTGTATTCATTTATCCCCAAGAATAGAATAATTATTTAATTTTTTTAGATAGTACTCACAAAAATATTTCCTTATTTTTAATGAATTTATAGAAATCACGTCACAACCATATGCATTTAATGTTCTAAAAAATTCCTAACATTATTGCTTCCAATATGGATAATTTTGGATTTATCAACACTCAAAACCATAGATATTAAATTTTAATGTTGTTTTTAGAGAATACATCATCGTCTGTTCATGTATTTTTCCTGATTTTTCCATCATACAATAATTTTTAATTAATCTATGTTTTTATGGGATTACATGATATTTTTGTAATTGAATCCATTTTTCATTGATTCCCTAAATTTTATAACTACTCTACTCATAATTTCCATTATATTTTTCTCAATATATTAATAAATATATCATTATATATGTAACTACATAACCATAATGTTTTTTACCTTTATGAGTACATTAATAAGTCTATTTTTTATAATTCATATATTTATACTAGAATTAAAAATTATGTTTACTTTTTTGATGATATGATATTTTTTCAGGTGATTATATTTTTATTTGGTTTACATTTTAATTACAATATCAGTTATTTTCAAATAAAACTTATTTTCATGTATAATAATATATTTTGGAAAATTCATGGTCATATTTAATATATTTAAAACATGTTTAGTAGTTATGTATGTATGTTGTCCTTATGCATCAATTTAAGTGTTTATCTAAAACATATATATTACTTTTTTTAAATGTTTTTTTCTTCAATGGAACATTGATTAAAAACATGTAATTTATGTTCAAACCACGTGTCATATATAAAAATAATCATTTTGGAACATATTTTGACCTTTTTGATTCAATTAATAATCCATGTATGGAATTTAATTTTTCATTGATCATACGAAATTAAAAATCATAAAACTCTAAACAATTCACATGATATCCCATCGAGAACCATTATGGAAGGAATCTAAAATGTTAAATATGCAAATAAAAATATTTTTTATATATTTGATACATAATTTTAAATTTTAATTTAATTTTCTAAATAATAGATTCTTTAAGATTATATTATCCTCTCATGTCGACCATATTTACATTTAATAATCATTTACATATTATAAATTTAATATAAAAATGACTTTCAATTTGTTCAGGGTGGAAAATTAGTATTGAATGAAACATTTTAAAAATTGAAATTCCCTATGAAAAAATATTCACTAATAAAATTAACAAAAAGAATTCTCAATTCCAAACCAATTCGAAACTCAATAAATTGTGAAAATAAACACTATTAGTATAAATAGTGTTTTCAATTCACAAAAAGAAGATAACATACTAAAATAAGACCAGTTACTTTAATATCCTATATGTTCCTTCTCACATTGACAAACCCTACCATTATATCATCAACAATTTCAATCCTTACAATGGTAAAAAATTATTCATTTACTCATTATTCATTAGGTATTAGTGGAAATAAGTAACTTACTTTTTAGTACATATGATTCTACAAGACATCAATATTAAATGGGATGCATAAATAACATTAAAATATTATCCTACATTTGCGAAAATGTTACCCTATTTTCATGAATTTAAACCTAGGTTAAAATCATGGAATGACCAAAATTCAATATTATTGTTGCATGGTAGAAATGAATATACTATATAAGGTACTATAACGATGTATAATATATCAATATTATTCACTAGATTTTGGAATTATGGTATTTTTTTCCAATCGGTCGACACGGTTTCTTGACCATCTTTAGTTGGACTTCTAGATTCCTAAAGTACTATTTCATGAATGAGATTCTTCTGACATTGTAATGATCACCTATCTTTATTTGTTAGATATAAAAGTCATTCTTGGAGTTTCTAGGATTCATTAGATTAATTCCCCATGTATGTATTTTGTGATTATTGTCTATGGAAAGGAGGATAAGACAACATGGAAGAGTAGATTGTTGTAAGAATGTGAGAAGGGTTTTAATAGTGTGATGTCTTGGTCTTGGGCCTTTTGGATTTTATTGCCCTATGTACCACGTGCCTTAAGCCCATGAAATCTAGGGATTTCAAGACCCATATGGATTTACTATCAAACATTATTAAAATAATATTATCAAAAAATTTAGATTAATAATTATGTCCATTAGTATAGGGTATAATCATGGTTGTGGAAAAACTATTATAAAATCAATATATTAATTTCGTTTCCAAAACCAATTCAATAAATGCATAAACTTATGTTACACTGAATCAAAATTCCATAATTTATAAAAAAACTCATTTAAATATTATAAAACCATTTCTTCATTAATAAATTAACTAATTGTATTATATTTTAATGTACCGAGAAAAATATTTATAACATCTAGTCATATTGTGTGGAATCATTGTTTTAGTGAACGAAACTATAATTAAAAATAGGTTCTATAAAATTTAAATATCAAACCACAAATAGGATGTAACAAAATAATATTCCAAGATCTAATTTAAAATCCAATTATAATTTCCCAAAAAGTGGGATATGAAAAATGAATTTCATTTGTATGTATTGTAATTCATAATTATATGTCTTTATGTTGATATATATATTTTTGAATCGTGTAATCAACAATATATTATACTTTTCATCAATTTTATTTATTTTCTATAATTTAATTTTTTATATTATTGATTGAAATATTAAATATCTAAATCAAAAAATTATCGATGTCAATCATATGAAAAAGTTGTATATGGATGGTGTAAAATAGTTCCCTATGTTTGAAGCATGGCATGGGAATGGGAATTCAGAAATTATTTTTTTATTTAACCTATTCTAATTCAGGATCACATTGCCTATATTAGTTGGATAGACATGGGATCTTAGATGGTATTGATAAATGTTTTAAATAATAACATAAACATATGGAATAAATGGATATTTCTAGTGATTGGGAAAAAATAATGGTTTATTGATTGTCTGATTTTGTATAACTTTATATTATGATATTGATTATATTCATAAAACAACAATAATAATTGATGTTAACCATTAGAAATCTACATTGTTTTTATTATTTTAGTAATTGTTTTATGATTCTAATTTATATTTATTGTACTAAATATATAACATTGGACGGTTTACATAAGATGTATAATTTAAAAGATAGAAATTTATGTTATTGGAAAATCACTATAAACCAACACTCACATGAATGAAATGTTACTATAGTTTTATTTCTTTTTTGATAAAAGATATGTCACTAAACTAAGGGTATTTATAATGGGTATAATATTAAAATGAATACATTCACTTACAAATCATTTTATATTGTTTCCACTATTAATGAATAATATAAAAATGACATATGTGTCTCATCTCGTAATATGAGAATGGTGAATCAAATTACACAAATGTTTTAAAGTATATGGATATCATACTATGGTTTCATAACCGATAAGTGATTTATTATAATGAAATATAATATTTTTGTTATGTAGATACATGAATTACGAATGGGATTCATTATCACCCATTGAACACCCCTCAATTGTATTTTATTTATCATGAGTATTCTAAACTCAAAAAATAGTTCCGAGTAATCTATTTTTCAATATATATTGATAGAATAAACCCTGTATGTGTAATAATTTGTATATACAGTTCATGTCTAGTTAATCAAATATATTATAACTTTTAACCATGTTTATGATTGAAGGTTATGTTCATTATGTTCTATCATCATATTTCAGCATTAGACACCATGTAATTATATCAATTATTATTTCAATTCATTTAATGTTGAAAAAATTTATGTGGGCTTGATTTTTTATGTTTTATGATAATCATATAAATGAAGAGTTAAAATTAAGATTCCAGTTGTTTGGGAAGAAAAATTACCTTTGTAATTATGGAATTTTTTCTAGATAAAAAATTAAAAAATTCATATGGTGTAAAATTTTTGATGAACACCTGGATATTTTGAATCATTCAATAAATATATTGTTTCTAAGACTAAATAAAATTTTATACCAATGATATAAAAACAAACCCTAGATAACATAATTCTATTGGTATTTTGAAAAATTAAAAAGAACTTCTTTATTTGTAGATGGTGAATAAATTGATAATATAATAGATATTTTCCCTATTTTTATAAACTCAATTTATAAAAATATTATGTAAATGGGAATGAAAATGTGATTCTTTTATGAAAAATTACAATAATATAAGCTTTTTGTTAATTAGAAAGTATATTAATTTAAATAAAATATATATAAAATTGTGTTCGTTTAATTTTTTTATATCAATATAAATAGGATATAACAAATGATTCATTATGGTTATATTAAAAACAATTGATATCAAAATAAAATAAACATTGTCATCCATAAAGGGTGAAAAAAATATTTTATCATTCAATAGGTTATTCAGTTTCTAAAAAATTAATATTTCATTATTTTGGCATCTAGAGTAGTTTAATTGTACGAATTGGTTATCTATAATATATCATTAATAAAAATATAATAATGAAAAATAAATTTCTTCCTAAAACATATATAAAAAATAAAATCACTATTAAACCACTACATGATATGCTGACTACATCCTCTTTGTAATTCAGTAGATGTTGGGATTAACACCATCCTCAAGTTTAATATTCTCAGAACAATGTATTTCACTTGAGCATCTAGATATATCCAAAATAAATCCTCTTTGGAAATAAGGGTAAATATCTAACATATATGATGAATATGGACAATGAATGCTTGTTGTGCTTCTACTAGCCTAGGAAAATGAAGAGTATTTCAGATTCATTCAATAACATATCATGGTCTCTCAATGTTGATTGAAGATTTATGTCAATAATGATAGAATTCATGTTGATTTTAAAGATGTGGATAATGAATTGATACAAATATCTCCATAAAATAATTTATGATATTTTTTTAATATATTGAAGTTAATCCATAAGTATAGCAATTCTTATTAGATTCATGATCATATGAGGATGACAACTTATTACATAATGCTTACACAAATCCAATCAAAAGATTGTGATGTGTTATATATATCACTTTAATTGATGTAAACTCTAAATAATTTAGATGAAATGTTTTCATTGGTCATACCAATGAAGCATTAAAATTGTAATAAATAAATACTAATTGAAGACATGGACCAAAGAGATAATTAATTTCAAAACAACATATCTATACTAATTTTTTATAGAAGCACCATAAATTTGATGAAGTGGAAAGGAAATATGATGATGTATTTAGACAGAGGTATACATATTTTTATTCGATTGAGTAATTGATTTCTGAGTGAAAAAATATTATGGGGGGTGGGTATAATGTAACACTATTCTAATAAATAATATACTTTACATTAATAAATTTAATTAATTTGACATCTGAATATGAACCCCACACTATGGTTTTTTGAATAATTCCATATGAAAAATAAAAAACAAATGAAATTATAATATTTTTAAATTTACATGATAAAATTAATGTGATAAAATATTATAAGAAAAGTTTGGAAATGGTCGGGAAACTATAAGAAACAGTAGTCTATATATTGATTTCTATTGTAAATGTGTACTTAAAATATTTAATTTATTATGTTCATTTTCATTAAATATTAATTTATGGTATTATTATTATTAAATGTATATAAAATTATTATTCAGTCATGAATAATATTTTTTATAATCCTTACAATTATTATCAAATTGTTAAAATTGATGATAAAATCATTTAATTTTAAACATTTATATTTTCTAATGATTCTTTTATACATAAATTGTGTTTTATGTGATAAAATTAAGATATTCACTATTGATTAATTGTTTTAAAAAAATAAATTAAATAATATTTAATATAAATTAACATTCATTATGTTGTTTTTAATTATTAGGGAATGTTAATAGAGTCATTTGTCTGCATAAAAATTCAATTTTCTAAAAATGGTTTTATACATTTTATGTGTAGATATTTGATAACTTTATGACACCTCATGGAATTAAATCCTAAAAAAACGAGTTTAATATATTAAATCCACCTAATAATTCATAATTTACATGTTCAACATCATTTTAACCATTATTAATTATCACGTTGTAAAAAATGTAATCTGTGTTGTATGTTTTAACATGTTTAATGAGGGGAATAAACCAAGTGATAATGATTAATTTTTTCTTAAAACACACATAAGTATGATTAGATCACTATATATCGAGTTAAAAGTATCATATATATGAATATTTTTTTATTTTCATTTTCAAACTGATGAAATTTACATTTTTTATTTTAAATGTTTTAATATTTATATTTGTATTATTACCCTTACATTTAAAAGGGAACAACCTCTACACATATATTCACACAGTTTTAGCTCATTGACACATCCAATACCATGAATTATCAAATAAAATTATTCCTTACAAATCATTAGTGATCTGAAACTGTACAAAATACAATCTTATAAATGCGTAAGGTTTATGACAATAGAGGATTCTAGAAGAATAAGTAATTTTCACAACCATGTTAATTCATGTTTATTTGTTCTTCTAAAAAATATTTGTAATGTTAACAAATTTGTATATTAAACAATTAGAATCAATATGAAATTTAATTTTTTCATATTAATTTTATAAATTTTATAAATTTTATTTTTATCCATTGGTATTGATAGTTTGTCATATACATACATGCAAGCCATATTCTCAATAAACCAAAAAGATTCATTTTCATTCAGAACAATTTCTTTTTTTATAAGAATGGATGTTAATAATATAAGTTTAAAAATGTATTTAATTTTTATTATATAAACATAAATTAATATTTAACTTCCATTCATTCCATTCATTTAAAATAAGTTCATCATAACTGAAAATGTGTAGTCTACCACCTCAATGATGTAATGTAAATTATTTTTCATCACTACCTTATATAATTTTTAATAAAATTATATATAATGAAAAATTATGATATTTATGACAAGGAAAAAATTATGGAGATGATGAATCTATGAACAATCTGCACGTACTAGAATCTCCAAATGTAAAAATTCATGAAAAAAAACAGTTAACACCATAACAATGATTTCAGTGAAGATTTATTAGTAAGAGAGAGAATATAAATTTAAATATAATGATACATAGTTAAATAATAAATAATATTTTTCTTATATTGATCTATAATTATTTTAAATATATTATATTGGATTTTATATAATATATAAATCAATACAATGATTTATGTATATATTTATTTGACAAAAACATTTTTAATAGTAATAGTTTGAGTTTAAATATTTATTGGGTATATTTTATTCTCTATTTCAGGAATTAAAATATCATTTAAATTTATCTAGTCAATTAAACAATATTGTGTAATCCTTACACTCCCCCTCTATTTGTACTAAAATATATGATAAAAATATTTTCATGAAACAAAAACATTATTTTATTATCATGGTTGTGGATTTTTATCTACATTTATATTCATCAATATGATTAAATAATGATCATTTAAATAATCCAATAATTATGTAAATGCATTTCAATGAATATGTTATTTTATATTTTCATATTTTAAGGTCTAATTTTTTAAAAAATCAATGGTTTTTATTTTACATTTTAAAAAAATGTGAGAACAATCTCTTCATAAATTTAATAAATTAATGGGTTTTCCTATCATCATAATTTTTTTTCCATGTGTCATTTTAATATTTCAATGTTTCCAAAATGAAACATATGTTCATATATTTATATTAATTTTTTAAAAAAATTATTTCATTGGATTTTGTTTCTTTCTATTATTATTTAATGAATATATTAAATAATTTTAAAAAATTTAAATATTATTCAAAATAATTTAACAAATATTAATATTTACTAATGTTATGATATTTTTATAATATCTATTTTCATTTAATGAATGTTTTTTGATGATTTATTTATTATTTTTTAATGAATCCCATTTATTTATCATGGGATAATTGTCCTATGATGAAATTTGGAATGTTTTTGTGATCATGTGGAATAAATTAATATGGTTTTCATTAGGATACACGTGGGAACAAAAATAAAAATGACAACAATTCATTGGTTAATGATTAAAATATCACATGATAATATAAAATGTAATATATATTGTATATAATTATATCTAGGAGTTTTTAAAATCCAAATTATAATTGAATAGAGGGTGAACCCAATCCAATGTTGATCATTATTCTCTCTGTTTTGATGATCTATGTAATAGTTATGAAATAATAAAAGAATTTTAAATTGTTATTATTATGAAATAAATATTATTCCATGTTCATAAGACTATAATAAACTATTAGTGATTTCAATTCATTACTATTTATTCACACACTTATTATTCTCATAATTTCTTATGAAGTTGTTTTATGTCACACATCATGATTAATTATCTATACCTAATTTCGTATATTTTAATAAAAAATAATCATGTTCTCATTCCATTATTTTTATCATATTATCACATATCATCCTCAATTGATTTATACCATGTTTTCCCTTATTGAGAATCTACGATAACCATTTCAAATATATTGATTTTCATAGGTTATGAGGAATGGTTTAAAGTTGAATATGTATAAGAAGGATTATATGTGAAATGTAATTTGAGGTATAGGATAAGTATCTTTAATGAAATATGTGGAATATGTATATTCTTTTTAATGACATTAATTCATTACAGTTTTAGGGAATGAATTATTATTTATTTTATTATATGTTCATCTAAAATGATGAAATATATATGAAAATGATGATTAGGTCTCCTTTTATATATATATATTATTATCCTTAAAGACACATATAACATGGACTAACAATGAGTATATTTTTTTTACCATATTGATCAATCTCTTTCATTAATTTTTGATATTTATGTGCTATTGTCTATTATTATGTGGGTATTTATATGAAAATATGTATATTGTGTACATAAGTACCCTAGATTATGGAAACTGATTTTGTATAATTTGAGGTAGTTTTTTGTGGACCACCCTGATTCATATAGAAGAAGGTTAAAGGAATATATGTTTGGTTATTATTTTGTCTGATATACAAATCATAATTATTAGTCTTCCAATGATATCAGGATTCAATAATAATAATGTAATTTGGATGATGATATAATTAATATTATGTTGGGAAGAATCCTATTAGAAAAAAATTGATATATATATTTTCTAATGGGACATGAGTGAGTGTTAATAATGATTTATATTGAAAATTCAACAACATTGAGAATATGGACTCCATTTATCCAACATTATATTGCATTTTATATGTAACTAATATGAACATAAGCATGATATGAACACGTATTATGTCAATATGTGTTGAAAATTAATATCATGGATAGATTATGGAGTACCCAATCATGTTAATGATAATATGATAATGGTCCCATATATGTTGTCATTATTTTTTGAGTTTTAAATAAAGGTTGACTATTATTAGGACACAATAGAGTGTGTAAATTAGTTTTACCCACTTCCCACATGTTAATGTATATTTATTTTATAATGCTACCATATAGTATGTTTTAGGATACATTCACATTTAATATTTTCTTAAATAGTTTACTTCATGACTTTTTTTGTGGGTAATCATATTAGTAATATTGGAATAATTTGATGTACTATCTGTTCCATAGAGTGTGTTGATCAATAGAATTTTTTTCTATGAGGATCTTATATCAATTTTGATATAACAAATACTATATTATATTACATATAATAATAATCCTTGTTAATATCAATTAAAAATGTTCATTTATGTATATATTATAATTATATGATGTATATAGAAGAACCTATTTTGTAGAGGTAGTGTAATTCCATTGCAGTCTTCAAAATAAAATTTCTATAATGTATAGTCCTTGTAATTATTCTGGTAATGATTTAAGTTCTGTATAATTCATTACAAGGTTATGTGATCTATTTTTGAATATATTTTTATAATTCAAAATATGGTCTTTTAATATCTTCATGCTACTAATATATAAATGTTATGTTTTGAATGATTGCTTTTATATAAATATTATATTAATGATTATTTATATATTATTTTATTTTCAACAAGATTGATTAAATAAAAGTTATTTTAAAAAATATATAGATTATTTTGGGGTTCTATGTCAAATTGAATGTCAAATAAGATGAATATGATTATATAATATTCATATATAGAAAAAAAGTATGACTAAGAAAAACCCAAATGAGATATATAAGAGTAACAAAATCATACTAAGATTCAACATTAAGTGGAAATGATGAAAATGTATGAATCAAACAAAAACAGTATGTCTATTAAAATCTTATGTAACAGTCTCCATTTAGAAGAAATTTGAAAACGAAAGATTTTAACAAATATATGAATGTTTCACTAACTCGTATATAAGATTTAGTTTTTTATAGTTTTATTAAATGCTGCAAAAATAAAATAAATGTGAGAAAAAATAAAAAAAATACATAAGTCTTAAATCAGGTTACACTATGACATGTATGATAGAAACAAAAAATATAAAAAGGTAATCTTAATAAAAAAATTATTTCATAATAATACTTAATAATTTAAAAAATTATAACTTTAAAAGAATTATTTGGGTGGACATTTTCGGCAATGGTTAGTATATTATTCAATGAGTAAAACATCAGGATTATGAATATAATCCTGATTCAATCAATGAGTATTAGGGATTAATAGTGATAATTTTGATCTAACATTTTAACATTCAATATCATGTTGACTTTACGAGTTATACATGATTCAATCCAATAATTATGTGGATGATAATTATTTTTAAATGTTATACTAGAATGAGGGACTCTACACTACGTATATAAAGATCATGAAATGATTCATTGTAATAAAATTGTTAGATGAGAAAATGAATACCTTTCACTATTTATATGATATAGAAGCCATGATAATTTTTTGTGTAATTAAGAGAGTTATTATTTGTTTAAATTACATCACAATTTGAGATTCCTCAACACAACTATTAATATATAATTATTAATTTACAATTTGATAGGATTCCTCTCAGTATATTAGTTAATGAATGAATATATAAAGACATGTATAGAATAATTCATGTTTTTAGTGACATGAATCCATAATATTTATGCAAATCAGGTGGAAAAAATAATGAATGATTTATCAAATTATAATACAATATACCTTATTGATAGAAATCTGTTTTGAAGTTGAAAAATGTATGATATATTTTTTCTCAAATATGATAGATATAATAATCATTGCTTATGTAAATAGTTATACACTATTGATGGAGTGGTAGAGATACTAAAATTGGGATGATTACCATCAGATGATATTAATGTCATGCATATTATATGAATTGATGAAGAAGAGATTGAACATACCATGTATGATTATTGAATATTTATTTTAAAAAAATAGATATATGTTTATCTAAGGAGAAAAATATTACAATTTCCTCAATGACTATGATGAATAGGGGTACATAGACTGTACTAGATTGTTGTAATAATATTATATTAAAAAATAGAGGTTTTGTGGTTTATAACGTAAAATATATCTAAATCAAAATTAAATCATCTTAAATTATCATTATATTATACTATTCATGGTCATCCATGAGATACATTTAGGAATAATTTGGATATCTGAATATTGTTTATTAATAATATACATGTGTTGCCTTGTTAATTAAATTTAAACAAGGAGTAAAAATAACTAATATTTGTAAATAATTTCCTCATTAATTTTGAAGCACAATTTTTATATTTTGATTCTCACATTATTACATATTAGTGGTGGGAGTAAATTTTAATGTATTTCGCAACTCTCAATCATTCCTTTTATTATAAAATAGTTGTTCATGAATTGGATTAGAATAATTATATATCAAGAACAAAATTATTCACTATTTAGGTAATCCTAATAATCATGTCTTGTGAGGCATTTTTTTATTCCCAATACTTATCAGTCGCTCGATAATAAAAAATTATAAAAATATTGAAGGACTCATTGATATCATATTTGATGATTAAGAGAGGTAAAATCATTTAATATGTTATAAGTTACTCCCAATAGTTCAACCATACCCCCTCATACTCTGTTTCACAAATTCCGGTAGAATATAAATTGTAATCAAATCACAAGGTTCAATGCCAGATTATGTTATCTAAAATACCATAACATGATGTATTTTTAAATTTAATTCATCATACTATGTAAATATAAATAATTTTATTAGTTAAATATCAATGTATGTATTTTTCCTGTACCTAGAAAATATTATAAATATATGAACAAAATATATTAAAATAATCAAAGAAATGACTCATCAATAAAATAATTGATAAATGTGGAGAAACCCACCCCATGTTATGGTATGGAATAATTTCCCCCTTAATAGAAACCCCAATAGTGGGAAATGTGACATAAATATAGTAAAATATAACATTTTCTAGATAGATATTAAATATAATAAATTTTTAATTACTAGATATATCTATTATTTTTTAATGGTTGGTAATATTTAAATGAAAAATGGGTATAAATTTTCCTTTTTATGAAGATAATAGATTCATAAATTGTGTTGTAGAAAATATGAGTAGAAGAAATGTACAAATACTAAGGGTAAATGTCATTTTTTCTAGAATAAGTTTTAAGTTGGGTTAGTCCTAATGAAATAAAAAATACTACTAGTCAATGTGAAGAATATTTCTTGAATAAAGTATTCAAAAATGTATAAAAATATATTGACAGTAGAATGCCACAAAATGTGATGAAAATTAATTCTATGAAATTATATATGATTTTATTGGGATACAAGAAAAATAATATTGATTAAAATAATCCAATGGGTTTTTAAAAATTATTTAACAATGATAATAAATTGTTTTTACAATGGTAGAAGGTAAATAAACATAAAAATATGTAATTAAGACATAATTATTGGTATTAATTGATTAAAAAATGAACTAAAAGTATAATAAATCATGATGTAAAATATGGGGATAATATTTCTAAAGTAAATCAATATAATTAAATATGATCATGAATTTCATGGGGGGTTTTCAAAAATTTATGACCTAAATGGTTTTGAGAATCACAAATTGATGGGAAAGTAGTAAATACCAAACATAATATATGTTTTGATAATATTTCAAGCATATGTTGGACTGTTATGGAAGAGACAACAAAAACTATAATATGCCTATGATGTTGTTGACTAAAGCAATGAAGAAGGTATGAAATAAAAGAAATCATTATTTATGGAAGAATATTATTGTTGTGAATAATCCATCAACATTGAGGATCTCACTTATTCATATGGGTGAACAACCATTTCCTTATATTTATATATTCTTTAATTCATAGAATATAGGTAAATGGATGTGTTCATGGGGAATATTAATAAAATGATCATGCTACCAAAATGTAACAACCTATTAAACGTAACCTTCATGGGTATAATATAATATTTTACATCCTGATGGTGATATTATTAAGATATAATTTATGATGATGTGAAGTGTAAATGATCCTTTATTGGGAAAATTCTGAGATTCTTCCAAAATTTATGAATTTATTTTAATATATAATATAATTAATGTACATAAGAATATTTCTTTGAAGAGTTTTTTATTAATAATCAATCGACATTTTTTTTTCGTGAATCAATACATATTTTATTAAGGATAGATAATATTGATAAATGATATAATATTGTAAATATAAATGGATTATTTGTGGAGACAAACATGCATGTCGATTTAATTGTTTTAATATTTTTATTAATATTATTGCATGAAATTAGGATAAAATTATCCTAAGAATATATTATTAAAAAATATTATCCAGAATATATTTTGTCAAACTTAATATGAATTATATGTTTCTATATGTTTTTTGGTTGATTAATGGTATCATTTATACCTGAGTGCAACATGTATGTGCCCCAATATGGTTGGTTACATGACCTCATACAAGCCACACAATACACAATAGGCTTATAATTAGAAGAGAGTACCTGATATAGATATTGTGGGAAGACTATACACTCTTAATCGGAGCAACACATCAACAAAAATAATAGAAAATAGCCAATTAATGATAAAAAACAAAAATAATTTTATAACCAATAAATAAAAATATTATATGATAATCCAAAACTAGGAAAAAAATAACCAAACCAAAGAAGTAGATATGTCATTAAATATACATTTCATGATTCTAAATATAAATGAAAAAAGGCACGATGACATCTCTCATGTAGTTCCTTAAATCATGTTAGGATTCCTTATCCATTCTCTTACCCAACTCATCCATATATCATATAGATCTTAAAATTATCCTATCCTATAATCATAAAGTCTATTAGAGTACCAATCATGAATCTTTAGTATGGTATGAGTACAAAACAGTAGTCCACCATACTATGTCTAATAAAATATTCAATTTATAATAGTTTATGCATATTTATAAATAATACAATATAAAAAATAAAATAAACAGTTTTCACATTAAAATTATTCTTTAAAGTTCCACATAATTTCCTAGGTTCAAGATGACACCTAAACTAGAAATACCTACATTGGCTTGTACAAGAGACAGAATCGTCCTAATGTGACTTAATAATTAATTCCATAAGGGTTATAATTAATCAACTCATCTCAATTATATCAGTATTATTATGGGGTTGTAGAGTAGTATTATAACACCATAAGAGTATTTTGAGCTGCATTCCATGTCCAAAAAATAAGAGATCATGGGTATACATAAATATATTTGTGGCCTAGAGTGAAATTCAATAACCCTATGGTTATTTAGATCAGTTTTCCAAATCCCCTGACATAGTTAAAGTTATCACATAATATTATTCCATATTCCCAACTATTTATCAATCATTTATTATTAGAAATCACCATTTTTATCTTATCAGTATACCCCATGTGTGGTTACCAGTTTAACGATTTCATTAATCAGTTACATTCATTATTAAATATTCAACCAATTTCATAATAACATTACCACATAAATTCCCAGATTCCATTAATTATTTAATCATTTAATTAATACAATTCAAGATGTGTGTTCCAAATGTGGAAATGTATATTTTACAATTACATATAGGTAATATAATCATGACTATAAGAATTAAAATTTAGACCTCTAACTCATGATTTTGGATGAATAATCTCTTAACCACATTTCTAAATTGATGTAGGACTATGGAATAAAAAACATCCAAGAATATTAGGAATCAAAACCAAGTATCAAACACCATTCTACGACAATATGAGTTGAGAAATCACTACAAAACATCTATGATTTATCATAGTGTCCATAGAATGAGGTATTCCTGAGGGAATTAAAAAAAAATTAACTACATGGTTCTTATAAATTTTCTGAAATTTAAATTAAAAGGTTTTTAATTCCTTTACACATCATGTAATCTTATTTAAAGTGTTGCAATGAAAAACTATCTCCTCAAGTAAATTTACCCCGATAAAAAATTTAAATAATCTGTAACCCACTTACAAATGGTGTAAATATTTTTTATCCAATTTTCAACACAAATTATACTTTAATGGTTTGAAAAACAGCAAATTAATTAGAAAAATATTTCAAACCCTCGATAACGATATAAAGAAAATAAAAAAAATTGAGACGTATAAGCAAAATTTATATGATCTTATGACCTCCACACCTTATAACAGTAAATCCTTGAGCATTGCTCCCTGGCATCTCTGAACTCTTATGGAAAACGTTCTGGACACAAATCCAATATATCTACTTCCATCTCCCATATTTAATCCTTGACATTTATATGATTCCATAGTACTTAATATATTGGAATAGTATTTCCGTGAAAGAATTCCGTACTACTATCCACAACAGGAATTAGATACTCCTTGAATGACGAATAAATATCAAAGGTAAAAATCATTAATATTGATCACATGAGAAGGTTCTGGGTGATATTTCTAAACATGTGACACATGAAAGACATCATGAATAGAACTATAACTCTGAGGATTATCAAATAATTATTCCACAATTCTGATCATTTCAAAAACATTAAATGGTCCAACTAACTTAGTATTTAATATTCCTTGTATCTAAATCCTATGGTGACCTAGTATAGAACACAACCAAAGGAACACATGATCACCCACTGTTAACTCTTAGGGTCATCAACATTGATCATCATACAAAATATACATACTTTATTTCATATCGATACATTTTGGAATCATTTGAACATACTCTATTGTCTCCTACATGATTTTTAGTACAGATAACTCTAACTCACCATCATATATCCACCATAGGGGTAAATATCATGGACTAATATAATGCTCTACATATTCTTATATACAAATAATTTTCTAATCACTGTTGTTATAGGATAAAAAAACATGCTCTCACTGAATTTAAAAATACCCACCAATGTTTTGGACACATGATTGTAGCATATCCTCCAATACTAGTGTTGTACGATCCCACTGCACATCAATTTATGGGTGGGAATACATACATCGAAATATATGTGTACCATGTTTTTTACACACCTTGTTGGAAGGGTGAAGTGAAACGTGTGTCACAGCATGAAACTATGTTATGTGGATCCTCATTCAAATAGAACATCTCATGAATATACAAGTTCCCCAACTAAACCGCTGAAAATGTCTTTCGGAAATATAAGAAATGGGATACATTCATCAATTTGTCCATAATCAGCCATATACCATCATTCTTATAAGGACTCCTCTAAAGACCCACAAGGAGGTCTATGGTAACATCATCTTACACCCATTTTGTAATGGTAAATATATTTAATAAACAATTCGGTAATTATTTCTGATCCTTCACGTATTGAAATGTGAAGGATTATGTCACGAACCATGTAATTTCCTTTCTAATGCATGGGAACCAATTCGGTTGGTGTAGGTCACATTTTCTTTTTTTAAACATGGATGAACCTCCCAATTCAAGGAATGAAATTCATGCATCTGATCCTCTAGCAGTAACCTAGTAACAAATTGTTGACTCCTAACATAGAAGATTTCATCCTCATTATTTATAAAATTTAAAATTCACCCCACACCATCAAAGAATTCCCTCAAGATATAATACATTGGATACTAATACTATATTACCCGGATCTGGTTGATTTGTGTGGACTAAATTGAAAATTATACAACGGTCATATGCTCCTGGACCTCCTTAACCACAACATGTTACTCAACCGGTATGGTCATCACCTACCACTCAAAAATATACCATTGAACTACTTGAGTCTATTATTTCCATCTCAAAGCATTGGGAACACTACTTCCCCTCTGAGGTATGTATGGTAGCAAAACATCAAATGACCACAAATACTCAACCCATATACACTACCTGAGATTAAAATATAAATTTTAAAATATATAGTTTATGATTTTGTGGTCTGTATAATTATTATATATTTCAAACTATATGTAATTCATCCATCATTGTAATGCATAAACCACCAAAGATAACTCGAGATCACTAATATGGTGATTCTGTTCATGTGGCCTCAACTTTCGATACCCAAATTCCACAACTCAATATCCCTGAATCATAACAAAACTATTTACAATTCCAAATGCTTCACAAAACATTGTATACTCCTCACCAGGATTATGTATGATCACAATTCGGTGTGGCAGTAAAATGATTATTTAGCTCTTGGGAATCATTCTAACATGCTCTATACATTAAAACATTATACCTTAATTGTTCAAGATTGAAAATGGTGTGTAAAAGGGGAAATGTACTATATAAACCACTGACAATAACCTAGTAAACCCCAAAATATATGGATATAAAAATTTATCATGGCCTACTCCAATGAAAACAGTACCCATACCATCTTTGGGAACACTGAAACACCATCCTTGGTAATGATCTGAACTAATAAATGCACTCAATCAATCCAGGATTCACACATATATGGATTTGAATATTACCTATTCACTCTCAGTGTAAACATTATGATGTCAAGATATTGGGAATGATCTTCATGAGTTTTGGAGTAAACTCGGATGCCTTCCACAAAAACAACCCCAAATAGATCATGGTTTGAATGACTGATTTAATTTATCAAGGATATAACAATTGTCGTAGAATTATTCATCCCTAATGGTATAACGTAGAACGTATATTGGCCATAACTTATTATAAAAGTGATCATTAGTAATGTATAGGGATAAACTCTCAACAAATGAAACCCTAATCTAATGTTAATATTGGATAAAACACATATTCCTCTAAACTCGTAGAATAAATCATGAATAGGAGGAAAGTACTACTAATTCATTACATTCTTCTTGTTCACCTTCCAATAATCAAACTATATATGAAATTTCTAATCAATATTTTTGACAAACAAAACTGGAGAACCCAAAGGTGACATACTTGGATGGATAAATCTATTATCCATCAACAATCCCAATTGATTCTTGAGATTTTTTTCCTCTATTGGTGAAATTCATTAAGGTCGAATTGAAACTGACAAGTCGCCTTGCATGAGATAAATAGTAATCCCCTCATATATCTCATGTTTAATAACATAGAAGACTCCAAGAAACAGATCATGCAACCAATCCACTATCGGTGGAAATACATCATGCTTCATACCCTCATAATCCTAAAATAGACCTCAAATTTAGGTTGTGATATCTCTTAATTGTTACTAAACTAGACATGCATGGTCTACCAAGATATTCCACACTCTACAAAAAAATAAATATCAACCTCATTAGAGGTGGAGGTCACTCTCCTGTGATAACAATCAATGTGGTCCATGTGTGATACCATCCATTCAATACCTAAATTTATGTCAAAAAATAAAATATAAAGTATGTATATATCCCAAGGAAAATGATTCTCCTCCACCACTAGAGAACAACCCTTGAAAAAATATATGATACTTGACTGAACACCCAATGGTGTATCAATCATCATGAACACACCAACAAACTACACGTTCATAGGGAAATAATTAAAAATATCTATATTCATAAAATAATTGATGGAACATCTATCAAATAAGGAACTATAATGTTTATTAGTTACAAAATTAGTACCTAAAACTAACTACGGTTCATGATTACAATATTTAACTGTAGGATGACCTTCTTCCAACTATCCTTAAAATCGTCATTATATCAAGCTATGATATCCTTATGTTGCACCACTCTGGTGATACATTGGCTCTTTCCCAAAAGAGACATGTCTACTACATCAAATTACATGAATAGTAGAACTCCAAATATAATATTGATATGGCGTAGAATATGCCATCCATTTTTTCAGAATCATCCCTGCTCCTCCATCACTTCCAATTGGTTGATAATTTATACAATATATATGCAAGTGAGAAATCTTACCAATATCTCAGCACTCCAATAGTTTTCAGTGACAGTGGCTATGAATATTTCATGAAACCACACAATGGTAGAAGTATATATTTTTACTGCTCTATGTAACCAATCCAAATGATAGCATGATTCGACAAATCAAAATGATTTTCCAGCTTAACAATATTAACCTTGGACATAATCGGAAATTTACGACCATCATGAAAATTTTTCATCCTAGAAGCTTCATCTGCCACCAATGCCGGAACAATGAAATCCATATCAATTAAGTGATCATCAATGTCAACCACTAATGTAATCCAATGTGTGAACCTCATAAATATTACTTCCCTTTCTTGCATGAGCATCTTAGGGTAAAATTATTTCACGAAAACCTCCTCAATGAACATAAACTCCATACTATCCAGCCATCCATCCTTAGTCTTGATAGCACATTATTGTTTTTCATTACCATGTAACATATATTCCACCATTTGGAATATTTTCTTAGTAGGAGTTTCGATTTAGTCATGAATCATTAGGATAGAGTAAATACAGATCTTACCGTCCTCAAGTGCAGCCACTTCGATAAATGATAGTGGGTGTTGTAACTAGAACAATCATGTCAATTTAGACATATTTTACAAATATTGTCTATTAATAGTTAAATAAAATGTATAATGTGAGAAGGAATCATACAAAACGGCATCCAAACTTCTCTCTTGCTCCTTAACCCAGAACTATCAGATACAATGGTTCCATATTTTGTAGATATTTTCCATCTGTGACATCCTATAATCTTACCAACAAGCATCATCATATTATAAAATATCTATAATTCAAAAAATACATCTTTTGAAACATAACACATCATTATCATAAATCAATGAGGGGTATTCAAACTAATTTATAAAATTTCATCCTCTATAAAACACCACATGGTCAAATCTAAGGCATTATCACTAACAAAAAAGATCCCCCAAATGGGTCATGGATAAAATAGGATAAAAAATATCATATTTCAACATTTAGCATTATTCACCCATTTATCCATATCATTTTTAAATAGTAAGAATCAAATATATTATTAAATTTTATATTAGGAACCATTTTCTCAAAGACTACACAAAGAAAGAAAAACATTTTAATTTAATTAACTAACCCAAGACATGATTTTCTTGGCATTCATAAATGATGCATATCATAATAAATATTTAGTTATTATAATAATTCATATAAATTAATCATTTCTTCCATACCGGGCCATGATGAAAAACATAGAAACATAACAACATAAAATGACAAGTGCATCATCCAAGGTGAAATGACATTCAACTGTAATAGAAAATATCAATTACAACAGTCTTTCCCTTGATGCTTGGCATTTACCCCGACACATTTGTAATCCACTCCCATGAATGTGTGATTGAATATGACCTGAATCATCTAAATTTCATGTGTACCTATGCAAAATATTATGAAATAATATATGAAATGAAATAAATAAGATATCATACGATACCACATTGTAACGTCCTAAAAAAGGTTCCGCATTTCATTGCCTCAGGCTAGTAGGTCACATGACATCAGGAGAACCTCCTCATACGCTAGAGGAAACCAACAACTAGCGAGGTTATTTTGTAGATATCATGCGGTGAGAATAAACTCTTTATCAAATAAACATATAAGAAGAATTAATAATCAATATCCTATAGGTTATAAACTACCCTAAGAATAACACCATAACTAATATAGACTAGTATCATATAATAATACAAATCAAGAAAGAATATCAAAAAAATAATGTAAAAATGTGATTCCTTACATGTGTAATGTGTAAAAATAAAAAAAAAATTATACACTAATTTCTCCCAAGAGGATCCCAACATCATGTTTGGTTCCCTCATCAAGGCTCCAACCCAAATCATCTATTTTACATTGGTCTATTTTTCTTATCGTTCCCTACAAATGTGATTACTATTTAGGTACTAATTTTGTAGCCCAAGTAATTTATGAGTGCAACTATATATGAAATAACCACCAATTTAGAAAAAAATAAATAACCTACAATAATAAATGAATTTATATAAAGGATAGAATACAATAATTTAAGTAAAAAAGTCTACATTAAAATTTTTAATTTAAAATTAATATAATTCCACACCATCAAGAGGACACTCAAATATTAATTACAACTTATATAAGTACTAGATTATAAATAATTGAAATGGGATTTCAAATTTCCTTCCAAAAGGTTTTTATGTTAATCGATTTATATTAATTATATAATAAGTAAAATTACATCCTAGCTCAGTAGTCTAGCAACCTATGGTTATTTGGAATAGCATTCCATGTCCCAAGAATTTGTCATAAAATGTATAAATAAATATATATCAGACCCTAAGCACCAGTATGGAACCCCATGTGTGTTTTGATCAGCAGTCCCTATATCATAAGTATGTCAAATATTTTATATAAAGTGGATCTGTATAAGAAAACATTAATCAATCAAGTACAATTAAAGATCAAAATTTTCATCTTATAGACACTCCTCAAGGGTGGCTACTAGTTTAAAAGACTCTTAATGTAATGCATTCCATAATTAAATAATCTAAAATTTTATAGTAACATTATTCCATCAATTAAAAATTTTCATTCATAATCTAATCCATTATTTATTCCATTTCAAATTGGGATTTCTAAACATGGAAATTGAAATTCCACAATAATATACATGATGTATAATCCAAAATAGGGTTTTTGGCATTTCGACCACCTAACTCCTGATCTTTGATGAATTGACACCCAATACCAACCCTAAATTTATATAGTATGGTCAAAAATCAATTTCTATGAATATAGGGAATCAATACTAGGAATAAACTCAAATATAAAATTATCAGATATGAAGAAGTTGCACAAAGTCCACTAACAATCATCCTATGGTTGATTGAAGGATGGCTGCATAAATGAATTGAATAAAAAAGAACTATATGTAAACATTAAATTTGATTCTATAGAAATTAAAACGCATGTATTTTATATACACATCATGTAATCCTATTTAATTTTTTACACTACGAAATTCATCACCATGGGTGAATTTATCTCAATTAATAATTTACATTCTATGTAACAAATTATGACTATGCCTAAAGTTTCTACAGATTGTTTTTTAGCCAAATATTTTACATTAATGATTAAAACTTACTCAAAATCATTCCAACACATTTCAAACCCTATCCAAAGTAGGAAAAAAATCAATGGAAAGTGTACCTGTAAAAAGGAAGGGATCATACATTTTGGATTACAATGTTGTATGGATTTGTCATTATTTCATTCAACACCAATAATTTCTCATGTTAAAATTTAGTATAATAATATATGTTATATATTTATTTAAATTGATATTTTATTCTATAAAAATCTATTTTCAAATATTTTCAATTATATAAGTTGTAATTAAAATTGATGAAAACCTTATTGACATGATTTTTTAATATTGGTATTGACAAAAAATATAAATAATATCTCAATAACCTCACATTTTGTTAGGTTGTAATTTTTGAAAATAGGAATATATGTATAAATTTATAATGTATCATTTCAAAATTTGTTTAATGAGAATAACAGTGATGGTGTATTAATTTATTAATAATATTGACAAGATGAAGTGTATGTTATGAAATAATATCACATTTTTTTATTGCTTAAATAATGGATGAGGATTAATGAAATGCCTAATATCATAGAATTTATTATCTACCATTTCTCATATGTTAATGAAAATTAAGAGTGTGATACTTCAATTTACTATGATTGGAGATCACTTGAAATTGAAAATACATTTGAATATCTGATTCTAGTTTTTTTATCTATATAATTAGATTAATCATATTTAAAAGGGATATATTTAATTCAGTTCTTTGGATTATTTAGATTAATTGATTTTTAATTCTAGTAATAATCTTGATGAAACAATAGATTGTTAATGGTTATATATTATTATGAAGATGATCATTCTTTGTTTATTATTATAGGTTTATGTCTATATAATAATTGGATTATGTTTGAAGAAATGTTATTATTTGTTGGAAGCGTAATAAAAATGAAATAATAGAAAGGGTAATTATACGAATCATGGTATGTAATATTATTCTATTGAATATTTATGCTATTTTTACGTCATTCAATGGTGTCATTAAGAAGCTTATTTGTTTAGAACTAGATTTAATGAATTTATAATCAACAACAATATTTTTAGATAATGACTAGAAGAATTATTCTCATAATAATATTATATTAATTCCTATCAATATTTTGTGATTTTTTTAAAGAATACCAATTTTCCAAATGATATTTTATATTAGATAAAAATTAATGGTTTACACTGACTTGAAATACATATTTTGGAACAACTATTTGAATTTATTTTTTTTATGTTTTTCATTATAATGAAAATATAATGATCCTCATTGATATATATAATTATAGAAAAATATTACATTGTATTCATCAATTAGGGTAAACATAGATAAAATTGTAACCACCCTTAGACAAATAAGTGTAATAATTTATATGGAAGAGTCACGTGTTATTGGAATATTGAAAGGGTGAAGAGTCACACAATGATATATATGATTTTCTATATCATTAATAAGAGATTGTGTGTTAATGGTTTTTTTATGCGATAATTTCCAAATACATAAGAGTAATGAAATATTATATTAATAAATATTTAATGGTTTCAATTTGAGGATTTGGGTAACACAAAATATACAATGAGTTTCATTTGAGAAAAAATGATGATAAATAAGGTTCAGCCTACTTTAATGTTGATGATTAGTAGATATTGACAGTGTTAAAAAAATTATATTTCTAGATTGAAGTATTTTGTAGATGAATAATTAAAATGAAGATTCATTTATTAATTATTGAGTTAGATTTAATGATTAATGATATAATCTTGATTAATAAAATAATTAAGGGAAATTATTGATGATAATATTTATATTTTATATAAGGTGAAACATGATGATAATTCATTGATTCAACTCAAATTTAATAAAATAATAACAAAGATAAAAACATTGGAATAATGTTTTAATGATATGTTCATTTCCACAATGTGATTATGTGAACCAATCGGAAATAAATTATTAAAGAATAACATCTACTAGAGATTATGTATGTTATGAACCATGATGAATGCATTCACATTGTAATTGAATCAAGAATGTTTTGAGGTAAGTATATCATATTTTTATGTATACTAAGGTAGGAGACGCAACATATTACTGATGAAACGGTCAAAATATATATACATTAAAATGGGAATATTCATATTGAAACTACTCAATACTAAATGGAAGATAATATTAAGATCATAGTTTGGATATTTCAGATAGAATGGGAAAAAATAATTCTAAATATTATGTATATATAAATGAATAAATATATAACACAATAGATTTTACATTTTTGAGACTAAATTATATTTCAATTTAAAAATTATAATACAGATAAATTGCCGTACCAAATATTATAGATATAATATTCATATGGTTTAGTTGTTATAAATAAATATGCAAGGAAGGATCATTAGAGAAAATAAAATCAAGAAAATAGTGACTCAACACAGTTACTATTTTTCATACACTATGAGTTGAAGAATATAAGGAATGGACCTTGTTAACAGGACAGGATAGGGAAATATTAAACACTAGTGCTGAATTAGTGTTGGGGTCCTTTTTACCAATTTAAATCCTTTTGATCCCTTTCATTAATTCATTGTTCACTAATATATGTATAGTTTTAATATTATTTCTTCCTCCATATTTTTGACTCATGATTCCCTTCCATGAAAAAAATCACGAATAAAAAAAATTTAATAGTTTTTAGTAAAAATTACGTGTGGATAGACATTCATACAAAAGAGAAAAACCCAATATCACAAGATCCACCATTGGAAAAAAATAGATTATAGAGAGTGTGGTGAATCATTTAAACTCATGTACCAGTTTCATTTTTAGTATTCATAATTATTCTAGATAGTTAAATACTAATAATAGGATTATAAAAAGATATCATTCACCTATATATCACATTCCTTGTTTGTGGATTTTTAATTGTGTTTATTCAACATCCCATAAATTCGATAAATCATGATTGAAACACCATAACCTTGTTTTAAAAAATGTGCTCACATACACTCTTTCTTCACATTAGTGAACACATATCGATTCTCCATCATCTTCTCCAAGATATGTTGCAATTTCTTCATCCTCATAAAAACTGTTCTATTCAATGACTCTATATTATTTAATCCCCCTCCTGCTAGACTAACTCGATATCAGCTAGTGTACATAGAAAATTATTTTCCATTTTCTCATGAACTAGACTATAGAATCATCATATAATAATTTTAAATATATATAAAGAACTCCACCTCATCCTTTTTCTTATCATATTTTTTCCTAAATTTTATATTTCATCACTTTATCTTCATTCTAATCTTTATACTTTAGTGAATATGAATAACAATTGGATGTTAACCTTCTCGAATTAAATACTTAAGGCCATGAATAGTTTCATTAACCATATAAAAAAATTATATGTCATTAATCCAATTTTTTCCCACAAAAAACCCAGATTATAATTCTTCATAATATTAATGTGATCATTGATATTTTCATCAATATATAATAGGTCTATAATGTTATTGATGAATATATTAAAATATTATTTACCATGTTAGCATGAATCATGTAACAATACTCTTGATTTTTGAATTTCATAGCATGATATAAGAATCATAAATTCAAAATATTATTTATAAAAAATTGACCCTTATATATATTGATCATTCTCACATCATTGTGAATCCTTATAATGGGAAAACTTATAGTCGATTATAGTGATTATTTTTTAGACGTTCCATTTGGTATTCTAGAAAAATGATTATAATTATTATTTTTATGTAGATGTTCATTCATGATTAAAATATATTAATTACCTCATATATAGGTGGGATTTCATACATAAAATCATCCTTTTGTTATTTATACATATTAGGATTTATGAGTAAATTGTAACCATGTTCATTATGTGAATTGAGATTCTTTCATGAACATTCAATGAATCGACACACATTTTTTGATTTTCCAATTTTTTATTCACATCCTATTTTATCTCTTCATTTTCACTTATTATGGGATCACCATAAAAAATAAAACACCATTCTGGTATTTATCAATTACTATTAAAGAACTATCATCTTTATTTTAATTAATGAAATTATAATATTTTTCTACTTCTATGATGATCTCGTGAACATTTATTGAATTGATCAATAATTTTTTATGCATGGTATTTTGATACTCTAGTAATATTTCATGTGATCATAATTTCAGTACAAATTGAGGAACATGTATTACAAATAATTGTTTAGGTGTTCATTATAAAGGAATATTAATTAAAAAATGTTATTTTGATCATAATATCTAGTGTGATTTTAAAAGAGAATATTGTGATAATATCACAAATCCCATTTCAAATAATTAATAATAAAATAACATGAAATCATAAATGGTTTGTGGAATATTGTTCTTCATATTTCATGGATCCCACCATAGATTAAATATTAACCTTGCTTCCTCACACATATGTCTTTTGAATCCTTTCACATGACCTACAAGATGCAGGGGTTCCACTTTTTCCATATATTTTCCTGGATCATTGTGTGAAGAGATAAAGCATTTAGATTAAAAACAATGGAAAAACATTAAGTTATATATTGAAATATTTAGTTATCAGAAAAAATTTAATTTTTTTTAATGTTTCTATAATTTATGAAGTAGGATAATCGCATCGATTTTGGGTATTATGTTTTTAAATTTATGTGAGAGATCATAAAGCATGAATATTATGGAATCCCCCAACATTTAATTTATGAATGTAATAAGAAGAATTAAATTATTTTATAGATTAGTTTGATGTATACATGTGTTCAAAATGTATACTGGCCCAAAATTTAGTTAATTACCTTTTATTTTTTTAATGTAGTATGTTTTATGACATTAGAAACATATTGGGTGTGTGATGTATTAGTGTGATAATGTTTATATATTATTTTTGATATGTTTCACAATGAAAAGTATAATGGATGAAATATATTTGTTTAGAATCACTAGAATTCAAACAATAAAATTTATGTAAAATAGAATAGGTGGATGAGGAGGTAACGGTGGAGGTGGAGGAAATGTCCGAGTGAAATACTGAGTCAGTGGAGGAGGAAGATGCGTAGACTGAGATGGTGACCGATGTAGTGGATGAGGTGACATCCCTTCATGAAAATAATAATATTATTTGGAAATGGTGTATAATGAGGATCGTACTAATATTTTGTTTCAAAAAAATTGTTGGAAGGTTCAGACAACACTTTTCTCTTAATATATGATCTGTTATTAAAATATTTCATGTGTATTATTGAAAAAAATAATTTTCACCACCTATTCACATGGTTTTACAGAGGAATATATATATATGAATTTTTTTTCAGAAATTAAAAAATGAAACATTTTTATTAAATTCATTATAATAGGATATAGTTTCTATTAGAAAATTCCATTTAATATCAGATATTACTAAATTTTAAAATCAACCCCTCACCAAGAACAACCTAAACAACAACAAACAAATGCAGTTACTTTCCCATTACTTTTGTACCCTATAAAGAAACAGTCTTAGTAGTGATTTGAATAGTCACATTAGATTAAAACAACACCAATCCAATAATCAAAACATTATAAAATCAATCTTCCAAAAATTGAATAAATACGTTTATAATCAACCATAAAAGCTATCATGTGTATGAGAGAACTATTAGGGGACAACCAACATTGAGAGATCATGGTCATCGAGATGAGATGGTGTCAAATTTAACATCAAACCAAATGAAAATAAATCTCCCTATGAGAAATTCCAAAAAAAATTAATAACCCACTTTAAATGTATTAATGAAGCACTGAAATTCCAAACGAACTCCCCTTTGAAAAAGAAGAAAATATCTTGATCCAAAACCTCTAAAAATAACGAAATAAAATATTTCATCGGCTGAGTCGTGAATTTTTTAAAAAAATATAGTGGTATCAATTTGTTTTGTGGTGGAATTATTTGGGATATTTGATCATTAACTATATGAATCATATAATATAACATATTCTTGTGAAATTCATACAAGTAACATTCATTAGGCTTTTAAAAATTCATTATATAAATTTATTCATGTTCATAAGCTCATTAATAAAAAAACCCATCATCATTCTCAATAAAAAAATTAGAATTGGAATATTCCAATTTTTATGAAGAAATTATAACGATGTTATGTTAGAGATTAGATCACCCATAAAATGCATTCAGGTTGTTTTAAAATTAATTGAAATATTATTAAAAAAGACAACTAACATACTAAATACTATGAAAAATTATTCATATTGTATTAATAAATTATAAAAATGATATATAAGTAATTTTTTATGTCTAGAAATTATCCACACATCAATATAATATACGATGTTTGGGATTGGACTCAATGTGTCTATTATCAGTTTAAAATTGACATTTTAATAAAACAATTCACACATGAATTCAGATAAAAGGTGCTCAGATTGTATTGATAATTTATAAAACATATTAATAATTCATTTTTGATGTTTATTAATTGTTATCATGTCAAACCTGCACATTATGGGACATATAAGACTCAATGTTTTTATTTTCTTCTTAAAATAACATTTTAGTAAAAAAATTAGCCTACTAAAAATAGGGATACACATTTTAATTGTTTTTATACAGTAGTAAAAGGATCCATAAGATATTTGAGATGTCTAGGAATCACCCACACCTCAATCGGATCTACATTGTGATAGTAATGAATCCATGTGCATGTTTTTATTCCAAATTGATATTATCATTATTAAAAAAGAAAACTGACATGCTCAAAACAATTAAAATGCATTTAATTTTTTTGGGTACATTTGTAAAATGATCTATTTTTTATTTGTGACTTTTATGAATCTTCCAAACCTCAATAGCCTACATTATGTGCCCATAATGACTCAAGATGTCCATTATCAGTTTAAAATTGACATTTTAGTACAATGAAAGTGTCACTCCTAGAAAACCCAAAAAAAGTGCTCATATTGTCTTAATAATTTAGGAAAATTATTTTTAATTCATTTTTGACAAGTAGGAATCAGTCTCACATGAAACCCACACATTATGCGACCTGTATTCCCCAATTTTTAGGTTTCTATTTTCAAATGAAATATTTGTACAAACACAAGTGGCATTCTCAAAACTATGGAAATGAATTCAAACTATCTTGATAATATATTAAAATAAACCATAAGTTATTTTGGATGTTTATTGATTAGTGACACCTCAATATGATGCATAGTGTGAATGGTATGACACCAAGTACATCTTTTCCTTCAAAATTTACATAAATTTTAGAATAAAAGAAAACTCGCTTAATAAAATTTGATCAAACAAATTTGGATTATTTTAAATTATTTTATGATTATCCATAATTATTTTCTTGAAATATATAATTTATCACCACCTCAAATTGAAAAATGATATTCCTGGTAAAACAGAAGGTGTTGATTTTTAGTTTGAAAAAGATATTTTCATATAAAAAAGTGTCACTCAATAAAGTCTAAGAAAGCATACTCAGATTGTATTGATAATTTATAAAAAAGATACATAATTAATATTCGATGTGATTTAATCATTCTCATGTCATAACCAAACATGATGATACATGTATGCTCAAATAGTGGGTTTCTAGATAAAAATGACAATTTATTAAATAACTTAAGTGTTATACTCGAATCTAAGGAAACAAATTTTTATTGTTTTTAAACATTAGTAAATTGATCCATATGAAATTTGGTAAAGGTAAAATTCATACATACCTAATTATGAAAAATTTCATGACTTGTATGACTCTCTGTGTATCTTTTTATAATAAATTGATATTAGTTTTTGGAAAAAAAAAAATTGGAATTCTCAAAATCCAAGAAAACAAATTAGGGATGTTTTGTTCTTTTGTAAAAAATAAACTATAAATCATTTTTAAAATGTTAGAATCATCCACACCACAATATGATAAATGATGTGTCTGGTGTGACTCAAATTCTTTGTTATTAAATTATAATTATCATTTTAATACAAAAAAAGTGGCACTCACCAGAAACTAAGAAGGCATGATAATATTTTCTAGATAATTTAGGAAAATGATTCATAAATAATTTTTGATGTCTAGGAATCAGCCTTATATAAAACCCATACATGATGTAACCTTTATGAATCTAAGTGTGTGTTTCTAGTTTAAAATGAAATCTTATTAAAAGAACAAGTTCCATACACAAAACTGAGGAAATACATTTAGATTTTTTGGAATCATTAGTAAAAAAACCCATAAGACATTTGGGACATATTGGAATGTTCTTCATCTCAATATGACTTATGGTGTGATGGTATGACTCCAAGTGTGTCCTTTTATTTGAAATTAACATTATTTTTTATAAAAAAGACAACAAACATAATCAAAACCATGAAAAAAAATTCAGATTCTTTTGGAACATTAATAAAATGATCTAGAGGTCATTTGTGACATATAGGAATCATCCTCACCTCAATCTGATGAACTATTTTTCCATTACGACTCAAAATTGTTGTTATCAATTTAAAATTGACAAATTAGTATAAAAAATGTGTCCCACTCTAAAAACCAATAAAACACTATAATGTTGTATTAATAATTTAGTAAAATGATTCATAACTCATTTTTTGATGTATAGGAATTTGAATCACATAAAACATGCTCATGAAGATACTTATATAACTCAATGTGTGTGTTTTCATTTTAAAATGACATTTTAGTAAAAACACAAAAGTGGCGTACTCATAACTGGGTAAATGAATACATATTGTTTTGATACTTTAGGAAAATTATTCATTAGTCATCTAAGATGTGTCGGAATCGTCCACACCTCAATTTGATGCATGGTGTGAATAGTATTACTCCATGTGCATATTTTCAATATATAAGTGGAATTGCATCATCATCGTCATCATCAACAACATCACTTTATTTATAGAAAAGGAGGTTCAAGTAAAGTCTTAACAAACATGTATCCAAATATCCGATAATTTGAAGAGACATGAACTATTGGGGACTAAAATAGTGAATCCCAAGACAATCACCATTCACTAGATGATACCCCTTAAAAACATATGATAAATATTTAGAGAATAAATGGTACTCTACGCACAGGTTGACAAAGAAGCATGATATTCAAAGAACATTTTTACATCACGCCATGTGTGGAGAATGAAATTGTTGGTATCCATGAGACTATGGTATTTACTCATTATGTATGCTATGGACCATGGCATAGAGATATTACCTGATATGTAGATGTAGATAATTATGGATTTGGTTTCCACTGCACTATGGAAAATTTTCCTTTGCCTATATTGTTGCAGGCCAGAGAGAATCACCATGGTTTCTGCCTGCATAAAATGACCCATACCATAGTGTGTAGAAAAATAATTCATAACCAATCCCTTAATGTCACAAATAACACCACTCCCTCCCACTCATGATTCACATAGTGCACAAACCATCAGTATTTAGGTTAGGACCCAAATGATGGGGGAACCATCAAACTCACTAGCCCCGCCTATTAATGCCAGCAGAGAATAGTGACTGATTTTGACCTGAAATCAGCCTCATGTTGGGGGAATCCTAGAATACTTTTCCTAGTTGAAACATATACAACAACAAACATCTGACTCTTTGAACCACATCCCTCTGATAATAGGTAGCCACCTCGAAAATGGATTTTTTAGGAGTGTCTAAATGCACTAGCAATATATAACCATTAAAAAAAAGTCTTACAATTCAACTCAAACAATCTTAAATATCTTAAATCACCTTAAATTTCTTTTTAAAATTATCAAAAATTCTCAAACAATCTCATAACCATTAAAAAAGTCTTACAACCTTTGAATACTTGAGTTAGAGTATTTCATAAACTCCAATTCGTTTTCATTTCAAGTTTTATTTAATCCTTAAATGTTTTTAATCTAAAGATACTTATCACTGAATTTAGTAGACAAAATTCAATGTACTTTAAGGATGAGTTTTCTAAAAATTAAGTTATCTCTTCTTCAAGACATCAAACATGCTTAAATTATTTTAACTATACCTTTTATAATATCTCTAGCATTAATATAGGTTAGTATCCACCTTATCCACTCTCCTCTAACATCACTTATAACTACAATATATAATACCTCAACCTCTATCACATGTCATTAACCTGAGGTCTAACCCTCTAATCATCAATTATAAATGGGATCATCTTGAATTAAGAGATATGTTCTTTAAGTTAATCATCACTTTAATCAATCTTTTTTACCCAAATTAATTTGGGTATGAACCGTCATTCTTGATTAGTTGGATACTCACTTCATCACCCAACATCAACATGCATTGACATTTACAATTAAAATAAATATAAATCTAATACAAAGGGTACATTAGGTATATTCTCTAGTTGTATTTTATCTTTATTAATTTTTGATATGTAGGATTCTATTTTTCTGAGTGGGAATCAAATATTTTGATTTCTACTTGTGCTACTATAGTAGTTATCATTACATTAAGTAGTAGTTATACTAAAGATTCCCAATATTAGAGATTTTTTGAAAAACTGCTAATTAAATATTGATCATTTTATTAATTATGTTTCAACCCATGGATAATAACATCATCTATATAACAATATAAAAATTTCATGAATATTGACGAACTACATATAAGTCTCATGATATTGACACTTGAAGGAAACCATCAACAAATAATTGAATGTGTTGGTGTGTTATCACTGATATAAATATCAAAAATGTTTTTTTAAAAACTATCACCAGTCACCTTGTGGAAATTTAAACCACCATGTGTTCCAAAATAAACTACAAACCGACCTTTTACTATAGTTTATACATAAAATTAACAATATTTGAACAAAAATTAATATTTATATAACATAATTATACTTTTACCATAATATATTTTCAAATAAGGTAATATTTATTAACAAATAGAAATATATATATATGATATTTATATACAAATTAAATTAATTGATATTTATAGTGTAAAAAATTTTAAACAAAATAATTATGTGCATGCACATGTAGAACATTATATTAATTAAAAAATATATGAACCAAAACATACTATATATTTAAAAATAATAACATATTTTTAAAATATTTATGCACTAAATGTATCATATATAATAAAAAAGTAATGTTTATCTGAATAATGGAATGTGTATGTATTTATTATGTATTTATTTTCATAATAAAATATATACACAAAATATAATATATATCTATACAAAAAGTTATATATACAAACAAATGAATATTTCTTTATACTTATGCATATAACTTATTTTATATGTGTCGAACATATTATGTTTAAGAATTATTTCAACATAAAAAATTTTATATATAATTACAGATATTATTTATCCACATAACATAATATATATGTACATAAAATTATATATGTGTTTCAGTTCGTGTCATATTTTTAAAGAACATGATATTCATATATTCATAGGACATAATATTATTTTACATAACATAGATTATATACAATGAACATAAGATAATATTTTATATTTATGCACAGAACTTGTTCTATGTGAACATATTATAATATATATATATATATATATCAAATTCTTTATATAATATTATATATATTCATATAATAATTTTTTTTTCACATAATATAATAGTTATCCACTAATCGTAATATGATATAATATAATTTTATCACAACATTATATATATCATTTGAACATGCTATACTTCAAAAAAAACTATAGTACATAGCAATTTTTTATTTTTTATATTGGTAAATCATTATTTATGTTTGATATTTTTTAAAATATGATCTTAATTTTTAGATAAAATTTATAAAAACAATAATGTTACAGAGAATAGGAAAAGTGAATAGATTATTTTCAATGAGTCATTCCCTTTGGAATCATTCTTGAAAAAATACTATTTGATTCATCCATGTGATTATCTTTAGTTGGATTGTTTTCTATCAATTATTATATTTCTAAAAATTTCATAAAAATTTCATTGGAATTCATATGAATTGATGCTATAAATTTTTTTAAAAATAATAATAAGAATAGAATTTGGAAACCCTAATATATCTGAGGTGGATGCTTTAATGATTGTTGAATGTGTTCTAATTATTGAAATCATTGTTGATTATCCATACATTCTGACTGAAATATCTTCTATCGATTATAAATTTATGTTTAGATATTTCAAAAAAAATCCATTGTGATTTTATAAAATTTTAACAAAGGGTTATTTAATAAAATTAATTAATTTTTTTCAAATTTTCATTGACCTGGTGGAATCTATTATAATTTTCTGGATCTAAAGATATATTTACATATTTTAATTTAATTTATAAATCATACAATCATAAAAATCATTTCATAATGATATTTTAAAAAATAACATAAACCATTAAACCAATAAGATATAGATGGAAACATGTATATATTAATCAAGTACCCAACACCATCTGATCCAATTAAATAAAATTAGGATATTTACTAATCATGTTTTCAAAGTGTAATAATAAGAAACTAAAACCCATGAAAAATATTCAAATTGAATTTGAATAATCTTATTAATATACTAAAAACATGAAAATAAATAAATTAATTTTTATTTATTTATTTATTTTATATTATCGAGAAATAAATTTATAAATTTATGTTCAAATTCATAATTAAATTTATAAATAAATTTAAAATTTTTACATTTATAATCTTATATATAAATTGAATTAAATAATTAAATGATTACTTAAAATATAATATTTTTAACTTGTTGTATTATATTTTAAAAATAAATTATTTATAGATGATTACATGTTTTATACAAATTAAATTGGTTTAGATTCAAGCGTCCATGTTTTATAATTGAAAAATACATTTTATCACATTTTTTTATCATTGATAACATGTATCTATTGACTGAGTATCTAGAACTATCCCACCCAAATTATATATGGTTTCTATAGTAGTTAATTAGGTTTAAATAAGATTACAGTTGTAAAATAAAAAACTAATTGTATATTAAAATGAAGATCTAACAGTCCATTTAGATTACAAAAACCATAACATAACTAAATTAATTATTATCAATTAAATGATTTTATATTTTCATATTTTAATAATGTCATAATGTATATTTATTTCATTTGAATGTAGTTCATATTAAATTTAGAAATAAAATTTTAATATTTAAATTTATTAATGACCATTTAAAAGAATTTATATAGTTGAATAAATTTTATGAAATATAATATAATAAGATTAGGATAATGTTTTTTAAAAATAATTATGTCTAAAATGTTTGATTACTAAATGAATATTTGTATGAACCGACCTAACAGGTTCCAAATAATGACCACCCGAAGCCTGCCACTAATATGCCATGGGCTACTGACCTGCGCCGAGTATGTATATCTCACAAATGGGAGGCACTAGCCTAATGTACCTATATAAACACACATATCCAATCCCATAAATTGATGATATTTAAAATAACTGAATCTGATGCCTAAATATATCTATAATCCCATAACTAGAGTATGATAGAATTGTATTGAAAGTGAAAATAGAGCCAAATACATAGCCAACCAAAAAATGTCAAGAGTCCAACTTTCTCCAAGTGTGAGGACAATGTTCAAATTCATGATTATAGAAAACACCTCATTATTTTTAGCTAAATATATGATCTACATTTTTCAAATCCTATCAAGACACTGTCGAAAGGGTTGTCTTCTACAGAAGACCTGACACATACTGGTAAATCCTATGTAGGAGTGAGTATAACAATACCCAATAGGACAACCTGAATATACAAAAAATGAATCATCAAGTATCGTCATCTCTATACAATTAAATAAAAAATATAATATAATACATTCTGGTATAATCTGGAAGGATACTACACCACTAGATAGTGACAACTAACAGCCAGTAATAAGATTCTTCTGGAAAAAATGCTCTTTCTAGGATTATCCACTCCATGATACATTCCATCACTCAAGACTCTCATTAATGTTGTCACGATTATAGGTCCCACCTATGAAATATCACTGGAAACAGAAGACCATGGAACATAGATATGGGGTTATGTATAGAACCACTGGATTACATCACTACCCAATTTGGATCAAGCCACAATGTAGGGGATCATATTCCAATGATACTACAAACCCTACCGATGTGTCCTAGTATATGGAGGATCAACACCCTACTCAAGGAGGTCGTGCTAATTCTATAAACCCCCCTATGGTATAGAGATGATAGAGGATCACACTCTAGTATCATGGGGAACTCCACAACTCTATCTAGGAATCATCCACAAGAGGCGATCAAAATCCTTAGCTAATGATGTAATTCCACATTGTACTCTCGAGGGTAATGACCAAGGGGATTACCACTCAACCAAAACTAGTTTGAACTGATGTGATGAAGAGTTCCATGATATGTCTAAGAGAGTACATGGTGTGTTGATATATTATATGGCGTTCTTTTCTCACCCTAGATCTTCTTGTATGTTTCTGCCTCACACAACATGTATTATCACTACAACCATAGCATGTAGATAGAGTACATAGGATGTCAAGATTTCTCGACACCCTACCCACATTGCTTGGCCATGTTCGTGTACTACTAGTTATGTCATGTACACCTGCACCGGTATGTGTCCAATTACATTTTTGAGCATTCCCATATACTTGTGTCCATGTCTACAAATGTTTCAAAGTACATACCAAGATTTCATGAATTGTTCTGACTACGTGTGATATTTATCTCCAATAGAGACCCCATTTCCATATCCATGGGGTCCCACATGGTGTTTAATTCCTAAATACACACCATGTATAGATATATTTACCAAATACATTAGAATATATCTCCATGTCATCATGTGTGTCACTAGAGCCACATCCCTCACAGGACTTTGCAAATCTGTGGTCAACCAACCATTTCCATCGTTGACCATCGGTATTTGGATTTGAATATTCATAGAAACAATACATATATCCATATATCATCATACATAAAAAATATTAATAAACGAAACCTGAAAACCCACCTGATCCACCTCTAAACGTCTTATATCATTATCACACCTCTATTACACCATCAGTCATGAACTGCACCAGCAATATAGATCTATTTTTCATAATAAAAGCCCTGCAATGTTCAGATACTGAGTATTTCATAAAAACATGGTCTGAAGGAAATTTATGTTATTATCACCTAAATAAATGGGGGATAAAATTGTAATCCACAAAATGTGAGGAAAAACACTCAGCCTTTGTTTGTTTGGACTCGATCTATTGTCTTAGAGTTGATAAACGAAGAGGGATATATCAAAATATAACAATAATCCATCAATTCAAATCTATCAATGATTCAAGAATCAATTTTATAAATTGAATTTATCTACGTTCATATGAGATTATATAACGGGATTTAAAACAATCAACATCCAACTTAGTGTTTGGAACGATCATCGATGAAAAATGGTTCATCATTTCCACCATTGACAAGATCTATGAACTCTAATGGTGAAAAAATCTCTCGTCTTGTCTCAATATGTTGTTACCTTCCTAGAGTGCTCTCCTCCAATGGCCTCTTGGTCTCTATGTTTTAGCAGCCAACAATATGAAAAAATAATTAACTGTGTATTAATTGGGGAATTTATTTGACAAGTCAAAAAAAATAAAATAAATTTATTTATTTATTATATTCATTTGCAGCAAGGACCATTTTTTCATGAATATATCGTTTTGACAAAGTTGATGTCACACCTAGGGTAAAACTCGTGTTCTAAACTCAGCGGTGCCCACTGATTTCTGATCTGATTACCTATTTTGTATTTATTCCACTTTTTTAGGAATACAATTCATGTGTGTATTTAATAAAATTCATATATTTAAAACATTTATTATAGTCACATTGGGCTATAGAATTATATTTCATCTCATTTCCTAGTGTGAAAAGTATTCCTTATAATATTCAAAAATAATATATCGAAAATCCAAGTCATTACATTCTCCCCACCTTAGGTTTTTTCATCCAAGAAATAAAGAATCTACTTAAATGGATGAGGTTTCTCACTCGAATCTAGGTCTCTTGCTCCTGGGTTCTCACTTGAAGATTCTATTAAATCCACCAGAAATGAATTTGGATAATCGATATCATATGAATGATCATAACCTAATGATCCTTGATCTTCATCAAGTACTCAGTAAAGGTAGATCTATCCTCGATGTGCATATTATCCGATTCGATAATATGTGATCGGTCATGCATGTATAATCTCATAAAAAACATGTGATATATATCGTATACCCAATCCAACTATGTCAGAAGAGATAAGGGATACCATACCTCACCAAAAAATTTAACAATCCTGAAAGGTATAATGAATATTAGATATTATCTTCCATCCCACCCAAATCATCTCAATCCACATCGAGTTATGATCCTTAGGAATGCATGGTCTCCCTCCATGAACTCCATATTTCTATATCATCGGTCCTCAGAAAATTTTTGATATCTCTCAATGGTCGTCACATTCTCTTAGATGAACTACACATTATCTGTAGTATTTTTCACAAACTTCATGCCCGTGATTGATGAATCACCTAAATTAATCCAAAAAAGTGGTGACCATTAGGGTCACCAATATAAGGCCTTAAATGAAACAATAGAACTGGTGGAATATAAGTTTTTTTGTATGGAAACACAACCATGGGATTAATATCATCCAAACTATATCCAAATTCATACATGAATGGTCACAAACATTTCCTCTAAGTCATGAATGGTCTGACCAGTCTAGTCGTCATTTTAGGGGTGAGACATTGAGATCAATAGTAACTGAGTGTCGATAGACTCCAGAAATCATATCCATTACTGTGAAATGAACCGAGTTTCACCATCTAAAATGGTCATAAAGGGAACTCAATGTAGTCATACTATCATGTATATGTCAAAGTGTCCCAAGATCTCAAATGAACTCTTCTCTCAAATGGATAGAAATTTGGCTGACTTGGTGAGTTGGTCTATGATCACCCATATGGAATCATGTCCCATAGACAAATGCAATAACCCCATTACAATGTCCATGGATATGTCATCTCACATCCACTATGGATCCTATATAGGTTTAGCTAAATATGTTGGATCCTAGTTCTCATCATTCACTTAATGATAAGTGAGGTATTGAGAGTCAAATTTTACAACTCCCTTCATTTTGCATGGCCACAAAAACTGACATCAGAGGTCCTAGTACATCTTTTCCACATTAGTTTGTACTACTAAAAGAGATATATTATTCTCCCTCATCAACAACTCCTTCAAAATTAAAGGTAACATTGTATATCTTTTGATAGGGATAGTGCGGTCCCCACCATTACAATATCCATAATTATCATGTATAGTGGATATAAGAATGTATGGTCTCACAGGTGATATCTCCAAATTGAGAATCCCTGAATCCCTATAATAGATGTTAGGTAAAAACCATTGGTTGAATATAGGAATCACCATCCTGTTCTATAATGTAAAAACATATTGTGTCCAACTAATTTGATGCCTTAGCTAACAACTGAGAAAAATATCTCTTATTGAGAGCATCTACCACCATTGTACCCTTCTCTAAAGTATTTACAATATTGAAGGCTTGGTCATAGAGGAACATTATCCATTTCTTCATCCTCATGTTTAGATCCCTCTGAGAAAATATATACTTCAGATTATTATGTTCATTGTAAATGATAAACCACTCACCCATCAGGTAGTGTCTCCATATCATCAGTGTGAAGACTACTACAACTAGATAAATATTATGGGACATGTAGATTTTCTTATGTGGCCTAAAATAATGTGAACCATAGGAAATCAACATCTGTCACTGCATCAGAAATATAATTTTTAATAGCCTCTTGATATATAGTGATACTTTTAATTATTTTCTCAAATAAGGGGATATTTATCTCAAATACTTTTACTGATTATTTTCATATATGTCAATATCCTTAATTATTCTTGATTGAGGTTGACTTATATAATATTCCTATTGTATTAAATGAGTTATGTTTGACTATGGGTGTACTAGTTTTATACCATTCATGGGTTTCTGTTAAAATACTGACACTTTGTATACTAGTTTTAACACGAATGTTTAGATTATGTTTCAACCTTTTCATATGAGTAATTCATTTGACTTATTAAGTGACGTTGGAATATACAATAACTCTTCGATGCATCAGTAGGTCTCATGAGACAAAATAGTGTCTTGGCAGAAGGACTTGATAAAATATTATGTATACTCTTGGCACTAGGATTTTACTATGTGGTTGTGTTTTCAGGGATTATGCATTCCATCATTATGAAATTAGATATTGAAATTACAAGAGATTATCCGACTAGTAGAATACCGATGTGAATAGGTAAATGGAATAATTTATTTCATATTTTCAATATTAGGCTGAAATTTATGTTTAAAATCGATGTGTTTTGGAATTATACATTGACTTAAATGTTTAGGCTTATTTATGAAAGTTTTTGTTATATTGTTATTCATACTGGGCATTTGAGATCACCCCTTTCTATGTTTTATTTTTCCGAGGATGAAATGAAGTTAATCATGATTAACCTTCCAGAATAGGCCAAGGGATATGATTGTGTTCAAAGGAAACACAATTTTTTTTATTATTTCACGATGTTATGTAAAACAGAGGTCTATATCTAGTAAATCATAAGATACTAAACTAATCTATCTTTTGGAACGTGATCTCTTGTGATCATGCAAATGATATGTAATAATAAAATGACTTGGGTATCTATGGTTAGGTACTTACAAATATAGTTCTTTAATCACATTTAATATGTGGTTTTTAAAACAATAAAATTCAACTATAGAAAAATCTAATTTTATTCTCAATTCTAATCAAATGGATAGAATTTTAAAAAAAAATATTATTTGTAAATCAGAGATATTGAGAAATTATCTTCTCTATATTCCATCTCATTCATAATCATCAATGAAATATTGAATCATGGGTCTTCGAATATATATTAGGTTTTAAAAATCTTATAATTGCTCATACATCATCCCAAATGATGTCCTTTTTCAGCTATTGAAATATGGAAATATTTTCATTCTATATAAGTCACAAAAAATCTATAAATATAAATTCTTACATGATAAAAAAGTTATACACACATGTGTAAATTATTACTTGCATTCTAATGAAATTCAGTACAATTAGAAATTTATATGAAAAAACATCACCAAGTCATATTGTTTTTTAACTGGTCTTATAGGCTTGTACCTTTCAAAAATTTAATAAACTCAAAATTCATACACCCATATCAATATATTATGTTTTCTTAAAAAGCTCATAGTTGAGTAATGTCATATAAGAAAACTAATTCATTGTGTGGTTGAGTTACTTTATTTTCTTAATTCTTCCAACTAAAATATCATACGGGCAAAAAAAATTATTTTACAAGTAGTCATGTCTTAGTATGAATCCAAATATCATCCACTATATGACATTGTTCATAGACACTTTTTTTCTTGAGATCAATATTTTCATACTTTCCTCAAATAAATTCAAACCCTCTTTGAACCATGTCAGAGCCATCTGAAGCACCCAAAATCATCTTCAAGATAACATTCAAGTGTTTTACATCACATGATATAATGTTTTTCATGTATAACACACATTGGATTGTTTTCTTCATCATTTTTAATCCATGTAATCTCACATATGATTATTTATTTCTATATGTATACTCAATATTGATTATTTTTATTATCCACCACTACTATTAAGTGTTATAGATTCATTTCAACTTCATATAAACTTTATCCCATTGATTTTCATCAATAATAATTGTATAATTCATGTTTTTTTCAAATGTCTGGATTCTATGAAAAATTATATATCTTTATCATTATTAAGTAATCATTTAAGAAGTTGTATACACACCATCCATGTATTTATTTAAATTTATTTTTTAGTTGTTTCTTTAACATGCTTTTCACCTATCGTGGACTTGAGAACCAGTACAAATTATAATTTAATGTAAGGGGATTCTTTTCAATTAGTCGCACATCATTTTTTAATTACCCAAATTCATGGATAACACCATTAACCTTTGATTTTTGGATAGTCTATTCATCTCTTATTACTCCATGGTTGTTGACCACATGCTTATTGATGTGCATCATTGACAACAGACACAATCACACACCAAATGGGAAACTTCAAACTCCTCCTTTAGGATGTTTTCCAATACTTTAAACATCAAAATATAATAAATTAACATCAATATCAATTTATCAATTCCATTTTCTACTAATCTTTAATAATAATTAATAAAAACGAGGAAAAGGTTTTTCTCACCCCTTTATTCATACCATAAATTCAAGGGAAGTTCTTCTGAGGGAAAATTCCTCTCCCCTTACTTTTGTGAATTTATGAACATTCATCTCTCATTATATTTTTTCAATCCCATTGGGCTCAGGTAATTCAATGAAATAAGGGTGGTTTCATAAGTTTTTTAGCAATTTGACCTATTTTTTATATCTCTATGTCAATATAGGATAACAAAATATTGAATAAAAGATTGGTTTTATCAAATCATCAAATATATCAATTAACATTTCTCATTGAGGTACCTACTCAAAATTTGTCTTCATAGTGTATGTACAACTATTTTTTCATGATTTTTTTTGTAAACATGCACTCAAATTTACAAAACACATTAAAATCATTCATGTGGAAGTAAATTTATTCCCCATTGTGTTAGTTAATCACACCCATTAAATAATTAATAAAATCTCTAACCAAATAGTATTAAGATAGTGTGTATCATACCTCAAAATTCAATATATGATTGGGTTATAAAAATTATATATTTAAAAACACCGTTATTATAATGTCTATACATTTGGTAGCTCTCCCCCAAGGGATGATTTTATTAAAATTTCACCATGGAATGTTTCTTCTGAAAACATTCCCTAAGTAGTTTTCATATTAGTTGATGAAGAATACCATTTAAAAATGAATAAAAATTAAAATTTTAGTAAACTATGATGAATTATTATTTGACAGTATAGGTGTTACAACCTGCAACATTTTTCATATTCCATCCTTCATCTTCAATTCCTTCTTCTATGATGCATAATCACCAAAATGGGAATAAGGGGTCACTTTCTCAACTACTCAATTATAGAAGAAGTGATGAGACTTCTTCCACATCCAATAAAATTATTATGTTTAATCTATAAAATTTCTTGATTTCTTCATGCTAAACATTTCTTTAACTTTAAATATATGAACATTCTTGGGATTAATCATTTTATTTTCATTTTAAACTATTTTATACCCTATATTAACTCTATTTTTGAATTTAATAAATATAAATTTACATATTAATAAAAATTACTACCCTATTCCAACTGACATAAACATATGATTAGCATAACTATAGAGAAATGATAAATATTTCTCTTGTATATAGACTCCTTAGCATCATATTTATGGGAACTTCGAGTCATTGGTGCTTCTATATTGTCTCATATCATCATTTTTTACCTGTATCCAATGTCATACAACTCCCAGCCCTATGAACTAGATTATTTCCACTTCATCATTTTTTGGTGTACCCTTCTTGGGAATCGTCACATATTCTTCTACTAGAGTATCAACCACTAATCCAATTCGACTATCATTTTCATGAATTGGTTCCCTTTTTGTTCAGGATTTTTTTTCTTGAAGTTCATAGAAATATTACAATGGCCTATGATTTATACTTCCCTATCATGGTATATAAATATTATCCTTATAGTGATATTATTTTTAGAATTATTTTTTGACCTCATGAGAGGAATATAATTAGCTTTTTTCTTTCATGATTTATCTCTCAAGGAAAATTTCGTTCCAGTTATATTTTTCATCATCTTTTATTTTGGACTTATTATTTCACCATTATAATATTTTTTCATTTTTAATACATACTACAACTCATCAATACAGTGACCACTTTTGTTTCGATAGTCACCAATATTATCCAAACACACAAATCTATTTTTGATATATGGATTTATCTTCATCTATGAAATTGTTTTTTCAAAGTAGGTTATATTATCACATAAGCATTGTTCCCCCTAAGATCATGCCTTATATAGATAGAGTACACTATAATATTATTCCAAAATATCTATGGCCATTTTCTTGAATTTACAATTTCACTAACATATACTAGAAAATATATTTCTTTTTCCCTTAGTTATAATCTATCCTGATTTTCCATTTTTTACTTCATGTAGTTTTTGGGAAGAAAAACAAATTGTTTGAGCTCCATTTTTAGTGTGTTTATTATTGGTACCACTCACTTAGACCATTGATACATTTTTCAGTTTTTTATAATTTTTTAAAATACATTTTTATGGAATGTGACTTCTATCTAGAATTATTATTTGAAGAAGATTCAATGAAAATTAATTTTTCATGATTGTGGGATATCTTCATCCATAATCATAAGGTGGATATTTCTCTGGATGATCCGAATCTCTTTTCCCCACTAGAAAGAGTCCATTTTTTGGTAAAAATAATTTTAGAACTTCAGTGATCGAAGATCTCTTCTCCATATTTTGTGAAGGTCCAATTTGAGTTGATTGCTGATTTCTCAATTGTAAATCTTATGCACAGAAATTTAAATCAATTTTGTTCTTATCAACCAAAAATGAATCTAATATATCTTGAAATTCCTTCTTAATTTATTTAACTATAACATCATGAATTATACTTGTCTATTTAAGTGACTTCTGAATCCATTTTACTCTTTTTTTCATTGACTTGTTTTTTTTGTGTCTTTGATATTCACTGTTAATTTATGAAGCTTTTGATATTAATGAACTACCATAGAAACAACATATATAAATACCTCATTCAAACATTAAATCCTTTTCAATAATTAATCAGCATAAGAAATAATGTTACATCAATGTGAGAATGATGGATCCTTTTCTCTTACATGTTTTCTGACAGTGTTACCTATTTGGTTAATGCATCTTCCTTGGTATCAAATACTTATTCCAAAAGTGACATTTCATCATTAATTAACATAATTTGTGCTAGTATATATTATAAAAATTTAATTGGGAACTATTTTAAGATAATCCATCACAAGGAATAAAATACATCTATTTAATTTATCATTGACATAATCTTGATATTATTCACAGAATTAACTTTATTAATGAAATAATTAACCTTAAAAATATTTTTTATTACACTCACCAACATTAATACCTATAAGATATAGTTAATACTATGATCTATTTGTGATTTTTTTCTAATTATTAGCCTCTTTTATCTTCCAATTTTTCACTATCTTGGATAAGACATTAGATTCAAAAGTAATAGAAATACACCTTGTTTCTTCCATATGGGGTTCTACTTCAAGAAAATCAAAAAAATACTTCATCATAATTTTAGGAAAATACCAGAATATTTAAAATTTATATCCTACTTGAGGGAACCTTGGATCTAATACAAGTTGAAATTCCCTTATAGATCAATGAAAATACCTAAGTGGGGTGAATCTGGTGTAGTGTAATTTTTTTAAAAAATGTAAATATTTGTTAAAACATTATCCCATATTGTTTACGAAAATATATTTCTAGGTAGGATTGATGGATAATTTTATGTTTGATTATGAAATAATCAACCACCTGAAAAACATGTAAATATGGAACATTGTATTTTTATAGGTTTGACCACAATGTATGAGTCCTTCTCCCTTCTGTGATTATTTATTTACCTATAATCGCATATTCACTAGAAAAATAAACATCATACTAGAATGGTTTTGGTTTGTCTCACATCTACACATTATCTCACCATGCTTACAATTTCTATCTTCCCACAAAACTTCACACAATCAAATTTCAACTAAAATCACATCTTTGAACTATGTTATCCTTGTATCCAAAGTCACACTAGCTCTATTTCTTCCCAACATGTATATAAAAGTGATTTATTTTATCCCTTATTGAATTTTATCACTAATTAGAACATGGATTAAATTTCATCCAAGGAATATATCTCCTTCCTCATATAAATTCTTTTTAGAAATTCCAAATGATAATAAAATAAACCTCCTTGAACTGAGTCTTATTTTTGGTCTCATCTTTATAGATCATTGATAGAACTTATCACCTATGTTTTTCAACTCAGACCAGGCCTCGTATGATCATCAAGAATTCAAAATATCTTCAAATCCAAAAATTATTATACAAAAAATTTAATGAACTATCATATTTCAACCCGACACATCACTGGATAAGGCTTGAATCAAGACTTGAAGTGTGTTCCCAATCTCCATAGGCTAGCAACATGAACCTAGGTGTCGAAATATAAAATCATAGGAACTATTCCCCCAAAAAAGATAACAAAACATTCTCATTCATGAAAAAAATAATATATTCAATTAGAGTACAACATAGAAGATATTTATATATCCATGAGATAGACATGGGAAATCCAAAAAGGATGATCATGAAAGAAAAAAAATAAATAAAAAATTCAAGTCTTTTTGGGGCTAATCATCCCATCCATCCCATACCAATATGAAGGTGATATCATCCATGATAAGATAGTGAAGTACATAATACCCTTCACTTTACTGGTTTAATACAAAAAATGGTCTAAAAATACCCAATGGAAAATGTAAGGTGTGGTCAAAAATACTAGTTGCATACCACCAATGAATCTAAAAATTTATTTAACCATGGAACCATTAGTTATTTCTTTTAAAAAATATAAGGAATTTCTAATTGAAATTAATCTATTAAAACATCATTTGGTTTCTTTTCAAAACATTCCATATTTGAAAAACCTAAGAATATGAATTTTAAACATATTATAGTATCCATTAAACCATATCCCAAAAAATCACATTGTTAGAATATATATAATGTTAGTCAATGCTAACCAGGATAATACAATTCAATCTTAGAGCACTATGTCTGTGGGATAAAATCCCTAAGATAAACATGTGAGCATGTAAAACGTGATACATAAGTGAAAACATCATTCAAAAAATATTTATGAATGTGAATCGTAGATATCAATTCCCCCCCACATTCTATCAATTTCAACCTTATTTCAATGCCCAAGGATCACAAATTTTCCAATGTACCATGTTTTAAAAAAACATAAACCATACTAACCATTTTACTAATTGTTTTCACATGAGAATTATCAACACTATCATTCCATGAAAATACACTTTAAAATAAAAAAATTATTGAAAGGATTTTAAAAATTGATTAATCACTACTCTTATGAATTATAGATTTATTTTAGAAACTAATCCATTATTTATTATTTTCATCATACATAAAAATTTCTTATTATTTTTTTAATAAACCCCAACTCTAAAGGCCAATTTCATTCCTAGTGGCAATTGACCAATTAGTTTAACAAAATAATCCAAGGAATTTTACAACAAAATTTAGTATCTCATGAATTTGAATCAATGTACAGAGACACCTACTTCAAAAAAGGATAACGGTTTCATTACATGAAAACCTTATATGGAGAGTTAAGGCCTGAAAATTCATGGAAAAACAACTTATATCAATTATAATTAATTTTATAGTGGATAAGAATTAAAAATGATCCAAAGGAACGAGATATTATTATATTGAATTGTAACACTCATAACTCACCTTAATGGGATAATAAATGTTGAGGGAAGAAAATGATTAATTATTTTTAAACATACCAATTGTGTATTGGTTCATAAAATTAAAACCCCTGATTTAAAACTTCATTTTGTTAATTATTTAAATTTAATCATTAATTATATGGTAAAAATTCTTTTAAAATTGGATTTTCCACCTTTTATAAGCTAAATGAATTAATATACCATGATTTGATGAATTTAAAATGGATAAAAAGAGTTATAGATCCATCTTGTTAGTGTTGAGACACATAGAGTATTGGTAAATTGAGTTTCATTTTGTTAAATTTAAAAGCTCTCTGATTATATTCTTCATATTCTATTGCATATTATTTAATTTTATTATGGTAATTAAAGATTAAATTTAGTTCAAAAATCCTATTTTTATCATCCATTTAGTTATTTGTTTCATTATAAATTTGATATACTAATTAAATTGAATTTAAAGTAAAATTACATTAATCAATTTAATGTGTTTTAATTTTACAATTGATAATAAATTCATTTGATTTAAATTTTATCGTGTGAATTATATTATGTAAAACAAATTATTAAATGTGTTAATTATTTTATTTTTATGATGGTTTATTTTAGTTTATAATATTATTTTTCGTAATTTAATTTTTATTTTTTTATTCATTATTTATATATATATTTGATTAAATATTCTAAAAATTTAATTTTATAAATTTCAGTTTTACTTTTACGTAAGCCTTACAGATTTCATGTTACCCTTACATGGGTTTAGTTTACCCTCACATATCCTTTGATCTAACCTTATGTAAGTTGTTTTAATTATTTGTTATACATATATAACTTGTATGTATCCTTACATAGCCTATTTATACACTTATGTTTCTTTGAATTTACCCTTATGAATGTAGTTTAATTTTTAATATACCCTTATGAAAGATTAATGTTTTTCTTATTATTCTTAAGGAAGATTGGTTGACCATTACCTCGGTGATGGAAAATAATATTTTCCTTTGGACAAGTCAATACCCTTACGTGAGTACCCTTACATGAGTAGGTACACTTACATGAGATATAAATTTCCTTTACATATGTTATTAAATTTTTTTCTTTCCATTATGAAACCCATGTAAAATCATGTTTACCCATATGCATGATTTTGATATTTCTATTAACCCTTATGCAAACCATGAAAGTTACATTTACATTGTTTCATGGTTTCTAACTAAACTAATGCGACTTTTAGGTTACCATTATGTTTTGCATTCTTACCCTTACTTTATCTATATAAAATTTACCTTACCATTATGCAACTATGGAAAACCTTTACACAATCTATATATTTTAAATGCTAACATTATGTAGTTTATACAAATTATTTTTACCTTTACACATGCTTTATAATATATATACTACCCTAATATGAGCAATATAAATTTAAGGTTATACTAAAATGAGACAAATAAGTTCAGGGTAACCCATATGTGAGCCATTCCAATTCCGTGTTATCATTACATAATAACACTAGACGATTCCATCTTCTCCCATAATGTATTTGTAGCATTTCCATGATGATACGATACTATAATGGTAGCACCTGGATTAATTTGATAGTGATATTTTATAAATATATATAAAGGTTGTTTCAATTTTTAGTTATTTTCCATTGGTTTTAAATGTATGATGGAGAAATAATAACCACTAACACGGACAGAGGATGTCTTTCAAATAATAGTAGTGATTTACTATTTTCATATATATAAATGATTATGAGAATTAGTTAATGATATACATATAAGGAAAAGAGAAAATCAATGTTATACAAAATCATTCAAATTATTTATTGAGGCTTTTCTATTTTCCTGAGACTTATTTTTTCTGCATCAATTTTTGAAGGGTCTATGATCTCTTCTCAACACAAGAATTTTTCACTGGTAGATTATAGTTATCTGGTTAGTTTTATTTTACTCTATAACATTCTGTAATTAATAATTAACACATGGATATACCTCCATTCAAAATTTATCATCTGGTTTTTATCACCTAAAAAAGGAAATCACATATGTTATTTCAATACATTTTAATTAGATAGGTTTTTTTTGCACCCACAAACGGTTGATTGATAGGTTAAGTATGCTCTATAAAAAAGAATGAGTTCTTCTTATTCCTAAAAATGGTATAAAAGTGATGTTCTATCTTATAATAGTATAGGTTGAGTTTATACCAATAAGATACTTATTATTACATTTATTTAGTGAGTACCAATCCTCTCACTATGTTATAGGAGATTAATGAGCAGTTTAGGTTCACTGTGGACTAAAATACTATAAAAATCATGGTGTTCTTATTCTTTATTTTTATTTTTATACTCATCTTTTTAAACACCACAATCATATTTATTTTTTATTATGATTTAATAAATATTACTATGATAGATTTTTAATTAATATTAAATTTTGAATCCCCCCTGTAGTCCATATTTTCATCAATAACTCTTAACTAACACATTTCGTGGAAGAAAAAATTAAAAAAGAAAGAATTAATTTATTTTCCCCAAAAAACAACACTCTAGAAGGGTAACATGGGTAAAACCTAGTGAATATTATGTGTTACATAAGGCTTTCTAGTTAACCTTTTTTATATATTAATGAATACAACATACCCTAATTCAGCTCTTGAATTTTCATTCAAAAATATGGATAACAATTATACAACCTTTGAAATAGAGAGGTTTCCCTTATGCAGGATTTGAAAATTAAATCTTACCATCATGTAGCATATATAATTTACTATTATATATCCTTTTGAAACATGATCCTTTCCTTATATATCATATAAGAATTACCCTTAAACAATTTTAGGAAGTATAGGGTTACCCTATCGCAGTGTATCGATCATAAGACTTACCAACACACAACTACTAGAATACTCCACTTACCTTTGTGAAACTCAGATAAAAACGGCCTTACCCTTATGCAACCCATATAATTTCCATCCTACCCTTTTCAAACTCATTTAACTAAGGAGTTACTATTACACAACTCATTAAAACCACAATACATAAATATAGGAGTCACAAACCCTTACGTTTACACTTTACCATGCATATGGGTAAAAATTAAGTTAAAAATTATTTAATTCCCATTCAAATGACTTAAAAATTTTTAAAAAGGGTTTTTAATTAAAATTTAAAAAATGACTTTGCTAGAACTCTCCCCACCATAATTGATTTAGACCCCAAAAAACTTGACAATATTCTTAACATACAAATTGATAAGTCCACTACCTCCTCGAAAAAATTCCAACTCCCATGTCATGTGGCTATCGCATCTACACTACACCAATACACTATCTGATGGAATTGTTCCACATGAAATACCTTATCTTGGTGATCCATAAATTTAACTAGCTATAAAAACATTGAGGTTCTAGGATAATGTTTAAAATTCACCCATTTAAACACAATTATATGGTCTGATTGATACCTATTTGGTTGGGAAATATAAAACACATCATGATATGATTTAATGAGAGGTGATAATTCCAACTAGTTAGCGACCTTTCCAAGATGATCAATTATGTCTAAAGGTAACAAAAAACCCTGATATTGACTTACCATACACACTAAAAGATGATATAGTTGATGAAATGTGATTTAGTGGGAGAGACTTGTTCACTCAACATAGCCTCTAACATACAACGATAGTGGTTTATATAATATCTCAAGCAGATTAGAACTATTGCCAAACATTACCAAGATAACCACACTATACATATCTCCCTTGAACAAGATTTGGTCATACCAGATACCATTCTCACACCCTTTCCTAAAATCAGGAATATATATAATGCTTCACATATAATGCATCATAGTGTGTCACCTAATCATAGATTACGAATGATTCAAAACCAAAAATAAACTGAAAATAAAAAGAAATTCCTGATATATATCCATTATAATTAGATGATTTTTCGAGTCAAACTATCCATATGAAGATGGAATGACATGCTCACATCAACTGAGAATCCATTTAGTTTGACAATCCCTTTTAAAATTGAGAAGAAAAGGATGATTATTTAATAGAAAAGGTATATTCAAGAACACCATGGAGCTTCCCAACTCCTAGAATATTACAATTTAGATTTTCAACCATAAACATATTCTTGGAAGGAAATACATATGAAAATTTATTAAATCAATTTATTATTACATGAATCATGGCTCCATTCACACAAGAATTATGTGGTTGTATGATTATGATGTGCATGGATTATTAATTAGACTTCAATAATGGAATGTTTAAATATATTCCAAACTAGTAATTTTTTGTTGTTTCACTCTATTTTTCCAATATTAAACTCATCATGTCATAATGTATTCAATTAACTAGCTTGGTATGGCTACTAACATAGATGTATCAAATTATAAAACATCCTGGTAACACCATATTGCCTGAAAAAACTAGACCTAAATTCACAATTTGTAAACTCTTGTCTCAAATAAAATAGAACAACCAATAACCGTTGAAGAAACAAGGCACAATCGGGGTAATGAAAACAAAAAAAACCCGAGGGCACACCACCATAAAAGGATACATTACAATAATTTCAACTAGTTTCTAGTAATTTACTATATTGAATCCAATTATGTAAGAATGAACCATCAAACACACATGTTGAGAAGACAAGAATATCAGAGTCCCAAATAAAACAATGTGAACGTGTAGAAAAAAAGGTTCCATCCTCCTTTTATTCAGCACATCCCATAGTGGTAAAACCCTACTTGAGGTATCTTTGACCATAACCATTAACATGTGATTTTACCCAATATTAGAATCAATGATCTAAAATCTATTTTCCGAGAATTTCCATCATTGGATTATATTCCGCTGGGAAAATGTACACTTCAAATACTTATAAATTTATCATAATCATATATTTGAGATACTGGTGTCATAATATTATATGATCATGTACAACATATATCAATTGTTGGTCACATATAGATAGATTGTTTCTATAAGGGCATAATTGGTGAAAGAAATAATCCATTGCCCATTTTTTGACATGAAGACATATCTCAAATCCATTCTTGAGGCTCCATGGCCATATAATCAAGAGAAAACTAGGATTATAATGAAACAATATAATATCAGAGATTAACATCACTTTAAATCATTCAATGGAGTTTTTTGGTTGGAGATTTTTCAGCATGAGCCTTTAGGTAAAATAGAGACCGATAATTTGTCCCCCATTATTTAAATTAAACATAAAAAGGGTTCAATAAAATGTGGAAACATGGTCACATGATAGACTACAAAAAATTTTAGGTTTCACATTTGAAATAAAGTAATCCCCAAAGATATTCACTATTATAGAATGTAAGCAAACCTACTCTCACACTGTGTAACAAACCAAGGTAAACTATATCAATCCTAGAAAATGACACAATCCCTAAGTTATTAAAAAAATATTAACCTTGAAGATCATTAGAAAGGAACAATCTAGTACATGTAATCTACCACGTCTTATATGACTAGGACACAATAAAAACAAATTCATGTCTCAATAAAAAAATACATGGTTATACTCTTGGGTTTGAAAATTCATATATTGGATAGATTTATAAATTTCAATATGGTGGTCCCTACTTTCCAAAAAATAATAACATAAAATCAAAATATCTAGCAGCCAAACTTGTCATTAAACTAAATCCTTTTACATATGCACGTACCCATGGTTTATAATGTCTAAGTCACCAATTCAAAAAAAACTTCATAGCTTTCACCACATTGATATCACCTGGTACAAAGTCCATAGAGTGGAAAAAGAAAATTTCATGAAGAAAAGTTAGATGAACACTTCTCATGATGACGTATCCAAATGAAGATATTAAATATGACACATAAACATGAATATTCTATAAAAGGAATTAAAACCATGAATATTGATATTTAAAGATTTATAAACCCAACTAAACTTATAAGGTCATATGGTTGGACTTTAAAAGGACATAATGTTAATTGACCTCCAGACCTTATACCATTATAAAATTGATAGGTAATAAAACTCTCACCACACACTTCAGAGTTTTTTAAAGAGTAAATATGTGAGGAAAAAGGACTACCCTAAAAAATCATCACACTCCAACACAATACCACCCTAGATGACTCACTGAAACCCCACAAGATTTTTACTTCATATGGTAATTTATTTTAGAGCACATAATATGACACATGCTCACAAGAAAGTGGGGGAGAAACATATAATTCATTAATGAAATAAAAACAATTCAAATAAGATTTATGAAACCCCTCTTAAGGAGTATAAATATATTACAAAAAAACTTTATTTTTGAAACATCCGAACATACTTTAAAAAAAACATTTAGCAGACAATTGTTTTCATATGTAAACATATGTTGTTACCTTAAAAAGGGATTGAAAATATGAAAAAATTTATGATATGAAACAATAAACCCCTTTCAATCATTAAACTGAACTTATTTTCATCTATAATTAAATTATTAATGATTGGAGTTATTTTTTAAAAAATAACCAACATCCATGACTAGTTTTTATTAATAGCTAGAATATTCATTCAATTTATCATTCCTCTTCCAAAATAATTAACACTTATATATTAAAAATTTAAAATAAATATCTATTTTTATATAAAACCAAAAATCTATCGTTTTCCACTTCATAGTCAAAAATAATTTCATAAAAACCATATGAAAATTATTAAAAACATCCTTAATGGGATTGAAATTGTTTTCATGTAAATCATTAAGTGGTTTGAAAACAAAAATATTTTTCATATTTTCAGGAATAAACAACCATTTCCCAACACAATAATTTAGAAAGCAAGTAACATTTTAAAGGTAATCAATAAATCATCACATTTCAAACTAAAATTATTTCACAAGAAAACTATTTTCAAATAATTAAATGGTTTTACCATCCATGCAGAGAAAAAACAAGCCATAATTATTAGACAAATACAGTCTCAATGACTTTAAATATGAACAATCGTCTTGACTCTTATCTTTCTAATAAGAGTCAATCAATGAATCTAATAATTAATAAATCTAAATAATAATAAAAACATATGAGGATTAGTTCTTGGCCAAGCGATGTGTTTGATATGCATGTGCAAAGTGTTCCACAACTCCCTTAATGATTTCAGAACTGAGTTCTTGGTCACTGAATGGTTTTTTAGTCCATGAAAATATACCTTAAAACATGATTCCTATTTCATTTAGAACTAGAAAAACAATATAACCTCCATGTAAACCAGAACGTTCCAATTATTATTATAATTCATTTCACAAAACCATTTCATGAGGAAAAAATAAAACACAAAATAAATCTTGACCACCCATGGTAACTCGATTAACATCATGAATGGTAGTGATAAAGCACTAACTTTCCATGTACACATTGTGCTCTGACATGTCAAATACATGGTCTACCATTGACCCTAGACCAATCCAAGACAGTGTCATAAAACATCTTTCATTTTGTAACAAAACCAACCAGGTCAACCCGACACGTCACCCGAGCTGGCTCATCCCAAGATCGAACGTGCATTCCCAATTTCCATGGGTTGGGGATAAACACCTAGGTATCAACATATAAAAACATGTGTGAGATTTTACCCTAAAAGATAACACATCATATATCATTTATACTAAATATTAGATAAACATTCATTTTATAGTGTGCATGATAAGTACACATTCATGAGCCATATAAATACAAACTAAAAAAGGAAATTGAAAGAAATACATGAATGTCCAAAGAGAAGTCTCCTTGTGACTAATCATCACCCCCTTCCCACACCATTACGATGGAGATATAAACTATGAGAATACAGTTAACTACATGACTCCCTTTCATTTATCTATATCCTATAAAAATTCATATAACCTCGCAGAGGAAAAAAGGTATTTGTGAGCACAAATCCTGATAGGATACCACCAAAAAATCTATAAAATGTCTATAATGATGAAACCTTTTATTCATGCTTTATGATAAAAATGATTTATAATGAAATTTACATAAAAAATGATTTTATCAAACATCCTTTGATTTCCCTTCCAAATATTCCATATTCTAAGATATAAAAATATGAATTTTAAACAAGAATGTTAATTAGATGTTAGTAACCATACAAAAAATATGCCAAAATATAACAAGGTGAGTATAAAAATGATAGTAGACAAATGTAAATAAGATATTACAATATAATCTAGAAGAACCATGATCATGTTACAAATTCGATAAGATAAACATGTGATCATATAATGCCTGATAAATAAGTGAAAGAATCACGCACCAAATATCATTGGGCTGTATCATATAGAATACGTTTTATGAAAAAAATAACATTAAGATGACAATTAAATCCTATGATTTTGAATCCTTCCATAGTCTATCGATATCTACTATAACACCTTGCACTATCTCATTGTCTTTATAATAGGATGAATGACAGTAACCTTATATGACATACACAAAACACTAAAGGCTGGTAACAAATAATATTGACTTTAGTGATATTTTGGGGATGATTTTCAACAAGATCTTAAACAAACTTTCCAGAATTAGAAATATAAAACCAATAAAACTATATAGTCAATGAAAATAAAACCATACAACATACAAAAATTTCTATATAATAACAAAATTATAGTAATAATAGAAAAAAAATAAAATCTACAAGATTTATAATCCAATACATGAACACTTGGGCTCCTAGGCGGCACCACACTAATCTAAGATATATACACTTCACAACTCCATCTTCAGCAATCAAATCAATGATGTTAAGGAATACCAGTATTTAAATAAGAAAGACTCCCCTTCCATGTATCCAAACATATGTCATCTGATGATTCACCATGATGCCCAAGTAGGGGTGCTATATAAACTTATTATGAGTTCCCTAAAGCCTTCACAACACATGTCACTAAGATGATAACATATTAGAAACTTTTTATATAAAACATGATTGAAGGAGATAAATTGTATATATCAAGATTAAAAATAAGGTCCATGGAAAACATTATGCACATTTTTTGAAACCATTTCTTATTACTTGGCATAATCATTACAATGTTCAAAAAAATACAGTCGCACATTCCTCCATACACTCAAACTTATGTAACACAGTCACAATTGTACTTCACAAACATACTCCATCTATCTTCAAAAGAACACATGAAAATAGAATTATTCTAGGATAACCCGTTAAACGTTTATTTAAAATAAATTCAAAATTTCAGAGCTAACCCTTTTGTAATCACATCTTATAGAGGTATTCCAAATAAATTTTCAAACGGATTTACAACAACGAATGTGGAATGGTTAGGAAAACTCAATAATAAAATTTCTAATGTAGTATAGTGAGAGAGAAAGCACACAACTTGCGTTAATTAGAATAAAATATCAATAAAAATTCCATGGATCAAACCCCTTCCTCATGTTACTCTATTAAAACCCAAGAAGAAATCTTCACTACAAATCCCAACTTTTAGATATAGTTATTACATGTTGATGTATGGTTCCTCTCAAACATAACCGAAGATATCCAAAACAAGAACGAATAACGAGATTATGACCATTGATTTCAATAATTGAATGTCCAATGAATCACTAAAATTGGAGTGTAGACATTGAAGATCCCCAGAAACCATCTAAGGTGTCCTTGGAAGTCAATTGGGATGAAATAAACTGTGTGAGTATTATTCAGTGTTGTCTTGATCAAAACTTGATCGGACCTGATGATTCACAAAATGAATTATTAATTCATGTGATGAATTCCTCGAGAGTATACTTCGGTTGAAAAAACTATAAACTATTTTTAGTTTTTTAATAAACTCCATTCACCTAGTAATCCTATTTCATGTAGTATATTTCCTCAGTTGTACACCAAAAGAAACATCTATGCTATGGATGGATTTCTTGTAATATTCTCATGATAATTGGTGTCATGAATCCACAATTTACAATGTGAATATTTCCTATATTATTTTATAACAATAGATTCTAGGATTTTATCTCGTTTATACATCTGCATAATTCAAGATGCTTAACACATGACTATAAAGATAAAAAACATAAAATGATTGGATACCTCAAATTGGGGGTTCTGTATTCTCTCCACCATTGGGATTTTCATCTATAAATATTTAGAGATAAGTTTTTCAGTAGAATAGATCAGGACATTATTAATGTCTAAATTTTTCATGCTCTCATGTTTCATCTTCCACTTGACCATACTACCATAAAACTCAGACCAATGAAATACATCTCTATAGTATTCACTTTTTCTATCTATCCAGATTTTAAATTTGTTCGTTGATAGAAGTTACATTAGGATCAAGAGTAATGTAATCCCAATAGATCAAATGATGAGGATCATGGTGATACTTCTTCATTTGAGTAGCATGGAATACGTCATTAACTGCACTGAATCTTGAAAGTAATGATAACAATTAAGTAATATTTCTAATATATCAAAATACAATAAATATTGCAACATATTATGGTACTAACTTTCCTTGCTTCCCCAATCATTGATGAAAAGGTCTTTTTGACACAATCAATAAAATGTGGTAATGTACACCAAAATATAAAAGCTAGCAATGATTGTTCGCATATAAATTTTTTTTCTTTGAGTTATAGCCATCAGCTTCTGGATAATCTAGATTTTATTCATAGTCTCATGGACAAGACTTAGTCCAATCAATAATATCTCTCCTATTTCTACCCAACATTGTAGAGATCAACAAGGACATCCATAAAAATCATTGAACTAAACCATTTGTATTTTCATCTAAAATAAATTATTTTAGAAGAACACCACTACAGGAATATTGTGTTCCCATGAGATTCCAATGATCACCACACATTATCTAACCACATATTATAATGTTTGAATTTTTCATTCTAACTTTCATCCTTATATGGATGATATGTGATGTTCATGGTCAATTGACAATCAAAATCCTATTGTAAATAACAATAGAATCAAGAAGTAAATTGAGGGTCTATATTAGATAAAATTTAAACTAGAACTCCATGAAACATAAATACTTCCTCAATAAATTACATTTCTAGATCCTCTATCGTGTTAGTTTTTCAAATAGGGATAAATTTTTGCACCGTAGTGAGTCAATCCACAACCACCCAAATAGTATCATTCGTAGATATCATTCATAGTAGACCGATAAAAAAGTACATTACAATCTATTCGTTCTTCCGTATAGTTATAGAAAAAACGTAATATACCAGTAATTCATTTATCCTCACCTTTTACATATTTAAAAATTTAAAATTTATTCACAAAATATTCTTCATTTCATCACTTACATTACCATTAGAAATATGATTTCATTTCCAGTTACATTTACTAATTACCTAAATGAATAACCCATTTTGAATGGTGATAAGATCAAAGAAGTTTTTCATGGAATGACTGAGGAACTAAAATCTGATTCTAAAAATGAAACAAGGAATTTTTATCCTCTATCAAATCATCTGAATTATCTCCATCATATAGGTTTTTCCTAAGGGTGATATATTTAAGATATATTATCTGGAATTCATTCACCAAATCCAAAAATCTAGGAACAAGGATAATTATGAATAATATTTCATGTTCATCCTATGTGGTATAATACAGATGCATCTCTTCAATCACATACATCAGCTTCCATTGGTCGTGATCTTCTCAGACCTCATATCTGTACAATTTCTAACTCAGCACAAATGTTATATAATTCCCTATACCATGTATATATACCATGTTTAAATCTAACTTCTAGAATTTCTCCATCCATCTTCCTTGCCTAAAGATCAATTCTCACAAAGAATATATGTTTCTAAAACTCATATGGTTGGTTCAAAACGATGAACTTTTCTCCATAGAGATAATAATACCATGAAGCATGGAAAACTAAATATAATTCCAGGCCAATAATATGATTGTTGTTCTCATGTGATCACAACTACTTCAAAACAATGTCCAAAATATGATCTCCCTATATGAAAACAGATCCATGACCAAATTAGGAGGCATCCTAATATTCCAAATAATAATTATGTGGTTCTATAAATATTAAGATGGGTTTCGATGTGCGTTGATACTTAATCTCTAAAAATAATTGTTGATAATAATTTAACTATGAGAATGGAACACCCTTTGTTGTTAGAGTATTCATGGGAGAAGTAAGCCTCTAAAAATCCCATGATAATCAATGATAATAACCTTATAATCCTATAGATCAAAATACATCATAAACATTTTTCATTTTTTTCCCAGAGGTAATTACTTCAATCATTTCTAGGTAAAATGATATTCCTTCGTATAAAATAACATGCTTGAGGAAACAGAATTATTGGATCCAAAAGTCTCATTTAGAAAAAATATTATACAAATAATTTTTCCATAATGTACTTAGTAAAATTTCCATGTTCTCCCTATGGTTATTTTTTTTGATTTTAAACTGGAATATCATCACAAAATACCATGGCCAAATAATCGAGGTACTTGTATAAGAAACATTTCATTATTTCCATAAAGACTTTATATACATTCATCCGACTAAATGGAATGTTGATATATTCATAATGGTCATAGAAGCTCAAAACTATTTTCTTCATAATATCCACCCTTATGACTCTAAGTTGATAATATCAGGTGTGTAGATCATTCTTAGAGAACCACCTATCTCATGTTAATTGGTCAATAAGTTCATTATTTTAAGGAAGGGGATACATATTATTTATTATAGCATTGTTCAATTTATAATAATCTACACATAAATGGAGTGAAATATCTATATTCATTTTGAATAAAACTGGTGTACTGTAATGTAATATAATAGGTATAATAAAACCTTTACTTTATAACTTTTCAGGATGTACATTTAACTATAACATCTCTTATAACTTCATTATGTAAAACATTAGTGAAATGTGGATTGTTCCAATGAATAGATATTTTAAAAATATAATTTCCCATTTGGGGGGTAACCTAGAGAAATTGTTTAGAAATACATAAAGGTATTGATCCACTATTGTAGGAAGAGTCACATTTCATGATTCATCAGCTGTTTCAAAGGTAGTTTCCACTGACAATCTAGAGATGGTTCCATCTAATATCACAAAAGGTCTTACTCTACCTGCATTTATATTACAGCCTCTTTAATACTTGAAGAGCTCTATAAGGATATGTGAATGACACCTATCAAGATTAGCAGTCTATAAGGGATTTAGATCCCACCAACCAATAAATACAAAATATAAAATCAAATAGATCCATCAATGTGATGGTAAACTCCCATAAGAAGTGTATTGCATCAATGATGATGGAATATTCTGGTCAATTGAATCCTCAACACTCCAAAAGTATGAGAGGTGTCATGATACTTGTGATATGAGGCATCATTTCCACATGTATTCCCAATTGTTTAACCATATAAGAAGAAAGGAATGAATTTGATGCAGCATTATCAAACAAGACATTCATATGAGTTTATATCAAAAGAATGGTACCTCACACCACAAAGGGACCTAGATTATCACTCATGAAAGCCAAGTATACTCTATATTTCAATTGATCATCTATTATAGGATATCTCTTACATTCCTGTAGTTATTTTGACTAGGTAAAGTGTTCTTGGAGGTATCTCGGTTAACCAATGTATGTGGATAAAAAATATTATGATGGCAACATTTCATCTCTTCATGAGATACCGGATGATAATTCATGGTCATTCCACCTACAAATTTCTGAATTCTAAGAAAATATCTCTTGATATTCCCATTTATCTTATAGTGGTATAAATTTACCAATGGTGTAATGCATTCGTTTTTCATATGCGTTCGAAAAATGCATTGGAATCAAAAAAGTTTTCTATTAGATATTTTGGAAAGCAATACTGATTTAGTACTCTGATTCTGATGTGAATCACCTCCCTATGAATATATTTCTCTCTTCCTCTCATTTCCAGATATATAGAATCCACTTGTTCCAATGGAAGGAAACATACTACCTCTATCGAGATAACCAAAAAACAACTCTTTCGGCCATTATTTCATTATTATCCATCACTATATAATCTAAAATATAGAGGATAATTATCTTAGATCAAATCATTATTCACAATTAGAAGTCAATGATTCATTCATTTAAATATGAAATCACATGTGCATTATGAGTGAAACATACCAGCTTCTTTAACATTGATATATACTCTATCATATATAGGATTTACTTAATTAATCATAATAATTCAATTGTTTATTATATCAGGAATGTGTGGGGATATAACTAATTGATGAAAAATTACTCAGAATCCTCCCACACAAGTCCATGGTAAACTCTAGCTTAGATAGATATGTCCCACCACTATCATGAAACATATTTCAATATATATTTTTCACAAAATTCTTTTAGATCAACTGGTATACTAAGATAATTGAATATACTTTTCATTCGGTTGAGCCACACTTCCAATTTTTATGGCATAAAATCCCTTGGAAAAATGGGTTAATTTTTTTTATGAAACTACAACCAATAATCCACACAACTTTGTTCATCATATCAAATTTTTTATGAAAATACACCTACGGATAAAATGAAAACATGTTTTCTTCAACCTCTTTTAGATGATTTATGTGTTATTTGGAAGGTTCCATTATATATCCCTAAAAAACTATTAATTTTCAATTATTTTTGGAACTAATGACATTGAAATTCCAAATTATCATAACTAAGCATCATTACAATTTTTTCATTTCAAAACATAATGATTTTGTCCAATTTAATTGTTATTAAAAAATTACCAAATTGAAATGAACAATGATATCCTAGTGTGATGTCTCACTACAAATCCATGATATGAAACACACACTGACAAAACCAATTAAAGAAGATATGAAAATTTTCCTAGAAGTGTCTTAGAACACAATGGTACCTCGAAACCCCCTTAATAACTTTATGTTCAATATTGAAATGTTAGCTACATCATTTTAAACTATATATTTCCTGTTCTTACATTCTTATCTCCTTTATAACAACCCAACTTAAGTAAAAAATAATATTGATAAAATTTGTAACACCCCACTCCAACTCATTTACTTTAAAAGATGTCAAATGACAATAACATTAGGTAACATAGCCAAACAAAAATAGTATGACATAAATTCCATGTGCTTAAGAGAAATTTGAGGTTTTGTTTTCCCAAAGATCCCAAAAACCCTATCAATAAAGGGAAATGTAAAACCAATAAAACTATATGATACATGATAAAATAACCATCCAAATCAATAAAATATTGATAAATGAATAGAATTTGAGTAACAATGACAAATAAATAAATGATGCTAGATGAAGACTCCATGATATGATGACTTAGGTGCCTCTATGTAACCACACTAGACCAAGATAAATACACTCCCCAACTCCAACACAATAAATCAAATCAATGATGTCAAGGAATACAACTAGTGAAATAATAAACCTTCCTATGAGGTGTACTAATAGATACCATCTAATAAAGAACCATGTTTCTCAAGAAGCGAGTATGTATAAACTCAATAGGCATTCCCAAAATACTTCCCCCACACACCACTAGGAAGATAACAAGTCATCACATTTTTATATAAAACAATATATAAGTAGATAAATAGGTTATAAAATATTTATAAAAAAGTTCCTTGGAAAACATTAACATTCTTTTTCAAACCATTTCTTGTTACTTGGCATAATCATTACAATTTTCACTTAGAAACATTACTCCACACATTAAATCATGGTTTCACGCATTGATGGTTGTACTTCACAACCATAATTCATCCCACCATGACAATGGTACTTCACTACTATACATTGAACATTTTTATAAGAACATGAACCAACAAAATTATTCAATTATACTAATTATAAGATAAATTTATCATAAATTCCATATTTTAAAACATAATCTCTTAAAATCACATCAAATATGGTTTTTTAAAATTAATTTACAAGTGATATCCAAAAAGAAATAATAAAAATATAGGAAAACCACATCCAATAAGTACTAGAATAGTAGAGTGGGATAGAATCCATCTACCTCATGTCAATAGGCATGAAAGATCAAAGATGATTCTATATACCAAACCAGTTGCATTCATTCCATTATTAAAACATAATTATATCTCATGAATTAAAATCCAAAATCATTGATCTAGTTATTACACACCGATCTATGGTTCTACATAAGGAAACCCAAATTGACCTGTTATAATAATGATGATCGAGATTCTAACCATTGATTTTTATAATTAAATTCCAAAATAGTCACTGGATTTAGAGCCTGATCATCAAATATTTCAAAAAATCTTCTTGGGTGTCCCTAGAACTTGAGAAAGAGTAAAAAAATGTGTGATAATTTTATATCATTGGTCAGAAAAAACATGATGGGCCTAAAAGATTCAAGATATGAATTGGGAATTCACATTATGAATTCCTCGATGGTCCATTTATGAAAAAAAACCATCACCTCTTTTCTATTTCTAAAATAATCCAAATTCACATTGTGAACATATTTTACATTGTGGATTTCCTTAGTTGTATACTTGATGAATCATTCATGCTCTGAAAGGATTTAGATGCATATTCCTCGGTTGATTCACAATATGAACCCACCTTTACCAATGTGAATATTTGATGTAGTGTTCCATATATTAGATTCTAGGTTTTTCCCCCTTTAAAAATCTAGACACTTATAGCTACTTACCACATGACTCCAAAAATAAAATAAAATGCATAAAAATATGGTGTACCTCAAACCATGGGTGCTAAATCAACCTAATATCCCGGGAAAATGTTTCAAAATATTCTAATGGGACATGTATTCACAAAAAAAACATAAACCACAGTCACCATTTTACTATCCATTTTTACAAGTGAAGTATCACAACTCCAATGACGTGATAATTCTACATAAAAATAAATATAATTTATCAAAAAATTCCAAAATCAAATATCCATAGTAACACCCCTATGATTGTATGGTATTTTCCTTTTATAATTTAATGTCTTCAATAGTTTGTGCTTCATGAGACCCCATGTTTAAAACAGTAATATACTATTAAATATGTCAGTTGGAATAGTAATGTGACCATTAGGAATAGTAATATTACAAATATAATAGTATATTCACCTATGAGATTATAAAATAAATATGGGTGACTTATAAATGAAAATATGGTTTATTTGTATCATCAAATATTTTAAATAAATGTTTTAAAAATAATAAAATAAGTGTTGATATTTTATAAAACATAAATGATCATTTATAATTTTAAAATTAAAACAATGATTTCAGATAATATTTATTTCCATAAAATTTATTAATTAATTAACAACTTGTCTTTTTATTTTTAAAATGTTTAATGAGACATTAATTAATTTTTCAAACAGTCATAAAATCTGTTGTAATTTTAAAATCGGTATTTTTCAAATAAATGATGATTTTAATTAATTATTAAATCACTAGTATTAAGAAATATCATAAAATGGAGTCCATTTTCTAATTCTACATGTCTAAAAATGGTCATAGGGATTTTTTTTGTTTTTCTAAAATAGTTAAATTTTCAGTGGATAGTGAAATAATGTAATTTATGGTATTTAACATTATAAGTAAATAAATGAATTATTTAGTCATGGATGATGTATGGATGAGTTAATCACCCATTATTTTGAACTATCATGCACTATCTACTATATGTAATCATAATCACTGACATTATTCATATTCTTGAGACAAAATAATAAACCAATGAATAAAATGATCAAAAAACACCCCTCCCATCCACTGTAAATACCAACCCTTTTCCTCACACATCAAAAGCAATGAAGCTTGTTTATATTCAACCCATTTCATCTATAGAAATATCCCCTAGGATATGGTCTTATTTTTCTTAACAAAAATACTATTTTTAATGATCTTTAATGAGGTTCTCAAATAGATGAATTCAAGATGTAAAATCCCCTTTCATTCTTTTAATTTTATTTTAATTTCATTGTTTTCTATTCCCTTCCTCACCTCCCCTATCCAAAGTGTCTTGATAACTCTGGTATATTTTATATAATAATATTATATTATTTTAATGTATATAAACCATCAATTCATTTCTTTCCCACTTTTTAATTCTAAAAATGTTACCATCATTCGTATGGTGCCAATTTACTGCCTTTTTGAACAACGAGTTTTCATTTATTTAATTATTCCTTCAAAACTGGTCATAAAACTGTATTTATGGTTAAAAATGTTTTAATATATTTAATAAAAAGTATTTAATTTTTTGAAACCAGTATATATTCCTTATATTAATTCATAATATGATACTAGTTTGTGATGATTGAAAAAAAATCCAAAATAATAAAAATGGGTATCATTAACACTTTATTAAATGAATCATCCACATATCTAAAAAATTATATATAGTACCATTGAATCACATATATGATAATTTATAACATATAATTTTAATTTTGGATAACTATATACATTTTACATGATCCTTCATACATGTATACAAGTTGACCAATCATGAAAACCAAAGAAATATACACTCCCGAACGACGAAATTAAATCTTATAACTCTTCAAAAATCCCATAAATTAACTTGATAAAATTAAAATAAATAAAATAAATGTTTAATAGGTTTTGAATTAAATTATTATGGATTCTACTTTCATTATCACAGACATTATGTGCGAGTGTATAACACTTCCGTACATAAGTTTAGTGTTTTCCCATCTCCCTTTTAATTATTGGAGATATGACTTATTTACCATTATTTCATGAGTGTGGTGTATGTAAAATTAAATATTATGTATAGTAACAGGACTCATTATATCCATAGTTTATTAAATGTTACATTATATATATATATTAATTTTAATGTTTCATATAGTTAAAATGGTTACAAAGTTGTATGGAATTCTCCCTAAACCTTCATTTTCATTCGAGTTACATTATATCTCTATTTACCCAAATGTAATTATTATTTAATTTTATATTGATTATTTAAATTATGGGAAATGATCCAAAATCATATATTCAGACCAGTTTATATTCTTATGGTGTGGAAATACATGTTTAATGAGGTTCCCTTTTCAATTCCTCTAGATGAGCAAGCCCAATTAAAGGGAACTTCCTGATTTCATAGACATTTTATTGTTCTCTCTATAATCATTTTTAAGACACCATTATTTTTATCAAATTACTAATTTTATCATGAAGTGTTATCATGGTACATTTATTGTTTTATATAAACAATTATTAATATTTTTATTTTGAAACTCATTTATATATTCCATAAACCGCACTAAAATTGTCTATTTCAAATGTTTCTAAAATACGAGTTCTGCATGTTTTAAGTTATTTTGGACATAATTTATGAAAAAACCATGATTTAATTTTCCTTTATTTTTATTTTCTGGTATATATATTTTTACAATATTATTTTTTGATAAATATAATTGATTTTTTCAAAATATCTCTTCTTTGAAAAATAAAAAAGTATATTTCTCTCACGAATTCCTTGAGGATTTTATTAGATTATTTTAATCTATTTAAACACCATGAATTGAATCTTATGAATAATTTTTAATGATCATTTATGATGTAATTTACCATATTTTTTTAAAAAAATTGATCAGTTTGAATATGGATGTGCTATCTTGGCACCATTCACAATATTACTCAAAATGGTTAGGGAATATTTTTAGTGATTGTGGAATGTAATTTAAATTTCATATGTATATGTTATTTATTATTCACCCCATTTATATTAGTAATTCATTGGACTTATTATGTGATGGTTGGTTCCCTTTATATTAACTCAATGCATCGTTAGGACTCATGTGGGAAATGATATTGAGATTTGGCCTAGGCCTTACAAATTTATTTTCAGATGTCGAACATTATGAATTCTATAATTATGTTATTAGTAATACATGATCCATGTTATTATTAAACTTGAAAAAAATTCATGGTTAATTTTCATTCTCTTGTGATTATTTATATGGAATTATTTAATCATCTTTTATTACTTCCATATTATTCTCATAATTATGATTTAATGGAATCCATTTTTAGTTATTCTCTTTGCAAAATTTTTATTCTTCTCCTATATTTATTACCCTTATTGAGCATATTATATCAACCCTTTATTGTTTTTTATTTTTCTATAGGATATGAATATTTATATTATGAATGACTTTTAGGAATGATCTAGAAATTTATGGGCACTTCCAATTAAGTTGATATGTTTTTTCATTTCATGTTGTGAATTCATATCTAGTTTTCCAAATATGGTAAATTATTTTGTTCTTTGGGATTTAAAAACATTTTCATAGAACTAATTTATTATATTAAGGAATAAAATTCAGGCTAATATGTCCATGATCATTATAGTTGGTACAAATGGAAGTATAATAGAAACCTTGGAAAGTAGATTTATAAAAATAGAATATAAAACCAAATGCTAAGATAGAATTTCAGGATAAAAATAGAATTAAACCCTACAATTTGGGTAAGGTGTTGATTATTTGGGTATTACTATAAGTTTATCATTTTCTGGATACTAGAAGTGGATGTGGTTCTAGAATAGCTATGCCTAGGGGTAACAACTCCGATAAGGTGCGTTGGGACTGGCTCAACCTAATTGGGTACATGGAAATAGGCATTACTATTCCCCTGGATTGACAGTCATGGGGGATTTTCATAGATCATTAAAATTATATTTACAAACAATTTTGAATGATTTAAAAGTAAACATGTGCTCAAATAAAACAATGTTTATGATTATGATATTAACTATGTATATATTTACAATTTCTGTATAGTGTTTTTCTAGTTTGAAATTATACATTATGATTCATAAAATAATTTAGTGTATTCCATTTTTATAAATGGATTTCAGTGGAGGTAATGGAAATCGTATCCATACAAGTATTCCATGTAGGGATCACCCTCATATGAAAGATAATGATGTTTGATCAAGAGATGCAACTAGAGCTAAGCATCTTATAACTGTACTGGGATAACTGGCTTAGGTTGTGAATAGTAACCTTACCCAAATGGAACAACCTAATACAAAATGAATAGGAACAATATTAAACTGATTCATGTGACAACTTCCTCCATCATTCAATGTTACTAAAAATCCATTTGTAGATGAGTAATGGACAAGTTATTTAGACAATTTATTAATCACTTTAGGTTGTAATGAAATCGAGAAGGTAATCTTAGTAGTTTATCATCTCCAGGGATATGCTAATAAATGGTGCACATTGATTAAAAATATAAATGAGGATGAATAAAGTAACAATATAGAATTTATGGGTCTTATGAAAATTTTCATAGAGAAATATTTCCCTTGGAAACAATGATATGATATGAAGAGACAATTTTTGAGTCTAATAAAAAAAGTGGATAATAAAATTTTCATGTTTGATTCCAAACTTATAAGGTAATCAAGGAATTATATGTATTATATATTTCATCCAAAGAGAATGATTGATCAATTCTTTTATGGGATAAACCCATTCCTCAGAAGGGCACTAGTCTCCCAAAATTTCTCATCATATGAAGATATAGGCTCATGTGTTATCAAGATAGATAATTAATTATCTATGATATATAAATTTTTGGTAAAATAAGAGAAGAATATGGTGTCATATCAAATAATTGATAAAGGGATGAACAAAGGGAATTTTCCAACATTAGATACTTTTGGATGGAAACACCCTGGTACCTACATAAAAAAATGTGTTTGCATCATGTGTGGTGTGAAATTCAATCATGATCATGATTACAAGGGAAATAAATAAGCTACTAATGTTCAATGTTGCAATTATATATAGATGGTAGAACATGAAAATTATATTAAAATGTGTCAAGTAAATTTTCCTTAAAAATCCCATTAGATAAAGGAAAAGCTTATGTGGTCACAATAGATGAGTTTGAAGTTCCTAATGATGTGGTGTAAGGCACATTAATCCTATATTCAAATTCATCCAATGCTCTATTTGGTTACGGATAATCACACACTTCTATATATACCTAGTTTTCAAAGAATATTAGACCTTTGTCTTTTGATTTTATAAGGGTGTTTTCATTCGAAACTCATAAGGGTGGTCCCATTACAACAAAAATGTGTTGCTCAATCCCATTTATAACACATAAACATGTTTTAGATTCTGAACATATCATCATACATCTGGTTGACTTTGATATAATCTATAGGATAGATTGGATTTCAAAATATTATGTGAAAATTTATTACAAGAGGATGGAAATTACGATTTCTGTGGAATATGTTGAATCCCCAATCTTTAGTGTAGAATCATCATCATCTGATTCTTATCTAGATCCACCCCTAACAAATTTTTTGAATGTTATTCATAAAGAGGAAGATAATACATCATCTATAGATAAGGAAATAATTAATCAAATTAATGCTGTAACTATTATAAAAGAATACATTGATGTATTTCCTGAGTAATTTCATGGACATCCCTAAGAGCATAATGTTGAGTTTTCTATTAATATAATCCCTAATAATAGAAAAATATCCAAATATATATATATATAATGGCCTTTGTATAATTAGTGGAGATGAAGAAAAAAAATAAAGGAGTTGAGTAATAAGGGTATTATTATATGTAGTGTTTATCCATAGGGATTATTTATTCTCTTTGTTATAAAGAATGATCGATCCAGGTGGTTTTCCATTGACAATGGACAAATGAATGTTAATTAAAAAAGAACAAATAAAATCTACCTCACATAGATGATTTTTTTGACCAAATTCATGGATATCAGTATTTTTCAAAGATTTATCATCATTATCAATACCATCAATTGTATATAAGGAAGAAATAAATTCCTAAAACGACTTTTTGGACAAGGTATGGACATTATGAGTTTATGGTAAGTACATTTTGATTGACTAATGCACCCTTAGTTTTTCTAGATCTAATGAACAAAGTATTCAAGGAATATCTTTGATGAATTTTTTATTGTATTCATTGATGATTTTATGGAATAATCTAAATGATATGGAGACCATGAGAATCACATATATGTTATTATCTAGACTCTCATAAGAGAAGAGTTATATAGTAAAATTAGCAAGTGTGAATTTTGGCTTTAGAAATGTTCTTTTCATTGAAATATTTTCTCCAATGATGGAATCATAAATGATCATATAAAGAAAAGGGCTATTAAAAATGGCCTCATCAATGAACATATTTTAGGTACATTGTTTCATTGGTTTATCTAGTAAATACTATTATTTTGTTTATAATTTTTCCTGATTAGCTAACCTATTAACCAGGCTTACTCATAAATGGGATACATTTGTTTGTAAAATGGAATGTGAATAATTCATTGAAGAAATGAATAAGATATTAGTGAATATCTGATCCTAACTCTACCAATAGGAAATGGTGGAATTGTTATTTATAGTGATAAATCAAAGAAAGTACATGGTTATGTACTTATATAAAATGATAGAGTTATTAATTAAGCATCAATTTGGTTAAAAACCATGCACAAAACTATCCCACTCATGATATTGATTTATAGTTTGTAATATTTTCTCTAAAAATATGTAGAATCTATCTTCATGGATATTGATGTGAGATATATATATATCATAAGATTTTGAAATATATCTTCTCATAAAAAGAACTCAACATGAGGAAAAGGAGATGGCTCAAGCTACTCAAGGATTATGATTGTTCAATACACTACCACCCTTGGAAGGAAAATAAGTTATCAGATTATTTGAGTAGGATGGATCATGGAGACCTAAATAAAATGAGGTTTTAATAGGATCATGTGTACATGGTTCCTATAAATATGGATATGGGAATTATCAAGGGAGGTAAAACATCATTACTTTTTCAAATGGTTTCCAAACCGTCTTTATTAGTGATGATTAAAAGTTCTCAATATCATGATGAGAATTTTCAAACAGAAATTAATGATTTTAAAGATGTGAAATTGGTATACATTATAAATGAATATTATTTTTTTAAATTTTGTAGTAGGCTTTATGTTCCCTCGATACCCGATTAAAAAATGGAGTTATTGGATGATTTTCCTAACTCCAATTTCCCTATAAACCCTAGTTGCACTACGATATATAGGGATTTTAAGGAATATTCTTGGATGGATAATATATAGTGGGATATTTATGTCCATGTGTCATTATGTTGTATATGTCAAAATATAGAGGTTGGGAGACAACATCATTTGGATTCATGAAACCAATACCTATACCTATGTGGAAATGGGATGATATTATAATGGACGTTGTCATAGGACTACCATGGACTTCTATACAGAATGTTAAAACATGGGTTATTATTGATCACCTTATCAAACCTAATCATTTTCATGCTATAATGGAGGATTTTCCATCATAATGACTAAAAAACACTATATTAATGAAGTTGTAATACATAATGATGAACCTATTTTAATAGTGTCTGATCATGATCTATGATTCACATTGAAATTTTGGAAAATTATTCAGAAGTATTTAGACCCTAGATCTATTTTAGTACTGCTAATCACCCTCAAACGACTCGATATTCTAAAAGGACAATCCAAAAATTATAATTCTGGTTGATACCATGATAAATTTTCATTCAAGGTATGTTGGATCAGCATTTACTTTTGATATAGTGTTACTACAGTAATATTTTCCTTTCCAATACATAAAGGGCCCCATAAAAAGAGTTATATGGGTAGTGATGTCGTACACCAACATGATTAAATGATGTTGGTTAAAGGAATATTGTAGGCCTAGAGATTGTGGAGGAAATGAAAATAAAGGTAAAGACAATTAAAACCCATATCGAAGTAGCTAAAATTAGACAAACAGTAATTATGAAAACTGGAGAAAATATTTCAAGTTTCAAGTGGGGGATCCTATCTTCAGGAAGGTATCTCTATATAAGGGTGTAATAAGATTTAGAAAGAAAGAGAAATCTAAATTTAGGTACACTGGACATTTTGAAATCATAGAGAGAATTGGAGATGTTTATTATCATTTTGCAATGACATAAATCCTTTATAAATTACACAATATGTTCCACATCACTTTGCTAAGGAGGCATATCCCAATCCCAATGCATGTCTTGACTTTTTAAGTAATAGAATTGGAACCTGATTTATATTACTGTTAAGCACCTATCTCGATCCTGGACAGTAAAGAATAGTTTTTTAGTTATAAAAGGTCTCAGTGGAAAAAGATACTTGGGAAAACCATAAAATTAAAAAAGCAACATAGGAGCAAGAAACAATTATGATGAAGAACAACCATAATAATTTTATGATGTCACATTATAAGAATTTTATATGATGATGTTTTTTGAATATGGGGAGAATTTATTACCACAAGAATTTGTGAAAATTTTATTTTAAAATTTTAATATTTTCCATAGTTTATGCCTCTCACAATATCAAGATTAAAATAATGATATACTATTAAGTATGACTGTTGGAATGGTAATGTTACCAATAAGAATAGAAATATGAATAATAGAATATTAGCTCCACTAATAAAAGTATAAATAAAATTATTGTATCAAATAAAAGAATGTATGGTATATTTATATCATGGAATATGTTAATAATTTTTTTAAAAATGATAAAATAATTGTTGATAATGTTGTGAAAATTATATGTTAATTTCAAATAGTATATTTAAAATAACAATTTAAAAGTGTATTTTCTTTCATAAAATTGGTTTTTATATTAATACATTGTTGTCTTATTATTTTAAGTTAATTTTATGATACATTTATTAATTTTTCAAAGTGTTATAAAATTGGTTGTAATTTTAAATTAAATATTTTTTGAATAATTGATTATTTTAATAAAAATTTAAATATATCATATTTATAATATAATTTTCATAAAATTGAGTCGAGTTATGAATTAAAAATATATAAAAAGGGTAGGGTGACTTTTGAGGATTTTTCTAAAATAGTTGAACTTTTTATGAATAGTGATATATGGTAATTTACGATATTTAACATTATAAGTAAATAATTGAATTATTAACTACTTTATGATGTATAGATGAGTTAATAACCCATTTTTTTAAAATTAAATCCACTTGTTAATGTATTAAGTTATTGGCGAAAAAACTATTCAATGTATTGACCCAAAATAATAAATGAATGAATTAAATAATAAAAAAACACCTCTCACCTCCACTATAAATATCACTACTCACCACACCTTATCCTCACTCCACCAAAGATGTAAATATTTATTATTTTTTGACAATTGTCTCTCAAAAACATATACCACAGGTTTTGGTGTTGTGTTTCTTAACCAAAAGACCATTTTAAATCTCTTTATGGAGGTTATCATGGAGAAGAATTCAAGAGGTAAAACCCCCTTTAATTATTTTAGTTTTATTTTATCTTTTTTCCTTTTCTTATACATTCTTCACCTCCCCTATATAATGATACATAATAACTACAGTATCATTTATATACTATATTTTTATTTTTTTCATGGAATATCAACCATCAATTCTTTTCTCTTCACCTTTTTATTCTAAAAATGAAAACATCATCTGTGAGGTGTCGATTTATTGCCTTTGTGGAATTAACGTTTTGGGTTTTCAAATTCACCTTCAAGGCTAGTCATAAAACCATTTTTAAAAATAATAATTTATTATATGTAATAAAACATATTTAATGTTTTGTAACTATAATATATAAATAATATTTATTCATAAGCGAAACTAGTTTGTGATAATCAAGAAAATGAAAAAATAATCAAAATGGTCATCATTAACGATTTTTTTAATGATTCAACCTAATATCTATAAAAATTATTTATAAGACAAATAAATATCCTAGAAGATAATTAATAACATATTATTTGAATTATTTATAACTATTTCTATTTTAAATGATATTGCATACATGTATATAATTGAAATAGTCATGAAAACTAAAAAAACAAACACTTTTAAACAATGAATTTTATATTATAATTCTTCCAAATGTCTCAAATGAAATTAATAAAATTATAATAAATCAAATAAATATTTAACATGTAATTATTTACATTGTTAAATAATCTATGTTCATTATACCTCACATTATGTGCAAGTGAAGAACACTTTAAGACATAAGGTAAGGGTTTTCTCAACTCACATTTATTTCAATGAGATCTGCCTTATTCACAACTATTTAGTGTGTGTGGTTTATGTATAATGTCCTCTAACTTATAATATCATGAAACTATGTATCCTTGTGGAATTAAATTTTTCATTTGATATGTATTAATTTTACAGGTTATGCAGTTCAAATGTATACAATGTGGTAAGGGATTCTCCACGATCCTCCATTTCTCATTCGAGTTACACATTATCCCTATTAACCCCAATGTAATTATTATTTGTTTCTATATAATTCTTCTATATTTTCATTATATGTTTCAAAATAATTTACCCAGATCATTTCATCTTTCTTAAATGGGGAAGTTCATGTTTTATAAAGTTCTTTTTTCAATTCCTCCTAAAAAGAATGCTTGAATAAAGTGAACGCCTTGATTTCATACCCATTTTCATTTTCTGTCAATAATTTTTATTAATAGAAAATTATTTTTGTAAATAAAGTATTCTATTAAGAAAAATTATCGTGGTTCATTTATAGTTTTATACAGATATTTATGACTTTTTTTATTTTAAAAACTCTTATATTTTGTCTTAAACCACACTAATGTGTCCCATTTCTAAAGCTTCTCAAAAAATATTTGCAAATTTTTTCACTTTAGTTGGACATAATTTTTTACTAATACTTGATTTAACTATCCATTACTTTTATTTTTTGGGAAATATAAGTTTACAATCTAGTTTTATGACAAATACAAATGATTTTTTCAAAATAACGGTTCATTGAAAAGTAAAAAAGGGGATTTCTCCCAAGAATTACTCAATGATTTTATTATTTAATTTTCATATAATTTAATACACTATGTATATTCATATGTTTAATAGGGATTGATATTTTTTGATATCACTTGACATAATTTATTAAATGGTTTATGATTTGTTTTACTGTTGATGTGATATCATGGGATCATTCACCATATTACTCAGAGTTATTAATGATTATTTTTACGTATTAGGAAATGTTTTTACATTTAATATATGTGTGTTCTTTATTTTTAAATCCATTCATATGAGTAATCCATTGGACAAATTATGTTATGGTTTGGGACCTCTATATCCCATCAATGTAATGGTAGGTCTCATGAGAAAAACTATATTGGGATATAGTTGAATCTTTACACATTTATTTTCAGATGTCTTGTCTAAGCCCTCGATTGTATGTTTTATATGTTCAACATTATACATTCAATCATTATGATTTTATTAATTTATGATACATTTGATTTTTTGAATAGTATGATATATATAGTTATGTTTTATTCTCATTTTAATATTTATATGGAATTATTTAATCATATTTTATTCTTTCCATATTATGCTCATGATTTTTATTTAATGGTACAAATTTTTAGTTATTCACCTTTCCTTATTTTTTATATTTATGTTAGCCTCCAATATATTGTTTACCATCATTATGCATCTGATCTCATGCATTTCTTATTTTTAAAGTTTTTTTTATGATGTGATGATGTATGTTATAAAATACTAGTAGATATAATCTAGGTTGTTATTGGTGTTTTCAATGGAGTTTCCATATATTTTAATAAAATTTTGCAATGTATTACCTATATTTGTATCTAGATTAACAAATATACTAAATTATTTGGTCATATAGGATGTGAATGCTTATTCATAATACTAATGTAACAAAGTAAGGCACCGACTCTGGGATTCTGGGTTCACAGACATTTCAATCACCACACCCATGATTTTAAAATCCATTTTAGAAACAAATATATTATTTAAGATTTCATCAAACTCAAGATGTTGATATACTGTTTTTAAATAAATACCCCTTTAAAATCCTATTTCATTCATAAATAAATTTTCCAATTTTGTTTATGATAATAAACAAAAGAGTTTTATAAAAATATTTAGTGTCTCTGGGATTACAAACAACATATAGAGACTCCTACCTCAAATAAGGTAGATGGTTTCTTGAAACAAACACCTCTGGTGGAGTGTTAAGACTTGAATGTTTAAGGAAAAAAAATCATTATCCCTTCTTGTTGAATCCGCAGTAGAGAATAATGAAAAGGTATACAAAGGAACTGAATCGTCGTCTTATAGAAGATAAATTCCCAAAAATTTCCTTAATATAATATTAAAAATATATTTCGAAAAATATTAGGGTATTTCAAAAAGTACAAAAATAAATTTGGCTATGAACATTAAAAACCCATATTAAAAACATCATTTAATTTTCCATTTTAATTTAATATTAGATAAAAATGTTCAATTTCTTTTAAAATAGGGTTTACCAACTGTAGCATGCTAAAATAATTAACATCCCATGATTTTCAGCCTTTAAAATGGCTAAACGGTGTTACAGGCTCATTCTAGGGAAGATGAAATTAAAACCATGTTTATTTATTTGTCTCCCAAATTTAGTGTTTCATAAGGGTAATATGGGTTTACCATTATGGAACTTTTAGGTGTAACATAAGGGTACTAGGATACCCATACATAACCAAAAAATGAAACAAATTACCCTTACGTAGCTCTAGATTACCCTTACCCAACTATAGATCTCTCATATTCAGTCTCTAATTAAAAGTAACCCTTATGCATGACTTAAAATAAGAGCATTCATTTAAAAAGTTTATAAGATTTACCCTTATGCATACTTAGTAATTAATACCTTAGCCTTATGTACAATATATGTGTTACCCTTACACATCCTTTAGAAATATTAGGTCACTCTAATGTAGTGTATGGAAAAAGGGACATACCTTTGCGTAGATAATGGAAAACTCCACTTGTCTTTACACATATCATATAAATGGGGTCTTACTCAAGCACATATCATCAAATTTAAATCCTACCCATTCATAACTCATAGAACTAAGGTGTTTCACTAAAATAACTCCTAAAAATCATTCATTGTAAAGGTAAGAGTCACTTACCCATATGAAGTCCCTATACAATTTTTAAGGGTAAACATTTAGTTAAATATTTTTTGTTTCCATTCAAAGTATAAAAAAATTTAAAACCAAAAGGTTTTTTTTTTATAATTATAAAAATGATTTTGTTACATAGATAATGTTCATACACTGCTATGTTCATCTATCTCTATTTTCTTCTAATTTCTTCTTCTATCTGCTTCTCCAACATTGGAAGTCATAGGATCCTATTATTTCATTAGGTTTGAAACATAGATGTTATTCCCTTCAATTCATCATTAGATATACTATCTTTTTCTTTGACTCCAAGAGACTCATTGGTTCTTTACACTGTACAAGCTCTCTGATATCCACTCTTAGTCACAGAACATTGTTCTCCTTATTTTTTGTTTTATATAAAGGCCACTGGAATAAAATTTTCCATATATAGAATAAATAAAATATGATAGAATCTTGGTTTGAATTTCTTATTTTCTCAATAGATTGTATGTGGGAGTGCTCTAATGTTTTATGTTATTGTTTTTCCATGAACATGTTGTCTCTTATAAAATGGTAGTATTTTCATTTCCCTATTATTTCTTAATATCTTATTTATCTTGGATGAATTGTACTCTAATATTCTTTTAGGATAAAATTTATTCATCTTGAAAAGCACCACAAACATCTATAGCTTAAGTCAGTCTTAATGGCTATATAAAAACAATATAGTAAATGATCTACGTGGAATAGTTTTTTAACTTATAGATTGATTGATTTAAATAAAACTCTACATATTTAAACATCAATTCAAATTATCAGAAGACATCTCAATACATATTATTCTTATCCAGAAATAGTATCAAACGACTTTTTACATTTTAGACAATTCAACATTGATTAACCATCGTTAGGATTTCTTTCATCATTATCTAGAAATTATTTAATTTAAATTTAATTTTAATATTCAAGAATTAATTCTTTCTTTTATCCTCTTCTCCATAGTTTTATGACCAGCTTATCAAAATTCCAGTGATTGAATCACACTTAATTTTAAATATTTTATACCATTATATTTTGTCTACCAACATAATAATTAATTTTCAATGTTGATCCTCTATATATAATTTCCAAAAAATCATTTGAAATTTCCAAATATCAATCAATGATCTTCTTCATAATAGATCTCAATCATCATCCTCAAAACAACATGGTATCCTAGATTATCAATGATTCATTATGTTTTGAACAAGATGGAATATCTTAGAAATAATTCCAAATTATTTCTTTTTTCAAATACACAAATATGAAAAGAATTTTTTATTCAATATAAATCTAAAAAATACCTTAAGACATTTGTAATACATACTATATAATTCTATCATTCATAGGTAATGCCTTATATTACTCACTAATTCATATTGAATCATTAAAAAGTAATATATGGTGGCCTCAAAATTTCATATAGCTAATCCAGATGTCATACATGCTCAACCATTATCAAAATGAAGAACTCAAAATTAATTGGTCTATCTCAATATTTTACATCGATTTAAAAATTATTACATGAGGAATGTATTATGAGAAAATACATACACACATTGGGTGAGGTCATAACTTTTACAAATTCATCCAACTGAAATATCCAATGGGAAGAAAAAAATATCATATAACAAGACATATCTTACACAAACCTATAAATATCATACATAATATGTAATTTATCTTATGAACTTTTCTAGATTGACTTACCATTTCCACAGATTCCTCAATCTTATTCAGGACCTCTTTGAACCATGTCTGGGCCTTCTCAACCACATAAAAATATATTCAAGACAACATCTAAATGTTTTACATTACCTGATACAATAATATTTTTGTACATCAATCCTCATAATTTTTTTATTATCTTTATAGAGCCATGGTAAATCATTTATAAAGACTAATTATTGTATTTATTCTCAATTTTGTGTATATTCATGATTCCCCACTACCTATAAATATTCTAGATTCATTTTAACTTTCTCAATACATTATCCTTGTTATTTTCATCACTAATAATAGTAGAATTCATGATATATTCACAAAATTTAGATTCTCTATAAAATCAAATTGTCTTTGATTCCTTAATTATATATTTTAATAATCTATATGTACAACATATTTCTCTTCAATTCTATGTATTATGTATGTAGGAATTTAACACGCCTAAAAACTATCTTGGACTTGAGGACCAATAAAGAAAACACTTGATGTTAGGGGATAAATTTTAAAAAATCCTTACATCTTCTTTCATTTCCGAAATGTATAGAAATCCCTTTCAACCTATGGTGGGTGGATACTCAATCATCAACCATTATTAATTTCCCATTAATAACATGCATATTAACATGCTTTTTTTACAACAAATATAATAACACACAAAATATTCACTTCATGTTTTCTGTGGTTGTATAACTGCAATTAAGGACCCATAACCACATTCCATATAGGTCATGGATATATGCCCCTATAGGAAAGTTATATCACCATAGTCTATATAGCCCATGGTGATTGGCCAATGTAGGAATGTCCCTCAGGAATGTGAACAACTTAAGAAGAATGTGGGAAGTGAATAAATCCATTGACCACTACGCATGTGGTTGTAGCTCCTCCCCATGGTGGCCTATAACCATGGGCCCCCATTTAATGTGGTTATTGGTCCTCCCTAAGGGGGACTATTCATATAGGCTATGAGTCATTTGACTATAGCACACCACAAGGAGGACCTATAGCCACGAACAAAGAATCTTGTGGTTTAGGTCATCCCCATGTGGTCCAACATCCAGTATCTCGAATTTCCTTTGAACGTAGGGCAACCATGATAAGGTGTATCAAAAATATTCTTCTTTCCCATAGCTATAAGACCATGTAGGTATGCCCTTTGACCATACGCAACACAACTCATGGTCTTAGAACATCCCAGATGACCACATTTCCCATTTTAATTAATTTAGTAAATATATAGTGATTATAATATTTTGTAATAAATAATTTATATATACACATACATATAAATTCAGCTACACAAGTAAAGGAAATATTATGCAATCAAGAGGAAAAATTCAATATATTGTAATGCTAAGGTTATAGGTTCAAAACCCACTAGTTAAAAAATTTAATATTACAACACCTATTTCAATGGGCGTAGACCATGGCCATAGCTGCCACAAAAAATTTTCTGAAACCCATTTCCATAGGATATTCCATAAGGCATAGTCCTTGGGGATAAAGGATGTATTAAATTCTGCATGAATATGATGCCTGTAGGCTATATCATATAAGATGATATGGGTATGTTATTGGGTATGTTACAATATATTATTCCACTACCTAAAACTAGTCTTATGGTATGATAGAGTCATATCAGGAGATATGATATATCATTTCCAATTCCTTTTCCTTTAATTTCATTCATAGTTAATGAAAAATTAAATGTTAACCATTTATAATTTCTCCATGTATGCTATCATTATATTAAGTGTATCATACAATGAAACAAGTGGTAATTAATTCAGATAATGGTTATTTTTTCTAATAATTACACTGGGGAATGCATCAGATGATATACATTAATTTTCCTCTTTTAGAGTGGTTTTCATCATTGTACTGGTCATAAACCCTCCACAGTGGTCTCCCCACATTCCCAATTTTCAAATGAAGATGACATCTTCCACCATGATTAGTGATGTTGAACCCCTTATTTGAAAATGATGATGGGATCCAGTTCCTACTTCAACAAAATACTCCTTGGCATTCATTTCCTAGTCTGGGTCTCCCTCATCAGGTTCATATATTTTTTTACTATTATTATTAGTTCCATATTAGAGTGGACACCAGTTAATTGGGCTGCTAGTTATTTGGACTGGTCATCTCATGCATGGGGAATCCTATGTTTAGAACCAATGGTATCTTTTATTAGTTTCAGAGTAATTTATTTTAGGGATGTAATGAATCCAATTCTTAATGCCTCATTCATCATATACTTATCTAATAGGTTGACTCAAATATATTAATTGTTACATGGGGCATCAATCATTTTTCATTCCATGAAACATACTCTTGTCGTATAAGGCTTCCCACGATTAACAGCTAGGGAATCTAATGAGTTATATATTTTGATGCATCAGGAGGGGTCATATGTTTAATGTCTAGGGGGTGTTATTATGGGTTTAAAGTTATGTGGTTATGTGATCACAGGTTTAAAGTCTCTTGGGTACATTTCCCATATACATTTATGACATACTATATTGATTATAGGTAAGCATCACATTGTCGCACCAATGTCTAGTGGGGACCTCAAGTTTGGGTTGTAAGTGGTAAGTGTGTTCTTGGGGGAATAATCACACATCAAGGAGGTTTCTTCCCATTCAGAAGATAGATATATTTAATGTGATTTTTGGATTGAACATTAGAAATTATTCCTAAATAACCTATTAAGATAAAGGGATCAAAACCCACATATTTCTATTAGGTAGTTTAAGGTCATGTGACATGACCAATCCAAGTAGTTTATCATTACATAGTAAGTATTCATGTGTTATGAAATAAGAAGCAATAACTGTGGGTGTGGGGATAATGTATGGAAGCTGCCTAGGTTCCAATAAGGAGCAATTATGATGTGATTGGGGATTACATGAGGAAGAGTTTTGGGTGCTATTGAGGATCATAAATTGTGTGTTTGGAAACAAAAAGATGATGATACTCTGGTGTTGTAGAGGATCAAAGATTTTTTGGTGGTTATTATGTGTTGAAGCTACCCATGTGCTTCTGGGGAATAGCGGTGGTGTGCTTGGGGATACACATGAATCTTCATAGGTGCTACTGATAATAAGTAATGGTGTGATTGGGGATTATGCATAGTTCTTACACATGTACAACGGAGGTGAAGCGATTGTATGATTGGGGTTTATATGTGGTATTTGTTTCGATGTTATTGAGAAGAATAAAAATTGTGATTGTGGATTTCACATGGAAGTTTCTGGGGTTATTTTAGAGAGAAGTGATGGTGTGATTGGGGCTCACACATAGAAACATATTGATGGATAGGGGTATCATCCCATGTTATTTATTGATGCATCCCATTTTCATCACATGAGTAATAATGAACATATTTCATAGGGAATACCATGTCCATTTAAATCGGTAAGACCATGATTTAACATCTTGTGCAAGGGAATTGTGTGTGGGGGTTATGAATTGGATTTCACATACTTTATTCATTATGTCAATTCTTGATGGCGTATTGGCTAGTAAATCGGTTGAGGAATATAATTGTGTTTTACACCTAATAATGATTACCATAGAAAGGGAATATCGAGTTCATCATCATAAAAAATGGTGGAAGGTAATAAATTATTGGGATTTTTTCCATGGGTTGGACTTCCATTGTATGCCTATAAAATGAATCAGAACCCATGTAATTTAGTGCCACATCCTTGTACATGTCTTACATTTTTTGATCATGTGAAAAGGCCCCTTATAGTTCCTTTTAAGGTCATTCATCATTTAACAGATTATGTTCCATTTAGTTGTGTATATCCATGACCTATGTGTTATGTAGTTTAGAGTCATACAATAGGGACTACATGGGTCATCTCATGCTTATCGCTTAAGGTATATCATTATTGACACACGAGGAATAATATTCTCATCACATAGGTTGTACTACATTTTAATTTCAGGAATCTAGGAATAATAAGAGGAATAATCAATGAAATGGATAGTGAGAGACATAAACCAATCTGGACCTTTCTTTCTCAAACATGAATTAGAGTATGGTGGTTGTATTTAAATAATTCCTTCATGAGTATTTTGACTATATGTATTTGAGGAATTCCAGAGGGGTATCTAAACCCATGGATTAATTAACATACCAAGATGAGTAGCTTAATCAATTATGTTTCCGGGAGACAAGATAAGTATTATGAATTGTGATAGTATTTGGGAAAAGAGTTGGGATTGTATATGACGAACCCAATAATTTCGATAACATGGACCGAAAATTTCATGGTTTGACTCTCCATTTTCAATGGGGGCCAGTGATGGTAGTGAACGGACCAGTTCAAAGGCTTGCTACAACATCCCTACAATGATCTCTAGTGGGTATGAAGGGGAACATCCCTGGTGGTATAGACCATTACTCATGAATCCAATAACACTATTTCATACAACTATGTGATGTTTTGTGCAATAGGGAATTCATTCACACAATTGGGATTTGTTTCATCTTATTAGGTACCACTTCACACAACTAAGCAGTATTTTATCAAAATGGGGAATTTTTTGGTAAATTTTTAGTGTATATTAATATGATATTTCATAATTCATTACATACAATCATGCATTTGTGAAATACTTTGTTGCGCTACTTTAGAGTTACATGTAAATGGTGTTATGTAAAAGTTTAGACATAGAATAAAATTAGGTTAGCAGTGGAGAAACATGTGAGAAAACATATCAAGAACCACACAACCTTGAGTAACATGATTTAGAGATCTAGTACTCAAATCCTAGTGGTCCTCTTGAAAATGACGGGTTGATTCCATATTTTAAAGAATTATGGTTGTGTCACGCAACATAGCTTGTGTCACATAACATTGGGATCCACTACTAGTCTAAGAAAATTTTATGAAAGGAAATATGCTCCTAGTTTGGGGATTTTAGTAATAATTCCATTCATGGATAGATTTTGTAGAGACAACAGTTATGAAATGTTCAGAACCAAAGGAAATACACAATCGTTACAAAATGTTCAAGTAAAATATATGATAGGATTAATAATTTCCTGAGTTCTTTATATACATCCTTTTCCCATGATATGAGTATTGTGTGTTCATTCCTATTCAATATTCCCATAATCCTAAGCTCTCTCTTCTCATCCCCTTTTAATTTCTAGATACTAGTATATCATGGCTGGATGAGAATCCAAATCATACAACCATTTATTTTGTGTAGCCAGTGGATACACTATAGAGGGAGGACTCCATTGAATTTTTGTAATTGAACTTAATCTACCAAAAATCTGGAAGATAGTGGAAGAATCAATATCAACTAGTGTACGATACATACAACTCTTCATTTAATAATATATACAACATCATGTAATCTGTCATGGTAAATCTTGGTTTATATTTTCTAAAAAAATTTCCTATATTAAATGATTATCATTTCATCAAATTCAACCTAAAAAATATATCAGAGATGGACTATGTTGATTGATTAATAAAATCATGTTTAAAATGAAGAGCACTATATTTTTTGAAAATAGAAAAATGTGGCATCATTATGATATATGTTTTATCATAAATAATTTCATACCGTTATTAGAGTGATGTTCTTATATTAGATATCACTAGTGCAGAAAACGTTTTTTTACGTCGGTTATTTTTAATTTTTTACGTCGGTTTCTAGCCAACGTTAATACGTGCGGCGTTATAAATAAGGTTTTTCACGTCGATTATTTATAAACCGATGTCAAAAACATAAAATCGCAATGTTTATCATGTCGGTTATTTTAGAACTGACATGATAAAGGGCCTGGAGAATGGTTAATCACATCGGTTATTTTAGAACTGACGTGATAAAGGGCCTGGGGAATGGTTTATCACATTGGTTATCGAAGAACCGACGTGATAAACGGCCTGGACAATGGTTTATCGCGTATGTTCTTAAACAACCGATGTGATAAATAGGGGCGAGGGGATTTATCACGTCGGTTCATATAGAACCGACGTGATAAACCAGGCTGAACGTGGTTTATCACGTCGGTTCATATAAAACCGACGTGAAAAACCGGGGGAGGGGGGTTTATCACTTCAGTTATTGTATAACCGCCGTGATAAATCGGAGGGAGGGAGTTTATCATGTCGGTTAGTGAATAACCGACGTGATAAACCATTGTCCAGGCCGTTTAGTACGTCAGTTATTCAATAACCAACGTGCTAAAACATTCTCCAGGCCCTTTATCACGTCGGTTATTTAATAACCGACGTGATAAACCATTCTCCAGGCCTTTTATCACGTCTGTTATTAAATAACCGACGTGATAAACCATTCTCTAGGACTTTTATCATGTCGGTTATTAAATAACGGACGTGATAAACCATTTTCCAGGCCTTTTATCACGTCGGTTATTAAATAACCGACGTGATAAACCCAATTTTTTTTAAACAGAATGCAGTGATCTTGTCTCCACCAGAATCAACCAGAAAATAAATCAAGAAATTGTACCACAAAAACAAAAGTACATCAAAATTAAGCATGTACATAGATAACATATAAAACTTACCCACTAGACAGCATCCACCCTCATTTATACCCCATGGACAGCCCTCCCCCACCCCGTTGGAGCCCTCACCCTAATGTATACCCCCTGGACAGCCCTCCCCCACCCCATTGGAGCTCCCACCCTCATGAATACCCCTTGGACAACCCTCCCCCACCCCATTGGAGCCCCCACCACACTCCTGGACTGCACCCCGACCCCCGGACACCCCCAAACATCCCTCGACAACCCCCCACCCGCCTGAACAGCACCTCCTCACCCCCTCACCCCACTTGACATCCCCCACCACACCCCTGGACAACCCCCCACCCCTGGACAGCACTCCCACACCCCTGGACCAGCTTCTCACACCCCTGGACATCCCTACCACCCCCCAGGACTGCCCCCACTCCACCGGACAGCCCTCCCAGACCACTGGACACCCCCAACCCCACTGAACACACCCCCACACCCTTAGAACCCCTCCCCCACAGACCCAAATCCATACCAGAAGAACCATCAAAAGTAGACCAAAACAAGAAGTAGAGAAAAATTAAACATTCACTTATATAACATTCAAAACTTACACTGTCAACTTCAAAAAAAAACTAAATCAAACCTAAACAAATAACAAATACACAATTAAAACGACAATATTCAAAATTACATTTTACATTACAAACAACTAAAATTCAATCAAACATGTAAAATAATTTGACCACTCCACTTGTACGTGTTTGATGTCTTCAGCAGTATAGGGTTGAGGGTCATCAAAAAGCTACAAATGAAAAAGAAGATAGTTAACGTGTATAATGAATAAATCAAATTGAAATATGATGGCAAAGTTTAAGAGGAAATCGTACCAGGTCAAAATTCACAACTGTCCCAGTTGTTATTATTTCATACATAAATATTAACATATAATATCCGCATTCGATGAGGCCTTGTTGTTCATGACATTTATACTTTGAATGAGTGTAAATTCAATATATTATTTTTATGTAATAGATCAAAAAGTACAAATTATAAATGAAAATTTACCTTCGCATTTACATATTTGATCTTTGCATTTCTTTTCTTTGTGTTTTTTCGAAAGTAGACCCATGCACTGTTAGAAAATAATACGAAAAGGATAAATTTAAAATTCATTATAATATATAAAACTATTGAGAAATTGAAACATAATTTTCCAATATATTCTTAATACTTTCCCAAACATCACCATGAACAGAGCATATCCAATAAAGAGCTTTCTCCCTTGGGCAAAAAATCCCTAACATCTAATGAGTATTGATAAAAGGAAATTTAATGTTAGTGGTTTTTTATGTTAAAAGATAATTAACTCTTTGAGAGAAATGTGTTTCATACCTCTCACAAAAAGGCATCATCCAACATTGTTGGATTATATTCTTTTCAAATATTTCAGCAATATAAACCATTCTTTGTTCCTCAGTCAATGCACATGCTTCAGGGGAAATCAATTACAGGTCCATGAATCCATATACTTCTCTCAGTTCATTCCTCTCACAAATTTTATAAAGATACCTAATACAAAACATATATAAGTATACATTTTTAATAAATATAACGTAGGGAAAAGGTGTTAAGACTTACATGGAAAAAATTTGCACCACGTTGATGCCCAACTTATCTCCAGTAACAAGCTCCATGATATCAGATTTTGTAATCCCCACACTTATTTCACGTCCACAAACATGAGATTCCATTGGAAACTCATAAAAACCCAACAACAAATTTGAATATCTTGACAATCTGTCAAGACCACTGGAATCTGTATCTGATGTCATAGCATGTTGTCTTTGTTGTTGTCTATACAGTATTTCTTTACCTTTGACGTATTCCTGTGAAAAAAAATTGAGAATTATAGTAGTTTTCAAATGATAAAACAACTTTAATAAAAAAATAAAATAAAAGAAATAACATTCATACCTCTATGGTAATGAGTCGAAGATGTCTGGATGGCCAAACTAAAAAATGGCTGATACTCTGTCCAACTGTCGCCACCTCATCTGTAGATATTGGTACCCTAGCTGATCTATCTATAATATCATATACAGTGACCCTCTGATTCTCTACCTCTAATTGTTGATGATGAACTGTATCTCCTATACAATATACCAACCCGTATGCTACTATATGATTTTGAGAATCATCAACATACCACTCACAATATGTAGGAAGCTGCGGCGGAGGCGTAGGATAAAAAATGGGGTCCGTAGGCTGAGGGGGGGGAGTGGGAGCTACTGGCAGAGGTGGAGGATAAATAATGGGGTCTGCGGGGGGAGGTGGAGGAGTGGGAGCTGCAGTCTGAAATTGTCTTTGCATTTCTGCAAACATAGACTGCACCGAATCTCTAATCTTGTCTTCCATCGTCGCATTAATATTTTGAACTTCAGCCTCCAAGGATTCTATTTTTTTTATAAACCCCCTCAATGTTAGAATTTGAAGAACGTGGAAACACTTTTCTTACCGATACACCTGTCGGATATCCTCTTACACAACCAGGATGTTCGGGCCTTCCCAATGCTGAAAATAAAATATCTTCCCTCCCGGTACCTATAAATGTCCCCTCTAAACTCTGCTCCTCAAGAGAGTCTAGTATTAATTAATTGAACATTTCTATAATGATTGAAACTTATATGAAGAAAAAAGTTAACTTAAATAAATTAAATATATATCTTACAATCCTCCCAGCTACGATTCTCGATTCTTCCGAAAGATATTGCCATGTTTTTCCCTTGCGAGCTCTCTTCCATTTTTCATGTCTAGATGGAGGGGATGGAGGGCCACCTCTCCAGAGCTTGAAGACTCAGCTCTTAGTTGTTGAAATTTTTCCGCCATCATTTTTTCTTCCAATAATTTATACCCTCACCATGATAAACTATGAGGGTATAAATTTTTAGATTGGATCTCCGGATGAGATTTCCTTGTTTTCTGTAATTTAAGAATAAGAAATCATTAACAAAACATTAATAAAATCATTTATATAAGAATGTTTATAAAAGTTTACATTGCCCTTACCAGAAATGACACTTTTTTCTACATTCAAAAAACTGTCTCCATGTGTCTTCATCTATAAAAGGATATATACGACATGGATTGTCAGGACTCCTATGACCATAAATGAAATCAGATGAGAGGGTTGATTTGAAATCCCTCCATCTCCTGGCATCCAACGATATTCATTTCTTCCTGAATCCTCCAGTGTCAGGAATATCAAATGTCATCTGACAAAGAAGAGGTTAAACATATTATATATACAAGAAACATTAATAGAATGGTCAAACAATGACAAAAGATCTTACCAAAATCGTCTCCCCCAACTGAGAGATAATATCTTTATCCACACCTCTCTAATCATCATACAGAATGCTTACTTTGGTCTTAGACTGAGTTGCAACAAAACTCTTAAAAGCTTTGGCATTCAGACCTCTAGGAATATCATCATCATCAAACTCAACTACTATCCGCTGATCCTGCTTATGGGCAAGTGATAATTTTGGTAAACGTGTGCACCCACGTTTACCAACCTTTGAACTCTTTGTCGTAATAGGAGCATGTGAATGTTCATCCCCAGAGGTATGACCAACAATATTCCCCTCTCCAAAATCATGTGGTTGATCATCTGAATGATCTGTCATTATCCTTCAAATAAAAAAACCCACATCAGTTCAGAATTACAAAAATTGAAATATTTTAATACTACTGTAATCAGAAAATAGAAAAGTGTACTAGGTTACATAATAGTAAACATTGGTAATATGGTAAACATGTTAAACAATGGTAAAGATGGAAAAGATGGTCATGATGTTCAAGATGGTCAAGATGGTAAAAAATGGAAAAAATGGTAAACCTGGTAAACATTGTAACCATGGTAAAGTAATTGTCAGTGAACAAATATAAAAATTCAAATATTTTAATTGTACTGTAATCAGAAAATAGAAAAGTGTACTATGTTACATAATAGTAAACATTGGTAATATGGTAAGCATGTTAAACAATGGTAAAGATGGCAAAGATTGTCAAGACGGTCAAGATGGTAAGAATGGTAAAAATGGAAAACCTGGTAAACATTGTAAACATGGTACAGTAATTGTCAGTGAACAAAAATAAGCATTTTAAAATTCATGTAATGGTTATAAACATGATAAAGTAAACTAAACAAACTTAAAACAAACAAAAACATATAGTTATTTTATTTTAAAACATGTTTTAATAAAAAAACATACAATATCTTACATTTATGGAAAAAATAAATGTAAACAAGAAATAAACATATGTTACCTGTAATTTTAGGAATGTACAGATGGATTGTTTTCCCAAATTCCTTCGTCGTGATTGTTCCTTATGGCACAAACTATATCTTCAACATGATCGTCATTATGTTCTGTTAATATTACCATTGAAGTAGGGATCTCACATAAATCAGCATATTCATCAAGATCATCCTCACCAAAATATTGTTTTTTCCCTTGTAAAACAACAGCCCACTGCATATTTGATTGATCTACTACATAAAAAATTTGTTTTTCATGTGTTGCCATTATAAAAGAACCAGCTGTGTCTTCCAATCTATTCAGTTTAACAAGTGTCATTCCAAATTCATCATGTCTGACATTGTTGTTACCGTTAAACCATTTACAGTTAAAAACGGGAACTTTAATCTTAAAGTATTCAACCTCCCATATGTCTTCAATCACTCCATAATATGCATTTGATGCAGTAATTGGGTTTTTTTCCTTAGCACTCTAAAAATGCATTGCTTCTGCAAACACCAATACACCACTATTCTGAACAGCACTTCTGTTGTCCTGAGCTTTTGTATGAAATGTATAACCATTAATTTCATAACCAGACCATGTTATCACATTTAAACATGGACCACCCACTATCCATTTTAATGTCTCTGATACATCTGATCTACCAAGAAAAGTCTTTTTAATCCATGACAAAAAAGTTTTGTTGTTCTCATTCAAAATCCACATTTCTTTCTTCTTTGGATGACATTTTTTCAACACATTAATATGCAATGTGATATATGCTTGAGCATCACCTATGTTATTCAATATGTTTGATTCTAACATCTTCATCTGTTCAGCTGACAATGATTTTACTTTCAAGCCGCGAATCCCCTTTCCCTCATAATTAACTCGTTCATGGTGAGATGGAGGCAAACCTATGTGTTGCGCCGCAGCCATGTAGCTCGTACAAAACTCTGCTACCTCCTCAGAAATATACTTTTCAATAATGGAGGCTTCAGGTCGATATAGATTTTTAACATACCCCTTTAATATTTTCATATACCTTTCAAAAGGATACATCCAACGAAGATATATAGGTCCACAATGATTTATTTCTTGAACCAGATAAATCATTAAATGTACCATTATGTCAAAAAACGTTGGAGGAAAATACATTTCCAATTGACAAAGTATAAAAATTACATCCTTTTACAAAATGTTCAAAGCATTCACATCAATCGCCTTGTTAGTAATTGAATTGAAAAAATAAAACAACTTTATTATAGTCTTTCTGACACGAATGGGCAATATTCCACGCAATGCAACCGGTAGAATTTGTTGTATCATGACGTGACAATCATGTGATTTCATACCTATCAACTTCAAGTCCTCAATGAGACAAAATTTTTTACATTAGAAGAATAACCTTGAGGCACTTTGGTATCATGAAGACACTGACAGAAGCTAATTTTATCCCTCTTAGATAATGTATGATAAGCCTGGGGAAGAAATGTCCGTCTTCCTTTAAGAGTGGGAGATAACTCCAAACGTATTCCCATTGATAGTAAGTCTAATCTTGCATTCAACCCATCTTTAGTCTTTCCTTTAATATCTAACAATGTTCCAATCAAAGAATCACAGATATTCTTCTCCACGTGCATGACATCAATATTATGTTTAACTTCATGATACCTACAATATGGTAGCTCAAAAAAAATTGACCTTTTCTTCCAAATATGTCTATCATTACCAGATTTCTGTGTCTTTCCCAATGTCACGTCAAGGTTTTTCGCCCTCTCAAAATACAGATCAGGGGATAATGGTTTTGGAGCAGTATCAAAATATTGTGAGCCATTAAATGCCTTTTTTAGTCTTCTATAAGGGTGTTCCATAGGCAAAAACGTTCGATGACCCATGTACCCTGTTTTCCTCCCACGATCCAATTGACAATAGGACGTATGTTGTTCGCAAATTGGACATGCTTTATGCCCTTTAACACTGTATCCAAACATATTTACATACGCTGGGAAGTCATTTATAGTGAACAGAAGCACTGCATGCAGTTTAAAATATTCCATTTTATAATAATCATACACCCTAATACCATCAGCCCATAACAGTTTCAAATCATCAATCAACGGTGACAAGTAAACATCAATATCATTACCGGGTTTCTTTGGACTAGAGATCATTGTAATCAACATGAAATATTTGTGCTTCATACAAACTTCAGGAGAGAGGTTGTAAATTACCAATAAAACAGGCCATGAACTATGTGTGCTACTGAGTGTTCGGTATGTATTCATTTAATCTGTGCACAAACCTAGTCTGAGATTTCTTATTTCATTTCCAAATGTAGAATACTGCACATCAATTTTCTTCCATTGTGGACAATCAGCTGGATGACATATTTTTCCATCACATACCCCGCTATTCATCATGCCATCTTAACCTTTTTTCATCATGTGAATTAGCAAATAAACATTTGAAACGATTAATTATAGGAAGATACCAAAATACCATTGAAGGGAGCTTTGTAATCTCTACATAACCCTATGATTTTTCTTTCACCTTATACCATGATGTCCCACATTTTGGAAACTCTGACAGAAATTCATATTCCTTCCTATATATAATGCAGTCATTCGGACAGGCATGTATTTTCTTGCATCCCAATCCCATCGGGCATAATATTTTCTTGGCTTTGTAATGTAAATCTGAAAGATCGTTATCTTTTGTAAGAATGTCTTTCATCAATTGTAGCAGCTCTGTAAAACTTCTGTCACTCCATCCATGCTTCGCCTTCAGGTAAATCAATCTTAACACCGCCGACAGAACCGTAAAATCTGTACAACAGGGATATAATGGTTTTTCAGCATCACCATATAGACGTGCAACTGTCCGTTCTATCTCAATTTGTTCTGCTACAATATTGCGAATCATTTCTTCAATTCCATCGAAGTTACCATCTTGCGAATCATCATCACCAGTGTCATTCCGTCCAGTTTCACCATGCCAAATCCAAGGGCTGTAACTCGGATTAAAAACATGACATGTCAGATGATCTTTTATCTCTCTACTTTTCAACTTCTTGATATTCAAACATTTCAAGCATGGACAGAAAAAATGTCACTACTTGGAACATTTCGTTTTGCAAATTCCAAAAAGTCATCAACACCTTCCTCAAATTCATTGGTCATTCGATGTGCCGTAATCCAACTTCAACTCATTATTACCTATAACAAATATCAACAAAAAATATATATTTTTAAGATAAGACAAATACATGTTAATATGAAAAAAATTATAATTTGAATCTAAAAAAAATTTAAAATATAAAACAAATATATAGGTATTTAAAAAAATATGCTTGAATATTATTTTTAAAACTAAATATAGTTAGATGTAACAGTTTAAAATTTCATTGAATCAAAGAAATCCATGACGCCTATTGATTCTCCAAATAAAATATACATCAATAAAACATAAACAAAATGATTTTTATCTGGAATAAGTGAATATGATTAGATGATACACATTTATAATAATCTCATGCCAATATACTAATAAACATGTTAAAATATAGGAATACCTAATGGAGCATATAACATGTGTTAGTCATGCTTGTTGTTCAATCTTATTGATCTAAAGTACTCAACACTTTCATGTGCCAAAATCTTGAAAGTAATAGTAGTTTTCATAAGTACCCAACACGAAATAGCTATACAACGTAACTGTCATGTTAGAAATATGAATATAGACCATCTGTTTTATGTTTAATAATATTGTCATATTATCTGATCATTCTGATTATATATTAGAATTACTATATCCTTTTGATCAGATATATAATCTAAGTACATTAATATTTATTTAGAAAAAGTAATGTTAATATCATGGTAATGTAAAAAAAAGTATATGTCGAACTATATATAAGTAATACCAATAAAAAAATACATATGTGTTTGGCCGGGGTTTCACACATAAAACAACTCATCTCACAGATTAAATTTTTGAATCATCCTACATAATACTTATTTTTATAACTTAGGGAATGAAAATAATAAAAGTTTTGATTTACGATACTCATTATGGGTAAACATGATATATATAAATATAATATCTAATCTCATAAAAAGATATCCATGGGGGTATAAGAGCATACACAAATCACATGATCAAAAAGAGAAGTGAAACAGTTCTATATAATCATAGATCATAAAACTTGAGTCCAAGTATAACAATTTTAGCATAACATAAGACATGATTTATATGATAGTGGTAACATGATTTAAAAAAAATTATTCACAAGATCACAACATTGGTATGTGGAATAACATAAGAGTGTGGCACAAACATAATCATATAAGTCATAACATATGTCAAGGGAAAACATAGTTTCATTCACCTCATATCTGGATATGTTAATCACCTTTCCTATAATTTATTATAATATTTCTTACGAGACACATCACATAACACATTGGAGATGGTATAACCATCTGTATCCCATATTGATCTATGATATATAATGCATTGTCGAATACATTAGAAGGATATTATGGACCAAAATGTCACATAATGACTACCCATATATATGGGTGAATCGTGATCATCAAATCATTTATAACACTTTTGTAGATCAATTAACTAACAAAAATGAAATGGGGTCATAATTGTTTTTACAAAACACAATAATTATTAATACATAAAAATGTGTTTGGATGGTAAGATAATATAATATACCTAATTCAATCTAATTATAGTTAAATTATTTCTACCTAGATAGAAAAGACCTTTATAAAAAATATAATTTAACTTGATAATGAAAAGAAAGTACCCTTTACCTTTTTTATAATGAAAAATCTGAAAAGGATGATAATAATATTTAGGTATTATAATTTTTTTATGAATTATTAATAATAAAAGAAATCACCTCACATGGTTTTGTTGAAAATCGGACATACCATCTTATTCAAGAAATCATATACACCTTGCATGAAAAGGTCCATCATTTTTAGGAGATGACTGAAAGAAGAGATTTATTATCAGACTCACTATGAGTCCAGAATGAAATATTTGATTGTAATAGGTATGAATTGATATTTTTATGAATGCAGATGAAAACAGGTGATGGTTTTCTGATCTAGGAGTTCTAAAAATCATAATTTTTTGAAAAAATATTATGATGTAAGAATGTTTAATGAAATTTTAAGGATAGGTATTACCGATTGTACTTGGTCCAATTTCATTCATGAAAATCCTTTTCTGGACAATCATATTGGAAATATGATTTTAAGAAAATAATTACTACCAATATTCATCCAGAAAGACACATTCCAGCTAAGTAGGAAATAATAATGTTGCTGGAATAATGGAACGTTACAGTACCACCCATTATTTTTCAGATTTTGCTAAAGCTAATCCTCAATGTTTAAAAATTAATTATTCTTTCTAAATGATTGAATAATTTGAATGGTTGTGAAGTCAAATATCTATGTTCTCATGGTCATAGTAATATTTTTATCAGATATTTATTTATTTAGATACTTAAGAGGTTGCTCGTAATGAAGTTCCTGGTATTCAGATAGATCAATATAGCGATCATATTGGAGTTGTTACTGATTCGTATTTCAGAAGAAAAGATGAAGTATAAGTGGTTTAAGAAGCTTTAATGAATCTAATTTTTCATTGTACTATTGAATCGTAAAGCGTATATCAGAATGAAAATCTAGAATAAGAGTTAAAAATAGTCTTATCCAAAATACACCTGCTTGAATGTTGCGAGTTGAATGTTGCGAGTTGAATGTTGTGAGTTGAATGGACATAATAACCATTTGCAATGACAAAAAATTCCACGAGATTCAAAAACGAACGAAAAGCACATCATGAATCGAAACAAAAATGAACGAAATAAATTCTTGGAAGGCTTACTTGAATGTCGCAAGTTGAGATGATAGATCCGAGAGGGGTGAAGAAGATAAACAATGAAGCCAAAATGAGTTTAATGCAGGCAATCGACGAGCCGATTAGGGTTTACCGCGCGAGAGAGAGACGAGCCGGCGACTGTCAATCGAAAAATCGTAAATGACAGAACATGGGATTTAATTTTTTTAAATGTTTTATAACGTTGGATATTATATAACTGACATTATAACCTATTTTTTATCTTTTTTACGTCGGTTATCTTAAAACCGACGTAAAAAAGCTCTCGCGCTTTGGTTTTTTACGTCGGTTATTCTATAACCGAGGTAAAAAACGAGATATCTACGGGTTTTTTACGTCGGTTTCCAAATAACTGACGTAAAAAAACCTGATATCTACGCATTTTTTACGTCGGTTTCCAAATAACCGACATAAAAAACCCCCGTGCATTGGTTTTTTACGTCCGTTATAAGATAACTGTCATAAAAACCCAACAGGCGTGATTTGTAACGTCGGTTATTAAAATAACCGACGTGATAAATCTACTCGCCGTATTTTTACGTCGGTTATATATAACCGACATAAAAAATGGTGACGTAAAAAACGATTTCTGCACTAGTGTATGATAGTGTTAATTAATCTAAACACCCAATGTGAGATTAGTATTACATAAATTTAATTGGAATTTTTTCATCTGAATACCATCCTATGAAAGTTAATGTCACGCAGTTCTTGGGTTATTCTGACATGGGCTCCTGCCTCATGTAATATCCCAACAAAACCCATTGTCTTAGGCGTGACTAAAATTACCCAAACCTTATGTGATATCCCATTGGAACAAAATGCTAAATTCCAAGGTATTTTCTAAGTCACATGGGATGATATTACATTAAATAAACAACCATTAACTTACAATATAAAAATTAAAATGAACATTATGCATGATATAAATCCCATTAAAATACAATGAAATAAAAATACATAACATAATCAATGTTGTAGACATAAACCATACACCAATAAAGTCTACATTAATATGGAACAAAATACAATAATAAAAACTATGGCACTAATGTGGCACAATGAACAACTCTACTATTAAACATATCCATGATTCAACTCCCATGTGATAAGATTGTCACATCAAGGTGCTCTTCTAGTAAATTATAATACCTTCCCCTAACATAAATCTTGATAAAGAGAATCTACAACTGATACAACATTCATATGAATGTGGTTATAATATAACCCAGTAGAAAATCCACAAGACTTCCCATAGACGCAACTAGAACATTAATAAGATTGCAATATTTGATTTAAAAATGGATTATATGGTATAAAATATGAGTAAGTACTGTAAATTTGGATTATGTTATATATATTTATACATATATATAATTCTGTAGACAATGATGATAATTTACACCATGAAGATAACCCATGCTATTCACGCACACACCTAATGAATATTCCCAACCAATGGGATCTCATCTCATTTCTCCACTAAACAATCCTTACTCAAATGTGGAACCCATAAGTCCATGAAAAATTAATAACTTGGCTAAATAATACAGGGTCCCCAAAATAAGCATGGAAACCATGTCTGAAACCAATAAGTCCCCAATATGCATATGAAAACATTCCAACCCTATCATTAAAATTCCTCATAACTAGGAAACTTATTTGAATATTATCTATCATTAAATCATTTCATCTAATATGTTGTGTATTTATTCCAAAGAACATAGTTTCAAAATCCTGAAAATATGGAGCAACAACATGGGTTTTTATCACAGAAAACAATTTTTTTTAAAAAACAAAGCCATTAGGTTTTAGGAAAAATTGAACGGGATAAAATCTACCTACCTTTAATGAATTAACCATGAATAATCATTCAATGATTTGTTGATATAATCCTCCATTTAAAATAATTTTATTATCTAATTACAACACCTGATGATTCATTGAAATCAATATTTAGGAGGAATCAGATCCCCAAATTCTCCTAGAGGGAGACTACGGTTCGAAGGAAAAGAATAAGGCCTCATGAGAGCCAATGGGGTGGTTGAATTAATAATTTGGTTTCAACTAAAATCATATATCACATGATAGAGGAATTCATGGTAAGAATTATTTCATTTCCATATATTTCAAATTAAAACGAACATTAATTTTATAAATCATGAAACCCATTCACACCATGAATGTAATTTCACACTAGGAATGACATAAATCAAATTTCCATCATATATACCCAGAAATTATTCACACATGAATATCCTTCCACACAGTGAACTTCCTCTTGTAACATAATTTGTGCACTATTTTGAATTACTCCTCAAAAAAAGTACGAATTTATCCAAACCATTCCAAAACAATATAAAACAAAAAGTAATAATAAATTTACCTCAAACCAAGGGTGTCAAATTCCCCCCACCATTTGGTTTTCATTCCCCAATGTTGGTGTTTTTAAATAGTTTTATTCATTACCCTACCATATGTTTCTTCTATTTTTAATTATCTTCTAATATCTAACTATGTTTCTATACTATCTATATCAGTTAAATTTTTATTCCACACATGACCCTATGTTTCTTGTCTATATTGTTAATCTAGGATTGAATAAACGTTGCATCAGGATCCAAAGGTGTATGATAACAACAAATCACTTGTACAAGATGGGGTTGGAACATATTTAATTGTTATACATAGAATAAATAATGACCTAAAATAAATTTTCGTGGAATATCTTGCTGTAAAATACATTGACAATCCAATCAAGAATTTCAAAAAAGTTCTAACATACTGAGGAACCAACTTCTTGTTCATACCCAAATGAATTTTCTCCAACCTCATATAAACTCCCAAGAATACATAGTTAGATACATCAATGGATTAAGGGCAATGAAAATGATCTATATAATACTTATGATGGATCTGGGGTTTCACTATTCTTTATTGAATAATATGAATCTTTTCACTAGTATCACACACCAGACTCATAATAATTATTGAATCTTCAAAAATATAAACCTAGAAAAGTGAAGAAAATAGTTTGAAGACATACATGCTTCATACATGTCCATAGATTTCGTGGCCTAATAACTATTGTTATAGGAGGACTCTACTAAATGAAAATATCCAACCCATAAACCAATAAATTCTATCATGCAAGCTCTGATCATATCCTCCAATGTTTGAATGGTACGATCTTACATGACAATTTTTTATGATGATTTATCATACTCGTAGCCAACATGACTTCAAGGACCTATTTCAAGGTCCTCAACCACAATGAGTTGGATCTAGGGTCTTATTAATAGAAAATAAAAATATTAACCCCATTAAATATCACTACTTTATTAAGGTACAACATTGAAAACACATCAACCATATTTGTATCATAGATTATAATGAAATTTATCTAATTCATGGGTCAATACACAATCACCCAAATAGATTCATGATTTTGAATATTTCTTGATATATTAGTGATGATTTCATTAGAAGTATTCACTCATTTTCATATATGTATGGTTAGTAAATCTAACATTCCAACTTTCCATTTAGGATCATCCTTTACCTATTTACAATTTATATATCCAACAACATATTTCTATACCTTTCTATTCATACCAATCTTCCGGAAGTGATCCTTCATTTCCCTGTAGATTTTATGGGTATGTGGCTGTAATTTAAATTTTTAAAAGTGATATGAAAAAAGTAATTAGACATGGAAATATGGAAGAAGAATGGCCTTATGTAAAAATAAAAAAATGAATTTTTATCCTCTTCCCATACATCCATAGTCTCATGACCATTGAGGTTTGACCTCACTGTAAGACAATAATGGTATAACATATGTTCTTCTTTAACTTGTTCTACCAATTCTCGATTGAGAGTAAGTAGAAATTAAAAAACTAACTAATCATTATAGGTGCATTCCAAGTGAATATAAACAATTAACTTTATTAATTTCTATTGTTCCTAATATAATAGAACCACTTGATTATACAACTTACAACTCAATGTGAGAACCACTAAATTTTGTTTCTTTCGTGTATAAAAGAATGAAAAAGATGAGCATCAGAATATATTCCATCCATCTTTGTTGTCTCAAGATCAATTATTTTTTTTGAAAATACATGTTTCGATATTTTTTTGATCATACTAAAAATTTCACCAAATAAATAGTGCTTACATGTTTTGAGTGCATGGACCAATGCAACTACTTCCAAATCAAGTATTGGATTGTTTTTTCGCATGTATCCTCGATTTTAATGATTCGTATTCTACCACATGGTAACTATTCATAAGAACATAACCCAATCCAAACAAAAATGAATCAAAAAATAAATCATAGACCTAACTTGGTTTAGGAATGATGAAAATAGAATTCAATGTATGTTGAGCCTTGATTCCCTTGAAATATTTCTTAATGGTATCATTCCAACAAAATGGATTTCAATTTTATGTAAATGAAATCATTTGAGAGGAAATGTTTGTAAAAACATTTATTGTAACATCCCAACCCTAATCATTGGCTTGTGAAGATCTATGGTGACACTAACATTTGGTGTTGTCCCCAACACACCAAATACATGAACTAAATACCATGATCATAATAAAAATATGGGGGATTAATTTCTATTTAAATAAAAACACTTTATAATATAAAAACAAATACAAACAAACAAAACTAAATGATACATGAATACTAATAAATACATTTCAGAACAATACCAAAATCAAATAACATAATTGTACAAATAAAAAGATAGAACAAGGAAAGCCATTGTAAATAAAATACATCCTAATGAAGCAATACCAATGTAGAATCACTCAAACCACTCCACTAGAAAACTCCAAACTCTGACCACTATCCAAATAATGTATCATCATGATGATACACTAGAGAAATAATATACCTTTCTTTTACATGTGTCATGATGAATATAATCATCATGTGAACCTAATATTATATGCATAAGATGATTAATTATTCATAGTAGTAAATCTATAAGAGATTTCCCAACTCAAACTACTAGGAAAAAACCTATTGGATAACATTTTAAAATAAAACTAAAACAAAAGAGGAGAACACCGGGAGGATTTTAACAAATTTAAACAATTTAACATAAAGAAAAAATAGTTTATCAATTTATTCAACATGGAATCCCCAACCGATATTCCACACACACACACACACATACATGCCACAATAATATAAATACTCCTCAGCGGTAATTTATATATCCACTATAGTGTTTATTGGTGATAATACTTATGGTGCCTCCAATCACCACTATGTTCCATCAAATGGCCACATCCAATAGAAATGAACACATAACATGACACATATGTCAAGTTCTCACATAAATTTATTTCACATAAATCAATTATACTCTTTAAAACATTAGATAAATAATATTTATAGTATTAAAACAAAATAATAATTTAAAACCAAATATCAAAGGGGATTTCCAAAATAATTATCCCACATTTCCTTTGAAAATCCAAGAATATTTGTTTAAGAAAAACTTAGCATTAATATTCTAGAAAAAGTTGAGAAAATAGATAATACACCCACCATATGATGTATCTAAAGGAATGTTATGAATCATGATGTGATCTTGCATATCCAAGCTCAATTTATAATTATTTTACCCTAAAAGAAATTTCCAAAACACGAATTATCCAATATATTTAGGCATAAAAACCCAAATCTAGGCTTCCATTTAATTGAAAGTTAATGTATTTATAAGGAATCAAAAACTGAGGATTGGAGATTATAGGGATATTACATTAAATATCCTAGATCAAAGAACCTTCGATCAATTGAAATTGGGTTATAGAGGGATAGGTATTTCCAAAATCACCTAAAGGGTTCCTCTGATTCAAGATTATCAGTCAACGAAATAAGAATGAGAGTTTTTGAGCACAAAATGGAACAAATATCCAATTTTTGGATATCATTAAAGTCATCCCATGGTTAGGTCTCATAATATTACAATCAATATTCTAACCATTTTTGTTATAATAAAAAATACCTAGGGCCACACAATTGTGATTTATAGTTTGATAAATTGTTAATTAATCATGTGAAACACCTATATCCCAAAATTCTATGTTTTAATTGTTTATCACAAGGTTTTTTCATACCATATTCTAATCGTGAACCTTTCCTAAAACCCAAATATTCATTTGGATAGATTTCATGGGAATTAATATGGTTTCCTATAACTACGATGAAAATTTCAAAACACAACAAAATTTACAAGAATGTCCCCAAACTCAACACAAACATTAAATAACATATAAATAAATAATAACATTGTTATGTAACTCAAATTTGAGGATGTTACCTTATACACACATTTGGTATTTCTATCCCCTAAGTGATATAGATTAGTAGTGATTTTTTATAATTTATCCCATTATTCTGACATCTCTATCTCATGTTCCCATGTTTCCTCTTTATTTTCACCATATATTCATAATACTTGATATAATGGAAAACATATTTCATGTAATTGTTAATCTTGTCTATCAAAGATATGAATTGGTTCATGAATAAATGCACCATATAGTTAGAGATCAATATAATTATATTTAATTTTCCTTATGAATTACATAATCTTGAGTTTTAGGTTAAGAATTAATTCTCTTACATTTTAGAATATTTTTTGGTTAATAGTTTTATATAATTTGTTAATAAATAAATCATAATAGAACTATATAAATAAATGTGGAAAATTTAAATCAGTATATATTTTACCAACATATATGAATTTTAAAAATATAACAAGAATTATTTTTATGAAAATTATTCATGAATTTCAACTTGACTACTTCTGTAACAGCCCAAGATTTTATGAAAACTATTCTTTTTAATTTTATTAATGTCTTGTGTTTTACGCTACACCAAAAGGATCTTGCACAACACGCATCCTTGAATTGCCTTGCATTACACGCAATCGCAACCTTCCTCGATAGCGTGTGTAGTACGCAATACTGAGTTTCACGAAACAACGATATGCTATTAAAATATTATTAAAACTAGCCGTTATGAATAGTAATAACCACTTTTTTAAATTTTAGAAATTTTAGCTCTCAAAATGGACTTCATTTTTGGATTCGGAGTATCGAATTTAGCCTAAGGTGAAATTTTGGTACATTTCAGATAACTTTCATATTCTGATGAATAGTGAAAATTACTAAATTATAATTAAAAAACAACTTTTTTAATCGAAATAATTAATAGTGATAAATTATTAATTTGAGTAGTTTTAAAGTATATTTTGAATATATTTTTACAATTTAATACAATGTTGGTCATTGGATATAATTTCACATTTAAACCAGACATAAACAAGTGTCAATCTTTTGATAGATATTGTTTCTTAAAAACACGCTATTTGTTTTAACAGTGGGATTTAATTATAAAATTAATTAACGCAACTTCTATGTTATGAATATGGTAAAATATACTTCATTTTTGAATTCGGAATATGAAATATAGCTTAGGATGAAATTTTGGCATTTTTCTGAAAACCTTCAATTTTTTATGAATAGTGAAACTACTAAGTGCTAGTTAAAAAACTAATTTTTTCATAAAACATAATTTTACCGCTTCTGTGAATGTAATTTCAAAAATCCAAGAGATACGGTTGATGTCAGTAAGTAAAATGTGGTTCAATGAGATGAAAATAATTTTTGGTGAATAGTAACTTTTTACTTTTATTTACCACGGTTAAAAGTAAATAGGGTAATTAAGGGTAAAAATGATATTAATATTACCCTAAAACATGTCCTAATACTATTGGACAAGTTTATATCGACCAAAAACAACCTTAAGTGTAAAATATTATCATTTAGGCCCACGTGGATTAGATTAGGACATTTATTATTATTTAATTCAAAGAAGAGTTAAAAGAGTTAAAATCAAAGTTTATTTACAAAAACATATTTAATATGGGGCTATACATAAGATAAATTCGACTATAAATATTAATTATAAAGATAAAAAGATTTCCTACATAATGGTATTTTATTTGTAATTTTTAGACATTAAATAATTTATTTTATTTATGACACAATAAATGATGCAGTAATTATCTTAATAAAGAAATATTGACATAATTGATTTATAAACACAAAAATAAATGTAATTTGAGACTTTTTATGAATCCCACTAATTTTCTAGGTTACTATGATATATTAGTGTTGATTTAATCAACTTGGTTCGAACATATAATTCTGTTATGACTTTCACAAAAATCATATATCAAATAGTGTCAAAATTGACACAAAATAGTTTTTAAATCAAATATTATATTATTAATTGTTATTTTATTCATAGAAATCTAAGTTTCGGCAAAATGACTTAGATAAGGATATATATATTAATAATAAACAATTTGGGGTTCGTTTGGCATGTTATAGTAAGTTTATTAACCATATAGTGTAAGAAAACAAAAAGACACGGTAAAAGTTAAATTATTTAACTTAGAGTTAAATCTAATTGATAAGGTTAAAATAATAACCTAAACTTGTCTAAATCCTATTGGTTGATAGTGTTTCGACCCATCCCCACTTTATCTTTGAAATAAGACCCTTTGTAACCATTATAAACCGATTATGACTTTAATATAAAATAATATTTTGAGATATTCCTAAGGTGCCCCTCTCCTCCCTTATAAAAGGGCACCTCCTCCCCCTCCTCCCCACACAAAATTGAGCACTCAAGCTCGGCCAACCCCTGCCAAAATTCCTTCTCCACTTCCCTAGAATAATCCTAGAGGTCCTGGTTTTCTTCAAAGACCAATCTTAGTTCCCTAAGTGGAGGATTCAAAGAGGCGTTCCAAAGAAGAGGTAATATCCATTACCGATCTTTTCAATTTCTCTCTTCTTCAACTTCTTCTTCTTTAGTTGTTTCATGATAAAGTAATAACATCAGTATTACATACATACTGATATGTTATTATAAATATGAAACAACTCTAATTAACCTTCTATCCATCCTACGAAAAAAGGAAATCACCTCGCGTGCGTACGTACGGAATACCGTCTCCACGTCGTGGTGTAATCTATTTTCCGCCACCACCTTAATTGGATGTGTATAAAAGTGTAATGAGTAACTATATATGATTAATTTAAATTTATATTTATACTGAAATAGTATACATACACTTCAACACAATTCCACGACCATGGGAATGATATCATCGCTCGTGCATACGTACGGACTACCGTCTCCACGACGCGATGAGATTCATTCTCAATGATAAACCATTCATGAATGATTATAAAGTATATATATAATAAGTTCTAATGAAATATATAACCTAATAATGATACTGTAATTATTTATATTTATATGTATGTCATCTACTTAATTCCATTCAATTCAATAAGGAAACGAAAACAGCGTTCATGCGTACGTACGGACTACCGTCTCCATGAACGGTGTATTTCTTTCCATTTACATATTTATTATATATGTATATTCTGAATATATATATATAAATCATGTTTTATATTCTAGAATTAATTAATCACGATCTAAGTAATCATATGAATAATTACAAGTTAAAAACACGAACGACAAATGAGACGATTTTACCCAAAACGCTTCTTTAACATGAATTTACAAAAGAACGGGTAATATAAAGTCATAAGTGGACCATATATTATATAATAACAATTAATATGATTATGGAATAAGTCAATAACATGATTTAAATCATTATACAGGAGTTTCGGACACGTACAATGCAAGTCGGACCTAAGGTAAGGGACATATCACAATCTCATTTTTATCCGAGATTGTTTATACTTTGAAATTTTCTGGGGTGTATTTTATCATCCACATCCAAGTTTTCTGAATATGTAATATTATTTCCATCCACCTAAAATTGTTTAAATCCAATTTTACCCTTCGGTGAGTTTTTAGTAAAAGATATGAAAGGAATTTTTTTTCGTTTTTCGTATGAAGTACTTTTTGACTTTTCCGACAAAAGTACGAGAAGAATGTTTTTTTTAACTTATACGACATGAATGGATTTTTTAAAACATTATTTCCAAGAAGAATCCTTTACAAGTTTTCAAGTATATTTTTAATAAAACTTCTTTTAGTTTAATGTTGTATGACATGTTATGAAAGGAAAAATGTTTTTGAAGCAGAAAGGATATTTTCCTCAAGAATGGAGTTTAAGTGTTTTATCAAAATTATTTTCCATCTAAGATAATAAAGGGTTCTGTTTTTATCACTATTATTACATTGATTTGATCATGTTGTGATGGAATTATTTTTATGAATTCATTTATCTTATATGAATTGATTTATGATGTCATGATGTTTCAAGAATCCCATTTTTGTTACATGTGTTATGCGATGATGTACGATTTATGATTATGTGGCACACATAAGAAAGGATTCATTATAAGATGGGTGGGACCTATATCTCCATCCAATGCATTGGGTAAAGATTTTATATCTCATGAGATAGACATGGCTGGAATCGTAGGTTATACCGGTTCAGTGAAACAGGACTGGAACGAGGGTTACTCGATTCAGAAAGGGACTTTTTCCACTAAGATAGTCTTGGCAATGAGTCTTGACTAACAAGAAATGATTCTCTATGATTATGTGTGTATGCCACAAAGTTTCATGTTTTAAGTTATGATTATTGTGATTATATTTCTATGCCATGATTTATCCCATGTTATGAAATTATGATCTCTTTTGCAGGTTAAGATTTCCAAAAGTTATGTGCTTATGTATATGATGTGATTGATATTTCTTTTGTTTACCCTTACTGAGCATTTGAGCTCACCCTTTTATATTTTCTTTTCCCCAGGATATAAAGATAGGTTTTAGGTATAAAAAAAATAAGATCTTTATTGGAGATGTTTAAGATCATTCATAGGATTAGAAGATTATATTCTGAGTTTCCAAAGACACTAAACTATTACGATCCTTGTGTGTGTGTTTTTGTTATGTACTAAGTATTCCGAAAATGTAATGTAATTTCAATGTACGTCAAGCTATGGGTCTCTACAGTTGGTATCAGAGGAAAGGTTTAGTCAACCTTTGGAAACTAGGATGCGAAAACGTTAGTGAGATCCCTAGAGATATTTCTAAGGTATGTCTAGGGATGTCCCTAAGGATAAGTATACGTATAGGATATAGTCCTATAACTATGATAACGATATTAGATTAAACCTAATATTTTAGATATTGAAGTTACTCCCCCTTTATTAAGATTTTTTTTTCCTCTAACACTATTCTTTTTGGGTTTTAGAAAATGGCTGGAAACAAGATGATTCATGATAATAAAGGATATGATGGACAATGGAATGATATTCTTCATAATGAAATGGGATTTGGAAGTCCAAACATAATTATTATGCCGAATCAGCAATCTCATAATATGATCAATAAAGTAAAATTTGGTAAGTTTCCGGACTCGGCTAATAAGAGAAAGATGGAGTTTCATGATGATCATAGAGGAAAGAAAGTTCAATTTCCCCTATGTAATTCATGTGGGAAGAGGCATCAAGGAGAATGTTTCAAAGGAACTGGAAGATGTTTTGGGTGTGGAAAAGAAGGACACAAATCCAGTAAGTGCAATGGAAAAGGTTCAGCTAACACCAGGGATGAGGATAATGGTATTGCTACGACATCAACAATGGTTAAATGTTTTAAATGTGGAATGTACGGTCATTATGCAAACCAATGCCCTATGGAAATGTCTCATGAAGAGAATCGGTATGGTCGTATGGGTAGTATTTTTGTTGATGATGATGAAGAGACTACAAATGATATGTGAGATGAAAGAATTGTTGAAGCTCGGTCAATGGTTTAAGAAGGTAGTGGAATGATTAATTGTTTATCAAGTGTAATGTTGTACTATAGAATAAAAAGACATATAAGGATTGTTACACTGTTGTATTTCCTTAAGTTTTGAAATTTTATGATGAATGGTATGAGTAACAAAGAAAGGTTATTCAGATATTTTTTGGAAAGTGGATGATATGCGCATAATGAAGTGATAAAGAGAAAATGAAATGTTTGACAGTATTCATGAGCTCATGATTGATATAAGGACTAAGTGATATCATGGTTTGAGTATATAGAATTTTGAGGATTTCGGTATGTGGAAAGTGTTAACTTTTAACTGCATTCATGTTTTCACTATGGTTCAATGGGTATTCATTTTTCAAGAGAATATATGATTAAGGTATTCACATGATTGGAATGTGACCAACAATATATATATATGGGGGATAAATGAATTTGGACCGAAGTATTTTAGATAATCCTAAATATTGGAATGGATTATGTTGGACATAAGTTAGTATTGTTTAAGGATTGAACATTTTTTTCGATATTATTGATGGGATGTTATAGTAATGTAGTTTTAGAAATAGGACAACCTGCAGGATGGGCGATAGCCCATCGCTTCGGACAAGGATGTGGGAATCGAACCCACAACCGAAGTGCGACTATCCTTTATCGCCTACAACTGGCCTACAGGAAGTCCTTGTTTTGTAGAAACTAGTTTTATTATATTAAACAGTATGATATATGAAGTATAAGTCCATTTCAGGAACCATATATGATTAATCTCACTATAGATCGACTTATGTATATAATTTTTTCTAACCTTTTGTTTGAGACAGATGGAATGACCCGTCATTCTATCACATGATCTGCTAACACTTCACGAATAACAAATTCAACTTCATTTATTTAAGAGATTAAGTGGAAATTGTTAAAGGCACGAACAACAGTGAGATTGTACCAAAATAAAGTTAGTATTTATTCTAATTCAAATTCTTTAACTTTAGGGAAACGATCTAGAAAATGTTGTCCTAGTGATCTTATATCTGATGAATCAGATTGTCCCTTAGATCGTCATAAATTTATGGCTTTGTGATTATTGGGTTTTCCATATCCATGTTCTCTACCACTCTCCATCAGAACATGATGGTTAGATTTCTCTTCTATATCCATATTTTCACCTATGTGGAAACCCAGTGATTATTTTATTTGGGTAATCATTACATTTCATACTTTAGTTTTTAATGCCAAGTTTTGGTATTCCTTTTTACGATGTGGGTTTCTATTAAAGAAACCTTCAAATAGTAAACCATTTATAACCCCGATGAATTTCGAGGGAGAAATTTATTTTAAGGGGGGTAGAATGTAACAGCCCGAGATTTTATGAAAACTATTCTTTTTAATTTTATTAATGTCTTGTGTTGTACGCTACACCAAAAGGTGCTTGCACAACACGCATCCTTGACTTGCCTTGCATTACACGCAATCGCAACCTTCCTCGATAGCGTGTGTAGTACACAATACTGAGTTTCACGAAACAACGATATGCTATTAAAATATTATTAAAACTAGCCGTTATGAATAGTAATAAACACTTTTTAAAATTTTAGAAATTTTAGCTCTCAAAATTGACTTCATTTTTGGATTCGGAGTATCGAATTTAGCCTAAGGTGAAATTTTTTTACATTTCAGATAACATTCATATTCTGATGAATAGTGAAAATTACAAAATTATAATTAAAAAACAAATTTTTTAATCGAAATAATTAATAGTGATAAATTATTAATTTGAGTAGTTTTAAAGTATATTTAGAATATATTTTTACAATTTAATACAATGTTGGTCATTGGATGTAATTTCACATTTAAACCAGACATAAACAAGTGTCAATCTTTTGATAGATATTGTTCCTTAAAAACACGCTATTTGTTTTAACTGCGCGATTTAATTATAAAATTAATTAATGCAACTTCTATGTTATGAATTTGGTAAAATAGACTTCATTTTTGAATTCGGAATATGAAATATAGCTTAGGATGAAATTTTGGCATTTTTCTGAAAACCTTCAATTTTTTATGAATAGTGAAACCACTAAGTGGTAGTTAAAAAACAGATTTTTTCATAAAACATAATTTTACCGCTTCTGTGAATGGAATTTCAAAAATCCGAGAGACATGGTTGATGTCAGTAAGTAAAATGTGGTTCAATGAGATGAAAATAATTTTTGGTGAATAGTAACTTTTTTCTTTTATTTACCACGGTTAAAAGTAAATAGGGTAATTAAGGGTAATAATGATATTAATATTACCCTAACACATGTCCTAATCCTATTGGACAAGTTTATCTAGACCAAAAACAACCTTAAGTGTAAAATATTATCATTTAGGCCCACTTGGATTAGATTAGGACATTTATTATTATTTAATTCAAAGAAGAGTTAAAAGAGTTAAAATCAAAGTTTATTTACTAAAACAATTTTAATATGGGGTTATACATAAGATAAATTCGACTATAAATATTCATTATAAAGATAAAAAGATTTCCTACCTAATGGTAGTTTATTTTTAATTTTTAGACATTAAATAATATTATTTATTTATGACACAATAAATGATGCAGTAATTATCTTATTAATGAAATATTGACATAATTGATGTTATAAACACCAAAATAATTGTAATTTGAGACTTTTTATGAATCCCACTAATTTTCTAGGTTGATATGATATATTAGTGTTGATTTAATAAACTTGGTTCAAACATATAATTCTGTTATGACTTTCACAAAAATCATATATCAAATAGTGTCAAAATTGACACAAAATAGTTTTTAAATAAAATATTATATTATTAATTGTAATTTTATTCATAAAAATCTAAGGTTCGGCAAAATGACTTAGATAAGGATATATATATTAATAATAAACAATTTGGGGTTCTTTTGGCATGTTATAGTAAGTGTATTAACCATATAGTGTAAGCAAACAAAAAGACACGGTAAAAGTTAAATTATTTAACTTAGAGTTAAATCTAATGATAAGGTTAAAATAATAACCTAAACTTGTCTAAATCCTATTGGTTGATAGGATTTCGACCCATCCCCATTTTAGCTTTTAAATAATACCCTTTGAACCATTATAAACCGATTTTGACTTTAATATAAAATAATATTTTGAGATATTCCTAAGGTGCCCCTCTCCTCCCTTATAAAAGGGCACCTCCTCCCCCTCCTCCTCACACCAAATTGAGCCCTCAAGCTCGGCCAACCCCTGCCAAAATTCCTTCTCCACTTCCGTAGAATAATCCTAGAGGTCCTGGTCTTCTTCAAAGACCAATCTTAGTTCCCTAAGTGGATGATTCAAAGAGGCGTTCCAAAGAAGAGGTAATATCCATTACCGATCTTTTAAATTTCCCTCTTCTTCAACTTCTTCTTCTTTAGTTGTTTCATGATAAAGTAATAGAATCAGTATTACTTACATACTGATATGTTATTATAAATATGAAAAAACTCTAATTAACCTTCTATCCATCCTACGGAAAAAGGAAATCAATGTGCGTGCGTACGTACGGAATACCGTCTCCACGCCATGGTGTAATCAATTTTCCGCCACCACCTTAATTGGATGGGTATTAAAGTGTAATGAGTAACTATATATGATTAATTTAAATTGATATTGATACTGAAATAGTATACATACACTTCAACAGAATTCCACGACCATGGGAACAATATAATCGCTCATGCGTACGTACGGACTACCGTCTCCACAACGCGATGAGATTCATTCTCAATGATTAACCATTCATGAATGATTATAAAGTATATATATAATAAGTACTAATGATATATATAACCTAATAATGATACTGGAATAATTTATATTTATATGTATGTCATCTACTTAATTCCATTCAATTCAATAAGGAAACGAAAACAACGTTCATGCGTACGTACGGACTACCGTCTCCATGAACGGTGTATTTCTTTCCATTTACTTATTTATTATATATGTATATTCTGAATATATATATATAAATCATGTTTTATATTCTGGAATTAATTAATCATGATCTAAGTAATCATATGAATAATTACAAGTTAAAAACACGAATGACAAATGAGACGATTTTACCCAAAACGCTACTATAACATGAATTTACAAAACAACGGGTAATATAAATTCATAAGTGGACCATATATGATATAATAACAATTAATATGATTCTAGAATAAGTCAATAACATGATTTAAATCATTATACAGGAGTTTCGGATACGTACAAATCAAGTCGGACCTTAGGTAAGGGACATATCACAATCTCATTTTTATCCGAGATTGTTTATACTTTGAAATTTTCTGGGGTGTATTTTATCATCCACATCCATGTTTTCTAAATATGTAATATTATTTCCATCCACCTACAATTGTTAAAATCCAATTTTACCCTTCGGTGAGTTTTTAGTAAAAGATATGAAAGGAATTTTTTTTTCGTTTTTCGTATGAAGTACTTTTTGACTTTTCCGACAAAAGTACGAGAAGAATGTTTTTTTTAACTTATACGACATGAATGGATTTTTTAAAACATTATTTACAAAAATCATCCTTTACAAGTTTTCATGTTTATTTTTAATCAAACTTCTTTTAGTTTAATGTTGTATGACATGTTTTGAAAGGAAAAATGTTTTTGAAATAGAAAGGATATTTTCCTCAAAAATGGAGTTTAAGTGTTTTATCAAAATTATTTTCCATCTAAGATAATAAAGGGTTCTGTTTTTATCCCTATTATTACATTGATTTTATCATGTTGTGAGGGAATTATTTTTATGAATTCCTTTATCTTATATGAATTGATTTATGATGTCATGATGTTTCAAGAATCCCATTTTTGTTACATGTGTTATGCGATGATGTATGATTTATGATTATATGGCACACATAAGAAAGGATTCCTTATAAGATGGGTGGGACCTATATCTCCCTCCAATTCATTGGGTAAAGATTTTATATCTCATGAGATAGACATGGCTGGAACGGTAGGTTATACCGGTTCAGTGAAACAGGACTGGAAAGAGGGTTACTCAATTAAGAAAGGGACTTTTTCCACTAAGATAGTCTTGGCAATGAGTCTTGACTAACAAGAAATGATTCTCTATGATTTTGTGTGTATGCCACAAAGTTTCATGTTTTAAGTTATGATTATTGTGATTATATTTCTCTTCCATGATTTATCCCATGTTATGAAATTATGATCTCTTTTGTAGGTTAAGATTTCCAAAAGTTATGTGCTTATGTATATGATGTTATTGATATTTCGTTTGTTTACCCTTACTGAGCATTTGAGCACACCCTTTTATATTTTATTTTCCACAGGATATAAAGATAGGTTTTAGGTATTAAAAAAAAGAAGATCTTTATGGGAGATGTTGAAGATCTTTCACCAGGATTAGAAGATTATATTCCGAGTTTCCGAAGACACTAAACTATTACGATCCTTGTGTGTGTGTTTCTGTTATGTACTAAGTATTCCGCAAATGTCATGTAATTGCAATGTACGTCAAGCTACGGGTCTCTACAACTTCATTTCTCATAACCATCATTAATCCTTAGGAAAAACATTTTAAAATGGGGATGATCACAAAAATCATAGTAAGGGACATGGAAAGAAGAAAAGTGTCAGTCAAATGAAAAATATTAAAACTCGTAAAAAACCATTTCATCAAAACATACCTTTTTACCATAAGATTCTGTCAGCATGTTTTTAAAAATATCAATACCATACCTTTGAAAGAAAACAATTTCAATGAAAACACATTATCAAGAATAGACAATTTATATAGGCGCCTTGGTAAATTTTCTCACAGAACCCTTACAAAACCCTTAAAGATTAGAATAACCACATCTCCAACTTCTAATATAATTCTCTAAAGATCATAATCATTACCCAATGCATTATAGAACTATCTAGTAGTACCAATTGCCTAATATATATGGGGCTCACCCAGTGCTCTCTTGGTACACCTATCATGCAATCAATATAAGTCTCACCCATGAGACATAATAGGGGTAAACCCATCATAAAAACAATTAACAACAACTATTTCATGAATCAAATATTTTCTAATTACATCTTTTCATCCTAAATCCATTGTAAAACTCGATTAAAATAGGTTTCAAAACATTTTTCGATATTGAAATACATATTAATTTTAATATTCCATTTTATAAATATAAATTAACTAGAACTAGGGAAAGAGAGTTCTTATTGAAAGAAAACATGAAATCATGTAATGAAATCCAGACAATAAATTATTTTTATGTCTAATGGAAAATACATTGACATTATATACAGTAAAATAGAACACTCTAGTTTTTATTTGCAATGAATTTAAAATATTCTTTACAAAGATTAATTTTCCAAAAAACAATTAAATAAAGATAAAAATATCCTTTACAAAAAATTCATGTCCATATAATTACATTCATAACATCATTTTAAAAAACATGTAAATTGATGAAAAAAAGTTTTAAGAGAACATTAAAAGATGATTTTTAAATAGAAAGTCCCTTTCCACTTTAGAAACTTTTAACCCTTAAGTCCCATGAAATTATAATATTAAAAATAATTCTAAATATAAATAAAATAAATAAATTCATGATATAAAATTTCATAGGGGTTGTATATACACCTCATAAAATAATATATGTGCATAACAACAAAATATTCTTCAATGAATGGAAAATGAGATGAAGTCCCTTAACTTGAGTCTGACTCGTTATGTATGTTATTTATCATCCAGAATATTAATCATATATTAATTATTTATAATATTAATAATTTTTTAAGGTTTATTATTATTTTTATTTAAATTATTACCTTGTTATATAAAATTACTTAATAAATTAAATGTACATTAGATGTTTTGATGATGTTTGGTTAATTGTATCAAAATGGATTTAGTGTGTTAAATATTTTTAAAGAGGAAGTTATTTCAACATCTCTAGAACAATAATCATGAAATAATTATCATTTTAATACATAATTTATACTTTTAAAACCATTAATGTACCATGGTTTTGAGAAATTAGCTACCTTATAATCATAGAGATGGTATGTCATGCATACGCATATGTTTCATTTCCAATTTTCAGCAATAATTATAATGACCCATACTATACATACACTGTTAATACTTCAAAATTAAAGCACACTTATTACAACATATGACAAAACCACAAAGGACCGTATAGGTATAGTGTCTTTAGAAACAGGGAAACATAAACAAGTGGTTCATAAATCTTCTACAGTGTCTCCCATTTATTTCATCATATCTAGGGTCCCTTTTAGCATATTCTACTTAATATCCATCTTCCTGACCTGGGGAAAAGAAAACATAAAAGGGTGAGCTCAAATGCTTAGCAAGGGAAAATAATGGAAATAAAAATCATATCATATCTTTTTGAAAATCATAACCTGCAAAAGAGATCATAATATCTTAACATGGAATAAATCATAGAAGTGAAAATGAGATCCCCATAATCCTAACATGAAACTTGAAACTTTGTGGCATGCACACATAATCATGGAAATTCATTTCATGTTAGTCATGACTCATTGCCAAGACTATCTTAGTGGACAAAGTCCCTTTCTGAACCGAGTCACCCTCGTTCCAGTCCTCTTTCACTGAACTAGTATAACCTACCGTTCCATCCATGTCTATCTCATGAGATATAAAATCATTACCCAATGCATTTGAGGGAGATATAGGTCCCACCCATCTTATAATGAATCCTTTCTTATGTGTGCCACATAATCATAAAACATACATCATCGCATAACACATGTAACAAAAATGGGATTTTTGAAACATAATGACATCATAAATAAATTCATTTGAGATAAAGGTATTCATAAAAATAATTCCATCACAACTTGATCAAATCAATGTAATAATAGGGATAAAAACAGAACCCTTTATTATCTTATATGGAAAATAATTTTGATAAAACACTTGAACTACATTCTTGATGAAAATATCCTTTCTTCTTCATAAAAAGATTTTCTTTTCTTAACATGTCATACAATTATAGACTAAAAGAAGTTGATTAAAAATAAACTTAAAAACTTGTAAAGGAAGCTTTTTGGGAATAATTTTTTAAAAATCCATTCATGCCGTATAAGTTAAAAAAACATTGTTCATACTTTTGTCAGAAAATTCAAAAAAGTACCTCGTACGAAAAATGACAAAAGATTCCTTTCATATCTTTTACTAAAAACTCATAGAAGGGTAAAATAGGCTTTAAACAATTGTAGGTGAATGGAAATAATATTACATATTGAGGAAACATGGATGTGGATGATAAAATACACCCAAGTAAATACTTACGAATAAACAATCTCGGATAAAAATGAGATTGTGATATTTCCCTTAACTTAGGTCTGATTTGCTTTGTACGTGTATGAATCTCCTGTATAATGGTTTAAATAATGTTATTGACTAATTCCAGAATCATACATATTGATATGATATCATATATGTTCATATTCTTAGCTTCTTGTTAGTAATATTTCATTGTTACTTGTTACTCGGGTCTTTATTGCCTTTTGTTCTTATGTGTGTTTTGCCGAATACATTCTTATTCTTCTGTTAAGGTTATAGATACCTTATATCCAGAATGGTATTAGTGTAACATATATAATATTTATTCATTCAATTCATTTATATAATTACTATGTAATGATGATCATGTAGAACGAGTCGCATCACATCGTGGAGACGGTATTCCGTACGTACGCACGAGTGATGATATCGTTCCTATGATCATGGAACTGTATTGGAGTATATATATATTATTTCAGTATCAATATTACTTTATAATAATCATAAATAGTTACTCATTACACCATTATACCCATCCTTGTAAGGTGATGGTGGAAAATAGATTACACCACGGCGTGGAGACGGTATTCCGTACATACGCACTCGCGGTGATTTCATTTTTCCGTGGGATGGATAGAAGGTGAATTAGGGTTGTTTCATATTTATAATAACATATCAGTATGTAATTAATACTGATGTTATTACTTTATCATGAAACAACTAAAGAAGAAGAAGTTGAAAAAGAAAGAAATTGAAAAGATCGGTAATGGATATTACCTCTTCTTTGGAACGCCTCTTTGAATCCTCCACTTAGGGAACTAAGATTGGTCTTTGAAGAAGACCAGGACCTCTAGGATTATTCTAGGGAAGTGGAGAGGAGAAAATGGCAGGGGTTGGCCGAGCTTGAGTGCTCAAATTGGTGTTAGGAGGAGGGGGAGGAGGTGCCCTTTTATAAGGGAGGAGAGGGGCACCTAAGGAATATCTCAAAATATTATTTTATATTAAAGTCAAAATCGGTTTATAATGGTTCCAAAGGGTCTTATTTCGAATCTAAAGTGGGGATGGGTCGAAATCCTATCAACCAATAGGATTTAGAAAAGGTTAGAGTATTATTTTAACCTTATCAATTAGATTTAACTCTAAGTTAAATAATTTAACTTTTACCGTGTCTTTTTGTTTTCTTTAACTATATGGTTAATACACTTACTATAACATGCCAAACGAACCCCGAATTGTTTATTATTAATATATATATCCTTATCTAAGACATTTGGCCAATCCTTAGATTTTTAGGAATACAATAACAATTAATAATATAATATTTGATTTAAAAACTATTTTGTGTCAATTTTGATACTATTTGATATATGATTTTTGTGAAAGTCATAACAGAATTATATGTTCAAACAAAGTTGATTAAATCAACATTAATATATCATATTAACCTATAAAATTAGTGGAATTCATAAAAAGTCTCAAATTACATTTATATTGGTGTTTATAACATCAATTATGTCAATATTTCATTAATAAGATAATTACTGCATCATCATTGTGTCATATATAAATTAAATTATTTAATGTATAAAAATTAAAACTAAAATACCATTATATAGCTAATCGTTTTATCTTTCTAATGAATATTTATAGTCGAATTTATCTTATGTATAACCTCATATTAAAAATGATTTACTTATTAAACTTTGATTTTAACTATTTTAACCCTTCTTTAAATAAATTAATAATAAATGTCCTAATCTAATCCATGTGGACCTAAATGGTCATATTTTATTCCTAAGTTTGTTTTTGGTCGAATTACACTTGTCCAATAGAATTAGGACATGTGTTAGGGTAATAGTAATATCATATTTACCCGTAGTTACCCTATTTACTATTAACCGCGGTAAAAAAAGTAAAAAGTTACTATTCATCAAAAATTATTTTTATCTCATTGAACCACATTTTACTTACTGATATCAACCGTGTCTGTCGGATTTTTTATATTCCATTCACAGAAGCGGTAAAATTAAGTTTTATGCAAAATTCAGTTTTTAACCTACCACTTAGTGGTTTCACTATTCATCAAAAATTGAAAGTTTTCAGAAAAATACCAAAATTTCACCCTAGGCTAATTTCGATATTCTGAGTCCAAAAATGAAGTCCATTTTCAAAAAATAAAATTTATAAAATTTCAAAAAGTGGTTATTATTATTCATAACGGCTAGTTTTAATAGCATATTGTTGTTTAGTGAAACTCGGAATTGCGTACGACGCAAGCTATCGAGGAAGGTCGCGATTGCGTGTAAAGCAAGCCAAGCAAGTGTTGTGTAGAAAAAGATTTCATTGGTGATTCATATAACATTAAATTCTCGGGTGTTACATTCTACCCCCCTTAAAAAGAATTTCACCCTCGAAATTCGTCACTTTGTAACAAACAGATGAGGATACTTCTCCCTCATCATATCCTCAGGCTCCCATGTAGCTTCTTCAAGTTGGTGGTTCCTCCATAAAACTTTCACCAATCGAGTGGTCTTGTTTCGTAGGACTTTTTAGCTACGATCCAGAATCTCTATCAGCTGTTCTTCATAAGAAAGATCTTGCTGCAGCGGTACAACTTCTGAGCTGAGTACATGTGAAGGATCTGGTATGTACTTTCTCAGGAGAGATACATGGAACACATCGTGAACATGAGAGAGATTCGGTGGAAGCGCCAATCGGTAAGCTACCTTCCCAACACGATCCAGTATTTCGAAAGGACCGATATATCTATGGCTCAACTTCCCCTTCTTTCCAAATCTCATAACCCTCTTCTAGGGAGATATTCGTAAAACACTTTATCACCCACTTCAAACTCTAGGTCTTTTCTTCGGTTGTCGGCATAACTTTTTTGTCGACTCTGAGCTGCTATTATGTGTTGTTGAATAGATCTGACCTTTTCTGCGATTTCATCAACGAGATCGGGTCCTAATAGATTTTTTTCCCCAACATCATCCCAGCAAGTTGGAGTCCTGCATTTCTTTCCATAGAGAGCTTCATAAGGAGCCATTTGAATACTGGATTGAAAGCTATTATTATAAGAAAATTCCACCAAAGGTAGGTGTTGATTCCAACCTCCTTTGAAATCCATAGAGCAAGCTCTCAACATATCTTCTAGGGTTTGAATTGTTCTCTCAGACTGACCGTCTGTCTGGGGATGATAAGCAGTGCTGAAACTCAACTCTGTATCCAGAGTATGCTGAAGACATCTCCAGAACTTCGAGGTAAATCTCAGATCCCAATCAGATATAATAGAAAGTGGTACTCCATGCAATCTTACCACTTTCATTACATATATCTTGGCAAGCTGATCTAGAGAGAAATCATCTCTAATAGCAATGAAGTGTGCAGACTTTGTAAGATGATCAACTATGAACCAAATAGCATTATTGCCTTTGGATGTTTTAGGAAGTCCGGTGACAAAGTCCATAGTGATGTTTTCCCATTTCCATTCGGGTATGGGTAATGGTTGTAACATCCCCTAAGACTTCTGTCTGCCAGCTTTAACTTGTTGACAAACGAAGCATCGGGAGACATATTCAGCAACATCTCTTTTCATGCCATCCCACCAGAAGTACTCTTTCAGGTCCCTATACAACTTCGTGCTTCCGGGATGAATAGTGAATGATGAACTATGAGCCTCATCCAGCAGCTCCTTCTTTAATTCGGGGATGGGAGGAACACAAACCCGATTCTTGAACTTTATTATCCCATCACAATCAAGGTTGAATTCGGGAACATTTCTCACCTTCTTTTGTAACTCGACATCTTCTTTCTGTGCCTCTTTAATCATCACATGTATCGATGGTTGAACATTCATTTGAGAAAGATAAGATTTTTCCCCTTCCATTATAATTCCAAGATCCATCCTTTGTAAATCCATAAATATTGGATCTTTTGTGATCCTCATCATGGATAAACTAGCATGTTCTTGTCGACTTAATGCATCTTCCACCTTGTTTGCTTTCCCAGGGTGGTAATGGATTGAGCAGTCATAATCCTTAATCAGCTCCAACCATCTTCTTTGACGCATATTCAGTTCCTTTTGTGTGAAAATATACTTTAAACTCTTATGATCAGTATAAATATCACACCATTCACCATAAAGGTAATGCCTCCAAATCATTAATGCAAAGATTACCGCAGCCAACTCCAAATCCTGTGTTGGGTAATTTTGCTCATGGACTTTCAACTGTCGTGAGGCATAAGCTATCACCATATCATTTTGCATAAGAACACACCCCAATCCCTTCTTGGATGCATCACTGTAGATCACAAACCTTTCTCCACTACAAGGAAGTGTGAGCACAGGTGCACTGGATAACCTTCTTTTCAACTCCTTGAAATTCTCTTCACATTCCTCTGTCCAAACAAACTTAACTCCTTTCCGAGTCAACTTGGTGAGTGGATTAGATAATCGTGAAAAATCCTTCACAAAACGTCGATAATATCCATCCAAACCAAGAAATCTTTGGATCTCAGTTACTGTTGTTGGTCTTGACCATATTTCTATAACCTCTGTTTTTGCTAGATCCACAGATATCCCCTCTTTTGAGATTATGTGACCCAAAAATGCAACTTTTTGAAGCCAAAATTCACACTTGGTAAATTTGGCATAAAGCTTCTCCTTTCTCAGGGACTTCAATATAATTCTCAAGTGATCCTCATGCTCTTACTTGATCTTTGAATAGACAAGAATATCGTCTATAAAGACTACCACAAATTGATCAAGATAGTCTCTAAAGACTCTATTCATTAGATCCATGAAGATAGCAGGGGCATTAGTAAGACCAAACGGCATCACTATAAATTCATAGTGTCCATACCTTGTACGGAAAGCTGTCTTTGGTATATCCTCCCTTTTGACCCTTAATTGATGATACCCTGATCGAAGATCAATCTTGGAAAAGTATTGATCTCTGCGTAGTTGGTCAAATAAGTCATCAATGCGTGGGAGAGGATATTTTTTCTTGATAGTGATCTTGTTAAGTTCTTGATAATCAATACAGAGTCTCATTGATCCATCTTTCTTCTTAACAAATAGAACAGGTGCTCCCCAAGGTGACGCACTAGGGTGTATGAATCCCTTATCAAGATTCTCTTGGAGTTTCTTCTTCAATTCCTGCAACTCAATTGGGGCCATCCTATAAGGTGTCTTTGAAATTGGCAAAGCGCCCCGTACGAGTTCTATTGAAAACTCAACTTCACGATTTGGTGGAAGACCCGGTAATTCCTCCAGAAAGACATCATCAAACTCCCGTACGATGGGAATATTCTTACTCGTAAGTTTCTCACCAACAATTTGAGATAATAACCTTCATTTAGTGGAATCAACACCCAAAAGATGGAAGGATTTTCCACTGGAAGGTTATATTCATCCTTGCATCGATAGACGATCGTAGAGTGATCTGGAATATGAAATATGACTTTCCTACTTTGGAAATTGATATGAGCTCCATGTAGAGAAAGCCAATCCATGCCAAGAATCACATCAAATTCCACTAAAGGAAGGATCACAAGATTTTAAGGAAGCACTTTCCCACAAACTTTGATCGGAGAAGAATTATAAACTTTTGATGTGACTGTTGTGCCATTAGGTGTTGTCACGGCTAACTCAACATCTAATTTTTGAGGTAATACGGTGATACCCTTAGAAAATTAGTTAGAAATAAAAGAGTGGGTGGATCCAGAATCAAATAAAACATTCGCTACTTTAGAGTGGATGGTAAGTGTACCTTTCACCACTTCATTATCATACTCCACATCGCTGATAGAAATTGTATGTGACATTCCTTTGTCTTTAGCCTTAAAATTTTGTTGACGTCGACCATCATCATCAACCCTTGGATTTGGGCATTGATTGGCATAATTCCCCATCTCCTTTCACTTGAAACATTGAAGTTTAGTAGGTTCATTCTGTGTATACCTTCCATTGTTTGCGTCATTAGACATCTTCTTCCCATTATCACGGCATTCAAATGCCCGATGACCTTCCTTTCCACATTTAAAACATTTACTTGTCCCTTTAAGACAACTCCCTCCATGTTTCTTTCCACACTTTGAGCATAAGGGAAAGCTCATCTTCTTTTTAGTGTGCTCTTTAGATTTTCCTTTGAATTCCATCTTCCTCTTCTTATCAAACTCATGTGACTGATGGGTTACTCCAATCTCTATCTCGATTTTGAGAGCACATCGAACAATTTCCTCATAGCTATTGAAGTCCCTTATGGCTAACTCCCTTCGAAGACTTGGTTTTAAGCAACTAAAGAATCGATCGATCTTACTCTCAGGTTGGATAATAATACCAGAAGCGTACCTTGCAAGTCTTGTAAAATTTGCTTCATAGGTACCAACAGATTCATCATCCCTTTTCTTCAGTTCAAGGAACTCTTTATCCATCTTTGTTCGGAGAATACGAGGGAAGGACTTATTGAAAAATAAGTTCTTGAACTCGTCCCATTCCATAGACTCAATTTCATCCCTTTGCCTCGTATTCTTAATAAGATTCCACCATTGATCAACATCTCCTTCCAAACGATACACTGCTAGGATGACTTTATCATGCTTAGAACATTGAAGAACTGAAAATATCTTTTCAGTAGTACTAATCCATTGTTCAGCAACTAATGGATCAGTAGACCCGCTGAAAGAAGGTGGACGCTGCCTCATGAAGGATTCAACAGAATGTTGCTCCTTCCTTTGCTCGTTTGGAAGTCCTGCATGATTCATAGCTTGAGAAAGTTGTGTGAGCATGGATACAAGATTTTTCATTCCAGCTCCCATATCGTTTGGTTGCGCAGGGGGACAATCATTGCATTTCCCATCGCATTCCTCATTAACACGGTTCCTTCGGGTTCCATCCATTGACTAAAACCAAGAAAAATAGTATGAGCAACACTAATTATAATAGGAAAACCACATAATTCAAGAATAAAATTTTCACGCTTAAGGTCTTATCCTAGGTTATTCATTGCCATTTCTAAAACACTAAGATTGTGTTCTATGCTTAGACTTATCCTTAGGGTTCTTACGAAGGATTTCGCATCCTAGTTTCCAAAGGTTGACTATACCTTTCCTCTGATACCAACTATAACGACCCATATTTTACATACATTGTTAATACTTCAAAATTGAAGCACACTTATTACAACATATGACAAAACCACCAAGGACCGTATAGGTATAGTGTCTTTAGAAATTGGGAAACATAAACAACTGGTTTATAAATCTTCTACAGTGTCTCCAATTTATTTCATCATATCAAGGGTCCCTTTTAGCATATTCTACTTAATATCCATCTTCCTGACCTAGGGAAAAGAAAACAGAAAAGGGTGAGCTCAAATGCTCAGCAAGGGCAAATAAAGGAAATAAAAATCATATCATATCTTTTTGAAAATCATAACCTGCAAAAGAGATCATAATATCTTAACATGGAATAAATCATAGAAGTGAAAATGAGATCCCCATAATCATAACATGAAACTTGAAACTTTTTGGCATGCACACATAATCATGGAAAATCATTTCTTGTTAGTCATGACTCATTGCCAAGACTATCTTAGTGGACAGAGTCCCTTTCTGAACCGAGTCACCCTCATTCCAGTCCTGTTTCACTGAACCGGTATAACCTACCGTTCCAGCCATGTCTATCTCATGATATATAAAATCATTAACCAATGCATTGGAGGGAGATATAGGTCCCACCCATCTTATAATGAATCCTTTCTTATGTGTGCCACATAATCATAAAACATACTTCATCGCATAACACATGTAACAAAAATGGGATTTTTGAAACATCATAACATCATAAATAAATTCATATAAGATAAAGGAATTCATAAAAATAATTCCATCACAAAATGATCAAATCAATGTAATAATAGGGATAAAAACAGAACTCTTTATTATCTTAGATGGAAAATAAATTTGATAAAACACTTGAACTCCATTCTTGAGGAAAATATCATTTCTTCTTCAAAAAAAACTTTTCTTTTCTTAACATGTCATACAATTATAAACTAAAAGAAGTTGATTAAAAATAAACTTGAAAACTTGTAATGGAAGCTTCTTTGGAATAATTTTTTAAAAAACCATTCATGCCGTATAAGTTAATAAAAACATTCTTCGTACTTTTGTCGGAAAATTCAAAAAAGTACCTCGTACGAAAAACGACAAAAGATTCCTTTCATATCTTTTACTAAAAACTCACAGAAGGGTAAAATAGGATTTATTCAATTGTAGGTGAATGGAAATAATATTACATATTGAGGAAACAAGGATGTGGATGATAAAATACACCCTAGTAAATGCTTACGAATAAACAATCTCGGATAAAAATGAGATTGTGATATTTCTCTTACCTTAGGTCCGATTTGCTTTGTACGTGTCCGAAGCTCCGGTATAATGGTTTAAATAATGTTATTGACTTATTCTAGAATCATACATATTGATATGATATCATATATGGTCATATTCTAAGCTTCTTGTTAGTAATATTTCATTGTTACTTGTTACTCGGGTTTTTATTGCCTTTTGTTCTTATGCGTGTTTTGTCGAATACATTCTTATTCTTCTGTTAAGGTTATAGATACTTTATATCCATAATGGTATTAGTGTAACATATATCATATTTATTCATTCAATTCATTTATATAATTACTATGTAATGATGATCATGTAGAACGAGTCGCATCACATCGTGGAGACGGTATTCCGTACGTACGTACGGGTGATGATATCGTTCCTATGATCGTGGAACTGTATTGGAGTATATATATATTATTTCAGTATCAATATTACATTATAATAATCATAAATATTTACTCATTACACCATTATACCCATCCTTGTAAGGTGATGGTGGAAAATAGATTACACCACAGCGTGGAGACGGTATTCCGTACGTACGCACGCGCGGTGATTTCATTTTTCCGTGGGATGGATAGAAGGTGAATTAGGGTTGTTTCATTTTTATAATAACATATCAGTATGTAAGTAATACTGATGTTATTACTTTATCATGAAACAACTAAAGAAGAAGAAGTTGAAGAAGAAAGAAATTGAAAAGATCGGTAATGGATATTACCTCTTCTTTGGAACGCCTCTTTGAATCCCCCACTTAGGGAACTACGATTGGACTTTGAAGAAGACCAGGACCTCTAGGATTATTATAGGGAAGTGGAGAGGAGAAAATGGCAGGGGTTGGCCGGGATTGAGTTCTCAAATTGGTGTGAGGAGGAGGGGGAGGAGGTGCCCTTTTATAAGGGAGGAGAGGGGCACCTTAGGAATATCTCAAAATATTATTTTATATTAAAGTAAAAATCGGTTTATAATGGTTCTAAAGGGTCTTATTTCGAAGCTAAAGTGGGGATGGGTCGAAATCCTATCAACCAATAGGATTTAGACAAGTTTAGCGTATTATTTTAACCTTATCAATTAGATTTAACTCTAAGGTAAATAATTTAACTTTTACCGTGTCTTTTTGGTTTTCTTTCACTATATGGTTAATACACTTACTATAACATGCCAAACGAACCCCAAATTGTTTATTATTAATATATATATCCTTATCTAAGTCATTTGGCCGATCCTTAGATTTTTAGGAATAAAATAACAATTAATAATATAATATTTTATTTAAAAACTATTTTGTGTCAATTTTGACACTATTTGATATATGATTTTTGTGAAAGTCATAACAGAATTATATGTTCGAACCAAGTTGTTTAAATCAACATTAATATATCATAGTAACCTATAAAATTAGTGTAATTCATAAAAAGTCTCAAATTACATTTATTTTTGTGTTTATAACATCAATTATGTCAATATTTCATTAATAAGATAATTGCTGCATCATCATTGTGTCATAAATAAACTTAATTATTTAATGTCTAAAAATTACAAATAAAATACCATTATTTAGGAAATCGTTTTATCTTTCTAATGAATATTTATAGTCGAATATATCTTATGTATAACCCCATATTAAAAATGATTTACTTATTAAACTTTGATTTTAACTATTTTAACCCTTCTTTAAATAAATTGATAATAAATGTCCTAATCTAATCCAAGTGGACCTAAATGGTCATATTTTATTCCTAAGTTTGTTTTTTGTCGAATTACACTTGTCCAATAGAATTAGGACCTGTGTTAGGGTAATAGTAATATCATATTTACCCTTAGTTACCCTATTTACTATTAACCGCGGTAAAAAAAGTAAAAAGTTACTATTCACCAAAAAATTATTTTTATCTCATTGAACCACATTTTACTTACTAATATCAACCGTGTCTGTCGGATTTTTGAAATTTCATTAACAAAAGCGGTAAAATTAAGTTTTATGCAAAATTCAGTTTTTAACCTACCACTTAGTGGTTTCACTATTCATCAAAAATTGAAAGTTTTCAGAAAAATACCAAAATTTCACCCTAGGCTAATTTCGATATTCTGAGTCCAAAAATGAAGTCCATTTTGAAAAAATAAAATATATAAAATTTCAAAAAGTGTTTATTACTATTCATAACGGCTAGTTTTAATAGCATATTGTTGTTTAGTGAAACTCGGTATTGCGTACGACGCAAGCTATCGAGGAAGTTCGTGATTGCGTGTAAAGCAAGCCAAGAAAGTGTTGTGTAGAAAAAGATTCCTTTGATGATTCATATAACATTAAAGTCTCGGGTGTTACAATAATTATGGAAAGATGTTATGTAATATTTTATCTTTTTATCATTATAATCATATAATAAATACCATTTTCAATCTTTAAATATACTTATATATATTATCCAAGTGATTTAGTGATGAAAATATTTCAAATAAATTTATAGATGCGTTAGTCCACTCGTATGAATGATCTATGTTATCATTTTTTAGTGTAGGAATAAAATTGATATATTAACTTTTATGAATGATAAATATGTAAAAATATAATAATTATGGTATTTATATTACATATATTAATTAAATTTATTTTTTTTACATTACATTTATAGTGTTAGTGAAAATTAACCACATCCTTTCATGTGGCGGCAGTCTACACATATACACAAACAATGTTATCATTTTTTATTAAGTGGAAAGGTAAGTAAGAAAATGATATATTATATTTTAATAATGTTAAATATGTCATAAATATAATAATTATTTCATGTGTATCACATATTTTCCTTAAATTTATTTTTATTACCTTCCATGTAAAGCGTTTATGAAAAATGAATTACATCGTTTTGTGAGGCAGTAGTTTGTCGTATAAACGAGCAATGTTATCGTGTCCCCCACAAAATTGAAAGTAAGATGGTATATGTGATTTCATAACTCCATATGTATAAATATAATGAAAATAATATATATATATATATATATTTATTTATGTACATCATTATAAAAATCGATGAGAGGTGATAATGGAAAACGAATGACATCGATTCACGAGGAGATAGTCCTCTGTACAGTTGAATAATGATTTCGTATTCCATCTGATGGAAGTACGGATTAATTTAGGTTATTTAATTAACATAATAACATATAAATATAAGTTGTATATTTGTTTTATTATACAATAATAATTGATATATATTTTAATATGATGGAAGAAGAAATAAAATAAAAACGTTTGGTTAAGAATGATACCTATTCTTCAGAAAATCTACTTAGTTAAGAACTAAAATCATTATTAGGATATATTTATAATAAATATTGGGTATATAGGTCATGTGGAGTGAATTAAGGAAGATATTTGGGTAGTTATTCCTTTTATAAGTGGGGAAGGAACCCACATTGAAAATACTTGGAAATTTCAAAAAAGAATCCAAACTGATAAATTCATTCCCATGAAAATGGCTTCCAAGTGACTATATATCATAATTTTTTAAGTATTATATTGAAATATTTAAAAAAAATATTTTTTTAATTCTAACTGGTAAACATACCATTATCTTTTTTGTTTAACCCCTAGTAAATTTGTTTTTACCTTAACTACAGTAATTAATTTTTAATATTTTCACTATTCATTATAGTTAAAAATTATGTTGAACATATTATATAATATAAATTATTATTATTAAAACTATTTATTCCATTTTCAAAAATTAAATTCACATAATTTTAACAATTTAATTTAAAATTAAACCTAAATGTATGATGAAAAAATAGTTTTCAATTAGTGTAATTTTCAATCATAAGATGATTTTAAATTAACTCGATGACTAGTAATAATTATTATGTGTATTTAAATTAATATTTATTTATATATTATCTATAATATGAATTTAAATAATTCTTCATTAGTGGTTTTTTAATTAATTCAAAACTAAAAATATTTTGAACATCAAAACAATTTTTTGTAAAAACATGTTTATTTTAAATGAAAGAATAAAATTATAATAGAATCCAATGTAAATATTGATAAAATTTAATTAAGATTATTAAATATAACTAAATAATTATTATTTTATTTTAAATCATATTCGAAACATAATGGTAGATTTAAATTACTTAATATATTAACATGAAATGACATTTTTACGACAATTAGTACTTTCCATTATTCACCAAAAATCAATATTCTCTAAAAAAGATCAAAATTTCACCAAAAGTTAATTTCGATAATATTATTTAAAATTTTAAAATCATTTTATCGAATTATACTTTTAAATAAATTCTTATAATAAAATAGTTGAATTAAAACTATTTTCTTTTTTATTTAAATTTATACATTATGTTTCAAATGAATATATTTATTTAATTATTATTAATAAAAATGAAAATGATTTATTCTATTATTACATAGATTGTTAAATAATTACAACATTTCTAAATATTTTCCTCGCAATTTTGTTCACTTATTAATAATTTGGGAACATCATTCCCTTGTATCATCCCCAGTTTCATATTTTTCTTCTTTGACCATATTTGCTTTTCCAAAAAACCATAAACTGGAGAATTTCCTTATACATTAATACTAGATATCTATGGTAAATAATATTAATAGGTTGTTCCTTATAAGAAATATTATATTCTTACTAAAATACATTAGGGATCAAAATATGAGATGGATGTGGCAGATATTTTCTTAATATTGAAATATGAAATACATTGTGTACCTATGATAAACCTAGAAGAAAAGACAATAGGTAAGAAACTAATTCAATATTATCTAGGATTTCATATGGTTCAATGATTCATGGACTTATCTTCCCCTTTTTACCAAAATTGAAAAAAAAATCTACAGAGATATTTTAATAAAAACATAATCACCGACCTCAAAAGAATGATCTTTCCACTTATTATCTGTAAAATATCTTTCACTGATCTGAGCCTTCCTCATATATTGGGGAATCAATTTCACCTTCTGATCATTTATATATTTACCCCTATGTAACAACCGAAACATTTATGAATAAAATTTACATCCTTTCAATTAAATATATGATGGATATAGAAAACACATGCACTATTATTATTATTATTATTTAAATTTGGATTTAAATGACCATTAAATATCAATAACACTTTTAATATATACATTGAAAAATAACCATTTGACTAGTATAAATATAGGCATTTAAAAAATATTATTTACACAAACAAAGTAAATGATGGGTTCAACCAGTTGGATTGTACCCTATGAATCCTATTTATTGAATCTTCCATGGTACGTATACTTTTTGGGATTTTACCTATACCAAGCCCAATATGAGATCCAATAACTTAAGCATGATTGATAATGTTTACGGAAGAAGTTCAAGCTCATCAAGAACACAGTCCACACTATCTTCACTGAACAAACCCATGAAAGCCCCACCATTGGACACCTTAATATTATAGTGTATGCTGGTGTAATAAAGGTACTGTTATCAAGACCCTAGAATTATAAATATTTACATTATTTTTTTATAGAATTATGAATATATTTTCGCTCTATTATTGTTACTTTGTAAATGATTTAAAAGGAAAAAAAGTATTTTTTCTTAATATTAAAATTCAATTAATAAATATATTTTGATAGATTAACGTATTTTTGAAAAAAATAATATTTTAATGAAATATTATTATTTAATTACTTTTATTATATATATATTATCATATAATCTTTATGAAGTCAAAGGTAATTTTTAATATTTTTTGAAAATTGTTTTTGTCAAAACATGAAAATATTAAATAAATGTTGATTTTTATTTTTAAAGAAAAAAAATCACATATATAGAATATTATTTAGAAAATATGAATTTTATTTTTGGAATTAGGATGTTGAAATTATCCAATGGTTAATTTTTCCTAATTTTCTGAGACAGTCGAATTTTTGAGTAAAAATTAAATACGTTATAAATATATACTGTGTCTTATGACATCACAATGACCCAATAGTGATGTAATGAAAAACTATAAAATGGATATTTTTTTATATATATATTTTAACTTTATAATAATTTGGTTTTATATTTTTTGTATTTATTATATAAAGCCTTACTGAATCCTCCAAGACATATAAAATATATTACAATTTTGAAACAATTTCCTTGAAAGTGTAACTCATCACTACATAAGAAAGAGAAATATTTTAATATTTTGAGCCCTTGGACTTATAAAATAATGTTTTACACTCCCATTAGGAAATCTAAATGGGTAAAAACCATGTAATTGTTTGTATTTTTGAATATTTTATTATGGCGTATCCAAAAGCAAAATAATACTGAAATCCTCTTCCTTTCCTATGTAATCCCACCCAACCACCCATTCCTATTCACTAAAACTCCATGTATCTCATAAAATATCTTATATATACTTCATATAGTCCTACCAAGGAACCCCCAATCTCCAATGAAGCCTCTCACAAGCCTTTGAAATCACACTTTCATGTAATGGTTCCATAATTTCTCAATTTTTATTCCATTTTTCCTTATATATGCTACACTCTTGTATTTTCAATTACAAATGATGTAGGTATGTTTTTGAACCTCCCCCATATTTACTTTATTATGTTTGAATTATTATGTACCCATTTATCCCTCATTAATCACACCATTGTACACCAATTAACATGTCAAATTTTCCAAAGGGATTTCCCTCTTCTCATTTAAATTTGAGAATTTCCTTTATATTATGCATATAAATTACATTCCATATGTTGGGATATTATGTTACATGATCCCTTTACTATCCATTTCAGGTATATAATATTAGAGTCACTTTTCAATCACATCAACCAATTTTACAATCATTTATTTGACATCGATATGCTGATGAAATTTCACCACGATTTTCCATGCCAAAATCATCATGTAGTGAATACCATACCCATTTCACTATCAAGGGGATTCTACTTTTGGATCATGTACATATTTATTGTGGACTTAAATGAATTTATTCAACATATCTATCTTATGTAATAAATTACTATGTTTAATGAATATATGATTTATGATTTATGTGGCACACTTATACAAGAAAAATTAATGATTATGAAAGATTTGCATTGATAACGTTCCAATGTGTTAGGTAATGTTTAGTATCCTGATAAACCATATGTAATGAGGGTTTACACAAGATAATTCATGTAAAATTAGGTTTTAATCATTATAATTCATGTTCTAGGAGGGTTTTCTCATGCAAATCCAAGTGCAATGAGACTTGGCCCATGCTAATATCTTGTTTATGTTTTTACGACATTTCCATGTATTGATTATCATTATTTATCATGAATACATATTTAAATTAATTTTATGAACAATTAATATGTCTATTATAAAAAATTTATGGTCTTTCTCAGGTTATTCAATTATTATTCTCTTACCAGGGTTTATATCTCACCTCCTTCTAATGTATATCCTCAGGTTATCCCATACAGTGTTAAGTACGAAGGAATGAGTTGGTCTTGTAAAAGTAGTTTTAAATAATGTTATTGTATTTCATATTTAAGTTGTCATGTAATGTTAATAATTTCTCATGACACCATACCTATCAATTTTCTGTGTTTTATTAAGTTCCAATCTGTTTAATAAATCATTTTTAATTATGAAATTGAGAGTAGTGTGGTTATAGTTGTAATCAAAAGAAAGGGTTAGTTATTTTTGGGAATAGGATTAGAAAAATATATTGAAAGACTTGGGGATAAGACTAAGTATAAGAAAAACATCCCTAAATTTTATTGAGTATATTTATGTGGTTTATCAAGAAAATTCATCAATATCCAGATTCAATAATGTAGAGGTGGCTCTGGCACATGTGTGCCTATGGGTAAAACTGTAAAATACTACTTTGAGCTAAACTCGAATGGAAACTACTGCATGACAATGTTCCTTGCTGCACATTTAGTTCGACAGTCCTCGGGGATGCTCTTTGGTAACTTCATAAGCTTAGTATGAACCATTATTAAGGGGAAAAATAAAAAACCCCAAAAGAATATACATTAGGAAATAATCATCCATATATCATTATCAAGTTTATTCTAAATGTAAAAATAGGTTTTCAAATAATCTATTATTCTCAATAATTTGGAATTTATAATTTCAATAGTTTCTAATGAAAACGGATATTTATTCTTATGATTATGTGAAAATGGAAAAAAAATTACTATGGTTTCTAATGTGTTTTTCAGATGTTTTATTACCAAAGGACTAATATCAAAGGTTTTTATTCATGATACAATACGTGAGATTTATAAATGATTATAGGTGATCCCAATATAGCTCATGGTGATGGGAGAGCCTATTATTTTTGTCCAATGCATCAAGTAATGATGTTATCTTCAAAGGTAATAATGAGGGGGATAACTTATATGGGTATTTCTATTAAATAAATTTATATTTAGTTATTATAAAATGTTTAAAATAAGGGTGAAAATGGGTTCTGAATATGATTCTCCAAGTTTCATATATTATTCATGTAAAATTATTTTTATATAAATGTTATGATTTAATGAGGCAAGGAAGGTATAAAGGTGAATGGTTTTTTTTCAAAGTAATGTTTTCATGATTTTATCATTCCTACAGAAGACTTAATGGGTTTTTATATTATATATAGTTGGTTTTAAATGTTTTCCTTGATCAAAGAATTATTTTCAATTTCTTAATTTTTTATTTATGTTCATAATGTTTTATTGTTGAAAGGTAAACACATTCATGGATTTTCTTGTTTTTAAATGGACTAATAAGATAACATTATGTTTATATCCATTATTATTATTTGTTTTTGTCATAAAACATTTTAAAATACTTTCAAAAGACATAAGGATTATTATAATTGTTATTAAGTTCTAGAATTCCACTATGGCGAGTCATTGTAAATGAGGAAAACACTTCTTGAATGAAACATGGGTGTAAAGCTATAGCTATTTTTTTAGGAAACTTTGTACACTATGTGAAAACTTAAACATTATTATGCATTTTTTTACCTAACTATGTAAAATTATTAACTAAAAATATTTAAAAAATGTAACTAGGAGAAAACCTAGTTTTAAATAATGTAATTTTTGGTTATTTATTATATGCATTTTTATAGAAGGACATTGTTAAAAATTCACTAAATGTTTTCCAATTTTGTGACTAAAGTAATGAAATAAAAGTTACCAAGAATAAATGTATCACAAAAAGATAGTATGATGAAATTTTTATGTATGGGGAGTGCATAATGGGGTATCTCTACCTCATTATTTGATAGGGAAACATGTATTTACTTTCCAAAGTAGGTGAAAATTTATTGTAGTAGAAACGTTACTACCACTTAAGAAAAAAAATCCATGGAGGAGTCAGTGATGATTAATGGAACTCATTATATCCCTATAAATTTGCATAACCATATTCACACATGTAATGTTTTCTAAAGAGAGAATATTATTTTGCAGTGTTACAAGATGAAAAGATAATAAATCAAAAATATTTCTAGAGTTGGTTCATGTTGTTTTATGGTAAAATTTTACTAAAACCATTAATTTAAAAGGTATTATATTTTTTCATGTTGATTATATAATAATATAGTTGTTTACGATGTCATCTTAAAATAATAATGTGTTTAATTTCATTACTCATTATCAGAGTAAAAAAATGTCTAGTTAGAAGATTATAAAATTAAAAACTAAAAATGAAACAATTTTTATCAAAATTAAAGAGAATAATTTTATTAAAAATAAGGAGATAAATATACATCTATCAATGGTATATATTTCTACAAAAACAATGTGATTCAAATAATAAATTAAATTATAAATAATCTGGTACAAACAATGCTAATTGAGAAAGTCATAAAGGATAAATTATATAATGAAGTGGTAATAAAATAAATATTTATCATAAATAGATATATTTATGTTTTGTTGAAAAAAAACATTATAATAGAGTTGGTATATTAATAATACAATTTTTAAGTACTTTAAAAAATTAAAAAGTATGTTCTTTATTCACAAAAAGGATAAAAACCAAGAAAAACATGAATCTCTTAATGTAAAATGTCTATTTATTGGATAATATTCAAATTTATATGTATAAAAAAATTTAAAAAAATTAGATTTTTTGTGATTAACAAGATATTTATATTGCGTAAAAATGAATTCTTCTCAATAAAAAGTGGGAAAATATAGAGGACAATGATAAGGAATTTAGTATCTCCAGGGGAGAAAAGGGGGTGATTAAGATTTATATTAATAAAATGATGATTATGGGGTGATTAAAATTTCATCTAGTATATAATATTCAAGAATTAGGCATCAAATCAATGAAGATAATATCATTATTGTCATGATTGATCATGTTAAAATAACGATAATGAAGCCTCTTTAAAACCCATTACAGTTATATCATGTAAAACCTTGGAGTTTTTATTATTCCATTAAATCAATGAGATTTGGGTCAATTAAATTCACGGAGAGATTGAAAATTTTGAGATGATTAAGAATTGGAAATGTTTTTTAGGCTGATGAACAATATTTTTATCCAAACTAAATGAGTTTTTCATAAAATAATCAATGAAGAATTCATTGTGATTTAAAAGAGGGAATGAATTATGGGAAATAGTTATTATCATAAAATATAAATTGATATATATGAATCTTTTTATCCATTGATATGGTATAAATTAGTTATTTATTTTTTCTACAGGGGTTCATACGAGGTTCATGGTTTTTTATGTGGATAAAAAATCATCATTTCATTATATATTCTGTTAATAAATGATTATATTAATAATCTAGGAATATTTATTAATTATGATGTTTAAAAAAACATTTTATGGGGGCACATTGTTGTTTAAAGTAATCATTATGATTATGGTATTCAATGATTGATCAATACATTCTAAATTCTTGATTCCAATGTATAAAAGTTGATTATATCCTCTAAGTTAAAAATTTTGAAAATAAAAGTATGATGGTTCACATTAATGTTTAGGAAGTATGATTTAGAGGATTAAATGAACTATAATGTAAGAAATTTTTATATTTCAATTGGAGAAAGTTGAAATTTTTCATGATTACATAATTAATATTTTTTCATGGTTTATAGTGAATACATGTCAAGAATCATTAACTTATCATTATAAATATACATTTAATGTCTATTATTTTTCCATGTATTATTTTTAAATATTATATGGAATCACTTCGATACCGTGCGCGAAGATGGAACATCATTCTGAGGACTAGTGATCCTGGAATGTTGGTTTAATCCTATTTTAGTTAAGTGAGTTGGAACTTGTGCACAACCCTAGAAGTTTCCAAATGGATGCTCAGATTAACAATCTGAGGGCACCGTTGTGTCCTGAATGATGACTTTACCTATGAACGAGCCTAACCTCGACCGGTCCGGGTCAAGGGAAAAAATTAATTTTCGGATGTTTTATGTAAGATAAAAATAAATAAATTTGCAGGATTATTTTATTTCTTCAATGGAAACATCCACTACGACACGACAACATGTCATCTGTTTCAATAATTAAATGGAATGTTATAATGGCTCAATAATGGAAAGTGGGACTCATTAATACTGTAACGTATTTTGAATGTCAAATACGTTTCCCTTTTTATTTGGATAATCAAACGTCGATCATTGGAGGATAAATTGAGAGAAAACCCTGGAAAAAATCTATGTGAAAAACAACGATGGATCGAAGCTGCGAATCATTTTGCCAAGGTGTTAAAGGATCTCAATGACGATAACATCATAGCACCTTCATTAGAAATCTATCCTAGTTGAGGTATGGGTTGTTATTTCATTCCCCTTCCCACGTTCATGATTCTAAACGACTAACGCAGATCAACTATGAACAAATTAATCCGCGGATTCATACGTTCTTACAGGAGGGTTTTTATTGGGATGATATCAGGGAATTAATTTCTTGTAGTTTATTATTGTCAATTCTTACTCTGTTTAAGAATACTAACGGGAGAATATCAATGTCATGATGAAGGACGGTGCAGGCTTGTTCATCATGTTGTTTTATTGGATTTATTTCCCTATTTCTTCTCACATGTTCTTTGTTTTCCTCACGGGGTGTTGAACAACGGATCGTTGTGTATCCGTTCTGTGATGCAACGATCCCAAATTGAAGAATTAACACCCCAACAACCTTGCTGAGGTGCGACGACGATAGCGGATGACAAATCGAACCAGATCAGGAAGGGTTTTTCTTCGCGTGTACATCACGCGGTAATATCAATACCTATATTCAGATCCAATCAGAGGTCTAAAAACATGTGGAGTAGCTTCGTGGTGCTTTCCGTGAAACTCGGTATGTATTTTGGGATGTACAAGGACACAAGTTGGACTACACGGCTTCAGGCGACATGGCGTGTACAATAAGGCAGAGGTGGCTACACGGAACTCGGCGTGTATCTAGGGGGTCAATGGACACGGGATGGAGTACACGATCGTGTACCCCATCACATGGCCAAGCAAGGCCGGTAACACGGGTCACCCCATGTACCGATTAGATGGGTTGGGGTACACGAGTTGGTTACTACGTACGAGCACATGGCCAGCGTACACTAAACCAACCCCAATCACTCGGACATAGCATGTACACCATACTATATTCCATGTACTCAGTTTTTTCTACACCACCAGATTTATGACACGGGTCATTGTACACGGGATATACCCGAGGTCAGACAACACGTCTTCTAATGTTTCTATAAGACATGCACTCTTTGGAAAACTGCATGGTCCCCTTGTTCAATATATCATTGGAAATATTTCTTTTGGGTTAGTGCCCCTTCTTCTCATTCTCTTAAAGGTCAGAAATCATTTACTTTTTACAGGAGTATGATCCCTTCAATAGGACTTTCTGTGATAGAGTCAGGCATCCATCTGAGAGTCCCAGATCGAGATCCTCTATCCATCCTTGACCCTAGGTAGAGTTTGGAATCGATGCAACCAACTCCACCGGGCATCGATCCTCTACCGATAATGTAAATTCCAAATGAGTCACAGTATCTAACATGGCCATGGAAGTGATCCTCATTTTTGCATCGTGATCTTTCCCACTCTGTAGTGTTTCTCCCTTAATGAGTGAATCTATCTATCAGAATCTTCCCAGTCAAGACTGTGTCTCCCGTAATGAGTATGTCTACCTCTTGTGATGGTTCTCAACGAATCGTACTTCTCAGATATATGTCATTAGAGCTACCAGGCTCGTGCAGTGTGTTCTCCAAGAACGAGTGCATCACAGAATATTTGAACTAAATCCATAACGGGGGTATGCGGTTGTGTGACTTGTCTCCAGACTAAGGGTCTAGGTTTTGAGTATATTTGGTTTGTGTTTCTCTTACTATACGTAGTGTAGAAATATACTATGCATAGATGATTGTACCTTTATTTTGTGTACTGCTTTGCGGTTTTCAGGGTCCTCTACTGAGTATTGTTATACTCACCCCAGCACAGGATTTTCCCGCACGTGTCATGTCTTGTGCAGACAAGCATACTTTTGACAGAGTCCAGGGTGGACCAGGACATGACCGAGCTTTCTGAGGTCCCTATAGGCTGAGGTGTTGCTTTGGCTACGAGAAACAACTCTAGTACCTCTTTGTGTTCACAGGTTGGAATTTCCTATTTTTAGACTCTTGTTTTTTTGCTGGGCTTGTATTCTGGCCCAGTTAACATTTTTCAGTACTCTAACATTCATCATAATCTATTGGTTGATATTAGTTGTATATATACATTTATTTCCGTAGTGGTTTTTACATTTCAGCATTTGTGGGCATGGAGATGTGTGCGAGTGTACTTGCACTAAGTCAATACCTCCCATTTATGTAATATGCTTATTCGGTTCTAGTCACCAGCCCCTGGCCTATTGGAGGTGGGCTTGGGGACTCAAAACATGGGCCCCACTGGGACGGGTTGTGACAAAGTGGTATCAGAGGTGTTCAGTTCAGCCTTAGTACCAAGAGTCTATGATTTTGGCTTGGGGCAACAATGTTAAGTGTTTTCGAGTTCGTCTTTCAGTCCAAAGACCACAGTGTTGGTGTGATGACCGATGTATACATACACCAGGACTCTAATATCCTCTTTCATGACTCGGTATATGAAAACACGGGTTGAGGGGAAATAAAATAATGGTATATGCATGCATTTTTTTTCTTTAGTGGTATATACATTTCAGCATGTGTGGGCTTGTTGATGTGTGTGTGTGTACATGTACATAAAAAATTCCTCCCATGTAATTAATATTCATATTTGGTGCTAGTCGCCATCCCCTGACCTATTGGAGGTGGGATTGGGGAGTCACGGTGTGGGCCCCACTGATACGGGTCGTGACAGAGGGGTATCATAGGGAGTTTATGTATGGTAAGGGTTTCATTAAACTCAACGTTTCAACATGGGCAGCCCCAGTCTTGTTTTTTCAAGAAGGAAGACGAGAGACTGAGGTTGTGAGTGGTTTACTGGCACCCGAACCAGGTGACAGTGAAGAACAAGTATCTACTACTGAGAATCAGCGACCTCTTCGACCCGATGAGAGGGGAACAATGGTTCTCGAAGGTTGACATTCGTTCAGGCCATCACCAGTTATGTGTATGGGACAATGATATAGAGAAGACGGCTTTCAGATGCCGCTATGGTCACTATGTGTACTTGGTTATGCCTTTTGGTGTGATGAATGCCCCCATAGTTTTTATGGGGCCAATGAACCATATCATCTAGTCGAACAAGTACCGGTTCCGATTTTTCTTCATCGACAACATCCTTGTGTACCCGGCGTCAGAGGAGGAGCAAGCGAGACACCTGCGGATGGTTCTAGACATACTTCGGGAGCACCAACATTATGGGAATCATTCTAAGTGCCAGTTTTGGATTCAGAAGCTCCACATTCTGGGACATTTCATCTCATCAGATGGAGTAGCTATAGGCCCAGTCAAGGTGGAGGCCGTGTTAGCATGGGTGCCACCTTGGAGTGTTACAGTGGTGCGGAGCTTCCTTGGGTTTGAAGGATATTACAGAAGATTCTTTCCTGATTTATCCTGGATATCAGCACCAAGGAAGGCCTTGACCCAAAAGGGTAAACCCTTCATATGGAAGGATAAGTGCATGCAAACTTTTGAGCAGCTGAGAAAGAGTTTGATTAGCACCCCAATATTGATATTGCCGGAGGAGGGTGTCGAGTACAGAGTATTCTGTGACGCATCATGAACTGGGCTCGGCTGTGTCCTGATGCAGCGGCACGTAGTTATTGCTTATAGTTCTCTTAATCTTAGGTCACATGAGAAGAACTTTATGACCAATGATCTCGGGATTGCAGCGGTGGTATTCACATTGAAGAAGTGGTGACCCTACCATATGGGTGAGCAATTTATCATCTACTCTAACCACATGATCCTCATGTGCATATTTTTTAAAAAATATCTGAATCTTATATAGAGGAATGGGCTACAGTTACTCTTGGATTATGATTTCGAGATCAAATATACTCCTGGAAAGGGGAACAAGGTGGAAGGGGGTCTTAGAAGAAGGTCGATATCACAGGTGTTGAGTGAGGCGACATAGAAGTTAGCCACATTTCAGTTGTCCTTTGTGGATGAAGGTGATGTAGATTACCTACAGTCAATGGTTTTCACCCCTCCACTCTTAAAAAAATTTAGGAAATCACATCCTGTGGATGTCGACTGTGATGATTTACGTGCTTAGTTATACACAGGAGATGTTCCTGATGGATATTCACATGGAGGGGAGCAAGTACTTATTTTTAGAGGACGCACTATTATACCAATGGGATTTTAGGGGGAGGTCCTGAGGGAGTTTCAAACATCTCACATGGAAGTGCATCCAAGATTATAAATGATGTACCAGGGTTTCTGATGACAGTTATGGGGCTTAGGCATGAAGAAGGAAGTAGCAGAGTTAGTTTCCCAATGCCTCACATGCCATCATGTAAAGGCTGAGCACCAGGTTACAATAGGAATAGATCACCCCTGAAAGTTCCAGAGTGTAAGTGGGATGGAATATGATTGATTTTGTTAATGGATTGCCACAAACGTCCAAGGGGCATGACTCTATCTTGGTGATCAATGATCGAATCGCCAAGTCGGCCGACTTCCTAGCTATCATGGAGCAGAGATCTGTTGAGATCTTGGGACGCCTCTATGTGCAGGAGATAGTTCGTCTTCATGGCTTCCACTCGACTATTGTCTTAGATCGAGATGTTCGCTTCACATACCGATTGTGTAAAATGTTTCTAGATTCTTTTCGAACTCAGCTACACTTGAACACAACGGTTCTTCCCACCATAGATGGTCAGACAGAGAGGACCATTCAGGTTCTAGAGGATATGTTGTGATCCTATGTCTTGGACATTGTTTGCAGTTGGGAGGACCACCTACCATTGGTGGAGTTTGCATACAACAATAGCTACCACTCCACCATGAGTATGGAACTGTTCGAGGCCTTGTATGGGAGAGCCTCCTTGTCACCGCATTGTAGGAATGACCTCGGAGAGTCATCACTCATGGGTCCAAAATTTGTCAAGTCTACCATAGAAAAGCTGCAGATCATTCGAGGGTGGATGAATACTGCACAGATGCAGTACAAGTCTTATGCTAGCAGACGATAGAGACCTCTGGAGTTCGAAGAGGGAGACGGTGTTATTCATCGGGTCTCATCTCAATGTGGGTTACATATATTTTGTCGAGGCAGCAAGCTATCTCTGAGGTTCATCGAACCTTTTCAGATGTTGCGCAGAGTCGGTGAAGTGGGGTACCGCCTATCTCTACTGCCATAGTTGAATCGGGTACATGATGTCTTCCACCTATCGCAGTTGAGGAGGTACATGCATTACCGATCACACGTCATTGACTGGGGCGAATAGGACATCATGGATGGAGTGACCATTACTGAGTACCCAGTAGATATTGAGGATCAGCAGGAGAGGATCCTTCATGCACGATCGATTCCCTTGGTGCATGTCTAGTGGAAGCATGAGTATCATTAGGAGAGCATGTGGGAGTATGAGGCCCATATCTATGCCCAGTAACCACATTTTTTTGAGTATCCTTTGTTTTGGCCTTTCGGGGACATAAATCCCCAAGGTGGGGAGAATGTAATGTATCATATTTTTCTATTTATTATTTTGAAATATTATATGGAATTATTTTGAGCCCGATTACGAAGATGAATCATCATTCTAAGGCCCAGTGAGCCCAGAATGATGGATTGAACCTTTTTTAGTTGTGTGACTCGGCACTTGTGCGCAGCCGTGGAAGTATCCATACAGATGCCTAGATTAAAAATATGAGGGCACTATTTTGTCCAGTATGTCAAATTTACATATGAATGAGCCTAACACTGACTGGTGGGAGTCATGGGAAAAATAATATTTTCGAACGTTTCAAGTAAGATAAAAATAAATTAAATTTGTTAGATTATTTTATTTTTTTATGGAAACATCCATTGTGTCATGCCAACAAGACAATTGTTTCCATAATTAAATGCCATGTCATAAGGACTCAATAATGAAAGTGGGACTCATTAATTCTGTATCAGATTCTGAATATCAAATATGATTCCCTTTTTATTATGATAATCAAACATTGATCATTGGCGGACAATTTGAGAGAAAACTCTGGAGAAAAATCTCCTCGACGAATGACAACAGATTGAAGTGTGAATCGCTGCGCCAATGACGTTGAAGGATCTCAATGATGGCAGAAGAGCGACACCTTCATCATCAATCTATCCCAATAGAGGTTGGGGTTTTTATTTAATTCCTCTTTCCCCATTTATGATTCAAAAACACAAACACTGATCAACCACAGACAAATTTATTCGTGGATTCGTATGTTCTTGCAGGAGAGTTTTTATTGGGATGATTTCGGGGAATTAATTTCATGTTGTTTATTATTGTTGATTATTTCTTCATTTAAGCCTATTAATGGGAGAATATCAACACCGTGACGAATGACAGAGGATTTCTATTCCTCATGTTGTTTTATTGGATTTATTTTCCACTTTCATCTCGCACGTTCTTCATGTTCTTCATGGGGAGACAAACAACGGATCTTTGTGAAACTGTTATGGAATGCAGTGATGACAAATTAATGAATCAATACCCCAATAACCATTCGGAGGTGCGATGATGATAAAGGATGATGAATCAGACTAGATCGATAAGGGTCGTTCTTCGAGTGTTCTTCATGCGGGAAGATAAAAACATTTTTTCAGAGAGGATCACAGTTCCGAAAACATCAGGAGCAGCTTCGTGGTTTCATGGCAACCAAAACCATTGAATTTCATAGCAATTGGGTGGCCAGATCGACGAATAGAGCATCACTGGAGGCACGAATGAAGATGTCCAAATTTCTTGACATTTCCAGAATACACGACGTGTACATCCGAAGAACACACCATGTTGTAATGGCAGTGGGGGATAGGTTTTCAGAGGTCAGAGAGGAATCACACTGTGTGTATCCCTGGACACACTGCATGTTATGCATTCCCCAAAGCACTGCGTGTATTTTGGGATATACACAGGCCCGGGTTGGACTACACGGCATCAGGCGACACGACATGTACAACATATCAGAGGCAGCTACATGGAACTCGGCGTGTATCCAGGGGGTACACAGACACGGGATAGAGTACACGACCGTGTACTCCATCACACGTCTAGGTGAGGATAGTATCATAGGTCACCACATGTACCGATTACCCAAGTTGGAGTACACAGGTTAATGACCATGTACGGGCACATGGCCAATGTACATGGAGCCAACCCCCGTCACTCAGGCAGAGTGTGTATACCGTAATACACACCATGTACTGAGTTTTTATACACGACCATCCTTACGACACTTTTCGTTTCACAAAGGCATTACCCGGGGTCAGACCAAATAAAAAATTACTTTTCTACACACCATGTACTTTTTGGAAAAGGGAATGGTCCTCTTGTTCATTATATCATGGACATCATTCTTTTTGGTATGTTCACCTATATCTCATTCCCCTGAAGGTCAGGCATCGTTTCCTTTTTATAGCAGTATGATCCCATCACCAAGACTTTCTATGATAGAGTCAGGCATGCATCCGAGAGGCCCGAATCGAGATCCTCTAAAAATTCTTGACCCTAGGTAGAGTCTGGCATCTACATGACCAACTCCACCGGGTGTTGATCCTCTACCTAGAAGGTGAATTATGGATGAGTCTCGGTATCCTCCATGGCCCTGGAAGTGATCCACATCTGTGTATCGTGATCTTTTCCACTAATTAGTGTGTCTCCCGTAATGAGTGAATCTATCTACAAGAATCTTCCCACTCAGGAGTGTGTCTCCCGTAATGAGTATGACTACCTCTCGTGACAGTTCCCGATGAACAATGATTCTCGAACGGACATCACCAGAGCTACCAGACTCGTGGACTATGTTCTCCCGGAACGAGTGCATCACAGAATCATCAAACTGAATCCCAAACATGGGTATGAAGTTGTGTGACTTGCCTCTAGACTACGGGTCTGGGTTTTTAGTATATATGGTTTTTGTTTCTCTTTTTATACATCTTGTAGATGTATAATATGCATAGATAACTGTACCATTACATTGTGTACTGATTTGTGGTTTTTGGTGTCCTCTACTGAGTATTGTTATACTCACCCATGCACGGGATTTTCCCACATGTGTCATGTCTTGTGCTGATGAGCAGCCTTTTGATAGAGTCCATGGCGGATCAGGACTGGACGAAGCTTTCTATGTTCCCTATAGGCTATGGCGTTCCTACAGCTGCGAGCCGCAGTTCGAGCACCTCTTTGTGTTCACAGGTTAAACATTGCATTTTTTAAACTATTGTTTTTTTGGTGGGCTTTTATTCTGGACCAGTTTACTTTTTTCAAAACTCTACCTTTCTTAATACTCTATTGGTTGACTTTAGTTGTATGCATGCATATTTGTTCCTTAGTGGTTTTTTCATTTCATCATTTGTTGTCTTAGAGATGTGTGTCTTTGTACAGGTAAATAGTAAATTCCTCACATGTAAGTAATATGCCTATTTTTTGCTAGTCACCAGCCCCTGGCATATTGGAGGTGGGCTTGGGGAGTCACGGTGTGGGCCCCACTGGGACGGGTTGTGAAAATACCAGATATGTTCTATAAATAATTAAATTATATGAATTTATGGATTTGAAAACACATATGGAAACCTGAATGAAGTTTTCAAGGGGTGTAAATTGAAAATAAGTTAATGTGATAGTGTATTGAAAATATATTATAAGCCAATTTTACCAAATTACAATAAGATATGTCATTGTTTTTTCCAATAGTGAATCCACAATTCAAGAATGTTATCCCAAATAAAGACACCTACAAATAGTGACAATAAACCATTGGTATGTAAATAGAATGTTGTATTTCCAACTACATTACTATTCAAAATCATAATATGAGTTTTATTGGAAATTAAAATGTGGATTGGGTGAATGATATAAGTATGTATTGGGAATTTCTTTTAATTTTATAATTATGAAGAATTCATAGCTCACTAAGAAGAAATAGTGTATCTCATTGAGCATTGTGGAATATCAATCTATTTGTTTCTACATGAGTGTGTGGTAAATTACTATGGATGACAAATTAATAAGTAGTTATTATATTTGTGGTGAAATATTCCATTTTATTTAAGTATGATTACATCTTTGTTGTTAATATGATGAATAACATTATCTATAACTCAAGGAATATTTTCACTACATTTTAATATAATTTAATTATGGATAATTTTGAGAAAGGTTTATAAAATTTAGAGTATTTATGTTCAAAAGTAAATGTTAAACATATCATAAATAAAGCTGTACCCAGAAATATTTAGAAACAAATTGCAGGTAGATCACATAGTTCAACTATATCTGTTCACTTGTATGACTTGAAAAAGGGTTTCCAAGTCTTAGATAATATTTTACATATAAATAACAAGTGATTATTTAAAAAAATGGTACTTTTAATGGTATGTGATACCTCATAGATTTTTTGTAATTCTTTTGAATTATCTCTTGTAAACATATATAGAATCTTTCTTTAGTTTTTTTAAAAGGGGAAATATTTTCCTAGTTTTATTTCAAAAGGGTATATTTATCCCATGTTTTCAGAAAATAATTAAATAATGGTTATTCAAGGAAAGTAATTCATTGATGTACATTATCTACAACTAAAATTTTGTACCTATTGGTCTATATTGAACATAATGAACATCAATGATGTATAGGCTTGACATAAATGAATTTAGTACTAAGGGGAGAATGAAGTAAAACATAAACTACACAGATGTGTTTCATGAAAATCTTTTAATATTACTCTTGATTCTCATAATGAATATAAATATTGTGGTGATTGTATTAAATAGTATATTGTTTATCATATTAACAAATGGGAATATTGTTAGAAATAAATGGATAAAGGATTTATAGCAAACAGAAAGGGGAATATTATTAGAAAATAACCTCTTGATAATATTTAGGTCATGTTTTTCTGTAAATGTGTGATAGTTATTTTCTAATTTAATCATATCTTTAATGAAGATCAATCACATGGAGAATTATATTCTTTATAGGATTCTAGGATGTATGATTGTTGATGTTTTTCATAATAACTTCACATATTCCATGGGATAGTGTTGGAAATATCATTGTTGTGACCAATGTTTATGGAAATAATTAGTTTATTAATTAGACTCCTTAGGGTTGACCCATGGAATCTATAAATGGATATTTCATTTGTTATATGACATGGAATATTTATTTTTCAATACAAAAATTATGTATAAATTAGTAAAAATAAAAACATTATAGTTATTGGTGGTTTCAAAGAGATGAATGATAAGGTTTGTTATTTTCATGGATGATAGTAAAAATCATGGTTGTTTAAGTATAACATTAAGTGGGACCCTTGTTTTCTGAATGATGTTATATTCATCACAAAGTGTTGATGTAATTTCTTTTAGTAAATAGGGTGCTCCAAAATTACTGTGTAGAAAACCATTGTGTACATACATATGAATATTCAATATATTTAGTTGTATGGGATCTAGAATGGAGGAAGGTGTTTTATCCACCATTTTTTAGATTTGTTAAGGAAATGGGAACAAATAATTTCATAGTGCATTTGACAAAGAGTTTCACTTAGTAGGTGATGATATTGAGGATAGAGTTGAACATTTACATAGAAGATATCAGAACTAAATTTTAATTGGTGAAAATTTTTAGGTTGTTAATTTATTGAATAGGTGGTATTTTAGTATAAATGATTGAAATGGACTATAAAAGGGTTCTGGCAATGGATATACAATCTCTGGTGGACTAGTGAAATAAAAAAATTTCTATTTTATATTTTTGATATATACAGTATTCATAGATCCAAATGAAATGAATTTGACTTAGATATTTATGTAAAATTTATAATTCTACATAAAAAGTCCATGTAATATTATAGTTTGATCATGAGTACATAGAGAGAATAATTACATAACGTGATTGAAATATAAGAAAAAGATCAAGTAATTATTTTCACTTGATGTTCATTGAGATTCATGTAGTTTCTATGGGATGGATTTATTTCTATTCCATCATATCTTTAATTTTAATTTTTGGTTCATTTATGATTAATGATTCTCTCAAAGGACCAATGTGATTTATAAGTGTATAATTGAACTGAGTTTTCAACCACTATTAGGGTTCTAATCATAGAGTGTCTGTGAGACCACAGAAATTTTTTAATGAAAAATCCATGAACATAGTATATTTTTTTCTTCATCATATCATTGAGTTTATAATCCTTGGATGTATCCTAGTGTGGGTGAATCTGGTAAAAAACTCTAATATCTCTATATTAATCATTAATAGTGCCATATTTTTTTATGAGGGAGAGATGATCTTTTTTCGTTATTATGAAATAGGACCATTGGTATTGTTCACAAGAATTCAATATAACCTAACTAAGTACGCCCCATATTTTGAATATTGTTTATATGATATGATTAGTAGTCATACAAATCCTCACCAAACTCCCCACCAAGCAAGATTCCTTAATCAAAATAAAATAATCCAATGTCATCAATTTGACCATGATAATATAAATAGAATCAAACCCTTTCAAAGTATGAATAAAACACATAATGAAATACATTTAAATATCCCATACAACCATTTTGGAATCTACATAGTATAAAAACCTAATAATAACATGATTATTAACATTTACTATGTGGTATATAATACATAGAGAAACATTCTTAGAAATTCAATATCGTTCGATAGTTAAACTACCTCATAAATGAATTATACATCATAATAATACGTATATTTATTTCAAATAATGAACTATATAATTATAAAAAAAATCACATTTTATATACTCTATAAAATTAATTACTACACATGGAATAACACCCAGTGTTTCCCATCCTTAGATTAATCTCCCCAAACATTACCATTCATGAATAAATATCTCCGACAACATAATATCATTCCCAATGAAAATAATATTTACACAAGGATACAATCACCAATTTACACATTCTACCAGCATGAAGCTCATGATACATGAAATGAAAAGAATCAAAACCTCTATCTTAGAGAGTGGTTTAAATGGTAAGGTGCTGTTTTACAAAATATTATTATAAATTATTTAATATATCTTGTAATTGAATGGAAGGAATACCTATAGTTGATACATAATTTCTTAGGCGCCCAAGGAATTTGTAGCATACATGGATCTATTGGTACACTATAATCATGATATGGACAAACTAATTCACTCCATGTAGGATATGGAGGAAAATTAATTATTCATTAAATACATAAAAGAATAATGTAATAGTATATATAAATAGGATGATTATGTCAATTAAAATAGAAGAACAAGCATAATGGATCAACATGTAAGAGTAAATTTTTAACTTATCCTTCATGAAAAATAAGGATAGCATTAGGGAGTATATCAAAACTATAGAAAATAAGGAATATTTATTTTATAATTTCATTCATGAGAAACTAGTGTAGTGTAAAACAATTACTGATTAGTGTCCATGCAATATTTATGAGTAAAATCGCATAAGTGTTGTCTGGTGAGTCTTGACATTGCACATTGATGTTTAAATTATTTATGTGATTTAATGTATGTTTGGGGTGAAATTCAACCCTAAATACTGGTTTTCACAATAGAATAATCATTTATATTAGAATTAAAATATAATACTGTATAAATTTATCCCACCTTCTCATTAACTAATATAAATATGTTTTTAGAAAAGATGCATCTCAAGAAATTGTTACAGAAGCATGGACCCAAACTCCATGATCTGATGATGACAACACATACAATACATAAAATATTAAATACCAACTATATATTCCCAGACATATCAATATGATTAATACAAGTCATAATGAAAATATTTCAATACATAATTTCTTATTACTTTTGGGTATAAATATTTTGAAAATTGTGATAAATCGTACACTTATAAAGCCCATGTATTTCTAAAACAATGGAAATTTTATTTAATGATATAATAAAATACTTGATCCATAATAATTCTTTAACATATCCCATATATTATTTTTACAATTCATTATATTAGACCTAGCATGTGTAATACATTTCTTCATAATAATAGAAAATGGAAAATTAGATTGGGTGAGGTCAAATACTCAGAAAGGGTAAACAAATGTAATAACAATAATAGATCATAAGAGGTATCAAGATGAGAATAAATAAAATTAAAGTAATAAGTAAAAAATATTTCCATAAATGAATCATAATAGAAGCATAGTATATCTATCTATAACAATGGAAATGAAAATACCACATATTTAATAATAATTGGTTCCTCTATGATGAAATGCATAATGCTTGATAGTTGATTCTATGACCTACACAATGATATCATGATCTTACCGTCAAGGACCATTTTCTATGAAATTTATTATTTTGGGAAGGCATAATCCAAAATATCCTAGATTGTTTGTCTCACGAGAAAAATCAATGCATCGATGAGATATGTATAACTAGGCCCCACCCATAACAATTGAATACCAAAAAATTCATCATATAAGTATATATAATTAAAGTGAAATGAACTTCTCAAATTCTTATCTGTATTAGAATTACTACATAATAAAATCAAATAGGTTTCTCCAGGTCAAGAAAACATATAATATGATCATAACCCATTCAGAGAAAGAAAGTGGATTGTTATACAATATATAGTGAATTATCCTCAGAAATAAAAAAAACTTATGTCAGAAATACATATATAAATATTTTAAATAGTTCCCAATAAATAAATGGAATATAATTTTATTGAAGAACCCCTAAAACAACCACTATATAGTCTATAGGGTATATGGATAAGTCAGTAGTATCACCAATCAATCGATATATAGAATCTAGGTGAACACCATTTTTCAAAATTAATAGAAAATATGGTATTCAACAAGTAATGTAATTAAAATAAAGGATAAGCCAATTCATGGTGGATGTTTATACAAGAGGAAGGCATTGAGGGACCATATCATTGATATATAATAATGTTACATAATCCATTTGGAGTAATAAAGTATCAGGTAAAATTTCACTAATATCATTCACCAAGATTAATATATGTCAAAGGAATATGTCTTAGATGAGAAAAACTATTTATGAGTTTTTAAAAAATCACATTGAAAATTAGAAATGTCATTGATATTTTGAAATCATTTGTAATGAAATATTTCCTCAAACTAGGAGAAAAAATAATTTATAATAGTCTATTCATCCTCATCTAGTTACTTTTCTAGTTTGGTCATTGGATGTCTTCTGAGGAGCCTCGAGGAGGGTTTAAAATATTTTAGGAATAAAATTGTGCTAAATAATGTGTTTCAAGAAGTGTATACATGGTCATGATGTGAGATTATGTTTTAATCATGGTGGTCGGTGATTCAATGCTTGATGCTTAGATGAGGGTTCTATGCCAAATTAATCCATGACATGAATGTGTAATTTTCTACCATAATTAATTCAATGATTATCCACTATAAAAATTTGGTGATGTTTTTTGGTATTTGAGTTTGAGGAGTTACCAACATCAATATTTTTCATGGCCTAAATAATAGGTCCCAAAAAACTCACAAAAGGAATATGGGTTACACATCCCTAATGTGATGGGGTCTATATTGTTTATAAATACAAGGAATTGACTAATTTTTTTTATCAGTCATGTTTTTAGGAAAGCCTGTGTAATTTTAGAGATTCTACAACCCTCCCTTCTCACATCTGATCCATATATTCTTGAGGTAGATCCTTGTAAATCTATAATGAGTAAATCCATTTTCATCCTCATTTTATTTGAATCATATTTGGGTGTTATATTGGTAATGTTGTTCTACTTCTAGGATCATTCGATATATAATTTGGATGACTTATCATTGTGATTTTGGTTGATCCAAGGTTTCTTTGTGTAGTTATGTTATTCTAGTTAGTTATCTTGCTCATAAGGAATTGTAGTGAATCAAAAAGATTGTTTGATTAATGTGATCTTTTTTCTATAACTATTTATTTTGTTTATTTTTGGGATTTAATTATTTTACCTTCCATTGGATAGTGAAAAAGGTTCAAATTAATGAATATAATGAAATAGATTAGTATAAAATTGATTGAAATATGGAGAAAAACATGTTTTACTTATTCTGATGTTATTTCTATTGAGATTATACTTGCTAGTTTCTATTTCTATTGATGTGATCGGAGGTCATCATGACACTCAAAATAATATTTATAACTCATACACTTGCACAATAGTGTAGGGTCAAACAACAGAGATTGAATGTGAGAATAATATTCAATTAATTCAAAAACATTCTTGTGACTTGTGTGTTCCCAAGTGAAAAGGGTGTGTGCAATTTCAGAAAATATTATATTGTTATATGTTCAACAAAGTATAAAAAGATCATGATATACACCCTATATACTAAAGTAGATTCCATTAAACACAAGAACCAGCTATTATGTACCACCAAAACTAAACTTCAAGCATTGGAATGATATTAATGACAATGAAATTAAATTTCCCAACAAGGAGGCACATGCACAAATTTTATTTAGATATGTGACATTTAGAATAAATTCCAGTAAAATAAAACATGCTCTAGAATTTTAAACATTTGAGATCATGTAGTATAATTTTACCAAAAATAGCGACTCAATGGCATTTAATTAAACTAATATATGGTGACATATAAAAATTTTTAGAGTGTCGTGACAAAGAAAAAGAAATTAATGAATATGAAAATAATTCCCTTAAATAATTATTCCATTAAACAAGTGATTTTTTTTAAATGTCACCAAAATAGCCTTCTTAATCTGTGAAAAAGAGTTAGAAAGTGTAATGAGACATACACAACAATTCAAAAGAAAAAATAGTTTGAGAAAGTACCTTATTCAAAATTGAGAAAAATAATTGAAGTATAGACACATAAGAAACCAAGGGATAACTCTCATGAAACACTAAATTTAATGTCTTCAGTTAGACTTTATTTAAGTATGTTTTTTTATTTCTATTGAAATCATTTAATTCATGGGTTTCATTCCATGCAGTTATAGATTTAATGTCATGAACTGAACTCACCTAGAACTCACCGTAGTTACTAGGTGGATGTGGTTTCTTCACTAAGAACCTCCATATGTGTTTGGCCTAATATTTTTTTACAACGACACGAATTTTGTGTGCACCAAAATGTAATAAAACTAAAATGGAACTCACATCACATTATAAACTTCCTATTTAACACCCTTTAACATTTTCAGTCATAGTGCTATTAGCTTCCTTAATTATTTCCAAATTTTCAAAATTAACATTTTTACGAAGGGAAAATAATATATTAGTTCAACCTAAGACTGTAGAATTGTACTCACATCTTTCTCTTACAACTTCAATACAATAAATATAAAAAACAAGGGTTCTTGTGGGTGAATTCTGAAAAATAGGTTCATGAAAGGGATCAATAATGTAACGTATAGAATTAGAAACACCGAAACTCAAGTGTAAATCCCCCTCTTAAATACTATCAGAAACTATATGATCTTTTTCACCCGACTCAATTGAAAATGGATGATGTGAAAAGAAAAGAGGAGAATTTATTTTTTTAACAACAGATTTTCGTTTTTTAATGTAATAAATTTATTCCAAACCATCATCATCAGTTATAGAACACTCAAAATCTACTGCTTGTGATAAATAAACTCTACCAAAATAAAGTGTGTTCTCAAAGTCTAATTCAATTTCACATTCAAAGTGTTCATTTTAAAAAAAATCAGTAGTGTGTTCTAAAAAATTAAAATATTGGGGAGTAATGTTCAAATCAGCATCAATATATTTAATATCCAGATTATTCAAATATATTCATTAATCCCCATATATATCAATACTATTTTTCATTTCAGTACACATTGTTTCCGTAAATCGATAATTTTGTAAACAAGGATATAAAATCTCAATATTAAACCTTTATTTAAATAATATCTTCTCATCAACATTATTCACCATTATATTAAAGAATAATGAGTTTTCAACATCAAATAAGGGAAGCTTTATTTTCCATTGAGGTTCAAAAATTTCAGATTATATGTTATCCAGATTAATGTTTTCTTCAATATTACATCAAATTTTGAGCTCAAGTTCATTGTTCAAGATTTTAGTAATGTTGGATGTAGTTTTAATAATAATACAATTTCTATATTATATTTTTTCTTCAACCCAAGTAATTTCATTTTGAAAACTCCAAAAATAATGATTTTTCTCAAATATAGGATACATTAAAATAACTATGTATGTTTATTCAATCTGTTTTAGTTCGTTATAAAAATTATACAACTCAACATAATTAGATCCCTTAATGGCATATTAAATGTTGTTTTCTTGATTTTGTGAGTTGGTTATTTCAAATTTAGTTCATCCTATTCATATTCTTCAAAATTAAATTGTTTGTTTACCAATATCAGAAACACTATCCACATTAACTTGATTTAAAATATTTTATAAAAATTTTATTTCATAATTCATTTCAGATTCTTCATTTTATTTAACCCTTATTTTTTATTCTATGAGCATTTTTCTAATATTTGGTGTTTTTAAACATTCTCTTGAGAATTTTTAACTTGTGTTTCATTGGTTTTATTAAGATGATTTTTCCAAAGACCCTCCATAACATCTATCATTGATTAAATATGGACACATTTTTATAAGATCCTAGGTTTGGGATCATGGTTTTGTTTAGTTTCATCAATGAAAGAAGACTACAATGGCTGGTTATATACACACTTCTAGAAAGTGTTCCCATAACAGCCATAACATACAACATAAGGACCCATGGTGAAAATTTGAGCCTGGATATTATTTAATTTATTATATGAATCATATTAAACACACATTATCTAATAAAATATATATAGGAAACACATGACACAAATGTTCACAGTTTTTAGTGGATTTTTTTCATATTTTTTAAATTTTTATATTTTTTTAACCCCGCAGATTACTCAGCACATGCCTTCCTTAGAAACAGTGAAAAATTCTGATGTGGCTGGAGGTCATCACTACCATAAAAAAATATTTATGAATCCTACACTAGAACAGTGGAATAGGGTCCAACCATATAGAAGGAAGGTGAGAGATCTCTGGTTTTTATTAAATTAATATCCACTATTGAAAGTATTATAGGGTATTTTTTTGTATTTTTTACTTCTTTGAAATTTTTTTCAGAGTAATGATTTATAAAGATTTATAATAAGAAACTAAATATTAAACTAATGAAATTATGAACTAAGGAAAATCTAGAACTAGCTTACCGCCGCATAAGATAAGTAGAAACTAATCAGGAAAATCACCAATGAATTTTATGCTACTGGGGAAATAAATGTCTTCTCCATAACTTAATATTAAATCACATCTTATGAAGTTCTGAAAAATATCTGTCACTAAAAAATTCTAGTTGAAGATGATTATATCATAGAGTTTTCCACTCCAAAACATAATCTTACTACTATAGAGTTTGAAAAGAAATCCATCAGAATTTTACTCTCCATAAAATTCCAATGAAAGTAACAGTAATGTATCGATAAAAATCTACAAAATCAATATTTCTGATCAATTTTAATTTTTTTAATTTGAAACATCTTACATATAATCCATAAAAAAGAAATATAGAATGAGCCTCGCTAACTAATTCTAACTTTGTAAAAGGATAAGCATGTAAAGCATTTTAAATGTAAAACAAGTAAGATTAAATCCTCTGTCTAGAAATTATTATCCTCTTATCGTTTTGAATTCAGACACTAAAGAAAATATGAAAAATAGATTAAAATAAATAATGAACTAGAGGGATACAAAACATACCTACTGATGGTCGATTCTCGGGATTCTTCACCTCCAGGTCATCTCGAATCTCTTTGTTCTACTCAAATTCGTGGGAGAATCCTCACTTGAAAACTGTGGTGTGGAATGTTGGTATGAGATCTCCCTTAATTATACTGGTCCTCTTATTTTTATCTAAACTATCATCTGCTATATGTGACCCCCATTTCTCACTAACTAAACTGCTTCTTCAATCTCTGACGGCACGCGTGCAGCTTTTTGGTGAATGAAACATCATTTGAGCAATGATCTTGTAAGTAACTTCTAATGATTAGTTGAATACACTTGGGCGTGTTTCAGGATTTGGGGTGAACCTGTATAGTTAAAACAATAAGTAATAAATTTGACATTAATAAAAATGGTTATGTTTTATAAATTAATACTCAACAGTTTAATTAATGTAAGATTAAATGTTATTTACATTAAATTTTTATCTATTTATCATAAAATTAATTATTATTATTTTATGTCTTAATTATTTTCTTTTACTAAATATTTATATTAAATAATTATGCTAATTTTTGTAATAAAATAAATAAAAGATAACTATATTAATTAATTATTAAAGATTTTTAATTTATAACTAATTGTTAAAATTCAATATTATTTTAACTAAGTTATTTAATTTATTTATTATTATTATTTAATTATTTTTATTATAATCATATCAATTTATAAATATTATTATTTAATTGTTACGTAATATTTAATTACTTGTTTAAATCAGTTATTTAAATTTGGATTGTAAATTATTATTAATATTTTATTTTCTTAACATATTATTTAGTTAGTTACTTATATATTTTATATTTTTAGTATAAACCATTTAGTTTGTTTAATCAATAATTATATTAATTTTTTGTTTTTATATTTTAGTTTAGTCTTTGTTTTAGTGTATTTATTATTATTTTAGTCAAATCTTCACCCCCTCAATCCTCACTGCACATAGTGGAAGGGGAAAGGGTTTAAATAACTTCATAATGAAGTCATCTTATCCCTCCTCAGCTCTAAATGACAACACCTCTATCTTGTATTGTGGCGAAGCTCATCCCCTCTACCTGGTTTACCTTTCTGCAGTGTGGAAACTCTGATGTCGCTCCTCCGCGTCGATAGACTCATGACAACATCATATCGGCCCCCTGATTTGTGATGGATTTGATGTATATATTCTTGTAGTGACCCTTGATCCATGGCATGTCCATCTAATTCAATAACAGTGGAAATACCTTGGGTGGTGGCCCTACTCTATGAATGATGGAAGCCTCTAGAAGGGAATTCACTTCTCAAACAAGGGAAAGACTCTATCTCCTATAGTGGTAGTGGATCTGGATCATTTTTCTTTCAAAATGTTGAATTTTCTATTTGGGATTCAAACTAGTTTGAAGTACATTTATACTGGTGATTTTTTTATGAGACTATGCACCATCGAATCAACTAGATGGTGCCTAGGTTTGAGGTTTATGGAGGAAGGGTTAAGGAACTGATAGTGTGGTTGTTTGAATAGTTGGGAGAAAAGGACTAGGGAGAAGCGGTCGAATTGTAGGTTTTATATTAGCACATTGAGGGATGAAACCTTGAGAGAGGGTTTGTTATGACCCCATTTCTTGATATGTTGGGGCACAACATGTTTTGAGTAACGATGATAGTTTTACTGGTGGCACTAGTTTGAGGTAGAACAATGAGAATAAAATGAAATTTCAAGGATCTTCTATGGCACATCAAGGTAATGGTATAATGGATTGAATGGTACCACCACTTTGCTGGAAAATTTGATACAAAGAAAATCTGCCACATAATTAAAACTAAAATTCAATAGCAAACAAAATAAAAAATTAAATAAATAAAATAAAAATATCAATAAAAAATTAATTAGTTAATTAATAATATGAAATAAAAATTATAATAATTAAATCTAATTGATTAAAATAATATTTAATTAGTTAATATATCTTATAAAAGAATGATGCCAGAAATATGATTTGATTTTTAATTATTAAATTTTATGAAAACATTATATTTATACATTTAAACTAAATATAAAGATAGAGTTGAATAAATGAATAGATTAAGGATAAATAAATTAATTTATCAATGACATATCAATTTATAAAAATGCTTATATTAAATAAATGGCAAAGAATGAATAATTAATTAAACAGAATAATTCTTAAAAATATTAAATTACAGATCTATGGATTATATAAAAAATTGAACCTTAATACTAAGTTGATGAACATAATTAATATAATAGTGTAATGATACATAATTAAATATATGAATTTATTAATTAAAAAATTTATTAAAAAATTATAAAAGAGTGAATATTTAACAAAAAGTATATAAATAATTAATTAAATCATCAAAAATTTATTAAAAAGACATGGAAAAATTTGTAAAAATAATGCAACATCAAATAATTCACTAATATACTATTATCATGCACTATAAGATAGAAACTCACAGTGGAATCAATTGTACCTAAATATGATACACGATTTAACTAGTATGAAGCAAAGTGTCTGATTTATTATTAATTATACATTTTGTTAATGTATTGTTTCAGATATATGTTCAATTTATTTCATTATAGTACTAATAACATGAAAGAATTTAATTATATAAGTTTATTCTTTTTGTGAATTCATATTTTTCTTTCAACTGTCTACAGGTGGCTAGAAAATAGAGAACATGTTTCTTATAGTTGTGGTGTTCTATGCAACATGAGTTTTTTTCATCCAAATGGAGTAGATGTATCTTTTTTGGATTAGGGAAAATAGTTAAAAGAAAATAACATTTCAAAACTATCATCTACACCTAAATTTGAGACTAAATGTTCTCGGTATAACTTTAACTATATGTTTTTAGTGTATAATTTACATTTTAGATCATAAGTCACATCAGATACTCAAAACTACAAAAACACATTCAAAATTTTAGATGCATTAGTTAAATCATCCAAATGACATTTTTGTAATTAATGAATCTGCCATACCTAAATCAGAAACAAGATGTGACTCGTATGACTCATATTGTGTCTTTTTGTTTAAAATTGAAATTATTTTATGTAAAATAGAGTAGTGACAAAAAAATGGAAAACACATTAAAATTATTTTGATACATTAGAAAAATAATCCATTTGGAATTTTTGGTGTTTAAGAATCACACAACTTCAATTTGATGCACATTGTGATTTGTATGACTCGAATTGTGTATTTTTATTTAAAATTGTCTTTATTTTTAATAAAAAATAAAAACTAACAGACTCAAAAACCACGAAATTCATTAGATTATTTTTTTTACTATAGTAAAATGACCCATATTCCATTTTTTATGTGTAGGAATAATTCACACCACAATCTGACTTATAGTGTGACTAGTATGAATCTCAGTGTTTCTTCTTATTTTAAATTGGAAAAAGTTTTAATAAAAAATTTAACTGATATATGGAAAATAAATAAAAAATATTTATATTGTTTTCATAATTTATAAAAAATATACATATATCATATGTGACATATAAGAAATAGCTTCACCTCTATCTGATACACAGTGTGCCCAATATAACTCAATGTGTGTGTTATTAGTTTATAATTGACATTTTAATTCAAAAAGTGTGTCACCCATTCAAAAATATAAAACATACTCTAATAATATTGATAATTTAAAACATTGATTCATAAGTCTTTCTTGATAAGTTTGAATCATTCACAAATAAAACTAACACATGATGTGATTGATATGATTCAAAGTGTGTGATTCTAGTTTGAAATGACATTTTATTAAAAAATATCAGTATCAAACTAAAAACATTGAACACACATTATGATTGTATTTTTACTGTAGTAAAATTATCAGTAAGTCATTTTTGACAAGTGGAAATATTTTATGCCTCAATCTAACACTTTTTGTCAACATTATGACTCCAAGTGTGCCTTTTTATTTAAAATTAAAATTAATTATTGTAAAATGTACATGTTAGATACTAAAAACTGAGAAAATTATTTTTAATCATTTTGATAGTTTATAATAATTATCCATAATTACACTATAATGTGTTGGAATCAACTGTATTTCATTCTAAAGCATGGTTTTTCCGCTATGATTTCAACTACATCTTTTTTATTTATAATATATTTTTTTTATAAAAATCAAAAAGTGGAATACTCAAGACTGATAAATTGATTCTAAATTGTTTTTATACGTTGGTAAAATGATCTATTAAATCATTTGTGATATGTAGAAATCATTAGGACCTCAATTTGACACACTTTGTGACTGGTACGACTAAAATTGTGTCTTCTTATTTAAAATTGACAAAAATTTTAGTAAAAAGGATAATCTATATTCCAAAAAATGTGAAAACACATTAATATTCTTTTAATACATTATAGAAATGATCCATGAGACAGATTTGAGGTTTTATAATCATCCAAACCCCAATTAAATTCATTGTGTGATTTATGTGACTCCATGTGTGTCTTTTTATTTAAAATTGACATTAATTTATGTAAAAAAGGACATGTGACATACTAAAAACTGAGAAAAATCATTTTTATTGTTAATATGTTTTTTAAAATGATCCATATGTCATTTGTGATGTGTATAAAAAATATTCTACATAATCTAATGTATGATGTGACTTGTAAGAATTTAGTAGTGGCATTTTATTTAAATTTGTCAATAGTTTTCTTAAAAATGACAAGTGACATACTCAAAACCAATCAAAAACATTAATACATTTTTCGTAATTTAGGATAATGATCTATATGTCATTTTTAATGTGTAATAATCAATTTCACCTCAATCTGATGCACGGTGCGACCAATATGACTTCAAGTGTGTATTTTAATTTAAATTTGAGCATAATATTAGTAAAAAGGACCAGTGATGAACTCAAAACCACGAAAAAACATTATGGTTGTTTTATACATTCATAAAATTATCCATTTTTCATTTTCAATGTGTACAATTCACTTCCACCTCAATTTGAGGCATGGTGTGACTAGTATGAATCAAAGTGTTTCTTTTTATTTAAAATTTCATGTAATTTTAGTAAAAATGACAACTGTCATACTCAAGAATGGGAAAACACATTCATATTTTTTGATAAATTATTAAAATGATTCATAAGTAATTTCCTTATTTGAATTATCCTCACCTCAATATGAAAGAATGTGTGATCAGTTTTACTGAAATAATCTATTATCCATTTAAAATTGACATTTTTTCTCAAAAATTGTGTCACTCACTGAAAACCCTGAAAACACACGCATATTATATTTATAATTTATTATAATGATAAATTGTTATTTTTGATGTTTAGGAATTAGTATCACATCATAATTAAATATGATGTGACCTGTATAAACAAATCTGTGTTTTTTTAGTTTAAAATGACATTTTAGTGAAAAAACACAATTTACCTTCTCAAATTGAACAAAACCCATTTTTATTCTATGGATTTTATATGAAAATAATCGACATGTATTTTTTAGTTATTATAATCTAATTTATATCAATCTAATGCACAATGTGGTTGGTATGATTCAATGTTCCTGTTATCAGTTTAAAATTGATATTTTTGTTCAAAAATTGTGTCACTCACTGAAAACTGTGAAATTACACATTTATAATCTTGATAATTTAGTAAAATGATTCATATGTAATTTTGGGTTTGCATGAATCGGCCTCACATAAAACAAATAGATGATTTTACCGACATGACTCAAAGTGTTTTTTCCATATCGAAATGACATTTTAGTAAAATACAAAAGTGACATTCAAAAAACTAATAAATCACATATATATTGTTTTTATACATGGGTAAAATGATCCTTCTTCCATTTTCAATGTGAATGAATAAAACACACGACAATATTTCTTACAGTGTGACAGTAATGACTCCAAGTGTGTCTTTTTATTTTAAATTGACATCAATTATAGTGATAATAAAAGGTCACACACTCATAACTATGAAAAACCATTTGGATTGTTTTGATTATTTATTAAAATGAACCAGAAGTCATTTATTATGTTTAGGAATGAGCTTCACCTAATCTGACAGACGATGTGAACATTATGGATCCATGTGTGTCTTTTCATTTAAAATTAACATTAATTAAAATAAAAAAGTCACGTGATGTACCCAAGACCATGAAAAAGAATTCATATTATTATTATACATGAAGTAGATGATTTAGAATTCATCTGTGATGTGTAGGAATCAATCACACCACAATGACATATATTTTCTACCATGTATGACTCAAAGTGTTTCTTGTTAGTATATAATGGAATGTTTTGTTTAAAATGTGTGTAACTCATTGTACACCATGGAAACATGCTCTGGGTGACTTGATAGTTTATAAAATTGTTTGGTATGTTATTTGTGACATGTGGAAATCAGTCTCATGTCTAACTGTAACACTATGAGATCAGTATAACCCAAAGTGCATGTTTTTAGTTTAAAATGACTTTTTAGTAATAAAACACAACTGACAAACTCAAATCCAAGAAAAACATTCATAATATTTTGATACATTAGAAAAAATATTAACATGTTATATTAATGTGTATGAATCAACATCACCTCAATCAGTTATGTGGTGAGGCCGGTATGACTCCATGTGATCTTTTTATTTATAATTGACATGTTCAAAAAAATCACAGGTGAAATACTAAAAGTAGAGAAAAATAAATCAATTTTTTTTTATAATTTATAAAAATGATCCATAAGTCATTTTTTAGGAGTAGTAATCATCCACACCATAATGTGATACATGGTGTGCCCAGTATGACTCAAAGTTTCCATTAAGAGTAAAAAATTGACATTTTAGTTCAAAATGTGCGTCAGTCACTGAAAACTGAAAAAATGTGCTCTGATTCCCATTATCATTAGTAAATCAATTTAAAATTCATTTTTGATGGTTATGAATTAGTCTAACATCAAACTAACAAATGATGTTGCATGTGTGACATAATGTGTGTATTTCATTTTAACATGTTATTTTTGTTAATAAGGGAATTCACATACTCAAAACTAACCAAATGTATTCATATGGTTTTGATAATTTTTCAAAACAACCAATAAGTCATTTGTGACTTATATGAGCAATCCCCACCTCAATTCATTGCACAATGTGACTGAGATGTCTCTATGAGTGTATTTTTATTTAAAATTAACATATCATTAATGTATTCTTTCATATTTTTTGTTTAATTAATTTATTTATAGTATTTCTAACATAATATTCATTTTCACATATAGGTGGATTCTTTTGATCGGGTTGGTGAGGTTTGATCAAAAATTGATACAATTTTTGAGCTTTTTTGAGAGGGGGTGGATGGTTTTAAGGATGATGAAACATCACTGTTTTTAAATGTTTTTTTATAGTAATTAAAAATGTAATTAGAAAAAATCATGTTTTAAATGGATATAATAATGTATTTTAGTAGTTTTTATGTATTGTTTATTACAATGCAATTATGCCATTTCATACATGTGTATTTCCATAAAGAAGTATTTGTATATATGTGTATATAGTTGAATTTTTTACAATGTGATATTATTCAAATAGAGTAAACAATAGTAAGGCTTTATCAGTACTATTTATGGCATGGATAAAGGCCCCCATTTATTAGCATTTAAAAATTTAATGATAAATGGGGTTATTTATTAGTGCCATTTCAACAGTGATAAATGGGTCCACCCATTAACTGTATAGAGTAAAAAATATTTTTTTATCATTATTAAAGCATTTTTTGTGATATTAAAGTGGTGAATTGTGGTAGTTTTTGAACCTCACATTACCATTTCCATATAGTTTTTGTCATACCCTCCCAATATTCTAATCCTTTTAGCTCTTCTCTGGTGCTTTCTACATTCTCTATTTCCTCTTCTAGGGTATGCTCTAATGTGGTCGAACCTGACTCCATCATTGCATGGAGAGCCTATACCCCTGAAATCCATTTGAATGAGGAGGGACATTACTCAATGCAATATCATTTGGAACCCCATGGACTATAGAAGAAGAGATTATGTGACTATAACATATCCCTAAGATGATACATGGTTCTTAAATATGATTATTAATACCAATAATCTAATATATACTAAATTTATGGATCTTTTATACAGCGGGGAGAAATGAAGTTATTGCACATCAGAGGCTTGTCTGTGGGGTGGAAAATATATCTTCCTCCAAATACTGCTCATGAGAGTACCATGACCAAATGGTTTCCCATTAGTCTTTATTGGTTTTCCACTTCATCAAGCCCCTGTCTCGAGACACATATATAAAATGGAATAAATTTATTTATAAATATAAGAATTATATATCCTTGAATTGTGGTTATCTTTTAAGGCTCAAGGCATGCTTGTATCTATCTATTCCATGTGTGATGATCTCTTCTCCATGGTGGGGAAATGCAGTTTGGGATATTTCCAATGGTTTTCACTTCTACAACCAGAAAATTTCTAGGAATATATATGTATATCATCTGTGGTGGTATTTAATATGATCCCAGTGCCTTTCATATACATATTTTATTCAGATAGTGAACACCTGTATTAATGGTCAGGTCTATTTGGGTTTCTTTATATGGCTGAGTTTTTCATTTCAGTCTACCTTAAAAGAACATCAGATTTCATCCTTTGATCGACTATTTTATATGAGTATTATTTTTGATATCCCAATCATATTTCGGAGTCTAGGAAATATAATCATGATTATTACTTGTTATTCTTTATTTACTAGGTCATTTCGATTTTCTCAATTTGAGCTTCCACGTTTAAATTTATGGTGTCAACATTTATTTTTCATCACGTATATTTTGTTACTGTAAATCTGATTTAATTTTTTCGGGCTTGTTAAAAGAGAAATTGAATTTGTTTCCACTATGTGATAACTTTGTTGCTTTCATTCATAGTAATCACTTTTCATATTTTCAAATATCTGATTTCATAAGGTTTTGATTTTTTAGTTATGTTACTGAATCCATTTATAGTTTGTTGATGTTTTTGAATAGAACCAACTATCATAAATGGAGATTAAAAATGAAGAATCTAATTTTCATCAAGCAAATACATATTCTAGTTTTTAATTATCAAAATCCATAATAATTTCTGATAAAGAATGAGAGTTTCATAATTTCATGTTCTGTGGTTTCATTTATCTGTGGGTCAATGAAAACATGGTGAACAATATTTTCATTATCTCTAATTCTATATATTTGTAGAAAAATCTTAATACAACTTATGCATTCAAGATAGAAAAAATATTATTTTTTTTATCCTCAAACTAATGATAATTTTATTTTATAAATAAAGTACATTTATTTATATATATTTGAGTGAATATCCATGTTTTGATGATTATTTTTATGGTAGAATATTACTTTTGATGATGAGGTTTCTACCAGTTTTGTGGCTTAATATATTACCCAATTTTTGGGAGAATTTACATGTTACTCTAACATACTATACTCTAAATATTACTATAAAATTTATTTTTGTTATGTCTATTATATTTTATGAAATGTTCATGAGATATAATATGGATAAATCTTCTTCAAATCATTATTTCAAGGATATCTAGGGTATAATTCAAGAAACAAATCATGTATAAATTCATCATGATTGGAGAAAATGAAGAAGAAAATCTATGTCGAAGAAGGGAGATTTAATGTTATTATTTTGGTATGAAAGGAAATATAAAGATTCTTTTCAATTAATTTGAAATGTAAAATTTAATTAATGTAAATCAGCATAATAAGAATGGTGTTTGAGATGATCCCATCGCTGCCACTACAGGGGTGATCATGTTATTTTTTATGAATCCAATAATATATCATCTGATGAATCATTATGGGTTATCAATAATGGTGCCTATTTTCATGTGTCACTGAGGAAGGAGTTATTTTGATCTTACAACCATAGAAATTTTGGAATTTTATGATAGATAATGATGGTCATACTAATGTTGTAGGTATTTGGACTATTTTTTTAGTGACCATCACCGATTTTTAAGTGATTATGAAGAATGTACGATATTCTCTCAAGGTTATTCTAAATCATTTTTTAACAATATTATTTATGGTAAGGTATTTATCAATAATTTTTGTGAAGTAAAATGGATGCTTTCTAATATATCCTTGATTGTTGTTCGAAGAGAATAAGTTTTCAGGTTTGTTCTAGACTATAGCTTCTATATATTGTGGTATTGCTTATGTTATTGTGTTCAATTTTTCTTCCATGTTATGGAATATGATGGTCATTCACATTAGTGAGAAATGTTTTTTTTTGAAAAAGACTATTTTTCTTCCTTGTTGAGGAATATTAAACTAGAAAAATGCAACCATTGTATCACCATACAGTAGATCAGGGTGGGATTCCATAGTCTTCCATTGCATAAGAAATCTCAATTACATGAATAATTAGATTATGATATATGAAGACCTTTGACATACAATACCAGCTCTAGAAGAATTTATATTTTTGACATTTATCAATGACCACTCATGTAATCTTTGGGTTTATCTTTTAAATTACAAAAGTGAGGTGCCCTTTATTTTTATGAAATTTTATGTTTCAAATGAGAGGCAATCTCTTAACAAGATGAAATGAGTTAATACTAAAAATGAGGGAGAGAATTGTTTTGTCAATATTGTAGGTCGAATGGTATTTGGAATCATATGAAACCTTCTATGACAACATAGCAAAATGGTGTAGCTGAGAAGATGAAAAAGACTTTATTAGAAAGAGTTCATTGTTTTATATAGGAAGTAATGTTTCATGGACATTATTAGGGTGAATATTTAATTAATAATTCATTTATAAATAATTTATCAACCACTATTTCTTTGAATATTGACAATCCTAACAAATTATTTTATGGAAAAGAGATCAAGTATGATCATTGAAGGGTTTTGGTTTCATTTCATTTGATCATGTTCCAAGACACAAGATTTTTAAACATGGTGTTATGTCATGATAGTGTATTTTTATTTGATATATACAATATACATTTGTATATAGGTTCAAATATCTAGATTTGATGAAACATGTTAGATTCCATGGTGTAGATTTTAAATTGGATCAAACTATTATAAAAATTTATTAGGGAGAAAATTATTCTTCTCCAAATTTTGATGAATTTTTCAATCATAATCCTTTTTTTAATTTACATATACCTTGAATTATTGATTCAGATAATCAAATTGATGTAAAATATTATATTCAAGGTGAAGAAGATGGAGTTATTGTTTTTTATTCAACTTTTTTTATGATCTCATTTTACGGTTATTAATGAACCTACAGCTCCTCTCTATAGATCATATCAACATCATAATATTTCTATTTTGTATTCACCTGATGACTATGTGATCATTATTGATGGGTGGACTAAAACCCTTTTATGAGATGATAGAAATTAATCAGAAAGACATATAGGTTGTCGAAATGTATGATGAGATGAGATCATTACAATAAGATCATACTTTTGATCTCGATAAATTACCTATAAGGAAAATAGAATTGAAAAATAAATTGATATATCAAATTAAAAATAAAAATACACTTCTATTTCATGATTCAAAAAATTTTTAGTTATCTAAGGATTTAATCAGGTGAAATTTATTTACAATTATGAGATTTTTATCACCAGTTGTCGAAATATCATCCATTCTATTTATTCTGGGAATGGATGCTAGATTGAAATTGTAGATTGAGAAAATGGATGTGATGATAGATAACCTCCATTTATATTTAGAGGATATTTATATAGAACATTCAGAGGGTTTTGTTGAAATGTTAGAGATGATTATTTATGAATATTAAATAAGAGTTTGTATTATTTAAATCTAGTTTTGAGATAGTGTTATAATAACTTTTCATTTATCAAATTTAATCAGAGTTTCAGGAGGACATATTTTGATCATTATGGTTCTTTAAAGTGATTTTATTATTTTTATTTTATTATATTTTTTATTTATATTTTTTATATGATCATTTTTGGTCATGATTCTTCTAAAATTGACATATTAATGAATCATATTTGTTAGTATTTTGTGATGAAAGGTTAAAGGTCCACATGAATTATTCTTATCATGTTAATATATGATGACAGAAAGGAAATGAAAATATGGTAATCTTATTAGAGAGTTATTTATATGGTTCTTAATATATTTTTTATAAATAAATAAAAAGTGGGAAGTAATCCCCTTTCTTTATATTTTAATCTTAGTACTAGTCAGTCGCCTTGTACTACTGAAGAGGGATAAGAGATGTAGTACATACCTTATTGATGTTTTGTTGTAAATTTGATGTATATAATGATGTGTACTAGTCTAGATAAAGCTCATAGAGTTGGTATGGTCAGTCATTTTATATCTAATTTTTTAAGAGTGGACTAAAGATCAATTAAGAAAAATATTTTATTTACTTATTGGTATTAAGGTCCTATATTGTATTTAGAAATGGGGAACCTATGGTTGGTGGCTTTACAGATTTAAATAGGGTATGAGATATGGATTCAAAGAAGTCTACTTCTGGTTATTAAAACACTTTTTCATGGGGGTATCTATATAGTCTATATTAAATAGATATGTTTCCTAATCTACAAATGAGTATGATATTATTTCAATAATAAAGTAATGAATTTTTTTAAAATGAAAACTCTTATTTTATTTCTCAATTTTAATCAAGAGTGGTATGTTTTATTTTGTTACAATTATTGTGCAATTTTTTTGGGAAACAATACCACTTTCATGGAAGGTCAAAACATATAGATTTTTTGTATCATTGGATCAGTGATTTCCTTGATTCAAGATAGTTAGATTTGAAACAAATCCACATGGATGATAATGGGTCATACATATTGATCAAGAGTTTAACAAGAGGTAAATTTTTGACTTATCGAATGGTTGTAGGGATGGTGGTCATCCACATTTCAGTAGGAGTGGGAGATTTTTGGGGAACCACCTCATGTGGTCCATAAAACATGCCACCTAAATAATACATTATTGTAATAAAATAACACTTATGCATTTAAAAACATCTGACATGATGAATATCACGGTTGTGGTGACAAAGAATCTAATATATTTTTTAAATCCTCTTACGTAAAGAAATTCCAACATATTGTAAAAATTTACCAATAATCTATAACAAAACACTCTCATTTGAAATTAATAATAGTTTAAAATATTATTCCAAGAAACTATTACACATTAATAAGGTTGAAACTCTATTTATATGGATGAATATCTAGATAAAAACTCAAGATAATTATAAAATACAAAATTTAAACTAAAGAGAAAATATATTTTCTAAACTTATTCAAATAGGTATATCATAGATAGATCCATAACCTAATTTTTTAATCATTCCATAACTATATTTCATACTAGATCATATAGTATCTCATTTTAGTAATTAAAAAATTAAACTTATTATGATAAACGTTCATCAAAGGGGATGTTACTCACACATAAAATTATCCAATATAGATGATTGCAAAACTATTGTAAACAATGATCCTATTTTATCTATATAGATTTCATGGCCTTACCAAAAATGAAAAAAGATGTCAGTATATGTTTAAAAATGGTTACCTCAAAAATTATTTATGGAAAAAAGCATCTCTAAATGTTTGTAGGTATAATATATTTTAAATAATGATGAATGAAAAATGTTATATAAAATAAAACATAATATCTTCAAAGATTTTGTAGGATAAATTTGTGGGAAATAGGTAGTAAATTCTAGGAGAGATGAAGGGGAATCCTAAATCAATAATGCTTAGGAGGGTGATGAAGGGATACTTCTAGGAATCTAATATTTGATACCATGAAGAAAGAATAAACCATTTTTTCCACTTTTATAATGTAGAAATATTATTTGAATTTTTTATAATAAAATTCAAGAATAGAGATAGATAGAAAATTAAAAATTCATACAAATTGGTATGTAATAGGATGTACCTATTGAAAATTTTCAAAGTTATATCACCATCTTAATTCTTTAAAGACCCTAAGAGATTGTTAACATAAACTCTTTATGGAATTCAACATAAAACTAGTAATTAAATGAAACCAATAATAACCCCAATATATTGTAAGCCTTATTGGTGAAATAGTAAACTTACCTCCCCCATAATAAAAAAATAATCCTCTTACCAATATAATAATTTTGTCTTCCCCAACAAGTATATAACACTAACAAAAGATGAATTAATTTTTGACTGAAGTACAACTCCTAAACCTACTTTGAATAAAACATCACCTACGTGTTATAAATTATGAGAGTTCTCAACAACTAAATCTTTTTCCTAATATGGTGTTATCTTATATGGGTTGAAATAAATAAAAATGTAATGATGAATGGGATGATAAACTATGTTAGTTTCTCAATTGGGTCAAAGATAGAAACCAACAGAATTTGAAATCATATTGATCAATATAGGGTTTTTGGAATGGTTTAGGTAAGACTTGAAGATGATTTAATTCTATTTATTGCTATAAATTTCATGTTTGAGAGGTGATTTAAATGTTGAAAATATTTGAAAAATTATAATTATTTCTTTGTTTATTTTACAAATCATTATTGTATTTAATTTCTAAATTTTCTTCTCTGATAATATTTTCTAATTAATATATATATATATATGTTATTTCAATGTAAATTTATATATGTAAATTTTTATTCATATTATACTACATAATAGTTGATTTAAGCTTTTCAAAGGTAGTTGGAATATATTACTATTTTGAATCATTGTTTCAATATGGAATGTTTTGGTTTTGAAAATAGTGAGTGAGTTTTTAGAGAAATTATAATATAAAATCGTTGTTTTTCTATACATTTTTTTAATGGTTAAAAATGTTGTTAAAAGTGGATTTTAATAAAGGGTAACATGTTTTTTGGTGTAAAAAATAATTTTTAGAAACAAATAAAAATGTTTCCCAATTCTTCATTTGGATTACATTCATCTGTTTTTTAATGAAAATTTGTTTTTTAGGGTAATTGATTGGTTTTAAATTTAATGAGTTCGATCACTATGATGTTTCAAAATGAGGTCAATATTTTGGATTTCATGGATGATATAATTAAAGGATATTTTAATTTTCACATTGACATTAAAATGGATATTTGGGATTTGAAATTAGAGTGTATGGAATCATTGAGATTTTCTATAATGTAGTATGCCTTATCAACGGGATGGGAGGTGTATAAATTCTTAAATGAAAATATGTGTAAGGAAAAAGGGTATTATTTATATTTATATGATCATATTAATGTTCTAAGACATCTTAAATACATAGAATATATCATACTAGATTATATATCATGATAGTAAAACAATGGAAATAGATTTTCACAGTCTCCATCCAACCCATAGCATATCAATCAGGACCCCAATACTACAACCTTGGCATCACAGGATGTTAAGAGCTACTAAAATATATTCCTGATACCAAAATTCTTTTCAATTTCAAAGATTAATTGATGTATTTCTATTAATGTTTAATCTACAATGGTTGTCTTATCCTGAGTTCATGTAAGACCATATAGACCAGACTTCTCTTGGTTTCACTAATTAAGGTGCCCGTTATGTTGATCAGAATGAAACTAATTATTTTTCTTAATTTTATAGAAAACTATGAAATTTTGTTTGGAGTTTCCCAAAATCCCTAGCCTAGGGATATTTATATTTAAAAAAGAAAAATTCCATCCTAATTATATTTATCTCCTGGATTATAAATATTGAATTTTGTTTCCTAAGACTCATCCTTCATATATTTCGAACATGCAAATATTTTTCTAGGAATACCCAAAGTAGTAATTATCCCAATCAAAATAATGGTGATCATTGTGAGGATAACACCTACCCCCAATGGAGTAATTCTTTTCAAAAACTCAATACTCACTTCCTTCAAAGCATGCTGAAATTATTTGAAGCATTAAAATGTAAGGTTCCCCTTATTTGAAGGGACCATTTTTATATATTTATTTGCTTTGTTAAATATTGATTTTTATGAATAAAATTGAATTTATATGAATGAAAAATGGATGGATATAAATCGTATGATAAAATAATATCAAGATGGGGTTAAAGTGTTCATCATGTCTGAAAAATATCATATATATGAAACATAACAAATACTTTTTCCACATTTACATTATTATTAATGAAAAATAATTAGACCAGAGGAGATAAAAGAACAATTGATGTATAAAATAATATATAAAAATAAAAATTTTGAACTAAATGGAGGGAATATTTAATATATCAAGGGACTAGTATAAAATAACTTTTTACAGAACATATTTTATGATTAATAATTGTGGAAAATTTAAAATACTTTATCAAGGATGCGATTATAGGTGTGAATAATGATGATTATAACAATGAGTAAATGATAATTAATGCTTAATATAAACATTTTTATTTTAAAAAATAGTTTTAGAAGTTAAAGAGTAGCACAAATATGTCATTGTACACTGGTTGTACAAAATAAACAACATTATTATATGTATGAAAGCTATATAATTTAAAATTTATCAGTGTATGGAGTTATTCTAGTTTTACAGAATTACATTATCTCTTGAATGGTGTGCTCCTAGATGAAAATTAAATTAATAGATAAGAAAAAGATGGTAAACAAATTCTTTGTTCAATAGGCATGATCATTAAAGTAATTCATGCATGTAAAATGACATTATGTCGATTTATAATGACTATAAATAATTTAAATAATTCCCAAAGTGTGGATATTCTTGATAAATGAAAGATGATGCAAGTCCTAGAATTTTCTATAGTACATTACAATAATTCCATGTCTTTGTAGCCTCTTTGGAAGTGAGGATACTATAAGGAAATTTATGTGCCATGCAGACACAATAAATAATGATTGGAAACATTTCCACCCAACAATCACTCCTCATTAGAATAGAAATGACCACATGTATCCTCGATTTGGAAATGATTCATGAAACCTCCATCTTGTGCTATCTATAGATAGAGTCAATCGTCTTGGTTTTTAAAGGATCACTCACAATACATGGCCAGTTATGTTGGTCAATTCTAAAATTCCTCTATGGATATGATTGAAATGAAAATACATAATGTTATCCATTCTTGTATTCTGACTTGAAAAACTAGGTAATGATATTTTTTTATTCAGTACCATTGATCAAAGATTTGATGTTATTATGGGATTGAGGTTTTTCATTGTATGATTCTTATCGAAATTAATATTTTAAATTGAGAAACATGTTTTATGAGATAATAAATGTCTTTCCTGCTTATAGAAAATATTAATGATATAATATTAAAAGAACTCAATGGTGTCCCCTTTTTTTATAAGGTACACATTCAATTATGTTGAAACACTCATCAAATACTCTTTTTATAGGACATCATAGATTTCTACTCTACAGACATTAGTAACAATAAGAAATTTTCATGATGTTATGATTGCTGAAATAAATATAGGTGACAGTGTCATTTGGATGTTGCTAAATTCCCCCAGAAAAACAAATGATTTATTTAAGGATAGGTTGGACATGATCGATATGGGAATATGAGAGGTGGTGGTTCCAGTTATGTTTGAAAGAAAAAATTTATTCATTGATCTTTTTACACTCTTTCCAATTAGAATATATATCTGTTTTACAACTTCATGAATGATGTAAAGGTTCAAGAAAAGTATTCTTCGAATATCAAGAATATTTTGCTAATGAATTATTTAATGTTAAAGTTACTAAAATATGATGACTATCATCTTATGATGAAATATATAATTCATGTAGATTTACATTTCATTTTACCCAAGAATTTAAATCATACATTAACCAATCATTTTTTCTTTTTGAAAACTATATGCTTCCACGTTATGGGCCATATAGAATTTCCATTTATAGAATGGGAAATTTCTATCATATTTTGTGAAATGGAAATTTTCTTCCAACATCATTCATTTATATTATAGTTCACTACACATGGTATGAGGGATCTGACTATGTGGTCTTGTACATTTTATATGGATATACAGCATTTAATGGTATATTAAGATTTTTAATGTTTATGTCAAAAATCAAATTCATTCCAAGGTATCTATTATTCCATGATATATTTCTTGAGAAACCATTGAATCCAATACATATTACATCTTTGGTGTGGAAAGCATTGGTCTAAATAATTATCATTACATTTCGAAGCTTGTGGGTAATGAAATTTATATAATAGATGTTTTCATTATCACTATTCCAGATTGAGAGTAGGCCCACCTTTACATTTATCATCATAGCTAAAAGTTTATCCAATATTTTGAATCACATAAATATATTCTTAGACATTTGAATCCACTAAGGGCTAAAATATAGATATCAAATAGATGAAATAAACTATTTATAGGATAGTTTCAAGAGTATCTATTTAAAGAGTAAGGTGAAAATTAGAATTTAATTTCAGAATGACTTTTATGGATATCCAGAGGAAAAAAATTTCAAGTATAATATTATAATAGTTATATCATTAATGGTTATATACTCAATAATAATGAATATGATAAAAAAAGTATCCTGAAAAATAGTGGAGTTACACTAATTGATTAAGAAATGAAAGTATCTAAAAATAAGAACATGAGTCCAATTTATAAGAATATGTTATACTTTTTCATCATCATGAAAAAATGGTAGTTTTTTATAAATCATTCCATATGCTGATTTTTCAGTGAATATTGTTTATTAATAATAATTTTTTAAAATATATGAATTGAGATATGTGGAACTATTTTTTAATAAGAAAGTTTCCAAAGAGGTACTATTTATAATGGTACCAAATGTTGTAAAAGTATATTATTTTCTAGATCAAGCCAACAAAAAGTGTTCATTTTTTTGTTATCGACAAAAATCACTTATGGTTCAGATGAAAATTCAACATAGTATGACCCTTTCAATGGGACATCACAATCATTTCAGAATGTTACTAACACAAACAATGTCTTGAATGTCATGGGAGACCATAATAATGCGATTTTGATTTTCAATCATGGTCAAAAATAACTTTAACCTTTAAACAAGATATTTCAATATAAATGTTAATTTTTTTATATACATTTTGTAACATCATTGTATTATTTTATCACCACTTCATTTATGTAATATAAATTAAATATTGATCTAATTCCTCAACTAATGACTTATGTGTGTGAAAAATCTCTCAATCATGAGGAATAATTCGTTTCTCAATCTGATGGTGCTCATAGTGAAAAGTAACAATGACCTTATGGATATTCCATTTCTGAAAATCCAAAGGAAGAACAAATTAATGATTATATACTAGATGAAATAGTATATTGTGAAGAATCAATTTCTCAAAAAAATATGTGCCATAGTGTGATGGTGTCTGAAAAAATTATTAATGTGAAAAGAAAACGAATCCAATTTTTTGTTGGTTTGAATGTGTAGGACAATATGATTAACTCCAATATATCCATATTTAGTTGTTTCATTGATTTCACCACTCAGTAGCATGTGTCGATAAATGAATATTCAAGGCACCATATTGTACCCATTATTAAGAAACTTATTTCACAAGATATTGGAGTAACATAATTACATCCTCCAATTATTTTAATAACTATAATATTATTAATAATTTAATTACTAGTCATTATCCTATGAAGAGTTCATTTATAGAAAACAACACCCATAAAAATTTGTATTAATGCTTGCTGGAAAGGCTCACATGATATTTTTCACAAATATTATGATGTTTAATCTCAATGTTTCTAAATGGAAAATTAATCTACACCCGCTAGATATATATTCCCACCTCATAAACCCGGAAGCATGGGGTGTCATGAGGAGACATCTTTTCATGTACACTGTGTCTAGTAAAACATTGTTCCATAATACATGTATTAAACACTTATATTATTTATTTTTAATTTTTAAAACATTAAATGAGTTCAAAAAATAAAAAAAATTGTAGAAAAAAGAACATACCCCTATTATAAAGGACGATTGGGGTATGATTCACCTAAAAAAATTCCACATATTTTAATTCTACAGTAATACATTTATGTAACATGAAACAAAAACATAATTATTTTCATGTATTTATCTTCTAACGGATGAATCCATATCCAAATACACTTCCATACCACATCATGCACTATGTAAGGAGGCTTGTGTAAATAATTTTAGGATACTAATTGATTAAATAACAAAAAAAATATGTGGGTGGCATATGTATGAAGGATATATTAATTTTTGCCTATTAAATCTCTATTAGATTGCAATTTTTACTTATTTTCTAATATTTTTTCATCTGACATAGACACATGATTCATCATCAGCTATGCTAGATGAACAACTATTTTCAATGGCCTTATTGTGGCCAAAATATTATGGCATTATCAAAGGTGTGGGTTTTTGGGTGAAACCCAAATCATATTTTAATAAAAGAAAAGAATAGGTGTAAAAAATTAATAAAATTCAATGAGATGTGGGCATTATTATATTCACATAACGAATTTGTTTTTGGTTGTATGAGTTGTTAAAAATTTTATGGGGGAATAAAAGACAAGAAAAAACATGAAAGAAACCACTACATGTTGAATGCCCTCCCCCCACGATCATTGATGAAATTTATTCCCCAAAAAGATATATCTTAGATGAGGTAATGAATATTCATATAATTTTTTCATTGAATTGTCAATAAAAAATACCCTGATATGTTTACCAAATAGATATTAAATAGGATGAAAAATATTATGATTTATATATATCAATACCTGCTCATTGCGTAGATGTGATAGCTAATTAGTACAATATCTCAGAAGACACTCTACCTAAAAAAACCAATTCAAATATTTCATATGAGAGTGGAGATTTTCATAGAACATGAGTTGAGCACTAAGCAACCTATTCCACTGGATGAGGTATATATTCATATAGTCGAGCAATCTATTGGAACATTCAAAGCATACACACGATAACAATTAAAAAACATGTCAAAAAGGAGGTATTAACTTATGTATTATGATCTTGTCCTATAGGATAAAAATAAACTGGGGAATCAACCATACATGAATCACGTATGTGGTGTATGTTTTATGACTCAAATTGTGTGATTAAAGTTTAAAATTTAAATTTCATTAATGTATTAATTCATATATATATATGTTTAATTATTTTATTTATGATATTAATAACATAAAACTTGTTTCTTATAAAACTGCATTCTTTTTTCGAAGTCTTATTTTTCTATCAACTGTCAGTAGAAAGCTAGAAATGTGAGAACATGTTTTCTATGGATGTTGTGTTCCCGACATAATAGAGTTTTCTTTTCCATCCTAATGGATTATCGGTCTCTTTTTTTGGATGGTTTAGAGAGTTTAAATAATAACAAGCATTAAAACATCAATCATATGCTCCTCAATCTGATACACAATGTGCTTTATATGACTTTAACTATATGTTTTTAGTTTATAATTTCCATTTTTGATCAAAACACACATGACATACTCTACAATAAGAAAAATTAAAATTGTTTTAATAATTTATGTAAATGATCCATAATTAATTTTTACAATAAGTAATCAGTTTCACATCAACCAGACACATGATGCGGTGGGTATGACACCATGTGTGTCTTTTTATTTAAAAATAAAATTATTTTTATTAAAAAACACAATTGACATAAATAAAATTGAGAAAAAACATTTAAGGTTTTTTTATACTTTATTAAATCAATACATATGACAATTTTTTTTTATCAGAATCACCCACACATCAATCTGATAAATGGTGTGATTGAAATGACTCCAAGTGTGACTTTTTTATTTGAAATAAAAATTAGTTTTAGTAAAAAATGAAAACTAGCATATTCATGAATGACTGAATGCATTCAGATTCAATTTATACTATATTTAAATGATCCATAGGTCAATTTCTGAGGTTTAAGAATCATCCACACCTCAGTCTGATGTATGTTGTTACCGGTGTGTCTCAAAGTGTGTCTTCTAATTTCAAATTGACATTAATTTTAAAAAAAAATTAAAATTGCATACTAAAAATTGATAAAAATTATTCATATTTATTTTATATTTTATAAAGTGAATAAATAATTCATTTTTTACATAGGGGAATAATATTCACCTCTATTAGATTCACAGTGTGCAAATTATAACTCAAACTGTCCGTTATTAGTTTAAAATTGACATTCTAATTCAAAAAGTGTGTCACTCACTAAAAAAATAAAACACACTTTTATTTACATGGTGATTTATAACTATGATTCATAAGAAATTATTGACATGTGGGAATAATTTTCACATCAAACTAACACATGATGTGACATGAATGAGTCAAAGTGCATATTTCTAGACTGAAATTACATTTTAGTAAAAACACATGTGACAAAATCAGAACAAATAAAACACATTTGGATAATATTTTTTCCATAATAAAATCTTTCATATGTCATTTATGAAATTTAGTAATTATACACACCTCACTCCGAAAAACAATGTAACAGGTATCACTCCAATTGTTCCTTTTAAATTAAAATTGACATTAATTTTAGTTAGAAGTACAATTGGAATACTCACGACCAAGAAATGGATTATGGATTATTTTGATACATTTGTAAAGTGAACCATAAGTAATTTTTTATATGTAGGATTCTTTAAAACATCAATTTGATGAACTTTGTGACCATTATTACTCCATGTGTGTCCTCTTATGTAAATTGATATTTATTTTTTAGAAGGAAAACTGACATTCTCAAAACTGAGAAAACATGTTCAGATTATTTCGATACTCTAGAAAAATGATCACTATGTAGTTTTTTATGCGTAATAATCAACCAAACATAAATTCAACATAGGGTGTGACCAATATGACTCTAATAATGCACTTCTATTTAAAATTGTCATTAATTTAAGTATATGTTAAAACTGACATACTCAAAACTGAGAAAATGCATTTATATTGTTCATATATTTTCGAAAAATGATCCATAAGTCATATATAATTTCTTAGAAACACCCACACCTCAATATGATGTACAATGTGACTAGTATGACTCCAATAATTTCATTTTATTTCAAATTGACATTACTTTTGGTAAAAATGACATGTGACATACTCAAAAACAATAAAACACATTTGTATTATTCTACAAATTAGGATAATGATTTAAATGCCATTTGAGGTGTGTGATAATAAAATACTCTAAATCCAATGTTTAGTGCTATAATAATTACTCCAAGTATTATTTTTCATTTAAAATTAATGATAACTTTTGAGTAAAGAAACAATGATGTACTCAAAACCATGAAAACGCATTAGGATTGTTTTATGCTTTCGTATAATGATCCATAGGTCATTTTTGAAGTGTATGAATCACCTGCACCCAAATCTAATCCATGGTTCGACTGGTATGACTCCAAGTGTGTATTTTAATTTAAAAGTGGAAGTAATTTTAGTGAAAAGGACATATTGTATACTCAAGACTGGAGAAAAACTCTCATATTGTTTTGATAATTTAGTAAAATGATCAATAATCCATTTTTTAGATATATGAATTATCCTCACCTCAATATGAATCATTTCATGAATGGTATGATTGAATAGTATATTATCATATTAAAATTGATATTTTAGTTCAAAAAGTGTTTCACCCACTGAAAACCAGGAAAACACACACTGATTATATTGATAATTTAGAAAAAATATTCGTATTATTTTTATAATTTTTATGAATTAGTATCAGAAAAAAATGGCACACGATGTTATCTGTGTAACCCCAAGTGTGTGTTATCCTCTTAAAATAACAATTTTTATGAAAACATTTTTGGAATTCTCAAAACTAGAAAAACATATTTCTTTTTATTCAATATTAAATTTATACATAAGCCATATTTTAGATTACGAATCAAGTTCACCTAAATATGATGTACAGTGTGGCCAATATTACTCAATGTGTCAGTTACAAGTTTTAAATTGGCATTGTAGTTCAAATATTTTGTCACTTACTAAAAACAAATAAAATACCATATTTTTATATTGATTAATTAGTAAAATTATTTGTAAGTAATTTTTGATTTGCAGGAATATTCCTCACATAAAACTATCACATTATGTAACCGATATTACTCAAAGTTTTTTTTTAGATTGAAATTATATTTTAGTAAAAACATTAGTGAAATTATAAAAACCTATAAATAACAATTAAATTGTTTTTATAATTTAGTAAAATGATCCTTATGGTATTTACTGTGTTCATGATTCAGAAGCACCAAAAAAGGAGAACATTGTGACTGGTATGACTCTAACTGTATCTTTTTATTTAAAATTTTCATTAATTTTACTTAAAATAACATCTGAAATAAAAAACATATAAGGAACATTTGTATTGATTATATAATTTTGAAATATTAAAAATATTTCATTTTTTATGTGTTGGAATCATCTGCACCAAAACATCACCCACAATGTGAATGGTTTGACACCAAGTTCATCTTTTCATTTATAATTGACATCAATTTCAATATAAGGGACAAGTAACGTACTAAAGGACAATAAAAATAATTCATATTATTTTGATACATTATTAAAAATATCCATAAGTAATTTTTTAGGTGTAGTAATAAGTCACACATCAGTCATATACAATGTCTTCGATGTATGACTCAACGTGTTTGTTATTAGTTTAAAATTGAAATTTTAGTTTTAAATGTTTTTCACTCATTGGAAAATGAGAAAACATGATATATCTTTAATTATAAATTATAAAAATGAATCACATGTCATTTGTTAAATGTGATAATAATTCTCACATAAAACTGGCACAAGATGTGATGGGTATAACCCAATGTACGTGTTTTCACATTAAAATGTTTTTCTAGTAAAAATACAAATGTGAAATACTCACAAACAAGAAAAAACATTCGTATTGTTTTGGTACTTTTGGAATATAATACATAATTTATTTGTGATGTGTATGATTTAACATCACCTCAATTAGACATATGGTGTGACCAATATGAATCCATGTGTGTGTTCTTTTTTGAAACTGATATTTTAGTTAAAAATAAAGGTGACATACTCAAAACAAAGAAAATATAATTTATATTGTTTTTATAATTTATGAATATAATGAATAATTCATTTTTTATTATTATTAATCATCCTCATCTCAATTTGATACATGGTGTGCCCAATAGTACTCAAATTGTTTATTAAAAGTGTAAAATTAATATTTTAGTTCAAAATTATTGTCACTCACTATAAACTATGTATATGATATTGGATTTTCTTGATACATGGTGTGCCCAGTAGTACTCAAATTTTTCATTAAAAGTGTGAAATAATTAATATGACATTTTTTGTGTCTATGAATTAGTCTCACTTCACACTGACACACGATGTGGGTAGTATGACATAAAGTTCTTGTTTGTAGTTTAAAATGAAATTTTATTTTAATAGATAAGTGGCGTTCTCAAAAGAAACAAGATTTATTCATATTGTTTCAATAATTAATTAAAATTATTTATATATCATTTGTGATGTGTAGGAATCATCTCTAACTCAATCTGACACACTTTTTGACTGGTATTACTCTAATTCTGTACTTTTCTTAGAACTAATTTTCATTAATGTATTCATTCATATTTATTTATTTATTTATTTCAGTGTAGTATTTATAAAATAAGATTCATTTTCATATATAGGTGGATTATTTTTATTGGGTTGGGGTGGTTTGTTCATCAACTGATACAATTTTTTGAATTTTTTTGAGATGGGGTCACTAGTTCAAAAGAATATGAAACATTTATGTTTTTAATTTTTTTTATAATAATTTCTAATATTATAAAAAACTTTATTAAAATGTATATAATTATTTTCTATTTTTATTTCTAATATAAAATCTATTTTATTTTTACTATGTATTTTCATATAGTTCTATTTCCATACATGTTTATTTTCATATAGGTGTATACGGGTGTATATTTTACAGTATGCTTTTACTCAAACAACACACTACAACAGTAAGGAATTTATCAATGATATTTCAATCACTGATAAAGGACCCCTTTTATTAGTACTAGAAAATATTCTGATAGATGGGGATATTTATTTGCACCTTTTTAACAGGGATAAAGGGATCTCCCTTTAACGGAACTGATAACAAAAATGATTTTTTAGCAGAGTTAATGCGTTTTTTAGTGATGTTAACGGGTAAACCTGTGTTAGTTTTCCAACCTCACATTAACTTGTACCAATTTTGGTTTCCATAGCCTATTATTATTCTAATTTTTTTAACTATTATCTTTTGGTTTTTAATTTCTCTATTTCCTCTTCTAGGGTATACCCCGTGTGGTCAAACATGACTACTTCAATGAATGAATGCCATATTCCCTATAAATACATTTGTCCAATGGGGGTAGTTACTCAATGTTGGATAATGAATAACACCATAGACTTGAGAAGGATGGATAAGGGGTGTATAATAAATCCAATAGATGATTCCTGGAGTGTGAGTATGAAGAACACTACCAATACTATAATACAAAAAAAGCATCATGTCTCTATTTTATTGGGATAAGACATGAAGGTGGCCTCTATAGAAGTCTTGGCATGGGGTGGGAGATATATCTTCCACTTAATAAGTCTCATGAATGAACCAAGGAAAAAAAATTTCCCTTTAGTCTCTATTAGGTTGCCTCCTCATATGGCTTCTCCATCTGCCATATAAATTAAAAGGTAGAAATCAATATAAAAAGAGGGGAGTTACATATCATTAATAGGTGGACATTTTCTAATGCTGAAGGCATAATGGTATCTCTCTATTCAATGCATACTTCACTCATCAACATGGTGGGGTGGAGTAGTAAGGTATATATCCAATGGTTTTCATATATGCATCTGAAAAATTTCTCTTGGTCTAATAGGACATCATCTGTGGTGGGATTTCATTTCGTCCCAATGGTTTTCTTCTAAAACTTTTACTCAGATAGTGAACGAATGTTTTCATAGTCATCTCTTTTAAGAATTATTTATTAGTATGAGTCCTTTATTTCATGTTTCCTTCAAACAATATCTCCTTTATTCCATTGATCCACTTTTTTATTTGAGTATTATTTTTGATATCCCACACACATTTGGGAATATCTGCTTATTACACTAGATTATTAATAGATTATTCATTATTGACTAGGTCTTGTGTTATTATCTATTAGATTTCCACATTAAAATTTATGGTGTCAATATTTATTTTTTGCACATATATTTTGTTTATAAACATCCAATTTAATTTTTTGGCTTGTTCTAAGGTAAAAGAAATTTATTTCCACTATGCATTCACTTTGGAGTTATTTTCACTCTCATCATTTGTCATATTTCCAAACATATCATATCATTGATTTTGGTTTGTGTTCTTATAATTTAAAAAAGATTATTATAATTCAATTATTTTATTAAATGTTACATATTATCATAAATAATGATTTAAAATAAAAGATTTGATTTTCATCAAGCGAATACATATTTCTATTATTAGTAGTCAAAATTCAAAAATAATGTCTGATAAATAATGGTAGTTAGAGAATGTGATGGTTTGTGATTACGTTCATTAGTGGTTTGAAGACAATGTGATGAACCATATTGTTGACATCTCTCAAGCATGAACATTGTGAGAGAATTTTGAGACTAACTATGCATCAATGATAGTATAACATATTTTTTATCCTAAAAATGATTAATTGGAAACAAAAATATTGTACATATATTTCTAGATACTTGAGTTAATATCAAGGATAATTTGATCAATCATATTGTATGGATAATAATAATAAAGATGAATTTTTGGTGCGTTTGTTACATAATATTTTACCTAATTCCTGGGAGAATTTTTATATTTTGTTACATGGTTATACTCTTAATGGTATTTTAACATTTAATTTTGTTAATCATATTTTGTATATTGAATAGGTCTTGATATTTAATTAGGAAAAATCATCAACCTAGCTTTCATTCATAGAGTTCTGGGGGAGAATTATGGAAACAAATCAAGGATAGAGTGGTCATGGTTAGAGAAAATGACGAAGAAAATCTAGGATGAAGAAAAGAGTTTTAATTTCATCATTATGGTATGAATGTAAATTTAAATATGTTTTTCCATCAAATGATAAAAAACCTAAATGAAGTAAAATCTGAAGATGAAGAATGGTGATGGATATGATCGTGTCTCCACCATTATAGGGGTTATCATGTTATTTTTTATGAATCTATTAATATTTATTCTGATGATTCATATTTGATTGTTGACAGTGGTTCTTCTTTTCAAGTGACACTGAGGAAAGAGTTTCTTATATCTTATTTCCCTGGCAATTTAGGGATTTAAAATCTAGGTAATGATGGTCATGTTGATGTTTTAGGTAATTGAAATCTTTGTTTATTGACCAAAATTGGAAGTATGATGATTTTAACGATTGTTCTACCCGAGCTTGAGGTTTTAGTGAATCATATTTGTACCAATATTATTTATGTTGAATGTTCTATCATTATTTATTGTGATTTCTAATAGATTTTATCAAAGGATTCCTTGATTGTGGCATGATGGAAAAATTGGTCTGGTTAGTAATGGACAATAGATTCTGTTTCATTAGATATTTCACGTGTTATTGATTGTAGTTTCTATTCCATGTTATGGAATATATGGCTCAGCCACATTTTTGAGAAATGGCATGGTTGTTTGGGAATGAAATTTTTTTTCAAGGTTTGAAATTTTTTAAATTCGAGACATGTGACCACTTTATGGCTGTAAAAGTGACCTAGGTGAGTTTCAGTAGTCGTTCATTATATAGGAATTCAATAGTACTTCAATTAGTATATTTCGAAATATGCTGTCCTTTGAAAGGTAATATAGTTTATGAAAGTATTTATTTTGTGACATTTATTAACGACCATTAATGTAATATTTGGGTTTATGTTTTGGATTCCAAAATTGATGTGCTCTTTTTTTAAGAAAGTTTAGGTTTTCAATGAGAGGGAATTTGGTAATAAGTTGAAGTGTATTCACATTGAAAATATTGGAGAGTATTTTGGTTTGATTGATTAGTATTGTAGGTCCAAATGTATTTGGAATCATTAAACACCTCCAAATACACCACATATAAATAGTGTATTTGAGTGGATGAAAATGACATTGTAGGAATGTGTTAATTGTTTTCTTCTAGAAACAATATTTTCGGATCAATTATTGGGTGATGCTTTAATTTCTACATCTTATATAATTAAATTATCAACCTTGGTTTCATTATAGAAAAACATCTGAACATATTTTTTTAAGAAAAAGATATAAAGTATTATCATTTACATGGTTTTTGTTTCAATTCATTCTTTCATGTTACTAGAGATTAGATGCCCAAGATGGATGCTAAGTCACGATAATATATTTTTATTCGTTATAAACATGATGAGTTTGGATATAGGTTATATGATCCTGCATTGAAGAATCTTGTCAGAATCCATCATGATGGTTTTTAGGAGGAACAAATTATTATAGATATTTATAAGGGATAAAATTATTCTTCTCCATATTTTGATGGATTTTTAATATTGAGCTACTTTATAATTTATATTTTATTCATATTAATGATTCTGACTGAAAATTCATTTTTTTCAAAATATACTTTTTGGTTGAGTGATAAACAACACAATAAGATGGAATTAAATTTACCAAATTCAATCTTCAAAATTCATGAAACATCCATGGGTAACCACCAACATCATCACCACTATCTTCATCTCCATCCATCACCACTGTTATGTCATGTATTTCACAAAACAACACAAAATAAAAAAAAACACATCAAAGAAATTAAAATTTCAAAAACACAAATATGAAACCCCTTGATCATTATGACTTATGTGATACAAGGCAACACAATGACTAATACATCATCATCACTTATAAACATTGGCATTCACACCATAATCAATAGAATCATCATTAACACAACACCACACCATCATCAACATAGCCATGAACCATCACCAGATCAACACATGGGCCTTCAGAAACCAAAATCAACAGAAGTAGGGGAAATCCTCAAATCGTCATTATTTACAGAGGGAATGAAACCTTATCACATAATCCAGAAAATAGAAAATCTAAAGACGAACATTATACAACATCTGAATCCCCAAACACTGTGAGCTCTTGGAACACCGATGACCACATGAACTCACCACCCAAGACACTGTTAATGCCACCATGTAGATCCTACTAGGAGTAGAGTGTTGAAATCATGGAGCAAGATTGGAGAAATAATGGGAACCAGTGAGCTAAAACCAAAAATTGAGAACATCAATTGTCACCAAGGATGATAACAGTGAACAAATACCAAACAAAAATGGGCGAAAAAACAATTACAAGCAAAAAAGACAACAAATATTGAAAGTCATCCTGAGAACAAAAATGACCAAAACACAACCAATAAAAGAGACTAAAACCCAACGTCCATAGAGAAACAACATGAACGAAGACTATTAGAGAACCGATAATCACTCATCTAACACATCCCAACCCCCCCCCCCCCCATGAGTTCCACTACATGAGACCAAAATAGATTCCAATACAATGGATCTAGGAGAATAAAAGAAGAGATTGAGACTAGCCAAGCCCCGACAGCGAGTCATCGACATAGAAAGACACACAAATAGGATTGGTGGAAGGAGTGAAAAGGTTAGAATTGAAGGAACGCATTGAAGAGAACATCCCTGGAGAAGAAGCAAGTCATTGAAAAAGAGAACCGCATCCAAGAAGGTGAAGGTGAAACCTACAAATGAAAGAATAAGATGTTGGATAAATCAACTTTCATGGATATGCGAGGAGAGAAAATAATGTCAGAAGTGTAAAATCCATCGCCAGGGGATAAATCCTAGCTGAAGGAGAGGATAAATTATCTTTTATAATAAATTCTAATAAATATTTTTTTGGTATTAATTATGTTCTGGGTGAATAGGTTGTAGTTGATGTTTTTGATTAACATTTTTTAAGATCTCGTTCCATGGGTAATCAATGAACCAATAGTTCAACTCTTTTGGTCAACATACTGTCATTTTATTTCAATTTGGTATTCACCTAATGTGTGTGTGATCCTCACTAAATGGGAAGATCATCAATCCTTTGATGAGGAGATGGAAAGTGATCAGAAGGATAGAATGGTTGTGGAAATGGATGATGTGATGAGACCATTGCATGTAAATCATACATTTGAGATAGTGAATTTACCTATAGGTAAGATACATTTTCATAATCGATGGAAATATTTTATTCAAAATGATTAATATAGTTATATTACATGATGAAGTCCATTTTTAGTTTTCAAAGACTTTCATCAAAAGAAATTTATTGATTTTAATGAGATTTTATCACCTGTTATAAAGTTTCATTCCATTAATTTTATTTGTGGATTGGATACTAGTTAGGTTATGCAGACTGAGAAGATGGATGTGATGACATATTCTTCTTTTAATATTTAAATGAGGTGATTTATAAATAGAATATGAAGGGTTTTTTTTGAAACATGTGATGAGAGATAGGTCTCTTGTTTAATGATGTGTTCGTATAGATTGTATCAAGATCTATGATAGTGATATAAGAAGTTTGAATCTATAAATTTTCATTAGTGTTTCAAGAAGACATCTTTTATTCATTTTCATATTATTAATAGATTTAACTTTGTTGATTTTATTATATTATTACTTTATATTGATGATATTAACCGTGTTGGTCATTATTCTTCTTGAATTAAAATATTAAACAATGATCTTTTCTATTATTTTGTTTGGAAATACTTAGGGACACCATGAAAAATTATTAACATGTCAAATTTTCATGATATAAATGCTAATAAATTGTGGTTATCTAAAGAGATAGATATTGAGATTGTTCTTGAGATATTATCTATGGATAGATATAATGCTGTTAGTACTCACATTTCTTTGAATGTTTAATTAGTACTGGTTAGTTTCCTTCTACTACTGAGGAAAGAGTGGAAATGAAACACATATATTATTCATATATGTAAGGATATATGGATATGTGGAAGTCCAATTTAGGAGTTCTTGATAACTTTTATAGGGGGAACTATCTTGATAGTCTAGATTTTAGAGATTTGTTTCTTTATCTACCACTGATTCGGAGTTTATTGAAACAATATAGGCATTTAAATATTTTTTTTAAATGAAAAACATTATTTGATATCTAAATTTTAATCCTGACTATAATAGATTATTTTGTGACAATAAAAGTGATATTTTTTTTGGAATGAATCCCACTTTTCATGGATGGCTGAAACATATAGATGATTGATATCATTGGATATTAAATATCCTTAATTAACGATATTTAGATCTAGAGAATATCCACAAATATAAAAATGGATCATTCATGTTGACCAAGAGTTTACCCTATCATTAATTTGAGAATTATCAACTGATTGTTGGGTAGAATGTGATTGAAAGTTTAGTCAGAGGAGGAATTTATTGGGGTGTATCCGCTTGGGTCCCCCAGTACATGAAACATAAATAAAAAGGGAAAATTAGATATAAAAGTTGGGGATTTATGTATCCTTTTATAGAGTTTTTCTTAGGTATCAAGGTGTGTCATTCACACTTTATTCTTAGGTTGGGGGTCTTTTCTAAAATGTATGTTAGTGTTTTGGGGCTTATATTCAGAGTTTTTTAGATCTGCATCTGCAAAATTATTCGGGTTTGTTTTGCTTTCATCTATAGTGGGATCTTAAATCTGTTCTTGGTTCTTTTCATGTGCTCATTTTATTTAGATAGTGAACACCTTATTTTCAGGGTCAGATCTATTTGTGTTTCTTTATCAGGTTGCATTCTTCCTTTTAGGGAGCCTTCAGACTGCTTATGTTTTCTTCCTTTGATCAACTATTTTATATAAGGATTGTTTTTGAGATCCCAATCATCTTTGAGAGTATATGCTTTTTACTCTTGATTATTAATGGATTATACTTTCTGTACTAGGTATCATGGTTTTTATATTTTGGCTTTTCCATGTTAAAATTCTAATTTAAACATAAATTTTTTTACATATATTTGGTCATTGAATAACTATAAATATTTTAATATTTCCTAGCATGTTGGTTAATTTTTGTATTTCCCATGAGTATCACACCCAACTTTAATGATAATTTCTCCATTACCTTTCCTTCCACATCCATAGCACTTTACAAGGCTCCTCCCCAATAGATCCTTGAAGGTCGTATCAGTCATACTGTTGGAGGTTCTATTTATTATGGTGTTTGAGGTTGTTACACTCAAAATAAAAAAAATGTAAAACCATATATATGAATGGTTCCATGAATGGTGTTTGAGTTTTTTAAATACACATCTTAATATACATAAACCAATGAAAAAATTTATTAGAAATAAAAAAAATCATTTATATGAAAAAATAGGGGACAAACCATGATAAAAATAGGTAAAAAATATAAATAATGAATATCATTTCAAAAGAAATATATTCTATACATTTGTAAAAGTATATTAAAGGAAATATTAAATAAATAATTATATTCAGATATTAGGATAATTAAAATTATATAATAAATACAATTTATAATAAATAATACCAAATGTTAAACAGTTAATGCATTTGGATGCTTATTGCTCTTTCCATTAACATCTGATTCATCATTTCAATCATGTGATTCATTTTACAAAAAAAAATTTATATCATAGTCCGTTGTGTCTACACTAATACTTGAAATCCCAACATCAACAAAATGAGTTAAATAATGATTTTTTAGAATTTAGTTATAATTTAAACAACCAATAAATTATTCCAGATGCTTTCTAATTGAGTGACACATTTTCATGATGGGAATTTCTCCAAAACAATTTATTGTAATGTTTTCGTTTCAATGGTTTTTTCTTCATATGTGTTTTAACCATCATTAAATATGTTTCCACAATTTATATTTTTTTTAAATTTATTATTTATTATATAGTTACAGATAAATATATTGAATATATATATATCTACATAATATATATTAATTTATGTAAATATTTATAAATACATATAAATATCTATAAATATATATTAAAATAGTTTAATTTTCAGGAATAATATAAATATATATATATATATGATATAATAGTATATATATATCGACATAATTTATATTAATAAATATAAAATCCATTTAATATAAGGATATCATAATAAGAAAAAATAATTATAATTATCTATAAATATATAAAAATATAAATATAATAATGAAAATATATATTAATACACACATATATATAATATATTTATATATATTTATTAATACAAAAAAATAAATATACGTAAATATATATTTATTGCCCACCCAACATCATCAAATACATCTTGGGTTGCGCACTGTGTTCCACCATCACCTTGGTGTGTTACAACTCCTTGATGCCACTAGCCACATCCCATTAAAGAATATCATTATGCACCATCATTTAATCATAAAACACACAACCCTTATGTTACCCATCTAGGTTGAAAAAATTATAAATTTCACAGCCAGGGATGCAACCCCATGGATTATAAATTCCAACCATGATTTTCCCCCAACGGAAAACACCTAAGATAGATCAAATGACTCTTCTTGATGAAATCACTAGAATTTTTCAGATGATTCCCAATTCTTTTGTTGACACCAATCCCACAATATCCAACCTACTAATCTTAATTCTCAGGATAGAGATCTTTAGTGGACTCACATGACACTCTCAATGCCACACATCCTTCCATGTAGTATGCATCAGGATCGTGGTGGTTTTCTTCACACTGAGGCTCATGGAGGACCCTATAGCCCTTCTAACCCCGTGCCATTCTCTTCACCCTACTTTCCCTCAAAAAACCATTCCACAAGGAAGAGCATCGACCAATGGCCTTCACCTGACAACCCGTAGCATCTTTTTGACTCCACCCTGTACTCCCAATATATGTTAGGAGACCCCAACAGCTAGTGTGATCTCGCTTTTCAGTGTTTCTTTAATTGTTTTATTTTTTTATCACCTTTTAATTTTTATTAAATTTTTTAGTTGAAATAGATCTTATAATTGTTAGTCATCACCTTTATTTGATATTTATAAAATCATTAATAATTTAACATATATATTTTAATATATATATTTACAAATATATTTATAAATAAATATATTTATTTATACGTTAACATTCTATGATATATTTATATAATTATAACAAATATTATATAATTTAATATATATATATATATATATATGAATACATATACATACAACTATTTAAATAACTATTACTATTTATACAATTATAAATTTAATTTTATTATATCATTATACACATATTTATAACTATTTATATGTTTATTATTATATAACTAATTATAAGTATATATATATTTATAAATGTAACATTATTATACCATTATGCACATATTTATAATTATAACAATTTATATATTGATATATAAATATATTTATAAATGTATATTTAATATATTTAAAAAAATATTTTTGTTTATAAAAATGTTTTTACAATTGTAAATATAGATAAATAATATTAATTATACCTAAATATATTGAAGATGATATATATATATTTATAAATAATATTATAGAATTATAAATTTATATATATAAATATATATATATATTATTTATGAATACATGTACTTATAATTATTCAAATAATTATATCTATTTATATATTTATAAATATAATTTTATTACATCAATATACATATATTTATAAATATAACTATTTATATATTTTTATATAAATATATTTATAGATTTATATTTACTATATTTAAAAAATAAATGTATTTATATATTTATATGGTTATATGGTTATATGTATAAATATATATATAAAAAATTGTAAATATTACTAAATAATAATAATAATATAGAAATTTATATTTTCACTTACCATTATACATACATATATTTTTATATATTCAAGATGAAACAATTATATAATTATATATAAATTTATATAATATAAATATAAAGATGTATATATTATGAATACATGTATTCATAACTATTTCATTATCATCGTCATCATTTATTTATTCAATATGGTTTTGATGAAGAAGCCATGTGGTTTGTTAAGGTTGAATTATTGGTAATTACTTATGAGGACATAAACATCAATGGGTTTTAATTATGATTATTGCAGAGCTAGACTTTAGTTCCTAAGGATTGTTAAAAATAACATGAACATTGTTTACTACATTGATATTAATTGTAAGAAAAAGATTCCATGCAAAATTAATTATATTTCATGAGGAATATTTTCCTGCTGTTCATGGTATAAATTTGAGAATGGGGTTTGGAAGGTTTTTTGGGTATTTAAAATTGAATGAAGGCTTTATATTTATTGAATGAACATAGATTGGTACTTCAAAAATTATCCAGAAATTGAGATGAACCTAACCAACTAGACAGATGCCTATGTGGGACCCTGAAGGGCAGTCCATGTCTTATTAGAGCTATCCTAATGCCATTAAAGGTGGCATGATAGATAAAGATGGATGGATGCATATGAATAAGTGGAATGACCACCGGGTGGGGGGACACGACAATAGAGGTCAGCGTAGAAGCACACCCATAGAATCAGTACGGAGCTATACCGAATGAGGTAGAGAAGAATTCTAAAGTGATGTTATCACACTGAGTAATATAAAGGAGTGTTGTGATAAAAAAAAATTTGTGTGGGAATGAATATTTTTGTGTTACTATAGCTCCAAATGAAATATAGTTTTGTTATATGTTTGTGTTTTATCTATGATATTTGTTTCTCATAGTTGAGTTCTGATGTTTAAAAAATCTAAATTAACATGTGCCATCTGATTTAAGCTTTCCAGACCCATCAATCATCAACACATCATCTTAATCCTTAGTTTTAACTCGATTGTTCTATTGGGCGAGATCTTCATGGGAGATTTTTATAATTGAGTGAACCCATGATTTTGATGCTTATTTGTGTGATGTAAAAATTCAAAGATGATAAAAATCCCCTAAGAATTCATTTTCAAGATAAATTGAAGATCAAAATGATGAATTTCAGTGTGTTAAAAATATGAAAGTATCATTAATGGTGATATATGTGATGAGTAAGTTGAAGGCACCATGTTCATCCTTGATCCTAGAAGATTATGATTTAGTGGTTAATTACCTATAAATACAAACTAAGGGGATCGTTATTTCTATTTAGTTTGAGTTTATTGGTTCTTTAGAGAGGTTTTTTTTTGTGAATCGATTTGGTTTCCAATGTAAATATCCCACACAATTCTTTTTTATTTGATGAAGAATTCATTCTGTGGGAAAAATATATGTGAAGTACACACTAGTGTTGATTTTGAAGAATAGTGTTCCATAAACCACCGAGATAACAAGTCTCTCTTATGAAATTATTTATTTTTATTTGTGTGACCAGATTTGATGAACCATGCAATAGTGTATTATTACACTACATATTGTGAAGATCATATGTGCACCAAGTTTATATCCATTTGAGTTTGTGTTCATGAATGTTTTTGAGAAAGATTTATGAAAGTAGAACACCTATATAAATGCAGTGTTAATCTTCATCAATTAATGTGATTGTGTATAAGATATAATTAATGCATGATAAAAATTCCATGAACAAAGATAGTGAAATTTTTTTCCACATATTCAGTGTGTGCAAGGTGAGTGGAAATGGAAATAAAATAGTGTGTGTGAATAGAGAGTAAGAAAAATGGACAATGTGTTCGATTACAGATCCATATGAAAAAAAAATATATGATTTAAATCATACTCACATGCACACACGAGCAATAAAAATATAATTCCATTTAATGTATTTTATACATTCATGATGATTTAAAAGAGCATACAAAATTTAGATTTCTTATCTAGTGTCCCGTGATATGACACTAATGCCGGTACTGCTTTGCCATTTGTGTTTTATAATATACTATATCAATTCTTTTCAGTTTTTATTGATACCATGTCTTTAATAGAAGAAGGAATTTTATAACTAGTGTGGAACTAAGATAGATGAAAATCTATAGGTTATCAGATTTTATTGAGTAATAACACCTTCAGTGCAATGTTTCTTGAATTATAAACAGGCTACTTAGATCTCGAAAAATTGTGAAGGAATATTATAAAATCAACCTATTAGTTTTCAAATCCTATGTGAATCCAGATTGTTAATTCTTATGTGGGACTCTGAAGTAGTGGAAGCCTCCAGTGGGACTCTGGATTAGGCCGGTGGGATGTTGTTATCACATCAGGATGTATTATAAATATCCTCCTATCTGACACTTGAGTCACAAGTGTAGGTGGGGTGTTTTTAAATCTATTGGTACATTAGATAGGAACACTATGTGACTCAATATTGGTAACAATGTGTCTTTCCTTAGTTTAACCCATCTACATATAGTGCATAATATATAACCAAAGGTGATTACAAGTTTCAGCAACGACATAGGTCTTAGTACCAACCATTTTAAAAATATCATGTGATGTGTATCATTTACATTTTGCATCGCATGAATTATCCTATCTTCATAACAGGTAATAGAGGTTTGAATTAAGAGGTGAAAAATAATTCAATAAAATAGGGAACACCTAATTCACCCCCCCCCCCCATTTAGTCTAACTACATGATCGCTGGACACTTCACATAAGAATACAAAGAAGATAAACAACTACAAAAACAGGGACTATGATGGCCTGAAATTGGAATTAAAGGATATCCCCTATTACTAGGTTCTCCCCCCTCATGCCTCATGATGTTCCTGCTTGGGATATAGGAGACCCTGGATCCTTGGTTTAGAAGAGATGCATGTAATTTAGCAATCTTATTTCCCTCACACCAAGTGTGGAGTACATGAATACTGTTGTCGAGGAGACTTCTTAACCTTCTAATAACATAATATATCGATAATGGGATAATAGATTTTCAATGTATAGAATCTTTTCGAATTATAGAGTATTTTCCCATGACTTCTTGTTCTATATTACATTGATAGGATAACCATAGTTCAATTAGAAAATACTTGGCTTTGTCCTAGAGGGAGTTTCCAATATTGAAATGTGCTATGAAAGAAATAATAACATATCCTCTGGGGTCTCAAATGACAGAACATCCTCTCATGTCACTTGGGATTGAAGGACCTATTTTTTATGTTCGAGTCCCAAAAGGGGCGGACACAATCCAACCCATTTGACTTCATAATTATTGGAGATTTAGTGGTTAAGGGGTTTCTCTCCTATAGAGGTCATAGAGTGGCAGCATCACACCAATTCTTAAAAATTATTTTGGTGTTGAGCAGTAGGTTCCTTGTTCTGATGTATGAGAGTTCACTATTAAAAAACATCATCATGTTGATCCATGTTACCATCCTTCCAGATAAACCAGTAGCCAATGGTTATCATAGTTGCACATTCCATATTTTCAAGGCTTGCAACACCCACACCTTGAATCCATCGGTCCATGAATTTGACATCGGGGAACTCTTGAGGAGAGAAAAAATTATAATCACCAAAATAGCTCTATATTATGCATTCCCAAGCAGATTTCAAAATTAGATGGTCTGAACATTCCTCCTAATATTCCATACAGCTCAAAAACCTGGAAGCTAGGGGGATGGAATATCTTTTGATATTGACATCAGTAGGTACCAAATGGTTCATTATTCTATTGAAAAAGAAAATGAAATTAGTTATAAAAATATTAAACCACACTATCTCACTATAGAAATCTGTTTGGTCCAGAGCTATCATATTTTTTCATTATTAGCCCATGTAAAAGGCCTCTATATTGGAGGATTTAAAGATACACCTATCCAATTCTGTTTTCATATCAATAATATGAAAATATTCTTACTGGTTATGATATAGGATATCCTTGATGACCATCGTGTATAGGCTCGCCTCGATAAAATAAATTCTTGGAGATGGACATCCAGGGAAACCGATCTATAGTAGTATAGGCTCATATCAATATTGGATATTGTAATTTTTTGAACCTTAACAACTATGAGTGCATATAGTAATATATATTAGAGAATGATCTTAACCAACATTATCCTACATCCAAAGGAAAAATAAAGGTTTTTCCAAATCATGACATGTCTTTTGATCCTACTTACAATGTGATCAAAGTGATGTATACACAGCCAACCTGAAGACATTGGGTAACCAAGTTACACAATCGAAAATGTTCCTCTATACATGGACAAATAGTTACATTAGGAAGAAACCCATCTATCAAATAATATGTTTTAGATATAGAGACTTCACTTCATCTGGTTGATTATCATTTCACTCCAATGAAAATAATCTCCATGAAAAAGATTGATGCTTCATAATTATCTCCTACTAGAATTCACAAAGATATTTGTGTTCCTCACTAATATAAAATGGGAGATACAATGAGGGATTAACCAACTTCAATAAGAGAGAATATCCCCTTTTGGAATTCTTCTGTTAATATAGTGGTTGGGAAAATCTTTGGAAATGAAGAAAATTATTAGGGATATGGGATCTACCTATCTCGGAACACAGGTTTCCTTAAATAATCAATGACTCCAACCCATGATAGAGACAACTAGCGATGAGGAAATAAAGCCCCTAAGAATTAAACAGGAGGCCTTGGAAGAGAATCTGGTACCCATTATCACCTTAATGTAATGCTACTCTCAATTATATCATAGGCCTTACCCATATCTATTTTTATTTCCATGATTTAACTATGATCTGTGAGGTTAATGTTAGTAAATACCTTATAGTCCGAGGTTATAGCCCCTTGGACTAATTTTCCATTAACAAATTTATGATGCTCCTCATATATCCAGTAAGAAAAATATAGGGATAACTATCTATTGATGAAATTCATAAATACATTATATAGAAAATTACACATTCTCATAGGCTTATAGGTTTGTAGGGAGAAAGGTTCATTAATTATGGGCATGAGGACAAATGTTGTGGTGCATGCATCATGTTGAAGACATCCTCCTTGAATGAAGTCTTCAATGTCCAGAAGTAGGTCAATCTTAACCACGTTATAGGATTCTCTACAGAAATATCTTGTGAAACCATTTGGTCCCAAATCACTCTCAGGATTGAGGCCTATCATAGCCTTATGAATTTATTTCTCATTAGGGGTTTCTTCCATGAATGCATTGTTCTGAATGGAGATAGTGTTCGTAACCACTTCTAGAAAATCAGTGTTCCCTCCTAAATACCCTTATAGAATACGTGGGTTAGTCCTTAAAGAAAGTATTTTGAAATGGGATTGAGACATACCACCAAAGGGTTCCTAGTATTTAGATAAATATATTGGGTCTTATGAGGCACATGTTCTCCCAGATTATGGATTAGAAATAAGTTGTATTCCAATCACATTCATGGAGCCACCTTATTCTCAATATCTCATATGAAACATGGTCTTAATTCGCAATAATTTCTGTCAAAGTATCCTTTTTACCTATGATTTCATAAATAATCATGTCTTTAGAGCCATCTTCAAGGATAGATTCTAGTTGTTCGATATCCTTCCTGACATTTTCCATATTCATGGAGTATGGAGGTTGCTACCAAACCCATGATTGAAGGTTGTTATGGAGACACCTCGACATATTTTGTAGCTTTATACATGAATTTTGGTATATGGTCTTAGACCGAGAATCAAATAAAGTGTGATGGTATCTTATAGTATGGGTCCATTAATGGAAGAATTTTAAACACTCACATCTCTCTTACTAGAGAGAAAATGAAACTAGCAATGGTGAATGATCGTATATACCATGTACCAGGTGAGAAACCTTTTCACCATGATAGGATGATAAGGAATGAACATTTTCCTAGAGTCTATCATGGTGGAACCATGTTTGACAGACCCCTCATTGGGTTTTCCACCATTTCTACTGATCAACAGTGTATCTGATATCCAATAGCCCCTTGCGGGCCATGAGCTATATGAAATCCATACATTCCTTCTAGGCGAAGGCCCCTCTACCTTTCTTCTCATCCAGATCTACTATGAAATTAATGTATCCTCCCTAAATATGTGTAGAGTCTCATGGATCAAATTCTTCCAGACCATGCCACATGGATTCTATTCTTTAAGCATTACAGTTTCTATAGATGAAGGAATCAAAGAAGCTCATGGTGCTTGTAGTCACTTTTGTAGTGAATAATTGGTCATCATCTTATAAGAGTTCCACTGATATATTATTTATAAAATTATATTTACAATATTTTAAAAATAAATATAATAATAACTTTTTTAATTATATTTATAAATATATCAATATAATTGTAAATATAACCATATAATTATAATAATATCTAAATAAATACATTTCTAATTATTTACAATTAAATGTATTTATTATAATTTTAACTATATATATAATTATATATATAAATTTAAATATAATTATATAAATATATATTTTTTATAATTGTAATGACAAATAAATATAAAAATAAATCCATGAATGTAATTATATATATTGTTTATAGAGAAACACACACAATCACACGTCACCCACAGACCAATGGGAAGGTCATAGCCGACCCCAAGGGATAACCTACCCATCAATATTTTTTTATTTACCAAAGAAAGTCCAAAACAAATAGACCATATGGACCATACCATCATGGACCAATAGTCCAACCATTCAACATTGAAACTCAAAGTAGTACCAAAGATAACATCATATGAAATCATCCCCAAACAGTATTATCCTACACAATTAGGCCTCACTGGTAGATCAATGGTTGAATGGTTCCTCCAAGCATTTCATACCCACACCCTCCATAATCTCACCATATTCCATGGTTGTTCCATAGATGACTTCTATACCACCACCCCTATAGTGGAGCGGGGTTTCGCATATCCCAACCTTTGGAAAATAGGCCAACCTTCTCATTTCGCCACATTAAAATCAACTGAATTGGCACGTCGCATATGCCTGAATAGTACCTACCAACAACAATCCAAATCCCATCGAGAACCACCATCACCGGTCATTCACTCAAAAACCATATAAAATTCATCTCCAGGTTAGTCGTCCATCATATCAGGCTGATCGATTTACAAGATGCATCCATCCATCGCTTGTTCTTCCATCCACCATGTCGATGTATGATTGGGTATACCCCCCCCCCCACCCCCTAGATGTTGAGCATCGTTATAGTCATCTATCAGAGTGATTCATACTCTCACGTCATCATCTCTGTCCATGGTTAATTATCAGATGAAACTACCCAAATCATCGAGTGGAAGATCCTCTAGTATCACACCCCTTGTGCAAGTCAACGAGACTCGCTAACCCCTATTATAACTTAGGAAAACCATGCACTTGTTGGGATTTGAATCCCATACGCCAATAAAACATGCTCAATTGTTGTATGTGTGGGGAAAAAATTTGTAAGGGTAATCTATAGATAAGGGGGGACTAAATTTATATAAGGGGAAAAAAGTTTTGAATGCGTAAACTGACTATTTATAGGTTAAGTAAGTGAATGTAAGGTTAAACAGATATTATGTAAGTGTGAAAGAAAGTTATGTAATGTGAAAATTATGTTACTTAAAGGTAAAAATGTTATTTTAGTGTAAAACAACATTATTTGAGGGTCAAAAAATTTTATTTTAATGTAAAAAAATGTTACGAAAGAGAACAAAAAGATATCTATGGGTGAAGAAATGTTATGTAATGGTAAAATAATGATAATTAAGATTATACCAGTTTCATTTAAGGTTAAAAATTTTAATCAAGGGTAAAATAATGTTAATTAAGGGTAATAATGGTTAAGTGTTTGTGAGACAAATTTATATAAGTTAAAATAAAAAGTTAATTAATGGTAATCTGAAATTGGGTAAGGGTAAAACAATGTTATTTAATGTTAAACTAATGATATGTAATAGTTAAAAAAGGTATGTAAAGCTAAAATAAACATATATATGGGTGAAATGATTTTATTTAAGGTTAAAATAAAATTATGAAAATTGTAACTAATGTTAAATTATTTTATGTATGGGTAAATTTAAGTGAGGGTTAAACAGTTTTATGTTGAGGAACATTAATGTTATGTAAGGGGAAAATAATGATTTGTAAGGGGGGACAAAAAATGTGTATGGCTAAAAAAAGTTAATTAAGGGTTATCCAAAGTTATGTTTCGGTAAAAAATGATATTTAATGGTATGATAAAGTAATGTATGGGTAAATATTAGTTAATAAGTGTAAAACAATGTTATGTATGTGTAATGTAATGTTTAGTATATGTAAAATAATGTTATTTAAGAGTAATAAAATCCTATGTGAGGGTAAAATGAAGTTATATAAGGGTAAGAAAATGTTAAAAAAGGGAAAAATAATGTGTATTAAGGGTCAAATAATGTTATTTAATGCTAATATAAATTTATGTAGTGGTAAAACAAACCCATATAATGGTATGAAAAATTTAACCAAGGGTAGAGTAAAGTTAATTAAGTGTAAAAAATGTTATGTAAGATTAAGAAAAATTTACGTAAGGGTAAACTAATGTTAGTTAAGTGTAGAAAAAAGTTAAGTGTTAAAAAAGATTTTATGGTTAAATCAAAGTTATTTAAGGGTTAAAAATGTTATTTATGTTCAAAAAATAATTTTATTCATTCACCTGATTACACTCTTTCTAGGTGGGAGGTAGATCAGTTTTAGAACATCTGGAATGTTGTAAAGGTTCCATATGGGTATTCATAAAATATCAATAATATTGTTTTAACAAATGATTTAATTTTAAACAGTATAATATCAAAATAGTGTCACGTTCTAATGAAATTTCTACTGAATTTGTCTTTATGTTTCATTTTACCCAAAAATATACATCATGCAATAACCATTCTCAGTTTATTTTTCAAAACTATATTCCAAAACGATACAGTCCCCACAAAATTTCAAACTATAAAACATTAAATTTTTTCATATTTTGTTTTTTGGAAATGTTCTTCCCACTAAAATTTATTATATGAAAGCTCACTTGATGGTTCACTTAGTAAGAGAGATATGACTATGTGGTCTATTACATTGTAGATGGATATACCTCACTGAATGGTATATGATGATTTTGAATGTGTATGTCAAAAATTAAACATGCCCAAATGTTTCTATTGGGGAGTGATATATTTTTTAAGAAACCATTGAATTTTGTAATGAATATCTCTCAAGTTTGGAATGCATTGGACTGCCGAAATATCATCACAATAAGAAGCTTATTGATAAAAGAATTTCATGAATAGATACAGTCACGATCACTATTACAAATTGAATGTATGCCCAGAATTACATTTGGTATAATACTTAAGTAGATTCCCCATATATTGAAACCCCTGAATAAATTCATATGCATTTTAATCCATCAATGGTTGAAATCTAGATATCAAATAAACCTAATAAAAATATTATAGGATGGTTTCAAGAAAATATTTTTATTTAGTTAGGTAAATATACGAATTCAATTTCAGAATGATTTTTATGGATATCATGAGAACCAAGTGTGAATGTATTATTTTATAATGTTTATTTCATTAATGGTCATATGTTCTATACAAATGAGCATGATGAAGGAATTACCATAACAAATAGTAGAGTTACACTTGTTGATGAGGTTATGCATGTGTCTAATACCAAGGACCGGAGACCAATTTATATTAATATTTTATACATTTGTATCATTAAAAAAATTGGGAATTGAATTATAAAACTTTTAAATATCTAATTTTCAAGTGAAAATAGGTTAATTATTGGATTTTTATCAAAATAGATGAATTGGGATTCATGATTGTGGATTTTAAGAAGGAATTGTAAATAGAATAATCATTTATAATGGAATAATATTTTGTACATGAATTTTATATTATTGATCTTGAATACTGAAAGTGGTCAATTATTCTATTATCAACAAATAAAAATAAAGGTATAGATAAAAATAAAACCGAGGATGTCCCTATAAATTGGACATCACATTCATTTCATAGTATTCAAAATGTATATGGGTTCTTGAATGTTAGAGGAGACCATAATAAATGGATTTGGAGACTTAATAGTGTTTTAAAATCACTTCAACCATTAATAAATAGATTTCAATAAGCACGATAATTATTTTTTTTCTAATATGCATTTTTGTACATTATATTATTATTTCTTCACTACTTAATTTATGTAATCTATATTAAATATTTAAACAATTCTATATATAAGGAATTATTAATGTGATTATGATCCCAATACTTAGGATTAATTTGTTTCTCTACATGATGCTCCTTATAGTGCCGAGGGACAATTACCATAATCACATTCTAATTCTTACAATCCAAAGGAACTACATATTCATGATTTTAATCCTAATTAAGTGGTATAAGGTGAATAATTGATGTCTCAAAAAAAGAGTTTCATAGCCTGATGGTGTCTGAAATATTTATTAATGTGAAATAAAAAGCAACCAAATTCAGTGTTGGAAGGAATGGGTCCAGCCATCCTATTAACCCCAACATGGCCATCTCCATTAGTTTCATTAGGTTCACCACTCATAATCACATGTCGATTGATTTAGATTGATGAAACCATGTTCAACCCATGCTTGAGATATTTATTTGGGATGATAAAGGGTAATATTGTGATAAATATTTTTGGATTTAGCTAAAAATAATAATGAAACGTTGAATTATTCTTCATTATCACTTGAAAAGTGAATTTATTATAGATGACTTCCATAATAAAGTTTTATTAATGCTTTATAGAAAAGATCATTAAGGGTTTTTATAAACTCCAATGAAGTTTCATCTCTGATATTTTCAAGGGAAAAAAACAAACACCCACCACATATATTTGCCCACCTAAAAAGCTAAGAAGCATGCGACGTGTTTACTGGTCATCGTGGGGAGATATATTTTCATGTAAAATGTTTCTAGTAATAAATTATTTGAAATTTTTTTTATTAAACATATTGATTATTTATTTTAAATTTATAAAACATCCACTATGTGATGAAAATAAAAAACTTGTTGAAAATGAACATACCCATATGGTAAAGAAAGGTTGGGGTAAACTTCATTTGTAAAAAAATTTCATGTATTTTAAATATACCATAATACTTTTATGTGACATAAAACCAAAACATAATTATGAACATATATTTATATTCATATTGATGAATCCAAATCTAAATCCACATCTATTACACATCATATGCTATGAAAGGAGGCATGTATATAATAAGTTGGGGTAAAAAAATGAAAACATTAAAAGTGTGAGGGAATAATGTGTATGTATGACATAATAATAATTTGCTTTTCATTAAGTCACTAAATCAAAACAATGGTTATTTATCTTCCAGTATTTTTTATCCGACATAGACATGGGCATCATTATCAGTTGTACCAGATAAAAAAGTATTATCATTGGCCTTGAAGTATCCGGAACATTATGGTTCAATCAGAGGAGTGGGTTTTTTGGGTGAAACCCCAAGCATCTTTTTAAAAATGAAAATAATAGGGGTAAAAAGGTGGAGAAATAAAAGTTATACAGGCATGATTAGATTCAATTGTATAATTTTTTTTATAGTATGGTTTTCTAAAAAATTTATGGGTGGAATCAAAGATAATAAAAAACTTGAGAGAAACCACTATGTGTTGATCCCCCCCTTATGATCATTTAGTTAAGCCATTCCCTTCAATGATTATTATTAGACGAGGTATCATTATTCTCATAATTTTTTCTATGAAATGTGAATAAAAAAACCCTCTTATATTTCTAATGTAGATATTAAATAGGATCAAAATGATTAAGATTTATATTTATCAACACACACCCATTGCCTTATTATAATGGATATTGAGTAAAACATCAAAAAAGACACTCTACACAATAGACAACATCCAAAATTTCATGTGAGAGTGGGGATTAGCATAGTACATGAGCTGGGATCTGAGATACATGTTCCACATGATGTGGAAGATGTTCATATAGTCAAGCAAGTAATTGGGACATTCATAGAATGCCAATCATATCATTTAAAAAATTATGTTGATAAGGAGGTATTAACTCATGTATTGTGATCATTCACTTCTATATAAAATGACATGTTGGAATCAACCATTCCTCAAACCAATAAAATGTGTACCTAGTATGGCCCAAATTGGGTGATTTTTTTTAAAATTAACATTTTATTAATGTATTATTTCATATCTATGGTTAATTAATTTTTTATAGTATTAATAATATAAATTTTTTTTATTATATATGTGTATTATTTTTGTGAATTCATATTTTTTATTCAACTATCTAAAGAAAACTAAAAATGAGATAAATTCATTCTTATAAATGTAGCCGTCCTGATAGCATGGGGATTTATTATCCTTCCAAATCAAGCTTTTGTCTCTTTTCTGGATTGGTGTAGATAGTTAAATGAAAAAAAAATAGTAAAAACACAATCATTTTCACCTCAATATGATACACAATGTTCTTGGTATGACTTCAAAGGTTTGTTTTTAGTTTATAATATATATTTTAGTTCAAAACACACATCACATACTAAAAATAATAAAAAATATATAAATTGTTTTGATACATTATCAAAATTATCCAAAAGTCATTTTTTTGATTTAGAAATCGTACTCACCTAAACTGGACACATGGTGCGACCAGTATAACTCTATGTATTTCTTTTAATTTGTAATTGAATTTAATTTTATTAAAAAACATAAGGGACATAATCAAATTTGAAGAATAAAATTTAGGATACTTTGATACATTACGAAAAAATACATAATTCATTTATGATGTTTAGGAATCACCCAAACTTAAATAAGACGCACGTTGTGAATGGAATGAGTCCAGGTGTTCTTTTATTTAAAATTGATCTTAATTTTTTGTATAAAATGAAAACTGAAAAACTCAAAATAGACCATAAGAATTTAGATTAATTTTATAATATATTAAAATGATATATAAGTCATTTTTGATGTGTATAATTCATCCACATCCCAATATGATATATTGGGTGAGTGGTATGACTCTTAGTGTGTCTTATTATTTAAAATTAACAAAATTTTAATAAAAATGTCAAGTGGAATTCTCAAAACTAAAAAAACACATTCATATTGTTTTGATCAATTAAATAATTGATCTAAAATTATTTTTGAGGTGGAATAATCTATCTCACCTCAATTCAAAAAATGGTGTGACCTATAATACAACAAGTGTGTCTTTTTATTTAAAATTTACATTAATTTAAGTTAAAAGGATAAATGACATACTCATAACTGAGAAAACCCATTTATATTGTTTATATATTTTAATAAAATGATCACTTTGTCATTTATGATGTCTAAGAATCACCCGCACCTCAATATGATGCACAGTGTGACCGGAATGACTCCAAGAGTTTCATTTTATTTAAAATTGACATCAATTTTAGTAAAAAAGATAAGGGAAATACTCAAAAACAATAAAATAAGTTTGAAATGTTCTATAATTTATGATAATGATATATATCTTTTTATATGTTTAATAATCAAATACACCTCAATATGATTAACCGTGTGACTGATATGACTTAAAGTGTGTTTTTTTTTAAAAAAATGGTAATAATTTTCCTGAAAGGGCTACTGATATAATCAAAACCATGAAAATACATTTGGCTTGTTTTAAAAATTTTAGATAATGATTCATATGTCAATATTGATGTGTAGGAATCACACTCACATCAATTAATGCATGTTGTGACTAGTATGTCTCAAATTGTGTCTTGTTATATGAAATTAGCTTTAATGTTAGTAGAAAGGACATGTAAAATATTCAAGACTTCAAAACACATTAATATTGTTTGATACTTTAAAAAATGATCTATATGTATTTTTTGAGGTGTAATAATATATCACACATCAATTCAAAACATGGTGTGACTTATATTACAACATGTGTGTCTTTTTATTTAAAATTGACATTAATTTTTGTAAAAAGGACAAATGACATACTAAAAATAGAGAAAACCAATTTATATTGTTTAAATATTGTTGGAAAATTATCCCTATATCATTTATGATGTGTAAGAATCACTTGAACCTCAATATGATGCACAGTGTGACCAGTATGACTCCATGAGTGTCATTTTATTTTAAATTGACATCAGTTTTAGTAAAAATGATTATTGAAATACACAAAACCAATCAAAGACGTTTGAAATCTTATAAAATTTAGTATAATGATCTATATCTCATTTATGATGTGTAATAATCAAATACACCTCAATCTAATTTACGGTGTGACTGGTATGACTTAAAGTGGTATATTTATTTATAATTGGCAATAATTTTACTAAAAGGGCTAGTGATATGGTCAAAACCAATAAAATACATTTGGATGGTTTTCATAATTTAATACAATGATCCATATGTCATTTTTTGATGTGTAAGAATCACCCTCACTTCAATTAGATGCATGTTGGGACTAGTATCTCTAATTGTGTCTTATAATATGAAATTGGCATTATTTATAAAATAAGGACATGTAAAATATTAAAGACTGTAAAACACATTCATATTGTTTGGATAAATTAGTAAATTGATCCATAAGTCATTTTTCCCATGTTGGAGTTAGCCTGAACACAATCTGAAACACTATGTGCTCGGTATGGCAGAAACTATTTATTATCTATCTGAAATTGAAAATTTAGTTCAAAATGAGTTTCACTCACTTTGAACCAAGAAATTATGCGCAAATTAACTTGATAATTTGTTCCAATTATTCATATGTTATTTATGATGTGTAGAAATAATTATCTGTTCAAACTGACACGCGATGTGACTAGTATAATCCAAAGTGTGAATTTTCAGTTTAAAATGACATTTTAGTAAAAACACAATTTTCATTCTCAAAACTGACAAAAAACATTCATATTGTTTTCATGCTATACTAAAATTATCCACATGTCATTTTTCATGTTTATTAATCAACTTCAACGCAATCAGAAGCATAGTGTGTTCGTTATGGCTCAATGTGTCTATTATCAGTTTAAATTTGACATTTTAGTTCAAAACGTCTCTTACTCACTAAAAACTGTGAAAATAAAATATTATTATCTTGAAAATTTATTAAAATGATTCATTAGTAATTGTTGGTGTGCAGGAATCAGCCTCATATCAAAAAAACACATGTTCTGACCGGTATGACTCAAATTGGATTTTTTTATATTAAAATGATACATTAGTAAAAAAAAGTGATATTCTTTAATCCAAGAAATCAAATTCATATTATTTTTAGGTTTGAGTAAAATGATATATATTTCATTTTTGACATGCATGAACCAGACGCACGACAATATGGTTCATAGTGTGACCTATATGACTTAATGAGTCAATTTATTTAAAATTGACATTAATTTTATTAAAAATAACAAGTGACATACTTAAAACAAATAAAATAAATTTTAATTATTTTAATTCTTTATAAAATTTATTCATAACTCCTTTTTAAGCTTAGTAATGATATTCACCTGAATACGACACATGGTGTGAACAGTGTGTCTTTTTAATTAAAATTGACATAGATTTTAAAAGAACAGACATGTGACATAATAAAGACCAAGAAAAACAATTTAAATTATTTCGATACATTATTAAAATGATACAGAATTAAATTTTTATGTGTAGGAATCAGTCACACATCAATCAGATAAAATGTGTTCCGTGTATGACTTAGGGTGTCCATTGTTAGTTTAAAATTGGCATTTCAGTTCAAAATGTTTGTCGCTCACTAAAAACTGAGAAAACGTTCAATGGTTATCTTAATAATGTAGAAAAATGATTTCTATTTCATTTGTGACATGTCCAAATTAGTATCACATAAAACATACAAACGATCTGACCATTATAACCCAATGTGTGTGTTTTCTGTTTAAAATGATATTTTAGTAAAAAAAACAAAACAGACATATTCAAAACTGAGAAAACACATTCTAATTATTTTGAAACATTAAGAAAATTATCCATATGTTATTTGTGACATGTTTGAATCAAGTTCACCTCATTCTAAATTACGGGGTGATCGATATGACTCCATGTGTATATTCTTATTTAAAATCCACGGGTTATGGAAAAACAATGGTGACAAACTCAAAACTAAGAAAAAGAATTCATATTGATTTGATAGTTTATAAAAATGATCCATAATAGATTTTGGATAAGTAGTTATCAGCTAAACCTCAATGAGATTCATGGTGGGCCTAGAATGACTAAAAGGGTCCTTTAACAGTCTAATGTTTACCTTTTATTTAAAAACGTGTGTCACCCATAGAAAATGTAGAAAATGTGCTCTGATACTCAGGATACATTGTTAAAACAATTCATTAGTCATTTATGATATCTATGAATCATTATCACATCAAACTGAGACACGATGTTTCCTATATGACATAAGTTGCTTGTATGGAGTATAAAATGTCATTTTTGTTAAAAATGCATCTACTCAAAATTTAACAAATGTATTCATATTGTTTCGATAATTTTGGAAAATGATATATATGTCATTTGTGACATATAAGAGTAATACTAACCTTAATTTGATGCACGGTGTGACCAATATAACTCTTACTAGGTCTTTTTATTTAAAATTGACATTTCATTAATGTATTATTTAATATTATTATTTAATTTATTTCTTTATAGTATTTCTATAATAAGATTAATTTTCATATAAAGGTGGATTCTTTGATTGGGTCTGGGTGGTTTGTTCAGCAACTAATACAATTTTTGAGCTTTTCTGAGAGGGGGTTGTAGGTTTAAAAGACGATAAGACATCAATTTTTTTAAATGATTGTGGATATTAATTAAAATGAAATTATAAAAAAACATTTCTTTAAATGTATATAATAGTGTTTTTTTGTATTTCTGTCGTAAAAGTTATTTCAATATAATTCTGTAGTTTCAAACAACTGTATTTCCATAAAGTTGTATTTCTATATATGTGTATACAGTTGTATTATTTTACAGTTTTTTATTAATCAAATAGTACATGATAATGGTATAACCTTCATAAGAATTATTTATAGAATTAATAAATCCTACACACCCCTTTCTCTGCACTACAAAATGTGTATATAGATTGGGTAGTTTATCGGTGCCTTTTTAGTGGAGATAAAGTGGTCCCCCTCTAACTCCATTGAGGACAACAATTCTTTTTTAACACAATTAATGTTTTTTATTTTGGGATATTAAAGGGTTGATCTATGGTAGTTTCCCCTCCACACATTACCATGTACCAATGGATGTTTTTGTACCCACTCATTCTTCTAATGTTATACCCCAAGCTTCCAAGATTTTCTTCTCTTTAAATATTTCAGAAGCTTGTGATGCACAAAACACCATGTTTGAGCACACAATGTCCAATCAAACTACTCGTTTAAAGAAAGGTTATGAATAGTATTAACCACATTATGAAATTTATAAATTCTATTTTCCAAAATATTATCAATTTACTAATTTTGAACATTTTTGGTATTGTTCTGAAAACATTAAATTTCTGATGAATAGTGAATAATATTACAAGGATGTTAAAAATAAAGTATTTCATTTAAATAATTATTTTAATATAAATATATTTTAATGTTTAAAAGTAAATAATACTTATATTAATCAAATTTAGTTCGTTGAAATATTTTTTTGTGAAAGAATTAGATATAAAAACTTATTTAACATTTCAACGTCTCTTTTTCCCGCATTTTAGCCACATCTGAGAGATTTGCATTGAAAGTAATTGTACTACTTTTGTGATTTCAATTTTGAAAAATATACATACATGGTTGTAAGAAGTATAAGGAATTATGTCTGAAAGGATCAAAATAATTTTTGGTGAATGGTTATTTTTCAATTTTATTTACCACATATAAAGAAAAGTAGGGTAATTATTGGAAAAAATTATATTATACTAATATAAAATTACATTAACACTTATTTTAATTACATTGGATAAGTATATTTCGACCAAAAGAACCTTATTTCAGAAATATGATCCTCTTTAGGCCACTTGTGTCAAATGAGGATATTTATTATATTTTATTTAAAGAAGAGTTAAAAATGAAATATTCTGATTTAAATAACTATAAAACTTTTATTATGATGTTATATATGTGATATGGAAGACTATAAATAGTATTTAGAAAGATAAAAAAATTCTACATAATGGTAATTTTTTTATATGTTTAGGAAATAAATCTTTATATTAAATGGGACACCATGATGATGTAGTAGTTGATTTATTAAAGGAAGAATCAATTAATTGATATTAATAATATAACAAGAAATATAATTTTCAAATATTTTATTCCATACACTAATATTTTGGATGATATTGACATTCTATAGATTAGTTAATGTGGTTTTTTAAATGAAATCATGTTTTTATGACTGTAACAAATATCATGTATTAAATAGTGACTAAATTGACATAAATGAAATTTTAAAATAAATACTATTTCATTAAATGATATAAATATCATTAAAATATAACGCTCTGCCAAATTATATGGAAATTGTTAAATATTAAATAAATGATTTTATGGAAGTTCTTTTAACATTTTATTGTAACATTATTAACTGTATACTATAAAAAGGAAAGTCGACCTAGTAAGAGTTAAACTATTTAACAAAGGGTTAAATACAAAAGATATCGTCGATTTCATGAACATAAAATTTATATAAATCAATAAATGAGATTATTTCGATCCATCCTTATCTTATCCTTTAAAAATATAATTTTTTATCAATTTCAAATAAAAAAATCAATTTATACTCAATTAATAGTTTTTCATTTTCCAAAATTTCCCCTCCCCTCACTTTTAAAAGGGAACATATCATTCTCTTTTATTAACCTCTCTAAATCCCTTTGTCTCAAAAACATCCTACACACATATCCTAACAACATCTCTCACTTCATCCAAGAGGCCAAACATTGGGAATAAATCCCACCTAAGGAGTCCTTTTTTTCAAATCAATAAGAGATACCAGAAAAATAGGTAATTGTTTTACCAAATCATTCAAAGTTCTTTTCTTCTTTTACATCATCTTCCATTGTTTTTTAAAAAATAAATTAATAAATAAATAGCCATATACATGTTTATATGTTATTATAAATATGATACAATCATATTCCTCCTTTAATTCATCCTATGAATTACAATATCAACATTCATGTGTATGTATGACTTACCGCCTCCACGTTGTGGTGTAATTTGTTATTCAACAGTACTTTATATGGATGAGTATAATGATGATAATAATATATATAAATAATTAATAATACAAAATTATGATTTTTTATAATTAACATACCATCCAATTCCATAACATTTTACCATCAAGTAAATTATATCATCGCTCGTGCGAACGTATGATATATTGTATCCACGATGCGATAAGATTAATTATCCACATTAACAATTCAAGTATAATTATAAAATTTCTATTATGATTAAAAAATTAATTACGACCTTAATATCATTCTCTAGATGAATAAAAATATCACATTCATAACAACCATGGATTACATGACAAATCAATAATTTGAAAATGAAGTCGTTAACACCTGAAAGAATGGTAATACTTAAATATTAATAAACAAAATATAAGAGAATAAAATATGATATCATAAATATGTATATGAACATGTTATAATTTAGTAAAATGATTTAACAATGATATAAAAGGTTATAACACCCTTGACTAAAGGAATGTACAAGGTAAGGGTTAATTTCACAATGTCAATATTATCTAAAGTTGTTTATACTTATGTATCTACTATGAAGTATTTATCATCCATGTCCATGTTTCCTAAAATGTATTTCAAAATATTATCAACAATTTTTTAAAGTCATTTTTACCCCTATTTTAATTTTCTATAAAATTTTGAAAGGAATAATTCCATTTTTTCCAAAGGAGGTACTTTATAACCATTTTAACATATTAAGCAAAGAATGTATTTTAACATATACGGTGTGAGCAGTTATTTCTATCATCCTAATGCCTATGCATTTTGAATATTCCCCTACAATCAAATAATTTTATTTATAATGGAAATGTATTCTTTTATAATTTTTTGGTGTTAAAATGATTTAAAAATGGATATTTATATCAAGGAGTTTAAAATATTTTTTTAGATTATTTTCTTCCATGTAAACATCCTTTGTTTTATTTTTGTTTCATTGAAGTTGATATATTATGATACAATCATCGATATTATATTGAAGGTTTTATGATATGTTTGACTGTGGATGTGCTATTTTGTTACCATTCATGGTTTATGGATAATGTATTAAGATTTTGTAAGCTATTTTTAATAAGAATTTTTATATTGGTTATGTTTTTACCATTTAATATGATTAATGCATTATACATAGTAATTTATGGGTTGGAGACCGCGAAATGAATTACCCATGGGTTGGGGAACAGTTGATGAACTCCTCTAGATGCATAATTATTTCAAATGATACAAACAATTTTGGGTTTTGACTAAATTCATACTCTCAAAAGTATTGTCATAGAAAGAGGCATTGACAATGTTGTTATGATGTCTAACATTATGAATTCTTTCATTATGAGATTAGTTATTGATTTTACATGTGATTAGTTGACAAGTACAATTTTCATGTTAATGTTTAAATTGAATAAATTGATTTATTCTTTCCTTATTATATTGAAGATTGTGTTTAAAAGGAATTTATTCCAGTTTTATACCTCGCCTTACAAGTTTATTCTTATTTATGACAGCTTACACTATATTGTTTATACATACTGAGAATCCAACATCACCCCTTTCTTTTGTTTCATTTTTCCCAAAGATGTGATGAAGTAAACTAGGACTGACCTATAGGGATAGTCTAATAGAATTTTCTGTTTTCAAAGGAGACACTATGTTGTTTTTCATTTCAATATATAATGTAGAACATGTGTTTTATCTAGTTTTTACAAGACTAACAAATTGATCGGTTCTTTAGGATTTGATTTCTTGTTATCATCCCAATGTAATAAAATAATTCACAGGCACTGGGAAACTGGGGTCAGTGTGTTACTTTTTGTATAAAAGGAAGTTTACTAAATACTATGGATACTAGATTTAGAAAAACATTTTTTAAGTAACATTACCCTAAGATATTATTTGATGATAAGTATGTAATAACATACTATAATTTTGGTAATGCAAATATTTTTTAGTTACAAAAATAAATACATCCCTATCTATATACTAAATGTGTCAGTGGTTAATGCACAGATGTACCTAGGAGGGACAACTACGGTAAGGTGTTCTAGGCATGACTTGCGGTAACCAATTACATGATAATGGGTCTTACTGTGCACCTAGATTGAAAATAATTGGGGATATTCTTAGGAAAATATTTATTTTAATTATGAACCATTATGAAGGATTTACGAGTAAATATTTCCCCAAATAAACCATCTTTATGATTATGAAATTAGATATTCATAAAATTTTCAATTTTTTTATGAATTTTACTAGTTTAGAATTATGAATTAAGATTCATAACCTAGAAAAATTTATAATATTATTTAGACATGGAGCCTAGTGGAAGTAATAAAAACCATATCAATGCACATAATCCATATAGTTATTTCTATCATATGTATGATAATAATGGTGGAGCAGGTGACACAAAAGTTATTGAACAGCTTATAACCATACAGGGACAGTTGAATAAAGTTATTAATAATATCCATACCCATATGGGGAACCCTGATCCATAATGTAATTGATCAATGTTAGACCACATCATTTGAAAATAACCTCCAACATTCAGTAGAAAACATATCCATTTGTGGCTAAACAATGGATATGTTCTTTAGAGGAGATATTTCTTACATTGGGTAGTAACAAAATGGAAAAAAAATCATGGAATTTTATCATCTCAAAATAGATGTTGAAAAATAGTATTCATTAATTCAATATATGAAGGAATATGAAAAAAAGAAAATATGTAAAGGAGGGAGTTTGAATAATTTTTCATCGAAAAATTCTTTCCCCAAGAAGAGAGTTGATATGGAAAATAAATTTCTGAGTCTGAGGAAAAATGAGGATAAGAATGTTGTAATTTAGAAATAAAACTTCACAATATTATATAAGTCTGAAATGCATGGCCAATTTTCACTTATTGACCTGTCAAAGTTATGATGCTCTTCAAATGTATATGGAAGAACTCGGGTCTAATCCTTGGCGATGATTCTTTTTTATAATAAGTTGTTTATAGTTAATTGTATTGTGATTATGGTTTTTTTTTTGTAGAGACTATGAAATAATTTATGGATGATGTTTGATTTAATAAATTTATTAAAATTGAGATGAGTTCATTTTTAGGTAGATAAGCTTGTGATATCATTGAACTTTTCCTTATAATACATTTAATTTAACACCCACTTCGCAAGATAATGTCGATTGAAATTACTAAGTGTTAAAGCTTTAATCCAAGAATTAATGTAACTTAGTGATCTAATATCAATAATATATTGTTGATGTTAGTGTGTTTATGGTTCCAATAATCCATTAAAACCACACATTAAACAAAACAATTCATTAATCCATGACATCTTATGTCAAACATACACGATGTCAAATTAAAGAATATTCATCGAGAAAATACTTTCAATCACTTAACATCCCAAAATTTTGACTCACCCCAATAATAGAGTTACTCATCCATTAATATTAATATAAATCTAGTTTATATATTTATTTTTATGAATTAACAAGAGAAGAAGAATAAAAGGATAAGAAAAGAGTTCTGCATCGAACACACACACACAAACTAGGATGAAAATTAAAAATAGAATGTTGATTGAATGAGGAAGAAAAAAAAGGGAGGGGGATTTTAATATATTTCAAATATTTTAACATAATTAATATTTAATTATAGATAGAGTTTTATTAAAACATAATATGAAGAAAAATCTTCCACTAAAAAATATTTAGAAAAACAACACTTACGAGATTACAAATGAAGGGAAGCACAAAAGTAAATAAAAACAGTGAGAGGTGGAAGGGTCTATAATGTTAAAACATGAGTATGAAAGGTCCTCAAAATCCTTTATTAAGGCATTGTTCATGCCAACATGTGCTCCTCTCTACCGAAATGCCAACACCATTCAAGGATAGGAGGGGGATGCATTTATTTCCCAAGGAAGTGGACTGATTTCATTCCAAATTTGTCCTTCCACTTGCATCGCCATGTTGGCTATCCAAACCACCGAATATCGACATATATCCTTCTTCAATGATGTAGATAATAATGTTTTCCGACCTCTCCCAAAATTTGGTGTCATTCGGACTTAAGGATCTAATGTTATTGCCGGTTGATTAAACAAGTTAAACTGTCTATTTCAATCCATGGTTTTTCGATGGCCAAAATGTGAATAGTAATATACCATCAAATAAAAAATAATTATTAAAAAAATATTCCGCTTATATTTTTTCATTCACAATTCAAAATATCAGCTTGATTTGATGACTATCAGGATATATGTCATGAATTTTATAATAATTTTAATTCTCGGCCATAATGGTGGACTGGATTTCAAATCATTAGTTGGGACCCTTGTCTTAAGAGTTGGACCTTGAAATTTTTATCCAATACTCATTTCATTATCCACCAAGTTTTGGAAGAGAATAAATGAATTTTTATTTCTTGATTGAGCCCAGAAATTAAATCTTCATGTTTGGTTCATTTTTTCACAGATTCTATAGGCCTCCTTGGGTGGTCTATATGGGCCTTAAAATGGAAGAATTGGATCATGCTCACTTCTAATGAAATGTAATATATTGAATTAATAATCCTAAAAAAACCACAAAATTTTAATCAGTATTGGGATATTTATAAAAAAATAGTAAACTGACTCAATTGGACAACTTGTAAAAATGCTCAAAAATTATACTTAGTATTAAAACATTAATATTTCTCCCAAATTATTCACATTTCATATAAAATTAGTAAAGGGGTATATAATAAGTCATGAAAATATTAATAATATCAACTCCCCCAAACATAGTCTTGTTCATGTCCTCATGTGATGATAATATAAAAATATAACAAAATCATTTTCACTGACCAACAAATATGAAAATTTTATTTTCTCCAATCAGGGGAGGTTTAGACTATTTCACTAATCCATTTTGAATTCCACCAAATGTTGTTACTAAAAAAATGTTACAAAACTAATTCAACTTTTCATGCTCAAAATTAATAATGGAAAATGTGGTCACTCAAAACACACACCTCTCAGGATGATAAAATTCATTTGTGGAGGTTCACTCATTCACCAACAAAAAGTGAAAATCATTCAGTTTTTAAGATCTCTCAGCTTCAACTTCATATCCAAAGTGCTAAAAAATAAATAGGTCTTAATAAGGTGTATTTATGTGGCAATGGTATGGTAGGAATATGATATCCAAAAGATAGGAAAAAATGGGGGTAAAATACCAACATAGAAAAAGAAATGCAAATTTGTTTTTAGAAATAAGACATGGAAGGAATCGAAAAGAAATATTTATAAGGGAATTATTGTGTGAATAAAGAAACTAGTGAGGAAGAAAATTTGAAGGGGATGAAAAATGAAATAATTATAAACCACAAAACATCTCCCGATGACATACAAATTTAATGCAAGTGTTCTTTTTTTCAAAATTTTTACTTTGAAAAGATCTCATACTCGTATCACAACACATGATTGATCTCCTCACAACACTAATTGTAATAGTTATAACAATATCAAAGGATGAAGAAGAGTGATTTTTGACCTACCCATGAAACGACAAATTTTCTTTATTTTTTTATTTTTTGTACTTTTATTTTTTATTTTTTGATTTTTTTGAAGACTTGTCATTAACATTTACAAAATTACATAAATGAAAGTAAGTTACATTCCCAAAAAAATGAATGAAAACTTCTCCCCCACACTAAAATGGATGCTTGCCTTCAAGCATATAATAACATGGTTAAATCAACAAAGGGTACCCCTAATGAAATCCACCCCCCCCCCCCACATAAATATAAAAACAATTATGCAATGAAAATCCACGTTGATATTTGGTGGAAAAATGTATTGGACTTGTAATAATGCTATCAACTAAAAGGTTTTCATATGATATAAGGGGCTTTCAAAAGGTGGATTATTTTAAGTGAAATGGGAGGATATTTTTCTATTGCGATTCTCATGTGGTTCATAAAATTCCGCTATCATATTAATGCACACTAATGTAGGAAATTCATCTCGAAGGTCCATAAAATATAGACTCACAAATGGGGGTGAAAATACACATTTTGAAAAGATTTCCATAAGTGGCCTAGTCATGAAATAAAATGTTGTTACTCACAGTTTTGGAAAATCATTTTTAAAATAAAAAATTGAGCAATCAAAATGAGTTGGTTTTGACACAAAATTCATTATCCAAAGTCATGATGAAAATACAATATTTTTGACATGAGAACATTAATTTTGAATACCCAAATAGGTTGGACAAGATTTCAAAACTTGATGGTGAGTATGAATGGCTCTTAATTTTTTTTGTTATGATTCTTTTTTTTGTTTTCTTGAGATTTTATTTATTTTTTAATAAATACATACTCACACAAAAGAGAAAGAGAAAAATAAAGTGTTCGAAAAAGAAATTGGTAAAATTATTAAATGACAGAGGAAGAAGAAGAATGATGTAGAGGGAGGAAGATATTGAGAGATATTTAAAGGGAAATAGGTGCCCCCTGGTTTGGATTTGGGGGTTGTCATCTCCATTTAGTAGTAGGTCGACAGGAGATGTTGGGGATCCAGTGGAAGTCGATGTTGATCCAGGATTGTGCATCATCTCATGTGATGCTTTAACCGATGTCCATTAATCATGAATGTAATTTTGGAATATGGGTCTTGGACATGCACAACAACAAATGGGTAAACATGATAAATAACAAAAAGACCTTACCAACGAGAATTAATCATACTTGGGTGAAGCCGAAATCCAGAATAGAAGAGGAATACCATTTCACATTCATGGAATACCTTTCTCAGGATGTTTTTATCATGGAGTGCCTTAGATTTTTCTTTTTAGAGATTATAATTCTCATAATAATCAAGTCGAAGTTCCTCTAGTTCAGTGAATTGCAACAATCGTTCATCACCATATTTTTCTAGATCAAAATTACAAGTTTTCCTTCCCAAAATGAATTATGTTGGATTTCTACTAGAAAATGTCATTCTTTACAAAAAACTAGCATAAATGGAGACATCATAATGGGTGTTTTATAGGCAGTTCGATAAGCCCAATGTGCTTCACTATGTTTTCCGGGCTAGCCTTTTCTGGTGGGTATTACAATTCTCTCAAGAACTCTTTCCACTTCTCTATTAGAAATTTCAGCCTTTCCATTTGTTTAGGGGTGATATATAGTTTAATTTTTATGTAAAAAGCCATTCTTTTTCAAAAGAAATTCCATGGTTCTATTACAAAAATGTGTTTCTATGTCACTGATCAAGGGACATGGTGTTCCAAATCGGTGGAAGATGTGTGTCTTTAGGAACACACTATAATTATTTGAATCATCCTTTCTAGTGGGTTTTTCCTCGACCCACCTACAAATATAATCAACCGCAAGAAGGATGTATGATATTCTATTGGAAGAGGGAAATGTAACATGAAATTGATACCCCAATCATCAAAGATCTCTCATTAAATTAATGGTTTTTGGGGTAATTCTTTTTTCTTTGAAATTGTACAAAACTGTAGGCAAGTGGGACATAATTGATAGAAATCATGTAGGTCCTTTAAGAGTGAAGGCTAGAATAATCAAGAATCTAGGACCTTTCAGAAGATCCATTGTGGTCCAAAGTGGCCACCACCAGGCATTGAGTGACAAAATTTTATGATGGAACAATGTTCATTTTCATAGACACATCTATTTATTGCCATGTTAGCTCTTGTTTTCCAAAGTTAATTTTCTTCCCAAAAATAGTATTGTGAATCACTTATCAACATCAATTTTTGTTCTTTTAAAAAAAATTAGTAAAAACACCTCAAACCATGTAATTTACAATTGGGGCATACCATGGTATTTTTTGAGTGAGATATGAAAGGTTCTTAGTGGGTAATTCAGGATCAATGATTTTAGAATGAGAAGAATTGGAAATTCTACTCAAGTTATCAGCCACATGGTTTTCCTTTCCAGGCCTATCTTTGATTTCAAAGACAATCTATTGGAACATTAGGATCCATCTTATTAACCTCAGTTTAGGATCACTTTTCTTGTATAAGAACTTTATAGCAGAATGATCTGTGAAGATAATGATTTGGGAAACTAAGTGATTGGGCCGGAATTTATGTAAAGCAAAAACCACTACTAAAATAACCTTTTCAGTTACACTGTTGTGAGATTGAGTTTCATCCAATGATTTTGAGGCATAATAGATGACATGAGGAATTTTGTCTCTACTTTGACCAAGAATATCCCAAACAACTCTATCAAAAACATCACTCATCAACTCAAAGTGTATGGACCAATCTGGGGGTTGGATTATTGGGGCAGATGTAAGAGTAGTTTTGATTTCAATCAAGGCTCTCTTTAAAACCTCATCGAAATAGAAAGTGACATCATTTTAGAGAAACTGAGTGTGTGGGACGGAAATCCTACTGTTATTATAGATGAATCTCCAATAGAAATAGGCATGACCGAGGAATGAACGGATTTCTCGAACAAAAGTGTGTTCTGGAAGTGATTGGATAACTTCAATTTTGGTAGGACCAATTTCAATACCATCTGTCGAAACAATGTTCCCTAGAACAATCCCATTTGAAACCATGAAGTGTCATTTTTCAAAATTTAACACAAGGATACACTTGACACACTTTTTAAGGACTAGATAGAGTGAATTCAAACAATATTTAAATTACTCACCATAAATAGTGAAGTAATCCATGAAAACTTCCATGTAGTGTTCACTGAATTCTGAAATGATACTCATCATACAACTCTAGAATGTTGTAGGAGCATTGTAAAGGAATAAAGGAATTTTTCTATATGCATATGCTTTAAAGGGGAATGTGAAAATAGACATTTCTTGGTCCTGAGGTGCAATTGGGATTTGGAAGTAGCCAGTGTATCCCTCTAGAAAGAAATAGTCTGAGTTTCCAGGTAATCATTCTATAATTTGATCAATGAATAGAAGAGGGTAGTGATCTATTCTTGTTTCAACATTCAATTTCCTATATTCGATGCACACACGCCATGTGTTCATCGCTCGAGTGGTGACAACATCTCCATGTTCATTTGTGATAACAGTTATCCCACCATTCTTATGTAAAACTTTATTAAGACTAACCCATTCATAATCATATATTTGTTAGGTAATAAAAGCTTAAATAAGCATGGTGATTTCTTCCCTAACTACCGCAAGGATGAGTGGATTGAGTCTTCTTTGGGGTTGTCTAATTGGTTTGGATGATTCCTCAAGATTGATGTGATGCATGAAAAGAGAAGAGTTGATTCCTGGTATTCCATCTAGGGTCCAACCTAAGGCCTTTTTGTTTTCCTCTAATAGTTGAAAAAGTTTGGACTCCTCAGTTTTTGTATGTGAAGAAGAGATAATGACAGGATAAGAGTGATCATGGAAAAGGAATGCATATTTTATTTGTTTAGGAAGAGGTTTCAGATCAGTCTTATCTTTTATTTGTGGGCTAGACAACTCAAGAATGGAGAAATGGACTTCAATGGCATTAGATTCATATTCATTGATACTGTCCAAGGTAGTGCAGTAGAGATCAAAATTGATCTGGGATTCAAGAGAGTTTTCAAGTTCCTCTAGATAGATAGAGTCTATGAGTGAAAGGTACACATCAACTTAACCATTTATTAATTTTTTAATCGTGGAGGAGATTTCAAAAGATCGATTATCATTATACCATGATGAACATGTTGTAATGGTGTTCAATTGACTCTTATAAGTGTCCTCTAAAGCATTGATTGAGAATGAATAGTGACTCTCAGATGGGTATCACATGGCTTGGAAAATGTTTAACTGGACCAGTTGGTCACCAAATTCAATGGATAAGATGCCTGAATGGAAATCAATCGTGGTTCTAGCAGTCATGAGGAATGTTCTTCATAGAATTAGGGGAGATCGAGAAGAGTTTTTCTCACCTTCCATGTCAAGGACATAGAAATTAGTAGGGAAGATATGATCATTGACTTAGACAATGACATCCTTTATTATTAACTCAGGACTGGAAATTCTTCGATTGGATAACTGAATGAAAACACATGCTGGATGAAATAGACCTGGACCAAGGTTGGAGAAGATGGATTTGGGCATGAAATTAATTGAGGATCCTACGTCTATGAGTGCATCATCATTGTTGGAACATTTTATTTTCCATGGATCCGTAAAGGTCCCAGGATCTTTGTATTTAATGGGAATAGAGTGATAGGTGGAAAAATTTTTGAAGGTCCTATGTTGCCTCTTGTGGGAGCACAATTCATTAAGAAACATGGCATACTTAGAGATTTGTTTTATGTAATATAAGAGGGGAATGATAACTTCAACACATCTAAACATGTCGAGCATTTTAGGATCAGGTTCAAAGAACATTGTTGGATGAGAAATGGCTTGATGAAAAGGAATTTGAATCCTACGTGGAATGGAAGAGGCGATAGAATGGATTCAGGTTCCTTTTCATGTTTCTTTTTCTATTCTTCTTCTAGGTTAACATTTAAAGGTGAGTTGGAGTACTTATCATGAGGTATAGAAATTTTTTTCCCTGATATATGTGAAATTGCACTTACATTTCCCTTGGGGTTGTGTAATGGTTGAGGTGGAAGATGGGAAGAATTGGATGGTTTCTACTGACTAAGTTGTGATGCAAGTTAACCAATTTGGGTTTCAATGTTTTTTAGGCTGGAACGGGTGAAGGAGGAAATGTATTCCACTACACTTTCCCATGGTTTCATGGAATAATAGGCTTGTCCCAGATTGGGGTTTTCTTTGATTTCAGTTCTTGGGAATGATATTGTATTGGTTTTAGAATTGGGAAGTCTCACGAGGATAATAGAATCCAGTAAGAGAATTGTTTCTTTAAGGTTGAGGAACACAAGGATAAGGTTTTTTTAAGTTACCAACACCTTGACCATATTGAAACTGGTTTGGGTTTTGAGGAGGGAATTGAAGGGGATACTAGACGGGATTACTATACCTCATGCCTTAGTTATATGAAGAATAGAAGGGCTAAAAGTGATGTTGGTTGAAGATTCTAACAAACTAACCTGAATGTTGGGGGTTGGTGTTCCACTGAGAATATATTGCATTGATCTCCATTGGTATAGATGAATCAGATTGATCCTCTTGAATTTTTGGACATGTGTGTAATACCCCAAGATTTCATAGTGCGTTATTTCTTTAAAATAATTCAATAACTTGCACTACACGCAACACTGAGTTCAAGAACACCATGACTTACCAAACTAGCCGTTCAAAATAGGTTATGAATAATATAAACTGAATTTTGAACATTATATAATCCTTATAATTTTAGAATCCATATTATGAGTTTCTTAGACATAATGTACGAACAAATTCATTTTCAGTATTGCACTTTTACAAACATTTAATAGTGAACCCTTTTTAAATCCAATATTTTAATCTTTTATATAATCAATTTGACTAAATAAATGTACTTTTTAGAATGGGGACATCAAATATTTACAATGAAACATCCCATGATTCCACAATATGTTTCCCTTTGAATAATGCAATGGTGTGCATTGTACGCAACTTCGAGATTCTAATACACCACAACAAATCAAACTAGCTGTTCTGAATAGTAATACCTACTTTTTTAAATTTTATAAATTTTAACTTTCAAAATGGACTTCATTTTTGGATTCATAATATCAAAATTAGCTTAGGGTGATATTTTTGTACTTTTTGGATAAGATTCATATTTTGATTAATAGTGAATATTACTAAAGTTTAATTAAAAACAACTTTTTTAATCGAAATAATTAATAGTGATAAATTATGAATTTGAGTGGTTTTAAAGTATATTTAGAATATATTTTTACCATTTAATAAAATTTTGGTAATTGGACATAATTTCACAATTAAACCGAACATAAACAAGTATCAATCTTTTGATAGTAATTATATCTTAAAAACATGCTTTTTGTTTTGACAGCGGGAATTAATTTTAAATTAACTTCTGCCACATCTGTGTTTTGAATTTGGAAAAACGGATTCCATATTTGGAATCATGATGTTCAAATTGTGTAAATAGGTAACTTTTATTTTTAGACATTTTGAATAATTACTTCGGTAAATATTTTATTTACCACGGTTAAATGGTAAATCTGGTAAATAAGGGTTAAAAATTAATATTATAATAATAAAAAATTACCCTAAAACTAGTCCTAACCTTATTGGTTGATAAATGTCCGACCATGAGAATCTTTGGGTTGATTTGGGGACCCCATAGTGCCACTTGTAAGTGATAGAGACACTTTATTTTAATTAAGTTAAAATGAATACAAAAATGACACAAGCATATATCTTTTAGAAAAACAATTATTACATAAGGTTATATATGTTTGATTTTAGACTATAAATATTAATTATAAATCTAATAATATTTCATACATAATGGAATTTTATTTTCAAATTTTTAGACATTAAATAATTTAATTTATTTATGACACAATGGTGATTCAGTAATTACTATAATAGTGAAAAATTTAAATGATTGATATTGTAGATACCCAAATAAATATAATTTGAGACTTTTTATGAATTACAATAATTTTATAGGTTAATATCACATGTTAGGAATGATTTAATTAAACTATTTTGAAGTAATCATTCTGTTATGATTTTTACAAAAATAAATTATTGAGTAGTGTCAATATTGACATAAAAGAGTCTTTAAAACAAATATTATATTATTAATTGATATTAAATTCTTAAAAAACTAAGGTATGTTCAAGAGACTTATATCATGATATTTTTAACATTAAGGCACCACTTGGGGGTCTTTTGGATGTATATAGTAATTTTAGTAACTATATAATATTAAAATACAAAGTGAAATTGTAATTGTTAATCTAATTAACTAAGAGTTAAAACTAAAAGATAAGGTTAATATGGTGACCCAAACCTAAATAAAACCTATTGGTTGAGTGGTTTTCGACCCATCCCCATATTAAAATTTAAATAATACACTTTGGAGCTATTATAAACCGAATATTAATTTATTATAAATTAATACTTTAAGTTTTTCCTAAAGAGCCCCTCACCTCTCTTATAAAAGGACACTCCCCCATCTCATTAATTCACACCTTAAAAGCATTTTGGATCGTCCAACCCCCACTCAAATACTCTCTCAACATCCCTAAATTTATCCTAGAGGAATTCCTTTAGTCATAAACCCATTCTAAGGATCCCTTTTGATCAAATCAAAAAGAAGAACCTGAAGAAGAGGTAATGATTTCACCAGTCTTTTTCAAGTTCCTTTCTTTTTCCACTTCTTCTTTATTTGTTATTACCATTCTAAAATAATGAATCAAGTATCTCATATATACTGTAATATTATTATAAATATGGTACAACCATATTCATTATTCTATCCATCCTTTGAATGACATGTCACCATACATGCGTACGTACGGCTTACCGTCTCAAGGTCGTGGTGTAATTGTTATTCAATATATTATTATTTGGATGGTTATAATAATGATTTTTAATTCATGTAAATAATAAATATAACTTGATATGATTCTGTATATATGATATACTATCCATTTATATATTATTTTAATATAAAAAAATGATATTTTCACTCGTGCGTACGTACGGATTACCGTCTCCACGACGCGATGAGATTCATTTCCAAGTTCACCATTCATCAATGATTATAAAAATATATATTACTAATAAGTATGTAATATATGACATAATAATTCTATTGGAGATATATGAATATATCAGGATTTATGTACTTACATATATCTTATTCACTTACTTCCGTTAAATACTATATGAAAACATAAATAGCGTTTATGCGTACGTATGGACTACCGTCTCCATAAACGGTGTTTTCCATTTCATATATATGTCTATTATACATATTTATATTCTAAATATATATGATATATTTATCATATTTTATATTCTAGAAGTATTTAAATCATGATCTAGGTGATACAACCAAGAGTGAAAAGTTAAAACACGTACGATAAAGAAAGTGATTATTACCTAAAATTTTAAATTAACATGCAAATTATTATTATATAGGTAATATAAAGTTATAAATGAATCATGTATGATATCATAAATATTAATATTTTTCTGTTATAATTTAATAACATAATATTATCTTCGTTGTGTTTACGTACATTAAAAATTTTGGACTGTGAGTTTGGACAGAAGTATTTTGGATAAGTCCATTTTGAGATTATTTTTGGATTTCCATAAAAAAGACAACCCGGATGTCGGGCGGAAATCTGTCGCATCTGGAAAGGTTGCAAGACTTGAACCCACAACCGAAGGGCGACAAGGGTGTATCACCTACCACTGACCCATGTGATGTGCTGGATTGAATAATGTTGTTTTTTAATTGTTCTGTTAGATGTATTATAAAATTTATTTTTTTAACCCTATATGAATAGGATAAATAGAATATTATTTTTGAGTTCTATTATCTTTTAGAGTGAGAGATGAGTTTGTGGTAGAACATAGTTAAAGAATGAGACTCTAATTGTCAAGTATATATTTTTCTTCTTCTCTTATTCAATGAAGAAATTAATTCTTATACTTTAGTTAAGGGATCTTAAAAAAATATGTTACCCTAATACCATATGTTTTGTTGAACCGTGGGTATTTATATCATCATACATTGATGAAATTTAAGGCCCTCAATTTAAACTCGTTTGTGATTGATTACCTCAATCACTACCTATAAATATTTATGTTTTTCCTCCAATTATATGTCTCTAATTTCCACTGATGTTCTCTTAATCAAGATCATAATTTGGGGGTGACCCTTTTATTTCCCTTTTACTCATATTAAGACTACATCTTATTAACCCAATTTTCAATATGGGTTTTACCACAAAGATATTTTCTATTTTCAACATATTATTTTCAAATAATTGTTTCAAATTGTGAGGACGCAATTTATTGAATGAGGGGGGAATGTAACACTCAATATTTCATAGTGCTTTATTTATTTGAAATAATTCAATAACTTGCACTACACGCAACACCGAGTTCAAAGCACCATGACTTACCAAACTAGTCGTTAAAAATAGGTTATGAATATGATTAACTGAATTTTTATCATTATATAATCCTTATTATTTTAGAATCCGTATTATGAGTATTTTTGACATAATGTAAGATCAAATTCATTATCAGTATTGCACTTTTATAAACTTTTAATAGTGAATCCTTTTTAAATCCAATATTTTAAACTTTTATATATTCAATTTGACTAAATAAATATACTTTTTAGAATGGGGACATCAAAAATTTACAATGAAACATCCCAAGATTCCACGGTATGTTTCCCTTTGAATAATGTAATGGCGTGCATTATACGCAACTTCGAGATTCTAACACACCATAATCAATCAAACTAGCCGTTATGAATAGTAATACCTAATTTTTGAAATTTATAAATTTTATCTTTAGAAATGGACTTCATTATTGGATTCATAATATCTAAATTAGCTTAGGGTGATATTTTGGTACTTTTCGGATAACTTTCATATTTTGATGAATAGTGAAAATTGCTAAATTTTAATTACAAACAACTTTTTTAATCGAAATAATTAAAAGTGATAAATTATGAATTTGAGTGGTTTTAAAGTATATTTATAATATATTCTTACCATTTAATACAATTGTGGTCATTGGACATAATTTCACAATTAAACCGAACATAAACAAGTATCAATCTTTTGATAGTTATTATATCTTAAAAACACGCTTTTTGTTTTGAAAGGGAAAAATTATTTTTAAATTAATATCTACCACTTCTGTGTTTTGAATTTGGAAATATGGATTCCATATTTTGAATCAGGATGTTCAAATTGTGTAAATAGGTAACTTTGATTTTTATACATTTTTAATAATTACTTCGGTAAATATTTTATTTACATGGTTAAAGGGTAAATTCGGTAAATAAGGGTAAACAAATAATATTATAATAATACAAAATTACCCTAAAACGTGTCCTAACCTTATTGGTTGATACATATCCGACCATGATCATCTTTGGGTCGATTTTGGGACCCCATGGTTCCACTTGTAAGTGATAGGGACACATTATTTTAATTAAGGTAAAATGAATACAAAAATGACACAAGCATATATCTTTTAGAAAAAAAAATTTACATAGGGTTATATATTTTTTATTTTCGACTATAAATATTCATTAGAAATATAAAAAGATTTCCTACATAATGGTATTTTATTTATAATTTTTAGACATTAAATAATTTAATTTATTTATGAGACAATGGTGATGTAGTAATTACCATAATAGTGGAAAATTAAAATGATTGATATTGTAGATACCCAAAGAAATATAATTTGAGACTTTTTATGAATTAAAATAATTGTCTAGGTTAATAATACATGTTAGGAATTATTTAATTAACTTTTTTCTAAGTAATTATTCTGGTATTATTTTTACAAAAATAAATTATTGGATAGTGTCAAAATTGACATAAAAGAGTTTTTAAAACAAATATTATATTATTAATTGATATTAAATTCTTAAAAATCTATGGTTCAGACAAGATACTTATATAATGATATTTTTATCATTACTGGACCACTTGGGGGTCTATTGGACGTATATAGTAATTTTATTAACTATATAATATAAAAATAAAAAGTGACATGGTAATTGATAAACTAATTAACTAAGAGTTAAAACTAAAAGATATGATTAATATAGTGACCCAAACCTATCTAAAACCTATTGGTTGAGTGGTTTTAGACCCATCTATATCTTAAAATTTAAATAATACACTTTGAAGATATTATAAACCGAATATAAATTTATTATAAATTAATACTTTAGGTTTTTACTAAAGAGCACATCACCCCTCTTATAAAAAGACACCCCCCCTTCTCATTAATTCACACCTTCAAAGCCTTTTGGTTTGGCCAACACCTGCCCAAATACTCTCTAAACTTCCCTCAATACATCCTAGTGGCCTTAATTTAGTCATAAATCCGTCCTATGGATCCCTTTTCATCAAATGAAAAAGAAAATACCCGAAGAAGAGGTAATGATTTCACCACCCTTTTTCAAGTTCCTTTATTTTTCCACTTCTTTTTTCTTTGTTATTACCATTATAAAATAATAAATCAAGTATCTCCTATATACTTTAATATTATTATAAATATGGTACAACCATATTCAGTATTCTATCCATCCTTTGAATGACATGTCCCAATACGTGCGTACGTACGGCTTACCGTCTCCACGTCGTGGTGTAATTGTTATTCAATATATTATTATTTGGATGTGTATAATAATGATTTTTAATTCATGTAAATAATAAATATAACATGATAATGATTCATTATATGTGATATACCATCAATTTATATAATAATTTAATATCAAGAGAATGATATTTTCACTCGTGCGTACGTACGGATTACCGTCTCCACGACGCGATGAGATTCATTTCCAAGTTCACCATTAATTGAAGATTATAAAAATATATAGTACTAATCATTATGTAATATATGACATAATAATGATACTGGATATGTATATATATATATAAGGTTTTATGTACTTACATATATCTTATTCACTTACTTTTGTTCAATACTAAATGAAAATTGAAATATCGTTTATGCGTACGTACGGACTACCGTCTCCATAAACGGTGTTTTCCATTTCATATCTATGTATATTATACATATTTATATTCTAAACATTTATGATATATTTATCATGTTTTATATTCTGGAATTATTTAAATCATGATCTATGTGATACAACCAAGACTGACAAGTTAAAACACATACGATAAAGAAAGTGATTATTACCTGAAATGTTAACATAACATGGAAATTATTATTAAATGGGTAATATAAAGTCATAAGTATATCATGTATGAAATTATAAATATTGAAATGGTTCTGTTCTTATTTTATAACATACTATGATCTTTGTACAAGAGGTTAAACCTACCCTCTACTAAAGGAAAGTGCAAGGTAAGGGGTTTTCATCTCACTCCTAATTCTTGTGAGATTCATGCCATATTGCCACTGTTACATTTTGTGTGGTGTATGTACTGACCATAATTATATTATTTGTGTAATACACTTTAATTTATGTGTATTTACATATTCATTGTATGATACCTCTTTCATGGGTTGTACGTTTTGTAAGTTAGCAAAATGGTAAGGGTGTATTTCACAATCTCTTCAATATCCAAGGTTGTATATACGTAATAATCTACTGGGATCTCTTTATCATCCACATCTATGTTTCTTAAATATCTATTTCAATGCATTTTTAATATTTACCTGAATATGGGTTAAATACATTTATACCCTTGTGTGACTTTTTATAAGAGGTTTATAAAGGAATCTTTCTGTCTTTTTCCAAACAAAGTCCTTTTTAAACTTTTGACAAAAGTAAGGTAAGAATTCCTTTTTTTAACTTATACGGTGGGTGCAGTTATTCTCCACCGTTATTACACCTTTGAAGCTTCCTTCACAAACTTATAAAGATATTTTCAAAATAAACGTTTTCTCTATAATTATGTGACTTTTAAATCATTTCAAAAAAAGAGATATTTCTGTCAAATAATATTGATTTCATCTATGTCAATATCCTTTGATAAATTTTAAACTTGTTTCAAGTTGATTTATTATGATAGAAATAATCCATATTGTATTTACGGTTTTGTGATATTTTTGACTATGGATGAGTTATTTTTATGCCATTAAGGGTTTATTATTAAATATTTGACATTTTGTATGTTAGTTTTAATACGAATGTTTATGTTATATTTCATCCTCTTCTTAAGATGAATATGTTGGACTAGTATGTTCCGGGTTGGGGATCGGTAAAAGTAAGCCCTTTGGGTTGGTGTCCGGTTATTAGAGGCACTCCGGGTTGGTGTCCAGTTATTAGAGGCACTCCGGGTTGGTGTCCGGTTATTAGAGGCACTCCGGGTTGGTGTCCGATAATTAGAGGCACTCCGAGATGGAGTCCGGTTACAAAGGCTCTATGGGTTGGGTTCCGGTTATAGTTATCCCTTAGGTCTTGGCACGGAGCCTTGACAGAGAAATTAAAGTTCAGCATCATGAATTCCATTTTTATGAAAGTGGTTAGTTATATTGCATGTGATTATTCGATTAGTAGAATATCCATGTGAATAAGTAAATGGAATTATTTGATTTTATTTCTTCCATATTATGTTGAAGATCATGTTTAAAAGGCTTTTGTTTTAGTTTTATACATTGCCTTAAATGTTTATGCTTTTTTTGAAATTTTATGCTGTATTTCATACCCTTACTGAGCATTTGAGCTCACCCCTTTCTATGTTTTATTTTTCCCAGGATTCCAAGAAGTGTAATGTGATTGATATACAGGGTTAAGGAAAGGGAATAATGGCATTCATAATGATTATTTATGTTGTTTTGTACATCTTAATGTGCAAATGTAACATTCAGGTATGTGATCTATTTTTCCAAGACTGCTAAACTGATCAGTCCTTTGGGACATTATTCCATGAAATCATGCCAATGTATTAAAATAATGCACCGACTCTGGGTAACTGGGTTCGGGGCGTTACAATGTGTCAGTTGGATGAAATGAACAGTTGCAGATTCCATTTTTTCTGATAGGTCCACGAATCATTTATTGTGGAGAAGACGAGGATGGGGATTTGGTAACCACAACTAGTTGGCTCACAAGACAAGTAAGTTCACTCATCCACTCGGTCATCTTGTTCTGCTCAATTGATTTATTATCTTGGGCTTGTTTGACTTGAACATGTGCTCGAGTGTGGAATTGTTTTGTGTTTTTATCCATGTTACTTATGAGATCTCTTGCAACTGCATGAGTTTTATCAACAAGAGTACTGCCACTTGCAGCATCAATTAGGGTTCTCTTTATAGCCAATAACCCATCGTAGATGTATTGTATCAAGATTAGGTCTGGGAATTGTTGTTGTGGGATGGTTGCAACAAGTCTTTTGAACCTCTCCCAGTATTCATGGAGTGATTCACTAGGGAATTGACAGATAGCACAAATTTCCTTTCAGATAGAACCAGTATGAGAAGTAGAAAATAATTTCACTAAGAAGAGTCACTTATTGTCATTCCATATGGTTATGGAACAGGGAGGAAGGTATTAGAGCCATGACGTAGTAGTTTCAACTAGAGCGAAATGGAATTCTCTGAGTTTTATTTGTTTCAAAGAAACCCCTTGAGGCTTCATGGTAGAGCACACCACTTGGAACTCTTTAAGGTGGAGATGTGAATCCTCACCGGCTAGCCTGTGGAAATAAGGAAGAAGATGAATCATTCCAGATTTGAGTCCGATGTCAGCCTCTATGTTTGGATATTGAATCACAAGAGGTTGATAATTCATATCAGTGGCAGAATGTTCTTTAATTGATTTTTCTCTAGGATTATCCATATCTAATTAAATTTGCCGAACAAGTACTAGTTCGTGAATTATTTGATTACCCATAATGTTCCTCTAAGCTGGTGAAGTGTTCCCTCAATTTCAGGGTCAAACAAATCTGATGGATTTTTTGGGCAGCTACTGGACATTTAGAGAGATTTGGAATAAAGAGAATGTGGGGTTTTCTTTGTATATTTTTTTATTTTATGATTTTTTTGAGAAGGTGGGGTTTTCAGTGTATTTTTTTTCAAAAGTTTTTTTAAAAGAACCAGAAACAAATGAATACTTAAAGCACCATCCCCAGAAATAGTTCCATTTGAAACACCTAGAATACTTTCACCAATCGAACGATTAATGTTCCGATGCACTTCTAATGTATATAGTATCACTTGGGTCGAATCCTCAGTGATGATACTTTTTTATAATCGATTATTTTTAGTTAATTGTATTCTAATTTGGGGGTTTGTTTGCAGAGCTTATGAAATAATTTATGGATAATGATTGATTTAATAAATTTATAAAGATTGATGTGTGTTAATTTTTAGGTAGTTAATCTTGTGATATCATTGGACTTTGCTTTATATTCCATTTAATTTAACACCAACTTCGCAAGATAATGTTGATTTGGAATTACTAAGGGTTAAAGCTTTAAAACAAGCCTTAACATAACTTAGTGTAATAATCTCAAAATGATATTGTTGATAGAAGTGTTTTTATGGTTCCAATAATCAATGGAAACCACACATTAAACAAAACAATTCATTAATCAATGACATGTTAAGTCAAACATACACAATGATAAATTAAATAATATTCATCGAGAAAATACTCTCAATCATTTAACAACCCTAAATTTTGACTCACCCCAATAATATATTTACTCATCCATTTATATTAATATTAATCTGGTATAAATATTAATGATGATGAATTAACAAAAGAAGAAAAAGAAAGGGATAAGAAATGAGTTGTCCATCAAACACACACATAGAAACTATGATGAAAAATAAAAATTAGAATTTTGATTGAATGAGGAAGAAAAATAAGGGAAGGGGATTAAAATATATTTCAAATATTTCATGATAATTAATATTTAATAATATATGGAGGTTGATTAAAACATAATATTAGGAAATAACATTCACTAAAATAGAATTACAAAAACAACATTTACGAGATTACAAATAAATAAAAGCACAAAAGTAAATTAAAACAATAAGGGGAGGAAAGGTCTCTCATGAGAAAACATGAGTATGGAAGGTCCTCTCAATCCTTTTTAAAGGATTTTTTCATTCCAATATTTGATCCTATTTTCGGAAATGTCAACCCCTTTGAAGGAGAGGATAAGGATGCATTTATAGCCCAATGAAGTGGATAGTTTTCATTCACAATATGTCCCTCCACTTACATCTCAATGTTGGCAATGAAGACAGCCAAATCACGAGTTATATCTTTCTTTAAAGTTGTAGATAATACAATTTTTTGACCTCTCCCAAAATTTGGAGTCATTTTCACTTAAGGATCCAATGTTATGGAAGGTTGATTAAACAATGATAAACTCTCCATTTCAATCCATGCTTTTTTGATGGCCAAAATGTAAATGGATTTTAGAATAGAAATATGCTTTCAAATCCAAATTCATTCTTCAAAAATTTCGGCCGCCCATATATCCTATTTCACACTAAAAAATATCAGCTTTATTTGATGACTATGTCAAGAGATATGTCATGAATACTATACTAATTTTAATTCCCATCTAGAATGGTGGGCTGGATTGGAAAGCATTAGTTGGGCCCCTTGGATTTAGAGTTGGGCCTCGAATGTTTTACCTAATACTCCTTTCATTATCCCATGTACTTTGGAGGTGAATAAGATATTTTGGACTTCCTTATTGAGCCCAACAATTAAATCTTCATGGCTGGTTCAGTTTATTGACAGATTCTGTATGCCTCTTTTTGTGGTCCATGTGGGCCTGAAGAATGTATAATTGGATCTTGATACCTTAGAATGAAATTTTGGATATGTAATTAAGAATCCAAAAAAATAATAAGCACACTATTTTGATTAGTAGTGTGATATTTATAAATAAAATAGTAATATTACTCTATTGAACTATTTCTAAAAATGATCAAAAATTATACTTAGTTTTAAAACATTAATATTTCATACAAATTATGCATATTTCATAGAAAATCAGTAAAGGGGGTATATAATAAGTCATTAAAATATTAATAACATCAAATCCACTATAGACTATATATATCTGAGGAAATAATATAGATTTATTATTTGAAGGGTCAAATTCATTAATCTAATGCATAGTGGTCTCACGATATTTCTCATCATATGAAGATATAGACTCATCTGTTATAAAGATAGAAAAGTAATTATCTAATGTTATTTCTAGAGATAAATATTTCTTCTAAACACTCGGGAAAAGTTTGTGATGGTATTAAGGGAAAATCATACTTTCAACCGTGTAGTATATTTTTGAAGAAACACCCTGGTACTTTCTTAAAGGGAATGATTATTCCATACATGTGCGGAGAAAAAAATTCCACCAAACACATGATTTATATGGGGAGAAAAAAGATTTCAATGTAAAATTTTAAACATTTAAATAAATTACACATTATACAATTTATGGTATTAATAATCATGAAATATTTCCAAAAAAATCCAACGGATCAAGGCTAGGCATAATGGATAACAACTGGTGAGATTGAAGTTCCTAATGATGTGGTGGAAGGTTCTTTAGTTCTCTCCTCAGCCTTAGCCAATTCTCTATTTGATTTAGGATCATTGTATTCAATTATATCGTCCATGTTTTCTAAGAAAATTAGACATTTCCCTTTTGATTTAACTAAGGATCTATCAGTCCAAACTCCCAAGGGAAGTATCATTACAAAAAATATATATTTTTCAATTAAAATTATGAAAAATAAAGATATTTTAGTTTCTGACCATTTCATCATCACTATTATTAACATTGTTATGATCCTTAGTACAGAATTTCCATTCAAAATATGATGCAAACAATTTTTTCCAGAAGAAGGAAATTATGATCTGTAAGGAAGAAGATGAAACCCTTATCATTAAAGAAGAAACTTTATCACTTTATTATTATCAAAATCCACCCCCTGTAGCTTTAATAAATGCAAATATTTGGGAGGAAGAGGAAATAACTTTTAGGGATGAATAATTTAATATTAAAATTGATGATATAACTATTGTAAAGTAATAAGTTGATGTTTTTCCCAAGGATTTACCTCGGCACCCCGCAAATCAGGATGTTTAGTTTTTTATTGATTTAATACCTAACCAAAGACCAATATAAAAGTCTCTATATAGAATGTGTACTGTGGAATTAGTGTAGTTGAATAAAAAACATGAAGATTTGTGTAAAAAAATATTTGTTCAACTTAGTGTATCTCCATGGCATTCCACAATTAACATTGTCAAGAAAAAAAGATGGATCCATGAGACTGTGTATTTATTATAGAGAAACTAATACTATTATAATAATGAGCTTGTATCCTCTACCTTTTATTGATGATTTATTCAATAACCATTAAGGAGATCAATTATTTTTTATGATTAACCTTTTTTCTGGATATCATTAGTTATGAGTGAAAATGGAATACATTTTGAAGACAGCTTTTCAGACATGGCATGGTCATTTCGAATTTATAGTAATTCCATTTGTATGGACTAATACATCCTTAGTTTTTATGTATCTCATGAATAGAGTGCTCAAGTAATATTGTTATGATTTTATAGCTATATTAATTAATGATATTATGTTATATTTTGAAATATATGAAGTCCATGAGAGTCAAATTAGAATCATTATTGAGAATCTCATAAGGGGAGAATTAAATGGTATATTTAGAATGTTTGAATCCTGGATTCAAGAATTTTCTTTTCATGGGAATATTGTCTTTTATGACAGAATCTCGGTAGATTATTCAAATAAAAAATCAATCCAAGAGTTTCCAAAATTGATGAGCATAACTGAGGTATGAAGTATATTTCGTTTAGCAGGTTACTATCGGCATTTCATCCAAAACATTTCCAGATTGGAAAACCCATTAACTTAGTACACACAAAAATATTTTAAATTCATTCATAAAAAAGAGTGGGAATAATTTTTTGAATAATTTATTAGAATATTAGTCATTGCCCCTATTTTGAAATTGAATTCTGAGAATGATGGATCTTATTTATAGTGAGGCGTCAAATAAAAGACTCAGTTGTTTCCTTATGAATAATGATAGAGTTATTGATTATGTATAAAGGCAATTAAAAATTCATGAATAAAACTACCCAACTCTTGATCTTAATTTATCTTCAGCAATATTTTACCTAAATATATGAAGACACTATATCTATGGTTAAAGATGTGAGATATGTACCGATCACAAGAGTTTGAATTATATTTTCTCATTGAAAGAACTCTTCATGAGACATAGGAGATGGCTTAAAATACTCAGGAATTATGATTGCACAATACGGTACCACTAGGTAAGGTAAATAAGGTATAGGATGCATTATGTAGGAAGGACCATTGAGTTCTGAACAAGATGAGAGTTTAGAGGGATCCTATGTTCATGGATCTTGTAAATATGGATATATAAATTATCATGGATGGTGAAACATCATTACTTTTCCAAATGTTTTCAAAACCATTTTTACTAGAAAGAATAAAAAGTTATCAGATTGATGATGAGAAGTTACAAAACAAAATTAACGTTGTGAATGATAAGAGATTGATGGAATTAATTTGTAATGATGTGATTTTGAAATTTCTGAAGAGGCTTTGTGTTCCCCGAAAACTAGATCTTAAAATGGAATTATTGGATGATTCTCATAACTCTGATTTATCTATACACCTTGGTAGCACTAAGATGTGTATAGATTTGAAGAGACATTTTTGGTGGAGCAACATGAAGTGGGATGTTACTAATTATGTGTTAAGATGTTCTATTTTTCAATAGGTTATGCCTGGAATACAACATCTTAAAGGAGTCACGTGACCTCTTCCTATACCTGTGTAGAAATGGGATGATATTACAATGATATTTTTCATGGGGCCACCATTGATTCCTAGAAGGAATGATACGATATGGGTTATTGATGATCATCTTACCAAATAAAAACACTACCTTTATATAAGATAACATTTTCCCCTTGAACCTTTAGCAATAATATATATTAATGAATTTTTAAGACTTCATGTTGTACCCCTATCAATATTTTCTGATCATGAACATCATTTAACATCATAATTCTAGAAAAATCTCCAGAAGGCAATAGATACTGAGCTTCATTTGAGTACTGCCTACCACTAGAAAACTGATGGAAAATAAGAACACACTATTCAAAATTTTAAAGTCATGTTATGCTCTTTTTCACTTGAATTTTATTTTTTGTGTGATCTATATTAACCTTTAGAATAAATTTTCTACAAAAATAGCATCCATTGAAATATTAAGATGGCACCATATAGAGCATTATATTGAAAGAGATATCGTACAAAGACTTATTGGGATGATGTTGGTGAAATAAAACTTGTAGGACCAGAACTTGTTGAGGAAAAAACAGAAAAGGTTAATATTATTCAAAACTATATCAAAATATCACTAATTAGGAAAAATTTCTATGCTGATAACCGAAGGAAGGATTTGGAATTTAAAGTGGGAGATCATGGTTTCATGAAGGTATCTCCCTGGAATAATGTTATAAGATTTAATAAGAATGGTAAATTATGTACCAGGTATATCAGTCATTTTTAAATTCTAGAATGAATTTGAGCTGTAGATTACCATTTTGCAATTTTGCCAAGTCTCTCCAATGTTCATGATGTGTTCCACGTATAAATTTTAATGAAATGCATGCCAGACACAATTTATGTACTCACCTATGATGAAATAGAACTAGAACACAATATATCTTATTTTTAAGAGACGATAAAGATTCATGATACCAGAGAACAAGTGTAGTGAAATGGGGCAAATCGTCTGGGAAAAGTTCATTCAAGAAACCATAAAATGGAAGAGGTGATGTGGAAACATGAAGATCATATAATGAAGAACCACCTGAATCTTTTTATGAAGTGTTATTCTAGAAATTTTGGGATTAATGTAATTGAAATAGGAAAGAATGAAACACCCCAAGCATCCATGGTACACCTATCTTTAAATAATTCAATATCTTGTGTTGCAAACAACACTAAGTTTGAGCACACCATATCTTATTAAACTTTATATTTAAAGAGAGATTATAAATAGTATCAACCACATTATGAAATTTATAAATTTTATTTTTCAAAATAGAATTCAATTTTTTAATTTGGAACATCAAAATTAGCTTAGGGTTAAAATTTGGTATTTTTATTAAAATTTATAATTTTTGATGAATAGTCAAAAATAATGCATTAATGTTAAAAACTGATTGTTCATTTGACTAATTATTTCATATTAAATTGAATTTAAATTAAAAATAGAAAAAATAATACATATCTAAAAACTATTTAGGTCATTGTAATATTTTTTATGATATATATAGATATAAAAATTGTTTATCTTTTGGAAGTCTCATTTTCCCACATTCTAGCCATAACTACGGTACTAGCATCAAACAAAATTTTTCTTATTCTAGGAATTGAATTATAAAATGGAAAAACATTGTTTTAATTAGTATGATAAATTGTTTCTAATATGATCAAAATAATTTTTGGTGAATAGTATCTTTTATATTTTATTTACCCTGGTAAAAGGTAAATAGGGCAATTAAAGGTAAATATAATACAATAAGAATAACAAATAACCCTAAAAATATTCTAATTTCATTAGATAAGTATAATTAAATTAAAATAAAAATTTGTTCCAAAATATGATCATTTTTAAACCACTTTTGTTTAATTACGACAATTATTATATTTTATACAAAGAAGTGTTAAAAAAGTCATATTAAAATTTTAATAACAATGTAATTTTTAATATGAGGTTATATAAGTGATATGAGCAACTATAAATAGTACTTAAAAAGTTACAATGATTATCTACATAATATTAGTTTAATTAAAATTGTAGGAATTAAATGTTGACACATTGATGGTGGAATAATTGTTTAAATAATGGAATAATCAATTAAATAATATTAATAATATTAAAATAAATATAAAATAAAATATTTTTTCCATCCAAGAGTTTTATAGATTATATTGAAATATTGTGGAAGATTTAATGTGGTTTTTAATAAAGTGATCATGTTTATTTGTCATTAACATAAATATTGTATTAAATATTGTCAACATTGACATAAATGATATTTTAAAATAAATACTATTTTATGAAATGATATCAATGTCATAAAAATATAAGGATTATAAAAATAACATGGACACTATTAAATAATTTAAAAATAATCCAATTGGTGTTCTTTTAGAAATTTATAGTAACTATATTAACCCTAGAGTGTAAAAACTAGTCAGCACGGTAAGAGTTAAACTATTTATCTAAAGTTTAAATACAAAATATTTGATCAGTTTTATAACATAAAAATTTAAAAAAATTGTTTGTTGAGAATATTTATAACCCTAATCATATTATCCTACAAATAACTCACTTTGGATCTATTTGAAATCGAAATTTCATTTATATTAAATTAATAGTTTTGGGGTTTCCAAATGTGCATCTCCCCTTTCTTATAAAATGGGACATATCCTTATCTTTTCTTCACAACTCTAATTACATTTGGTCTGCCAACCCATTACAACTTATCCGTCATATATCCTTAAACTCATCCTAAAGCCCATAATTTTGGCAGAAAGGCAACCTAAAGAGTCCTTCAGTTCAAATCAAAATTACAGATTCAAAAAAGAGGCAATTGTTTTATCAATTCATTCAACGGACTTTTATTCTTTTAAATATAATTACTATGTTTTTCCATAATAAATTAATAAATAAATAATAATATACATTCATAGATGTTATTATAAATATAACACAACTATATTCCTCCTTTTATTGATCGTAAAAATAGTTATATCACCATGTGTGTGTGCGTACGACTTACCCACTCCACGTTGTAGTGTTATTTGTTATTCAAAACATATTTATTTGGATGGGTATAATGATGAGTAAAATTAAAATAAATAATGAATAATAAATCATTATGATTCTAAAAAATTAATATACCATCAAATTTAATACAATTCAACTATTAATGGAATGATATAGTCACGGGTGTGTACGTACGGTCTACTGTCTCCATGACGTTATAAGATTTATTCTCTACATTATCCCTTGAAAACTTATTATAACTTTTATACATTGATTAAAAATAATAATTATGAACTTAATATCATTATTTATATGCATAAGTTTAATCCTATTCGTAACAACAATGACATACACAACAAAAATAGAATGGGAAAATGAAGTAGTTAACACATGAAAAAATGGTAACATTGAATTATTATTAACAAAAACACATAAGAGGATAATATATGATATCATAAATATATATATGATCTTGTTATATATTAATAACATTATTTATCCATTATATAGTTGTTTCACACAACCTTGACTAAAGAAAATTACATGATAAGTGTTAATTTTACATTCTCATTATTTTCCGAGGTTGTTTATAATTAAGTATCTACTGAGACATCTTTATCATCCATATCCATTATTCATAAAATTTAAATCAAAACATTATTGACAATTTGATAATGTCATTTTTATGCTTGTTTTACATTTTATAAAATTTTTTGAAAGGAATATTTTTTTCATTTTCCAAATGATGTACCATATGATATTTTCTACATATTAAGGAAAAAATGTTTTTTAACTTATACAGTGTGAGAGTCTATTTCCTCCATCAAGAAACCTTATCAATTTTAATATTCCCATATTAGATTAAAATGTTATTTTTAAAATAATTTTTTTATTTTATAATTGTGCATATTTTAAATGATTATAAAATGTATATTTCTCTTAAAGAGTTTCATAGATTTTATTTGATTGTTTACAACTATGTTGGAATCCTTTGTTGGATTTTATGATTAATTGAGGTTCATTTGTTAGGATAAAAACTTCTGTATTGTATTGACGATTTTATGATATGTTGGACTTTGGATGTTCTATTTTTATAACATTTTTTGTTTATAGTTCAAGTTTTTACATTTACTATGGTGGTTTTAATATGAATGTTTATATGGGTTCTGTTTCACCCTTTTCAAAAAAGAAATGCATTGGACGTAGTAAGTGATAAGCTGGGGCCACATAACGAAAGACCTATGGGTTATGAACTTGTTACTGAAAGCCCCTCGATGCATCATTAGTTCTCATGAGACAAGCAATTTTTGGTTTTGACTAACATCTTACCCGCAAAAGTATGGTCTTGGCATGAGGCCTTGACAATGTGGTTATGATGTATGGAATTATGAATTGCCTCATTATGAGATTAGTTGTTGACATAACATGTTATTATTTTACTTGTAGAATATCCATGTGATTTTTTAAATGGAATTATTTGATTTATTTTTTTCATATTATACTAAAGATTATGTTTAAAATTCATATTTATCTATTTTATACCTTGACTTATAGGTTTATTTTTCATTATGATTGATTTCTATACATTGTTTATCCTTACTAAGCATCTCATATCACCCCTTTCTTATTATTCACTTTTCCGGAAGATACGAAGAATTATATTATCAATAACCTGTACGGATAGTCAAGGGATATGAGTATGCTATCCCATCTTTTTATAACATAAACTTTCATTTCATTACACGGAATTGAGGATCTTTAAGGTTTAGTGTCTTGGAAACCAGGAACATAATACATGAAAACAACATAAAACATTCTTCTTAAACACTTGATAGGATTCTACTTAAGTTTATCCTAGGTTCATTACTGCATGTCATAACCTGGGGACATACATCAAAAGAAAGGGTGAGCAGAAGGCCAAGTAAGGGAAACAAGAGAAACATTTTACATGTGAACTTGAGATACATCAATAAGGACATGATAAGAACTTTAAGGTATAAGAAAGATATCATGAGATATATCACAATAAAAATAACATTTTTCATAACTTGAAGATGTGGCTACAACATTTAGTATTGACAATCATTTTGTTTCACCAAGGTCCATCCCCAAGGTTTCATTAAAAATTACCAAGGTTATTCACCAATGTATCAGTCTAAAAAGTCTTCTCTAGAAATTAAGTCTATACCCAATGCATTGGAGCAATATCTGGGTGCACCCTTCACATGTCATTATTATCATGTGATCCACATATATAATCATCAATAATTTCAAAAAAAAACCCATATAACATAAAATAAATGGGTTTCATTTCAAAATCATAATGTTTTAAAAACTTCTTTAAAGACATGATCTTTACGTCACTTTAAACCCACCGAAAGGGAAAGTGGGATTCATGTATGTAAATCCCAGAATTTAAAATATAAAATTTTGATATATATTTGAATACCCTTATGGAAATAAGCGCTTTTAGTATTCACTTAATAACATAAAATAATTTTGAGAAAAAGAGAGAGGCATTTTGAGACGAAAATTCTGCAGCATAACAGCTAGGTTACATGGTTTTAGAAAACGTTGAAAAGAGAGGGGACATGGGCCACCCACTCATAAATGATATATAAAAATAGAATAGGGACATAATATAAGGGATATGAATCATGGTAATTAAATTTTAAGGACATACAATTTGAAATGAAAAACATGGAAGTAAGCCAAAAATAAGATTTCTCTTATAACAATTTGGTAGCCTAATGACGTCACTTAAACTTCAACAAAAATGATTTGACAAGATCAAATAGGGGATCTCATCATATGATCATAAGAGATCAGTATGGTAGATATATAGATAATACCCCAACATAATAAAAAGGAACTTGAAAGACTTGACATGAAAATCGAACTTGAAAAATGAGAAGGGTGAAATAATCCCTTAAAAATTTGGCAGCCTAACGGCGTCACTTAAACATTCATAAAATGAAATGATGAGAGTAATAGGGGATCTCTAATCATATAAAAATGAAAAGGGAAGTAATATGAATATATAAGAACATCCTCGATCATAAGAACATGGAGTATAAAAGAAATGAAATAAAAGAGATTACTTGAAAAGAAGAGACAGGTCGGATCCCTTACCTTAAAACGTAACTCTTAAAACTCAATGGTTTGGAACTTGAGGGCTTGGTGGCACCATGAGAGGACTCCTTGGGAGGTAAGGAGACCTGAACTTCGTTGAAGATGGTTTTTGAGTCCATAGTATGATAGGAGTTCTTGGTATTTATAGGGAATGTGAGGGGACAAGGCATTAATGGCCAAGGGACACCTCACAAGTGCTTTATTCAAAACCATGTGCTCTCTCATGATATTTCCCATGAATTTAGGCAACATGGGGCCCCCAATAAAATAATTCATCACTTAAGGTCGACCAACCCTTAACATATCTCATGAAATCACCATGACACAGCTATGATGTCATTAAACATATCGAAACCTTAAAACTTCTTTTTTTACTATTCACTGAAAATTCATCTTTCTCAGAAAAATCCCGAAATTTCACCTTAAAAAAATATCGACGCTCTGATTACAAATATGAACTCCATTTTATAAAAATAATTGTCTAAATAGTTTTTATTTAATTCTTAATTAAAAACACTATTCACTGAAAATTCATTTTTTAGAAAAAAACCCCAAAAATTACCATAACAAAATAACGGTGCTCTGAGTTCAAAAATAAAGTGAATTTTATAATAATATTTTCCTATATATTTTTAATTTAATTTTAATTAAAAAACACTATTCACCCCAAAAAACTAATACTTGACTAATAATTTATAAAACCGTTGTTTACCCATTTTATTGAATCACATTACTTAATCTAGGTGTCTAAATTATATTAAAACTTTCAATGAGTGAAATTACTAATCCATTTGGTCACATTACTAATACTAAGAGTAAAATCACTATTCATAATTTACTATTCATCAAAAATTTAGTTGATTTTATTAGACTCCAAATTCCTTACTGAACACTTTTGCAGAAGACCATTTTTTTGAAAATCATTACACATCATTAATTATTTAGGGTTTACATAAATATTTTAAAATATCCCTTTTTCAAAATTCATCAATAAAATATATCCTAAAATTATCCGGACATTGGAAATTTCACAAACATCAATAATGGATGAAATTTAAATTCATTCATCCCAAAGTATTACACAAAGAAGCTAGGTTCTCGTCACATAGCACCTTATAACACCAGCATATGACCTAAGTGTAAGGTGTGCTATGGTGAGAGAATCTGAGGGAGGCTCAGATAACATTGCCCTAGTAGTAATCTCTACTAACATGAACTTCTCCCGTAGGCGTTTCTGTTCAAGCTTGACACGCTAGAGTTAGGCTTGAGGTTGGTCCAAAGCGAATCCCAAAGATGCCACCTCCTTCCCAAGCTCTAATAAGCGGGCTTCATAAGGTTCGAGTTGACTTGATGAAGCCATCGAATCCTCTTTCTGCATTAACCATTAACATCTCTATTATATCAATAAGAGTAAGTTAATAAAATACTCAAAAATATTGGGTCGTTACATTCTTCCCCCCTTAATAAATTTCATCCCCAAAATTTATAATTGAGGCCCAGTCGAAAAGGTGAGGGTACTTTTGCTTCATTGTTTCCTCAGGCTCCCAAGTCGCTTCTTCATATTTATGATTCCTCCACAACACTTTCACAAGGTGGGTAGTCTTGTTTCGTAGAACCTTGTCTCTACGGTCTAATATCTCCACTGGCCGCTCCTCATAAGAGAGGCCATGTTCCAGTTGTACATCCTCTGTGTTCAGTACATGCGAAGGGAGGGGTATGTACTTCCTCAAGAGAGATACATGGAAGACATTGTGAACTTGAGCTAGGTTTTGTGTAAGTGCTAGCCGATAGGACATTGCTCCTATGCGATCAAGGATTTCATAGGGGCCAATGTACCTAGGGATGAGCTTCCCTTTCTTCCCAAACTGCATGACTCTTTTCCATGGTGAAATTCAAAGGAAGACTTGGTCACCAACACCAAACTCCAAGTCCCTTCAAAGATTTTCATCATAGCTCTTCTTCCGACTCTGAGCAGCCTTTTTGTGTTGTTGGATGGCATGGACCTGTTCTGTCATCTCTTGCACAAGATCAGGCCTAATAAGCTTTCTCTCACCAGTTTAATCCCAACAAGTAGGAGTTCTACATCACTTTACATACAGAGCTTCATAGGGTTCCATCTGAATACTCGAATGGAAGCTATTTTTATAAGAGAACTCCACTAATGGGAGGTGTTGATCCCATCCACCTTTAAATTCCATTGAGCATAATATCAGCATATCTTCGAGTTTCTGAATAGTCCATTCAGATTGGCCATCATTTTGAGGATGATAGGTCATACTAAAATTCAATTCAGTATTCAGAGCATGCTGACGACTTTTCCAGATTTTTGATGTGAATCTTGGATCACGATCAGACACGATGGATAGTGGTACCCCATGCAGCCTTACCACTTCCTTTACGTATATCTTAGCAAGTTTATCCAGAGAGAAATCTTCCCGAACAGAGATAAAATGGGCGGTCTTGGTGAGACAGTCCACAATAACCCATATTGCATTGTTTCCTTTGGACGTTTTCGGGAGACCAGTTACAAAGTCCATAGTGATATTATACCACTTCTATACTGTTATGGGTAGTGGTTGTAATACCCTCTAAGGAAGTTGTCTTTCTGCCTTTACTTGCTGACACACAAGGCACCTTGTAGTGTAATCAGCAATCTCCCTCTTCATGTTATCCCACCAATATTGATCACGAAAGTCTCTATACATCTTAGTGCTTCCCAGATGTATAGAGAAAGTAGAGCGATGAGCTTCATCCATCAGTTCTTTCTTTATCTCCGGAATAGATGGAACACATAGTCCTGTATGAAATTTCAATACACCTTCTTGATCAATATTGAAATTAGGGAACTTCCCATCTTTTACAGCCTCCAACTTCTCCTGCAGTAAAGGATCTTCTTTTTTAGCCTTCTTGATCTTATATAGTAATGAAGGTTGAGAAATCATTTGGGATAGGGTTGATGATGTCCCTTTCCTTATAATTCCCATGTCCAGTTTTACTATATCATTAATCTAGGGATCTCCTAGGATCCTCATTGTTGCCAGAACAACAGGGTCTTTCCTGCTTAACGCAGCTGCGACTTTATTTGCTCTTCTAGGGTGATAATGAATTGAACAATCATAGTCTTTAATAAGCTCCAACCATCTCCTTTGTCTCATGTTCAATTATTTCTGTGTGAAAATATACTTTATACTTTGGTGTTCAGTGTATATATCACATTTCTCCCCATAAAGATTGTGCCTCCATATCTTTAGATCAAAAACAACTACCGCCAGCTCTAGATCATGAATAAGACAATTCTGCTCATGAATCTTCAACTGTCGAGATGCATAAGCAATTACCTTGTCATTTTGCATGAGGACTCACCCAAGACCTTTCAGAGATACATGGCTAAAAATAATGAATCCTTCTCCGATAGAGGGTAGTGTTAACACAAGTGCATTAACCAATCTCTTCTTTAGCTCTTGGAAACATTCCTCGCATTCCTTTGTCCAGATGAACTTAACCCCTTTTCGAGTCAACCTGGTTAGTGGAATATAAATTCTTGAAAAGTTTTTCACGAACCTCCTATAATATCCCGCTAAACCAAGGAAACTACGAATCTCAGTTACTGTTGTGGGTTAAGGCCACTCCTCCATAGCCATTGTCTTTGCAGGGTCTACCGAGATTCCTTCATTGGTTACAATGTGCCCAAAGAAAGCCACTATTTGTAACCAAAACACACACTTCTTGAACTTTCCAAAGAGCCTCTCCTTCCTCAATGATTTCAAAATAACCCTTAGATGATCTTCATGCTCCTCACGAATTTTTGAATATATCAAAATATCATCAATAAATACTACCACAAAGTTATCAAGGTAGTCCTTAAAGACTCTATTCATCAAATCCATGAAAATAGCAGGATCATTAGTCAAGCCGAAGTGCATAACAGTAAACTCATAATGCCCATATCTTGATTGGAAGGCAGTCTTTGGAATATCTTCCTTCTTCACCCTCAGTTGATGATAACCAGATCGAAGGTCAATCTTAGAGAAGAATTGAGCCCCACGAAGTTGTTCAAAAAAATCATCAATTCTTGGAAGAGGGTATCTATTCTTCACTGTGATCCCGTTGAGTTCTCTATAATCAATGCATAGCCACATTGATCCATCCTTCTTCTTCACAAAGAAAACCGGTGCTCCCCAAGGAGACACACTCGGTCGGATAAACCCATTCTCCAACAAGTCTTGGAGTTGTTTCTTTAACTCTTCTAGCTCCACATTTTCCATTCTATACGGGGTCTTTGATATCGGTTGTGATCCAGGTACGAGTTCAATGGAGAACTCTACCTCTCTTTCTGGGGGAGGTCCAGGTAACTCCTCAAGAAATACATCGATATATTCCTGAACAATCGGAAAATCTTCTATTTGTATGCTCCCTTTTCATTCTTCATCATCACCGATTAACTCCATAAAGAAACCTATAGGAGGTGCTTCTAGATAGGGATCAGTTCGGGATATCTCTCCTTGGAAGATAACTGTAGGTTGTTTATTCATGGCTACTGAGATTTCCTTACTTCTGCATTTGATCTTAGCATTATACATTGAGAGCCAGTCCATCCCTAGTATAACGTCAAATTCCAACATGGGAATGACTACTAGATTTGTGATAAGATTGTGCTCACTAAAGTAAACACTAGAGTCCTTAAACACTGTTGATTCATGGATAATCCCAATTGGTGTCTTGACTGACAACTCTACCTTAAGCAATTCGGGGATTCATTCTATATTCTTTGCAAACTTGGAAGAAATAAAGGAATGCGTAGAACCAGAATCAAACAAAGTAGTTGCTAGTTTTGAGAGGACAACAAGAGTAACTGCTACCACGTCATTCGGAGCTTCAACTTCAGTTGTTGTGATAGAAAAAGCATGACCTTGCTCTCTTGGCCTTTGCTGAGGTTGATGGTGATTCCCCTCCACTTCCCTTGGATTTGGACAGAGATTAGCATAGTGCCCAAGCTGTCCACACTTGAAGCAATGGACTTTGTGTAAGTCCATAACCATCTTTCTTATGTCGTTAGTGTTGGGGAGTTGAGGCTTCACCTTACTATGACAATTCTGAGAAATATGGCCTCCTCTTCCACACATGTAGCACTTTCTACTTCTGACCAAGCAGTTCCTCGGATGCTTCATCCCACATTTATTGCATGTGGTAAGATGCATTTGCTTTCCACCACTTCCCTGATCAAAAGTCTTCCCTAAATTTGGCTCCAATGATATCTTCTTTTCATTTGATTTATGACACCACTGCGTCTCACCAAACTCCAGCTCGACTTTCATTGCACTCTGCACGATCTCCTCGTAGCTATCTTAGTCCCGGTTGGCTAAATTCTTCCATAGATGAGGTCTCAGCCCACCGAATAATCTATCATCCTTCCCACTTGGATCCATGAAAAAGCTAGAGGTATATCGTGAATGTTGGGTGAAGATCATCTCATAGCTTCCGACAGATTCGTTCTCCTTCTCGTTCATCTTGAGAAACTCTTTCTCCATTCTTGTTCTCATGGAATGAGGGAAATACTTGTTAAAGAGTATTCCACGGAATTCTTCCCACTCCATAGCTTCCATCTCTCCTCTAGGCATCGTGTTTTTGACCAGTGACCACCACTGATCAGCTTCTCCCTCTAGGCGATAAATAGTATGGGTGAGTTTTTCTTGTTCCGAACAAAAGAGTACAAAAAAGATCTTTTCAATGGAGCTTATCCATTGTTCCGCAACCAAAGGCTCCGTAGATCCACTGAATGATGGTGGTCGTTGATGCATGAAGGACTCAACAGAGTGTTTTTCCCTTCGTGGTGAGATCGGCCTCTCAGCTTGATTCAAGTTATTACTCATAACATGAGTCAGTTGGTTCATCATTCGCATGAATGTTTCCATTCTGGCTTCCATTAGAGGGTCGTCAGCACATGGTGCATTGCGGTCACCATTAGCATGGTTCCTCCTATTACCCGCCATTTTATAAAAGAATAAAACCTTAGTAAGAAACTTATTTCATTTATGAATCTTTTAACTAAGACTTCATTCTTAAAAAATTACACTTCACTATAATTCCTTCATAATGATTCATAAAATGCTTGTGATTAACCAAACATATACCCCGGGAGTGTCGTAACCAAGAGTGCATCAAGGCCCGTTATCATGCACCAGTTCCCGTTTAAGTCTGGATCAAAGCGGTGTTTTCGGGTTTTTACCCCTATGTACATATGTGCCAGAGCCGCCTCTACCTGCTCGTATCCAAACAGGGATGTATTTGTTTGATAAACCACTTACTCGATACATATCAAAATACCAGGAAGTTTTCCTATATTTAAACATTTCTATAGGGTTCTTCCTAAAGTTTTTATATCCTAATTTCCACAAATAACTAAACCATTTTTGATACCAACTATGGCATCCCGTCTTTTTATAACATAAACTTTCATTTCATTACACGGAACTGAGGATCTCTAAGGTTTAGTGTCTTGGAAACAAGGAACATAATACATGAAAACAACATAAAACATTCTTCTTAAATACTTGAAAGGATTCTCCTTAAGTTCATCCTAGGTTCATTGTTGTATCTCATAGCCTGGGTACATACATCAAAAGAAAGGGTGAGCAGAAGGCCCAGTAAGGGAAACAAGAGAAACATTTTACATGTGAACTTGAGATACTTCAATAAGGATATGAAAAGAACATTAAGGCATAATAAAGAAATCATGAGATATATCACAATAAAAATAACATTTTTCATAACTTGAAGATGTGGCTGCAACATTTAATATTGACAAACATTTCATTTCACCAAGGTCCATCCCCAAGGTTTCATTAAAAATTACCAAGGTTATTCACCAAGGTATCAGTCTAAAAAGTCATCTCTAAAGATTAAGTCTTTACCCAATTCATTGGAGCGCTATCTGGGCGCACCATTGACATGTCATTATTATCATGTGATCCACATATATCATCATCAATCATTTCATAAACAACTCATATAACATTTAATAAATGGTTTTCATTTCATAATCATAACGTTTTAAAAACTGCTTTAAAGACATGATCTTTACGTCACTTTAAACCCACGGAAAGGGAAAGTGGGTTTCATGTATGTAAATCCGAGAATTTAAAATAGAAAATTTTGATATATATGGGAATACCCCTATGGAAATAAGAGCTTTTATTATTCACTTAATAACATAAATTAATTTTGATATAAAGAGAGAGTCATTTTGAGAGGAAAATTCTGCAGCATAACGGCTACGTTACAGGGTTTAAGAAAACGTTGAAAAAAGAGGGTGCATGGGTCACCCACTCATAAATGATCTATAAAAATAGTATAGGGACATAATATAAGGGATATGAAATATGGTAATGAAATTTTAAGGACATACCATTTGAAATGAAAAACATGGAAGTAAGACAAAAAATAAGATTTCTCTTATAATAATTCGACAGCCTAACGGCGTCACTTAAACTTCAATACAAATGATTTAAAATGATCAAAGAGGGTCTCTTATCATATGATCATAAGAGATCATTATGGTAGATATATATATATATCATATCCCAACATAATAAAAAGGAACTTTAAAGACTTGACATGAAAATCGAACTTGAAAAATGAGAAGGGTGAAAGAATCCCTTAAAAATTCGGCACCCTAACGGCGTCACTTAAACATTCATAAAACGAAATGATGAGAGTAAGAGGGGATATATCATCATATAAAAATGAAAAGTGAATTAATATGAATATAGAAGAACATCCTCCAACATAATAACATGGAGTATAAAATAAATGACATAAAATAGATTACTTGAAAAGAAGAGAGAGGTCGGATCCCTTACCTTAAAACGTAACTCTTAAAACACAATGGTTTGGACCTTGAGGGCATGGGGGAACCTTGGGAGGACTTATTGGGAGGTAATCAGACCAGAACATCGTTGAGGATGGTTTTTGAGTCCAAAGGATGAGAGGAGGGCTTGGTATTTATAGGGAAAGTGAGGGGACAAGGCATTAATGGCCAAGGGACACCTCACAAGTGCTTTACTCAAAACCATGTGCTCTCTCATGATATTTCCCATGAAGTTACGCCACATGGGGCCCCCAAAACAATAATTAATCACCTAAGGTCGGCCAACCCTTAAAATATCTTATGAAGTCACCATGACACAGCTATGATGTCATTAAACATACTGAAACCCTAAAATTGCTTTTTTTACTATTCACTGAAAATTCATATTTCTCAGAAAAATCCCAAAATTTCACCTTAACCAAATATCGACGCTCTGATTAAAAATATGAAAACCATTTTATAAAATTGATTTTCTAAATATTTTTAATTTAATTTTTAAATATAAACACTATTCACCAAAAATTCATTTTTTAGAAAAAACCCCAATAATAACCATAACATAATATCGGTGCTATGAGTTCAAAAATAAAGCCCATTTTAAAAAAATATTTTTCTAAATATTTTTAATATAATTTTTAATTAAAAAAACACTATTAACCCCAAAAAACTAATACTTGACTAATAATTTATGAAACCATTGTTTACCCATTTTATTGAATCACATTACTTAATCTAGGTGTCTAAATTATATTAAAACTTTCAATGAGTGAAATTACTAATCCATTTGGTCACATTACTAATACTAAGCGTAAAATCACTATTCATAATTTACTATTCATCCAAAATTTAGTTGATTTTATTAGACTCCAAATTCCTTACTGAACACTTTTGCAGAAGACCATTTTTTGGAAAATCATTACACATCATTAATTATTTAGGGTTTACATAAATATTTTAAAATATCCCTTTTTCAAAATTTATCAATAAAATATATCCTAAAATTATCCGGACATTGGAAATTTCACAAACATCAATAATGGATGAAATTTCAATTCATTCATCCCAAAGTATTACACAAAGAAGCTAGGTTCTCGTCACATAGCACCTTATAACACCAGCATATGACCTAAGTGTAAGGTGTGCTATGGTGAGAGAATCTGAGGGAGGCTCAGATAACATTGCCCTAGTAGTAATATCTACTAACATGAACATCTCCCATAGGCGTTTCTGTTCAAGCTTGACACGCTAGAGTTTGGCTTGAGGTTGGTCCAAAGCGAATCCCAAAGATGCCACCTCCTTCCCAAGCTCTAATAAGTGGGCTTCATAAGGTTTGAGTTGACTGGATGAAGCCATCGACTCCTCTTTCTGCATTAACCATTAACGTCTCTATTAAATCAATAAGAGTAAGTTAATATAATACTCAAAAAGATTGGGTCGTTACAATGAGTGATTTAAAAGGAGACACTATGGTTCTTTTTTTTCAATAGGTAATGTAAAAATTGTATATGTATCTTGTTATTCCAAGGATACTAAACCAATCAGTCCTTTGGGATTTTATTTCTTGAGATAACGAAAATGTAATAAAATTAATGCGCTGACTACGGGAAATTGGGTCTAGGAAATTATATCTAATCTTATCAGAACTTCTATCATGGTTTTTACTTTATCTATGTCCTCTATTGGGGTTCTCTCTTATGTGTTCAATCATAACTACTTCATGGCATGATGATCCTATTCCCATGAAATCCATTTGTCCTATAGGGGCCATAACTCAATGTCATATCATGTGGAACACTGTGTACTAGAGTAGGAGGGCTGAGGAGAGTATTAGAAATCTAAGTAACTGCACCCAGAGCCTCGGTATGAGGAACACTACTGATAATCTAATATAAAAAACCTACATGGCTCTGTTTTAGTGGGAGGTTACATGATGTTTGTGAGGTCTTGGTAGTAGGGTAGGAAATATATATTCCCCTTATGAAGAATCAAAAACTCACTAAGGCCAGCTGGTTTCCACTCTATTCTATATTGGGGTTCCCCCTCATCTGTCCGAAAACACATTCCAATAAAAACATTGACGAAATATATATAAAAATAGGGTAGTTATGTGTCTTTGAGAGGTGTACATTTTTAAGGCTCAAGTAGTGAATGTATCTCTCTTATCCAGGAATGATGATATCTTCTACATGGTGGGGTAGTGTAGTTTGGGTTATATCCTACAGTTTTCATAATTGAAACTGGAAAATTTCACGAGATCTAATGGGATTTCTTCTCTGGTGGTATTTAATCTGATCCAAGTTCTTTTCATTTGTGCAATTTATTCTCATAGAAAACACCTAATTTTCTCAATCAGGTCTATTTGGGATTATTTATCAGGTTTAGTTCATTATTTTTTCTGCCTTCAAATAGCATCTTTTCTATACCTTTGATCCACTATTTTATCTGAGTATTATTTTACATATCCCATTCAAATTTTGGATTATCGGCAATGTAATCTGTAAAATTCGGGGATTATTATTTATCAACTAGGTTGTGTGGTTTTTATCTTTTGGTTTCTCAATATTAAAATTTTTAGTGTCATTAATTATTTTTCTTGACATATATTATTTTATTGGGTATCCCCTATAATTTTTGCTAGCTTGTTATAAGAGAAAAGATAGTTATTTCCACTATGTGTTCACTTTGGTGTGGCATTCACATTCTTCACTTGTTATACATCCAAATATATGGTATCATAGGGTTTGGTATTTTTAGATAATTAATGAAATATAATTACATTTGGAAGAAATTTTTGAATGGTACCAACTACCATAAATGGAGATTAAAAATAAAGGATCTGATTTTTGTCAAGAAAATATAATTCTAGTGTTTAGTACTCAATATCCTAAAATAATTTCTAATAATCAATGGGAGTTTGAGAATGTGATGGTTTTATATTTCATTCATCAATGTGTAAAATAAAAAGTGATGAAAAATATTGTCAACATCTCTCAAGTTATAACATTGAGGGAGAATCATGAAATAACTTATACATCCAAGATAGTAAAAAATATTTTGTTTCTTCAAAAACATATGACTAATTTGTTGTAAAAATATGTTACATCCATGTCTAGAAATTTGAGTGAATATGAAGGTTGTTTTGACCATTTTGATTTTGTGTGTATTACTTTTGAATATGATGTTTTATCACTTCATCTTCATAATATCATAACTAATTCTTGTGATAATATCCAGGTTACTCTAACCAGTCTACTCCTAATATTTCTATAACATTTATTTTTATTATGTTTATTTTCTTTAATGAATATGTCAAGTTTGTAATGTAGAATATCATCTATTACTAATGATACGTCTTGTGTTTTTGAGTTTAGATTGCCTTACATGTTATGTCATGTGTGGTTCAACACCATTAGTGATAAAGGTTTTGGTTGTTTGGAAAATAAAAAATTTCTCCCAGGTTTGAAAGGCGTTAAATTGGTCATGTGGGGCCACAATATTGTCGTAAAATAGATCGCGGTGAGCTAAAATATTTATCCATTTTCTAAGAATTCACAAGTACATGAATTAGTACATTAAAATATAGTTGTCTCTTTGAAATTTAATACCTTTTATGGATGTATTTATTTTGTGACATTTATGATAGACCACTCTTGTAATATTAGGGTTTATTTTTTAAATTCCAAAAGATATGTGCTCTGTGTTTTTAAACAATTTCATGTTTTAGATGAGATGGAGTCTCATAAAAAGGTTGAAATGTATTAATAATAACAATTAGAGATATTATTATGGTTTGATTGATCGTTATTTTTGATTGGTAGGTATTTGGAAATATAAGACACCTCCTAAGACGCCACAGCTAAATGGTGTAGCTGAGTAGATGAAAAATGCATTATTGTAATGAGTTCATTATTTTATTTTATAAGGAAAGTATCCTAGACATGTTTGGGGTGATTAATAAGTTACTAAATCATATAATGTCAAATTATCGACTGTGAATTAAATGCAAACAGACACTCCCAACATATTTTTCTTTGGAAAAGAAATCATGTATGATAATTTACGAGTTTTGGGTTACAAGGCATTTGTTCATCTTCCTTGAGATGAGATGTCCAAAAAGGATGATAAATCACGATATTTTATTTTTATTGGCTACAGATATGATGCATTTGGATATATTTTCTATGATTCAGCTTTGAAGAAACTTTTCAAAATTCATGATGCACTTTTTAAATTGGATCAAACTATTATATGTGATGATAAGAGGGAAAATTATTTGTCTCTAACTATTGATGGATTTTTCAATCTTAATCCAGTTCCTAATTCACATTTACCTTTTATTATTGATTCTAATAATCGTGTTGATGTGGAAAATGATATTCAGGGTGAATAAGATAGATTTTATGTTTATGATTCACCTATTTTTTATACTATTATATGTGTTATTAATGAACCTATGGTTTTACTCCATAGATTATATTGGAATCATACTATTTAAACATAGTATTCACCTTATGATTATGTGATCCTCACTAAATGGGGACAACTAGAATCCTATTATGAGGTGATAAAATTCAACTAGAAGGACAAATAATATGTGTAAATAGATTTTGTGATGATATCATTGCACAACAATGTTACTTTTAATTTAGTAAAGTTACCTACAGGTAAGTGAACTTTTTAAAATTGATGGATATATGATATTATAAATGAAAAACCTAGTCCTATTCCATGATACAAGGTATGATTAGTTATCTAAGCTGTTCATTGGATGAAATGTATTAATTTTGATTAGATTGTATCACCTATTGTCAAAATGAATTCTATTAGGGTTCTTCATGGTTTGGTTGTAGTTTAGATCTGTAGATTGAGAAGATGTATTTGAATACATCTTTCCTCCGATTATATTTTGGGGAGGATATTTAAATGGAGCATCCATAGGGTTTTCCTTGAAATGGGTTATGATAATTAGGTATCCAAGTCAATGAAATGTTTGAATGGTTTGAATTAAGTCCCTTATAAGTTGTATACAGAGTTTGAATCTATCAATTTTCATCAAGGATTCTAGATGAAATCTTTAGATCCTTGTATTTTTGTTTCGAGATTTGATGATGTCAACCTGATTATATTGTTTCTTTATATAGATGAAATGATCATTGTTGGTCATGATGATTCTAGAACTGACATAATAGAGGATGATGTTTCTTAGTCTTTTTTGATGAAATACATAGGGCCATCATGATAGATTCTTAGCATGTAAATTTCTCATGATATGAGGGCCAAGAAATGTTTGTTATCTCAGAAGATTGATATTGAGATGCTTTATCATTGATTTTATATGTATAAAGATAAAGTGGTTAGTACACCTCTTGATTTTCATTTTAATCTTGGTACAAGTCATTCACTATCTACATGTGACGAGAGAGAGGTGATGCAACACATAACATTTTCATATTTTTTTTATTCTTTGATGTATGCAACGGTATATACTATACTAGATATAGATCATATAGATGGTGTGGATAATCATTTCTTATCTTATCTAGGTAGATATCATTGTAGAGAAGTGATGTATATATTTTGTTGTCTTCTTGGTACTTTTGATCTACAATTGTGTTTCAGGAATGGAGATCCTATGCTTTGTAGATTTATATATCCAAATATATTTGGATATATGGATTTGAGGAAGTATGCTTCAAGATATTTGATCACTTTTTCAAGGGGAATTACCGTGAAATTCTTGACTAAATATATTATTCACTTTATCTACCGCTAAGTATTACATTATTATAACAATAGAGGCATGAAAATAATTATTGTAAATGATAACTTTTATTTGATAGCTCAATTATAATCTGAAGTGGTATGTTCTATTTTTGGAAAATCAGAGTTATATTTGTTTTGTTAAGAATCCCACTTTTCATGGAAGGTCAAAAAAAAATATATGTTTGGTATCATTTTATTAGATAATTTTTTGATTCGAGATAGTGGGATTGAAAGAGGATCCACATGGATGAAATTGGGTCCTGCATTTTGACCAAGAGTCTACCTAGAGGTCATTTTGAGACTTATTGACTAATTGTAGGGTTTGAGGTGAGCCATAATTGAGTTATATGAGGAGTTTGGTGGGGGGATTCCCCATCTAGACCCCATCAAAAGCCACTTAAATAAACACATGGTTATAAAGAAATAACACTTATGAATTTAATAAACTTCATATACGATGAAAAATTAGGATTTGATGACCACACTCTAAGAACCTTTTGATTTATTCCTTTTACCTAAAGAATGTCCTACATATGATAATAATTTCATAAAAATATAGAAACAAAAAAACACATCTAACGTTAATAATATTTTAATATAATAGCTCATGAATTTGTTCAACGTTAATAATATTGAAACTCTATTTATAGAGATGAATATCCTGATACAAATACTCATGATAAATAAAAAATAATAAATTTAAACTAAATATAAAATATATTTGATAGGCCTATTCAAATAGATCAATCTTAGATAGATCCATACCCTCATTTTTTATGATTTCTAAATTTGTTTTACAAATTGTAGCATTCTCTATCTCATTTCACTAATTTAAAAAAAATAGAACTTGTGATGATAAACTTCCACTAAAGGTGATGTTACTCACACATAAAAATACAAAATGAAGATGATTAAAAAATTGTTCTAAGAGATGTTATTGTTTTAGATATATGGATTTCATGGAATTGTTAGTCAAGAAAAATATGTCAATATAGTATTAAAAATGGTTATCTTGAAAATGATTTTCGGAAAATAATATCTGTAAAAGGAAGTATATAAAATATTTTTTGGATAAGGATATAAGAAAAATACAGCTGAAATAAAACACAAGCTCATCATAGACCATGTAAGACATATTTCTGTAAAATAGGTATAAAATGCACATGATAGACCAAGGGTAATCTAAAGGAAACGATGTTATAGGGTGGGACAGAGAAAAACTTCTAAGTTTTATAGGATTGAATACCATGAAGAAGGAATAGACAAAACAAATTCTTTTTTAGATTCAAAATTTTATTTATAAAAATGGATAAGATTATACAAGACATGAGATAGATAAAAATTTTAATGTTCAAACTATTAGTGAAGTTATAGGATGTACATGTTTATAACGGTCATAGATAGATCACTATATTTATTCTTAAATGGCCCTAAAATATTGGTAACATAAAATACTTATGTAATTCAATATAAACCATGAAATTTAAAGTAACCAAGAATAACCCCACAATATTGTAAACCTTTTTGTTGCAACATGTAAACATCACTCCCATGCACTAAAACACAAACCTTTGTCCAGTCTATCCACGCAGACTACACCAACAAAAAAATAACACTCTCAATAGGTGAATAAATTTTTAACCCCATTACCACACCTAAACCATTTTTGCATCCAACATCACCAATGTGGTTTAAATTTGGGGAGTCCTCAAAAACTACATCTTCCCTATAATTTGGTGTCAACTTCTTGGGGTTGATATCATTAAAAATGTTTTGATAGATGGGATGAAAAACTATGTTAGTTCTTCCATTGGGTCAAATTTATAAATAATAGAATTAGTAATATGATAGATGGTGTTTTATTTTTTAATAATTGCTTTTATGGTTATATTTTTTATAAAAAGTGATTTTATATAAAAGTTAACATGTTTTTCAATGGTTAAAATCATTTATAAAATAAAAAAAAGTCCCCAAATGATTTATAAGGATAATATTTGTCATATTTTTATATTATAAATGTGAATTTATAGTAAATTTGTTGGTTTTAAACTTAATAAGTAGAATTTTTCTGATGTTTCAGAATGAGGATGATATTTTGGATTTCAATGATGATTTAATTAAAAGAATTTTTAAATTTATCATTGAATTTAAATTGGTAATTTGTGATTTTGAATTAGTGTGAATAGATTCATTATGTTTTATCATAATGTTGTATGCCCATTTAATGGGATGAGTGGTGTATAAATTTAAAAATGAAAACATGAGTAAGGACAAAGAGTTTTACATATATTTATATGACAATATTAACATTAAAAGGACCCCTAAATACATAGCATATATCATCCTACATAATATATATTGATATGGACACCAGGGAAAGGGCATGTCAAAAATTCCATACAACCCATAAGATATCCATCATGAACCCAATCACACAACCTTGGACTCATGGAAAGATATGCGCTACTCAAATTCAGCCCTGAGGCCATAATTATATTTGTTTTCATATAGTAATTGAAAGTTTTTTATAAATGTTGAAACTAAAATGGTTGTATTAGCATGAGGGAATCTAAGACCTTCATGATAACCCTTCTCATGGTTCACTATAAGAAAAATAGATTTTTGCGATGGGCTCATTACGACGGGTTTTTTTCCCATCGCAAATATCTCGTCATAGAGATTATTTTTGATGGGGGATTCTGCCCATTGCAAATAATTGGTTGTTTGCGATGAGATTTGGGGTCTCGTCACAAAAAGTTAGGCGCGATTTGCGCGCCAAAATGCGGGAAGCTTATTTGTGATGGGGGAATCCCCCCGTCGCATAGAGTGTGTCAGTTGGAGGGTATATGTGACGGGTCTCGTTTCAAATACAAGGCGGTTGTAAAGACATTTTTGCGACGGGATTTTGTCCCGTCGCAAAATGTGTGTCAGCGGGTACCTTTTGTGATGGGTCATGTCACCAATAATCTTTTAACTTCCCACTGTAATTAATGAGGGTGAATGTTTTCGCGATGGGTCTCGTTGCAACAAATAATATTTGGGATGGGATACCTGTTGGAAATTGTCTCGTCACATCAAATCCAACCTATATATACCCCGTCCATTTTTTCAAATATCTTCTCAATTATCTCTCTCTCTCTATCTGAACTCTATTTTCAGAGTGCAAATTTGTGTGAGTTATTTTTTTCACGAAAAACTTATGATGACGTGTACATCAATATGAGATCATGTTTAAAGGTATTTATATTTTATTCAATTTTGTATTTATTTCAATTTTTATATTAATTTTAATTATTTTTTATTAGTTGTAATTAAATTAGATTTAAATTCTTTTGATATCAGTATTTATTTGAAATAACAAATTGACATTATTAGTGCTAATTTTTAATAATTAGTAATAAATAGGAATAATTAGTAATAAATATGAATAATTAGTAATAAATATAAATAATAAGTAATAATTAGATATAATTATAAATAATTAACAATAATTAGAAATAAATAGGAATAATTAGTAATAAATATGAATAATTATTAATAAATAGAAATAATTAGTAATAATTAGGAATAATTATTAATAATTATGAATAATTAGTAATTATTAATAATAATTAGCAATAATTAGTAACAATTAGTAATAATTATTATTAATCAGTAATAAATAGTAATAATTAGTAATAATTGGTAATAATTATGAATATATGGTAATAATAAAGAATAATTAGTAATAATTCGGATTAATTAGGAATAATTAAGAATAATTTGGAATAATTAGGAATAATTAGAAGTAATTTGCAACAATTAGCAATAATTAGCAATAATTAGCTGTAATTAAAAATAATTAGCCAAAATAATCTATAATTAGAAATAATTAGATACAATTAGAAATAATTAGTAATAAATAAAAATAAATAAAAATAATAAGAAATAATTAATAATAATTTGGAATAATTTGTCAAAATTAAAAATAATTAGCAATAATTAGCAATAATTAGCAATAATTAGGAATAATTAGGAATATTTAGGAATAATTAGCAATAAATAGCATTAATTCACAATATATAGGAAAAATTATCAATAAATAAGAATAATTAGCTAATAAATATTTATAATAAGCATTAAATAGGAATAATTAGAAATAGATAGCAATAAATAGAAATAAATAGCACAAAATATAAATATATAGCAATAAATAGGAATAAAAAGAAATAATTAGAAATAAATAACAATAATTAGCATTAATTAGTAATAATTAGTAATAATTAGTAATAAAAAAAATAAATAGTAATAACTAGTAATAAATAGTAATAAATTTTAATAAATAGTAATAATTAGTAATAACTAATAATAATTAGTAATAAATATTAACAAATAATAATAAATAGTAATACATAGTAATAAATAGTAATAAATGGTAATAAATAGTAATAAATAGTAATAATTAAAAATAATTAGTAATAATTAATAATAATTAGTAATAATCCGTAGTAATTGGTAATAATTATGAATAAGTAGTAATAATTAGGAGTAATTAGGAATAATTAGTAATAATTATCAATAATTAAAAGTAATCTGGAATTCTGGAATAATTAGGAATAATTAGGAATAATTAGGTATAATTAGGAAATATTATGAAAAATTAAAAAAAAATACATTAGAATAAATAGGAATAAAAGAGAATAATTTTGTATATTTATGAATAATTATGAATAATTAAGAATAATTAAGAATAAATAAGAATAAATAGAAGTAAAGAAGAATAAATTGGAATAAATATGAATAAATATGAATAAATAAGAATAAATAAGAATAAATAGGAATAAACAGAAATAAATATGATTAAAAATTGAGGGTGTTGAAGCTTTATTATCATTTGAATCATCAAAACTATAATATGATTAAGAAGGAACAATTAATTTTCCTTTTAAAAATTATTCCCTATGAATGTTTAAGACATTTGATAGGGTTGGGGGACATCTCTAGAGGTTTATCTTTCAACTAGATTATGTTTTTAGTATCAACACGGTGAAAGTTGTTCTAGAGAAGATACTAATAACTAGTTTCTAAATCCATCGTTGTTTCAAAATTTAGTACATGATGTTGTTGGTCTATATGTTCAACAAACTAAAACTCATGATGATATTAATTTAACTATCGGGTTGGCACAATCCAAATTTATTGAGTTATTGAGGTCTGTTATGGATGCATTATATCCTGGTTTCATGATAAGTATATTAGAAGCGGTTTCTAAATTTATGGCTATTAAATCTAATAATGTAATGTCAAACAACTAATTTGATCAGATATTTTCTTTGGATAAAACACTGTTACCTCAAGGATATGTGTTTCCTTTAAATTACTATGAGGTAAATAAGTTGGTTCATAATATAGGCCATATTTATCGTATGATTCATGCATGTGAAAATGATTTCAATATAAATTATAGTGAAAATGAGTCATTGGGTAGTTTTCCACATGTGGACAATCATGTTTTAAAGAATCTATAGCATGGAATTTTAGATCGATTTTTGTAAAATAGTTGAGATATTTTCCTCTTACACCAAGACTAAAACGTTTATTTATGTCTTAGAAAATAGCATCAATGTAGTCAGTATTCATGTTGGACTATTTTTATAACTCTGTACATTTTACCTCCATAGATGTTGATGAATGACCCCTATATCTTTCTGACCATATTAATCATAGGGAATTAGAAAAGGAATATTATTATTTATTTAAAACCATTAATTGATGAGTTAAATGAATTGTGGACTAATGGTGTTAGTACCTATGATGTTTTCGGAAAAAAATCATATTAAAATCTGCATTGATGTGAATTATTATTGACATTCCTGAATATAGCATGTCATCTGGGTACGGTACACATAGTTTGAAATAATGTCCATATTGTATGAATGAAAACAAATCCTTTATGCACATCAATGGAAAAAACTTGCTATTTTGATTATCATAGTAGATATCATCCAACCTACCATCCTTTTCGATGTAAAAAATCTCATTTCCAAAAAGTCACAGTTGTAATGGATGAACCTCAAAATATGATCTTAGATATAGAGTTTAAATCAGTTTTATTATCATTACCTCCTATAACATTTGGTCAAATAGTAAACCAACCATAGATTCATGGCTTTTAGAAAAACATAATTGGATAAAATGAAGCACTTATGGGGATCTTCTATATTGGTCTAATTTGTTGGTCCACCACATATTGGATGTCATGAATATTGAGAATAACTATTTTGATATTTGATTTCATACAGTTTTGGATACACTAGATATGACCAAAGATACTATAAAAGCACAATTTGATATTGCCCAAATTTATAGGCGACAATAAAATGAACTTTTTCAACATTTTAGATCACAGTGGATAATAATCCAAATGCATCTTACAAAATGGGTAACTATAGTCGCTTATTATTTTGTTAGTGGATTGAAAATTTTAGATTTCTAGATGGAAATGCTTCCAATTTGGACAGATGTGTTAAAATGGTCATATTACTAGATTAAAAAGTCAGGATTGTCTTGTTATAATGGAAATACATATGCCAATAGGATTTAGTGGTTTTTATAATTCTATGATTTGGTATTCAATAAAAAATATGTCATATATTTTTGATACATTTTTATAGCATCAATAGAATACGATGAGTTAAACAAACTGAAAGAAGATGTTGCTGTAATTATATGTAAACTAGAAAAAATATTTCCTTCGTCTTTCTTTAACTCAATGGAACATTTGATATAAATTTTTCCACATGAATCTAAATGTGGAGGTCCAGTGCTGTTTAGATGGATTTTCCCTATTTAATAGATGCATGCAAATTATGTATAAACAAGTATATAACAATGCATCAGTTGAAGGCTCAATTTCAGAAGCTTATTTGTAAGAGGAAATTACTTTTTTCCGCACTCACTATTTTGAATCTGAATATCCCTCAAAACAGAAATTCATGGGAAAGATCGATGGAAATTTTAATGAAGAAATGGAAAATCAAATACCAATTTTTAATCAGCCTAATCATTACTTCGGTGGATTTCAAGAATTATAGCCTTCAAATGATAAACATCAGAGATCGCATACATATGTTTTGTTCAACTGAAAAAAATGAAATCATTTTGTACAATGAGTGATTCTCTCACTTATTCTATAATTTTTTTTATAGAATGTAATATTATTTTATTTTTAGGTTATATGACAATCATATCAAGAAACAAATTCAAAAAATTATAGTTGGTACTCTTGAAGAACTCGGAAAAAAAATTTATCAATGGTTTAAAAAACTAGTAATATAATTTATATATTGGTGTAATATCAATTTAGTATAGTATTTATTATATTGATAATTGTTTTAAAAATTTTCTGATGTCTTAACATGAAGATAAAATTGATAACTGAATGTATATATAGTGTAACCAACCATCTAAAATGGATAAATTTTATAATACATATGTGGTTACTGGTTTCTGATTTCTTACTCGTGAATATGGGGAATCAAAAAAAATGAACAATGCAGTTTGTTTGAGAGGATCGCATCATAAAGAAACTGGAGATGACTATTACAGTATTTTGGATGAAATTATTGAGATGTGTTATCTAGAACAGAATTACAAAATGATTTCTAAATATCAGTGGTTGGATACTGAGAGAGGCATGCATATTCATCTGATTATTAGAATCGTCGATATTAAATATTAAAGTGTTTTTTCAGTAAATATACCATTTTTACATGCTCAACAGGAAAATAATATTTATTATGCATGTATTGTGCTACTTAAAGAAACCTAAGTGATTAGTGGAACATATGAGATATTAAATCTCTGAAAAATCAGTTTACTCAAACTGAATGTTGTTCTGTTGAAGTTGAATGAATTGAAATTTTTCAAGATACGACTCAAAATCCATCATTTTTCACAAAGAGACATGAATATCGATTATGATACCCCACAATTAGGGGTCGATGGTGAAAAATGTTCTAATGATGTGACAAATGAAATTTAAATGACAAGAGATGATGAAACTAATACTCATATAGATATTGATGATGCCAAGGAGGAATATAAAGTCATTGACATTATGAGATAATATTATGATGATGAATGTGAACATTAACACGGTTTAATTATTTATATAATCATAACTAATATATATATATAATAGTTATTTTCAACAATCTTCTAACAACAATCATTTTGTGCTTCAGATGGACCCTATTCTATTTCATGAGTTAAAAGAGGCTGAGCTATCTTTAGATGAGGGGGATTTGGGATCATCTGGACCTCAGACTGTTGGTGGTTCAGTGGGTACGTGGAGGGGGTGTGGTTTTGCGTGAGTGATGATTCATAACCCTATCTTATAGCGACGTCAACGTCTTGGATATGATCCATGCACAAGGAGGTATGGTAGCCTGTATATTTTAGTTGTCTTTCATTAATTTATTTTTATATATACTAATTGATTGATTTTTTATTCTTTTTTCATAGTTTTCCACATGTAGTTGTTGGAAATCGGAGTGCTATCTTGTGCAAATATGTTTCTCAACCATGGATCACATGAGAACAAATTCCTATTGATGTGCAGCCCAACATGTTCAATCATTTGATGGTACGTAAATAAATAATATTTATGTTGAAAATTATTTTATTAATAACTTGATATTATATAATATTTTTATTTTTTATGGTACCCCATATATTATAGCATGTGTGACGTTATCCACACAAAATGGGAGGCATCTATGATTGATTGTTTCCATTAGCTATTGAACAATTCGATAAGGACAACCATTAAGAAAGTAGGACTGAAATATTTTTCCTAGTCGTGTAGAGACCACCGACTGAAGTACTTTTCATTTCACATTTGGGATGGATTATGATTACACTGGATGGGTGGTGGATTTCAGAAGAGGTCTTTAGTGGGTCAGAAGAACCTAGGGAGAAAGTAGGTGACACATCGAGATGGTAGTCAAACATTCACTATGCATTGAGAGAATCTGGTAAGTGACTTTTTTAAATAATTTATATAATTTTAAATATAAATAGTTTATTATATATTTTTATAGGTAGTCGAGCATCCCGATATTATAGAGTATGATGTTTATCAGAGGATGTGCAATGATCCAGCCACAGAAGAGATTAGAGGTGATCTCCAGTGTCAGAATGTGGTTAGTAATATATTTTTTATGTTTGGAAATTAACTACATATAATTTTTTCACAATTTAAATATCAAATTAGAATTCAAGGAGTCATATGAGACTACAACCACTCAGACACAGGCTGGGAGTCAGGATGAGGCGATTGATCCGACCAGTGCCCACCATTTCAATGTGGAGGAATGGATGCAGGCAACTCAGTATGGATTTCAGAAGGGCCGAGTAGTTGGCATCATCTCTCATGTGTCTCCTGATACATATTATGGTACTGTTGCATTGTCAGCGGCCAACTCGAGAGAAGCTCGTGGAGTGGCATCATCTTCTACCTCACAGTATCCGGAATAGTTGCGAACTCGGGTTGAGCTTATAGAATGTTTGCAGAAGCAGTATGAAGAGATGCATTATTAGCAACAACAACATCTTCACGATGATGAGATTTTTCAATGGGAGCTACAGCATCACGAGTTGATAGAGTACATGTGTCATCTGACTCGTAGTTTAGGGATAGAGTTTCCTCTACCATTTCTGACAGAACCTCCACCTCTTCTAGAAGAGGACCGCCCGTTGTTATTTTTTTATGTTAAAAACATTTGAATTCATGATTTTTTGTAATATGAACTATTTTAATTTTCTTCCTTTTATATTTTTTTGAATATTGCATATTTTTTTTATTTTTTTATTTATTACTACAATATATATTTAAATGGTTTTTTATTTCACTTACAATACTAATAACAATATTTAATGATTTGCTCTTAATCTTTTGTTAATATTGAGAGTTTCAATATATTTTTTATTATTTTAATAATATTTATATTACTTATTTCTTAATCATGATTATATTAAATATATTTTTTAGTATTATATTTTTTAATGTTTTTTTATTTTACTAATAATAATAATAATATTTTATGAATTGAATAATTTTTTTATGAATATTTAGAATCTTAATATTATTTAATTTTCTAAATATTTTAATAATATTAATATTAAATTTTCATTAATTATAATATTATTAAATATTTTTTAACATTGGTTATTATTTAAGATGGGACATGTTACGACAAGATCCCATCAAAAATAGTTTGAATATATATTTCTATATATTATTTGCGGTAGTACCAAGGGCCCGTCGCAAATAGTATTTGCGACGGGTCCGTCACAAAAAGATTATTTATATATAATGTATATAATCAGAGAGTTATTTGCGACGGGGCACATCCCCATTGCAAATAACATTTTTTCAGACAGGACTAGTGCAAAAAATATTTTTTTTCACACTATTTTCTACAACGGTCTATTTGTGATGGGACGCCATCTGTAAAGTTTATTTGCGACATGATCCCATCGCAAATAGCCTGTTGCAAATAGCACAAATTACAGTTGTGGTTTCACTAATTAACGATGACCTTGTGGGGATCAGACTGTAACATCCCAAGTAAGTAATGAATAATTGATATAGTTATCTATGTCTAATTATGAATTAGATAGTGTTTTAGTGGCTTAAAATGAGAATAAATCCATCCTAAAGCATGAAATACTCTAATATTTTCAAAAGATTGTTTTATAGCCTTTTGATGGAAAAACATTTTTAAATCTATCTTTTGACAACATTATAAGCTATATTTGTCAAAATAAACTTATTCTTTATGATTGGGACATAGAAATTTACTTTGGATAAATTTCTGCTATTTTTCTGATAATGTTCATTTTTTTAATGAATAATGAAATGTGTTGTATTTTAATTCAAAACCACTTTTAATCTAATTTATTTATATAGTTATATTATCTTTTTAATTGGTTTTAAAGTGAAATTAGAATATATTTTTACCATTTCATCCAATGGTGGTCATTGGAATTAATATCATTTTGAGATTGGACATAAACAAGTGTCAATCTTTTGATATATATTGTTTCACAATAACACCCTATTTGTTCTGGCAGTGGGAATTATTTATTAAATTACTTATTTTAACTTATATGTAATGAATTTTGTAAAATAGACATAATTTTTGAATTCGAAAAATCAAATATATTTTCGGGTGATGTTTTGGTATTTTTCTAAAAAACATCAATTTTTGATGAATACTGAAACAACTAAGTGGTACTTAAAAAACTAATTTTTCTTTTAAATGAAATTTTACCACCTATGTGTTTTGAATTTCAAAAATACGACATACATGGTTTTCATTAGGAATTAAAATGATTTTGGATGGGATTAAAATAATTTTTTGGTGAATAGTAACTTTTAAATTTTTAATCGCGATTAGAGGTAATTTGTGTAGTTTAAGGTAAAAATAATGTTTTAATAATATGAAATGGACTTGACACATTTCCTACCTATATTAGTTGTTTCATTTCCGACCAAGACAACCCATGGGTCTATTTTTGGGACCCGATGGAGCCACTTGGGCAAGATAATGACACTAATGCCTTTTATTTAAAGTAAAAGTCAAAATGACACACACATGTATTGTTTTACTAAAACAATTTTTACATGGGGTTATACAGGTCATATTTTTGACTATAAATATTAATTGGAAATATAAAAATATTTTCTACATCATAGTATTTTTTTATAATATTTATACATTATATAAATTAAATTAATTATGACATCATGATGATGCAGCGATTACTTCATTATTTAACGATTTAAATAAAATGAAAATATAACGTAAAATATAAGACCTAAACTTGTCTAAAACCTATTTCATGGGTATATTTTAAACCCTTATCACATTATACACGCATTATATAAATGTGGGACCTTTTAAATCCGAAACTCATTTTAAAATAAAGTAACATTCCTTTACTTTCCAAGAGTGCCCCTCCTCTCCTTTTTTAAAAGGCCCCCACCTCTACCACCTTACCCACACCTCTCAAGCCTTTGTCTCGGCAAAAACCTTCCCATTTTGTCTCTCCACATCCCTCTTTTACTCCTAGAAGCCTCACTTTGGGCAGAAGTCTTATCAAGGAAGCCATTGAGCACAAATCAAAAAGAGTTACCCGATTTAAAGGTAGTGTCTTCTCTTGTGTTATTTTGTTTTATTTTGCTTCTCAAACCCCCTAAACTCTTTTTATTCATTTCATTTGTAACAACTCAAGTATCTTCAATATACTAGTATGTTGTTATAATATGTATTAGAGCTACACTTACACACACCTTCATCTAATGGTTAAAGAACATACTGTTTCTGTTGATGGCGAATTTCTGCCTCATGAAACGGTGATTGTTCAACACTCATATAACACCTTCAAAGATGGCCATTAAGATGCCACTAAATTTATATATGATATATAATATGTATATGTTTTACTTATTCTTCTGTATTTTTCATTTATTTCATACTTTTATAGTTTCCATTATGGGTAAACACGATATCTTCATTTTAGGAAGTGCGGACTTTCGCCCCCTCAAAGTGATTTGATTCATTAATACCAAATGTGGTATGTATAAAGGATAGATTTAATGATATTATATATGATTAAATACTGAAATTATAATACTATTCTGTATCATTATGTTTTATTTCCATTAAATATGAAATAGAAATGGAAGTTGCGTTCATGCTTACGTACGACTTACCGTCTCCATGAACAGTGCATTTCATTTCTTACATATAAATGATTATGTAATATTATAAATTCAAGTATATACTGGATATATATGATATATATGGCATCTACATCATGAATATCATTCTTGATATAATGGATATTTGACTACGTGAACAACTTGTAAATATAAGAAGTTCACTTTTGACTCAAGTAGCAAATATCGACAAAATGACCGTTATTAACTTAAATGATTACATAATGTTCACAACATGCTAATAAATGTCATTAAAGGAATAATGAACTTGAAAAAGGTTCTTAATAAATTATAAATTATCTCAAGTTTATTATCAGGACATTAAAGAATGAATGAGTCAAGTTGGACCCCAGGTCAGGGACATCGTCTCAATTTCCTTTCATTAAGGCATATTTTTTTATAAACAACTTTATTTTATACGGTGTATAAACCCCTTTGACTTTTACATTTGTCCAAAAGGATTCTTTTTTATATGAATCATTTTACTAAATGACAAAAGGGAATGTTTTTGTCATACGTATGCGGTGACCATAGCTTCTCTACCGCTGTGACCATTATTTGAGTTTCAGCTTCCTCTACAATCCATACCTTTTTTTAAATGAAAAATAAATACCACTTTTTAATTTTCTTTTACTTTGGTATTGAAAATGGTTTTCATAATGTTTTTATTAAATCAATGTGTTGTATTTATATCTTGTGATTGAAATGTGTAAATGTTATGTTTCCTTTATGCATGTTTTATGTGATACGATTATGTTATGGTTCTTGGGCATTGTTATAAAGACGGGTGGTTTCATGATAAACTGAGGGCGGGTGAGCCCGATATAGCTCTTCAATACATTGGATAATGCGATGGGGTTAAACGTTAAGGTTTCTCCAAAGATATTTCTGGAATATACTATGATGGGTATTCCAAATGTAACGAAGAGGGTTACTCCCTATGTAAGAATGTTATGAATGCCTCAAGTTACATTTATGTATTATTATTTCTATGATTTATTCATGATTTGATGAGGTATGTTAAATTGATTATGTTTTATGGGTGAAGTATGATTTTATTCATATGTATATATGAATTCATGTTTCCTTTCCATATTTTTATAACCCTTACTGAGATTTTTATGCTCCTCCCATTTTTTGAAATGTTTTTCACAGGTCAAGGGAATGGTACATGATATGATGATAGTGTCAATGAAGTGTCACGAAAGAATCCATGTTTTATTTTCAATATTTTCCATTGATGGGAAAAAATGAATTCTATCTTTTATTTAGCCACTTTGTTGAAATGTGGAATTTAATGAAAGTATTATGATCTAATTCTATAAAACTCTAAACCTGAAAAGAACCGCAATTTGTAATCTTGTAATAACTCAAGATTAAGTAATGTTTAAGTCTAGGGCCTTATAATTGGTATCAGAGGGTGGTTTAGATATCTTTAGGAGTTAGAATTCTATTAAATGATTATCCAGAAATAATTTTTTTATGGTCAATATGAAATGAAATAGCATTTGAAGATTACTATGTTGCTTCATCTAAGACATGTTTGTTCAAGATGGTTTTCTATAGAGGAAATAGGGAAGCAGTGCTAGGAAGGCATACAGAAGGAAATGACCTTCCGAATCAGTATCCTGAGATGGTTGGAATTTGAACTAAACAGTTTCTTGCAGTAATGGTGTAGTTGACTAAAGCGATAAATGGTGGTGGTATCCATGCACGTGATCAGCCAGATCAACCGCAAAGGAACATGTGAGTGGTGGAATATTTCATGAGGCAACATCCCCCATCATTCAGAGTATCATCTAACCATGTGCTAGCTGAAGGGTGGAGTAAAGAATAGGAGAAAATTTTCGATGTCATGGGGTGTTCAGACAATAAAAAGTTAGTCTTATTATTTATCATTTGAAGGGTGAAGTAGATCAGTGGCGGTTGATGATAAAAAATATCAGGGACGCTGATGAGATTGATGCTCTCGAATGGGATGAATTCAAAGGTATGTTTCTTGGGAAGTATTTTCCTAAGGTTGTTCGACTTAGGATGGAAAAAAAATTCTTGGAATTGAGGCAAGTGGAGGACTCAGTGGTTGCCTATGAAGCAAGGTTCACTCGATTGGCAAGGTATGCTCCAAATTTTATCTGAGACCATGATAGTAAAATTAATCATTTTTACTTAAGATTAATGCCAAAATATCGAAGGGGATTAGCTTCTCATGAGTTCAATAGTTGTGAAAAGCTTGTTCGATGTGCTGAGAAGGTGGAAATGGGGTTTTTCGATGATCAATTTTTCTATAACAACCAACATAATAAGAGACTGAGGTGGTAGGAGAAATGGAAGAATTCTTCAAAAAAGTCTGATGGTAGGAAAACTAAGTTTCCAGTTTGTGATAAATGTGGTAAAAGTCATGTTGGAGAATGTCTTCTAAATTTTTTAAAGTGATACCGATGTGGTAAGATGAGACATAAGGCTCGTGATTGCACTAAAAATGATCAGAGTGATGTTAAGACCAAATTTTATTTACAGTTAGTGAAATGTTTAATGTGCAATGAGATGAGTCACTATGCAAACGAGTGTCCAACAAAGAGATCGAGTGATAGGAAGCAGTTATACTACAAGTAGAAACGGGTGGTGAAATCATTTGCAACTATTTCAGCAGATGATGGGCCATAAATGATGTTGTATCTGGTACTTTGTTTTTTTTCAAACTATGCTAGTGTATTATTTGATTCAGGGACTACCCACTCTTTCATCTCTGAAAACTTTTCTCATAAAATTGGAATACCATCTCAAGAAGTGACTCTTGAACTTGTGGTAAAAACATCTGGGGGAAATGTTGAGGAAAAAAGAATTTATACGAATCTTCCTATCATTATCTGTGGAAAGAACCTATTTGAAAATCTTATTTTTTTACCCCTAGTAGATTTTGATGTTATCCTGGTTATGGATTGGATCCCTATTTACCATGATAAGATTGACTGTAGAGCTAAGGAAGTTTATTTTCAGAATGACATTCAGTTTGTGTACAAGAATAAACCCTTACTGTTGAGAACATATCAAGAGGTCGAGAAACATGTAAAAGATGGAAATCAATGTTACCTTGCACATATTTTTGAAAATAAGGGAACTGTTTAGATTATTGATGTATTATTGGTAAATGAGTATCCTGATGTTTTTCCTGATGAGTTTCCTAAAATAATACTAGATCTGGAAGTTGAATTTACTATTGACTTAGTTTCTGATGCTAAGACAATTTCAAAACCCCCTTATCGATTGGCTCAAGTTGAACTTTTAGATTTAAAAAAGAAATTGCAGGAGTTATTAGATAAAGGTTTCATTCAACCTAGAACATCACTATGGGGTGCTCATGTTTTGTTTGTTAAAAAGAAAGATGGTTCTATGAGACTTTCAATTTATTATAGATCCTTGAATAACATCACTATTAAGAAAAAATATCATTTGCCTCATATCGATGATTTGTTTGATCAGCTCCAGGGAGCTCAATATTTTTCAAAGATTGACTTGATATTGGGGTACCATCAGTTGAAGGTAAAGGAAGAAGATGTTCCGAAGACCGTATTTCATACAAGATATGGCCATTATAAACTTGTAGTAATGCCTTTTGTGTTAACCAATGCACCTACTATATTCATGGACTTAATGAACATAATTTTCCATGAGTTCTTGGATAAGTTTTTGGTGGATTTCATTGATGATATTTTGGTGTTTTCTAAAAGTAAAGAGGAGCATGAAAGACATTTAAGGGTTGTTCTGAAAACCTTGAATTAAATTAAATTGTATGGGAAATTCAGAGAGTGTGAGTTTTGGTTACAACAAATTTCATTCCTTGGTCACATTGTTTCCAAAGATGGAATAACTGTTGATCCTGCAAAAACAAAGGATGTTAAAGAATGTCCAAGACCCACAAATGTAACGTAGATTCATAGCTTCCTTGTTTTGGTAGGCTATTACTGATGGTTTGATAGAAATTTTTCACAGTTATCTAGTCCAATGACTATGCTAACTCGGAAGGGTGTTAAGAATATATGTAAAAAAGAATGTGATGATTGTTTTCAGGAGTTGAAAATATGATTGGTGAAAGATCCAGTATTGGAACTTCTTTCCAGGAATGGTGAGTTTGTTATCTACCGTGATGCTTCATTGAAAGGACTTGGTTGTGTCCTAATGCAGAATGATCAGGTAATTTCATATGTTTCACGTCAGTTGAAAACTCATGAGTTAAATTACCCTACTCATGATTTGGAATTAGTTGTTGTTGTTTTCGCTTTGAAAATTTGGATGCATCATTTGTATGGAGTAAAGTGTGAAATATATACCGATCACAAATGTTTAAAGTATATATTCACTCAGAACGAATTGAACGTGAGACAAAGGAGATGGCTGGAATTAGTTAAGGATTATGATTGTACAATTCATTACCATCCGGGAAAATCAAATAAAGTGGCTGATGCTTTGAGTCGAAAAAGTAATGCTTCATTAACAATGTTGCATTTGGAAAATGATCCTTTGGTTAAGGATTTGATGATATTTGTCATAAAAGTTGTTTGTGCAGGATGTCCTTCTGTTTACTTTCAGGTGTCAGTGAAATCTTCTCTATCAGATAGAATCAAGTAAGCACAGAAGCAAGACAGTGAGTTGCAGAAAAAGGTAGAGCTAGTTCAGAAGGTTAAGTTGCCTAAATTCAACATTGATAATGATTGTTTTGGAGGATTTGGGAAGAGATTGTGCATGCCTTGTAATTCACAGTTGAAGAGAGAGTTGTTATGTGATGCTCATAGTTCTCTGTTTTCAGTTCATCCAGGAAGTACTAAGATGTATAGAGATCTTCGAGAGTATTACTGGTGGGACGAAATGAAAAGGGATATTGCTGATTTTATTGTGAATTGTTTGACTTGTCAATAGGTAAAAGCAGAACGGCCGTTACCGAAAGTGATTCTTCAGCCTTTACCAGTGCCAGAGTGGAAGTGGGAGAATATATCCATGGGCTTCATTATGGGATTGCCGAAGACACCTCGAGGTAATAATGCAATCTGAGTTATTGTTGATCTCTTGACTAAATCTACTAATTTCCTTCCTATATTAGATACCTTTTCCTGAGATAAACATTCTCGTTTGTATCTTAAAGTGATATTCAGGTTACATGGATGTCCCCTCTCTATTGTATCTGATCGTGATCCTAGGTTTACTTATAACTTTTGGAAAGGCCTTCAGAAGTCGTTGGATACTGAATTAAATTTTTGTACAGCTTTTCATCCTCAATCAGATGGGCAGTCAGAACGAACAATTCAAACAGTAGAGGATATGCTACGTTCTTGTTTGACGGATTATCCGAGATTTTGAGACCAACATCTTTCTTTGTTTGAATTTTCATTTAATAACAGTTTTCATTCTAGTATATAGATGGCACCATTTGAGGCATTATATGGGAAACGGTGTCGAACTCCAGCTTTCTGGGATGAAGTGGGTGAAAGGAAGTTGATGGGACCGGAATTGGTAGAAGATTTGGTAGATAAAGTTCAGCTAATACAATGACACATGAGAACAACTCAGAGCAAGCAGGAGAGTTATGCAGACAACATGAGGAAGGATCTCTCTTTCGAGGTAGGTGATCATGTCTTCCTCCAAGTCTCACCATGGAAAAGTGTGATGCGATTTCGTATGAATGGAAAGTTGAGTCCAAGGTTCATTGGACCATATGAAATTCTCGAGAGAGTTTGATCAGTTGCATACCGAGTGGATTTACCTCCGAGTTTATCTCTAGTACACAATGTTTTTAATGTTTCGATGTTGAGATAGTATATGCCAGATCCATCTCATATTTTGAGCCCATAGGTTATTCAATTGGAAGAGAATCTCTCTTATGAAGAACAACCAGTTTAGATTCTTGACCGAACCGAGAAAGTGTTGCGAAATAAGGTAATTCACCAGGTAATGGTTTTGTGGAAAAACCATATGGTTGAAGAGGAAATGTGGGAATCAAAATATGCTATGAGGGATCAATATCCCCACTTTTTTGATAAGTAAATAAATTGCGGGGACACAATTTTCTAAAGGGGTAAGGATGTAGCATCCCAAGTATTTAATGAATAATTTATATAGTTATCTAAGTCTATTTATTAATTAGATAGTGTTTTAGAGACTTAAAATGAGAATAAATCCAACCTAAATCATGAAATACTCTAATATTTTCAGAAGATTGTTTTATAGACTTTTGATGGTGAACAATTTTTAAATGTTTCGTTTGACAATTTAATAAGCTATATTTGTCAAAATAAACTTATTATTTATGATTGGGACATTAAAATTTACTTTGGATAAATTTCTGGTATTTTTCTGATAATATTCATTCTTTTAATGAATAGTGAAAAGTGTTGTATTTTAATTCACAACCTCTTTTAATCTAATTTATTTATATAGTTATATTATATTTTTAATTGTTTTTAAAGTGAATTTAGAATATATTTTTACCATTTAATCCAATGGTGGTCATTGTAATTAATATCACTTTGATATTGGACATAAACGAGTGTCAATATTTTGATATATATTGTTTCATAAAAACACACTATTTGTTCTGGTAGTGGGAATTAATTGTTAAATTAATTATTGTAACTTATATGTTTTTAATTTTTTAAAATAGACATCATTTTTCAATTCGGAATATCAAATATAGCATAGAGTGATGTTTTGGTATTTTTCTAAAAAACATCAATTTTTGATGAATAGTGAAACCACTAAGTGGTACTTAAAAAACTGATTTTTCTTTTAAATGAAATTTTACCACCTCTGTGTTTTTAATTTCAAAAAACCAACATACAATGTTGTCATTTGGAAGTAAAATTTGGTTTAATGGGATTAAAATAATTTTTGGTGAATAGTAACTTTTAAGTTTTTAATCGCGATTAGAGTTAATTAGTGTAGTTTGAGGTAAAAATAATGTTTTAATAATATGAAATGAACATGACACATGTCCTAACCTTATTTTTTGTGTCATGGCCGACCACGAAAGCCCATGGGTCGATTTTTGGGACCCCATGGATCCACATGGGTAAGATAATGAAATTAATGCCTTTTATTTAAAGTAAAAGTAAAAATGACACAAACATGTATTGTTTTTCTAAAACAATATTTACATGGAGTTATACAAGTCATATATTTGACTATAAATATTCATTGTAAAGATAAAAATATTTCCTACATCATAATATTTTTTTTATAATTTTTAGACCTTAAATCAATTAAATTAATTATGACATCATGATGATGCAGCGATAACCTCATTATTTAACGATTTAAATAAAATGAATCAATTATGTATAATATAAGACCTACACTTGTATAAAACCTATTTTATGGGTATATGTATAACCCTTATCACCTTATAATCGAATTATACCAATGTGGGTCCTTTTAAATCCGAAACTCATTTTAAAATAAAGTAACATTTCTTTACATTCCAAGAGTGCCCCTCCTCTCCTCTTATAAAAGGCCCCCACTTCTACCACCTTACCCACACCTCTAAAGCTTTTGGATCGGCCAAAACCTGACCATTGTGTCTCTCCACATCCCTCTATTACTCCTAGAGGCCTTACATTGGTCTGAAGTCTTCCCAAGGAAGCCTTTGAGCTCAAATCAAAAAGAGTTGCCCGATTTAAAGGTAGTGTCTTCTCTTCTGTTATTTTGTTTTATTTTGCTTCTACAACCCCTAAACTCTTTTTATTCCTTTATATTTTAACCACTACAGTATCTTCAATATACTATGATGTTTTTATAATAAGGATTTGAGCTACACTTACACACACCTTTATCTAATGGTTAAATAATATACTGTTTATGTGGATGGTGAATTTCTGCCTCACGAAATGATGATTGTTCAACACTCATATAACACCTTCAAAGGTGGCCATTAAGATTTCACTATATTTATATATGATATATAATATGTTTATATTTTACTTATCCTTCTATATTTTTCATTTATGGAATACCTTTATGGTTTCCATTATGGGTAAACGTGTTATCATCATTTTAGGAAGTGCGGAACACTACCGCCCCCTCAAAGTGATTTGATTCATTAATAAGATATGTGGTACGTATATAGGATAGATGTAATGATATTATATATGAGACCATACTTTAATTATAATACTATTATGTATCATTATGTTTTAATTACATTATATATTAAATAGAAATGGAAGTAGCGTCCATGCGTACGTACGACTTACCGTCTCTATTAATGGTGCATTTCATTTCTTACCTCTAAATGATTATGTAATATTATAAATTCATGTATATAATAGATATATATGTAATATATGGAATATACATCATGAATATCATTATTTATATAATGTATATTTGACTACGTGAACAAATTGTAAATAGAAGAAGTTCACTTTTGACTCAAGTCCCAAATATCGATAAAACTACCATTATTAACTTAAATGATTAAATAATGTTCATAACATGGTAATAAGTGAAATAAATGGAATAATTAACTTGAAAAATTTTCTTAATAAAGTATAAATTTACTTAAGTTTGTTATTAAGGACATTAAAGAATGATCGAGTCAAGTCGGACCCGAGGTAAGGGACATCGTCTCAATCTCCATTCATTGAGACATATTTTGTTTTATACACAACTTTCTTTTATACGGTGTGTAAACCCCTTTTACTTTAACATTTATCCAAAAGGAATCTTTTTTATATGAATAATTTTACTAAACAACAAAAGGGAATATTTTTTTCATACGTATGTGGCGACAAGGACTTCTTCGCCGCCGTGACCATTATTTGAGTTTGAGCTTCCTCTACAAGCCATACCTTTTTTTAAATTAAAAATAAATACCATGTTTTACTTTTCTTTTATATTGGTATTGAAAATGGTTTTCATAATGTTTTTATTATATCAATGTTTTGTATTGATATATTTTAATTGAAATGTGGAAATGTTATGTTACCTTTATGCATGTTTTATGTGATGCGATTATGTTATGGTTATTGGGAATTTTTATGAAGACGGGTGGTTCCATGATAAAATGACGGCAGGGGAGCCCGATATAGCTCTCCAATGCATTGGGTAATGTGATGGGGTTAAACATTATGCTTTCTTCAAAGAGATATAGGGAATATACTATGATGGGTATTTCAAATGTAACCAAGAGGGTTACTCCATACGTAAGAATGTTATGAATGCCTCAAGTAAACTTTATGTCATATGATTTCTATGATTTATTCATGATTTGATGAGGTATGTTAATATGCATATTTTTTATGGGTAAAGTATGATTTCATTCTTATGTATATATGAATTCATGTTTCCTTTCCATATTTTTAAAACCCTTACTAATATTTTTATGCTCATCCCATGTTTTTGAAATGTTTTTCCCTGACCAAGGGAATGGTACATAATATGATGATAGTTTCAAGGAAGTGTCACGAATGAATCCATGTTTTATTTTAAATATTTTTCCATTGATAGGAAAAAATGAATACTATATTTTATGTAACCACTTTTTTGCAATGTGGAATGTAATGCAAGTTTTATGATTTAATTATCTAAAACTATAAACCTGAAAAGATCCCCAATGTGTAATCTTCTATAACTCAAGAATAAGTAATGTTTAAGGCTGGGGCCTTATACAGACTGTTATTTCTTATTTTTATAATTTGATAGAAAACTATGAAATATTTTTTGGTGCTTCACCAACTCCCCAGTCAAGGAACATTTAGGTTTAAGGACAAAACTATCATCCTCATTTGCATAATTTATTGAATATTAATTATGGAATTTTGTTTCCTTTGACTCATATTCCATCTAATCTATAAATGCACCTATTTTTCATGAAATACCCAAACAATATTCTTCCCAAACAGAATATTATTGATCATCATGAGGATAAAACCTACATCCCATGGATTTATTATTTAAAAAAATAATTATTCACTTCTTATAAACCATAATAAAATTATTTCAAACATTTAAATGTTGGGTTCCACTTATTTTAAAGGCCCCATTATATACATTTATTTATTTTGTTAAATATTGATATTTACAAATCAAATAGGATATATATGAATTGAAAATGTATGGATGGAAATTTTATGATAAAATAGAATGAAGATGGGGAGAAAGATTTCATCATGTATACAAATGGTCTAATATATGAACCTTTTCAAATACATTGTCCAAGTTTATTCTATTTTTATTAAAGACTAATCATTCTAGAGGATTTGGGAGAAAAATGGATCAATCACGGAATAGATCAAATTATAAATGTTGGAATAAATGATGGAATATTTTAATATAGCTAATGATTGGGATAACACTATGTTTTATGGAAACAATAATATGATTATAATTATGAAAAATGAAGAATACTATATCGAGGGTGTAATTATATGTGGGGATAATGATAAATATTATACTGAGGAAATGAAAAAAAATGTTTGTTAAGAACTTTTTGGTTTTAAAAAATTGTTTCAGAGGTTAAATTGTAGCATAAAGACGCCAATGTATTCTGGTTGTACTAAATACATAGCATTATCAGACGTACTAAAGCTATATAATTTAAAATCTATTAATAGATGGAGTGATGAATGTTTTACCGAATTACATTTTCTCTTGAAAGATATGACCCTAGAAGATAATGAAAATCCTTGACAAGAAAATTCTGAAAAATGAATTTTATGTTCAACAAGTATGATCTATAAAGGAATACATGCCAATAAAAAAACTTTATAATGTTTCATAACGACCATAAAATACTTAAATAGTGCCCAATTTGGGTTTCTTCTCAACACGATAATGATTAATCTGGTCCTAGATATTTTTCATGGTACTTTTCAATCATTTCAAGTCTTAGGATCTTATAAGAAAGAGAGGATACCACAAGGAAATATATGCAGCATATAGGCATAAGAAATAATGATAGTAAACATTTTAACTCAACAAACTCTCCTCATTGGAAGAGAATTGATCCTGACTATCCTCAATTTTTAAATGAGCAAAGAAACCATCATCTTGCACTATTTATAGATGGATTGAATCCTTTTGTTTTTTAATAGAGAACTTATAGTACATGTATAGTTATGTAGGTAAATTATAACTTTCCATTATGGATATGCATGAAATGAATTTAAATTATGGTATCTATGCTCATATAACGACCATAACAAATAGGTAACAATACTGATGTTTATGTATCTCTGTTGATCAAAAATTCAAATTTTAGACCAGATTCAGGTGTTGTGTAGTTTGATTCTTATAGAAATTAAGATTTCACATTGTGACCTATGTTCTATAAGATGATAAACAAATTTTCTAATTATATAATTTTTTTAGTATATAACATTAAAGGAACTCGTGGTTGTCCAATTTGTTGACATGGTAGATAGTCAGTTAGGTTGAAACATTCATCAAATACCATTTTTATAGAAAATTGAATATTTCTATCCTTGAAATATAAGTATTGTACATGGAAAACGTCATTCTATGAGAGTTATAAGAATGTAAAACCCCATTTCCCCTAAAAGGCCATCAACATTTTTTTGTAATTAAAATATATGGATACTAATTCTGCAAAAAAAAATTAAAATCCTTATAAAAAAACATTGTAAAAAGGGATTAGTCTTACTTAATTACCATAAAATAATTTTATGTACGTGAAACATTTTCATGATGTTATTCATTTTGAAAAAAATAGGTGTGATATTGTCATTGGGATATTACTAAATTCTTGCTAGGAAAACAAATGATTGAATTGTGGCTATGTTGGGCATGATCGACAAGGGAATATTGGAAGAGTTGGTGCTAGTGAAGGGTGAAAAGGAACATTAATTCCCTTAGTTTATTACACTCATTCCAAGAAGTCGTGATTTCAGTTTTACAACATCTTGAATGATATAAATGTTCCAAATGGGTATACATATAATATCATGAATAAAGTGTAGCTGAATGAATTAAAGATAAAGGGTTTGAAATCACAAGATTTTCGTGTTATGATGCAAGATCTAATTCATGTTGATTTCAATTTAATTTTACACAAGAATGTTCATCACACATTAACCAATATATTTTTCTTTTTTCAATCTATATGCATCGATGTTATAAACCCCACATAATTTCTAACTATGGAAAAGGAAATTTTTGTCATATTAAGTTAATTGGAAATGTTCTTACCATTTTTAATCATTTATTGTCAGAGTTGGTGTCCTATAAACAATTTTCTACACATTGATTAAATGAATATTTAACATATTTAAATATTAATCATATTATTACATAATGTTAACTATTCTACATGAAAACGATATAATAATGTAAGTGATTATTTTTTCACATTAATAAATCTATAAAAGATCCCCTCTATGATAATAAACTTGAGCTGCAATGACATTATTCATAAATATAGTTCTATAGTTTGAAGATATACTATGATGGGACACATAGTATATAGACCATCAGGTCTGAGTTCAAGTAAGAATATGAGACATCCTCTCTTAAAGATCACATTTGGTAATCTCCAAGATGATATATTATGATAACAGACCCACTAGTATTAATTCTACATGTTTTGTGGTTTTTAGATATTCATATCTATGAGTTTTTGTAATGTTATTTAGGCATTATGATTAACATTAATAAGATTCCTACCATGAACACTTTTATTTACTGATGAAAACCATCATGCCATATGCTGGCAGGAAGTAGGATACTTTGGGTGTTTCATGAATGACATGTCATTAATGGATATGAAAAGGAAGGATCTTCGATTCCTTATTTATGGAAGTTAATATCACAACCCATTGATTGAAATAGAATTGTTACCCTAAATTACATGACCATGGTTAAATTATGAGTTTATTTTAGGTAGTCAAAGAATGGTGTATCAAGCATATAGGTTGATGACACTATCATGAAACCTACTTGATTAGATATTATGACAAATGTATTATATTATATAGTTATCATTCATATGTGGTAGTCATCATTGTGACTTCAATTTCCATCTATTGGGTTTCTTGACCCATTTCTAAACATTAATCTTTGACATTTGGAAAACCCACCTAATGCCAACAAGAATGAATCTTAGAGGGTCACACACTATGTGTTTTTTGTGTTCTTGATTAAATTATATCTATATTTAATTAATGGAATAAATATTATTCTAAATACTGAGGATTGATTTTATTCGAGTTAAAATAATCGCATAAATTAAATAAATATTAATTCAAAAAAATGTGAATATAATTTATTTATTCATTTATTGAACATTTAATCAATATTTATTTATTAGTTTGTACATAAAATATTTATTTAAGAGAATAAATTATTTTTTTCCGGTTTTCAATAAATGAAGTAGGAGTTCGAGAAGACCAAGACATTTTACAAAAATAAAATAATTATTTAGAAGTCGGTAAAAATTATTAATAACAACATTCACTTTGTTTCATATTTAAACAAGATTTAATACATTAAATTAAATATAATAATACCCTAACTATGGTTATTCCTAGTTTTTTTTGGTATTTTGCGCATTTCATGAATAATTAAGACATAAAATACAACATATTAATTGAAAAATGCTTTTACATCATGAGAAATTTCCTTCATACTCGGCATTAATAGGATAAATTGGGGGCATAAATAATAAAATATAGAGATATAAAGACTAGTAAGGGATTAAAAAAGGGAAAACCTTAAAAATAAAATACATGTTAGTTTATAGTCATATTAATGGATCACAAGAGAAACATGAACATAATGTCTTGATATAGCATGATTATCATAACATAAAAAGTTTTCAACAACATACAACATGATATTAACATGAGCCAAGACTCATTGCACAAGTATTAGCATGAGTAAACCATCATTGCACATAAATTATCATTAGTAAACCCTCATTCAATATGAATTATCATTATTAAACCCTCATTTCACACCGTGTTCCATGAAACAAATCATTCCCCAATTCATTGGGAGCACTATCAGGGCACACCCTTTATAAACATTTCATTTCATGCATCAGTGTGCCACATGGATCATATAACATGGAATCATTCAACATAATAAGTTATTCAATTATTAAGGAATGGGGAATAAATACATGTAAGTTACATTAATTATGTATATGTTTGAAAATTTGAATACCCTTGATAGAGTAATGGGTATGGTCTTCCCTACACGATGATTTTGTCTTAGAAAATCAATGTTCAATTTTTGCTACATAACATCATCATATAGAAATTCAAAAGATCAATTAATGAGACAGAAAGGGGTATATCGTAATTTATACATTAATTTTACAGTAAGTGTATCATGGATCATAATATCCTAACACATGACATGGATTATAGATTCATAATATATAAGAAATGCTTGTATAGAAATTAAAAGACGGAAATCCCTTACAGAATTCTGGCATGGTAACACGAGTACACTGAAGGAATTAATGAGATATAAATGGGTCTATAATCATTAAAACATATAGAGGTATGTATGGTGGTGGTGATAAATCATACCCTAACAATTTAAATTTTAAATAAAATAGTATAACAACTTGAAGAAACATGGATAAAAATGAGGAAGTAATGAACCCCTTACTTGAGAGTGTGACTTCAAAATCTTGTATAGGGGATTATTGATAGATTGGGGAACCTTGGTAGGATTATATTGATGTGAGGGAAGAGTTAGGACGTGATCCAAGGAATTTTATTGAAGATAAGTTGGATCTTGGGTCGGTTTATATAGGAAATGAAATGAAATTCTTTATTAATTAGGTTTTTGACAGTACATAATAAAATATTTAAAACCACAAACCAACCCATGGTTATTGCCCATGATGTTTCTCCAAATTGAAGTGGAAGACATTATATTATTAGTCCAATGGTAGAAAAAATTAAAATAATATCCTTTCATATGTGGAGGTGAGTCACATTATTGAAGAAAATAATTTAATGTCACAAAATATATTATACATCTCAAAGGATTAACTAAGGATTTAATAAAAAATTAAAACAATTTTAAAATCACAATATTTGAATGGGAAATCATATATTGATCCGATAATACTGATTATAGTATTTATTACATCATTTTGGGGTCATTATGATGTCATAAAAATCATATTTTGTTTATATGATATTTAATTTTTATCCAAAAATTTAACTGTCTAAGAAACGTAAGAAAAAATCACAGTTGGATAATTTAGATATCTTTATTCCAAAATTAATATCCATTTTATATAAAAAATTTATAAATATGTGAATTTTTTCTCTTAAAATAAAAAATGACATTTATTTAAAATTCACGGGTTTTGACACAAACAGTTTTCAATCAATAAAAAAATTACATTAGGCATCATAAAAATTATATTCTCATTTATTATTTATAAAAATAATTTTATAAAAATAATTTATTGAAATATTATTTATTTCAAAAAAATTATTAATTCCTCAAAATTTTTTCATTAAAAATACACTTTCTTTTTTATTGTATAAAAAATTGAACTCTTATCAAACTGATTACCTATTCATTTAATGATAAGTAACTGATATAATCATCATTTATAAGAATTTATTATAATATTAATAATAAAAAAGATAGTTAAATATATATAAATTTCTCAAAAATAGAATTTTTACCCAAATAATGAATTTATCAAATTCATCATTTTTTAATAAAGACTATTTTCATAAAGGAATTTATATAAATATAATTTTATTTATAAAAAAGGATTACAAAAAGAATAACTAATTACTTATTACATAACCCCTTAAAACACTTACGTAAGACCTTAGGGTAAGGTTTGTTATGGTGACATACTCTTGGGGCGGCTCCAATAACATTTCCCTAGTGGTATTATCTATTATCTTGAACTTCTCCAATAGGCAACTTCATTCATTCTTAACACACTAAAACTCAGCTAGGTCTTGATCAAGAGTGTATCCCAGGGATGCTACCTTATTTTTGAGATCTGAGAAATGATCTTTGTATGACCTGAGTCTACAGGATGAGGCCATCATTTCCATTATCTATGTCAAAAGTATTCATTTTTTCAAAAACCTTATATTTATATCAGTCATGTGATCACTATTTAGCAACAATATAATCAATAGGAATGATACATAACGTTTATTTACACCATATAAATAAAAATAGTTCATGATTTTTCTATATCCATAATACCTTATATGAAATGAAATTTTACTTATAATATATCAGGTCATTACAACATTCCCCCTTATGAAATTTCGTCCTGAAAATTTCATTTTCTTATAGTAGAACAGATGAGGGTAACTCTGCCTCATCACTTCCTCTGGTTCCCACATTGTTTACTCAATTATTGTGGTTTCTCCACAACACCATGATGGGGGGAATCCTATTATTTCGTAGACATTTATCTTTATGATCTATGATATTCACGAGCTTCTACTTTTAGGATAGTTCATTATTAAACGGTACCACCTATGGATTGAGTACATGTGATGGGTTTGTTATTTACTTTCTCAAAAGTTATACATGGATGACATGATTCACATAAGATAGGTTCCGTGGGAATGCTAATTGATAGGCCACTGATCGGACGAGATCAGTGATCTCAAATGTGTCGATGTACCTTGGACTAATATTTCCATTCTTCCAAAATATCATAACTCTATACAATGGTGATATATGAAGGAATAACATGTCTCCGACATCAAATTCTAGGTATCGTTGATGATTGTCAGTATAGATCTTTTATCGAATCTGAGGATCTTTAATGTGATGATGGATGCTCTTGACCATATCAACTATATATTAAACCATTTCTTTACCTAAACATTTTATGTCCCCAACTTCATCCCAACATGTTGGTGTTCTACACCTATTCACATTAATGGATTCATAAGGAGTCAATTTTATTCATGAGTGGAAACTATTTTTTTATGGGAACTCATCGAGAAGAAGATGTGGATCCCATCCTCCTTTGATGTCCATTGAGCATGATCTCAAAATTTACTAATGTGTTTGGATAGTTTTTCAAATTGGCCATCATTTTGAAGATGATAAGTCGTACTGATGTTAGCTCTGTATTCAATGAATGTTAGATACTATTCAACAACATAGAGTTTAATCATAGATCTCGATCATATACAATTGATAGTGGTACACCATAAAGCCTTACCACATCTGTGATGTATATTCATGTTAGTTGATCCAATGATAAATCCTTCATAATTTTAATGATGTGTGAAGTCTTTGTAAGACAATCCACAACACCCTAGATAGTATTGTTTCCATTGGATGTATTTAGAAGTATCGTGACAAAGTCTGTGATGATGTTTTTCCCATTTTTATGTTAGTATTTGTAATTGATGCATCATCTCCTTAGGCATATGCCTCTATGTCTTCACTTTCTAACATACTAGGAATAGTGATGTTTACTCAGTGATCTTTTCCTCCATTGATCCCACCAATAATTCTCTCAGATATCTCGATACATATTTTTTTCCTTAGGGGTATAGAAAAATTTGAACTATGTGCGTCATTTAAATGTTACTTCTTTAACACTAGATTTGATGGAACACAGAGTCTTGTACCAAATCTCAAAAAATCCTTCTTCATTAACATTGAACTCAAAGGATTTCCCTTTTTTGATAGTTTCCACTTTCTTCGAAATTCCCACATCATCCATTTGAGAATCCTTTAACCATTCCAAAAGATACGGTTGAGCAATAATTTATGAAATAAATAATGGTTTTCGATTATTTATGTTACTCATGTCCATATTTAGAAAATATAAGAAGAATGGGTCCTTTTTAACTCGCATTAATGAATGAGTTGATGGATCCATTTTTACAATGAGCAGATGCCACTTTATTTGCATTCCCCTAATGGTAGTGAATTGAATAGTCATAGTCTTTGATCACCTTTAACCATATTCATTGGTGCATGTTCATCTATTTCTGAGTGACTATATAATTGAGGCTTTTGTTATCCGTATATATTTCACACTTTTCCCCAAATTGGAGATGTCTCCAAATTTTCAAAGTGAATATCACTAAATCCAACTCCAGATCATGTGTTGGATAGTTATTCTCATGTGCATTTAATTCTGTTGAAGCATAGGCAATTATGTTGTCATTTCTCATCAACACACAACTCATTCCATTCGTTAAAGAATAATTGAATACCCATGAAATTTCTCCACTTATGGGTAGTGTGAGAACAGGTATAGTGATAAGACTCATTTTCAACTCCTTGAAGCTCTCTTCAAATTCATCATTCTATGAAATGTTTACACTCTTACGATTTAGATATGTAAGAGGGTTTGACAATGATAAGAATTCTTTCACAAATCAGCAGTAATATCAAGATAACCTAAGGATGATACAAATATTTGTCATATATGTTGACCTTGGACATCCCTCAATTGCATTTTTCTTGGATGGATTAATAGATATCCCATTTCCAGGGATGATATTCCCCGTTAATGAGAATTTCATCAACCATAACTCACACTATTGATATTTTTCATAGAGATTATCCTTTCTCAAGGTATCTTGTATAGTGCTTAGATGTTCCTCATTCTCCTCCTTGGTTTTGGATTCTAATATAATATTTTTTATAAATACTACCACAAAATTCTCGAGGAATCTCAAATTACTGTATTCATCAAGTCCGTTATGATTTCTAGAGTATTTGTTGGTCCTAAAGGAATTTCTATAAACTCATAGTGCACATACCTTATATGAAATGCTTCATTGATTATTTCCTCTTTCTTCAATATTATATTGTAACACCCAGATTGAAAATCCACCATGGAGAAGTATTGTGCTCCAAATAGATAGTCGTAAAAGTGATCAGTTCTTGGAATAGGATATATATTATTAATGTTATTTTGTTGAGTTTATGATAATCAATGAATAGGTGAATTGACCCATCCTTCTTCATGAATAAGAGGACTGGTGAACCCCATGGTGAAGCACTTATCCATATAAACCCTTTATTTATATTCTCTTATAGTTGTTTCCTTAGCTCCTCAATCTCTACAACATCCATTCTATATGGAGTCTTGGATATTGGAAACACCCTAGGTATAAGATAAATCAATAATTCAACACCTCTTCTAGTATAATTACATTTCAATTCCTTTGGAAACACATCAGTGAATTCCCCCACAATAGGAATGTCTTTGAGGTTGGTTCCTTCCATAGACTTAATCATTTGAGAAAGATATGTGTTATCATAGGGAAGTAATATTCATTCATTATATGATGGTGCAAAACAAGATTCATCCACCTCTATTCATTTTTATAGGATTAGGGGTCGATTCACCATATGGAGAGATATATTTCCTAACAACAATTTATGTTTGTTCTATATAGGGAAATCCAATCCATGCAATGAATTTCATCAAATTCCACTAGAGGTAGTATGATGTGGTTCTCCAGGAAGTTAAATCTACAAATTGTGACATGGGAGGAGTTATATTCATGGGATGTAATAATTACCAATTTTTTGTTGTCACCAACTTCTCTACTTCCATTATTTGTGGTAGTTTTTGGATTGTTCAACTAAGAATTCATGATATAATAGAATGTGTAGAACTATGTATGATAACCCAACCATTCATATTTTTATTCTGGTTCTACTATAATCAATATTGAAAATTTTATGAGTATCTTAAAATAATAAACACGTAAACTAGAATCCAAATATAAAAAGGGATAACATAAAAATTACATTTTCTCCTTGACTTATGAATTTCTATTCTTAAATTCAAGTTATCCATGATCTACTTCAAAACATATATTCTTAGGTGAATTTTTTTTATTCCCATAATAATCGTTCATACAAAGCTTATGAATTTACCAATGAATATCCCCCAGGTGTGTCAACCCAAGAGTGCATCAAGGCCCTTTTTCATGCATGAGTTCTCATTCATGTCTAGTTAAAAGTGGTGTTATTGGGTTTTTCCCCAAGATACATTTGTGCCAGAGCCACCAATACTTGTTCGTACACAAAAAAATGTTTTTAATTGATGAACCACTTATGCTATGCTCACCATGTTTTAGGTATTATTTTCATATACATAGTTATATCCCTACGTCATTAACTAGGGATTCATAAGGCTTGTCCAAAAAATTACTAAACTTATCCTCTAATACAAACTATAAAAACCATGTTCTTCATTTAATATATAAACAAGATTTATTACATAAACATAAACATAATAAAACCCATATTATTCATAGGTATACTGTGTTTGGGGATTATAAACATTACATGAAAACATAAGAAATTAAATACAACATCATTATTGAAAATTATATTAACATGAACACAATATTCCTTCATATATAACATTAATTGGGATAACCTGAGGACATACATATGAAAAGGGTGAGCTATAAAGCTCATTAAGGGAGTAAAAAAGTCATAACATGAAGAATAAAATACATGTTCGGTATTAGGAATTTAAATGGATCACAATAGAAATATTAACATAAATACATTATATAAGATGATTATATCATAACATTGAAATGAGTAAATAATAGAAAACATGATATTAGTATGAGCCAAGCCACATTGCACATTGATTAACATTAGTAAACCCTCAATACACATGAACTATCATGAGTAAACACTCATTTCACATGAATTATAATGATTAAACCCTTGTTTTACATGGTGTCTCATGATACTAAACATTACCCCATGTATTATAGCGCATTTAGGATGAACCCTTTATAAACATTTCATTTCATGCATAAGTGTGCCACATGAATCATATCAAATGGAACCATTCAACATCAAAAGTTCTTCCACAATTAAGGAATATGTAATCCATAAATTTAAGTACCATTAAATATTTATATGTGCATAATGTTGAAAACCCTTTGTAGAGAAAGTTTTATGGTATTCACAACATGATGATTTTGGTTTGGAAAATGGTGGTGCAATTTCAGCAGCATAATGTCATCATATGGAAAATCATAAGTTGGTTTCATGAAAGAGAAAGGTGTATATAATTATATATACATGAATTATATATTATAGGAACCATGTAATATAATATCCCAACAAAATAAATTGAATTTAGATGCTTAATATTGGAGAAATTCTTGAATGGAAATAACAAGATATAAATCCCTTATAGAATTTTGGAATGGTAACGGGTGTACCCAAGAGGAATTAATGAAATAACAAGGCATTTAAAATAATTAAAACATAATTAGGGATGTATGGAGGTGGTTATATATCATACCCCAACATTTTTAATTTAAAAAAATGATGTAACAACATGAAGAAACATGGATAAAAATGAGAAAAGAATAAATCCCTTACATGAGCGTGTGACTTCAAAAGCATAAGGTGGGGATTAATGAGAGATCATGGAACCTTGGGAGGATTATAGAGAAGGGAGGGAAGATTTGGTATGTTCTCTAAGTATTTTATTTGAAGATAATGGGAAGCTAGGGTGGTTTTATATAGGAAGTGAGGGGGAATTCATTATTATTTATGTTTTGGACATTTCTTAATAAAATATTCAAATACAGAAACCATCCCATTGTTTTCCCATGGTTTTTTCCAAATTGGATTTTAAAGCATTATTTTATAAGGTTAGTGGACACACATATTAAAATATTATCCATTTAAATGTGGAGGTGAGTCATATTGTTAAAAAAATTAATTTAAAACCATAATGTATATTTTACATTTTGGAGGATTCAATAAGGCTTTATAAAATAAGTAAGAAAATATAAAATCATATTTTATTAATGAAAAAACATATATTGTTCTTATAATACCCATTATGGTATTTATTACATCAATTTGGGGTCATTATGGTTTCATAAAACACATATTTTATTTATATGGTATTAAATTGTTACCCAAAAATTCGATTATCTCAAAAAATTATGAAAAATTCACCATTACATTATGTCAAAATCCTGATTCCAAAAATAATATTCATTTTATCTAAATAATTATCTATATATGTGAATTTTAACTTCTAAAAGGAAAGATGATATTTATTAAAAATTCACTGGTTTTGAAAAAAACATTTAATTCCTTAATAAAAATTACATTTGAATTCATAAATATTATACACTAATTTATTTTTAATAAAATTATTCTGATAATAGTATTTTATTAAAATGATAAATATTTTTTAAAAAATATTAATTCCTTAAAATAAATTCTTTAAAAATACATTTTTTATCGTATAAAAACATACCTCCTATCAAACTGATAACCAAATCATTTACAAAAAATGAACTGATATGATCATCATTTATAAGAATTGTTTTTAAATATTATTAATTAAAACCATAGTTTAATATATATATATATATATATATATATATATATATATATATTTCTCAATATTACCTTTTTTAGCAAAAGAATAAATTCAAAATTTATTATGAAAGACAAATCTCATAAATGAATTGATGGAATTTGACTTTTCTTTATAAAAATGGATTACAAAATAAAAACCTGATCCCTTATTACATAACCCCTAATAACACCCACATAAGGAAATATGGTAAGGTGTGCGATAGTGACCAACTATTCAGGGAGAACAGATAACATCGCATGAGTGGTAATCTTTATTAACTTGAACTTATCTTATAGTTGATTATGTTCAAGCATAGCTTGATGAAGATTGGATTGGGAATAATAAAGTTAAAAGCCCAATGATGTTAACTCAATTATGAGATCTAAAAATTGAGCTTCATACAACCTAAGTCTACTATATGAGGCCATCCTCTCCTTTTTCTATGTCGAAGAGATTATTTTTTTTTAAACCATATATTTATATCAGTCTTGTATTCACTATTCAATAGATATATTATCAATTGTAATGATACTTAATAGTTATTTAAACCCAATAATAAAAAAACAGTGTATTTGTTTTCTATAGGCATAAGACATTAAAAGAAGAGTAATTTTATTCATTAAATATAATGTCATTACATTATTAATCAAGGTGGCACAAAAATAATAATAAAACTATTATCACTATGTTGTGTGGAATTTCATTTATGGTTCTATTTTTTTAAGTTTTTGCACCACAAATAATGGTGTTTTCATTGTTATTAAGAGGTATGAGTTTTATCAAATCGTTATAATTTCATTTTATTGATGTTATGAAATTAAATATTTTAACTAAAACCCCATGTTGATTAATATACAGATACATCTAATGTACAAATCACACATGATGCAACATCAATTCTGATCTTGGAATACAGAATTGTTGAGACAATATTTTTCCATCTCAAATCCTCTCATCTCAACCTCTCAAGAATGAGGGATGTTAATCAAGGCTGAAGAATGAGAAATCAAGAAAAATAATTATAATAAATTATCATCACCATGCTAGAACCCATAGAATGAGTGGCGTTGATTGGAAACCAATAGAGAATGTATGGATAACCGCTAGAGAGATTCTACTTTGTATCAATGCTAGTGCAATGAAGGCTGTCAAGATGGGTCATTCCAGACAATCAACGATCATCAACCAAGATAGTATCCAAGACCCAAGTATTTAATTTCTTTAGATCTAAATTAAATTAATTATAGACATGATTTGCAAGATACTGTATCTCAAATCCAATGCATTTCATCTCTTTGTCTAAATAATTGATTAAAATATATGAATACTTGAATTCATCATCTTATTGATCCTGTTTTGATCATAGATTATATAAAAAGTAATTTTGTGCCCACCCCTACCACCATGCTTTATGTAATGGCCAAAAAAACAAGATAATGATATTGATTTTTATTTGGCTCCATTGATCAATGATTTGATGTTATTATGTGATTCAGGTGGTGTCTTGTTTGATTCTTATAGAAATTATTATTTCACATTGATATTCATATTTAATGAGGTAATAAATGAATTTCTTACTTATGGTAATTTTTAGGATATAATTTCAATGGAAATCAAGTGTGTCCAATTTTTTGATAAATTACATAGCCAATTAGGTTGAAACATTCATCAGGGATTGTGTTTATAGGGTATTTTAGATTACTACCTTGTAGAAATAAGTACTATTCATGGAAAAATTCATTATCTGTGTGTTTGTAAGAATGTACAGCCCTATATCCACTAATAGGTGATCAACTGTTTATGAAATTCAATGATATGGAAACAAATTTTGGAAATTATTTTTTGAAAATACTTATGAAAATGCATTGGATAATATATTAGTTTTATTAATTACCATACTATATTTTTCTATATATTAATCCTTTTATTGATGTTATGATTATTGAAAAAAAATGTATCTGATAGTGTCCTTGGGACATTACTAAATGTTCCTGGAGAAACAGATAATTTAATTAAGGCTTTATTGGGCATGACCGACATGACAATATGGTAAGAGTTGGCTCTAGTGATGTGTTAAAATAAAATTGTATTCCATCAAATACATACACTCTTTCTAATACATGAGAGATATCATTTTTACAATTTCTTGAAAGATGAAACGGTTCTAGATAGTTATTCATAGATTTTCACAAATATGGTGTTAATGAATGATTTAACGTTAAAGGGAATTAAATCACTAGTATATCAAGTTCTAATGCAAGATCTATTTCACGCATCTTTACATTTCATTTTTCCCAGGAATGTACATCACACATTAAGAAATCCCTATTTATTTTTCAAATCAATATATAGCAAAGTTATACACCCTACAGAATTTCGTACTTTGTAAAAGGAGATTTTAATAATATTATGTAAATTTGAATTGTTCGTCCCACTTTCATTATTTAATATGATATTAATAAAATTGTTATCTTGGTAAAAGAGATCCTACTAAGTGGTATTTTATATTATAGATGGATATAAACTTTTGAATGGTTTTTGATGATTTTTAACATTTATGTCACAAATAAAATTCATCCAAATGTTTCTATTGTGGGGAAATATATTTTGAGGAAACAATTGAATTATATAGTGACTACCTATTTAATGTGGAAAGCATTGGTCTACCAAAATATCATCACACTAGATATCATTTAGGTAAAGGAATTTATGGAATATTTGTTTTTGTGATAGCTATTATAGATTGGGAGTAGGAAACATTTTACATTTTTCATAATAGTTATGATATTTCCCCATATGTTGTAACATATAAATAAATTATTAGTCATTTGAATCCATCGTGGTATGAAATATAGATTTAAAATACATGAAATTAATCATTTATAGGATGGTTTCAAGATAATATTTTTAATGAGTAAGATGAAAATATGGATTTAATTTTAGAATGAATATGATAGCTAGAAATAGGACCATGTGTTCAAGTATAATCATATAGTGGTTATGAATTTAACAGTTATATGTTCTATAAGAGTGGACATGGTGAATGAATTACCATGTGAAATAATGGATTTAAACTTGTTGATGATGTGATGCATGTTTATGATACTAAGGACAAGAGTCCAATTTATAAGAACATGTTATACTTTTTCATCATCACAGAAATATAGGATTTATATTATAAATAATTCCAAGTGTGGATTATTCAGTGAAAATGGGTTATAACAGGATGGTTTTAAAAATCGATAAATTAGGATTCATGAAAGTGAATTTTATGAAGGAAGGGTACAAAGATGAATCATTTATAATGGAATTATAGGGATTATAATTATTTTATATTCTAGATCATGTAAACCAAAAGTGGTCATTTATTCTATTATAGACCAAAACCACTGAAGGGTGAGATGAAAATTCAACTAAGGATGAACCTTTTATTGGGACATCATTGTCATTTTGTAGTGGCCCCAACATAGACTATTTCTGTAATTTCATATGTGACCCTAATGAAGGGATTTGGATACTCAATAGTGGGGTCAAATCACGTCAACCTTTAAAAAAGTGATTTCAATAAACATATTAAACTTATTTTCATATTAATTTTTTAGATCATTTTATTATTTGTGCACTATTGAATTTATGTAATTTAATTTAAATGTTGAACCAATTCTACATATAATGACTTATCCATGTGCTGATTCTCCCAATCTGAAGGAATAAATAGTTTATCTACTTCATGGTACACCTAGTGGAGAGGAACAATGATCCTATGCACTTTCTTATGATCCCAATCCAATGGAAAATCATATTAATGATTTTGAACCTGAGGAAATGCTTGATGATAAAGAATTGATGTCTCAAAAAATAGTATTTTCATAGTGTGATGGGATTTGAAAATTTTATAAAGGTGAAAAAAGACGTCAAATTTGAGTTTGAATGGAGGGAATGTGGTCGTCCTATTAATCCCAAAAAGCCATCTTCAGTTGTTTCATTGGGCTTAAAACTCAAAAGTGTGCGCTGAGTGATGTGGATTCATGGAACCATGATGTAACAACACATATGAAACTCATTTTGGAAGAGATTAGGGTGACACTATTATAGTATCTCGTTATTTTACAAAAAAATAAATTAATTAAAAATTGAATTACTCATCATTATCACTTGAATAATTCATTTATAGTAGAAATATCTCATAAGAAATTTGTATTAATGCATGCTGAACAAGTGTATGAAAAATTTTCCACAAATCTAACAAATTTTCATCTCAATGATGTTGATTGAATAATAAACCTATAACCATCACTTATATATTCCCACATCATAAGCCAAGAAGTATGGTATGTTCTTATTGGTCATTGTGAGGAGACATCTTTTCATTTACCTTGTGTTCAGTAATAAATGTTTTAAAATAAAATTATTAAACTCTTTTATTATTTATTATTTTTATGAAAAATACCTTAATTGTGGAAAATAAGAAATGAGTGGAAAAACTAGCATACCCCTATTGTGATGAAATGTTAGGGTATGATTCACTTGAAAAAAATTGGTACGTACTGTAAATCTACTATAATACTTATATATTACATGAAACTCAAACATAATTTTATAAATATTTTTATACATAGATTGATGAATCCAAATACAAATCCACTTATATCTCATATCATGTGCTATGGAATAAGGAACGTGTATGTAAAGGTGGGATACTAATAGATGAAAACATAAAAAATGTGTGGGATGAATGTTTAAGTATGACATGATAAAAAAATTCGTTAAATCGCTATTATTAAATAATGGTTACTTCTTTTATAGTATTTTTTATTAAACTTAGTCAAAGGAATCATCATCATTTATACTAGATGAACAACTATTATCAATGGCCTTGAACCGTCCATAATATTATGGATTCATCATAGCTGTAGATTTTGGGGTGGAACAAAAAACATATTTTTAGAAAAGAAATGAAGAGGGGTAAAAAGATAATAAACTAGAAGAGATTTAGGTATTATTATCTTTCCTTGATGATTTGTTTTTGAATGTATGAGTATCTAGTAAATGATATGGGGAGAAGAAAAGATAAGAAACAACTCAAGAGAAACCACTACATGATGACCCCCCCACCCCACATGGTTATTGCGGTAAACAATTCCCCTCCAATATCTATCTTAGATAATGTAATCTATATTCACATAATGTGTTCTATAAAATGTGAAATAGGAATACACTGATACCTTTCCTGAACAAATATATAAAAGGATGAAAATGGTTAGGATTTATATATATAAACTCCCACCCATATCTTTGTTGTGATGGATACTATGTACAATATCCAAGAATAAAATATACATAATACTCAACTTCCAACATTTCATCTGAGTGTGGTGAGTAGCATAACACATGAGCAGAGTACTGGGATAAATGCTTCAATTGATGATGCATATATTCATAAAATCGATCAAGATATTTGAACATTCAAAGCATGGCCATAAGATATTGTAATGAAACATGTCAACAAGGTGGTATTCACTCATGTACTATGATCATGAAATATAAGATAAAAAGACATGGTGGAATTAACCATACCTCAATCTGATACACTGTGTAACTAGTTTTACTCGAATTGGGTAATTTCATTTTGAAATTGACATTTAATTATTCTATTTGTTCCTATATATGGTTAATTTGTTTCATTATAGTATTAATAACAGAATAAATATTTTCTAATATAGTAGTATTCTTTTTGTGATGTCATGTATTTCATCCAACAATCTGCAGTAAGATAGAAAAGAGAGAACATGTTGCTTATGCATGTGGGATTCCATAAAGAATGGTGATTTATTTTCCATCCAAATGGAGTAGTTATATCTTTTTTAGATCGTAAAAGATATGAGAAAGTAAAACAACCATTAAAACATCAATCATCTGCACCTCAATCTGATAAAAAATGTTCTCCATATGACTTGAACGGTGTGTTTTTAGTTTTTAATTTACATTTTAGATCAAAGAGCACATCACAAACTCAAAACTATGAAAACTCATTCAATTTGATTTAATAATTTAAATAAATGACTAATAAGTCATATTTTATAATTTGGAATCAGCCGCACCTCAACCTGACACTCGATCTGACCCGTATGACTCCAACTATGTCTTTTTATTTAAAACTGATAATTATTTAATTAGAAAACACACATTGAAAACATAAAATTTATCAAACACATTCGAGTTGTTTTTATTCATTAAGAATACAATCCATATTTAATTTGGGATTTGTAGTAGTTACCCATATTTTAATCTGATGCATAGCGTAACCAGTATAACATCATATGGGTCTTTTTAGTTCAAATTGACAATAATTTATGTAAATAATGAAATTCAACATAATAAAAACGGACAAAAAACATTAGGATTATTTATATAATATTTGAAAATGATCAATAAGTCATTTTTGGTCTATATAAATCATCCAAACCTTAATCTGATGTATGGCGTGATTTGTATGACTCTATTTTTGTCTTCTTATTTTAAATTGACACATATTTCAATAAAATTGCAATCTAACTTTCTCAAAATGGATAAAATGAATTCATATTGATTTAAAAATTTGTAATGATGATACAGAAGTCATCTATGACATATATTAGTTATCTTCACCTCCATCTAATTCATAGTGTCCCCGGTATAACTAAAATTGTTCGTGATTAGTTTAAAATTGATATATTAATTCATAAAGTTTGTCACTCAATGAAACAAAAATAAACCACAATCTGATTGTGTTGATAATTTATAACATTGATTCATAATTCATTATTGACATGTGATAATATTCTCACATCAAACCGATATATGATTTCACCAGTATGACTCAATTGGTATGATTCTAGTTTAAAATGACATTTTAGTAAAAAAAACATGAGTGAAAGTCTAAAAAAACGAAAACTCATTAAATGGTATTTTTACTATAATAAAATGATATATAAGTCATTTATGACTTGTAGAAATCAACCACACCTCAATCCGACACATAGTGTAACCGGTATGACTCTATGTGTGCCTTTTTAATTAAAATAAACATTAGATTTATGAAAAATGACAATTTACATAATCAAAACTATGAAAATGAATTTGAATAATTTTTATAATTTATTAAAATGATCCATATGTCTTTTATGATTTGTATGAATCAACTGCACATCAATCTGGCATATTGTCTGATTAGTTTCATTCCATGTGTCTCTTTTATATTTAAAATTGACATTAATTTTAGTAAAAAGGATAAGTTGCATACTCATTAATGATAAATTTAATTTTCATTGATTTTATATATTATGAAAATGATCCATAATTCAATTGTAATATGAATGATTCATTAAAACCACAATTTGATGAATTTTTTGACCAGTATGAATCCATTTGTGTCCTTTTATTAAAAATTGAATTTAATTTTTGTATAAAGGATTAACGATTTTCTAAAAACTGATAAAAAACATAATGATTATTTTGATACACATGAAAAAAAGATACATAAGTCATTTTTGATTTGTAATAATCATCCAAACCTTAATTAGATGCATAAAGTGATCGGTATGACTCCAAGTGTGTATTTTTATTTTAAATTGACATTTTTTTATGTAAAAAGACCAACTTACACACTCAAGAATGAGAAAACACATTATGATTGTTTATATATTTTACAATAATGATCCATAATTAATTTATGATGATTCGGAATCACCATCACCTCAGTCCGATGTAGGGTGTGACTGGTATGACTCCAAGAGATTCATTTTTATAAATTGACATTAATTTTGGAAAAAATAACAAATGACATACTCAAAAACAATCAAACTCATTCATATTATTTTCTATACATTAGGATAATGATCTATTTGTCAGTTTTTTACATGTAATAATGAAATGAAATTTAATTTGATGCAAAGTTCCACCTATATGACTCCATGTGTGTATTGTTTTTAAAACATTGGAAATAATTTTAGTAAAAAGGAATAGTGATGTACTAAAAACCAATTAATCACATTTGGGGTTTTATTCATCCATTAAATGATCTATAGTTCATTTTGGATGTGTAATAATCACCCTCACCTCAATCTTATGGATGGTGTGACCCATATGACATTAAGTTTGTATTTATTTAAAATTTTCATTAATTTTAGGGAAAAGAAAAGGTGGCATACTCAACTCTGAGAAAAATCATTCATATTGTCTTGAATATTTATCAAAATGACCATAATTCATTTTTTCCATGTATGAATTAGCCTCACCTAAATTTGAAACATTTTTTCCTAAGTATGACTGAAACTGTCTCTTATATATTTAAAATTCACGTTTCAGTTCGAAATGTGTGTCACTGATTGAGAAAAAAGATAACACACACTAATTATCATGATAATTTAGTATAATTTTTATATGTTTTTTATGATGTTTAGGAATTATTTTCACATCAAACTGACACACGATGTGATCAGTATATCCGAAAGTGTGTGTTTTTTATTTAAAATAACATTTAAAAAAATATATTTAGCATTCTCAAAACTAAAAAAATACATTTGTATTGTTTTTATGCAATAGTAAAATGCTCTATAAGTCATTTTTTAAGTGTAGGAATCAACTTCACATCAATATAGTGTCTGTTGTGGCCAGTATGACACAATGTGTATGTTATCAGTTTAAATTTGACATTTTATTTCAAAATGTGTTTTACTCACTAAAAATATCATAAAATACTATATGATTTTCTTGATAAATTTGAAAAATTATTTATAAGTAATTTTTGTTGTGTTGGAATTAGCATCACATCAAAAAAACTCGTGATGTGTTTGGTTTGACTCAAATTGTTTTTATATTAAAATGATATTTTTGTTAGAAAACCCATTTCAAATGAAGAAAACCAATAAATAACAATGATATTGTTTTCATACATTATTAAAATGACCCATATGTCATTTTTTATAGGAATTAACTAGACGAACCAAAATATGGAATGTGATGTGACCAGTACGACTCCTGTTGCGTAATTTTATTTAAAATTTACATTAATTTTACAATAAATAAAAATTGATATACTGAAAATTGAGAGAAAATTTTTCATGTTTATATTCTTTTGAAAAACTATCAATAACTCATTTTTTATGTGTAGAAATTAGTCACACCCCATCGAACACACAGTGTTAATGGTATGACTCCCTGTGTGTATTTTTATTTAAAATTAGCATTAATTTTAATAAAAAAGATGAGTGACATACTCATGACCAAGAAAGAAAATTCATATTATTTTGATATATTAGTAAAATGATCCAAAATTCATATGATATTTTCATAAATCAATCACTCCTCAATTAGATGAATTGAGATCCATTAATGACTCAAAGTGTTCAATGTTATTTAAAATAAAATTTTTACTATAAAATTTTCATCACTCTCTGAAAATCAATCAAACATGCTCTAGTTTTCATGATAATATATAACAATGATTCATAAATAATTTTTGTCATGTGGTAATCATTATCGCATAAAACTGAAACACAATGTGACTAGCATAACCTAAAGTATGTGTTTTTATTTTAAAATGACAATTTAGTCAAAAACACGTGTGACTTACTCCAAACCAATAAAAGGCATTCTAATTATTTTGACACTTTAGGAAAATTATCCATATGTTATTTGTAATGCATATGAATCTACATAACCTCAAAATTATGTACGGCATGACTTGTATGACTTCAAGTGTATCTTCTTTTTTAAAATTTACCTTTTATAAAAAAACATGTGAAATAATCAAAACTGATAAAATGAATTCAGAATGCTATTATTATTTATAAACATGATCGACAAGTCATTTTTGATGAGTAGGAATCGGCTTCACCGCAATGCAATACATGGAGTACCCATTATGACTCAAAGTATCCATTAACAGTATAAATTTGAAAATTAAGGTCAAAATGTGTTTTAATCATTGAAAACTAAAAAAATGCACTCTGATTATCTTGATACATTAGTAAAAAATCATAATCCATTTTAAAGTGAATGAATCCTTCTCACATCAAATTGACACACAATGTGGCATGTATGAAATAAAGTGAATGTTTTCAGTTTGAAATGACATTTTAGTTAAAAATACTCATGATGTACACAAAATCAATCAAATATATACATATTGTTTCAATAATTTAAGAGAGGGATCTATAAATCATTTATAATGTGTAAGAATCATCCCTACCTCAATCCGATGCATGGTGAGACTGGTATGACACAAGTGTGTTCTTTTATTAAAAATTTACATTTCATTAATGTATTCTTTCATATTTTTGTTTAATTTATTTATTTATATTACTACTAACATAAGTTTCATTTTATTATACAGGTTGATTATTTTGATTGAGTTGGGGGGGGGGTTATTCATCTAATGGAATAATTTTCATTATTTTTTGAGAGGGGGCTTCATGTTATAAATACGATGAAACATTGATATTTTTAAATGTTTGTGGATAGTAATTGAAAATATATTTATATAAATCATTTTTTGAAAAGTACATAATAGTGTATTTGTATTTCTATTGTAAAATTTATTTCAATTTAATTATGTGATTACATATATGTGTATTTCCATACAGGTGTATTTGAATAAAGGTTTATACATGTGTATTTTTTACAGTGTTCTAGTATTCAAACAAGACAGTACAACAGTAAGGCATTTATCAACTCTATTTCTATCATTGATAAAGTCCCCCTTTTATTAGCACTACAAAATGTACTAATAAAGGGGTTCATTAAACAATAACATTATATAAGAGATAAAGGGGTCCCCACATTTAATGGAACTGAGGACAACAATGCCTTTTTAGCACTATTGATGCCTTTTTTTAACTGTTAAAGGGTTGAATTGTCGTAGTTTCATCACCTGACTTTACCGTGTACCAATGGAACTTGTTATACCCTCCCATTTATTTAATCATATTATCATAAATTTGGTGGTTTCTAGTTTATCTATTTCCTCTTTTGGGGTATGCTATCATGTGTTCACACTAGACTACTTCTTGGGATGATGGCCCAATGCCCTTGAAATGCATTGGTCTGACATGGTCCACTACATAATTCCAGACCATGTGGAATACTATCGACTAGAGTAGGAGGGCTAGGTAGAGTATTTAGAAATCCCAGGGATAATGCATACAACCTCCGTATAAACACATTCAATACTCTAATATAGAAAACTTTAATGGATCCACTATATATGGAGCATACAAGAAGTTATACAACATCAAGTCCATTGGAGTGGGGTGGGAAATACATATTCTTCCAAAGAAGGATCACTAATGAAAAAAATATAGATGGTTCCCCTTTAGTCTCTATTTGTTTGCCTCCTAATCTAGACCACACCACATGCCACTAAAATAAAAATTAATAAATATATACAAAAAGTGGGTAGTTAAATATCTTTTATAATTCGACATTTTTTAAAGAGCATTGTGTGTGTGTATCTTTCTATTCCATGCATGTTTCTCTATTCTCCAATGTGGGGCAGTGCAGTTCGGGTTACATCAAATAGTTATAAGATATGAAAATGGAATATTTCTACAAATCAAATGGGATTTGATATGTGGTGGTATTTAATTGGATCCTGGTGCTTTTCATATGCACATTTTATTCATATAGTGAACAACTACTTTTCAAAGTTTGCCCTATTTTAGTTTTTTTAACAGCATATGTTCTTCATTTCTGGCATCTTTGAAACCGCATATTCCTTTTTCGATTTATCCCTTATTTTTTCCGAGTATTATTATTGATATCCAACTCATGTTTGAATGTATTTACTTTATCATCTTGATTTGTAATGGATTATTCTTTATTGACAATGTCTTGGGGTTTTTTAATTTTAGATTTTCCATGTTATAATATTTGGTGTCAACATTTATTTTTATACACATATATTGTTTTACTATGCATCCAGATTAATTTTTTCCAGATTTGCTTAAGGGAAAGGCAAATTATTTATATCCTACATTCATTTTAGTGTTTCATTTAAAATTCATCCCTTGTTATATTCCCAAACATTTGGTATCATAGGGATTAATTTTTCAGATGATTTATGGAAGGAAATTATAGTTGGATGAATTTTTTGAATGGTACCAACTACCATAAATAGATATTAAAAATGAAGGATATGATTTTTTTCAAGACAATAAATCTTCCAGTGTTTTGTACTCAAAATAATCCAAGAATGTATGATGAATAATGCGATTTTGAGAATGTGATGGTTTGGGGATTCATTCATCATTAGGTAAAAGTTAAAGTGAGGAACCATATTTTCAACATATCTCGTTCTATAACATTATGGGAGAAGCATGAGGATACCAATGCATCAACATAAGGAAAAATAATTTTTTCTCCTCAAAAAATTATGATTCATTGGTACAATGATGGTACATCTATTTTTAATAATTTGAGTGAATTTCAACAATGTTCTGAAAAATTTTATGGTAATGGTTTTACTTTTTATAGTGAGGTTTTACAATATTTTTTCTTAATATTTCACCAAATTCTTTAAAGATTTTTTTTGTTACTCTAACTGGTTCTAATCCTAATGTCACAATGACATTCAGTTTTGTTATGTATATTATCTTTAATTAAGAGGACTTGAAATTTAATTAGGTGAAACATTCTTCAGAGCTTTCATTCATAGAGTTTAGTTGAATAATTATGGATACAAATCAATGATAAAGTATTCTAGGTAAGGGAAAAACTAGAAACAATTCTAGGCCCAAGAATGGATTTTGAATGTAATTATTGTGGTATGAAATAAAATTTAAATGAGATTATCTATCTACTAAAAACTGAAAATATAATAAAGGAAAATTAGATGAATAAGAATGTTGATAGAGATAATCTTTTCACTACCACTACAGGGGTGATCATGTTATTAATTATGAATCCTTTAATAATTATTTTGATCATTGTTACTGGGTTCTTAAAAGTGGTTCATGTTTTCATGAGACATTGGGGAAGGAGTTATTTACATCTTTCATCCCTGGTATTTTTCATATTTTAATGATAGGTAATGATGGTAATACTGATGGTGTAGGTATTGAGATTTTTTGTTTAGAGGCCATCACATGAAGTAAGCTGATTTTACATAAGGTTCATCATTCACCTAATATTTTTATTAATCTTATTTGTATGAATGTTCTTAATGGTGAATGTTTTTTCAGAATTTTTTGTAATGTACAATGGATTTTTTCCATGGGATCCTTGATTGTGTCTTGAGGGAAGATGTATCTAGGTTTTTTAGGGACCATTTATTTTATTCATTGTTATACTGCTTGTATTGTTAAGTGTAGTTTGTCTTAAACATTATGGAATATGATGATTATCCACATTAGTGAAAACATTCATGCTTGTTTTGAATGGAAAAATTTTCTTCCAGGTGCTAATGGTGTTAAATTGGACACGTGTGAGCATTGAACGGCTACAAAACAGATCAGGGTGACATTTAGCTGTTTTCTATTGTACATGAAGTCACGTGTACTTGAAATAGAACATTTTGATGTATGTGCCCCTATGAATTAGAATAACGATTATTGATGTATTTATATTGTAACATTAATTGATGACCACTCATTAAATATGTTGGTTTATTTTTAGAATTCTAAATGTGTGGTGCTTATTTTTTTAATGTAATTTCATGTTTGGTGTGAGAGGGAATATTGTAAGAAGTTTAAATGTATTCATAATAATAATGAAGGAAAGTATTGATGTTTGTTTGATCAGTATTGTAGGTCAGAATGTATTTTGAATCATAAGACACCTCATAAGACACCGCAACTTAATAGTATAGTTGAGCGGATGAAAAAGACATTGTTGGAAAGAGTTATTTTTTTATTTTGGAAACATTGTTTCCTAGACATTTTTTGGGGTGATGGTTTAATTATCGCTACTTATATTATCAATTTATCAACCATGGATTATTTGTAGAAACACTTACTAAATATTTCTATATTGAATGTTGATAAAGTATGATCATTTATGTGTTTTTGGATAAATGAAATTTTATCATTTTCCTAGAGTTGAGATACCCAAGTTGGATGCTAAGTCTCAATAGTATATTTTTTTGTCTATGAACATGATGAGTTTGGATATAGGTTCTATGATTATTCTTCAAATAAACATGTTAAAATAAATTATTTCTTCTTTCACATGGGTCAATCAATTATATATATTGATAAGGGTGGAAAATATTCTTCCCTAACTCTTAATGGCATTGTCAATCTGGAGCCAGTTTCTAATTCACATTTACCTTGAATTAATAATTCTCGTAACCATATTGATTTGGGGAATGGTGATTATTGTGAATAGGTTGGAGTTGATTTTTCTGATTCGCCATTTTCTGTGATCACATTCTCGGGGTTACTAATGAACCACAGTTCCAGTCTTTTGATCATCTCAGCATCGTACTATTTCTACATGGTATTCACCTGATCAGTATGTTATAATCACTATAGGGGAGAATGAGAATAGTTTGATGAGGTGATGGAAAGTGATCAGAATGATATATAGGACATGGAAATGGATTACGTGATGAGATAATTTCATGAAAATCATACTTTTTAGCTAGTATAGTAACGTATAAGTAAGAGAGGTTTTCAATATCGATGGATATATCTGATTAAAAATAAAAAATATAGTCTTGTTCAATGATTCAAGGAATGTTTAGTTATCTAGGGCCTTGATCAGAAGGAATGTACTAATTTTGATTATATTTTATCACCGAAAAACAAAATTTCTTCCATTAAGGTTATTCGTGGTTTGGCTACAAGTTTGGATCTTCCAATTAAGCATATGGATGTGAAGATAGATTTCCTCCGTTATGATTTAATAGAAGAGATTTATATGGAGAATTTAGTGGTTTTTGTTGAAATAGGTAAAGATAATTATGTCTTCTAGTTAAATAAGTGTTTGTATTGTTTCAATCAAGCTTTGAGGCAGTGGTATAAGAAGTTTTAATCAATCCATTTTCATAAGGGTTTTAGGAAGACATATTTTGAACACTGTTTTTTTTGTTAAGTTATTTACTTATGCTTTTTTATTATATTGTTTCTTTATATTGATGTTATTCTCATTGATGGTCATGATTCTTATAAATTTTACATATTAAAGAATGATCTTTGTCATCCTTTTTTGATTAAAGACTTAGAGCCTTCATGACAGATTCTTAGAATGTCAATTTTTCATGTCAAAATGGAAAAGAAATTGTTTTTATTTTAGGAGAGAGATATTGAGATGGATCTTTAATGATTTTCAATGGATATAGAGAAAGTGTAATGCCCAGACCCAAGATACCCATAGTCGTTGCATTATTACAAAACATTGGCATGATCACAAAATATAAAGTCTCGAAAGACCGATTAGTTTAGTAGTCTTGGAAACCCTAGATATATTCATAAGTCTTACATTACATCGTAAATTAAAAAACTACAACAAAATCATGTCTTCATATCCCCTCATACTATCCCTGTAGGTTATTCATAAATTACTTCTTCACATCCTAGGAAAAATAAAACATTGAAAGGGGTGATCTCAGATTCTCATTATGGATAACAATACAGTAGAAACATTCATTAATAAGAATAAACAATTAAGGCAATGTATAACTAAAACAAAAGCCTTTTAAACATGAACTTCATCATAATATGGAATATATAAAATAAAATAGTTTTATTTACTTATTCCCATGGATATTATACTAGTCGAATAAAAACATGAAATATTAATAACCACTTTCATAATGATGGAATGCATAATGCTATACTATCATAACCACAATGTTAAGGCCTTATGCCAGGACTACAAATAATATTTGTTCAAGGCCTTGTTCCAAGACAGTAGATTGTCTCATGAGACCTACTAATGCATTGAGGAGCTATAGTGTGCTCCACCAATCACATATTAAGTTCAATGAATTCCTTATATGAATAGGTTTAAACATAACATAAAAATTTATATTTAAACTAATATATGAAATATCAATACTTTCTACATAAGCCATGAATGTTATAAAAATAAAATATCCACAGTCAAACATATCACAAAACCTTCAATACTATATGTAAGTTTTGTATCATAAAAAACAACATCATATAAGCTTAAAATCCATCAAAGGATGCTGAAATATATGAAATCACAACTATTTGAGAGAAATATCTATTTTTTTGAAATCAATTAAATTTCACAAATTAATAAAATAAAACATTTACTTTGAAAATATTCTTATACGATTTTATGGGAATCTTTGAAGATTTTATAAAGGCGGAAAATAACTGCACCCGCCGTATAAGTTAAAAAAGACATTCTTACCTTAATTCTATCGAAAAGGTTAAAAAGGACCTTGTTTGGAAATTGAAATAAAGATTCCTTTATAAAAATCTTATAAAAAGTCAAAAAAGGGAAAAAATTACTTTAACCCATAGTAAAAATTATTTAAAATACATTGTTATGAAACATGGAAGTGGATGATAAAGAGATCCCAGTAGATAATTACGTATAAACAACCTCAAATAATGAAGAGATTGTGAAATAAACCCTTACCTAGTAATTTTCATTGATTGATGGTAGGTTAAAATCTTGTATAATGTTGAAATAATTGTTATTAAATAATAAAACAACCATACACATTAATATGATATAATATATGATCTTTAAACATTGATATGTTAATAATATCTTAGTATTATAATTGTTTCGGGTGTTAACAGATTCATTTTCATTCATATTATTTGTTATGTGAGCCATATTTATTATGGATGGGATTTATATTATTCATATCCAGAATGATATCTTGTCTCTAAAAATTATTTTTAATCATCAAATGAAATTTAGTCTTGAATAAATACGATGGGGAATGAATCTCACCGTGTTCGTAGAGACGGTAATCCGTACGTATGCACGAGTGACAATATCATTATTTTGATATTAAAATCATATATAATTAGATTTTATATCATATATAAATAATAATTATCATGTTATATTTATTATTTAAATGAATTACATATCATTATTATACCCATCCAAATAATAATGTATTGAATAACAATTACAGCACGACGTGGAGACGGTAGGTCGTACGTACGCATGTATGGTGACATGTCATTGAAATGATAGATATAATAATGAATATGGTTGTAACATATTTATAATAACATCATAGTATATTGGATATACTATAGTTATTATTTTAGAATGGAAATAACAATTAATGAAGAATTTGAAGAAGAAAGGAACATGAATGAGGTTGGTGATAACATTACCACTTTTAATGTTATTCCTTTTGATTTGATCAAAAGGACACATTAGGTTGGATATCTGATCAAACTAAGGACTATATGTCTAAATGAGGGAATTTGATAGAATAGTTTGGAAGGGGTTGGCTGAGAATAAATGATTTGATGTTGTAAATTAGAGAGAAGGTGGAGTTCCCTTTTATAATATGGGTGAGGGGAACCTTAGGAAAAGCTAGAAATAATATTTTAAAATAAATTAATATTCGGTTCTTAATGGCTCCAAAGTGGATTATTTAATGGTTAATGTGGGGATGGGTTGAAATCATTTCAACCAATATAATTTAGACAGTTTTGAGTCACTATATTAAACTTACCATTTATATTTAATTTTTAGTTAAATAGTTTGACATTTACCATATCTCTTTGTATTTTTATATTATATAGTTAATAAACGTATAATATACCTCTAATTGACCCCCAAGTGGTCCATTAATTACACACCAATCATTATATATGTGATTTCGCAGAAACATAGATTTTTAGGAATATAATACCAATTAATAATATAATATTTTTTTAAAAAACTCTTTTATGTCATTTTTACACTATTGGGTATTTTGTTTTTTTAATTTCATAACAACATTATTACAAAGATAAAAATTTATATAACCAATACTAATATGTAATATTAACATAGGAAATTATTGTAATTCATAAAAAGTCTCAAATTACATTTATTTTGATATTTATAATATCAATTATTTTAATATTTCATTAATTAGGTAATTACTACATCAGCATTGTGTCATTAATAAATTAAAATTTTGAATGTCTACAAATTATAAATATAATACCATTATGTAGTAAATATTTTTATATTTCTTATGAATATTTATTATTGAAATTATCGTTTGTATACCCCTATATTTAAAATGTTTTTGTTATTAATCATTGATTTAATCTCTTTAAACTCTTCGTTGAATTAAATAATAATAAAAGTCCTAATCTAATCCAAGTGGACCTATATGATAATATTTTATTTCTACGGTTGTTTTTGGTAGAGATAAACCTATCCAATAGAATTAGGACATGTGTTAGGGAAATATTAATATCATTTTTACCCTTAATTACCCTATATACTTTTTACTGTGGTAAATAAAAGCCAAAAGTTACTATTCACCAAAAATGATTTTTATCTTATTTAACCACATATACTCCTTGATATTAACCGTTTCTCTCAACTATTAGAAATTCCACTCAAAGGAGTGGTAAAATTATGTTTTATGTGAATTTCTAAATTCTCTTAGGAGGTGGGTGAAAGATGGTGAAAAGTTCAATAAAATTTTTATATATCTATAATTATTCTAAACTAACTCTAATGAATTAAATTGAAATTATATAGGTATTATGTATCTATTTTTAACTTTATTAAATATAAGTAAAATAAATAATTATTTTAAAAAAAATTCAGTTTTAAACTATAACTCAGTGTTTTTTCACTATTCCTAAAAAATTGAATGTTTTCAGAAAAATACCAAAAATTCACCCTAAGATAATTTCGATATTCCAAATCCAAAAATGAAATCCATTTTGAATGATAAAATTTATAAAATTTCAAAAATTGGGTATTACTATTCATAACATCTAGTTTGATTAGTTATGGTGTGTGTTAGAACTCGAAGTTGTGTACAACACATGCTACTGTATTATTCAAAGAGATGTGTACTGTGGAAGCCTGGAGTTTTACATTCACCCCTACTTAAAATAATTTCTTCCTAGAAATTTCAATAATGATACCGTATGAAAAGACTCAGGTGATTCTTCATTATTTGTTCCTTGGTTTCCCATATTAACTCCTTCATTTTATGGTTTCTCCATATAACATTTACCAGACGAGTTGTACAGTTTCTCAGCACTTGTTCTCTCATATCAAGAATGCTGACGGGCTCTTTGCAATAAGACAAATCTGGTACCAATTCTAATTTTTCATATGTTAGGTCATGCTATGTGTCAGGCATTTATATTCTCTACAGTGATTTGTGGAACACATCGTGAACTTTCGAGTGACATGGAGGCATTGCCAAATGGTAAGCTACAGCCCCAATTCATTCTAGAATTTTGAAGGGTCCGATGTACCTGGGACTCAATTTACCTTTCTTACCGAATCATATAACTCCTTTCCATGGAGATACCTTCATGAAAACATTACCTCCTACATATAATTCCAAATCTATCCTTCGGTTGTCAGCATAGCTCTTCTTCCTACTTTGATCTAATATGATGTGGTTATGGATTGCCTTCACCTTCTCCATCATTTCCTCCACAAGTTCTGGTCCTACAAGTTTTCTTTCACCAACGTCATCCCAACATGTTGGTTTTTGACATCGCTTTCCATATAACACTTCATATGGTGCCATCTGAATACTTTAATGGAAGCTATTGTTATAGGTAAATTCCACCAGATTTAAATATTGATCCCACATTCCTTGAAAGTCACGTTAGCATGATCTCAACATGTCTTCTAATTTTTTAATAGGTCATTCTGATTGTTCATCAGTTTGAGGGTGGTAGGCAGTGCTCAAACTAAGTTCAGTATCCTGGGATTTCTAAATACTTTTCTAGAATCATGATGTAAAATAGGGATCATGATCCCAAACAATTTTTTGTGGTACTCCATGAAGTCTCACAATTTTATTAATATATATTGTTACTAGACATTCAAGTGGTAAATCTTCCCTTATAACAAGAAAATTTTCTAACTTGGTAAGATGATCAACAATGACCCATATTGCATCATTTTTTCTAGGAGTCTTTGGTAGTCCTCTGACAATGTCCTTTGTGATATTATCCCATTTCGACTCAGGTATTGGAATAGGTTTTAGGACTCTTCCAGGCTGTTGCCTTCCAGCGTTCAGTTGTTGACAAACCATACATCTTGACACAAAATCAGCAATCTCTCTCTTCATGTTGTCCCATGAAAAATGTTCCTTCAAATCAGTATGCATTTTGGTGCTCCCATAAAGTATAGAGAAATTAGTACTATGATCATCATCCGACAATTATCTTTTTAGATCAGGTATATCGAGAACATAAAGTCTCTTCCCAAATGTCAAAATTTCATCTTCATACACGAATTCACTCAATCTCCAATCATTCAGAGCTTTAAGCATCCTTTGAAACTCTTCGTCATCAGTCTAAGAACTCTTTATACTTTTTAGTAAATAGGGGTTGGATACCATTTGAAAAATAATTAATGTTTCACCTTCCATGGTTATTCCCATGTACAACTTTACTAGATCCATGAAAATAGGATCCCTCTCAACTCTCATCATTTTCAAAACTCCATGATCTTTTCTACTCAAGGCATCTTCCAACTTATATTTCTTCCCTGGGAGGTCGTGTATCATTTAATCATAATCCTTGAGTAGTTGAAGATGTCTTCTTTGCCTCATGTTGTGTTATTTTTGTGAGAAAATATACTTCAAACTTTTCTGATCAGTTTTAATCTCACATTTTTTACCAGATAGGTAGTGTATCAAAATCATCAAAAAAATCACAGCTGCTAACTCGAGATCCTGAGTAGGATAGCTTTGCTCATGGATTTTTAACTCTCGTGATGTATAGGCAATAACTCTCTCATTTTATCTTAAGGACACCACCAAGTCCTTTCTTCTGATGCATCACTATAAATAACGAACCCATCATTCTCCGACGGTAGAGCTAATTTAGGGGATTTTAATAATCTTCTCTTCAGTTCTTCAAAACATTATTCACACTCTTTTTTCCAAACAAATTTAACCCCTTTACGTGTGAGCTTCGTTAATGGGTTAGCCAATTTGGAAAAATTCTGGACGAAAGGTCGATAATAACCTACTAAACCAATACAACTCTGTACCTCTGTTATACTCGTCGGGGCTGGCCATTCTTGGATTTCCTTGGTCATAGAAGGATCAACAGAGATTCCATCCTTAGAGAAAATATGGCCATGAAAGTAGATCAATTGAATCTAGAATTCACACTTGCTAAACTTCCCATATAATTAATGTCTTCTATGAGTATTCAAGATAATGTGCAAGTGATTTTCATGATATTTGAAGCTTTTATAATATAACAAGATATCATCAATAAATACCACCACAAAATCATCGAGATATTCCTTGAAAACGTTGTTCATTATATCCATGAAAACATTGGGTGTATTAGTCAGCCCAAAAGGCATTATTGTAAACTCATAATGCATGTACCTAGTTTGAAATGTTGTTTTCGGAATGTCTTCCTTCATCACACACAACTGATGGTATCCAGATCGAAGGTCAATCTTTGAGAATTATTGAGATCCATGCAATTTGTCAAATAAATCATCAATTCCAGGTTGGTAATACTTGTTCTTAGTTTTTATAGCATTTATCTCCTTGTATTGGATAAATAACCTCATAGATTCATCTTTCTTATTAACAAAAATGAAATGTGATCCCCATGGAGAAACACTAGGGCGAATAAATCCCTTATTACTCAATTCCTCTAGTTTTTTATTTAGTTCAACTTATTCCATAGTGTCCATTCTATAAGGGGTCTTTGATATGGTCCTTGAACTAGGAATTAAATCAATGGAAAACTCAATTTCTCGTTCTATAGGATGTCCAAGAAAATCATCTAGAAACACATATACATATTCTTTCACAATAGGTATATCCTTTATTTGAACATTTCGTTCCTTACCCAGATTCATTTCATTGTCTTCCTCCCCAATAATTGAATTTAGTTGAGCTACTGGGGGTGGATCTTGATAAAAATTAGGCGGTGACAATTCTGCTCAAAAGATAAGGTGTTCTTTATCATCATCATAAAAAATCATAACCTCCTTCTTCATATAATAAATCTTCGCATCATGGTATGAATGACAATCCATATCGATATCAAATTAAATCATGGGTATGACGATGATATCATCAGATAAAGAACATTTATGTGCTCTAATGGGGACTGATTCACAAAACATTGTTGCGATGATACGTCCCTTAAGAGTTTTTACTGACAGCTCCCTTTCTAAATAAAATTTGAAATATCTAATTTTATTAGACAACTAGGAAGATATGAAACAATTTTATTATCTAGAATCAAATAAAGAATTTTCTATACGGGAGGAAACAATTAAATTACCTTCTACTATGTCTTTCAGATCTTCTACCTCATAAGTAGTGATCGTATAATCTGGGCCTTGATCCCTTGGACTTTTCTAAGTTAATTTCCCATGACAGTTAGGAAGTTCATCTTTATAATGTCCCATCTCCCTGTAGTTGTATCATTAATCATCCGTATCTTATTTATTCCCCTTGCAATCACGAGCTTGGTGGCATTTTTCACCACACTTGTAACAGACACCCTTTCCATTCAAGAAATTAGCATGATGTTTCTTCCCACATTTACCATAGGATGGATATTCAACTTTTCCCTTCATCCCCTTATTTCCTTTCCCATAGTGATAAACAGATCTCTTCTTATCTTGATTTTCTTTAATTTCATAAGAATTAGATAATTATTTTCATGTCCTGATAGCACACGAAACAATATCATCATACAATGAGAAGGATTATGACACTAATGCTATATGAAGAGATGGTTTTAACCCATCAATGAAATGATCAATATTACTTCTTGGGTTACATATATAATCTCTATCATACATTGCTAACCTTGTAAAGTTAGCCGCATACTTTGCGACATTCACATCCTCATTTTGTCTCAGACTCAGAAATTGCCTTTCCATATCTCCTCAATGGTCACAAGAAAAATTATTTTTCTAAGAAAGGAACTTTGAACTCCCTCCATTGCATATTTGATGCTTCATCATATTCCTTTGTGTTTTGAATCAATGAACACCATTGGATAATATCTCCAGTGAGGCGGTAAACTTCCATGATAAATGTTTCCCTTTCACTACTCCCCATGGCATGAAATATTTTCTCTAAGGAATTTATCCATTGCTTAGTTACTATGGGATTTTTAATCCCACTGAACATTGGTGGTTTTTTCCTCATGAAGTGATCTAACATTGATCCTCCACACTATGTATCAGGGTGCTCTATACGGGTATGGTTATTATTCATAACCTGAGTGAGTTTTCCAAGTGTTGTGATTAGCTGATCAGCACTAGTTTCATCGCCATCTCCACTATAATTATCTTGAGTTGTAGTGAAATCCATACATGGAGTGCATTCATTGATACAGATTCCATCTCATCCACTAGGCTCCATTTCTAAACAATGGAATATAGTAGATTAGTTTATGAATCTCAATACATAAATCCAAACTTGTAAAACACTTAAAATAAATTAAACAGTTTATAGATATAATCCATAATCATAAAAATGTTTTATTTGAGGATGTGCATACTCATAAATCCATTATAATGGTTTTAAATAAAATGGTAACTATCCTAAGCATATCCCCTAGGAGTGTTGTAACTAGGAGTGCAGCAAGGCCCATTGTTATGCACCAGTTCTCGTTCAAGTCTAGCTCAAAGCGGTGTTTTTGGGTTTTACCCCTATGTACATCAGGGCCAGAGCTGCCTCTACCTGCTCGTATCCATATAGGGATGTATTGCTCAGAAAACTCACAAAATCTCTACAATACCAATTTATATGAATTTATTCTATACTAATCTTCAATGTCCATCTTAGTTCTATGTTCTCTAATCAGAGTTTATGGAAATCTAGTTTCCAAGGTTTGTACAAAAAATCCTCTAATAACAAATGTAATGCCTTGACCCCAGTTACCCAGAGTCATTTCATTATTACATAACATTGTCATGATCACAAGATAGAATGTCTCGAAAGACCGATTAGTTTAGTATTCTTGGAAATACTAGATATATTGATACTTCTTACATTACATCATAAAGTAAAAAAACTAAAACAACATCTTGTCTTCATATCCCCTCATACTATCCCAGCAGGTCATTCATAAATTACTTCTTCACATCATGGATGAAATAAATCATTGAAATGGGTGAGCTCAGATGCTCAGTAAGGATAACAATATAGCAGAAACAGTCATAAATATGCATTAACATTTAAGGAAATGTATAACTAAAACAAAAACCTTTTAAACCTGAACTTCATAATAATATGGAAATGGTAAAATGACATAATTCCATTTAATTATTCAGTTGGATATTCTTCTGGTTGAATATCCACATGAAATTAAAATAACCACTTTCATAATGATTGGATGCATAATGTCGGACTATCATAACCACATAGTCAAGGCCTTGTTCCTTGACTACAAAGAAGATTTTGTCAAGGCCTTATGCCAAGACACTAGTTTGTCTCATGAAACCTACTGATGCATCGATAAGCTATAGCGGGCTCCAACAGTCACTTATTATGCCCAATGTATTCATCATATGAAGAGGATTAAACATAACATAAACATTCATATTAAAACAAGCATATGAAATGTTAATACATTTTCCATTAAAAATTAATGGTATAAAAATAACACATCCATAGTAAAACATATCAGAAAACCTTCAATACTATATGGAAGTTTTGTATCATAAAAAATCAACTTCAAATAAGCTTAAAATCCGTCAAAGGATGTTGACATATATGAAATGAAAACTATTTGACAGAAATATCTCTTTTTTTGAAATCATTTAAAAGTCACATAATTATAAAATAAAAAATTTACTTTGAAAATATTTTTATAAGCTTTTAAGGGAATCCTTGGAGATTTTATAATGTCGGAAAATAGACTCACCTGCCATATAAGATAAAAAAGACATTTTTACCTTAATTATCTCGAAAAGGGTAAACAGGACCTTGTTAGGAAAAAGACAAAACGATTCCTTTATAAAAATCTTATAAAAAGTAAACAAGGGTATAAATGACTTTAACAAAAAGTAATAATGAATTTAAATAAATTTTTTAGAAACATGGATGTGGATGATAGAGAGGTCCCAGTAGATAATTACGTATAAATAACCTGTGATAATGAAGAGATTGTGAAATAAACCATTACCTTTACTTTTCCTTGGATGAGGGTAGGTTAACCTCCTGTATAATGGTGAAATAATTTATATTAAATTATTCATGAATCATATACATTAATATGATATCATATTTGATCTTTATGTATTGATTTGTTAATAAGATCTTAGTATTATCTTCGTTTCGGGTGTTAACAGATTCGTTTTCCTTTATATTATTTGTTATGTGATCCAAATTTGTTATGGATTTGATGTATATTATTCATATCCATAATGATATCATGTCTTTAAAAATTATTTCTAATCATAAATTGAAATTTAGTCTTGAATGGATACGATGGGGAATGAACTCATCGCGTTCTTGGAGACTGTAATCTGTACGTACGTACGAGCGATAATATCATTATTTTGATATTTAAATCATATATAATTGGATTCTATATGATTTATACAGAATCATAATCATGTTATATTTATTATTTACCTGAATTACATTTCATTATTATACCCATCCAAATAATAATGTTTTGAATAACAATTATACCACGACATGGAGACGGTAGGTCGTACGTACGCACGTATGGTGACATGTCATGCAGGGATGGGTAGAATATTGAATATGGTTGTAACATATTTATAATAAAATCACAATATATATAAGATACTAGAGTTGTTATTTTATAAAGGAAATAACAAATAAACAATAAGTTGAAAAAGAAAGAAACTTGAAAGAGGGTGGTGAAAGCATTACCTCTTCTTCGTGTTCTTACTTTTAATTTGATAAAAAGGGCTCCATGGGATGGATTTATGATCAAAATAAGGCCTATAAGACATAGTTAGGGATGTTGAGAGAATATTAGGGCAGGGTTTGGCTGATAAAAAAGGCTTTCAATGTATAAATAATAGATAAGGGTGAGTTCCCTTTTATATGTGCGGTGAGGGGAACCTTAGGAAAAGCTAGAAATATTATTTTATTATTTATTAATATTCGGGTTCTAATAACTCCAAAGTTGATTATTCATAGGTTAAGGTGGGGATGGGTCAAAAATACTTTCAACCAATATATTTTAGACTGGTTTGGGTCACTATATTAACCTTGTTATTTTTATTTAACTATTAGTTAAATAGTTTGACATTTACCATGTCTCTTGGTATTTTTATATTATATAGTTACTAAACATACTATATACCTACAAGCGACCCCCAAGTTTTCCATTAAAGATACATCTATCATTATATATGTATTTTGGCCGAAACTTATATATTTTGGAATAGAATACCAATTAATAATATAATATTTGTTTTAAAAACTCTTTTATGTCAATTTTGACACTATTGAGTATTTAGTTTCTGATAATTTCATAACAGCATTATTACTACAATAAAAATATATATAACCAATTATAATAATTAATAATAACTGATAAAATTTTTTAATTCATAAAAAGTCTCAAATTACATTTATTTTGATATTTATAATTATTAATTATTTTAATATTTCATTATTTAGATAATTACTGCATCACCATTGTGTCATATATAAATTAAATTATTTAATGTCTAAAAATTATAAATAAAATACCATTATGTTTGAAACCCTTTTATATTTTTAATGAATATTTATACTCGAATTTATCTTCTGTATAACTAATATATTAAACAAATTAGTTATTAAACATTGATATTGTCTCTCTTAACTCTTCTATGAATTAAATAATAATAAATGTTCTAATCTAATCAGAAGTGGCCTATATGATACTATTTTATTTATAAGGTTGTTTTTGGTCGAGATACACTGGTCCAATAGAATTAGGACATGTGTTAGGGTAATATTTATATCATATTTACCCTTAATTAACCTATTTACTTTTAGCTGTGGTAAATACAAGTGATAAGTTACTATTCATAAAAAATTATTTTTATCCTATTGAACTACATTTTACTCTTTGATATTAACTGTGTCTCTCCAAATTTTGAAATTCCACTCAAAGAAGTGATAAATTTATGTTTTATGTGAGTTTATAAATGCTCCTAAGAGGTGGGTAAAAGATAGTGAAAAGTTCAATAAAATTTTTATATATCTAAAATTATTCTAAACTAACTCCAATGAATTACATTGAACATATATAGGTATTATGTATCTATTTTTACCTAAATTAAATTTTAAATAAAATTAATAATTATTTAAATAAAAATTCAGTTTTAAACTATAACTTAGTGTTTTTTCACTATGCATCAAAAAATGAATGTTGTCAGAAAAATAGAAAAAATTAACCCTAAGCTAATTTCGATATTCAAAATCCAAAAATTAAATCCATTTTGAATGACAAAATTTATAAAAATTCAAAAAGTTGTGATTACTATTCATAACAGCTAGTTTGATTGGTTGTGGTGTGTGTTAGAACTCGAAGTTGCGTATAACACACACTATTGTATTATTCAAAGAGAAGTGTACCGTGGAAGCTTGGGGCATTACAGAAAGTGGTTAGAAATACTCTTGATTTTCATTTTACGCTTAGTTTTAGCTCATTCTCTTATACTGTATAGGGGAGAGAATAAATGAAGCACATAACTTATTCATATTTCATTGGATGTTTGATGTATGAAACTATATGAACTAGACCAAATATTGTTCATGGAGTTAGTGTGGTCAGTCATTTTCATTCTAATCTAGCTATATATAATTTGATAAAAGTGAAGTATATATTTTATTTCCTTCATGGTACTTCTGATCTAGGATTTTGTTTTTGAAATTGGTAACCTATGCTTTGTCTCTTTATGGATTCAAATATGGCAAGAGACATTAATTCAACGAATTCTACCTCATGCAATTTAATCTCTTTTGTAGGGGGGAATTAACTTGACAGTATAGATTTTATATATGTGTTTCTTTATCTACCACGAAGTCTGAATTTATTGCAAAAACAAATGAATGAAATGAATTTTTTTAAATGAGCACTTTTATTAAAGAGATAAATTTTAATTAGGAGTTTCATGATTTATTTTTTAAATATAAGAGTACTATTTGTTTAGGAAATTATCTAACTTTTAATGGATGGTCGAAACATATAGATTTTAGGTATGATTGGATTTGTGAAGTCCTAGATTCGAGATAGTTGGATGTGAAGAATATCCACACTGATGATAATGGGCCATACATCTTGACCAAGTGATTACCCAGAGGAAAATAGGAGACTTATCTACAGATTGTAGGGTTGGTGGGGATCTACAGTTGAGTTGTCGGGGGAGATTTATGGGGAGCCTCATCATATGGCCCCCAACACATGCCACATAAATGTAAAGGGAAAATAGATATGAAAATAAGGGATATAAGTATCTTTGAAAGGAATAAATTTTTAAGTCTCAAGGCATATCTCTGTCTCTTTATTCGAAGAAATTTTTCTCTCTTCTCAAATTAAGGGAATTGCGTTTATGGTTATATCCATCATTTTTTATATCTTCATGGGAATAATTATTCATGTATGTTCGTCTACTATATACAGTGGGTTATCTGATCTAATTCTAGTGTTATTCATCTGCACCATTTATTCGGACTCTGAACACCTGCTTTTCATGGTCAGATGTAGATGAGTTTCATTATCAGATTGCGTTATTTATTTCAAAGTTCATTCAAAATGCATTTGTATTCTTCCATTGATACACTATTTTATCTGAGTATTATTTCGGATATCCCACTCATCTTTGGGAGTTTTTTATTTGTACTCTTGATTAGAAGTGGATTATTCTTTTAGGACATGGTATCATGGTTGTTATATTTTGAGGTTTTTAGAATTATTATATCTAGTGAAAATATATATTTGTATTCACATATATTTGGCTATTAAGCATCTTATTTAGTATTTAATGAATTTTCCAAAGGAAATGAAAGTTATTTTTATTGTGCATTCACATTGGTGTTTTCTGGCATATTCATAATTTATGTATTTCCCAAGAGTCTGAAAATCCACTATTATGAGCCATCCACATCTTCCTTTCCTTCTACATCCTTAACACATTACAAGTCACCATCCCAACAAATCCTTGAAGGTGGTACCAGTTGTATTGTTGGAGGTGCTATTTATAGTGGCGTTTTGGGGTGTTACACTAAAAATAAAAAATGGAAAGCCATAATAATTAATATTGCATTGAATTTTGTCTTATTTAATTTAGTATAAACCTTAAGGTGACATAAAACAATGTGAAAAATGTTATGTGAATGAAACAAAAAAATGTAAAAAAATTTTATAAAAAAATTGGGGAAAACATTGACTGGAATAGGCAAACATTTAAAGAAATATTTGCATCTGAAAGGAAATATATAGTAAAATTTTTTTAGAAAAATATTAAAGGGATAATTAAATAAATAAATATGTTTAGATATTTTTAAAATTAAAATTATAAAATAAATACACCAAATATAATAACAAATGAGGTAAACAATAGAATTATTAGCATTTAGTGGTGATTTAAACTAGCAATAAATGATATGTGAATCTTTAAATTTCCCTTGTCAATTACTCAATAATACCATAATTATCATTCACATATGTAATCACATCCCCTATAAAGTCTTCTTCATTGTCTACTCTTGTAATCATATGAGCTTATCCATAAAATGTGGTAGTATCCCAGCCAGAAGCTACATTCTTTATTCCATATGTTTATTCCAGAATTTATAACTTCGATCTATTCCATGATATATCAACTGTTCTTTCTTCTCCTATTGACTAATTTTTCTTGAATAACAATAGCGTATAAAAGGAAAAAGGATTTTAGAAGGGTCTTGTGCATGATATTTTTCAAATGGGATGAAATCTTTCACCCCAATCATACTCTTTTATCAGATGATTTGAATACATACATTATTTATTCATTCCATCCTATGTTATTTATTAGTAATAATAATTAACAAAATTAATACACAATAGGGTCCTTTAAAATTAGGTGAACTCAAATATGAATGATATTTATTTTTGATTTATTTTTTCTGAGACTTATCCCCTTAGAAGCAAACACCTAACCATAAATAAGATGTAATTAAAGATGACTCCCCTAATATAAACAATTCATGTGATGTTGGATGCAATGTAGGATAAGGAGTTCCAATTAGGTTAATCATTAATTAACCATTTGGGTGAGTGAGGTCTTGATGGACATCCTATGGGTTGGATAGATTTAGTGTTATGACCTTGTCATTGGGTTATTATCTTTCTATATTATTCTATATATAATTTAATGGATTTCATAATTCTGTAAAAAACTAATCATTAAAGATTATCAAAAAACTAAATTTCAGATGTACTTTGAAAACTATTTATAAAATAACATTTGAAATTCCACTAAAAAACCATTTACACAAATTCATCATTAAAATAACACATCCTTTTTGAAAATAAATCAATCAATTATAAACACTATTTCACAAATACATTCACACATTGAAAGCAATCTAAATTATTAAAAATGAAATCCATATTTTTAATATTTAATCACTTTCATGAATTCCAATACTGTTTTTTAATTTTTCATAATTAAATAAACTACATCTCAAACATTTCAAAATAATTAAATTTTTTCTTACATGGAAATATTCACACATGGATTCAAAAATTAATGTTTTTCTAAGAATCCCATTTTAATTTAAATAAAAATAATTCCCTATAATAAAGAAATTAAAACATAAAAAATATTTAAAAAGTTTCAAAACAATTAATGTATTTTTCATTCGCTTAGAAATTTTGTTTTAAATCAACTTACTCACTAAAATCTCAGTTTCAATTTATAAAAATTCTTTTCCAAAAAAAACATTACTTTAAGTACTAAAATATTATATAATTTAAAAACATACATGAATTGGTATATAATTCACTATTAATGTTTAAATGATTGGGTAAAACAATATAGAAGATAAATTTAAGGTCATGAAAAATATATGAAATCAAATAAAATATTTAAATTTATAAAGTAAAAGGGTAGAAGGAATATCAAAATGGAAATGTTATACGAAAATTCACAAAATTCCTATATGGATTAATGTAGGTTCCTTGATAATAGAATCCGAAGATTCAGGCTTCATGGTTGAATATTGATTCACATAAAGAAATGTACGGCACTATTTCAAAAATAATGAATAGGATTGATGATGTTACATCATACTTATTTTATATGCGGATGACCTATTTATATCAAGATTGGTATTTATGAGGATTATGGTTTAAAAAATTATTTTTCAAAAAGTTTCAAGATGAAAGATCCTAGAACTTCAAATAAGAATTAGGGAATGTGAATTGGGAAATATTATAAGGCTAGAATATTGGTGATATTGTAGAAGGTATAAATCGAAAAAATAATCAATAGATGATGAATGATAAGATGTAATCCTAACTCAAGTCCATTTCCGGGAATATTTATATTATCTGAAACATTGGTATTGAGAACAGAATATGAGATCCATTAGAAAGATATAATTATATTATCATCCACAGTTATAATATTGATGTACATAATGAGATTTACTTAGGTTGATATGACCAATATAGTTGTATTGTTGTGCCTCTCATGTCAAATCATGGAAGGGAACCCTGGGAGGCTGTAAAGAATCATCTAATACATAATGGTATCGATTGATACATCAATGTTCCTTCAGGATGATGATATTCTATATGGATTCGTAGAGAAAAACATTATTAGTTATTGAGATATCCAGAAGAGATCAATTCTATTAGTGTTATCCTATGGAGGGAAATTGGTTAGTAGGATGTCTTAGCTATAAATGGTAGTTAATTTTTCAAACAGGGAATCTAAATTTCTGGAATCAATTAAAGTGGGAAATGAGTTTATTTTGTTAAGGTGATTAATTAAGGATCTTAACATATTCTAGGAGGATAGGATAATCTATTATAATATACAGAGTGTGATTCACCAAAAAAATAGGGTGTTTCATTCAAGGTTGAAACACATTATCCTTGTATTCAATTTTGTATAATATGTTGTAGATGAAAAATTATTAGAGTAGTGAAACAAGTTGATAAATAGAACCTAGATGATGCATTCATATTAATTCATATCCAGGAAAACCATTGAAAATACTATGCCCCTGAGGGACTAGTGTGATGACATCAGATAGAGAACATCAAATACTATGTAGTGTAGGAATGATGGTTATAATTTCCAATTTTAAAGTTGTTTCCACAAATTTCCTTCAAATTGTCATAAAATGGGGGATTATTACAAAGTAATTCTTGTTTCAATTTTTTCAGTTCATCCAAGAGTATAGGTCACTATATGTAAGGGAAGTGTTGATGGAAAGAATATAAATTAAAAAAATAATGCAACAATGCATGTCATTTTATACAAAATGAATCTATAAAGTAAATAAAATCCAAAACCACTTCTAAATAGTGGGTCCAAACATCGACACCATCTCAAAACTAGTTTAGTCCATCTGTGTCAATAAAACCCTCCACATCACGTATCACATATATATAGGTGTGATCACAAAATGTATACATAGTAGGATCATCATTAGGACCTCTCATGTAATTGTGAGAAAGGAATAATACTTCTCTAGTGAATAAAAAGTATAACCAACATACATATCTTGGGTTAACTACCCGTCCCCACCCTCACCATGAATTTCATCCAAGTATAGTAAAAATAATATCAGAATAAAAATAATCATAGGCTCCCCACACAAACACTTCCCCCCTGATTTTCTACACTCATATTCCAATGCCAAATGTCGTATTCTCTATTCCCATCTTTACTAATGTGCATCTGGCCCCTACCCTACCTACACTAACTCTCGCAAGTTCCAACATCTACTGTTGGCATTAATAAAACAACATATCTCATCATAACATTATAAACAGAGTACAACATGGAGAAAAAAACACATCCATGAGAAATACAATGTCAATTAAAATTGGTAAACCTAAAATAAAATAAATATATTTTGACTAAAAATATCTAAGTGAACAAATAATTTAGACCCATTGGAACTTATAGTCTGGCAGAAAGGACGACAGGGGTGTTGATGGGGGTTGTGTGGCGGTGGTTGGGGAAATGGGGATGGTGGAAGAAGGGGTAGCGAAGGAGGGGTTGTAGAGGTGATGTCGAGGATAGTGGGGGTGGAGGTAGTAGTGTTGGAGGCCAAGGCAGTGGAATTTACAATGAAGGTGGGGGCAGGAGAGGCGGGGGTAGCGGAGAAGGGGGCATCGCAGGTGGAGGTGGTGGCAGCAGACGCGGAGGCGGTGGAAGAGGCAGTGGCAGGGTTGAAGGTCGAGGAATCATAGATGGAGGCATCATAGGTGGAGGGAGTGGTGGTAGCTACGGTAGAGGTAGAGATCAACCTCCACGAAATCTTGAGGGTTGAGTGGTAGTGGAACTTTTAGGGTTCCATTTATAAAAACGTGAAAGGCTTTTATCAGCATTTTTTGCAAAATGCTCATAATGGATTTTTTATCAATGCTAAATTATAAATCGTGGATAAAACTGACTTTTATCAGTGCTTTTTTAAATCTAATAAAACACCCCTTTATGAGCACTAAAAATATTGCACAGATAAATTAGGTTTTTATCAACGCTCTCTTAGAGATCATTATGGGTTATATTTATCAACACTAAAAAGGTGATGATAAAGACCTAATATTAATAAATTATTTAAAATTATAAGACTTTATTAAATATATATATTATCAATAGATTTATTATAATTTTATAAATATTTAAAAATAAATATATATTTATTTAAATGATTGTGGAATTATATAAATATATATATATATATAATATATTTATATTAATTTTAGAAGTATTTGAATATATATATATATATAAATATATATATTTATATTTATAACTAAATAAATAAATATATTCATTTATATTTATAATAATAATTATAATAATTATATTTATTATAATTTTTTAATTATATATATATATTATTTATAGTTATAATAATAAATTTTTTATATATGAATAAATATTTATATATATTAATTAATATATTTCAACAATTATATATATTTATAAAATTATAATTATTATAAATAAATTTATTATTTTTTTCCATTTATTTAAATATATATATATATATCAGAAATTATATATAAATATGTATATAAATATTTGTATAAAATTATAAACATATTTATATGTGTATATAAATTTGTATATTAATATATAAATATATATATGTGTTTATAAAATTATAATAAATGTATTTATTGAAAATTTATAAAAAGTGTTTATTCATTAATGAAATTTATTTTTTAAATATATATACATTTAAAAATAAATATATTTAACAGGTATTTTTATATAATTATAAATATAATGAATATATTTATTATTTATATTTTTTTGTAATTTTATAAGTATTTAAATATATATATAGTTATATATATTTATAATTATAAATAAATTTCAAAATGTATTTATATATAACGAAATATTTATAATTATAAAGATAATAAATATTTTTATTATTTAAATATATTTATCGTGAATTTAAGTACTTGTAAGAACATAATAGCTTTATGTGAACATGAATGAATCATATACCTAGAAAATCATAAATACTAAAAAATGATACATATGGACAACATGAATAGTAAAGAGGGTGTAATGTATAAATGACCACGAATGATGTATAGGTAAGGTATAAATGTCAATTATATTAATACATTAATTGGCCTAAATCATTGAAAAATATATTTATAATTGTAATTAGAAATATACATTTTTAAAGAGTATTTTTATATAATTTTAAATATATATATTTATAAAGTATTTATATATAATTAAAAATATATAAATATAATAAATAAAACAAATGTATTTATTATATAATAATATTTATTATATATATATTATAATTATTAATATATATTAACTATAAAATATGATTTTATATTTAATCTATACAAATAAGCATTATTTTGGAATAACAAATATAATAATGATTTATAAATTAATATTATTTTTTACTAGAAACACTTAATAGTGCAAATAATAGCATTGATAACTCTACCCTTTATCAGCACTACAAAAATGTCCTAATCATTATCAGTGTTTGTGTAGTGCTGATAAAAGGTAGATATAGGATTTCTTATAGCAAGCACTCATAAGGACCCCTCCTTTTATAATTTCTTTTTTTAGCGCTGTTAAAACCCAATGCATTTTTTCGCAGATTTGTGGAAGTGAACCTTCATCCTCCCTCAACAAAAGACACCCATGTTTGATGTAATGACCCTTCTTCTGGTCATCACTGACCTTTTATAGCTTAAGCCCTATTCTATTTTCATTACAAACACCATTGCAACAAACTTACTAATCGTAATTCTCATCGTAAAACTCTTATGAAATCTCCCACACAGTTATTTATTCCATCCATCATTCCAAGTAGTCTACATTGAGATCCTGTAGGTTTTCATCACACTTTGGCTCATGGTGGCCCCTCTAGCCCTTCTGACCCCCCCCCCCCCCCCCCCACAGTTATCCTCACCATCATCTCCACCAAAACGCTCTTCCAAAAGTCAAAGTGACGACTGATGTCCCTCGCCCGACAACCCATATCATCCTTCCAACTCCACCCATTGGGGTGAATATATAATTATAGATAAATTTATAAATATATATATATATATATGAATACATATACTTATAACTATTTCAATAATTATAACTATTTATATAATTATAAAGAAATTTTATTATATCATTATAATTTTCTTAAATATTTATATATTTATAATTATTTAAATAATTAAAACTATTTATATTTTCAGAAATGTAATTTTATTATATCATTATACACATATTTATAATCATAACTATTTACATATTTATATATAAATATATTTATAAATGTGTATTTACTATATTTAAAAAATGAATATATTTATATATTTATATTTATATATGTATTTATACATTTGTAAATATACCTAAATAATTATGATAATGCATAAATATATTTATGATGACATTTTTATAATTATAATTAAATTTATATAATCATAAATAAATTCATATAATTAAAACTAAAATAATATAATTATAAATAAAATCATATAATTATAAATAAATTTATATAATTATATATACATATATCAGTACTAGAGAATTGAGTTTTTTAGGTGGGCCACACGGGCGACCACCCCCTCACACCCCACCTCACCACCCATATCTCGCAGCCCTCACCTACCACCTTCTGCTCATCCTCCCCCCTCTGTCATTGTCGCCGCAGATCCAAAGGCCTCCCCTGATCCTCCTACCTCAGTTTACCACCCTCAACTACCTTTACCACAAACCATCTCCCTCTCCCCCGGCATGTCGATGTTGCTGCCTCTCATCACAGGTGCTCCGGGGCCTTCCACCGATTACTGCCTACCCTCGATTCAGACCAATGTCGTCCACAATTTCTTTGGTCTCCCCTTTTTATCTTTTCCAAAACTGCTTCCCCCATTTATCTATAGATGTTTCTCTAATGCTTTGTGTTTTTATTTCCACATCCTAAAACCCTAATTTCTACTGTTTTGAGATGTGAAATATATTTTCCAAATTCTCCCACCCTCTATTTTCCCATTCATTTATCTACTACATCCACCCCTTCAATTCCACATCTAAATTTATTAAACCCATGAACTCTGTTCCTAACCACATTATGTAATTTATCTCCATACATAAAATTTGATGCTCTAAGAGTGTATTTTATTTCCATTTATAGTTCCTCATATTTTGGTTTGACAGGCTCCTATCACAATTTTAGTTAAAAATTTCACTCTACATGTATGATTTTTCAACGCTTTAATAATCATTGAAACACTGTTTTTCATTGGTAAATACATGCAATTGAAATTATATTTGTAGAATTTACAATCATTTTCTTGAAATATTAATGATATATACACCAACCAGTACCCAATTCAATGCAACTAGTTTTTAATAGTATTGAATTTAATTTAAAATTAACTGACAATAATTATGTACTTTTCCCTTCTTTTTTATTTGAAAGGAACTTGTACCATTATGTTTTATGTCCATGTGTATACTTTTATTTACATTCTTGTGATTGGTTTGGGTATAAAATAATGATTTATAGGGTCATGTTATCAGCACCAAAGCTAATTTCATATCATACATTTTCATAAGCAAGAGTTACCTTCATTATTTGAAACTGGCCTTGCATATTTTCACCTAGGTGAATACTATGTAATTATAAATCTATGTTATCTGTTGAAAAGAATCTTATCAAGTGTTTTTTTCTAGTGAGATCTCTAGGGCGACATATTTCCATTACTTTTGACTACTAAAGGAGTTGAAAATCACAAAAAATCATTGAATAGTGTGTGCTAGATGGGAATGGATTTCTGGTTACCTACCTTTGCATCAACCTCTTCCTATATTTTCCATAGTTTCAAATTTTTTATAATATTATGTGATTTTCATATTGTTTGTTTAGAGTGTTGAGCACTGTTTCCCAATTACTATTGTGTTTGATGTGGATTTTGGTTGATTTCTCACTATTGTTATTTTAATGTCATTCGGTGTTTTTGGAATTGAAATATCCCATGTTTATACACATTGTGGTGTCCATGTTGTGATTGAAATTCAATAGTTGGTTACTGAAATTGGGTTCAAATTAAAAATTATAATTACCTGATTCTTATATTAATTTTTGTAATCAATCAAGTACAATTTATTTTAACTACTTCTGTAATATTTGTTTTTATAAAACAATGATATTCAATAATTCTCCCACTTAACATGACTTATAATATTATTGAAATTCCATTTACCTTATCTCATTTATTATGTTTCAATTTTTTAAAGTGTTGTTTTAAAACTACTTGTATATATAAATCTATTAACATTAATATAATTCTCTTTTACATAAACTATATATTTATTCACAATGTAGGACATTAAATTAATGGTGATAAATCCCATATAGTGGAAGAATATTCGTTATTTTGTTCGACATATAGGAAATACAGATTGTAAAAACTGACTTTCAATGAAGAGAAAATTTGAATCAGGTAACAAATTATTTCAATTATCATTATTAGACTAACTTTCATAAAATTCATTCTTAAATTCCAGTTCTATATCCTGAATAAAACTTCTGAGTTCAGATTCCCTCGTGAAATTTTTATTTTTAAGGAAAAACAATTCAATTTTATATTTAAAATTCAGATTAAAATATATTATCAACCATTGTGTCCTTGATAAGAAGAAAAATATAGTTTTGTTCATTTTTGAAATACAATAAATTCTCTTGGACTTCTTGAAATATTTTGAATATAAACATGTAGTATAGTTATTTATAATCATATTTTCTATTGTATTTTTTATAGATCGTACCATATTAAATAGAATTATGGTATATTTTATGTATTACAAGGTTTATGTTAATATTGGGACATCATGTTAGAATAGTTCTGTTATAGAATCCATGAGTTCAATTTTGAAGAATGTAACCTCTTTGGTATGAACTCCGGATTTTAGATCTTTCATTTACTTAAAAAATCTATTACATTTAATGAATTGGATTTTGGCTACAAAATAATATGTTTGACACCATTATACAATGAAAAATGGATTTATAGATCATTTGAATGTGATTTTCTCTATTTAATAAAGTATGTTTTATTTATTTTATTTTTGAAAAGTTTTTTTCTTAGAGTTATTTTCATATGATTTTTTAATTGATGAAATAGTATTTAGATGTCAACATTGTTTTACATATGTGATTCACCAGATTCAATTTAGTTACTATGATCTTTTTTTCTGGTTATGAGGTAACATTATATCTAATTTAGTTTCTTTTTTCAATAAAATAAGTGTGAATTATTTAAAAAACGAAAAATGACTTGATAGATCACCTTCATGTGGTTTTCTTAATCTATTGAAGGATCTTATATTCTTTGATTTTTTAAAAGTTTTGATCTTACAGTTTTTTTCCTATGTTTAATTTATTGAACAAATAACATTTCACGTTAAATGTTGATTTATGTATGTGATAAAAACTCCTAACATTAAATTCCTAAAGTATGGTAGAATTTGATTCTAACATTCAGTCAAAATGATATAATAGAAATCAATATAAAATGTTGACTGATAGAACTAATTGAAATAAATTTTTCTAATTATTTATTTTCTCAATATCATTGTGGCATTTATTTTTTGTATTAGAGATATGAAACATGTATTTCGTATTTTTTAAAGTATTCCTTATGTTGTTGAGTGATTTTACATCAATTCATGGAATCTAACATTGATTGTAGAATACAAATTGATACATGGTTGTTGAATCATACCTAATATCTAATCCTATAATGTGAGTATGCCCCTAGGACATAATTAATTATCTCAAACTTTCCACTGACTATTTTATCTCTCTTCTATGGTAGGTATATGATTATTTAGTTCTGACATTGATTTGGTTCCAAAATTACAATTTTACCATAATGTTATTCCGTTTCTCATGAGTTTTCTTATTACCTATTTTTGTTGTTCTATAATTTTTCCATCCATATTTTTCAGAATATTTTTAATTAATAAAATACCAAGCATTAAGGTTTTAGAAATGAATATTTCATCATGTAATTTAAATTCAATTTTTTCATGAAATTTATTCTATTGTTAAAAATGATTTTATTTCGTTATATTATATTAGTATTGGCACCGCCATTCATTAATGAGGGTATGGAATTTATTTTCTAACATAATTCTACGTATGATAGGATTAACATTGGAGAAATTTTAAGGGAAATTTTTTGATTTCATAATGCAAGTTATATTTATCATAATGGTTTTAAGATATTTTATAATTATATTAATGTTGTAAAGATTACTTACATGTAAAATAATAACACATGAGGTGGCATCCTAATAAGGTAATGGGATAAAAAAGACATCCTACCAACTATAAAGATTTATGACGTGTTCGCAAATAAATCATAGGTGAACGACAACTGTGTCATTTTTTATATTTTTGAATCAATGTCACATCCATTGGATGATCATGTCGCCCGATTTGATGGAAAATGATGGGTAATGTTTTTTTATTAAAATAACATCTCTCATCAGGGGTCAAAAATGAGAAAAAAAATTATTATTGTCATGAAAATCCTGGAGAGCATTTCTATAATTATCTACGATTGGTTTCATCAACCACACAAAAATATGTGGCACATATTGATCGGTATGGCTTAAGGTAAGATTTGGCATTATAATTTTTCATTAATAATAGAAGAATCGATTGTGTAGGGGTCAAAACCGAACAAATGATCTCTGTATGACATGAAATCTTAGTATACCAATCTTTATGTCATTTTAAATCTATAAGAACCATCAAAACGTCAATCAGATACCTTAATTACTCATTATGACAAAAAATGATGTTCTTTCAAAAAATTTGGAGTGAAGTGAAAAATCAAATAAAAGGGCCAATACCTAGAAAACACACGTGGATGGAAATATAATCATGGGAGAATGTTCACTGAGTCATTATTGACCAATTGGAATTAATGTTCTATGAATTATATTCTTGTGTCACACTGTTTTATGGAAAATAACTAGTATTATTGACTCATTTTATTAAAATGACATATCTCCCATCAGAGGGTTAAAAATGAGAAAATCAATTTTGATTGACATGAAAATCCCAGAGAGAATTTCTCAAATCATTTTTAATCTATTTCAATCAATTACACATCAATATAATGTTCTGATTGATCAGCATAAAGTATGATTTGTATTTATGATTTTTTTGTAATAATGGAAAAATCATGTGTGTTGGGTTTGAAACTGGCCAAACGATCTTTGTTTGACATGAAATATTATCATAAAAAATCTTTAATTCATTTTAAAATATATAGTAACCATTAACTTGTCGAACAGATACAAAAATTGGTTGATATGATTGAAAATGGAATTCCTCCCAAGAATGTGGTGTAATGTGACAAATCACATAAAAGGGGTCAACACCTAAAAAATGAATTTTAATTGACATAAAATCATGGGACAACGATCAAAAAGAATTTTGATATGTTAAAAACAGAACTGCATCCATTGGAGTCTCATGTCACTCGTTATGATGGAAAATCATGGGTAACATTTTTTTGTTTCATTAAAATGAAATATCTATCATCAGAGGGTTAAAAATTAGAATACAAATTATGACTGACATGAAAATCTTGGAGATCATTCCTCAAATATTTTTTTGATTTTATGTAATCAATCGCGCATTAATCTAATGATTGAAATGATCGATACAAGTTAAGGTATGATTGTAAATCCCAGATAATGTATGAGATATATTCTTTTAAATATGTTGATGTCTTCATTTTTATGATACAACAAGATTATCTTGTAGTATATGCAACACTATATTAGTTTATATTATACCAAACATTATATTTGTCTTGTATTGCGCACAATTTCAAGTTCTTTTGATAGAATTCATTACACACAACATTCAGTATAGATTTTATTCAATGAATAAATGGATTAAGTTTGTATTATGTTATACATAACACCAAATGATGATTTCACTACATGCAACACTGACTTGGTTTTCATTACACGCAAAAATGACCTTCCTCGATAGCTTGTGTTCTACGCGATACTGAATTTCACTAAACAATGATATATTATTAATGTATTATTATTTAATAAGATATAAACTAGCCATTATTAATAGTATTGACTACATTTTTAAATTTATATAACTATATCATTCAACTTACCGATTTTCTAGAACATGGTATGAGAACAAAATCAATTTTTCAGATAAACGAAGTATTTTTTAAAAAGTGCAGTTTTACCACCTTTTGAAGGCGCACCAGTTTTGAATCTCGTTTTTAGCAACTTTATAAGTTAAACCTAATAAAATAAACATCTTATTTGGATGTGAGAAATAAAAATTTAATTTTTTTGAATTTTTGGTAATTTTCTGATAAAATTCATATTTTAACGAATAATGAAAAATACTTCATTTTAATTCAAAACTATCTTTTCATTTAATTTATTTATATAGTTAAATTTTAATTTTTAACTGGTTTTAATCTGTGATTCGATTATGTTTTTATATTTTAATAAAAAAAAATTCATTTAATGTAATTTACCTTTTCAATTGAACATAAACAAATGTCAATCTTTTGATAGTTATTACTTCTTAAAACCCCAATTGTTTGTTTTGACACTGAGAATTAATTTTAAATTAATTACTACAACTTCTATGTTTTTAATTTTGAAAAATGGATTCCATATATAGAATTTGAAGGTTCAAATTTTGTAAAGAGATAACTTTTATTTTTATAAATAATGAATTGTAACTTTAGTAATTATTTTATTTACCATGGTTAAAGAGTAAATCATGTAAATAAGGGTAAAAAATAACATTATAATAGTATTAAAAAACCCTAACACAAGTCCAAATATAATTGTATGAAATATTTCTGAACATGGGTATCCTTCGGTCGATTTTAGGACTCCATGGATTCACATGGATGTGAATGTGACCTTTTATAAGAATTAATTTAATGTAAATATATTTATAACCTAAAATTATATGTTTAACTAAATAGATTTTAATATCTAGTAGTATAACTGGTATATATGTCTATATATATTCATTATAAAGATAAAACGATTTCATATATCATGGATTTTAATTTATGAATTTTAGACACCAAATTAATATATTTATTTATGAAACAATGATGATATGGTGATTGTCTTACTAATGAATGATTTAAATATCTTAGATTATAAATATCAAATTAAATATATTTTGAACACTTTTAATCCATAAACGAATTTTATGGATGATTTAGTCTTGCTAATGATGATATCATGATTGACTTATTAATGAATGATTTAAATAATTGAGAATATAAATATTAAAATAAATATATTTTGAACATTTCTAATCCATAAACGAATATTATGGATGATTTATTCTTGTTATATTTTAATGCATAATGTATTTTTTTCTAAATAATCATGTTGTTGTTTATTTTAAAAAATAAATGATATGAATTGTATAAAAATTGATATAAATTAGTTGTTAAAAAAATACATTTTTATTCAATGATATAATAGTCTAAATAATCTAATATTGATCAAATGTCATAGATAGTGTTTAAAATGTCATTAATAAAGAATTTTATGTTCTATTGGCATTTTATAGTAACTATATTAACCATATAGTATGAATATACAAGAAGACATGGTAATAGTTAAATTAGTTAACTAAGTGTTAAAGCTAAAAGATAATGTTAAATTTCAAACATAAACATGTCTAATACATATTTGTTGAGATTATTTTGAAAAATTATCATCTTTAATTATAGATAAATTATTTTTTAACCTTTTGAAACCAAAAATCATTTTATAATAAATTAATATTTTCGGTGTTTCCTAAACTGCCCCACTCAACTCTTATAAAAGGGAACCTCATACCTCTTCTCTTCACTCCATTTTGTGCCATCAAGATCGAACAAACCATACCTATTTATCTTATAATCATCCCCAATTATATTCTATAGGTGTTTTTCTTCATGAAAGACTAACTCTATTGTCCTTGGATGAAATTTAAAGGAGGCATGTTGAGGGAGAGGTAATCTCTTCTACCGATTCATTCAAATTTCATTATTCAGATAATTTATCATCATTAGTTGATTAATTATAATGTAATAAAATCAGTATCACTCATATACATATGTTTTTTTATAAATCTGAAACAACACTCTTTCAACATTTATCCATCAGATGAAAAATGAAATCATTGTGCGTGCATACGTATGGCTTATTGTCTCCACGATGTGGTGTAATATGTTTTTCACCACCACCTCACTTGGATTGGTATAATGGTGGAAATAATAACTATATATGATTTTTGTACAATGATACCAATTTTTTGATATTATAGACCATCCTATTTTATACGATTCAACAATTATGGGAACAATATCATCGCTCGTGCATACGTACGACTTACCGTCTCCACGACAGGATGAGATTCAGTTTTCACATTAACCATTCTAGAATGATTATAAAATATATATAATAAAAAATAATGAAATATATGAAATATAAATTATACTATATTTATCTATGTATATATTTTTTATTTACTTACATCCATTCAATTTTATAATGAAACGAAAACAATGTTCATGCGTACGTACGGCATACCATGTCTATGGATAGTGTATTACATTTCATTTATCTATCTATTATATATATTTATTTATTTATTTATTTATATACTGAATATATATAATATATAAATCATTTCTTAAAGTCTTGGTGTAATTAAATCATGATATATGTAATAATATTAAGGATAACAATTCTAAAAAAGAATGATAAATAAAACAATTATTACCCAAATGTTTCTTTAACATGAAATTGATAAATGAACGGGTATTATAATGTCCAAATTGTATCATATATGATATCATAAATATTAGTATGGTTTTTTTGAAGTGGATAATATGTTTAAACCTAATATAATGGATTTTCAGGTACATAGAAATGAAATCACACCTAAGGTAAGAGATATTCTTTCATTCTCATTTTTATCAGAGATTGTTTATTCGTAAGTATTTACAGAGGTATATTTATCATAAATGTCAATTATTTAAGATAATGTTTTAATAAAATGTTTACTATTATTATATGTATGATTTATGTCATTTTTTTACATTTTTACTTTTACTACATGGTTTGTAAGGAACCTTTCTTATGATTACCATACATGGTACATTTTGACTATTTTAGCAAAAGTATGAGAAACATGTTTTTTAACTCATATAGAATGAATTTATTTTAATTCTTACATGACACCTTATTTCAATAAATCCTCCACTACACGTTTTCATCTTTATTTTCAAATAAATTCTTTTCATTAAAATGACATGGCATTTTGAGAAAAGAAAACGTTTTTGAAGTAGAAAAGTTATATTCATCAGGAATTATATTCAGGTGTTTTACCAATATAATTTTCTATAAATGATTACACTATTAAATAGGGTTATGTTTCTATAAATATTATTAATATGATTTTATTGTGTTAATGATTGAATGATATTTTATATAGAATACTTTTGTGATGAAATGATGTTTAATAGATCCATTTTATCGCATGGTTTTTGATATGGTGAATGTTTTAATGTTTTCATGCACATGTAAGAATGATTTAATTATGAGATTTGTGAGATATATATCTACATCCAATGCATCAGGTACTGATTTATATCTCATGAAATAGACATGAATGTAATGACAAGTAAATCTAGTTAAATAATACATGGCTAAACGACATGTAATCCCGGTTTAATAAGGGACTTTTTCCATTTTGATGGTCTTGGTAACAATGTCTTCGCTACTATGGAAATAATATTATGTTCTTATTATTATCAAACAATTACATTGTTTATTCCAATTCTATTTTTTCATTGTTAATTATTATTTATGATTTATGCCTTACAAATTACACAAAAAAATTATGACTCAGGATTTTGATATTTAAACATAATTTTCATGTTGTTACATTCTAAAATTTATGGTTTGTTTTATGTTTTCCATTTTTACTGATACTGACCATTTGAGCTCATTTTCTTGGGTGTTTTCTTTTTTCTAGAGTATAAATAAAGGTTTTATGTAGGAAAACAAAAGGGGATGATCATTATGGGAAATTTGGAAGATCTTTTACCATGATTAGAAAATAATGTTCTAAGTTTCCAAAGATAGTAAACTAATATGGTATTTGGTTGTCTATTTTTCCCATGTATTATATATTCGGAAAAATGAATGTAATTTCCATGTCTATTGTAAGGACCTGAAATTTTGAATAATTTGTGTTTCCTAATTTTATGCGTTATTTTATTTTACACTCAAAAAATCTATTTCATTTATTTAATTAAATGAGTATAATTAAAATGATTCCATTGGGTTTCGACTATTATATGACTGTTGGTCAATATGACCATTAAAACTAAACTCTTAATGTTGTCATTTTGTTTCTCTAAATACAAGTGATATTGGTTATAGAAAGAAGATTCAATTGCATCATCCATTAGTCTTGGGCCATTCGAATCCCTTCTGAAAGAACATGGGGAGAAGGTAGCACCATTGGGCTTTAATTTGGACCAAACCCAAGAAGAACATCATTCAGTGAAGCTTGAACAAAATCGGATACGAGATAATTTCAATCTGATAGAAATCACCACTCGAGAAATGTTGGCTAAGACACCCCATGATTCTATCACCTTATCACACCTTACACTTAGGTCCAACAACGGTGTTATAAGGGGCTATGTAACGAGACCTTTGCAGATTGTGTAATCCATTGATATATAAAAATTGTTATTTCTTATTATGGTGATGTTTGTGAATCATAATTGTCCGAATAAATTTAGGATGTATATTATTTATGAATTTGGGAAAAAGAGATATTTGAAAATATTTATTTAACCCTTAAATAATTAATAATGTGTAATTATTTTAAAAAAATGGTCTTCTATAGTTGTGTTTGGTACGACATTTATTGTCTATAAAGATCAAAATAAAATTTAGTGAATAGTAAATTTTAAATAATAATTTTATGCTTATGAATAGTAATTTGACAAAATGGATTACAAAACTCACTTAATAACGCATCAATATAATTTAGGCCCCATTATTAGGTAATGTGATTCAAAAAAATAAGTAAATAACGGTTTCCAAAATATATAGTTACATATTTTTTTCTTTCAGGTGAATAGTGTATTTATTTAAAAATGAAATTAAAAAATATAATGATAATTATTTTCATGAAATGGAGGTCATTTATGAATTCTGAACATGGATATTAGGTTAAGTATAATATTTGGGATTTTTCTAAAATAGTTGAATTTTTGGTGAATTGTAAAAATTTAGTTGTGAGTTCGGGTGTTTAATGACATCATTAATGATGTAATAATTATGTAATCAATCAATAAGACATATAAATAGTATGATATGATATGTTTTGTCCCATGTGGCCCATACCATGGGAAAATACCATGGCTAATACCATGGTTTTTCTAATACCATCGATGAGCTGTCCCTTGGAAATTAATAATTTATTTTTTCATTTTCCCTAAAAATAACAATCCATTCCCTCATTAATTTCATAAAAAATCATCTTAAAAGATATTATGGTCTCTTTACCTCCCAAAGAGTCCTCCAAAGGATCCCTCAAGCCTCCCAAGGTTCTGACCTTCATGATTATGAAGTTACTCTTCAAGGTAAAGGATACTTTCACCTTCCTCTTTTACGTCAGGAATTCCTTTATGTTGTGTCTTCTAGTTTCCATCTCCCTAAATTGATGCTATGTTATTATATCTTCTAATTACATTACATTTCATGTAAAATTGTTCAGATACCCTTTCCACTCTAATAAATTTGTATTATGAATTTTTAAGTGACGTTGTTTGGCTGCCAAATTTATCGTAAAAGAAATCTCATCTTCTCTTTTCATTATTGTTTATATTCCATGTCATATGTCATTCAAATATCTATACCCTGATCTTATTTCGTACCCATAATTTATTATGAATTATTTCTGATTGGGTGACCCTTGTCCCCTGTCTTTTCAATTTTTTTTAAAACCATGTTATATAGCTGTTTTGCTAGAGAAATTTCATCGCAAAAATTTCTATATCATTCTCTCATGATATTCCCAAGTTTATTTATTTGAAAACATAGAACTATTTCCTTTATATGGGTGATCATAAATATATAAAAATGATAAATTTTATTCTGTAATATACATATATATAACCCTCACTCCCTTTCTCGTGATATGAATTATATAATGAACTTATTTTTATGATCTTTTAAGACATCACAATTTTGAAAAGAAACAAATTTGTTTAATTCTCTATATGTTATTTACGAAATGTTTGTCTATGATATATTTGGCTCACATGAATGTAAATACATATTAAGGGTGCACCTTGATAGTTCTCTAATGCATTGGGAAATGAATTAATCTCTTTATATGACAAGTGTCATGATACCTTGGTGAATAAACTTTGTAATTTTTATGACACCTCAGGGACAAACCTTGTTCATAAGTTCATTAATGTATAATTGAAATTTTGTACTCACATAGTCATGTTATGTTTCTAGTTATTCTCATTATGATATGCCTATAATTACATTGATCATATCATTATGTTTTTATCAAGATCTTATTGATATCACGGGTAAATTGATTCCTTGTTCACCCTTACGGGGCCTTCTGCTCACACATTACTTGGATTTATGTCTCCGGGATATGATATATAGTAATTGTACATATAATGAACATATGATGAAGCCATAAAAGTAGATAAGATGAATTGTTTATGTTGTTTTCAAGTTTTATGTCCTTGATTTCCAAGACAATAGAATTTAAATATCCTCTATTTGTAAAATTTATTGGAAAGTTATGTATTAAAAAGTCATGATTCCATAGTTTTTATCAAAAGAAAGATTAGTTATTTATGTAAATTACAATATAAAATCTTTAGGAGGAATATTATAGGAATGATTAAATATTGTAAAACTTCCTAGTTTTTTTGTGAGTATTTAGTAATTGGTTTATCAAGCATATACATCCCTCTCTGGATACGAGCAGGTAGACATAGCTCTGGCATAGATGTACGTAGGAGTGAAAACACTGAAAAGGAGTTTCAGGCATGACATGGGGTATCCAATTAAATTCAATGGGCCTTGTTTCACTCTTGGATATGACACTGTCGAGGGATATGTTTGGTTAATCGCACGCTTTATATGAATCATTATAAATGAATTATAGTGAAATGAAATTGTTAAATCATGAGGTTTTAATACATAAAATCCTTTATAATTAAACGATTCATAAATAAAATAACATTCTCACTATGGATTTATTATTTTATAGAATGTCAGGAAATAGGAGGAACCTTTCCAATGGTGACCACAGTAGACCACGTGCTAATAGCCCTCCGATCGAAGCTAGAATGGAATCATTTCAGATAATGATGAACCAACTGACTAAAGTTATGAGAAATAACATGAATCAAGATGAGAGACCAATCTCACCATAAAGGGAATAAATTTATGTTGGGTTTTGTATTCCTCAATGACCTCAATCCTTTAGTAGATTGACTGAACCATTGACGGCTGAATAGTTGATCAGCTCTATATAGAAGATCATTTCTATGCTCTTATGTTCATAGAAAGTAGAGGTTACCTTGGCTGTTTATTTCTTAGAAAGAGAAGTTGATCAGTGGTGGGATATAATTATAAATACAAGGCCACGAGTGGGAGTTTAAGATATGTATTTGGAGTAGTTCAGAGAAATATTATTCAATAATGATTTCTCTTGATTAATGAGAACAAGAATGGAGAAGGAGTTTTTGGAGCTGAAGTAGAAGGAGAATGAATCTTTCAGAAGCTATGAGATTAACTTTACCCGAATTTCATGATATACCTATAGCATTATCATGAATCTATTTGGTAAGGTTTATAGATTTTTATGTGGACTGAGACCTCATTTGTGGAATAATCAAGCCAATCGAGACTATGATAGCTATGAGGAGATCGTGGGGAATAAGTTGAAAGTCGAGATATATTTTTTTGAGACCCAATGGTCCCATAAACCCAATTAAAAGAATATATTGATGGGGAAATGCTTATGGAGGAGCTTAATTCAAAGAACATAAAGAATTAAAGTACAAATTCCAACATGTAATAAATTAGGGATGAAGAATTCAGGTAAATTCCTACTCATGAGTGGGAAGTGATACGTTTGTTCTAGAGATGGACACATTATGAGTAATTTTTGTAGTGAGGTGAAACATCAACATCAAAACACTAACAAAAAGGGTAAGATGGTGAAGGACCAACCTGATGTCTAGTTCTTTAAGTGTGGAAAATGTGGACACTTATACAATCACTATCAAAATAAAAGGGTAGTAGAAGGGAACCACCATCAGCCTCAACAAAGGCCAAGGGAGAACGGTCGTTCTTTTTCTTTCATGATATCTGAAGTTGAAGCTACAAATAATGTGGTAGTAGGTAATATTTTTGTTCTAAAAATGAAAGCAAGAAAATTGTTTGATTCTGGTTCTACTCATTCTATTATTTCCTATATGTTTGAAAAGAATTTAGATTCAACCCCCGATTATCTAAAAGCAGAGTTACCAGTCAAGACTCATGGTGGGATTTTCCAAGAATCATCAGTGTTTAGATAATCTATTAATTACTTTATAGAACTCAATAATATAGAAAATTTAATATTCATTCCCATGCATGAATTCGACATTATTCAAGGGATGGACTGGCTCTCAATGTATAATTCTAAGACCAATTGCAGAAGAAAAAAAATATCAGTAGTCTTGAATGAAAAACCTACAGTTATCTTTCATGGAGAGATATTTCAACCAGATCATTTTCCTAAAGAACACCATATATCCTTCATTATGGTGTTGATCACGGAAGAAGAAGAAGAAGAAGGAGATGAGAGTTTAAGGATAGAAAATCCCCCTATAATCTATGAATATGTTGACGTATTTCCTGATGAGTTACTTGGACCTCCCCAGGAGAGAGAGGTAGAGTTCTCCATTGAACGCATGCCAAGATCTCATTTGATATCAAAAACATTGTATAAGATGAAAACTGTGGAGCTGGAGGAATTAAAGAAACAACTCCATGATCTTTTAGAAATGGGGATTATACGACCATGTGTTTCTCCTAGTGGAGCAGCAGTTCTCTTTGGGACGAAAGTGGATGAATCGATGCGACTATGAATTGATTAAAGAGAATTTAACGAGATCATGATGAATAAAAAATACCATATTCCTTGAATTAATGACATATTTGATCAACTTCATGGGGAAAATTCTTATCTATGATTGATCTTCATTCCATTTATCATTAATTGAGGGTGAAGAAAAAATATATTAACAAAACTTCCTTCCGATCAAGATATGATCACTATGAGTTCTTTTTTATGACATTTCTGCAGACTAATGCAAATTCTATTTTTATGGATTTGATGAATAGAGTCATTAAGGACAACCTTGATATGTTTGTGATAGATTTTATTGATGATATTGTGATATATTCCAAATTTTTTGAGGAGTATGAAGATTATCTAGGGGTTATTTTGAAAAATCTACTGAAGGAGAGGCTTTTTTGGAAGTTCAAAAAAGGTAAATTCGGGTTAGAAAATGTTTCTTTATTGGGGAACATTGTAACCAATGATGGAATCATTGTTGACCTTGTATTGAAAAATGTTGTAGAGTGGCCTCAGCCAACAACAATAACTGAGGTTTGACATTTCCTTGGATTAGTAGGATATTATAAGTGGTTTTTTGACTTTATAAACCATTAACCATGTTAAATATAAAAGGGATCAATTTCCTTTGTACATAAGAGCATGAGGATTGTTTCCAAGAGCTGAATAAGATATTGGTTACTAAACCCGTGTTAACTTTTCCCTCAATTAGAGAAGGATTCTTTATTTATAGTGATACATCTCTCAAATTTCTTGGGTGTTTCCTCATGAAAAATAACAATGTCATTACGTATTCATCTCTAGAGTTGATGACTCATTAGCAGAACTATCCCACACATGATATGAAGTCGGATGTAGTTATTTATTCATTGATGATATGGTGGCACTATCATTATGGGGACAAATGTGATATATACATAGACCATAATTGTTTGAAGTATATTTTCACACAAAAGGAATTGAACATGAGGCAAAGGATATGGTTGGAACTTTTCAAAGACTACGATTGTTCAATTCATTGTCATCCATGAATAGAAAACAAAGTCTTTGATGCATTAAAAAAGAAATAACCAGTTGTTCATTCCATGTTGAGGATTCAAAGAGATCTTTTGATCAATGACCAAGTGAATTAGGACATGGGAATTATATGGGAATGGAAATCACCATCCCAAACCCAAATATTTTCTAAACCATCATTAATAGATAAGATCTTCAAAACACAGAATAAAGATCCTTTTTTACAGAAGAAGTTTGAGGCTGTAAAGGATGGTATGTTTTCATGAGTTTAATATTGATCGAGAAGTTGTATTGAAATTTTATACGAGGCTATATGTTCCATATATCCCATAAATAAAGAATGAGTTGATGGATGAAGCTCATATCTCAACATTTTCTATAGATCCTTCAAACCAAAAAATGTATAGGGTCCTTCGTGATCATTTTTTGGTTGGATAATATTAAAAGGGAAATTTTCTAACTACAATACAAGGTACCTTGTATGTTAGAAAGTGAAGGTAGAGTGAAAACATCCTAAATGGGTATTACAACCACTACCCATACTAACATGGTAGTGGGACAATGTCACTATGGCCTTCGTCCCTGGTCTCTCAAGAAAATCCAAAGTAAACAATGTGATATTGGCTATTGTGGACCGTCTCACCAAGACATATCATTTTATCTCTATTTAAGAAGATTTTCCTCTTGATATAATTTCCATGATTTACATGAAGGATGTGATATGTCTGAATGGAGTTCCACTTTCTGTTGTATCTGACAGTGATCCAAGGTTCACATCAACATTTTGGAGAACGCTTCAACATGCTCCGAGCACGGAATTGAATTTCAGTACATCCTATCACCCCCAAACTGATGGGAAATCTGAATGGACTATTCAATAACATTCAAAGACATGCTGAGAAAAAGATCAATTAAATTTAAAGGTGGATGGGATCAACATATCCCTTTAGTAGTGTTCTCTTACAAAAATATTCACCACTAAATCATTCAAATGGAACCCTAGGAGGCTATATATGGGATGTGATTTAGAAATCCAACTTTTTTGGATGAAGTTGTTCAGAGAATGCTTCTTTTTCCTAATCTTATCCAAGAGATGACTGGAAATGTCCATGCCATCCCACAATACATTATGGTTTCTCAGAGTTGGAAAACGATCTATTCCGACAACCCTCGAAGGTATTTGGAGTTTGATGTTGGTGACAATGTATTTCTTCGAATTCCACCTTGGAAAAGAATCCTGAGGTTTGGGATGAAAGGAAAGATCATCCCTAGGTACATTGGTACATATAAAATCCTTGATCATGTAGGAGGAGTGGCCTATCATCTTGAACCTCCTCCAAATCTATCACAAGTTCATGTTCTGTTCCACATATACCATTTGAGGAAGTACATATGGGACCCTTCACATGTACTAAACCCAGTGGTGGTAAAACTAGAACATGACCTCTCTTATGAGGAGCAGTCAATAGAGATATTGGATCGTAGAGACAAGGTTTTATGCTCCAAGAATACCCACATTGTTAATGCGTTGTGGGGGAACCACAAATGTGAAGAAGACACATGTGAACCAGTTTAGTCTACGAGGCAGAAGTACCCACACATTTTATCTTCATAGGGTATGAGATAAAATTTCAGGGACAAAATTTCTAAAGGGGGGAAGAATGTAACGACCCTAACTTTTGAATAATTTCAACTTCCTAATCTTTTGTGTTATTTTATTTTATACTCAACAAAATTATTTCAATTATTTAATGAAATGTGTATAATTAAAATGATATTGTTGGGTTTTGACTTTTATATGGTTGTTGGTCTATATGACCGTTGAAATTAATCTCTTAATGTCATTATTATTATTCATAAATAAAAAGTGATCTTGGTTACAAATATATGATTCGATGGCCTCTTTCAGTAGTCCCAAGTCATTCGAAGCCAATCTCATGGAACATGGGAAGGAGGTAGCACCACTGGGATTCGCTCTTGACTAATCCCACGCTGAACATCATCATGTGAATATTGAATGGAATAGCCTATGGGAGAAGTTCAACTAATGGAAATCACCACTGGGGAAATGTTGGTCGATATACCCCAAGATTCTATCACCTTATCACACCTTACACTTAGGGACTATGTTGGTGTTATAAGGGGCTATGTAACAAGACCTTAGCAGCTTTGTGTAATCCTTTGATAAATAAAAAGTTTTATTTTTTTATTATGGTGAGGTTTATGAATCTCAATTGTCCAGATAAATATTGGATGTATATTATTGATGAATTTTGGAAAAAATGTATATTTTAATATATTTATTTAAAACATAAATAATTAATAATGTGTAATGATTTTCAAAAAATGGTCTTCTATAGTTGTGTTCGGTAACAAATTTAGAGTCTAATAAGATCCACGTGTTTTGATGAATATAAAATTATAAATAATTATTTTATGCTTATGAATATTAATGTGACCAAATGGATTAGTAACCTCACTTAAGAGAGTATCAATATAATTTATTCCCCTTTACTAGGTAACGTGATTCAATAAATTTAGTAAATAACAATTTCAGAAATAATTAGTTAAGTATTAGTTTTCATTTGGTTGAATACTGTTTTTTTTTAAATTAAATAAAATATATATAGAAAATAATTTTCATAAAATGGAGTTCATTTTTTAATTTATAGCATCAATATTATCTTAAGGTGAAATTTTTGGGATTTTTCTAAAATAGTAGAATTTTCAGGGAATAGTAAAAATACAGTTTTGAGTTTCGGGTGATTAATTAAAACATTAATGACGTAATAATTATGTAATCAATCTGGTAGACTTATAAATGTTAATATATTATCTGAGGTGTCCCAAGTGGCTAGTACCATGGGAAAATACCATAAGAAAGTCCATGGTTTTTCCAATACCATCGATGAGTTGTCCCTTGGAAATTAATAAGATATTCATACAATTTTCCTATAAATACAATGATATTCTCCCATTCATAACCTTCTGAAATCCTCCTCAGTGATGTTATGGTCTCTTTACATCCCAAAGAGTCCTCCCAAGGTTTCTTCAAGCCTCCCACAATCCTGACCATCATGATTTCAAAGTTTCTCTTCATGGTAAGATATTCTTTCAACCTCCTCTTTTATGTCATGACTTATTTTATGTCGTGTCTTCTAGTTTCAATCTCTTTATGTTTAGGGTATGTTCATATATGTTCTCATTACTTTCTAGTTCATTTCTAATTGTTGATATACCCTTTCCTCTCTATTCAATTTGTTTTCTGAATTTTTAAGTTATGTCGTTAGGCTGCGGAATTTCTTGTAAAAGAAATTACATCTTCTATTTTCTTTCATGTTATCTTTTCATTTTTTATGACATTAAAATATCCATACCCTGATATTATTATATACCCATAATGTATAATTAATTATTTATGTGTGGGTCACCCTTTTCCTCTCTATTTTTAATTTTTTCTAAAACCATTTTTATATAGCGGTTATACTGTAGAAATTTCATCTCAAAATTTATATCTCTTTATCTCATGAAATTATCTTGTATATTAATGTGAATACCCAAACATATTTAGTTTCTATGAGTGTTCATAATTATATAAAAAATGATATATTTGATTATGTAATTTACATACATATAACCTTTACTCCCTTTCCATGGGTAATAAATTATATAATGATCTTATTTTTAAGAACTTTTAAAACGTCACAACTTTGAAATGAAACCCATTTATTTCATTCTATATGGTTTATTTATAAAATATTTGATTCTGATATATATGTCTCACATGAAAATGAAGACATATTAAGGGTGTTCCATGATTGGGCTCCAATTAATTGGTTGATGAATTAATCTCTAGATATGACATGTTTCACGATATATTGCTGAATAACCTTTGTAATTTTTATGACACCTGAGGGATAAACCTTTGTGATTTGTTAATGAATGTATAAATGAAACTTGTTTCCACATATTCATCATATTTTTTATGTTCATCCTTGTTATTATATTATTATAATTCATTTTCTAATGTATTTTTATTATCAAGATCTTATTGATATCACAAGTAAACCGATTTCCTTATTCACCCTTACTGGGCATTCTAGTCACCCTTTACTTTGATGTTTGTCTCCAGGATATGAGATTTTGTAATTTTACATAAGATGAAAATACGAGGAAGCATTACATGTGGATTAGAAGAATGTTTTATGTCGTTTTCATGTTTTATGTTCTTTTCTTGTTTTATGTCCCTGATTTCCAAGACAATAGAATTTAAATATGCTCTGTTTTTAAAATGTAATAGAAAGTTATTTAATAAAAAGGAGGGATTCCATATATGTCATGATTGAATCTCTATAGTTAAAATTTAATTAAAGGTTTAGTCATCCTTTGGGAACAAGGATGTAAAAAATTTAGTGAGATCCCTAGAAATATTTCTAAGGCATGTCATGGGGTATCCTTAATGGTATGTATAACATTATATTACAATCCTATAATTATGATAAAGATCATGAATAACCTAGGATTAAACCTATGATGTTATATATTGATTGTACTGCTCTATGATAATGTTGTTTTTCTATTATGATTTTTCCTTTAAAAGGGTTCTTTTCGTGTTTTAGATAATGGATGGAACCCGATAGAACTGTGTTAGTGATCAATGCAATAAGTAATACAATTATTGTCCTCCTGAAATACCAAATGTTAAAGGATATGGAATGAAAAATCTTATTTCTATAATTAAACCAGATATGAATCATTCTGGACTTCCAAATGACCAGAGAAGGGGACACAATTCTATTGACTCCTTCAAGAGGCAATCCCCACCTTCTTTTAGTGGGTCTTATGATCCACATGTTACTGAACAATAGATCAGTACCATTGAAATGATATTTTCCATCCTTCACTGTTCAGAACATGAAAAGATGATTTTGGTTGTCTGTCATTTAAAAGGTGGAGCAGATCAGTGGTGGACTCTAATTATGAATATATGACCGCATGATCAAATTGAATCCGTGGAATTTGAAGAGTTCAATAAATTTTTTTGAATAAGTACTTCCCTAATATTCATAGAAAAAATATGTAAAAGGTGACCCTTGAGCTTATGTAAAAGGATGATGAATCTATTTGTATATATGAGGCGAATTTTAAAAGGAATGCAAGGTATGCTTCTGGCTTTATCATCCAACCTGATAGTAAAGTTGATCAATTCTTCAGTGCCTTAAAACTAGGTATTCAAAGGGCGTTATCTATAAGATACATATGTACACATGAAGAGATTGTTAATTGTTCATTCAAGATAGAATTTGAAGTTGGTGTTACGTATCCATTTCAGGTTTTTGACAAGAAACAAAACAAGATGTTTCAGGGAAAATCCCATTTCAATATTGAAAAGAAGAAGAAATTTTCATTGTGATCAAAGTGTGTAATGAATCATGGTGGAGACTGTATTAAAGGGACTAACAAATGTATTATGTGTGTAAAATAAGGTCAATAAGAAGTTGTGGGATGATGTAATGGAAAAAATGTTTCTAATTATGTGAATAGGGAAAATAATATAGATAATATACCACCTACACGTAAATGCTAGAAGTGAAAGGAAATGGGGAATTATGCTGGCCAATGACCTAATCTAATGGTTAATGAAGATCGATGTAAGCAACCACTTCATGAAAAAGGAAAAGGGAATTCTTATGCAATCACTATTGGTGATGTTGAGAATGACCAAGAAGTAGTGGAATTATTATGTGTTTATGTTATGTTATTCCAAAATTGTGTTGTTGAATATCATTTATAGTATTATAGAATATTTAAATATTTATGTTTTGGTTTATTGTGGGTTTAAATAATTATATGGTACTGATAACCATGAAAAGTTGTTGAAATATTTTGGAAATCTACATTATTTGGACATAATGATGGTATAAAGAGATAAAGAGATGTTTGATTGAATTAATGAGTTATTGACTGATAAAAGGATAAAGTGAAATCATGGTCTGAGTATATAATTATTTTGGAATATTTGGTCTGTGGAAAGCCTTAATTATGATAGAATTCATGTTTTCACTTTCACCCTATGGTAATTCATGTTATTTTCATTTTAAAGAGAATACATGATTATGTTATTCACATTTTTTGAATGTAATAACTGAGAACTGCCAAATGAGATATGAGAGAAAAATGTTAAGTCAATTTAGTTCACCTAATTCTAATGTTCTATATTTACAGTTTTTTAAGGATTGTTTTGTTATCCATTTATGGATAGTATAAGTTATATTCCCTTTGATCATTGTAATATTAATGTATTATTTCACTATATATGGACTTATTTATATTTGATAAGATGTTCTAACATTTTTGTTGAGATCGATGGAATGACCAATAATTATATCACATATTCTGATAACACTTCATGAATGAAAAATTCACCTTCATTTCATTAAATAATAGATAAAGTGGAAATTTTTTAGGAGATGACCAATGGTGAGATTGTACTGAAATCATGTAAGTATATCTCTGCAAGTAAAAATTCACCAACATTAGGAAAATTATATTCACAAAAAATGTAAACCTAGTACCTCTTATTAGATGAATCATTTTTTCCCTTAAATCATCAATGATTTATGGCTTTCTACTAGTCAACATTCTCCAGATCTTATTCTATATTACTATCCATCAGAACATGATGGTTATATTTCTCTTCCATATTAATGTTTTCACTTACAACCTATGTTCTCCAACGTGGAAACCCACTGATGATTTACTATGGGTAACCATTATATTTCTAACATTCCTTTTTAAAATGATGTTTTAATATCCATTTTTTCGAAATGGGGTTTTCATGAAAGAATTTTTCAAGTATTAAACCATTTATAACACCGATTAATTTCGAGGGTGAAATTCATTTGATGGGGGTTAAAATGTAACAACCTGCGATATCATGAGATAGATTCTATTAATTTATTTTATATCTTGTGTGATATTATACAACAATATTATCATTAACTATACACAACACCGTATTAGCTTGTAGTATGTGAAACAATATTCTTGGCTTGTTTTGATCACAATTTCATCTTCTTTTGATAAAATTAATTTCACTCAACATTGAGTATATATTTTGATAAATTTATAAATTAACTAAGTTTGGATTATGTTATATGAAACTCCAATGGAATATTTCACTACACGCAGCACTAGCATGGGTTGCGTTACACGCAAGAGTGGCATTCCTCGATAGCTTGTGTTGTACGCGATACTCAGTTTCACTAAAAATAATAAATTATTAATGAATTATTAATTAATTAGATATAAAATATTCATTGAAAATAGTATTAACAATAATTTGAATTTTATATTCCATTATAATTCATCTAACACATTTTTAAACTATGGTATGAGAAAAAGATCAATTTTCCGGATAAAAGATGTATTTTTAAATAAAATGTAGGTTTACTACTTTGTGATGACACACATATTTTAAATATAGTTCTTGAAATTTCATTTAGTTAAATTTTAAAATATATTCTTATTTTGGATGTTTGACAGAGAAATTTACATTTGTTGAATTTTTGATATTTTTCTGTTAAAATTCAAATATTATTTAATATTGATAAAATAATTCATTTTAATACAGAACTGTCTTTTCATCTAATTTATTTAGGTAGTTATATTATCTTTTTAATTTGTTTAAAAGTGTAATTAGATTATTTTATTATCATTTAATATAATTTTATTTATTGGAATTAATTTCATTTTTAAATTGAATATATGCACATGTCAATCTTTTGATAGTTATGACTTTTTAAAAACTCATTTTTTTGTTCTAACAATAAAAATTAACATTAAATTAATTACTACATGCTCTGTATTTTGAACATGGAAAATTTTATTACATATTTGGAATCAAAAGTTTCAAATATTGTAAATAGGTACCTTTTATTTTTGGACATTCTGAATAGTAACTTCAGTAATTATTTTATTTATCATGGTTTAAAGGTAAATCTACTGAATAAGGATAAAAAATAATATTCTAATAATATTAAAATAAACTAAAAACATGTCCTAATATTATTGAATGAGATATTTCCTACTATGGGCATCATTGGATTTATTTTTGGACCCCATGGATTCACATGGATGTGAAACTGACATTTTATAAATAATAATTTAAAGTATTGATAATTACAAGCTAAACATATATCTTTTACTAAATAGATTTTAATATATGGTTATATAACTAATAAAAATGTCTATATATAATCATTATAAAGATTAAAAAATTTCCTACATCATGGTACTTTATTTATAATTTATAGACACCAAATATATAAATTTATTTATGACATAATGATGTGGCAGTGATTACCTTATTAATGAATGATTTAAATAAATGAGATTATAAATATTAAAATAAATTTATTTTGATTCTCTTTATGTCTTACAAAAATTTTATGGATATTTATTACATGATATCATTGAATTAATGATGTTTTTTTTAATGAATTAAGTTTTTATGGACTTTCAAAAAGTCGTGATATGGATAGTATAAAAATTTATGTAAATGTGTTTTTAAAACATATACTATTTTATTAAATGATATAACAGTACTAAAAATCTATGATTTGGAAAAATGAATTATATAATTTTTAAAATTACATTACTAAACCTCTTAATGTTATATTACAATTTTTCTGTAACTATATTTACCATATAGTATGAATATACAAGAAGACATGGAATGAATTAAATTCATTGACTAAGGGTTAAAGCTAAACGATAAGGTTAATTTTGAGACCTAAACTTGTCTAAAACCATTTTTATGAGATGCTTTAGTACAATTATCATCTTAAATTGGAATTAAAAGAGTTATGGACATTTTAAAATCAAAAAAAAACATTTTATAATAAATTAATATTTTGAGAGATTCCAAAAGTTCCCATCTTCTCTCTTATAAATGGGCACCCCCTCCATCTTCTATTCACTCCATTTTATCCTTAAATATCAGTCATATAATGTCAAATTTGTTTCTCAAAATCCCTAGTAACATTCTAGAGGTTTTTCTCTTATCAATATACCAACTCCAGTGCCCTAAGATAAATTTTATAGGAGGCACGTCGAGGAAGAGTTAATCTAATCTATCGATTCTTTCATATTTATTTCTTCTATTAATTCCTCTTCATTATTTATTTCATTATAAACTAATAACTTCAGTGTAACTCATATTCTTATATTTTATTATTATTATTAAACAGAAATATTTCACCCTTTATTCATCCTACGAAAAATGAAATCATTGCGCGTGCATACGTACGGCTTACCGTCTCTACGCCGTGGTGTAATTTTTTTTTCACCAGCGCCCTACATGAATTGGTATAATGATGGAAATAATAACTATATATTATTATTATATCATGATACTAATTATTTATTATTATTCATCATCTACTTCAATACCATTCAACAATTATGTATAATCATTCAACAATTATGGGAACGATATCATCGCTCATATAGGAGTACGACTTATCGTCTCCACGACGTAATGAGATTCATTCTCCACATTAACAATTCCAGAATGATTATAAAGTATATATAATAACTCTTTATGAGATATATGAAATAATAATTCTAATAGATTTATGTATGTATATATATTTCATTTTTATAATTCCATTAAATTAAATAAGGAAACGAAAACAGAGTTCATGCGTATGTTTGACCTACCATCTCCATGAAAAGTGTATTGCACTTATATTAACTGTCTATAAATATATATATACTAAATATATATAATATATAAATCATGTTTTACATTAAGGGAATAAGTAAATCTTGATATGAGTAATCATATCAAGAATAACAATTAAAAACATGTATGTTAAAAAATGGCATTCTTCCATCAAATTTGGAGTGAAGTGAAAAATCATGTAAAAAAAAGACTATTCATATAATACACACTTTTATTAACATTAATCCATGGTATAAAGATAACGGATTTATTTTTAATCTATTGGAATTGACGCTGCATTCATCGGATGCTTGTGTCCCCCGATATGATGAAAAATGACGATAACATTGTTAGGTTTTATTAAAATGACATATCTTCCATTATGGGGTCAAAATAGAAAATTGAATTTTGTTTGACATGAAAATATAAGAGGCAATTCCATGAACCATTTGTGATATCTTGCAATCATCTACACTTCCATGTGATGCCCAGATTGAACTGTTTGTTGTTAACTTTGTTTCAACATTTATGGTCATTTCTCGAGTGATAATTAAATAATGTAATTTGAAATTTTATATAAGTTTTGCATAATTTGTGTATTTATGATTTATGTTTATAGAAATGTATAAACATTTCTGACTATTATATATATATATATATATTAACTGAATAAATTATATTTTAATTCTAAACATATTAATTTCTGTATTTTCCTAGTTTAATTGTTTTTTGTGTTGTATTTATAGGTTGGTTAATAGAGAAGATTAGAAGGGCCTGAATTTGAGGTTTATTTAATGCTCATATTTTTATAGGATAAGGGATTTATGTTTCTATAGCACCCAAATTGGAAACAAGGGTACGGGCTATAAATCGAGGGTGCATGCTTGCTATTGTAAATTTTCTCTAATGGAGGTCGATGAAACTGTGAAGATGGCATGTTGTTGCTGCTAAAATTTTTGGAATAAATTGTTTTCTAGATTATACCCAGAGTCACTATTATTATGTAACTCTTAAGAGTTCATATCCTTGAAATAGGGATAGTGTTTAGTGTTAGCACACACCAATCAGTCTGTGAAGTGAGTTCGTTTTGCTCTGGGGTAATAAAGAAAGACCACCTAAAGGCTTTGTGGTAACTTTAGGGTTCGTGACCAGATATCATATTTTAGGTAATTATAATCAATATTTCTAACAATGTTGAGATAATAGACAAATATAATGATGCTAGGGATGGATATGTCAGAAAATGCTGGTAATTCATCCCATTTTATTCAACCTAGTGGTAGCTTTAGTGGCGTGTATTGAACGAATATGAAGAGACATGATCATCATTTGAGTGGTGTGGATGGTTCTCAAAAATATTCCTTATATGCAACTTTAGTTACATCCATTATTGTGAATTTTAATATCTATCAATGTGTCATGGTTGGGAACACCTGACATTCTTTTTCTGCACCTGCCCTGATGTGTAAAAGTTGTGAACTCTATTTCCATCTAATATGTTTATATCAGTTTATGATTATTCCTCTTTATGGCCAATGATCATCGACCAAAAAGTGTTACATGATGCTATAAGGTTCCTCAATGTCTATAGTGATCTAGTCTCAAGACTTAGAAATGAGAACGATTATGCAGTGGAAGAGTTTCCAGCCGAAGTATATATTGTTCTAGTGATACTAAGAAGTAACAAAATTATATCATCATCAATAGATAATGAATCATTTGATAGTGTTTCCTCCAAATCATTTATATGTTCTTTTTTGTGGAAATTTTTATACTTCCAATAGAACCTATGTCGACTATTATGAAGATACAAAAACATGTTAAAAAGGGAAATGGGTGGGGGTTTAAATTTCGTTCATATTAACTGTTGATAGCTGATGAAAAGTAATTCTAGGTTTTCATAATTGTTTATCTAGATCTATTTAATGTCATGATCAGGACAGATTAGATTATCACTCATCAAGCTAGGTTTGATTTGTAGAATCTATTTGTCTCATTCCTTTTAAATTATGGGAGATCTTAGTTGTTTATAGGAAAGTGGGATCTGAGGTCAAGTTGTGCAGGACCTTCAGACCCAAATATCATGAGTTCATTGTTTACTGTTGTAGTTGATCCTGATGATGTATCTTTTGTGAGTAATCATTCTTTGGTTTTCATGGAATTTTGGGGTGTTTTCTAAATTATTTATTTTGTCTTCCTCTTGAGAAAGAGATAGAATTTATGACTGATTTGGGGCCAGATATGCAGCACATCACAATACCCTCATATCACATATTTTAATCGAATCTAAGAGAGAACACAAGAATCAGTACAATGATATAATGACAAATGGTATCATTCTCTCTAGTGTTTCACCTTGGGAAACCATAGTGCACTATTATAAGAAGTATTATTGTTCACTTCATTTGAGTTTGTATTATCGGAAGATTAAATGAGTAATGGTTAAGAATAAGTATCCGTTGAATTGTGTGGAATATTTTTTATCACATAATGGGGGAGTGAAATTTTCAAATATCAATCATAGGTAAGTTTATCATCATCTTAGATTGTGTGAGTCAGATAAACAAAATATGTATTTTATGATTGGGTATGGCCATAAAAAAATATTGTTATGTCATTTGGCCTAACTAATGCTCCAATAATTTTTATGGATTTAATGAATCAGATTTCTCAGAATTATGTCAACAATTTTTTGGTAGTGTTAATGGATGATATTTTGGTATATTCCTGCTCCGAGCATGAGAATGAGCACCATTTCAGTTTAGTTCTGTAAATCCTAAGGATTCACCACATGTATGAAATAATTTGTAATTTGGTTTTATGTATCCTAGAATAGATGATCATGGGGAACATGATTTATAAGTATTCATTATCATTCTATCCTAAGAAGGTGAAGTTTTTATTTTCATCATAACTTCCAAAAAAAAATTAGATTCAAAGCTCTGTTAATGTTACTCAGTACTACTGATGGTTTGGAAATTATTTCTTGATGTTTTTATCACATTTTACTATTCTTTCCAAGAAAAGGATAAATATATATGGGATGAACCTTTCCATTAATATTTCACTAAAATGAAATGATTTCTGGCATCAGATACTATTCTGATCTTACCTGATCCCAGTAAAGGGAATTTGGTTTTCTATGATGCTTTTTTGGATGGATTGGGTTGTGTGGTTATATTGGATGATCAAGGGCTAGCTTATGCCTCTCACCATCTTCGGCTACATGATAATGAATTCCCCACTCATGATATGGAGTTTTTTATAGTTATTAATGTTTTTAAATTTTGTAGGAACTATCTTTTGGGGGAGTGTTTCTCAAAACATTCAGATATATGAGTGTGAGATATATATTTTATAAAAAAATACATGAATCTTAAACATAAGTAGTGTGTGGAGTATACTCAGACATTTCAATTCAACATCAGATACAGCTTAGGGAAGAGACATTCTATTGTTGAAACCATTATTACATAAGTACCATCACAATCTATTTTGTAATCAATGGAGGATAGGAACATAATGGGAAGTTTCACTCAGTTGAACCTAATTGCTCAGAATGACATTTTAGGAATGTCTTTTTACCAATTTTCAGATATCATCATATCTTATTGACTAAGTTACATAGTATTAGTAGAAGGCTAGTGAATTCAATTAAATTTGAGACACCCTATATAATTGTGAATGTATTTTTTGGTTGGTCTCTGTCTTATGATGGAATTTACCATTTTGGTGTTTATTTTTTCAATAAAACATCTATAAGAAGATCAGTTTTAATTAAATTTCCTAGATCTTGATGGCTCATTCATATGAAAACAAAAAATATGGATTATTACATGAGACTATAATTCTGTTGGCCGGGTATAAAGTGTGAAATTTTAAATTATGTGTCCTAATGTTACATCTATTAATAGATAAAGACTTATCATTTAAAACTTTCAAGTTTTATCCAACCTCTTCCAGTGCTAGTTTGAAAATGATAACAGTATTATATGAAAATTATCATTGGATTACAATAGACTTCACGAGGGATAAATACCATCTAGGTGGTGATTGATCTGTTGATAAATCTTGTTCACTTCATTCCATTCAAGGACACCACTAAGGTTGATGTCATGGGTATGTTGTATGTTCATGAGGTTATGAGGTTAATGGGGTTCCCTCACCAATTTTATTGGATATGGATCTCATTTTTACCTCATTATTCTAAAATATTCCCTAGGAGGTGATGGGTACATTGGTTATGTTGTGTAAAGCATACTATCCACATACACATGGTTTGAGGGAGCATGTTATTCAGATCGTAGAATATGTATTATGTTCTTGGGTGTTTGATTCTAGTGGATCATGCGATATCCATATGGTAATAGATGAGATTGATTATAAGAAATTTTTTATTAGTATTTTCAAATTGGATCCATTTATATATTTGTATGGTCTCCCTGTAGGTCACATTTTTTATTGGGTAGAAGTGGGAGATACAACATTGGTATGACTGATCCTCATTCAAAAGACATTGTTGAGGATTCAAGGTATACATCATCATATGGTTATAAATCATAGTTATTAGAAATAATATTTGGATCATTCGTGTAATCCGTTGAAGTTTTCCATTGGCAATTGGGTTTTATTAAATGTTTATCCTCAGTTTAGTCATTCTTGGGTTTGGAAATAAGAATGTTGGCTTTGAGACATGTTGGACCATTTTAGGCCAGTGAGTTGTGTGGGTAGGTTTCTTATCAATTTTAATTTCTAGTTAATTGGATGGGTGTTCATGATTTCTTCCATATATCTCATATCATAAATTACAATAATGATCTCTCTCACATACTGAGTTAGGAAGAAATCAATTTGGTGCTTGATGTTTTTGTTGTAGAGAAACCATTGGAGATTATTGACCCTTAAGTGAAAGTATTTGATGGTGATTTATTATATTAATTAGAGTATTATGTTGTCATGAATCAAATTCTCATGAGAGTTGGGGGTGTGAGTTATTGTTGAGGGAGTAAAGGCCTTGTGTCATTCTAGAAACCATTGTTCCACACGACTTCCCATAGACATAAAGTATTATTGTAGGGAGTTTGTGACATCCCATTGCCATCTTCCAAGTATTTCTCACAACTCTTTTCATTTCACACATTATTTAGTTGAAATTTGGGCCTTTAAAGGATGGTGATACGTTTTTTGGGGGAATGAACTAATATTTAGGGATGTATTGAAGATACGACGTGATTTTTTTGAGGTTGAAATTGTTTTCAATTTGTTAAGAAGATGAAATGTCAATAAGTTTTAATTGTCACGATTATAGAGCAGTTATTTGAGTTTAGAGGATATGTTTGATTGGTTGAATTGGTTTGAAACATTTTTTGTTTCATTGGTCAAATTGGGTTGACACATTGTCTGTGTAATTGGTCAAATTGGGATAACACATCAATTATGACAATGAATTGAAGAAGAAATTGATGATTCCATGCCAAAATAATTTTTTTTCATGGAGAGGTTTTAGTGCTGATTGTCATTTTATTTTGATGGATGTGTCTTTGGTATTCTTGAATAATTTGAGGTGGTTATTCTATGAAAAATTTGGAAAAACCTTTATATTGTTCTTCATTATAACTTTAACCATGACAGCCAGTTACGGGAAGAAACAGCATAAGGGTAGCCGAGCACAACTCTATACAGGCCAGCATGAGGATGTAGTTGAAAAAATGAAAGGGAGTGCCTACATGAGTCAGAGGTGGGACACAGAGGTGTGGTAGAGATCCACTGTGCAGGGTGGTATGACAGTAGCGGACAGCCGACATGGGGCGATGCCAATGAGAGAAGGGTCTATATTGTAGCTGATTTCTGAATTTTGAAACATGTGTCTTGTTATATAATGTATAGTAATTAACAAAATAATTTTGATGTGGTATTACCCCGGTTTTACTACGAACATTCGATTCACCGATAATATTATCCTGGTCATCCGATCATCTCTCTCTTCTTGCAACTGAGCAATCAACTCAATTATAATTCCATGCCATCTGATATTTCTCCAAGATTATCTTCTACCTCACGCCATCATGGAGTTCTGTGAACCATGATCATAATGCAGCCATGTCTACCAAAGACCAAACCTAGCTTTTTGATGTTTATTTTATCTTTCATAATGTTCTAATGTGATTTAAATCATATAAAACATTGTTTTCATGTGTAAAAAAATTGAACCCATGAAACAAAGCTTAGGGAAAATATTTTTTATTCTTTTATGGTGATGTTATGTGAAGTCTATCTTGAAGGCATCAAGTTCTTATGTGATTCTAGTTGGTTCTATGTTGGTGTAATGATGAGTATATATACTTGGAGGTGGGATCATTTGTGGTTACCAATCATTTTGAGAATCTCTTCTTTCCTATAAAATGGAGGTACATGATCATTTGGTTCATGAATGATCCATGCACCTTCTGTTTACATGAAGAAGTTGAAACTCTCCTTGGAAAACTATCATTCTAAGAACACTAGTTTAGATTCACTATGAAAATGGTTTCCATGAAGCATGTGGGTTTGCACTCATTGTGTTTCATCCATTTCTAGTGTGGATAAATAGGAAACACATCCTTATGATTTCTTATATGTAGTCTTTGATAGTTTTTTCATGAATCTAGTCTGTGTGAATAATGGTTTGAGAAATAGTGTGTGTGAATAGTGTGTGTATGGTAGGACAATGCAATTGTGTGAAGACATGGTAAATGTTTACATAGAAGAGGGGTACAATTCATGTTGTTTTGAGAAGAGTTTGTTCGAATTGAGTTTCACACACTATGTTTTTTTATTTGAACTGTGAATTGAGAAAAATAAAAAGTGTTTGTAGTTAATTACATGTATTAAAAAACACTTACATGGATTAAATAATACTTATTTAAAATCATTAAAAATAAAATGATATTTATATGTGTGTGTTAGACTAACATGTATACACATGAAATTTAACATACATGTTAGTGACAAGATTGTGCATGTGTGTTATTTCACAATGTACGCATGAGGTTTGAAGAAGTGAACATGCAATTTATGTTTATTGATTAGTGTGCAGTGATTTGAGTAAGAATCTAGGACATTATTACTATTAGTGTTTCAGAATGTAACCATATCCATGTTTTCAGTGGTTAGTGAGTCCAAGTCTTTAGCAGAAGAAATAAATCATACCAAAGAATTTTCGTACTAAGACTACCGATTGTATTCAGTGATTATAGATTATTTGAGAAACAACAGTATCAGTGGAAAGGTAATTGAATTGTACACAAGAAGAGTTTGATCCAGAAAGCTCCTGGAGGAGGAACATCAACTAATCATCTTATCTGTGAATCAAACATTCTGAAGAAGAAGTTCGGATTGAAACTAGGGGGTAACAAGTTCCTGAAGAGTCTATAAAGACTAGGGGGTCTAACAAGTCAAACAATTGGGTGTCTAACCAACATTGTAAAAGGAGTTTCATTGTTTGGGGGTATAACCAGGATCAACTAGAGGATCAACTACTAAGGGGTATAACCATTTGATTCTAACCTATTGTGATTTAGAAAAATATTAATGTGTATAATCCATTGTGTGGAGTCTTACCAATATGGAAAACAATTTTGGTCTTAGTACCGAATCTTGAAAAAATAATTTGTGATCTATTTAATTTACATTAAATATTTCATGCATGATCCAACCATATTAATTGATGATATATGATTGAATTAAAGGTGAAAAATTATTTTATAAAATTGGTCATACCTTATTCACCCCCTCATGGTATTATTGCATGATCTTTTGGACCTTTCATGTATTTTTATTTCAATTAATGTATCCATGAAAACTATTTGTTAAAGGATTAAGTGGATGTTCTTTAGGGTTTGCCACAACTTGGGGGATTTTTCTAAGTGTTAATACATAATCTACCTTATGGGTATTTTCATATCCGGAAATGGATATACAATTTGAATCCCTTTCTAGGTTGCTTCATTGAACTATTATAGAGCACAAAATGTTTACACTATATGATAATAGTTCACATTCGGAAAATTAAACCATTTGGATTGTATTAATTCCGTAGAAAATTGATCCCTATGTCATTTTTTATTATTATTAATCATCCTCACCTCAATTTGACACACGGTGTGACTGTTATGACACCAAGTATATGTGTTTATTTAAAATTGTCCTTAATTTCAATAAAAAAGACATGTGGCATACTCAATATCAAGAAAAGTAATTCATATTATTTTGATACCTTATGAAAAGGATCAATAAGTCATTTGTGATGTGTAGGAATTAGTCAATCCTCAATTAGATAAACCATGTATACTGTATGTCTCAATGTGTACGTTCTTAGATTAAAATCGAGATTTTAGTTCAAAATTTGTGTCACTCACCGAAAACCAAGTAAACATGATCTGGTTGTCATTATAATTGAGAACAATGATTCATAAGTAATTTTTTACATGTGAGAATAAGTCGCATGTCCATGTGACACGTGATATAACTAGTATGACCCAAGGTGTCTGTTTTCAGTTTAAAATGATATTTTAGTTAAAACACAAGGGACATAGTAAAACCTAAGAAAATATATTCGATTTGTTTTGATAGATTAGAATAAATTTCCATAAGTTTTTTTATGTGTATGAATAAACATTACCTCAATTTGACGTATGGTGTGACAGGTATGACTACAAGTGTATCTTCTTATTTATAAGTGACATTAAAGAAAAAATTAGGTGACACACTCAAAAAAGTGAACAGGAATTTAGATTCTTTTAATAATTTATAAAACCTACCCATAATTCATTTTTGAAGACTAGGAATTATCCTCTCCTCAATTTGATACACGGTGTTCCAAATTTGACACAAAGTGTCACATAACGGTCTAAATTTAAAATTTTATTTCAAAATATATGTCACTCACTGATAACTGAGAAAATTCACTATTAATATCTAGTAATGTTAGTAAAATTATTCATAAGTCATTTGTGATTTGTATGAATCGGTCTCACATTAAACCATCACACAATGTGGTTGGTATGACATAAAGTGTGTGCTTGAAGTTTAAAATGACTATTTATTTAAAAAGACATGTGACAAAATCAAAAACAACCAAATGTAATCATATTGTTTCAATATTTTAGGTAAATGATCTATATGTCATTTGTGATCAGTATGAATCATTCCCAACTCAATTTCATGCACAATGAGACCAGTATGACTCTAAATGTGTTCTTTTTTTTAAATAACAATTAATTGATGTATTATTCCATATTTTTGTTTAATTTTTTTCTTTATAGGATTTCTCGCATAAGATTCATTCTCTTCTACAGGTGGATTCTTTTGATCAGGTTGGGGTGGTTTGTTTGGAAAAAGATACCATTGTCGGTCTTTTTGAGAGGGGGATTCAGGATCTAATGATTATGAAACATCAATGTCTTTACATGTTTTTGGATACTAATTGCAAAAGTAATTATAAAAAATATTGATTGGAATGTATATAATAGATTTTTTTTGTATTTGTGATGTAAAATTTATTTCAATTTAATTATGTATTTTCATACATGTGTTTTTTCATAAATGTTTATCAACATATAAGTGTATAAAATGTGTTTTTTTTCTTATGTACTATTATTAAAACAACACACTACAACAATAAGTCATTTATTAGCTCTATTTATAGCACTAATAAAGGCTCCCATTATCAACACTAAATAATATACTGATAAAGGGAGTCATTTATTTGCGCCTTATTAGAAATGATAGAGCCCCCCCCCCCTTTAATGACACTGAGGACAACAATGATTTTTTAGCACTTTGAGGCCTTTTATTACAATGTTAAAAGGTTTAACTATGGTAGTTTCCCCACATGACATTACATTGTACCGAAGGCAGTTATCGTATCCTCAAATTTTTATAATCTTGTTATCTCTTCTCTGGTTGTTGCTACTTTATCGATTTCCTCTTCTAGGGTATGGTTCCGCGTGGTTAGACCTGACAGCTTAATTGAATGGAGACCATATGCCCTTAAAATCCATTGGTCTGTTGGGGCCACTACTTCGCATCAGCTTTAATTTTTTTGGGTTCTTCAAAGGGAAAGTAAATTTATTTCCACATCACATTCTCGTTGGTGTCTTCTTTCAAATTCGTCACCTTTCATATTTGAAAAAATTAACATAGGGCATAGATTTTATTTAGATAAGGTAGGGAATACATTTATAGTTGGATGATTTTAAACAGTGCACTACAGAAAAAATCACTATTTTCTACTGGTTATTTGCGAGGGGATAAAATCCCGTCTCAAATACCCAATTATTTGCGACGGTATTTTGTCTCCCATCGCAATAGTTCGGCACGACTTGCGTGCCAAACCGCGCAAATATTATTTGTGACGGGGAGATGAATCCCATCGCAAATAGTTTGGAGTGACGTGCGCGCCAAACCGCACGGATTGCGTGCCAAACCATGCTGGGGTTGTTGTGACGGGTCCCTTCGCAAATACATGACAGCGGTTAATAAATTTTTTTGCAACAGGATGTCGTCCCGTCGCAAATAGACTGTCGGCAGGTACTATTTGCGACGAGTCCTGCTGCAATTAACCTTTTAACTGCCAACGGAAATTAATGCGGGCAAGGTTATTTGCGAAGGTTCCCGTTGCAAATATTACCATTTGCAACGGAAAACCAGTCACTAATAACCCCGTCACAACTAATCTATCCTATATATACCCCATCTGTTTTTTCCCAAATCATTCATATCTAGCTGTCTGTCTCTCTTCAATCTTCAGTTTGAACAAAAAAAAATTGTTAGAAGAAATTTTTTATAAGAGATAAATCGGAGGGAGTTAATATCTTCAGAATATCAAAGTTTAAGGTACTTATTTTTTTATTATTTTATATTTATTTTATTTTTTATGTTAATTTTAATTATTTTTTATTAGTTATAATTTAATTAGATTGAAATTGATTTTTATTTATATTTATTTTTATGATGAAATTGATATTGTTAGTTATAATTATAAATAATAAGTCATATTTAATAATAATTTAATATAATTAAAGAGAATTAGGATTAAATAGATATAATAAGCAATGAGTAGTTATAATTAGTAATAAGTAGATATAATTAGTAATAATTAGATATAATGAGTAATAATTAGATATAATTAGTAAAAATTAGATATAATAAGTAATAATTAGATATAATTAGTAATAATTAGATATAATTAGTAATAATTAGATATAATTAGTAATAATTAGATGTAATTAGTAATAATTAGTTATAATTAGTAAGAGTAAGTAATAATTAGGTATAATTATTAATAATTAGATAAAATTATTAATAATTAGATATAATTAGCTACAATTAGATATAATTAGCTTTTATTATATATAATTAGATATAATTAGAGATAATTTCATATAATTACATATAATTACATATAATTAGCTATAATTAGCTATAATTATATATAATTTTCTATAATTTTATATAATTAGCTATAATTTTATATAATTACCTTCAATTAGATATAATTTGCTATAATTAGAACGAATTAGATATAATTAGATATAATTAGCTATAATTAACTACAATTAGCTATAATTAGCTATAATTATCTATAATTAGCTATAATTAGATATAATTAACTATAATAAGATATAATTATCTATAATTAGCTACAGTTAGCTATTATTAGATATAATTATCTATAATTATCTATAATTTGTCATAATTAGCTATAATTAACTAGAATTATGTATAATTTGCTATATTTTACTATAATTTTCTATAATTAGCTATTATTAGATATAATTATCTATAATTATCTATAATTAGCTATAATTAGCTATAATTAGAAATAGTTAGCTATAATTAGCTATAATTACATATAATTAGATATAGTTCTCTATAATTCGCTATAATTTACTATAATTAGCTATAATTCCCTATAATTACATATAAGTTGCTACAATTAGTAATATATTGTAATAATTAATAATAAATTGTAATAACTAGTAATAAATGGTAATAATTAGTAATAAATGGCAATAATTAGTAAGCAATGGTAATAATTAGTAATAAATGGTAATAATTAGAAATAAATGGTAATAATTAGTAATAAATGGTAATAATTAGTAATAAATGGTAATACTTAGTACTAAATGATAATAATTAGTAATAAATTGTAATAATTTGTAATAAATGGTAATAATTAGTAATAAATGGTAATAAATCGCAATAAATGTAAATAAATCGTAATAAATAGATATAATTGGTAATAAATAGATATAATTGGTATTAAATAGATATAATTATTAATAATCTGCTTTAATTGGATATAATTAGCTATAATTAGCAATAATTAGCTATAATTAGCTATAATTAGCAATAATTAGTTATAATTATCAATAATTAGCTATAATTAGCAATAATTAGCAATAATTAGATATAATTAGCTATAATTAGCAATAATTAGCAATAATTAGAAATAATTAGCAATAATTAGCAATAATTAGAAATAATTAGCAATAATTACAAATAATTGGCTACAATTAGAAATAATTAGCTATAATTAGCAATAATTAGCTATAATTAGTAATAATTAGAAATAACTAGCAATAATTAGCAATAATTAGCAATATTTAGCAATAATTAGCAATAACTAGCAATAATTACCAATATTTAGGAATAAATAGAAATAATTAGGACTAATTAACTATAAATAGAATTAATTAGCAATAATTAGCAATAATTAGCAATAATTAGATATAATTAGGAATAATTAGATATAATTAGCAATAATTAGATAAAATTGGGAATAATTATATATAATTTGATATAATTAGTAACAATTAGCTATAATTAGAAATAATTAGCTATAACTTTCTATAATTAGCTATAATAAGGAATAAATAGATATAACTAGTAATAAGTAGGAATATCTAGCTATAACAAGCTATAACTAGCTATAAGTAGCTATAACTAGCTATATGTAGCTATACCTAGCTATAGGTAGCTATAACTAGCTATAGGTAGCTAAAACTAGCAATAACTACCAATAACTAGCTATAAATAGCAATAACATGCTATAACTAGCAATAACCAGCTTTGACTAGAAATAACTAGCAATAACCAGTAATAAGTAGCTATAACTAGCAATAGAAGCCCGATACGTGCGATTGGGTCTTTCTACTGACAGTTTCTGTCTGTTTTTTTCTTATGGTAGTCAGTATTAATTTTGGCATGTCTTTATAACTCCGTCCAGTTTGCCTCTATGGATGTTGATGAAGGAGCCTTATATCTTTTTGACTCTATTAATCCCAGGACATCAAAAAATAATATTGATGTTTATTTGAAACCATTGATTTATGAGTAAAATACATTATGGAGTGATTGTGTTAATATAAATGATGTTCTGTGAAACAAAATTTTATACTAAATGGTGCATTGATTGGATGATTAGTGACTTTCTGGCATATGGCATGTTATCTGGTTGGAGTACACATGGTCTGAAATCATTTCATTTTTGTATGAATGATAAAAATTCCTTTATGCTCGTCAATGGAAAATAAACCTTGCTATTTGAATTGTCATCATAGATTTCTTCAACCGTTCATCCTTTTCTGAGGATCAAATCTCATTTCTGAAAAGTTACAATTGAATGGGATGAACCTCCAAAGATGATCTCAGGTAAAAAGTTAAAATCGGTTCTATTTTCATTACCCCCCATCACATTTGGACCAACAGTAAACAAATAGAAAATTCATGGATTTAGGAAAGAACATAATTGGATAAAATAGAGAGTTGAGTGATTGAAACCTATGGAGAAGAGGATGAAGGTGAACATTGACACAGTTAAATGATGGTTATAATCATAACTTATATATATATAATAGTTATTTTCAACTATCTTCTAACAAAAATCATTTTTTGTTTCAGATGGACTATGATCTATTGAGTGAGTTAGAGGAGGCTGAGCTACCATTCGATGATGGGGATGTGGGATCATCTATCACTCACCTTTCTGGTGGTTCAGGAGGTACACAGAGGGGGTGTGGTCTTGTGCGACTAATGATTCATAACCCTATCCCCGAGCAACATCCACATCTTGGTTTCGATCCAAACACACGGAGGTATGTTAACCTATATATTTTAGTTAAATTTTATTTATTTATTTATATATATACTATATGTATGATTATTTATTCATTTTTCATAGTTTTCAGCATGTAGCCATTGGATAGGGGAGTGCAATCGATGATAGCATGTGTGACGCTATCCACGCAGCATGGAGGGTTTCTATGCATGACTGTTTCCATCAATTTTTGCACAAGTTGAGAAGGACATCCATTAAGAAAGAAGGGGTGACAGAATTTGATTATTCGTGTAGAGCCCACCGACCAGAGTACAGTTCATCTAACATTTAGGATGGATTATGTTTACATTGTTTGGGTGGGGGATTTCCGATGAGATCTTCAGTGGGATGATAGAACCGGGGGAGACATGAGGTGATGCATTGAGCTGGTAGTGGTACATTCAGTTCACATAGAGAACATCGGGTAAGTATATTTTTTAAATATGTTATATAACATTAAATATAAAAAGTTCATTTTTTATTTCTGTAGGCAGTCAAGCATCCCGATATTATGGAGTTCGACGTTTATCTGATAATGTACAATGATCCAGCCACTGGAGAGATTAGAGATGATCCCCAGCATCAGATTGTGGTCAGTATTATTTTTTCAGTTACAAAATTAACTCCATATAATAATTTTTCAATTTTATTTTTAAATTGGAATTGATGTTGCCAAATGAGGCTGCGATCTCTCAGACATAGGATGAGGGTCAAGACGAGACGACTGAGAAGACCAGTGCTCACCATTTCAATAAGGAAGCATGGATGCAGGCGACTCAGTATGGCATTAACAAGGGCAGAGTAGTTGTCATCGTCTCTAATTTGACTCCTGGTACTTATTATGGTACTGCTGCGATGTCAGCATCCAGTTCGAGAGGAGCTCGTGGAGAGGCATCATCTTCTAGCTCACAGTATCAGGAGCAGTTGCGAGCTCAAGAATAGCATATAAAGACATTGTAGAAGTAGCAATAAGAGATGTGTCAGCAGCAACAGCATCTGGAGCAACATTATGAGGATCAGATTCATTGATGGCATCAGCTGCATCATGAGCAGATAGAGTACATGCACCATCTGACTCATAGTTTAGGGATGGAGTTTTCTCCACCAGCTCCTTCTGCTCCTCCACCTCCTCTAGAAGATGACCCCTAGTGATTATTTTTTGTTACAAACATGAGAATTTAACATTGTAATATGAATTATATAGATTTCTATATTTTATATCGGTGCATATATTACATTATTTAATTTTTATTATTTTATAATTGTTTTATATTTTTTTGTGAATATTGAGAATTTTAATATTTTTTATTTTAATAATTTTTTATATTTTTTTGTTAATATTGAGAATTTTAATATTTTTTTTTATTGTATTATTTATAGTAATATTATTTTTTCATTAATCGTAATTTTTCTAATTTTTTTTTAATTAATCTATTATTTGTGATGGGACCATTTGTGATGGGGTCCCGTTGCAAATCGTCTAACTAAATATTTTTAAAAAACATATTTGCGATGGTACTTCTTTCCCATCAAATATAATTTGTTGTGACGTTCCTGTCACAGAATGTTATATTTATACATATTTCTTTACGACGGGATGAGACCTCGTCCCAAATAGTTTTTGTGATGGGCCCATTGTGAAAACTTTTATGTATATATAATACATATAATCGAAAGCTTATTTGCGAAGATGTTGTTTCCCATCACAAATAAGATTTTTTGCGATAGGTCCATCGCAAATAATTGTATTTGCGACAGGGTTTTCTCCCACGGGCTATTTGCGATGGGTCCCCGTCTCTAAAGCCTATTTGTGACAGGATCCCGTCGCAAATAGCCCATCTCAATTACTTAGAATTCTAGTAGTGGTGGTACCAACTACCATAAATGGAAATTAAAAATAAAGGCTATGATATTCATCACACAGACACATCATTTAGTGTTTAGTACTTAAAATTTGGGAACAATTTGTAATGAAGATTAGGTTTATGAGAATTTGATGGTTTGTGGATTAATTCAATAGTAGGCCAAAGAAAACATGATAATCTCTATTGTCAATATCTATCATGAATGAAATTTTTGGGATAATCATGACAATACATATGCATCCAGGAGATGAATAAATAAATTTCTTCTCCTCAAAGAAATGATGAATTTTTTGTAAAAATAAGTTACATTCATTTCTAATGATTTGATTTAATATTACAGATTCTTTGATCAATTTTATGAAATTGTTATTACTTTTTAGGATGAGGATATTATCACTTTTCTTACATAATATTGTACCCAATTATTAGGATAATTTTGATGATACTTTAATTGTTTCTACTCCTAATAGTATTATAACCTTTTGTATTGTTAATTCTATTGTCTTTAATGAATAGTGCAAGAGATGTAATCATGTGAAATATTATTCATATCTTTTATTCATATATATTGTCGGAGATTTCAGGAAACAAATACGGGATAAAGTAGTCAAGGTAAGAGAAATGTTAGATGAAAATCCAGGTCGAAGAAGGGTTTTCAAATCTCATTATTATGATAATAATGGAAATATAAAAGAGTTTTTATATCATTTGAAAACATAAAATAGAATGAATGAAAATCATGAGGTGATGATTGTTGATGGAGATGATCATTTCAACCCCACTATAGGGGTGATCATGGTATTGTTTATGAATTCATTATCATTTCCTCTAATGATTCTTGTTAGGTTTTCAAAAGTGGTTCATGCTTTCATGTGACACTAATGAGGGAGTTCTTTACTTATTACATCCCTAGTAATTTTTTTATTTTAATGATAGGTAATGATGGCCATGCTGATGATGCATGTATTGGGATTGTTTTTTTAGAGTCCAACACATGAAGTAAGTTGATTTTGAAGAATTTTCAACTTAAACCTGACGTTCTTCATAATCTTATTTTTACTAGTTTTATATATGGTGAAGGTTTTATCAGTTTTTTGTTTATGGATATTTAATGGTTTCCATGGGATCCTTGATTGTGGCTAGACAGAAGAAGTTTTTATGTTTTTACTAGACTATATATTATATTTCATGTGATACTACTTATATTGTTGAGTTCAGTTTCTCATCCATGATATGGAATATGATTCTCAACAACATTAGTGATAATGGGTTTGGTTGTTTGGAAATAAAATCATTCAGGTTTTAACGGTGCTAAATTGGACACGTGTGACAATTGTATGGCTGTAAAATAAATTAGGGGGAGTTATAACAGTCCTTCATTATATAGAAGTCACATATACATGAGTTAGTACATTCTAATATATGTGGCCCTTTGAAATATAATGAATTTATGGAATTATTTATTTTGTTACATTTATTGATTACAACTTTTTTAATCTTTAGGTTTACATTTTGAATTCAAAAATTGAGGTACTCATTGTTTTTAAGCAATTTCAGGATTCTTATTGGAGAGAATCTCATAAGAATTTGAAAAGTATTCATAAAAATAATTATGGAGAGTATTATGGTTTGATTGATCAGAATTGAAGGTCAAAAGGTATTTGAAATCATAAAAAACTTCCTTGCACACCGCATCTAAATGGTGTAGTCGAGTGGATGAACATGAAATTGTTGGAAAGTGTTAATTGTATGCTTTTGGAAGTAATGTTTCATGGACTTTTTGGGGAAATTCTTTTGTCACAGCTACATATATTATCAATTTATCAACCATAGTTTCTTTGTTGATAGACACGCCCAACATATTTTTTTATGGTAAAGAGATCATGTATAATCATTTTTGTATTTTTTGTTGCTAGTCATTTATTCAGGTTCCTAGAGATGAGATTCCTAGGATCGATGCTAAGTCACGATTGTATATTTTAATTGGCTATGGATATGATGAGTTTGGATATATCTTCTATGATAATGCTTTATAGAAACTTTTCAGAAGCCATGGTGCAATTTTTAAAGAGGATAACACTATTATAGATATTGAAAAGGAATAAAATTATTCTTGTCCAACTTCTGATGGATTTTCCTATATTGAACTAGTTTCTAATTAAAATATACCTCAAATTATTGATTCTGATAATCGTGTTGATGTTCAAAAGGATGTTTAGGGTGAACATGTAGAATTTGATGTTTCATATTCACCTTATGTCTTTTATGATCCCATTAAAAGGGTTATTAATGAACCCTCAATTCCCCTATGGATGTCTTCTCGACATTGTAATATTTCTACATGGTATTCATATGATGATTATGTTATGCTCACTAAAGTGGGAGAACCATAATTCTTTTTATGAGGTGATGGAAAGTGGTCATAATGATAGATAGAATGTGGCAATGGGTGATGTCATGATATCATTGCATGATAATCATACATTCGAGCTGGTGAAGTTTCCTATAGGTATGATATATTTTAAAAATTGATGGACTTATCTTATTAAAAATTAAAAATACCATTATATTCTATGATTCTAGAAATTTTTAGTTATCTAATGCTTTCATCAAATGAAATGTATTGGTTTTGGTAGGATTTTGTCACGTATTGTCAAACTGTCTTCCATTCGGGTTATTCTTGGTTTGGATACTAGTTTGGATTTGGAGATCGAGCAGATGGATTTGATGACGAATTTTGTCCATTGAGATTTAAAAGGAGGAGATTTATATAGAAAATCCAAAGGTATTTTTTGAAATAGGTAAAGAGAATCATGTCCGTAGGTTAAAGAAGTGATTGTATGGTTTGGATCATGCTATGATAAAATGGTATAAGGAGATTACATCTTTCAATATTATTTAGGGTTTTAAGAAGACATCATTTGATCATTGTTTTCTTTTTAAGAGATTTACTGGTGTTAATTTTATTATATTGTTTCTCTATATTGATGATATATTTTCATTGTTGGTCATGGTGATTCTAGAATTGATATATTAAAAAATGAACTTTGTCATTCATTTGTGATGAAATACATAGGCGCAACATGACAGATTATAAGCATGTCAATTTATCATGATATAAAGGCAAGGAAATTTTTTTTATTAGAGGAGATAGATATTGAGACCTGTTTTCATAGATTTTATATGGATAGAGAGAAAGTGGTTAGTACTCTTCTTTCTTTTCAATTTAAACTTAGTATTATTCATTCACCGTCTACTACTGAAGAGAGAGAGGGGGGATGTGCAACACATACCTTAATCATATTTCATAGGTTGTTTAATGTATGAAACGGTATAGGCTAGTCTAGATATAGCCTGTGGAGTTGTTGTGGTTAGTCAATTTCTATCTAATCAAGGTAGAGATCATTAGAGAGTAGAGAAGTTTATAACTTTTTGCTTTCTTTGTACATCTGATATGATATTGTGAATTGGAAATGGGGAACTAATACATTGTGGCTTTAAATATTCAGATATGGAAGGATATATGTAGGTGAGGAAGACTACATCATGATATTTGATCACTTTTACAGGGGGAATTATCTTAAAAGTATAGATTGTAGAGATGTTATTCTCTATTGGCCAAAAAGTCTAAGTTTATTGCAACAAAAGAGGCATGAAAATAATTGTTATAAATGAAAATTTTTTAGAGCCCAATTTTATGTAAGAGTGGTATGTTTTATTTTGTGAAAAAACATGTTCTAACTATTTAGGAATGAATCCAACTTGGAAGGTCAAAACATATAGAATATTGAATGAAATCCTTGATTCGAGGTAGTTGTATTTGTAGGAGATCCACATAGATGAAAATGGGTCATACATGTTGACTACGTGTTTTCCTTATGTTAAATTTCAGTCTTGTCGACTGATTGCAGGGTTAGGGGTGATCCATAATTGAGTTGGAAGGGGAGGTTGTTGGGAAACCTCATCATCTAGACCCCATCTCATGCCACTGAAATAAAAAAGGGAAAATATATATGAAATGAGATGAGTTATGTATCATTAAAAGGAAGACATTTTTTAGGGATCAAGGTGTGCGGTCGTCCCTTTATTCCATGTCTGTGGTGCTCTTCTCAACTTCGAAGTAGTACTATTAGGGTATTATCCCTTGTTTTTTAAATATGCATTTGATAAATTCACCAAGTCTATTCGAGTTTCATCTGAAGTGGGGTCTTTGATCTAATCCTGATGGTTTTCTTCTTCACCCATTTTAGACAGTGAACACCCTATATTCATGGTTAGATCTATTTTTGTTTCTTTTTCATGTTGTGTTCTTCATTTTAGGGTGCCTTTAGACTGCATATGATATCTTATATTGGTTCAAAATTTTATCCAGTTATTATTTCTGATATCCTACTCATACATTGGGGGTTCTCTTTTATACACTTGATTATTAGTGGATTCTGCTTTATGGAAAAGGTCTCATGTTTTTTCTATTTTGGGTTTTCCAGGTTTAAATGTCTAGTGTCAATTTTTTTCTGTACATATATTTGGTCAGTGAGCATTTTCATTAAGTTATTATGTCATGTTCAAAAGGAAAGGAAATTTATTTCCATTTTGCAATCGCTTTGGTGTTTTCTATTGTGTTCTTCATTTGATGTATTTCACAAGATTCTAACATTCAACTTCTATGGCACTTCCTCATGTTCTTTTCCATCCACATCCTTTTCACTTTATAAGGCTCCTTCATAACAGATCCTTGAATGTGGTATTAATCATACTATTGGCGGCATGCTTTATAGTGTTGTTTGGGGGTGTTACACACAAAATATAAAAAACATAAAACCATAAATAAAAATGGCTCCTTGAATGGTGTTTTTGTTTATTTAATATATAAAATAAAAATTAATAAATCAATGAAAACAAAGTAATGCTATTGAAACAAAATGAAAACAAAAGTAAAAAGTTTTTATGAAAATATTTACGAGAAAATTGATGGAAATAGGTAATAAATATAAAGAAATAATATCACTTGAAAAGAAATATATAGTATAAATTTTTAAAAATATATAAAATGTATAATTAAATAAATTAATATGTTTAGATAGTCAGATAATTAAAATTATAAGAAAATATAATTTATAAAAAATAATAAAAAATTATATATAACTAATGAAAATTAAAGCTACTTGTTCATTCATTTAACGTTCGATTCATCCTTCCAACCGTGTTATGAATTCTACATAATAATTTTTATACCATAGTCTTTTTGTTTAACATTAATACCTGAAATTCTAAATACCACAAAAAACGAGGTTAAAAGACGGTTGGAAGCAATATGTGGCAATTTAAAATATCAATAAATGACTTGTGAAGATTTCTAATTGCGTCACATATTAACAAGCTTGGGATCCTCTCAGAATAGTTTTTTGAAATGTTTTTTTAGTTATCGGAGTCTTAAACCTGTTAATGGAAGCACAATTGCTCAAAGAGAGAGGTGTAGTACATGCTTTATATGCATGAGAATTGTGCAAATAGTGCATACCAATTGGGCTAAAGAATATTGTAAAATGTTAGTGCAAGTATCATAATTATTGTATAGTGTGTTTGGATTCCATAATACAAACATTGCTTCATGTATCCATGCATGCCAATGCATGTGTTAATAGACACACTTTGAGAAAAAATGGTATGGATAGTGAGTTTTTAAAACAAGTGCAAGTATGCAGTTCGAATTATATGAGGTAATACTAAAATAATTTAATTAATGAATATATAAATTGAGACAACCCAAAATTGCTTACTTAAGATTGATGTTTTAAAAGGTGAATATGGAATTTTTGTTGCTTAATCAGTGTGTATATATATGAGACTAATGATGAAACAGTATTTCTATCAGTGATTTAGTATATTTTTTATCTGAGTTTTCAGTGTTTATTGAGGCTAGATCGTCAGCTGAAGAAACAATTCTTGAATGATTATTGTTATACCGAGTCATCATATAATATACCAGTAATCTGAATTTTGTATGCTGAGTCATGATTATATTAGTTTATGATCAACGAATAGTGAGAAAGAATAAACAATTGTTTATATGTTGTCGTAGTTCTTGAATATTGTAAAAAAAAGATCAGGTGGTCTATTTTGTTTATGAAGGAAGATATCATCTTGAGGTAGTGCCCAAATAGTCTAAAGTTGACAGAGTTCTTTCTCTTAGTAGATCATATCTTCGGTGATTCATTATTAGTGGAAGTATTTAGAGGGATTTTGGAGTCGAACGGTGGGATGCTGGTAACACTGTATGATGCAGTATAAATCATCAAGACAATCACAACGGGATTCTAGAGTAGGACGTGTGTCGGATTGGGGCATAAATTATTTCTATATGTTAGAAATAAATTATGGATCCTTTTACTACTATATCAATACAATAATAGTTCATTTTCTTTGTGCCTGTCACTTGTATTTTTTACTAAAATGTCATTTCAAACTGGAAACATATACTTTGAGTCATACTTTTCACATCATGTGTCGTGTTCACGTGAGAATAATTCCCACATGTCAATAATTAATTTTTTAAAAATGTTATAAATTTTCAAGACATTAATAGAGCGTTTTATTCATTTTTAGTGAGTGACACACTTATTGAATTAAAATTACTATTATAAACTAATAACAGAAACTTTGAGTTATTCCGGGAACATTGTGTATTAGATAGTAGTGAAATTGATTCGTAGATGTCACAAATGAAATATGTATTATTTTTCTAAATTATGAAATAAATATAAATGTGTTTTATTGATCTTGAGTATGTTATTTTCCTTTTTAATAATATTTATGTCAATTTTAAATATGAAGACACACCTAGAGTCATTGTAGTCACATTGTACATATGATTGAGGTGTGGATGATTCCTACTATAAAAAATGACTTATAGATCATTTTCTAATTGTATAAAAATAATATTAATTCTTTTTTTCTCTTATGATTATGTCAGTTTTCATTTTTTACTAAAATCAATGTCAATTTGAAATAAAAAGACACACTGGGAGTCATATCAGTCACACTATACATTAGATTGAAGTGTGAGTGAACAACTACAAAACACACCTTTAACAGTTATGGAATTTATCAGCACTGGAAAAATTTGCTGATAATTTCCATCATTATCTACATTAAAATATGAATTGATAAAGATATCCATTTATCATAGTATTATTTTAGCACTGATAAAGGAACCCATAATTAACAATTTTATTTTTAGCACTGATAAATGTTGATACTTATCAGATGATTTTTAATGATGATAATGGTACATAATAAAATGAAAAATTACTCAAATAAAAATAAAAATGAGTAAATTAAGAGAAATAGATAAAAATTATTTAATTAATAAATTACTGATAAAAAAGACTAAATTTAACATGCATATATATATAGATGAGAATTTTAATAAATAATATATATTAATATAGATATATAAAAGTAATATGTATAATATATATATATATAATGTTAATTAAAAACATATTATTTCCTTTTTCATTTTTCTTGTTGTTTGATTTTTAAATTTTACCTATATAAAATGTTTTATGTTGAATTTATTTCACATATATATATATATATATATATATATTTGTGTGTGTGTGTGTGTCTTAATGAATTTTAATACAAAAATGGACACACACAAAAATTTACTCAATATATATAATCACATTCAACTTATATTTATGTAATTTATTCAGATTTTATTATATTTTTTAATTACATTAGAAAATGAAACATTTATTGGATATTATAAATTTAATTGGAAATTTTTATACTACAGTTAGGGTACTCGTTTTTAATATTTTTTATTTTTTATTTTATTTTTTAATTTGATCATTTTCTATTATTTATTTACATATATTTATTTACAATTTTTTAGTATTTTCAATATATATTCATCTTCTTCAATATACATACATATATATCCATATTTTTCTATTTATATATATTCAATTAATAAAACATATCCATTTTTTTAATATTTTCAATGTGTACTGATTTGTAATTATTCAATTTCACTCATTTTGAAAATGAATGTATTTATGATTATATTTACATTAATAATTTAAAAAATATATATTTAAATAACTATATGTGTAAATTTATATTTACTATATTTATAACTGTTATAAATAAATAATTATTATTTTTTAAATAAATATTTATATAATTATAAAAAAATATTTATAAAAAAATATTTATAAATATTTAATTAATTATAAAACTATAATATATTTATTTAAACAATTATAAAAATATAATAAATTTATCTAAATAATTATAATTATAAACTTTTATTAGATCTAAAAAAGAACACATAAATATACTTTTTCTCTGTGCATAAATATTTAGTGATGATTAAACGGATCTTTATCAGTACTTTTTTGAAAGCCCAATAAAAGTGTCCCCAATCTATTTAATAAAACTTTAATGACGACTCAGCCACTTTGGATTCTCATGTTCTCAGAGAACTCCTCTGTTTCTGGCATTACTCATTTGTTTTCACTGGGATTAATCAATGCTAGAATCCAATATATGTTATTTTCTATTAGTCCTTTATCATTTTTTGAGGTTTTGGGATCCATGTTTTTCATTTTTGTGCAGTTCATAACCAAGGAGAACACTATATATCTTCTCCTCCTTACAGAAATATAACGAGTGTTTCTATTTCATCATTTTCCTCTATATACAATGATTTCGAAGAAATAGAAGGATGTTTTCATATGGTAAGGTTAGTCAACATATGTGTATGTGCTCTTATAGATAAATAAAATAGATTTTTCACCACACGATCCTGAAATGGATATTTTATCACCATACCATGATAAAATTTATTTTACTGAATCAATTAAGATGTTTAACTAGTTCACATACATGTTATCTATATCCATTAGCATTGACACATGACTTTGGATAGTTTGTGAAAAATGGAATCTGAGAATTGGTTATTTGGATATCCTAAGTTTCAAAGTATGCTTTTTTATTTTATTATTATGTGATGTGTAGAGTTAAGTTTTCAGAACATGACAAGTACATGCTGGGGAGTTTGTAACGAACACTTTTCCGTTTAGAGAAATGATTTTTAAGGGAATTATATGCCTGAGTCTTGGAATTTTATTTAGATTTCAATCAGTTTTATGTTATTGATATTAGAATTTATATATAAAATCCCATTGAGTTTTAAGTGATTTGGGATTTTTTTTGATCTTGCGGTGATTGAGGATGAAGATATAGAGCTACACAACTAGTCCCCATTGTCTATCCAACCATGTGAATCCCATGTAGACAGTTTTAAGGACTCCACTAAACCGACAAGAAGTTTTTCATTTCATTAGTCTTCTTTCAACCAATTTTAATTATTTAATTACTCTTACTGTGAATTATTATTTGTGGTAGGTGAATTAAAGAGTGATTGGTGTGGTTTGGTGTTATTGAAATGAAATTCATCTAGTGTTGTGTTGTGTATTAAATTTTTTAAATGTTTTTTTTGGGATAAAACTATTTTTATTCCTTTTAAATCCAATGATAGGTTCATAAATATTTTAAACTGTTTATTTTAAAGGGTATTGATTATATAATAAATTTTATTTATAATAATTTATTCCAATATGGGTTTTGAGAAAAATTCATTGTAAAAATGTATAATTTTATGGAGATGAATAAAAATGAAACAAGTTCAATTAAAAATGTCTTTAACTGTTAATAAACTATAAAAATGGTTTTGATTTAATTTCATATGAGTGTACTGTTCTAAAACACGATATTTAAAGTTAGTGATTTTCATGAAAAATATTTTTTATAATTTTTTTTGGTTTTTGTGATTTTTGATTTATCTACTGGTCTTTGGAGAACTATTTAGTTTGATATGCTGGACATTAACTAGTTGAGTTCATGTCTTCTATCATTTAAATTATTCCTCATGAAATGTTCAAATTAAATATAATAGGGTTTCTCTTGTATGGTAACCCTATTAGTGATTTATCCCTTAATTTACAAGAGACTCATTTTATTTCAATCTCTACCTTGAGTCAAAATTTAGTGGGGAACATGGATCCTTCTATCTCTCAAACCCCATCATAGGATATTTATTTTGGGGATGTAGAGTCGGTTGAGACATGGGAATCAAATGGTTTGTTATTTTATTGATTATGATTGATTTTTTTCCTTGATTGGACTCATTTTTTGGATATACCCTTCTTTAATTTGTGGTTGTGTTGAGGGTCTTGATATAATTTTAGAATGGAATAAATAATCTGTTATTGTTTTTGATTTGTTCTTGTGGACTAGTTGTTTATATAGAGACCCATCCATTTCATACACTAATATTACATCATTATAAAGATAAACTACATAATAGTATTACAACATGATTATGCAGAGGATTAGTGTCTTGGGAAAACAAGGACCAAACATAACATTTACAACATCAAGCATAACATTTATTTAATTCCTTCTTCTCTAGATTCTTATTGGCACATGAAATATCTTCAGTACATGTTGTCACCTGAGGATATACATGAAATATGTGTGAGCTAAAATCTCTATAAGAGGATTGTGAGAACAATAATAACAAAGAAAATAGATCATGAGAGGAATCATTAATAAAATACTTGAAATGTGGCAATTCATAAAAATGAAACATCATGTCATAGTGGTTAACTACTGCAAATAGTTTTGAAAAAATATAGAATCATGTTTACACATAATTTCACTTAAACACCAGAGATTTATCACTTTACCTAATGTATTGGAGCATTGTATAATTCTAGGCATACCCATCACACATAACATTCATTTTTCACTATATAACTCTGGGCACACCTGCCACATCATAACATTCTCACTATCATGCATGCCACAAAGAAAATACATCAAAATAAACATAAATAACACATTAAAATGAATGGGTTTCATTACATAATAAAACATTAATAAATTTTCGATTCCAAAAATAATGAGGGAATAACATATTTGATACATGAACCATCAACCTTGAGTGAGAACGAAATGGTGTGATTTTGAAAGAAGAGTTCATTTGGAAAACATTTGTCTAACATAAACACTAGTGGAAGACATTTATATCCCAGAAAAGGTAATATAAAGATGAAAAAAATTATTTTTAATGATTGACCATACCAAAAATGGAGTTAATGAGGGAGTACCCAAAGAAATAAAGTTGGGTTTGAGAATTTCCCCTTAAATTGTATCCGAACATTATCTTCACTTTAATGTCCTGTATAACCTCATTAGATTCATTAATTAACAAATACAAAACCTTGTGTAAATGAATATAGTTAAATATGGTCTCATTAAGTTATTTAAGGGGCCTTTGGATGAGTTATATAGTTTAAATACATTGTTCAGGATTGTATGTTTTTGTGGTTTTCTTAAGCAGTTCACTTCTATTCATAAATGGATGTTTTGGTAGAACATCGATAAACATCCAGAACTGAACATTAGTGTTATTAATCATATTCAAGGAGATTAAATTATCTTAATATGAATTTTGTTATATACCATGTGGATTAAGCATTAAATAGTAATTTAATGATGATCATTTGGGTTAATTCGGGCGGGATTTCGACCTCAATGAACTTGTTTTGATTAATCATTTACTAATATGTACATAAGATAGATCCATAACACTAATAGGAAATAATACCTATAATATAATATGTTTCATCCATGAAAACTGTATCATGAGAATATCTGAAGACGGTAAAGGAAAAAATAAATATTTCCATTCTTGAAAGTGGTAAATTAACACCTCACAAACTACGTTTTCCTTACTAAAATAAAAGAAAGAAGTGTAGAATGAGATTGAATGTTGTATTGTCCCATTGGTATCATAAATTACAATTATATATATGATACATGAGTTTCCATGCAATTTTTATGAGGATAGGTGGTGTGGGATTAAGAAAAAACATTAAATTGAATGGAAATTGAAGGAAAAAAGAGAGGGGAATTACCTCCTGAATCCTACTATTGAGATCCTACATAAAGAACATAGGATTCTACTTTTGATGAACAAATAAGGCCTTGTACGTGGTGGAGTGTCTAGGAAAGATTTTTTGACAGTGTTTAGGAAAGTATTGAAGCATGATATGTGTGGTTTGGCAAGGGGAGTGAGAGGGGTTATTTATACACGAGGAGGGGGAGTTTTTAGAATAAAATATTAAATAAAATAATATATTAAATGTTAGACATTTAATAGTAGTTTTTTGACATCATAAATCATATGTTAATATAATATAATTCTTTTTAAACTTTAAATCACCTTTATAATTTTAATTCATTAATTTATTAAAAGGGAAGTGAAAGAGAAAGAAAAGGATTCTTTAAAGAATCACATTTTGACTTTAGGCTTTAGAAAGATCATTTCAGGTTTAGAAGTTGATTTTTTTGTATTTTAATGATACATTTATGAACATAAATATATAAATTCATAATATAATGTTCTATAACGTTTATGTCATCATTACATCATGAATGATGCAATTTAAGATACACTAATTATGAGAAAAATAGTAGTTTTAGAATTCACTTGAAAATATATGTATATTAGAAAAATCAAAAAAATATTCCGCACCATTTTTTGGATTTGTAAAATCCAAAAAAAATTCTACTTTTCAAAATTTGATTTATAATTATGATTAATTTAACTTTTAATTAAAATCATAATTTACATTAAAATGCAGTTTTTAAAATTAAAACAGACTTTATACTGCTTTCAAGAATTACCTAAAGACTTTTAAAATTATCTTAAAACTAGAATACATTGAGTTTTTTAATTTATGAACAAATTTTAGGGAAATTAATTTTCATATAAATTTAATAATTATTTATAATTAATTATTGATGACTTAGAAAAATACCAATACATTTAATGTGTTCAAATTGTCAGTTATAAGATTTCAAAATTTTATTTAATCATTCATGGGTAAGGTTAATATTATATTGGATGATTTAATATTCATAAGGGTAATATTACTAATCATAAGGATAGGTTTCTATTCATAATTGTAGGTTACTTCTCATTAAAAATTACCTTTGTCATATTAGACTCCAAATATCTTACTGATTGCAACCTTGTAAGTCAGATTTTTGAAATTCAAAACACTAAAGTAGTAAAATTATATTTAATGATCACTTAGTATTTTATATCAAGATATTTCATTATTCTTACTAATATTATTATAATCTAAAGCATAAATATAAGAAATGAATTTTATTGATAAAACATAGGGTTGTTACATTTTATCCTTGTAACGGTTGGGGGTATTTTTTGATTTGTTCTTAACATATATTCTCGAGACTCAAACCTCTTATTTAGGAGTTGATAGGTAGTAATCAGTAAGAATATATGAAATTTCTTATTATTATGTGTATTTTTTTTATTTTTTTCTAGATTCAATTATAAATTAATATTAATAAAAACATTAATAGTGAATAAATAGTTCATTCTTGTTTACTTATTAGTGATGAATAGGTTTATATAACTTGTTAATTTACTTTGTATATTTAGTAACCCCATTTATCGATACTATTAGTCTATTGATTCATACATATAATTAAAAGAATAATTCTAACATCTATTAAATTATATTTAAATTATGAACAGGATTATTAAAAAGGAAATGAATGAGGGAGAGGAGAATGGGATCACATTTAATATAGATTATTTTGTGCCTAATTATGAAAGATTTTAATTTTTTGTAAGGGGAATTTTTTTTAAATTTCTACATTAGTAAACAATATGTCACCACTCTAACCCATACATCTCCTTAAAAAATGATCTAGTGGACATCCTCATTATTCTAGAACATATTTTAATCCTCATGTAATATATTTAATTATTGATATACATCAACCTAAGTGGTATAATTTTAAATGAATATAAGTATCTATGGTTCCTCTAAGAAATTATGCTAATGAATAAAATAAATAAATTTAGGATTCATTAAAAATATTAATTTCATTTATATGATAAAAAACATGCTAGATCAATGTTGTGTAAAAATTAAAAAAATTACCCTTTAAAGGGATGTATGTTATTGGAGGAATCATATGGTGGATTAAAAAAAATATCCTATATTGGAAGGTGCGGAATCCTTTAGTAGACAGAAGTGATGTCCAATATAGGTTGGTGAGATTCATTTCATCAAGACCATTGGTGCAGAGGTATTAAAATTCCTCATCAATTATAGAGAATTGATCAGTCATTCCATTAGTGCAGGTTCCTAGGACACTTTGGACAGTTGATTGAATTTCATCTATTGACGATGGATTGAACTACCTCTTTTTAACTATCCTTCCACTTTTGATTGTGGTTACAAATTCCATTGATGGCATGCCTCCTAAACTGTGATGGGAGGAAGTCTAGTTTGAAAAATGGAATGAGTAGCCTCAAATCCATTATCTTGGTAAAACATCAAGGTATAAAATTTTACATTGGTTGGAATCAACATGGCCAACCTATTAACCGCAAAAAGTCAATATTTCTTAGTTATCTTTGGGTCACAATGAGGATGAATGTATCGATTGATATTGATTCATGGCACCAAATCTAACATGTAATGAATTAAATCCATTACAATTCTATAACATTAATGTTGCAATATACTCTGTCTACATTAATGAAATTTTATATAATGAAAAGTTGATTTAGTTTTCTTTCTTCTTTAAAGACATCATTTATTTTAGAATATTTCCATAATAAATTTCTCTTAAGGGATGATGTAAAATCCCATAGGGCCTTCCAAAATCTTCTAAAGAAGTTACATATTAGGGATCATGAGTGGAAGATAAATCCTCACCCAACATTTAGATTTTTAAAAATTATAAGGTCAGAAACATAGACTACATTCAGAAATCATTGTAATGAGAAATCATTTTAGGTGCATTGTGGTCGATAATTTATTATATGAAATTCTATATTTTATCCAACATGATTCAAAAATGTTAATTTATGAAGAAAAGGGCACTGAAAATAAATAACATGCATCAAAGTCAACGTACCCCTATCGTAAAGGATGGATGGGGTATGAGGATGGGGTACGATTCATTAATGAAGAAAACATTATGTATTTTAAATAAAAAATAAATGTTTAATTATCACATATGAAACATCATATGTTCCTTTTTTTATATTATGATTAATGAATCAAAATATAAATCCATCTCCATCCCACGTCATGTGCTATAGAAGGAGGCTCTTGTAAATTAGGAGGGAATATTAGTTGATGAAAACACAAAATAAGTATTGAAAATATGTGTAAGTATGAAATAATTTTAATTATCTGTGATTTATAATAATATTACATAAAAATATATATGTTCATATTTTTTATATGGTTTAGGCTCGAGAATCAGACACAGACGTACTATAAGAAAAGTGACTTTCAATAGCATTGAAGCAGCATTAACAATGTTATCACATTAGAGGATTAGGTTTTGGAGTCTCTTCTCATACATATTTCAAGAATATTAAACAAAATTATGATATATATAATATGATGCGATGATTGTACACACAAATAGACTCACTTAAAAATATTATTTTGAGGTCTGTTTTGATAGACCAATTTATAAGAAAGGGTCAATGAAACCCCGCATTGGGGGAAAAATCCGCACAGGAACCAAATTATTCCACTAGCTATGAGGATAGACATCCCCCCACCCGCGTACCTTAACTTGGGTAATAAATGTTTTCATTACTCATTCTCCAAAATGTGAACCAACTGATGTCGAATAAAATTATATTACAAAAATTCTAAAGGGTACAATTTTATGGGATTTTTATCTGTCAATATCTATGTACTGGAATGTTATAATGGGTAAAATGTATAATATCTAGGGAGACTAGCTACACAATCAACCTATCCAAAAATTCACATGAGAATATGGATTGAGGTATTTTATGATCTGAGTACTATGTTGCATGATCCACTTGATGGATCATATATTTCAATGATTGAAAATGCTTTTAGAGATTTCATAGCATGACCATATAATATTTTAATAATACTTGCGGTACGTATTTAAAAAAAATATCATGTGAAAAAACATGTAATAGTTGATGAAAAAAGGTCTAATGTGAGGTATGATATTCAAGATGGATAAAGAAGCAGAGAACTAAAAGGTTGAATCAAAAAAATCTAGTGAATCGAAAAAGAAAATAATGACCATGCGAGAGTACCTTCACGCATACAGTTTGAGAGAAAAATTTATTATCCTTACAACATCATGAAGAGACCACATTTAAATATAAAACCATGTATTAAATTGAATATGTTCAAAACATATATGGATATTCCTTCACAGGGGTAATTGGTCTTGAGACACTAACTGATATTCTCAAGCATAAATGGATAGAAATCTTAGTTTTGAGTACATACATAATGTACATTTTTATAATTTGTCAATCCAAATATTAAGAAAAATATGATTATTAATGTTAATTACTATTCATCTTTTTTTACAGGCATTTATATTACAACTATATAAATGGAATACAGTTCAAATAATTAATTGGATTCATTAATCCATATATCATTTCAATGTCAAAATTTACATTTATTAAGGATGAAATTAACAAGGAAACAGTGAGTTATTCAATGCATTTAACAAAAAATCATCTGAATTCTGACTCTTTTTGATTTCTATATTTTAAGGTTAAAACTCTATGATCAAATCATGTAAAATAAATTTTTAATTTATTATTAATTAATCATTTTTATTGTTTAGGAGGCACTAGATGATGAAAGCAGTCAATATAAACACCCATAGTATTTATTTTTTTGGATTAAATTCTTTTATATTCAAAAAACTGACCAAAAATGATGTGTATGGTGAATATCTAATACAAAGCAATCAAATATATATATATAAACATCAAATTATATATTCAGTATGTTTTTTAATGAGAATTTTGTTATGATAGGGAAATTTCTTAATACATGCTAGATAATGGCAAGATAAAGCATGTGAATTACTAAAAATGAAAAAAATATATAGAAATTATTTACTATCATAACACTTCAAAAAAATTACATATTTTTTGCAATGCGTTTTCTTATTCCCAAAACAAGATAATCAAATCTATTGTGGATACACTAGTAGAAATTTTTGTTCTCGTGTAGGGAAATCTTTGGGGACCGCCATTTGGCAGTCACTATAATTTTTAACCTTCCACAACCAATTTCCCTCTCCCCACTCCGAATTTTCCTCTCCCCGCTTTCATGACCCTCCCACGACCCTCCCACAACCCCCAACCCACCCACGCCTCTAAGATGTGTTGTCCGACCATCTTGTCACTGTCGAACACCCCATCCACATCTTTCCCCACCTTTGAGACCTTCCGACCCCCCATCATCGATTTTTCTCGTCATCTAGCTACCGTAGAGCCCTATGAACCCTGTCACACCCTGCCATCCAATCTGGCCAGTTCTCACATGCCATCCCACCCCCATCATGCCATCCTGCCCCTATAAATCCTTACTGTTGGACCCATATAATTGTTCCCCTACTCCCCATCACTAAACCACAAGTTTGTTGCCCCCTTCTATGGTCGAGTCCCCTCCAGCAGGTTTTTTTTCCTCATTACATATTTGACTTTAACAATTTGAGCTTTTAATATTAAACATATTGTGTGGGTATCCCTCCCAATTAATTATCAAGTGTTTCAACATCCAACACTATGCAGTTATTCATATCTTATAGCTATTCAATTTTCAAGGGATTTATTTTTTGAATTTAAATAGATGTTTGATAGAAATATGTATGTTTTTTCCCAAAAATTTTATTACACAGAAAAATACACATGTTATATCTTACACCTATCATAATTTGAAAATATATTTATATATTTTTGATTTGTATATTGGTATGTATGATAGTTATTTTTATTTTTGGTACAAAGGCATCTATTTTTTGTTAAAATGAGAAAGGAGTCCCCCTCCTCCATCACTGAGGGAGGGTACAGTAGCATCTGTAGGGTCTTATTCATCCCCTCTATAAGTAGATATTCCAAAACTAAAACATATCATAATAGTTCTAAGGGTGGTTGATGTAAATTCATTATTGTTTCTCTCACATATTGAATTTTATAAAGCTTATATCTATGATATATTATTCATTAATCATGCATTTTAGGCATCATCTTCTTATGGTGGATGTCTCCAATAAGCATTTCATCCTCACAAATGATGGGGTTGATTCACTCTCAACATTTTCCCATTCATTTATTTGATAATGAGGACCTTTCAAGGGCCTAGTCACATTCTTCACATTCCCCTAGCTCTACTCATTTCCATATCAATAGGTGGAAATTCTACATTCACATGAAGCATGACGCCATATAGTGGTTTGGGGATTTAATAAGTCTCCCTCTCATCCAACTATTTCATGAATTTTTTTCATTGGAAATATTGCTTCATTAACTCCTAGGTTTTATTGGATAATAATAAAAGGTGGGTATCATTAACAACCAACCCATTATTTTAATATCCTGTATTTATTTTTAATCTATTTACAGGTGTCATGTTCTTCTGAAAAAATGTATCAAAATGCACTTATCTCAATTGAAGGGCAAGAATGTATTTAATTTTTGTACTATTTGAGGGCCATATTTAGTTAACAATCTTATAAAGGCTAGCCATGTTCATTTTTGTCAAATGGGCACAAATGTATCAGCCTAGAACTGACATGAAATCAATGGAAAAACATCTTATTATTTTTATTAACTTGTACGTGGATATAGAATGTCAATAGAACGTGTGGTCTACGTGGTAGGACCGAATATGTCATTTTTAATGATTAAACGTCCTTTAAAAAGATGCATAGGGTGGTCACAACCCACAGAACAACCTAATAATTTCATGAAATCAGATGACAACAATCATGTAGTGAATTGTGAAATGGATGAACAAAAAGTACATCAATAAGAGGTGTTGTTTGACCTCACTGATGAAAAATGAAATCTTGGGGTCATAAAACACCAAAATGGATGTGAAACGGGTAGATACATAGAATAAGACCTTGTAATTACTTTAAATCACATGAGCATATTATTATTATTATTATTGACCTGTACGATGAGATGAAATGTCAATCGAACATGTGGTCGGTGCGGAAGGAAACAAATATGTCATTTTTATAGATTATATACCCTTTAAAAAGATAAGTAGGGTGGTCAAAACCAGCCAAACAACCTCATAATGAAATAAATTTAGACAAAATCAACCTTTTAATGAATTTTGAAATGGTTGAGTAGCCATACCTCAATCGGAGATGACGTTTTACTTCACTGATAGAGAATGAAATTTTGGTGTCATAAAACACCAAAATGAACATGTAATGGGAATATCCATAGAAAATGACTTGGGAATGACTTGAAATAAATGGAATAATATCTTAGTATTATTCATGATGTTTACCAGGAGGTTACATGTCAATCGAACGTGTGGTCTGCATGGTAAGACTGAATATGTCATTTTTAATGATTATATACAGTTTAGAAAGAGGCGTAGGGTGGTCAAAACTATATGAACGACCTTGGAATTCCATGAAATCAGATGAAAACAACTGTATGGTGAATTTTGAAATGGTCTAGTAGATAGTAATTCAATCAATGTTGTTGTTTGACCTCATTGACGAAAAATGCAATTCTGGTTTCATAAAAAACAAAATGGACGTGTAACTGGAAGATCCATAGTAAACGACCTCAGATGGACTTGGAATAAAAAAAATATTATTATTCTTATTGATGTTTACAAGGATAAAACATGTAAATCATACATGTGTCTACATTGTAGGACCGAATATGTCATTTTCAAGATTAGATACCCTTTAAAAAGATGAGCAGTGTGGTCAAAACTAGTCGAACCACCACAGAATGTCGTGAAATTAGATGACAACAACAACCGTGTAGTGAGTTTTGAAATTTTATAGTTGATCGTATGTCAATCGGAGGTGACATTTGTCCTCTCTCCTAAAAAATACAATTTCATTCTCATAAATCACCAAATCGGACATGTAACGAATAGATCCATTGAAAATGACCTACATATGAATTGAAATCCTAGGAAAACATATTATTATTATTATTATTCTTGGCATGTATGAGGAAAATAAATATCAATCAAACATACAGTATATGCGGTATGACCAAATATGTCATTTTTAAATATTAGACACCCATTATGAAGATGGGTAGGGTGGTCAAAACCAGCCGAAAGACCTTATATTTTCATAAAATAAGACAACAACAACCGTGTTGTGAATTATGAAATGGTCATGTAGACATTATGTCAATCAGAGCAGTTGTTTGACCTCGCATATGTAAAACATAGTTCAGGTGTCAAAAAACACCAAAACGGGCATGTAACCTTTAGATCCATAGAAAACATCATCAGAATGAATTGAAATCATAGAAAAATCATCTTGTTATTTTTTGAGACATGTAAGAGGAGATAACACATCAATTGGATGTGTAGTCTACATGGTACGATTGAATATGTAGTTTTAATGATTAGATTCCCATTAAAAAGATGTGTATGGTGGTAAAAACATTCCAAATGAACATTGAATTTTATTAAATATGACTAAACCAAACGTGGAGTGAATTGTGAAATGGTCAGGTAGATGGTAAGTCAATCATAGTTGTCGTTTTACCTCATTAATATATAAAACCATTCTGGTGTCATAAAACACCAAAACAGATATGTAACGGTCTGATCCATAACATACAATATCAGAATGACTTGAAATCATAGGATGAATTTATTATTATTATTCATGACGAGTACGAGGAGACAAAGAGTCAATTAGACATGTGTCCTACAATGTACAAATTAATATGTCATTTGTAATGGTTAAATTCCCTTCAAAGATGCATAGGGTGGTAAAAAAATCCGAATAACCTCATAATTCCATGAAAATCGATGACAATATACTATGGAGTGGATTGTGAATGGTCTAGAAGACGGTATATTCATCAGAGTTGTCATTTTACCTTGTTGACGAAAATGCATTTTCGGTGTCATAAAACACCAAAACGGATGTGTAAGTGTAACATCCCAGGTAAATAAAGAATAAAGAATTTTCATAATTATTAATATTTACGAATTAAATATTAATTTAATTTTAAAGGGGTTGCTATGTTCGATAGCGTACCCGATACGCAACGATGAGTTTCTTTGAAACTTACGTAGCACACTAGTAATAAAATAATATTATTTTGGATGTTAGTTAACAAGTAGCTGTTTTACTGGCGGGAATGGATAGAAATAACTAAAATATGTTTATATATGTTTTTAAATGTTTATACATTTACCCAATAAAAGATAAAGGCTTAAAATACGGAAAGAGTTCAATTTTAGGGCATATATACTCTAATTTTCACTAAAGGTTCACTTATCACCTTTTAATGGTGAACCGTCATTAAATATAGTTTTGATCACTCTTATACTTTATTTTGGACAAAATATAACTCTTCTTAAGAATCGGGGCATCAAATTTTACTTTGTGTAATTTTTTGGTATTTTTCCGATAAAGTTCATTTTTTAATGAATAGTGTAAAATGTTGTGTTTTAATTCAAAACCTCTTTTAATCTATTTTATTTATATGATTATATTATCTTTTGAATTGGTTTTAAAGTGAAATTAGAAAATATTTTTACCATTAAATCCAATAGTGGTCATTGGAATCAATTTCACTTTGAAATTGGACTTAAACTAGTGTCAATCTTTTCATACTTATTGTTTCATAAAAACACGCTATTTGCTCTGACCGCGGGAATTAATTATTAAATTAATTAATGTGACTTATATGTTTTGAATTTTGTAAAATGGACTTCATTTTTGAATTCAGAATATCAAATATTGCTTAGGGTGAATTTTTGGCATTTTTCTGAAAAACTTCAATTTTTGATGAATAGTGAAACCACTAAGTGGTACTTATAAAAACTGATTTTCCGTTTAAATGAAATTTTGCCATCATTCTGTTTTTATTTTCAAAAATCCGACATACATGGTTGTCATTAAGAAGTAATATGTGGTTCAATGAGATAAAAATAATTTTTTTGGTGAATAGTAACTTATTAAGTTTTTAATCGCGATTTGAGGTAATTAGTGTAGTTTAAGGTAAAAATGGTATTATAAGAATGTGAAAAAACCATGAAACTTGTCCTACACCTATTGGGTGAGTCATGGATGACCAATAAAAGCCATGGGCCAACTTGGGGACCCCATGGATCCACATTTGTTGGGAAATAACATAAATTACTTTCTATTTAATGTAAAAGTAAAAATGACACAAACATAATATGTTTTACGAAAAAAAAATTTACATGGGGTTATAAAGATCAGATGTTTGATTATAAATAGTCATTGGAAAGATATAAAGATTTCCCACATCATAGTATTTTGTTTATAATTTTTAGACATTAAATAAATTAAATTATATATGACATAATAATGATGCAGCGATGAAATCATTATTTGACTATTTAAATAAAATGGAAAGATAATGAAAAATCTAAAACCTACACATGTCCAAAACCAATTGGATGAGTGGATTTCAAACCCTTATCACCTTATCCACGAATTATATCAACGTGGGACCTTTTAAAACCGAAACAAATTTTCAAATAAAGTAATATTTCTTTACTTTCCAAAAGTGCCCCTCCTCTCCTCTTATAAAAGGCCCCCACCTCTACCCCATTTCACACACTTCTCAAGCCTTTGGCTCGGCCAACCCCTGCCCAATTACTCTCTCCACATCCCTCTCCTCATCCTAGAGGATTTCCTTTGGGCATAATTCTTTCAAAGGAAGCTTTTAGGCTCAAATAAAAAGGGAGTTACACTTTTAAAGGTAATTAATTCTCTCTTGTTCATTTGTTTTATTTTGCTTGTCCAACCCTCTAAACTCTTTTTATTTACTTCTTTTGTAAAAACACCAGTATCTTCAATATACTAGGATGTTGTTATAATATTTATATGAGCTACACTCTCACACAACTACATCAAATGGTTAAATAACATACGGTTTCCGTGGATGGTGAAATTCTGCCTCCCGAAACGATGATTGTTTAATACTCATTTAACACCTTCAAGGGTGGCCATTATGATGTCACTATTTTTATATATGATATATAATATGTTTATGTTTTCTTTAAGATTCTGTATTTTTCATTTTTGTCATACCTTTATGGTTTCCATTATGGGTAAACGCGATATCTTCATTTAATGAAGTGCGGACTACCGCCCCCTCAAAGTGATGTGATTTGTTAATGTCATATGTGGGACGTGTAAAGGATGGATTTAAAGTTATTATATATGATGTTATACTGGAATTATAATATACCTCTATATCATTATTATTTCTTTCCATTAAAGTATGAGATAGAAATGAAAGTAGCGTTCAAGCGTACGTACGGCTTACCGTCTCCATGAACGGTGTGTTTCATTTCTTATCCCCAAATGTAATGTAATATTAAAAGTACATGTATATAATGGATATATATAATGAATGATATATCTAAATAATGAATATAATTCTGGAATTAAAATATACATACCTCTCATTTAGTTTTAATTCCATTAATATGACAATGAAATGAAAGTAGCGTTCATGCGTACGTACGGCTTACCGTCTCCATGAACGGTGCATTTCATTTATTACCTCTAAATGATTATGTAATATTATAAATACATGTATATGCTGGATATATATGATACATATTATATCCAAATCGGGAATTTCATTTTGGATATAAAGAACTTTTGACCACATGAACAACATGTAATTGTAAGAAGTCAACTTTCGACTTAAGAACCAAATATTGACAAGAAAAACATTATTAACTTAAATGGTTACATAATGTTTATAACAATGCAATAAGTGACATAAATAGAATAATGAACTTTAAAAAGGTTCTTAATCAAGTGTAAATTAACTCAAGTTTATTATTCAGGACGTTAAAGAACGATCGAGTCAAGTCGGACCCAAGGTAAGGGACTTCGTCTCAATCTCCTTTCATTGAGGCATATTTCGTTTTATACAGAACTTTCTTTTATACGGTGTATAAACCACTTTGACTTTTAATTTTATACAAAAGGAATCTTTTTCTACGAAGCGTTTTACTAAACGTCAAAAAGGAATGTTTTTTTTAACGTATGCGGTGACAACGACCTTTTCCGCCGTCGCGAGTATTATTTGGTCTTTGGATTTCTCAACAAGCCGTAATGTTTTTAAAATAAAGTAAATTCCATATACTCTTTTATGTATTTTGGTATTGAAAATGGTTTTGATAAAGGATTCTATTATGATATATTCTGATTGAAATGTGGAAATGTTATCATTCCTTTATATTGGTTTTATGTTTTATGATTTTATATTGGTACTTGGACATTTTAAGAGGTGGTTACGTTATAAACCATATGACGGGTGGTGTCGTGAATACCAGGACGGGTGGTTACGTTATAACCTCCAATGCATTGGGTATGGAAGTCGGCCGTATGGATATTCCATTAAGTATGTAAGGAAATTGGCCGTATGGCTATTCCATTAAGTGATATGTGTGGAAGTCGACCGTATGGTTATTCCACTTAAGTATGTTTATGTCCCAAGTTACCTTTATATATTCTATGTGTTCTTTATATGGGTTTTATGGTAATCCTTTGGTTACAAAAAGGTAAGTAATGATACTTTATTCAGTGAAGATTTTTTTTACTACTTCATGAAGGTGAAGGTATTACTTTGATATAGTATACATGGTTTACTTGATGTTTGAAAAACTAACAGTTTTCATTCTTTTTGTATCCCTTACATAGCTTTTTATTCTCACCCCAAGTTTTTCGAAATGTTTTTCACAGGACTTAAAGTGGAATAAGGTCAAGGATGGGATCAAGGGAATGTCATGATATCTAAAACATGGAATCTAGACATCTTTATTTTTAAGAGTTTTTATTTTATGGAAACTTAGTAGAAGTGTCTACTTTGTAATCTTTTGAGATGTAATAGTTATGTTCTAATTCTCTAAAACTCTAAACCTGAAAAGATCCTCAATGTGTAATCTTGTAATAACTCAATATTAAATAAGGTTTAAGGCTGGGGCCTTATAGTTGGTATCAGAGGTCAGTTTAGACAACTTTAGGAGTTAGAAAAGTGTTAAATTATAATATTATTGAAATGATATAGAATTTATGGATTACCATGTTGCTTCGCCTAAGATATTTCTGTGTTCAGAATGGTTTTCCGCAGAGGAAACAAACCAGCTATGTTGGGACGACATCAGGAGGAAGATAACCTTCCAAATCAGCAACCTGAGATGGTAGGAATCGGAACTGAACAGTTTGTTGCAGTGATGGCACAGTTGACTCAGGATATAAATGGTTGTGGTATCCATGCACGAGATCAGCCAGATCAACTGCAGAGGAACATGTCAGTGGTGGAACATTTCATGAGGCAACATCCCCCATCATTCAGATGATCATCTGACCCTGTGCTAGCTGAAGGGTGGATTAAAGCACTGGAGAAGATTTTTGATGTCATGGGGTGTTCAGACAATCAAAAGGTTAGTCTTGCTATTTACCGTTTGGAGGGTGAAGCAGATCAGTGGTGGTCTATGGTTAAAAATATTAGGGACGCTGATGAGATTGATGCTCTCGACTGGGATGAATTCAAAGGTATGTTTCTTGAGAAATATTTTCCTAAGGTGGTTCGTCTTAGGATGTAAAAACAGTTCCTAGAATTGAGGCAGGAGGATGATTCAGTGGCTGCTTATGAAGAAAAGTTCACTCGATTGGTAAGGTATGCTCCAAACTTCATACGAGATCTTGATAGTAAAATAAACCGTTTTTACTCCGGGTTAAAGCCAAAGTATCGAAGGGATTTAGCTTCTCGTGAGTTCAAAAGTTATGAAAAACTTGTTCGATGTGCGGAGAAGGTGGAAATGGAGTTTGCCGATGATCAGGTGTTCTATGACAAACAACAGAATAAGAGGTCTAGTTGGCAGGCAAAGGGGAAGAATTCATCAAAGAAGCAAGGAGGTAAGAAAACCAAATATCCATCCTGTGAGAAGTGTGGTAAAATGAATCCTGGAGAATGTTTCTCCAAGTCGGGTAAGTGCTTTCGGTGTGGTAAGTCTGGTCATATAGCTCGTAACTGTAAGGAAGATGATCAAGCAGGAAATGAAAATCCAACGGTAAGATGTTTTAAGTGTAAGGAAATGGGTCATTATGCAAACGAGTGTCCAACTAAGAACTCAACTGGGGGAATGCAGCCAGACTACAAGCAGAAAGGGGTGGTAAAATCCTTTGCAACAACTTCAGCAGATGTTGGGCCATCGAATGAAGTGGTATCAACTCCAGGGAGCTCAGTATTTTTTGAAGATTGACTTGAGGTCGGGGTACCATTAGTTGATAGTAAAAGAAGCAGATGTTCCGATGACTGAGTTCTGTACTAGATATGGCCATTATGAATTTGTAGTTATGCCTTTTGGGTTAACCAATGCACCTGCTATATTCATGGACCTTATGAATAAAATTTTCCATGAGTTCTTGGATAAATTTTTGTTTGTGTTTTGAGGCTTGGGAAGAGGTTATGTGTGCCTTGTGATTCACAGTTGAAGAATGAGTTGTTATGTGAGGCTCATAGTTCTCCGTTTTCAGTTCATTCGGGTAGGACTAAGATGTATAGAGATCTACAGGAGTATTACTGGTGGGATGGAATGAAAAGAGATATTGCTGATTTTACTGTGAAGTGTTTAACATGTCAACAGGTTAAAGCAGAGCGGCAGTTACTGAAAGGGATGCTTCAGCCATTACCAGTGCCAGAGTGGAAATGGGAAAACATATCCATGGACTTTGTTGTGGGATTACCGAGGACATATCGAGGTAATAATGCAATCTGGGTTATTGTTGATAGCTTGACTAAATCTTCTCTTTTCCTTGCTATACGAGATACTTTCTCTCTTGATCAACAATCCCATTTGTATCCTAAATAGATAGTTAGGTTACATAGCGTTTCTCTCTCCATTGTATCTGATCGTGATCCCAGGTTCACATATAACTTTTGGAAAGGCCTTCAGAAGTCGTTGGGTACTGAATTAAATTTTAGTACAGCTTTTCATCCATAATCAGATGGGCAGTCAGAATGAACAATCCAGACATTGGAGGATATTCTACGAGCTTGTTCTATGGATTATCAGGGAAGTTGGGACCAACATCTTTCTTTGGTTGAATTTCCATATAATAACAGTTTTCATTCCAGCATACAGATGGCACCATTTGAGGCATTATATGGGAAGCGGTGTCGAACTCTAGCATTTTGGAATGAAGTGGGTGAAAGGAAGTTGATGGGACTAGAATTGGTAGAAGAGATGGCAGAAAAAGTTCAGTTGATTCAGAAGCACATGAGAACAGTTCAGAGCAGGAAGAAGAGTTATGCGGATAACCGGAGGAAGGATCTATCTTTCGAGGTAGGTGATCATGTTTTTCTCAAGGTTTCTCCATGGAAAAGTGTGATGAAATTTGGTAAGAAAGGAAAGCTGAGTCCAAGGTTCATTGGACCATATGAAATTCTGTAAAAAGTTGGATCATTTGCTTACCAAGTGGCTTTACCTCCGAGTTTATCTCAGGTACACAATGTTTTTCATGTTTCAATGTTGAGAAAGTATATGTCAGATCTATCTCATGTTTTGAGTCCAGAGGTAGTTCAGCTGGAAGAGAACCTATCTTATGAGGAACAGCCGGTCCAGATTCTTGACCACAGGGAGCAAGTGTTACGGAATAAGGTGATTCATCAGGTAAAGGTTTTGTGGAAAAACCATGTGATTGAAGAGGCAACGTGGGAATCTGAAAATGCTATGAGGGATAAATACCCCCACTTATTTTGATAAGTGAATAAAATTGCGAGGACGCAATTACCAAAAGGGGGGAAGGATGTAACATCCCAGGTAAATAAAGAATAAAGAATTTTCATAATTATTAATATTTACGAATTAAATATTAATTTTATTTTAAAGGGGTTGCTATGTTCGATAGCGTACCCGATACGCAACGATGAGTTTCTTTGAAACTTACGTAGCACACTAGTAATAAAATAATATTATTTTAGATGTTAGTTAACAAGTAGTCATTGTACTGGCGGGAATGGATAGAAATAACTAAAATATGTTTATATATGTTTTTAAATGTTTATACATTTACCCAATAAAAGATAAAGGCTTAAAATACGGAAAGTGTTCAATTTTAGGGCATATATACTCTAATTTTCACTAAAGGTTCACTTATCACCTTTTAATGGTTAACCTTCATTAAATATAGTTTTGATCACTCTTATACTTTATTTTGGACCAAATGTAACTCTTCTTAAGAATCGGGACATCAAATTTTACTTTGTGTAATTTTTTGGTATTTTTCTAATAAAGTTCATTTTTTTAATGAATAGTGTAAAATGTTGTGTTTTAATTCAAAACCACTTTTAATGTAATTTATTTATATGATTAGATTATCTTTTGAATTGGTTTTAAAGTGAAATTAGAAAATATTTTTACCATTAAATCCAATAGTGGTCATTGGAATCAATTTCACTTTGAAATTGGACTTAAACTAGTGTTAATCTTTTGATACTTATTGTTTCATAAAAACACGCTATTTGCTCGGACAGCGGGAATTAATTATTAAATTAATTAATGTGACTTATATGTTTTGAATTTTTTAAAATGTAATTCATTTTTGAATTCGGAATATCAAATATATCTTAGGGTGAAGTTTTGGGATTTTTCTGAAAAACTTCAATTTTTGATGAATAGTGAAACCACTAAGTGGTAGTTATAAAAATTGATTTTCCGTTTAAATGAAATTTTTCCATCATTCTGTTTTGATTTTCAAAAATCTGACATACAAGGTTGTCATTAAGAATTAAAATGTGGTTCAATGAGATAAAAATATTTTTTTGGTGAATAGTAACTTATTAAGTTTTTAATCGCGATTAGAGGTAATTAGTGTAGTTTAAGGTAAAAATGGTATTATAAGAATGCGAAAACACCATGACACTTGTCCTAAACCTATTGGGTGAGTCATGGCCGACCAAGACAAGCCATGGGCCAACTTGGGGACCCCATGGATCCACTTTTGTTGGGAAATGACATAAATTACTTTTTATTTAATGTAAAAGTAAAAATGACACAAACATAATATGTTTTACGAAACAAATTTTTACATGGGGTTATAAAGATCAGATGTTTGATTATAAATAGTCATTGGAAATATAAAAATATTTCCTACATCATAGTATTTTGTTTATAATTTTTAGACATTAAATAAATTAAATTATATATGACATAATAATGATGCAACGATGAAATCATTATTTGATGATTTAAATAAAATGGAAAGATAATGAAAAATCTAAAACCTAAACATGTCCAAAACCAATGGGATGAGTGGATTTAGAACCCTTATCACCTTATCCACGAATTATATCAATGTGGGACCTTTTAAAACGGAAACACATTTTCAAATAAAGTAATATTTCTTTACTTTCCAAAAGTGCCCCTCCCCTCCTCTTATAAAAGGCCCCCACCTCTACCCCATTTCACACACTTCTCAAGCCTTTGGCTCGGCCAACCCCTGCCCAATTACTCTCTCCACATCCCTCTCCTCATCATAGAGGATTTACTTTGGGAATAATCCTTTCATAGGAAGCCTTTAGGCTCAAATAAAAAGGGAGTTACACTTTTAAAGGTAATTCATTCTCTCTTGTTCATTTGTTTTATTTTGCTTCTCCAACCCTATAAACTCTTTTTATTTACTTATTTTGTAACAACACCAGTATCTTCAATATACTAGGATGTTGTTATAATATTTATATGTGCTAAACTCTCACACAACTACATTAAATGGTTAAAGAACATACGGTTTCTGTGGATGGCGAAATTCTGCCTCCCGAAACGATGATTGTTCAATACTCATTTAACACCTTCAAGGGTGGCCATTATGATGTCACTATTTTTATATATGATATATAATATGTTTATGTTTTCTTTAAGCTTCTGTATTTTGCATTTTTGGCATACCTTTATGGTTTCCATTATGGGTAAACACGATATCTTCATTTAAGGAAGTGCGGACTACCGCCCCCTCAAAGTGATGTGATTCGTTAATGTCATATGTGGGACGTGTAAAGGATGGATTTAAAGTTATTATATATGATGTTATACGGGAATTATAATATACCTCTATATCATTATTATTTCTTTCCATTAAAGTATGATATAGAAATGAAAGTAGCGTTCATGCGTACGTACGGCTTACCGTCTCCATGAACGGTGCGTTTCATTTCTTATCCCCAAATGTAATGTACTATTAAAAGTACATGTATATAATGGATATATATAATTAATGATATATCTAAATGATGAATATAATTCTGTAATTAAAATATACATACCTCTCATTTAGTTTTAATTCCATTAATATGACAAAGAAATGAAAGTAGCGTTCATGCGTACGTACGGCTTACCGTCTCCATGAACGGTGCATTTCATTTCTTACCTCTAAATGATTATGTAATATTATAAATACATGTATATGCTGGATATATATGATACATATTATATCCAAATCGGGAATTTCATTCTGGATATAAAGAACTTTTGACCACATGAACAACATGTAATTGTAAGAAGTCAACTTTCGACTTAAGAACCAAATATTGACAAGAAAAACATTATTAACTTAAATGGTTACATAATGTTTATAACATGGAAATAAGTGACATAAATATAATAATGAACTTTAAAAATGTTCTTAATCAAGTGTAAATTAACTCAAGTTTATTATTCAGGACGTTAAAGAACGATCGAGTCAAGTCGGACCCAAGGTAAGGGACTTCGTCTCAATCTCCTTTCATTGAGGCATATTTCGTTTTATACACAACTTTCTTTTATATGGTGTATAAACCACTTTGACTTTTACTTTTATACAAAAGGAATCTTTTTCTACGAAGCGTTTTACTAAACGTCAAAAAGGAATGTTTTTTTAACGTATGCGGTGACAACGACCTTTTCCGCCGCCGCGAGTATTATTTGGTCTTTGGATTTCTCAACAAGCCGTAATGTTTTTAAAATAAAATAAATTCCATATACTCTTTTATGTATTTTGGTATTGAAAATGGTTTTGATAAAAGATTCTATTATGATATATTCTGATTGAAATGTGGAAATTTTATCATTCCTTTATATTGGTTTTATGTTTTATGATTTTATATTGGTACTTGGACATTTTAACAGGTGGTTACGTTATAAACCATATGATGGGTGGTGCCGTGAATACCAGGACGGGTGGTTACGTTATAACCTCCAATGCATTGGGTATGGAAGTCGGCCGTCTGGCTATTCCATTAAGTATGTAAGGAAATTCGCCGTATGGCTATTCCATTAAGTGATATGTGTGGAAGTCGACCGTATGGTTATTCCACTTAAGTATGTTTATGTCCCAAGTTACCTTTATATATTCTATGTGTTCTTTATATGGGTTTTATGGTAATCCTTTGGTTACAAAAAGGTAAGTAATGATACTTTATTCAGTGAAGATTTTTTTTACTACTTCATGAAGGTGAAGGTATTACTTTGATATAGTATACATGGTTTACTTGATGTTTGAAAAACTAACAGTTTTCATTCTTTTTGTATCCCTTACTGAGCTTTTTATGCTCACCCCAAGTTTTTCGAAATGTTTTTCACAGGACTTAAAGTGGAATAAGGTCAAGGATGGGATCAAGGGAATGTCATGCTATCTAAAACAGGGAATCTAGACATCTTTATTTTTAAGATTTTTTATTTTATGGCAACTTAGTAGAAGTGTCTACTTTATTATCTTTTGAGATGTAATAGTTATGTTCTAATTCTCTAAAACTCTAAACCTGAAAAGATCCTCAATGTGTAATCTTGTAATAACTCAAGATTAAGTAAGGTTTAAGGCTGGTGACTTATAGTAAGCGTGAGATAGAATGAAAAATACCACTAAATGACATGATAACAAAGGACAACTATCTTATTATTATTGGTGATGTGTATGAGGATATGACACAATAATCATACATGAGGTCTGTGCAGTACAATTGAATATGTGGTCTCAAAATAATAGATTCCATTTAAAAAGTTGTGTAGGGTGGTCAAAATCAGGTGAAGGACCTTGTAATTCCATGAAATCAGATTATAAAAACATTGTAGTTATTTTTGAAATTATCGAGTTGATGGTACATCAATTAGATGTGTCATTTGACCTCACTGACAGAAAAAATAAATTCGGTCTCACAAAACACCAAAAGGAACGTGTAGTAGTCCAATACATATAAAATGAACTCAGAATGACATGAAATCATATGAAAATAAAATTATTATTTTTGGCTTATGCAAGGAGAAAAAATGTCAATCAAACAAGTGCTCTATGTGGTACGATTGAATGTGGAATTTTAAGTGATTAAACGCCCTTTAAAAAGATGAGTTGGTTGGTCAATACTAGTTTAGAGACCTTAGAATACCAAAAAATCATACAATGATAATAGTAGAGTTAATTGTAAAATAGTCGAGCAGATGGTATGTCAATCAGAGATTTCATTTGACCTCGCATCTAGAAAATGCTTATCCGATGTCATAAAAAACCAAAACAGACGTGTAACTGTCATATCTAGAGAAAATGTCCTCATATTACCTTGAAAACACTTAACAACCATCATATTATTATTTTTGAAAAGTAGTATGATGACACATCAATAACACATGTGTTGTATGCAGTAAAACTGAATATGTGGTCTTTAAAGATTAGGGGCCCTTTTAAAATGTGCGTAGGTTGGTCAAAACTACTCAAACAACCTCAAAATTCCATGAAATCAGACAAAAATAACTATTTCATGAATTTTAAAATTTTTGAGTAGATTATATGTGAATTAGAGGTGACGTTTGACCTCACTAAACCAAAATGAAATTCATGTGTCAGAAAACACCAAAATGGACTTGTAACAGTCAGATCCATAGGAAACGACCTCATAATTATTTGAAATCTCAGGAAAATCATCTTATTATTATTCGTGACATTTATGAGAAGATTTCGTGTCAATAATACAAGCATTCTATGTAGTTTGACTGAATATGACATGTTTAATGACTAAACGCCCTTTAAAAAGATGTGTAGGGTGGTCAGAACATGTCGAATGACCTAAAAATTCATTAAAATTAGATGAAAAAAATCATGATGTAAATCATGAAATGGTCGAGTAGATCGTATTTAAATCTGAGCCATCGTTTAACCTTTCCCATGGAAAACACATATATAGTTTCATAATACAACAAAATATATATGTAATTTTCAAATCTATAGAAAAATACCTCGGAATGACTTGACATCAAAGGAAAACTGTATTATTATTATTATTCATGACATGTATGAGAAAACAAAACATCAATTGGGCTTACGGTGTGTGTGGTTAAATTGAATATGTAGTTTTTTTATATTATACACCCATTAAAATGGTGTGTCTGGGGGATCTAACATGCTTAATGTCCCTATAATAACGTGAAAACATACAAAAAAAACTGTTGAATGAATTGTGAAATGGTCAAGTATAAGATTCGTGAATCAGAGGTGTTGTTTGACCTCACTGATTGAAAATGAAATTATGGTGTCATTAATCACAAAAACTGACACGTAAGGGTCATATCCATCAAAAAACATCAAAATGACTTGAAATCATAGTAAAATTATCTTCTTATTATTTTTAATGATTTTGAGAAGACAACACATCAATCAGACATGTGGTCTGTGTGGTATGACTAAATATGTAATGTTTAATGATTAGATGCCATTTTAAAAGGTGCGTGTAGGGTGGTCAAAATCTGCCAAATGACCTCAGAAATTCATGAAATGGAACAAAAAAACAATCGTGGAATAAATGTGAAATAGTCGAGCAGACAATACTTGAATAGAATGTGTCATTTTGACATCAGAAATGAAAAACACAATTCTTGTGTTAAAAAACACTAAAGCAGACGTGTAATAATTAGATCATTTGGAAACAACCTCATAATGACCTAAAATCATAGTAAAATGGTCTTCTTGTTATTCAGGATGTGTAAGAGAATACAACATATCAATCAAACTTGTGGTGTGCATGCTACCACTGAATATTTAGTTTTTAATTATTAAAAGCCCTTTTAAAAAGTTGTGTCCATGGGTCAAAACTAGCCGAAAGACCTCCGAATGCTGTGAAATCATACCACAACAACCATGGAGTAAATTGTGAAATGTTCAAGTAGGTAGTACATCTATCAAATGTTTTTTTGATTGTGATAACTAAAAATTAACTTTTGGTGTTATAAAATAAAAAAAACACACATTGAAGAGTCATATTCATACCAAACAAGATCGGAATGACATGAAATCATAGGACATCTGGAATATTATTATAAGATTCATGTGTGAGTAGTTCACACATAAATCAGACATATTGTCTTGTTAGAACAATAAAATAACTGGTTTTAAATTTTTTAAAAATTATTCAAACTTGTTGATATATTTTCAAAATGAAATAGCATCAATTTTTTGTACTAAGTTTAAATCTAAATATGTTAGGTCATTTCAATTATTAGTTTATATATTTTTTCTATAATAATTTTTAATTTTTTACTGTAGTTATTTTTGATAATGAATTAGGATCTCGTAAGATGAAGAGATGAAGGGATTTATGTGCCCTTGATTTTAGATATTTTTGAAATATTAGTTTTTTATTTTTTAAATATAGTGGTTTTTAGAGTATTTCTGTGAGATTTAAAAAAAACCCTTTAGAGACCATCCTATCCACAATTAAGGGCCTAAATCATCCTCCATTTAGCGGACGCTATGCGGCTGCTATAGGGCTTTCGCGATGGCTTTTGGTGGTCGCTAAAATAATTTTTTCTACATGTGATATTATGTTTGGAAATTTTTGAGAGAAAAAACAAATCATGAATATACTATAACCTCCAATAGTTAATTTCCAAAGGTAATTAAAATTACATTACATATATTTTATCATCATTTTTTCTGTCTATATTTCCTCAGTATTATCAATATTGCTAAAAATTTAGTTAATGAAAAGAATAAATCTATCTGTTTGGTGATAAGTGGGAAACACATAGTTTTTTAGAATGTATTCTGAAAAAATATTTAAGTGATTACCTACTCTATTTGTGATATAGAATTATTTATGTCCTTCAAATTATATATGGGGTGTGAAAAAATAGTATCATAATGTTTATATATTATTTTTGATCTCTTTCTCAAGGAGAAGAAAAATGGAGGAACTTTTTTTATAAGTGTTAAACCAAAAAAAATAAAATTGATGGGAAATCATAGAGGTAGTGGTGGAGGCTAAAGTGAAGTCATAGGTAGATATAAAGATGAAGGTGGAGGAAAATATAGTGTCAGAGACCGATGCAGAGGAGAAGGAAGAGGCGAAGACCGAGGTTGATACCGAGGAGTATGGGAATAAGAAGCACTAGCTTGAAAATAATAAAATTTAGGTACATCAAGTATAATAAATATCATATTTTGATTGTGTTTGAGAATTTTTTTAAAATGGTTATACAACACTTGTCACCGATGATAAGATCCATTGTGTGTGTTTCCAGTTTAAAATGTCAATTTAGTAAAAAACACATGTGGCATACTCAAAACTAAGTAACAGAATTATGATTGTTTTGATACATTAAGAATATGATATAGGCTTCATTTAGAGTGTATAAGGATCATCCGCGCCTAAATCCGGTTCACAGTGTGACTAGTATAAGTCCATGTACGTCATTTTATTCCAAATTGACATTAATTTTAGTGAAAACCTAACATACATACTCAAAAATGAGAAAATGAATAGGATTTTTTTTGCTTTATGAAAATTATCTATTCATCATTTGGGATGTGTAGGTATTAACCAAACAATAATACAATGCATTGTGTGACCAATATGATTCAATATGTGTCTTTTTATTCAAAATTGAATTTATCTTTGGTTAAAAAATATCTGACATACCCAAAACCAAGAAAAAAATATATATTGTTTTGGTACATTATTAAAATTATCCATACACCATTTTTGATTTGTATGTATCATCAAAACCTCAATATGATGCATGGTGTGACTGTTATGACACCAAGTGTGCCTTTTAATTCAAAATTGACATTAATTTTAGTGAGAAACAACTAACATAATCAAAACCAATCAAACAAATTCAGATTGTTTTAGTACATTAAGACACTGATCGACACATCATTTCTAATGTGTAGGGTTGAAACTTACCTCAATATGATACACGATGTGACTGCTAGGACCCCAATTTCATCATTATATTCAAAAGTGACATTTATTTTAGTGAACAAAAACAACTGACATACTCAGAACCGAGAAAATAAATTGTTATTTATTGGTACATTAGGAAAAAGATCGAAAAATCATTTGTGACATGTAGAGATTAGACTCACCTCAATCTGAATCATGGTGTAACTGGTATCATTCTACATGTTTTTTATTAATTTAAAATTAAAATTTTAATACAAAAAGTGTCAATCATTGAAATCTAAGATAACACACTACAATTGTCTTGATAATTTGGGAAAAATATTAATAATTCATTAGTGATGTATATGAATCAACATTAGGTCAAATCGACCCACGATTCCACCTATATGGATAAATGAGTGTGTCTCCACTTTAAAATTATATTTATGTAAAAACCACATTTGGAATACTCAAAACCGTTGTAACAGGTTCTAATTATTTTTATACATTAGGAAAATGATCCATGACTAATTTGGGACATATAGGGATCATCTGTGCCTCAATACGATGCATGTTTTGAGTAGTGAGACTTTAAATGCAACTTTTTATTCAAAATTGAAATTAATTTTAGTGAAAAAATAACTAGCATACTCAAAACCAAGAAAAGGAATTCAGATTGATTTAGTATATTAGTAAAATGTTCCATACATCATTTGGAATGTGAAGGGATCTAATTTCCCTTAATTTGACACATGTTGTGACTGGTGTGCCCCAATGTGAATTTTTTATTAAAAATTAACATTATTTTAGTAAAACAACAATTGATATTCTCAAAATCGAGCAAGCACTTTGAAATTAAGTTGATGATGATTGAGTTTGTAATTTGTGTTTTTCTTTTAAATGGCTATGAAAATCTAAAAACAACACAACTACTCCATTTGGATAAAAAAGAAAACCATTTTCTTCTGGGAACGCCACATCTATAAGAAACATTTTCTCTCCTTCCTATCTTGTTGAGGATAGTTGATGGAAAAAAATGACTTCATAAAGTGAATACTCCTATAAAATAAAACGATTTTTATGTAATCAGTAATATAAAGAAATAAATTAAACATATATATGAAACAATATGTAATTAAACTGAAAATTTTAAAATGAAATCATACAATATATGTTATACAAGGTACACCCTGTATCATATTGAGGTATGGATGATTCCATCATGTCATTTTGTCTTATAGTGCATGATCATAGTAAATGAGTGAATCCCAACTTATTGAAATGTTTTTTACAAGATCTGATGGCCACGATCTGAATGTTCCAACATTTTTATTGACAATATGAATATCATAATCATCAAGTGGAATAGGTAGCTCTGGCCTTAGATCATTTTTTATGCTAATCTCCTCTATCTCATGAAATATTTGAAGTTGTCTATTGTGTAGAGTGTCTTCTTACTTATTGTACATAGTTTCCACCACAACATGCAGATGGTTTGTTGTTGATAGATATTAATCATAATCATTTTCATCATATAAAATATCTATACAGAAAAAATATTAGTGTCTTCCTAATTCACATTTTATTGAAAAATTTACGAGAATATAGATTACCACCAACATGAAAGATCTTAGAGGGGAATGACTTACCTCAATGATCGTGGATGGGGGGATCATCATGTAGTGGTTTCTCTGATGATTTTTCCTATCTTTACATCCACCCATAATATTTTTAAGAAACATTGAGTACCAATCAAACTCTTCAAGGGAAGCTAATCATGACTTCATCTATTCTATTTGTTTAACTTTTCTCCCATGTTCTTTTATTTTTTGAAAAATATGTTTATGGTTTCACCCAAAACACTCACCTCTGATGTGGCCATAATGTTCTAGACAATTCAAGGACATTGATAATATTTGATCATCTTGTATAGATGATGAGGATTACTACGTCTATGATGGATACAAAAAATTTAAAATAACTAACAATTGTAATTTAATGGTGATTTAACACATAAATGTTTTTTCTTATGTCATTCTTACAAATGATTACCTCACATTTTGTGTGTTTTCATCTATTATTATGAAAATTTATTTATATGGGCCTCGTTCCATAATAAATTATGTGGTATGGAAGTGGATTTTGATTTGGATTCATCAATCTGATTATATAAATATGAAAATAAATATGTTGCTGTTTCATGTCACAAAAAAGTATTATGGTAGATTTAATATATGTACCGATTATTTTTTCAAGTAATGTTTACCTAAACCTTGCATCATGGTAGGGGTATGCTCATTTTTATACCAATTTCTTATTTTTATCACTTAGTAGATGTTTCATAAATTAATAATAAATATTAAAAGTGTTTAATATTTTCAAATAATGTGTTACCAGCCACAATGTTCATAAAATAATATCTCCTCATGATGAAAAGTAAACATATCCCATGATTCTTGGATTATCAGGTGTTCATATATATATATATATATATATAGTGGGTGCATATTTATTTTCCCTTCAATATCATTGAGATGAAACATCGTTATATTTTTTCAAAATTCCCTATGATCCCTTCTAGCTATCATTAATAAGAATTTTTATGGGAGTCATTACTAAAAATGAACTCTTCATGGGATATGGAACATTAATTCAATTTTTTTATTTTAATTTTTTTAATTAAATAAATGATATCATAATATTACACTAAAAACTTAAAAAATAAGTGTTTTACGTGTCAGTACAACATGATGCCTTGAATATACATCAATCGGCACGCACTGCTGAGTGGTGATCCTAAAGAAACTACTGAAGATGGCCTTGTTGTGATTAACAGGATCATTCCACACATTCCTTCCAACCTTAAATTTGATTCACTTTATTTTTAAATTAATAATTATTGTAAATATAGTCATGATATAACACTCTTATTTTTCAAAATGTTGATTCTTCAACATCTACAATAACATTAGGTTCAAAATCAAGAATATTTTTTTCCATTGGATTGGTAGCATTGTCAGGTGCAGAAGGTCATCATTCCTTTTCACTAAGAGAAATAGAAGGTTGAGAAACCAGTTATTCCTTAGGATTGGGAGCATAAAGACATGAAGAATTTATAATCTATATAATTGATTCAAAATATAATTTTGATTATGTAAATGTGTTAGTGAACAATAATAATATGATGTAACAAAATGTATATTATAAAAAAAATTCACATGATTATTGGAATCTATTTTTTAAGGATGAAGTTATTTGACCCCACTATTTCATTTCCAAATAACTTTATTATGGTCTCCTCTAACATTCAATACACCATTTAAATTGGAAACACTGTGAAATGGTTTTGATGTTCCAAAAAAGGTCATCCTCGGTTGGATTTTCATCTGAACCTTCATTTGATTAGTCAGTAATAGAATAATTGACAACATTCTATTTTCAATATCTAGAATATCAAATAATTGTACTAACTATGATTCCATTATAGACGGTTCATATTTCTACTATTCTATAGTAAAATCCACTTTCATGAATCCCATTTCATCTATTTTAACAACACTCTTGTTATCAACCCATTTTCACTGAAAAATCACCACATCGATATTTTAATAATACTACTCCCATATTTTTTACCATGAAAAAGTATATCATATTCTTATATTTTTGACTCATATCCTAAGTATCAGATAAATTAATTTCTTTATCAACAATTGTGAATTCACTATTTTTCATGATACTTCATTCACCATGATCATTTTTATATAATGTATAACCATTATAAGATAATAGATTCACAGTTGGTCCTATGGGTAGCCATCAAATTCATTTTGAAATTGAATCTATATTTTCATATGAATCCTTTAAAAATAGTATTGAAACCATCTATAAAATGTTGACTTTGTGTATATGATATCTATATTTCATCACAGGATGAACTCAAATGCCTATGTATTTCATTATAGATTTCAACATATAGGGAAACTTCGTAACTATTATTCAAAACATAATGTTGTGATTTCTCCCAATCAATAATAGTGATAGGTAAAACATCTATTCTAGAAATTACTTTACCCAAAAGCAGCATAGGGTGACGATATTTCGGTAGAAATTTCTTCCCCATTAGAAAGGTTGTCATTACAAAATTCAATGGTTTCCTAAAAAATATATCACACCCTAATAGAAAACCTGAGATGAATTTAATTTTTTACATGCACTTTAAAAATCATCATATACAATTGAATGGTGTACATCCATCTATAATGTACAAGAACACATAGTCAGATCTCTATAACCAAGTTAACCATCAGGTGTGATATCGTATAAAATAATGTATGTGGGAAGAACATTTCCAATTCACATAATATGACAAAAATATCATTTTCCATATTTAGAAATTCAATGGGGTCTATAAAATTTCTACATATAACATTGAAAAAGAAATAGAGATTGGTTAATGCATGGTGGAAATTTTGGGGTAAAATGAAACATAAAGCTAAAAGCATTAGATCCTACATCAGAACACGATAGTATTGTGATTTCAAAACCTTTTACATTAAATCATTACTTAACACCATATTCTTAATATTCGATAAATAACTCTCTAGTACCATTAAATCATTCATGATTTTTTGAAACTGATATCTCTCATTCCTGGAAAGAGTTTAAGAAACATACAGAAGAAAGGATTGTTTTTACACTTAAATTACATTGTTTAACACTTACATAACATTCGTTTAACCATAAAAATATTTTTTAACCTTACAGAACCAATTTTTCAGATACTTTACTTCTTTTTCCCATTACATAATTTTTTCTTACCCTCTAATAACTTTTATTTACCTTTACTTAACTTCAATTTACCCTTGTTCAAATTTTTCTTACCATTTAATGGATTTGTTTTTCCCTTAAATAACATTATATTACCCTTAATAAGAATTTTTTTACTCTTACCCAACTTTTTTTCCCTTTCATAACCTTGTCTTACACTTACATAACTTTATTTTACCATTAAATAAGTTTGTTTTACACTTAAATAACGTTTTTACTCTTAAATAATTTTATTTTAACTTTACATGACATAGTTTACCCTTATTAACAACTATTTACCTCAATTTACTTTATATTACCCTTACATAACATTGTTTTTCCCATACTTAACTTCAGCCTACGATAAATCATCTTTTTTACCCTTACACAATTTTAGGATTCCGATATATATCATTGTTTTTCCTTTATAAAACATCATTTTTCCAATACATAACTTTTTTACCATTCCATAACTTTATTTTTACCTCATATAACATTGTTTTACCTTTAAAAAACTTTAACTTCCTAAAAATAACTTTGTTTTATCCTTACATAACTTCTATTTACCCTTACATAACATCGATTACCTTTACATAACAATGTATTATCTTTACCCAACATCTATTTACCCTTAACATTAGATAAAATTTAATTTAATATATTTTTCCCTTACATAAATTTCTTCCACCCTAACCTACCTTTATTTTACCCTTTCATTACTTTTTTTACCCTTAGGTAACATTAGTTTATCCTAACATGGATTTTTTTACCCTTACCTAATTTTTTTCCATTAATTAACTTCTATTTCCCATACATAAATTTGTATTACTGACACTTAACAATTTTTTTATGATTAATTAACATTATTTTACCATTGAATAAATTTTTTGTCCTTAAAATATATTTGTTTTAACCTTACATTACTCGATTTTTCTATTTCATAACATTGTTTTACCCATATATAACTTTGTTTTTCCATTTAATAACTTTGTTTGACCCTTACATAACATTACTTTACCATCACATAAATTTTTTTTGAAATTATATAATTTTGTTTTACCATTAATTAATAAAATGTTTCCTTTACATAAATTTTTTCACCATTACATAATATATCTTTATACTTACATAACCTTACTTAACATAAACATGTTTCTGTTTATCCATACATAACATTTTTTTCATACAAAACATTATTTCACCCTTAACATTAGCATACCCATACCAAATGTTGTTTTAAACATACATATCATAATCATGCATATTTTCTGGATGGTTGGGATTAATATCCTAATAGGTGCATGATTTTGAACATTTATATTATAGGATGTCTTGTTTCATTGACATGCATAGCGAGTGTGATACAGGAGGATCCCCCAAACAATGGTTAAGGTAGATTTAATCGATAGATGACTATGGATAGAGTTATTAATGAGAAATTCAACATCAATTGGAAGGACGACTAGGATGGTGATCAACATTGGGAGGGGTCTACATGATCATATCTTGACATGGAGGATGGAAAATTAGGAGGTAGATGTGGGGAATTGAACAAATCGGTTAGCCCAACATGGTGTATGGAATGCTAGGAAATGACTTCTGGGTTGCTTGTGAGTGTGTGATAGGTGCCGTTGGTTCCCGATGTGAATTGGAAAGGAGGTGACAGGTACTATGATGGCACATTAAATGTGTGTAAGTAGTTGATTTGGATGTGGTTATAAGAGAAAGTTTGTGTGTTTTCCATTAGTTAGGATAGGTGAACCCTTGATCAATGGTGGGGGTGGTTGTTTGGAAGTCATATTTTGAACAACCAAGGAATCTGGTGAGAAAATGGTGGTTGTGGTTAGCAACACCTGGAAGAACCTATCCATCATTGATCTCAAGGTGAAGACTAATCATGGGTGAAAATACCTATTGGTTATTATTTCATACGAAGTGATAATTTGTGCTTCTTAGAGTTGTGATGATGAAGGGTGGGATCTTTGGTCCCTGGTGGTTTGGGCACTATGGTCTTTTTGTTTGGGTATTTAGAGGCTAAATAAATCAATCATAATTAGTAGGGTGTCGCTGGGGGGGGGGGGGTATGACCTATCCATTTGTATGTGGGTGAGGTGTGGGTGTGTGTGTTTCACTATAATAATACCCTGAGGTACCTATAATATATATATATATATATATATTCATTTATTGAGACATTAATGGATTTATTTATGTATTTATTTGTAATTTTAATAATAAATATATTTATACTTATGTAATTAAAGTTATAAATATATAATTATATATATAAAAAAATTTATAATTATAGTAAATTTATTCAATAGTAAATAATCAGAAATATATTTATTTAAATAATTTATTTATTAATTAGTTACATTTATAATTATATAAATATATTTATACATATAAATATAAAATTATATTAATATATTTATTTTTAAAAATAGTAAATATAAATTTATAAATAATTTCTCAGTGGAACTGATACATATTGATCAATATTTTTGTACTTCAAAAGTGACTAGATGCACTAGCACCTTGGTTGTTTCCTTCATTTATGGAAGGTGTGATGCTCAAAGAAGAGATTCCATGTGGCACGGTCTTGAAGAATTTGATCCATGATACTTCTTGTAGATTACTGGGGGTGGAATTAATGTCAAAGTAGATCTAGATGAGAAGAAAGGTAGAGGGGCCTTACCCCGGAAGGATAATATGGATTTCGTACAATTTATGGCCAGCAAGGGATATTGGATATGGCCTACACAGGTGATCGGTACAAATGGTGCAACAACCAAAGAGGGGTTCTCAAAACATGGTTCTTCCTTGATAGATTTCTGGATAATGTTCAATCCATATATTCCTATATAAGTGAAAATGATTCTCACCTAGTATGAGTTATATATGATCATTCACCTTTGCTGATCTCACTATCTCCCAGGTAGGGGAGTTGTGAGTGGTTCAACTTATAACGACCCATACATTACATACATTGTTAATACTTCAAAATTGAAGCACACTTATTACAACATATGACAAAACCACAAAGGACCGTATAGGTATAGTGTCTTTAGAAACTGGGAAACATAAACAACTGATTCATAAATCTGCTACAGTGTCTCCCATTTATTTCATCATATCTAGGGTCCCTTTTAGCATATTCTACTTAATATCCATCTTCCAGACCTGGGGAAAAGAAAACATACAAAAAAGGGTGAGCTCAAATGCTGAGCAAGGGCAAATAAAGGAAATAAAAATCATATCATATCTTTTTGAAAATCATAACCTGCAAAAGAGATCATAATAACTTAACATGGAATAAATCATAGAAGTGAAAATGAGATCCCCATAATCATAACATAAAACTTGAAACTTTGTGGCATGCACTCATAATCATGGAAAATCATTTCTCCTTAGTCATGACTCATTGCCAAGACTATCTTAGCAGACAAAGTCCATTTCTGAACCGAGTTCACTCCACGTTTCAGTCCTGTATCACTGAACCGAAATAACCTTCCGTTCTAGCCATGTCTATCTCATGAGATATAAATCTTTACCCAATTAATTGGAGGGAGATATATGTCCCACCCATCTTATAATGAATCATTTCTTATGTGTGCCACATAATCATAAATCATACATCATCGCATAACACATGTAACAAAAATGGGATTCTTGAAACATCATGACATCATAAAAAAATCATATAAGGTAAATGACTTCATAAAAATAATTCCCTCAAAACATAATCAAATCAATGTAATAATAGGTATAAAAACAGAACCATATATTATCATAGATGGAAAATAATTTTGATAAAACATTTGAACTCCATTCTTGAGGAAAATATCCTTTCTACTCCAAAAACACTTTTTCTTTTCTTAACATGTCATACAATTATAAACTAAAAGAAGTTGATTAAAAATAAACTTGAAAACTTGTAAAGGAAACTTTTTGGATATAATGTTTTAAAAATCCATTCATGTCGTATAATTTAAAAAAAACATTCTTCGTACTTTTGTCGGAAAAGTCAAAAAGTACCTCGTATGAAAAACGACAAAATATTCCTTTCATATCCTTTACTAAAAACTCACCGAAGTGTAAAATTGGATTTAAAAAATTGTAGGTGGATAGAAATAATATTACATATTGATGAAACATGGATGTGGATGATAGAATACACCCCAGTAAATGCTAAAGTATAAACAATCTCGGATAAAAATGAGATTGTGATATTTCCCTTACCTTAGGTCCAATTTGCTTTGTATGTGTCCGAAGCACCTGTATAATGGTTTAAATAATGTTATCGACTTATTCCAGAATCATACATGTTGATATGATATCATATATGGTCATATTCTTAGCTTCTTATTCGTAATATTTCATTGTTACTTGTTACTCGGGTATTTATTGCCTTTTGTTCTTATGTGTGTTTTGCCGAATAAATTATTATTCTTATTTTAAGGTTATAGATACATTATATCCATAATGGTATTAGTGTGACATATATCATATTTATTCATTCAATTCATTTATATAATTACTATGTAATGATGATCATGTAGAACGAGTCGCATCACATCGTGGAGACGGTATTCCGTACGTACGCACGAGTGATGATATTGTTCCCATGATCGTGGAATTGTATTTAAGTGTATTTATACTATTTCAGTATCAATATCACTTTATAATAATCATATATAGTTACTCATTACACCTTTATACCCATCCTTGTAAGTTGATGGTTGAAAATAGATTACACCACGGCGTGGAGACGGTATTTCGTACGTACGCACACGTGGGGATTTCATTTTTCCGTAGGATGGATAGAAGGTGAATTAGGGTTGTTTCATATTTATAATAACATATCAGTATGTAAGTAATACTGATGTTATTACTTTATCATGAAACAACTAAAGAAGAAGAAGTTGAAGAAGAAAGAAATTGAAAAGATCGGTAATGGATATTACCTCTTCTTTGAAACGCCTCTTTGAATCCTCCACTTAGGAAACTAAGATTGGTATTTGAAGAAGACCAGGACCTCTAGGATTATTCTAGGGAAGTGGAGAAGGGATTTTGGTAGGGCTTGGCCGAGCTTGAGTGCTCAAATTGGTGTGAGGAGGAGGGGGAGGAGGCGCCCTTTTATAATGGATGAGAGGGGCACCTTTGGAATAACGAAAAATATTATTTTATTATAAAGTCAAGTTCGGTTTTAAATAGCTCCAAAATGATTTCTTTCGAGGCTAAGGTGGGTATGGGTCGAAATCCTCTCATAAAATATAATTTAGACAAGTTTAAGTTCCTATTTTAACCTAATCATTTAGATTTAACATTAAGTTAAATAATTTTAATTTTACCGTGTCTTCTTGTGTTCTTATACTATAAGGTTAATAAACGTACTATATCAAGCCAAAAGAACCCCAAGTTGTTTTTTATTAATATATATAACCTTATCTAAGTCATTTGGCCGAACGTTATATTTTTAGGAATTAAATAACAATTAATAATATAATATTTAATTTAAAAACTATTTTGTGTCAATTTTGACACTATTTGAAATATGATTTTAGTGAAAGTCATAACAGAATTATATGTTCGAACCAAGTTGACTACATCAACACTAATATATCATAGTAACCTAGAAAATTAGTGGAATTCATAAAAAGTCTCAAATTACATTTATTTGAGCATTTATTACATCAATTATGTTAACATTTCCTTAAAAGGGTAATTATTGCATCATCATTGTGTCATAAATAAATTAATTTATTTAAAGTCTAAAAATTACAAATAAAACACCATTATGTAGGAAATATTTGTTTCTTTATAATGAATATTTATAGTCGAATTTATCTTATGTATAACCCTATATTAAAAATGATTTAGTTATTAAACTTTGATTTTAACTATTTTAACCCCTCTTTAAATAAATTTATAATAAATGTTCTAATCTAATCGAAGTGGGCCTAAATGGTCATATTTTATTCCTAAGTTTGTTTTTAGTCTAATTACACTTGTCCAATAGAATTACGACATGTGTTAGGGTAATAATAATATCATTTTTACCCTTAATTACCCTATTTTCTTTTAATCGTGGTAAAAAAAAGTAAAAAGTTACTATTCACCAAAAATTATTTTCATCTCATTGAACCACATTTTAGTCCTTGATATTAACCGTGTCTCTCGGATTTTCGAAATTCCCCTCACAGAAGCGGTAAAATTATGTTTTATGAAAAAATCAGTTTTTTTAACTACCACTTAGTGGTTTCACTATTCATCAAAAATTGAAAGTTTTCAGAAAAATACCAAAATTTCACCCAAGGCTAATTTCGATATTCCGAGTCCAAAAATGAAGTCCATTTTGAAAAATAAAATTTTAAAAAGTGGTTATTACTATTCATAACGGCTAGTTTTAATAATATTTTAATAGTATATCGTTGTTTAGTGAAACTCGGTATTGCGTACGACGCAAGCTGTCGAGGAAGGTCGCGATTTCGTGTAAAGCAAGCCAAGAAAGTGTTGTGTGTAGAAAAAGATTCCGTTGATGATTTATATAACATAAAAGTCTCGGGTGTTACATTCTACACCCCTTAAAATGAATTTCGCCCTCGAAATTCGTCACTTTGTAACAAACAGATGAGGATACCTCTCCCTCATCATAACCTCAATCTCCCATGTAGATTCTTCTAATTGGTGGTTCCTCCATAAAACTTTTACCAATCGAGTGGTCTTGTTTCGTGGGACTTTTTCGCTACGATCCAGAATCTCTATCGGTTGTTCTTTATAAGAAAGATCTTGCTCCAGCGGTACAACTTCTGAGCTGAGTACATGTGAAGGATCAGCTATGTACTTTCTGAGGAGAGATACATGGAACACATCGTGAACTTGAGAGAGATTCGGTGGAAGCGCCAATCGGTAAGCTACCTTCCCAACACGATCCAGTATTTCTAAAAGACCGATATATCTGGGGTCAACTTCCCCTTCTTTCCAAATCTCATAACCCTCTTCCAGGGAGATATCTGTAAGAACACTTTATCGCCCACTTCAAACTCTAGGTCTTTTCTTCGGCTATCGACATAACTTTTCTGTCAACTCTGAGCTGCTCTTATGTGTTGTTGAATAGATCTGACCTTTTCTACCATTTCATCAACGAGATCAGGTCCTAATAGCTTTCTTTCCCCAACTTCATCCCAGAAAGTTGGAGTCATGCATTTCTTTCCATAGAGAGCTTCATAAGGAGCCATCTGAATACTGGAGTGAAAGCTATTATTATAAGAAAATTCCACCAAAGGTAGGTGTTGATTCCAACCACCTTTGAAATACATAGAGCAAGCTCTCAACATATCTTCTAGAGTTTGAATTGTTCTCTCAGACTGACCGTCTGTCCGATGATGATAAGCAGTGCTGAAACTCAACTCTGTATCCAGAGTATGTTGGAGACTTCGCCAGAACTTTGAGGTAAACCTCAGATCCCGATCAGATATAATAGAAAGTGGTACTCCATGAAATCTTACTACTTCCTTTACATATATCCTGGCAAGCTGATCTAGATATAAATCCTCTCTAATAGCAATGAAGTGTGCAGACTTTGTAAGACGATCAACTATGACCCAGATAGCATTATTTCCTTTGGATGTTTTAGCAAGTCCTGTGACAAAGTCCATAGTGATGTTTTCCCATTTCCATTCGGGTATGGGTAATGGTTGTAACATCCCCTTAGACTTCTGTCTCTCAGCTTTAACTTGCTGACAAACCAAGCATCGAGAGACATATTCAGCTACATCTCTTTTCATGCCATCCCACCAGAAGTATTCTTTTAGGTCCCTATACATCTTCGTGCTTCCAGGATGAATAGAGAATGAAGAACTATGAGCCTCATCCAACAAATCCTTCTTTAATTCGGGGATGGGAGGAACACAAACCCGATTCCTGAACTTTATTATCCCATCACAATCATGGTTGAATTCAGGAACATTTTTCACCTTCTTTTGTAACTCAACATCTTCTTTCTGTTCCTCTTTAATCTCCACATGTATATATGGTTGAACATTCATTTGATAAAGATAAGATTTTTCCCCTTCCATTATAATTCCAAGATCCATTCTTTGTAAATCCATAAATATTGGATCTTTTGTGATCCCCATCATGGATAAACTGGCATGGTCTTGTCGACTTAATGCATCTTCCACCATGTTTTTTTTCCCAGGGTGGTAATGGATTGAGCAGTCATAATCCTTAATCAGCTCCAACCATCTTCTTTGGCGCGTATTCACCTCCTTTTGTGTGAAAATATACTTTAAACTTTTATGATCAGTAAAAATATCACACCTTTCACCATAAAGGTAATGCCTCCAAATCTTTAATGCAAAGATTACCGCAGCTAACTCCAAATCATGAGTTGGGTACTTTTGCTCATGTATCTTCAACTGTTGTGAGTCATAATCTATCACCATATCATTTTGCATAAGAACACACCCCAATCCCATCTTGGATGCATCACTGTAGATCACAAACCTTTCACCACTACAAGGCAGTGTGAGCACAGGTGCACTGGATAACCTTCTTTTCAACTCCTTGAAATTCTCTTCACATTCCTCTGTCCAAACAAACTTAACTCCTTTCCGAGTCAACTTGGTGAGTGGATTAGATAATCGTGAAAAATCATTCACAAAACGTCGATAATATCCAGCCAAACCAAGAAAACATCGGATCTCGGTTACTGTTGTTGGTTTTGACCATATTTCGATAACCTCTGTTTTTGCTGGATCCATAGATGTCCCCTCTTTTGAGATTATGTGACCCAAAAATGAAACTTTTTGAAGCCAAAATTCACATTAGGTAAATTTGGCATAAAGCTTATCCTTTCTCAAGGTCTTCAATATAATTCTCAAGTGATCTTCATGGTCTTCCTTCCTCTTTGAATAGACAAGAATATCGTCTATAAAGACTATAACAAATTGATCAAGATAGTCTCTAAAGACTCTATTCATCAGATCCATGAAGATAGCAGGGGCATTTGTAAGACCAAATGGCATCACTATAAATTCATAGTGTCCATACCTTGTACGGAAAGCCATCTTTGGTATATCCTCCCCTTTGACCCTTAATTGATGATACCATGAACACAGATCAATCAGGGAAAAGTATTGAGCTCTGCGTAGTTGGTCAAATAGGTCATCAATGCGTGGGAGAGGATATTTGTTCTTGATAGTGATCTTGTTAAGTTCTAGATAATCAATGCAGAGTCTCATTGATCCATCTTTCTTCTTAACAAACAGAACAGGTGCTCCCCAAGGTGATGCACTAGGGCGTATGAACCCCTTATCACGATTCTCGTGGAGTTTCTTCTTTAATTCCTGCAACTCAATTGGGGCCATTCTATAAGGTGTCTTTGAAATAGGCAAAGCACCTGGTACGATTTCTATTGAAAACTCAACTTCACGATTCGGTGGAAGACCCGGTAATTCCTCCGGAAAGACATCATCAAACTCTCATACAATGGGCATATTCTTAATTGTGAGTTTTTCACCAACCATTTGAGATAAATAACCTTCATTTAGAAGAATCAAGACCCATAAGATGGAAGGAATTTCCACTGGACGGTTATATTCATCCTTGCATCTATAGATGATCGTAGATTGATCTGGAATATGAAATGTGACTTCCCTTCTTTGGAAATTGATATGAGCTCCATGTAGAGAAAGCCAATCCATTCCAAGAATTACATCAAATTCCACTATAGGAAGCATCACAAGATTTGCAGGAAGCACTTTCCCACAATCTTCGATCGGAGAAGAATTATAAACTTTTGATGCGACTGTTGTGCCATTAGGGGTTGTCACAGCTTACTCAACATCTAATTGTTGAGGTAATACGGTGATACCCTTAGAAAATTCTTCAGAAATAAAATAGTGGGTCGATCTATAATCAAATAAAACATTTGATACTTTAGAGTGGATGGTATGTGTTCCTTTCACCACTTCGTTATCATACTCCACATTGCTGATAGAAATTGCATGTGACTTTCCTTTGTATTTAGCCTTAAGAGTTTGTTGACGTTGACCATCATCATCAACCCTTGGATTAGGGCATTGATTGGCATAATGCCCCATCTCCTTGCACTTGAAACATTGAAGTGTAGTAGGTTCATTATGTGTATCCCTTCCTTTGTTTGCATCATTATACATCTTCTTCCCATCATTGCAGCATTCAAATGCCCGATGACCTTCCTTTCCACATTTGAAACATTTACTTGTACCTTTAAGAAAACTCCCTCCATGTTTCATTCCACACTTTGTGCATAAGGGAAAGTTCATATTCTTTTCAGTGTGCTCTTTAGATTTTCCTTTGAATTCCATTTTCCTCTTCTTATCAAACTCATATGATTGATGGGTTACTCCAATATCCATCTCAACTTTGAGAGCACATCGAACGATTTCCTCGTAGCTATTGAAGTCCCTTATGGATAAGGCCCTTCAAAGACTTGGTTTTAAGCCACTAAAGAATCGATCAATCTTACTCTCAGGTTGGATAATAATACTAGAAGCGTACCTTGCAAGTCTTGTAAAATTTGCTTCATAGGTACCAACAGATTCATCATCCTTTTGCTTCAGTTCAAGAAACTATTTCTCCATCTTTGTTCGGAGAATACGAGGGAAGTACTTATTGAAAAATAAGTTCTTGAACTCGTCCCATTCCATGGACTCAATTTTATCCCTTTGCCTCATATTCTAAATAAGATTCCACCATTGATCAACATCACCTTCCAAACGATACAACGCTAAGATGACTTTATCATGCTCAGAACATTGAAGAACTGAAAATATCTTTTTAGTAGTACTAATCCATTGTTCAGCAACTAATGGATCATTAGACCCGCTGAATGAAGGTGGACACTGTCTCATGAAGAATTCAACAGAATGTTTCTCCTTCCTTTGCTCGTTTGGAAATCCTGTATGATTTATAGCTTGATAAAGGTGTGTGAGCATGGCTACAAGATTTTGCATTCCATCTCCCATAACGTTTGGTTGCTCAGGGGGGACAATCATTGCATTTCCCGTCACATTACGCATTAACACGGATCCTCCAGGTTCCAGCAATTGACTAAAACCAAGAATAATAGTGTGAGCAACACTAATTATAATAGGAAATCCACATAATCAAGAATAAAATTTCACACTTAAGGTCTTATCCTAGGTTATTCATGGCCATTTCTAAAACAGTAATATTGTGTTCTATGGTTAGACTTATCCTTAGGTTTCTTACGAAGGCTTTTGCATCCTATTTTCCAAAGGTTGACTATACCTTTCCTCTGATACCAACTATAACGACCCATACTTTACATACATTGTTATTACTTCAAAATTGAAGCACACTTATTACAACATATGACAAAACCACAAAGGACTGTATAGGGATAGTGTCTTTAGAAACTGGGAAACATAAACAACTGGTTCCTAAATATTCTACAGTGTCTCCCATTTATTTCATCATATCTAGGGTCCCTTTTAGCACATTCTACTTAATATCCATCTTCCTGACCTGGGGAAAAGAAAACATACAAAAAAGGGTGATCTCAAATGCTCAGCAAGGGCAAATAAAGGAAATAAAAATCTTATCATATCTTTTTGAAAATCATAACCTGCAAAAGAGATCATAATATCGTAACATGTAATAAATCATAGAAGTGAAAATGAGATCCCCATAATCATAACATAAAACTTGAAACTTTGTGGCATGCACACAAAATCATGGAAAATCATTTCCTGTTAGTCATGACTCATTGCCAAGACTATCTTAGCAGACAAAGTCCATTTCTAAACCGAGTTCACTCCTCATTTCAGTCCTGTATCACTGAACCGAAATAGCCTTCCGTTCCAGCCATGTCTATCTCATGAGATATAAATCTTTACCTAATGCATTGGAGGGAGATATAGGTCTCACCCATCTTATAATGAATCCTTTCTTATGTGTGCCACATAATCATAAATCATACATCATCGCATAACACATGTAACAAAAATGGGATTCTTGAAACATCATGACATCATAAAACAAGTCATATAAGGTAAATGACTTCATAAAAATAATTCCCTCAAAACATAATAAAATAAATGTAATTATAGGGATAAAAATAGAACCCTATATTATCTTAGATGGAAAATAATTTTGATAAAACATTTGAACTCTATTCTTGAGGAAAATATCCTTTCTACTTCAAAAACACTTTTCTTTTCTTAACATGTCATACAATTATAAACTAAAAGAAGTTGATTAAAAATAAACTTGAAAACTTGTAAAGGAATCTTTTTGGAAATAATGTTTTAAAAATCCATTCATGCCGTATAAGTTAAAAAAACATTCTTTGTACTTTTGTCGGAAAAGTCAAAAAGTACCTCGTATAAAAAACGACAAAAGATTCCTTTCATATCCTTTACTAAAAACTCAAAGAAGGGTAAAATTGGATTTAAAAAATTGTACGTGGATGGAAATAATATTAAATATTGATGAAACATGGATGTGGATGATAAAATACACCCCAGTAAATGCTAAAGTATAAACAATCTCGGATAAAAATGAGATTGTGATATTTCACTTACCATAGGTCCGATTTGCTTTGTACGTGTCCGAAGCTCCTGTATAATGGTTTAAATAATGTTATTGACTTATTACAGAATCATACATATTGATATTATATCATATATGGTCATATTCTAATCTTCTTATTAGTAATATTTCATTGTTACTTGTTACTCGGGTCTTTATTGCCTTTTGTTCTTATGCGTGTTTTTCCGAATAAATTCTTATTATTATTTTATGGTTATAGATACCTTATATCCAGAATGGTATTAGTGTAACATATATCATATTTATTCATTCAATTGATTTATATAATTACTATGTAATGATGATCATGTAGAACGAGTCGCATCACATCGTGGAGACGGTATTCCGTACGTACGCACGAGCGATGATATTGTTCCCATGATCGTGGAATTGTATTTATGTTTATTTATACTATTTCAGTATCAATATCAATTTATAATAATCATATATAGTTACTCATTACACCATTATACCCATCCTTGTAAGGTGATGGTGGAAAATAGATTACACCACGGCGTGGAGACGGTATTCCGTACGTACGCACGCGTGGTGATTTCATTTTTCCGTAGGATGGATAGAAGGTGAATTAGGGTTGTTTCATATTTATAATAACATATAAGTATGTAAGGAATACTTATGTTATTAATCTATCATGAAACACCTAAAGAAGAAGAATTTTAAGAATAAAGAAATTGAAAAGATCGGTAATGGATATTACCTCTTCTTTGAAACGCCACTTTGAATCCTCCACTTAAGGAACTAAGATTGGTCTTTGAAGAAGACCAGGACATCTAGGATTATTATAGGGATGTGGAGAAGGGATTTCGGCAGGGGTTGGACGAGCATGAGTGCTAAAATTGGTGTGAGGAGGAGGGGGATGAGGTGCCCTTTTATAAGGGAGGAGAGGGGCACCTTTGGAATAACAAAAAATATTATTTTATTATAAAGTCAAGTTCGGTTTTAAATAGCTCCAAAATGATTTATTTCGAGGCTAAGGTGGGGATGGGTCGAAATCCACTCATCCAATTGAATTTAGACAAGTTTAGGTTCCTATTTTAACCTTATCATTTAGATTAAACACTAAGTTAAATAATTTTATTTTTACCGTGACTTCTTGTGTCCTTATACTATAAGGTTAATAAACATACTATATCAAGCCAAACGAACCCCAAGTTGTTTATTATTAATATATATAACCTTATCTAAGTCATTTGGCCGATCCTTAGATATTTAGGAATAAAATAACAATTAATAATATAATATTTGATTTAAAAACAATTTTGTGTCAATTTTGACACTATTTGATATATGATTTTTGTGAAAGTCATAACAGAATTATATGTTCAAAACAAGTTGATTAAATCAGCACTAATATATCATAGTAACCTATAAAATTAGTTTAATTCATAAAAAGTCTCAAATTACTTTTATTTGGGCATTTATAACATCAATTATGTTAACATTTCCTTAAAAGGGTAATTACTACATCATCGTTGTGTCATAAATAAATTAATTTATTTATAGTCTAAAATTTACAAATAAAATACCATTATGTAGGAAATCCTTTTAGCTTTATAATGAATATTTATAGTCGAATTGATCTTATGTATAACCCTATATTAAAAATGATTTATTTATTAAACTTTGATTTTAACTATTTTAACCCTTCTTTAAATAAATTAATAATAAATGTCCTAATCTAATCCAAGTGGGCCTAAATGGTCATATTTTATTCCTAAGTCTGTTTTTGGTCGAATTAAACTTGTCCAATAGAATTAGGACATGTGTTAGGGTAATAATAATATCATTTTTACCCTTAATTACCCTATTTACTTTTAACCGTGGTAAAAAAAAGTAAAAAGTTACTATTCACCAAAAATTATTTTCATCTCATTGAACAACATTTTAGTCCTTGATATTAACCGTGTCTCTTGGATTTTTGAAATTCCACTCACAGAAGCAGTAAAATTATGTTTTATGGAAAATTCAGTTTTTTTAACTACCACTTAGTGGTTTCACTACTCATCAAAAATTGAAAGTTTTCAGAAAAATACCAAAATTTCACCCTAGGCTAATTTCGATATTCCGAGTCCAAAAATGAAGTCCATTTTGAAAAAAAAATTAAAAAGTGGTTATTACTATTCATAACGGCTAGTTTTAATAATATTTTAATAGTATATCGTTGTTTAGTGAAACTCGGTATTGCGTACGACGCAAGCTATCGAGGAAGGTCGTGATTTCGTGTAAAGCAAGCCAAGCAATTGTTGTGTGTAGAAAAAGATTCCTTTGATGATTTATATAACATAAAAGTCTTGGGTGTTACACAACTACTCCCATCCGTTGACCCATATTCTAGGCTTCCATCTGACTATAATTGATTATTTTTCCAATCCCATATATAGAAATTCATGGATAATGCTAAAAATTAAGATGATATGTCTCAAAAACACCATACAATCATGGGTTAGGGGGAAACCTCCTGACTCATAGGATATGAAAATAGTCAAGAAGGTTATTGACTAACCATAATGCATCCTTGAAGAGGAATAAAATTACAAATTGTTTGAAGAAGTCACTAGTAAAAATATTACTCTGGTAGAAATTTTTTTGACACAAGAACATGCGGCACATGAGAAATCTAGAATAAGGTGTCTCTGTGAAGGCGATATGAATACAACAAATTCCCAATATAACATCCAGGAGAAGTGGCGCCACATAAGAAACAATATGTTTATATATGATAGTTATTACTCATAATATTGGGAGGAAATTGGAATTATGGATCAATCACATTTCAAAATGTGCTTTTTGGATCTATCCTACATATGTTTGAAGGGTATCTAAGAATGACAACAGAGTATTTGGACGTTGTTTTGAAAACTATATCCAACTAGGACAATGCCTATTAGAAGCAACCCATAATGAGAAATAAATTTATAATGCTATGATGGGCGATAATTGCAAGAGTGATCAAGGAAAAACATGTACTCATGCTATTTCAATAGGAAATCATGGAATGTGGTTTGGAGTGATTTGGTTCTAGACATTCAAGACTTCTTCCAGGGAGTAAGTCTTCTACAAGTTTCCCACACCACTACTTTAATTCTCATTCCCAAAATTAAGGATCCTTCCTCAATCCAACACTATTTCCCTATGATCATGTGTAATTTTTCATAAAATGTAAATGTAATAATAATCAATAGTAGGCTATTGTCATGTCACCCTCTTGACCAAGACACCGCAATCAACGGAGCGAGTTAATGACCCCCCGAGTCCTACCCAAAGTAGGCCCCGGGTTGGAAAAAATCACCATGGGTGTACCGATCTATCAAATATGGTAGGAATTACCCTTTAAAAAAACATGAATAGAAGATAATATTTATCAAACATAATGAAAATACAAGACACAATATAAAAGAAAAAAAACCATCCAACATGAATGTTAAAAAAAATAGAACTCTTAAAATATAAAAGACTCCAATGTAAAATAGAAAAACTAAATATACTAAGGAACATGAAAACTGTCAAGATCCAAGCTAGTAGGATCCAGCATGGTCCATGAAATCATCTTGGAATCCTGAATGCAGTTTATATATTTAGGGTGAGAATACAAGTATACTAAATATTAAAACCATAGTCTCTCATGAAAATGTGAGAGAGGCATACAAATTCAACCGTGTGAAAATTATAGAACCGAATAAACCTATTTAGGTATACTAAAAATACCAACCCCGCCAAGGAACACTCACAAATAACACAAGTCTAGTAATTCAATCTATAAATAATATTGATGATAGGGTACCGTGAACCACATTCCCACTTATTAACCACTCTCAAAACCTAACAATAAATGTCCTAGAACTCCCACCCATTCCAAATATACCATGTCACAACCCACCCACACACACCTAGGCCTCACAACCAGATCCCTCCCCTAGACAACTGGGCCACAAACCACATCACATTCTGCCTGTAGTAACCTGATCCACAAAACACATCGCATCCCGCTTGAAGTCACCTAGGACACAATCCACATCACATGCTACCTGAAGACATTGTATCCAAAAAACACATCTCTTCTCTTCCCAAAGACACCTAGGGAATCAAAAAATATATCATCCTAAATATACCTAGGAAAGAACATCAAATCTCATCCTGAAGACACCTAGGATATAAAGACCCCAACCCGATAATAATACATAATGATGAATTTAATCAAGAAATAACTTTCTTTCACATTTAGGAACATTGAATGTTTATAGATTTAGTTAATTGGGAAATAATACATTCATAACCTTACACATTAAAAAAATGTGGATACCATAAAAACAGTATTCATTTCTTCTAAAATTTAAAACTTCTAAAACTTAATAATGGTTTCCTTGAAAATTCTTCAAAAATTTATCTAGGATTCCTCCTTTTTCTTCAACATCCTCATAACCTCTGAAAATATCTTAAAAACATGGTATGAGAAAAAAAAAATTCATTATGCGATATAAAAAGAAGACATTAGTCCATGAATACTTGTAACGTATGAAATCATTTTCAAAAGACAAACTTGACAAAAATATATAAACATAATATTTCAATCGTGTGATTTCCAAAATATTAATATAAAACATAATAACATAAATATAACCTTAATGGTATCTTGGGGAATTCCATACATAATCTTTTAACCCTCTCAGCTACCGAATAATTTGTAACCCTCACAGATACTTTATAATTTGTGTAACCATCAGAGTTACATGTGGAGTAACCATATGACCAACCTCCAACTTACACATACCCAATACATTGGAGGGATATATAGGTACCAAAATTCATAATAAAAATTTACAATGAAATATAACACCATCAAACAACATGAATAATTTCATAAAAGCATTTCTTTTGAATTTTGTAAAAACGATTTTTTTAAAAGAGGATTATGAAAGAAAAGTCCCTTATAAATGTCATATAATTGAATTAATACTTAATAGAGTGGATGTAACATGTATATAAACTTTATATACATATAATTAATATTAATTTTAAATAAATTAATCACAAAATAAATTTTAATACCACATAAAAAATGAAGTAAAATGTTAACCCAAAGTGTGAAAATCGGGTTAAGAATTCCCTTACACCGGGTTTGTCTTACATCACACTTGTTTAAACCTCTGGTATATTGGATAAACAAGTGTTATAAATATGCTATAGAAACATATTAATCTTTATAATATCTTATATGATCATTTAGTTACATCATTTTACCCATTAATTATTAGTTTTTTGTTCCTTTCATTTTTTTGGTTGCGTTATTTACATGATTTCCATGATCAGTTCCTGATGGATATTTTTGTCAATTGGAAGTGAAAATCCTAAATTGGAATAGAATGGTATTTTCATATTTAATGTACCATTAGTTATACATTTTATCATTTTTAATTCTTACGTGAAGATGATTCATAAGTTAATGCATTATTCATATTCGTTTAGGTTATTTTGGTGATTCATAGATCATAATGAACTCATTTTGTTTTATAATGTAATAACATGTTTAAAATAAGATTCAAGACCCTTATATAAGATGTAATACCTAAATATTATTATATAAAAACCATTAAAATGGTTTCATTACCAGTCTTGAATGAAGTAATAGAAATTGAAATCACATCTTCCACGATGTTGGTAAATCGACACATCAGAAATGATGTTTAAATTTCCTTGATAAGTTGGAGAGGAAGATAAGTATAACTGTTAATAATTCATAAAAATGATTAAATACGAAATATTTAATATATTTTATCATTTATTCATCTTGGATAAGTGTATGTTATGAATGATGAAGAATAAAAAAGAAAATGAAAATAAAAGAAAGAAAACAAAAGTGGTTGTTTACCTCTTGATCTATTCTTCTTGAGATCCTTCTTAAGGCCTTCAGTTTTCACCTTTTGGAGAGACCAACAGCTATATGACAAGGGGAATATCATTGGGAGTTGTATTTTTCATAACATAGGTATGGATCAAGGCTTTAGTGATGTGGGATAAAGAAGGGAATGAGGGTGGTATTTATAGTAGAGGAGTAGAGGCATTTTAAATTATTTATATCATTATTATAATATTGTTTCTCAAGAATATGAATAATATTAATTCATGTTACCCAAAATAGTAATAATATCTTGTGAGTTCTAACCATGTCAGATTAAATCACTCATGAGGTCATAAATAATGTATCTAACTGATAATTTGAATATACGCTATTTTACCGTATTTCACTATTCATAAAAAATTTATGAATTTTAGAAAAATACCAAAAATTAATCCTAACCATTATTAGACATGAATATTTCAAAAAATGTACTCCATTTTTTGAAAAAAAAATAAATATTATTAATTTAATTTTTAAATGAAATCATACATTATTAAAAAATTATAAATTTTAATTTTACAACTACTTTAATGTCATAGTGAAAAGTTAACCAATATGTCATTATCTTAAACCCTTAAGAAAATAAAATAATGATAAAATTTACTATTCATTAAGGCCATATTAATATTTATATTACTATTCAGAAGGGTATGTTACTATTCACCAAAAACATGTTGGTTCTATCAGACTCTAAATAACTTACTGAACGCGATTGTAGATGACTGTTTTTTGAAATTCAAAACATAGAAGAAGCAAAATTATGTTTAAATTCTAGTTATAAATATTTAATTAAAACAAATTTTTAAATGTTTCAATTAATTTTTACTACCTCTGGGGGTTCCATTGTACCTATATTCTAAAAAATTACACCCTCACAATTTATTTACTCATTAAAAAGGTGAGGGTACATTTCCCTCATATTATATTCAAATTACTATGTTTATTATTCAACCATGTGGTTTGTCCACAATAACATTACCTGGTGGATTACATTATTCCATAATACATGTTACTTTTGATCAAGAATCTGAAATTGTTTCTCTTCATAAGAATGTTTCTCTTCGAACTGAAATGCTTCTGGGCTCCAGAACTGAGATTAATCTGGCACATACTCTCTCAACATCAAAACTTGAAAACTATTGTGCACCCAAGCTAAATTTGGAGGTAAAGCTACTTGATAAGTGACTAGTCCAAATTTATCCATAACATCATAGCCTCCAATGAAATGTGTACTTATCGTTCCATTCTTACCAAAACACATCACACTTTTCCAATGAGAGATTTTAAGGAAAACATGACCAGCTTCCTCAAATGATAAGTCTTTACATATGCTATAAAAAAAAATTTCTTCCTACTCTGAGCTTTCCTCTTGTGTTTCAAGATCATCTTCACTTTATTAGCCACTTAATCTTCTAATTATGGTCCCATCAACATCCTTTCCCTGACTTCATCCAAAAAAGAAAGAGTTTTACATCACTTCCCATACAATGCCTCAAAAGGATACATTAGTATATTGGAAATAAAATCGTTATTATAATAGAATTTAGCTAAAGAAAGTTTTAGATCACAACTTCCCATATAGTCCATTGAACAAGCTCAAAGAAAGTCTTCCAATGTCTAAATTGTTCATTTTGAATTCCCATTTGATTGAGAATGAAATGATGTACTAAAATTTAATTATATTCCCAAAAACTTATGAAGCCCCTTCATAAATTTTGAAATGAACCTGGGATTCTAGTTAGATATAATAGAAATATAAAATCCATGAAACCAGACAATATCTTTGAGGTATAGTCGATAATGCTGATCCAAAGGTATTATATCTCAAATAGAATGAAAATGTCTAGATTTAATCAACCGATCAACAACAACCCAAATCGCATTGCTGCCTTGAGACGTCTTAGGTATTATCACCACGAAGTCCAGGGATATATTATCCCATTTCCACTGTGGGATATGCAAAGGATTAGTCATCCCCTTCGGTAACCTCCCCTCTACATTAACCTACTGACAATTCGAACATTTCATGGTAAAATCAACAATATCCCTTTTCATTCCATCTTAATAGTAATACTCTTGAAGGTCATTATACATCATTGTACTTCCAGGATGATCTAAAAATGGAGAAAAATGAGAATTAAAAAACAATCCATTATTTAACTAGTAATCACGATACACGAAAAACATTTTACCAAATCATAAAACACAAACGTTATCAAGGATAAATTCTGGCAACTTCCTCTTTAACCAATTCTACAATTTTTTATAGCTCACAATCTTCCATCTATGCCAGCTTAATTCTGTCTGATAATGATGACTACACTGAACCCTAAAACAAAACATAGGTATTTCTTACACCCACTACTTCTAAGATAATATTCATCAAATCATAATCAAGGGATCATGATCCAAACGTAACATGGTTAATGATGTATAATGTTTTTGACTCAAGGCATCCACCAATTTGTTTTATTTTCCCAGATAGTAATTGATCATGCAATCATAATACTTTATCAGTTCAAGACATCTTCTCTTCCTCAATTTTAATTCCTTATGAGTGATTATATACTTCAGAATTTTATGGTCAGTATATATTTGACATTTGGGTTCATATAAATGATGCCTCCAAATTTTCAAATAGAAATCCTAATATTCCAATTCCAAATAATGTGTGGGATAATTAAAACTCTTGATGTTTTAGTTTTCTTAAAGCATAATCAATTACCTGATTGTTATGAAACAATAAAAAACCATGTCTCATCCATGAAGCATGATTGTTGATGATAAACTCACCATTTCGAGATGGAAAGGCCAAAAATAGAGCACTCACGCATTTCTTCTTCTCTTCCAGAAAACAAAAATCAAATACTTCTGTCTAAATAAATTTTAACCCTTTTCACATTAATTTTTTTAGTAGGATAGATAACCCTGGAAACTTTTTAACAAACTATCGGTAATAACCAACTAGTCCAAGAAAACTATGAATCTCTGTAACATTTGTAGTTCTTTACCATTCATAAACAACTTTTGTTTTAACGGGATCAACTATTTTTCCATCTTTATTTACAATGATCCCAAGAAAATAAATTTTTTGTAACAAAAAAACACACATTATCAATCTTCCATAGAGTTTCATTTCCTTCAAGGTTCGTAAAACCACCCTTACATATTTTTTATGATCCTATTTATTTTTATAAAATACCAGAATGTCATCCTTAAACACAATCACAAACATATTCATGAACTCATGGAATGTTATATTCATATGCTTCATGAATACAACAGATAAATCAGTTATCTTGATGACGGAACAACCAATTTCATAATTCTCATATCTGGTATGAAAATCTATTTTTGAGATTTCATCCTCCTTCACCTTCATTAGATTATATCAAGATCTCATGTCAATCATGGAAAAGTTCTATGATCTATAGAGATGATCGATCCTATCATAAATATGAGTCAACAAGATACATGTTTTTAATAATGATGTTATCCAAATCTCTTTAATCAATGAAAGTCACATGGAACCATATTTCTTTTTAATGAACAAAATAGGAGCACCACATGGTTAAGTGCTAGGTTAAATGAATCCTTTATCAAGAAAATCATGAAACTAATTTTTCAATTAAAGAAGATAAATTTGATCCATTTGATATGGGGGTTTATGAAATTGGATTAGCTTCATGAACTATGTAAATTGTGATTTCAACATCCCGATCAAGTACGACACTAGGAAAATCCTCAAGAAAAACATCAATGTATTCATTTACCAGTAGCACATCATTAATATAAATAGTTCCCTTTTTTAAAAAATATGAAGAAGATAACATTAATTTATTTCATTCAATAGTTTCTTAGATTCCCAATATGATATCAATTTTATGGGTTATTCTTATATACAAATTGATACTCTTATGGAAAAACAACTTTTTTTCTCTATAGTTAACCATTGCATGATAAACAGAAAGACCATCCTTTCCCAAAATGACATCCAACTCTACTATGGAAAAACTTCAAGGTTTTCAGGTCAATTCATTCCATGGACCTTGATAGAAAGATTTATATAATTCATATTTTATATAATATTTCACCCATGCATTTTAACAACATGTTTTAGTATCATTTGTTGAGGTGAAATTTACAATTTACAAAAATAACATCATTAATAAAAGAAAAATGTATACACCATATCAAAAAAAAATTAGCAAAATATGAGTAAACAAATGAGGTACATGAAACCACTTCATTAGATGGCCCGAATTGAAATAGTCACAAAGGATCTGACTACACCATTCTTCTTATATTCTAGATTCATTGCATTATTTAGACTTCTATTTGGATAGGAATTTTCATAATGACCCATATCAACTAATTTAAAAAAATTTAAAGTTTTTATTAGGATTATTATTATGATCATTTTCATTACAATATTGGGACATATGTCCAAACATACCACATCGAAAACACTTCCCAGTTTGGGTAAGGCATTCCCCAAGTTCCTTCTTTCCACAAATTTCACAAAATAGAAATTGGATTTTCATACAATCAGATTTAATTTTTTGATTATTACCCATCACATTCCATCTGGACATATTCTTCTCCTTGTTGCAAAAATTCATGTGATCATCATCAAATTCTACCCCTACCTTCTTAGAGCATCAAAAAAGTTTCTCATTAATTATGAATTCACAAGAGGCCAACTCCCTTTGATACCTTGGCATCAATGTTGAGTAAATGCGGTTTATTTTTCTATCAAGATCCAGAAAAAGATTTAGAGCATACATTGCCAGTCAGGTGAAGTTCACTTCTTACACAGCCCCTAAATCTTCCTCCCTATGCTTAAAATCAATGAATTTCATCTACAACTTAAGTCAAACCACATTTGGAAATTATTTTTCACTGAAAATACTTTTAAATTCATCACACTATAAGGCAAATTTATTGTCTATATCATTGATATTTTTTATCATTGACCACCACTGATCATCTTCACCCGCAAAATGATAATTTTATGTCTTACCATTTGGCCAACTGAACATCCCGTTAAATCAAATATAATTTCAAGTGATTTAATCCATCATTCATCCTTTACTAGGCCCGAGTGTCCATTGAATGCAGGAGGGTGTTGTCTCATAAAATGTTCCACTATTATCAAGTTCTATTGTGGTATCTCTCATTTTTGTCTTGAATGGATGCCACCACCATTTATTGACCGCATTAACTGATCCATTACTCTCAATAATTTCTGAGTACCAATCCCAACTCTTTTGAGATATAGATTAGGACGGATGTTATTATGTCTATGACTCTCCTCTTCAGCTTCTCTGTTTATTCTCACGATAACCATTCTGAACAAACATATATCATTTGATGTTACATGGTAATCACTAAATTCTATAACATTTCAAATTAGTAATAGTGTAAAAATAATAAATGGTATTATATTAACATCATCCTATCCCCTTTTTTTATCTAATCCTACATCTGAGAAAAAAACTATAAGGACCCATCCTGATTACATTACATAATCAGGAATTTAATCAAGAAATCATTTCCTTTCAAATTGAGGTTCATTTCAAGTTTAGAGATTCATAGAATTGGGACATAATAAATTAAGAACATTACACATTAATACATATTCAATACCATAAAAATAGTATTCATTTCACCCAAAATATAAAAAAATCAAAATAAAAGATGATTTCTTTAACAATTCATCAAACATTTAACATGGATCCATTCTTTGTCTTACTCATCCTTATAACCTATAAAAATTATTTAATAAACATTGATGAGAGCAATAATGTTAATCAGGGATATAAAAAGAAAAAATTATCCCATGAATACTTGTTAGATATTAAATCATTCTCAAATGACATACCTGTCACCCATATATATTCTTACCTTGTGAAACCTGGGAGTTCTAGAAGATCCCCACAAAACATAAGAACCTAAATAAAAACATAAATTTAACTTGGTTCATTACATACATAATATTGTAACCATCTAGGATACCATATAATAAATGTGGTTATTCTAAAAATCAAAAAAAAATGATGATTGGTGGTGGTGGAAACCTTATAATTTATAACCCCCGTGGCTACCTTACAATTTGTGTAAGCATCACAGTTACACTAGGAGTAACCATATGGACGACCTCAAACATAGAAATACCCAATGAATTTTAGGGAGATATAGATCCCACCGTTCATTATAAACAATTCCCCAGAACCAGGTCACAATTATACAATATGTATAATTGCATAAAAACATTGCTTTTGAATTTCGTAAAACAGAATTTTTAAAGAGGTTTTTGAAAGAAAAGTCCCATATAAATATCATATAATTGTTCTGATAATGAATAGATTTGATGGAACATATATATAAACTATAAATACACAAAATTAAATATAATATAAACTCAATAAGTTAGACAAAAATTATTAATAACACATAAATAATGAAGTAGAATGTTAACCCAATGTGTGGAAATCGGGTTAAGAATTCCTTGACCTCGAGTTTGTCTTACATTAGAATTATTTGAAACTCATGTTTAATGGTTAATCCTGTGTTATTAATATCTCATAGAAATATATTAAACTTTATAATATCTTATATGATCATTTCATTTCAAAATTTCTCCATTTATTTGTTAATATTTATTTCTTTGAATTGTTTTGGGTGCGTTCTTTACATGATTTCCATGATCGGTTCATGATGGATATTCTTGTCGATTGGAAGAGAAACTCCATAATTGTAATGAAATTTTATTTAAATATTTAAACTTCCATAAATTATACCATTTTTTATTTTTAATTCTTACATGTGGATGTTTCATATGTTAAAGCATTATTGATATTTGTTTAGTTCATTTTGGCGATTCTTCGATCGTAATGAATTCATTTTGTTTTATAAATTTATAAAATGTGTAAAAAAATATTCAAAAACCATATATATGATATAATACATAAATTATATTTTATTTAAACCATAAAAATTATTTTCTGACCAGAATTGAATGAATTAATGGAAATTCAAATCACATCATCCCTGATGTCGATAAATCAACACTTCCCGAACGATGTTTTAATTTCAAGAATTAGTGGGAGATGAGAAAAAATAGAATGATGATTTTAAATAAAAAAGTTGAAATCCAGAATATTTAAGATTTTGGCTCATTAATTCATCTTCAATAAGTGTAGTTGAGTAAATATGAATAATATAAAAGAAAATGAATGAAATGAAAGAAAACAAAATATGATGTTTATCCCTCAATCTATTATCCTTGTGATCCTTCTTAAGGCCTTTGGTTTTAGACATTTGGAGGGACAATCAGATCTAAGACGTGGGTAAGATCCCTGGGAGGTACATTTTTCAGATCATAGGTAAGGATTAAGGCTTGAGAGGCGTGGGAGGAAGACAAGAATGGGGGTGGGATTTATAAGGAGGAGAGGAGGTATATTACATTATTAAAATCATTATTATAATATTTTTCTCAAGAAAAAGAATAATTATAATTAATGTGACCCAAAATAGTAATAATTCAATGTGAGTTTGATCCAAGAGATATTATATATGTTATTATTTCAATGATCGTGTATTTAACAGATAATTTGAATATACGGTATTTTAACGTATTTAACAATACATAAAAAATTCAAGAATTTTAGGAAAATCCCAAAAATCACCCTAACCATATAAAGATGTTTAGAATTCCAAAATGAACACCATTTTTTGAAAATAATTATCTAAATATTATTAATTTAATTTTTAAAAAAACCATAATTTATTAAAAATTAAAAATTTTAATTATATACAACTTTTATATCACATTGAATAATTAATGAAGATGTAATTATCTAAAATCCTCAATAAAATAAAATAAAAATACAATTTTATATTCATTATGGTCATTATAATATTCATATTACTATTCATAATGGTATGTTACTATTCACCATAAAACTAGTTGGTTCCATAAGACTTCAAATAACTTACATAACGCAATTGTAGATGACCGTTTTTTTGAAATTCAAAACATAGAAGAGGAAAGATTATTTTTAATGTCATGTTATAAATATATAATTAAAAAATCATGCATTTCTATTTGTTTTTAAAACCATAGGGTGTTACATAAGAAATCACAACTCGCCCACGCACACCTAGGCCTCAAAAAAACCAACCTACCTAAAGAATCTTGGTTGATCACTTCTTGGAAGAAGGGACAAGGATTAGAGGGTGACCATCCATCCATCCTCCCACTGGGTTGTTTGGGAAAGACACCCTCCCTTGTGATGATAGTGGTGTTCGACACATATTGCTAAACTTGGGTGGGGTACATTTATAAATCACATGGAAAAAACAAGAAGATACATATATGAAACCAAACACTCCATCCCAACCAATTGGTTATCAAACAAATAACAAACCCAAAACATGACTTTCAGTTGATACTACTTACATATGGTCAATGTCTCATATTAAGCAACAACACAATTCAAATTCACAACAAATTTCTACTAGCCATTTCCATTGTATTATTATAAAGCACCCATGCCACAAAAATCTTTATTAATAAATCATTAAATTAATTAATTTATTTTTTAATCACTATTTGGGAAACTACAAAACTTAGTACAGAACAAAAAACACAAAAAAATTCATACATGGAGAAAATCCGGGTGAATTTCCCATACCTACCATCACCATCCTTATTTCAATTTAACCATCTTAATCCATCCATGCACAACCACATCTAGAAACAAATTAAACCACAACCAGTTTCACAACTCTATGATAGAACTCTTATTATCAACCCTACAATTAATCAATCTATCACCCCGATATTCCATTAAACCATCCAAACCATTCTGCATCACACAACTATGCGCACTACCACACCACAAGAAAACCTAAAACAACCCCACAAACTCATCACATCACTACACATTCCAAGTAAGAACATGAATTATAGATTTAATATGAAATACCTTAAATAAAATACACATTTCAATTCATGGGTTATCAATGAAAATGTATGATCCTAGGGAATCAATCCATTAGTTGAACATATATGATTAACCAATTATAATTTATTGTGATACAAAAACAACCACAACTAAAAGAGAAAATATAATAGATATAACTAGTGTGAACAAAGTCAAAAATGGTGACAATTATTAGTGGGGCATCAATCCCGAACAATCATAAGATTACAATAACATTAAGACTAAAAAATAATAAAAAAATCTCATTAACCCATCAATTTCAATTAGCAATTTAATTAACTTCAATTATGTTGGGAAAACAATAATTCACATGTAAACATAAGTAAAACTCATCCTGCATGATTCAAAACAAGATGAAATGAATTAAATCCTACCATGCAGGGGATTCAATGTTCTTATCATGAGAATAGATCATGAAATAGTCCTACAATCACCTCTCATGTAATATCATCACCCATTTGAGGATGTTGTGGCACTACTACATCAACAATAACCAAATAATGCACCATTTTATCAAAGGGATGACATCCTCCATGATATGAAATGATAAAGAGGATGTAAAAGGAGATGAACCTCAAGGAAACCAAAAGAATGGGGAATAACACACCTCATATTGAATATGTATCACTAAAAATAAATCAAGAGAATCTAGTAATCAATCCTTGGTGATGGAATCCTCAAAATTCCAAAGAGTGGCCATCGGTTAACTTGGGGTCGAGGGAAAAAATGATGTATCCATAGGTTTTGATAAACCAAGTGGTAGGAAAATAACTATAATCATTATAGCAGTGGGGTATTACATGATGTATTATACACATTTAAATTGTGTAATTCCTTGATATTGGTTTTCATCTAATAACCCATACCTTCTCGATTTATTTTATGTTTCAACCCAAAAAAAATTCAGGATATAAAACTACAAAGAAAAAGCATTGAATAGAGGATCATGTTGTTTAATCCCATCACACAATGTGTAATCTCCATTTTTACAGCCTTTTGCAACCAACCCTATCCAAAAAACAAAATCCAAAAAAATAACAGACTGGGATGAAACAAATCGTTACATTAGATACATCTCAAATGATTCTCATCCTCGAGAATCCAAAACCAATCAAAAAAGATAGAGGGGTTTTAACAACCACCATTTGAGATTATTCGGAAGGATCTCTCTAAAAATGAATCATTACTAACATGCAAAGACATCAAGGTTCTGTGATAAACCACCATATGTTGCTTGAAAGCTGGAGTGGAAACCTCTACTTCAAAGAACACTTCATCCGAAATCTCCAACCAAGCTACATTATGTCAACCAAAAAGACCAGAAAAAACACCACGCATGAACCACAGAAACCCCATCCAAACACATTAATTTGAGAATAATGTCCTCCATGTCAATATATTTTCTTCTATGGGCATCTCTGACTCACCTACATGGGTTTACTCACTTCAAAGTTAATATGTCTTGATTGGAAATTGGGTCCTCCCCTTATCATATGTCAAGACATTATAACACATTACACTACATACACACAAATAATGAAAATAATCTCATATAATAAAATAAATTCCAACCATTACATTACACATAATAATAGAGAAATAAAAATCTACAAAAAACTATCGGTACTATGAACACATTTATGTTTCTTAATCCCAGTAGTCTCCACTAAGCCCCCATTCACTAATGGCATGTGAACCAAGGGGATGGTCCATCCCAACATCACCTTCTCTTGAGGATCCTGGAACTCTACTGGATATTACACAAACTTCAGGTCATCCTAAATATCCAACTCTCCCCAATCAATAATATGGCTGTCATTATAGAGATATCAATAAAGATGAGAGATGTAAAAAATATCGTGGATCCTCTCCAACCACAGTGACAACACCAACCAGAATGCCATGTCAACATCTTTCCCAAACACCTCAAGGGTTCCAATTAACCTATAAGAATGCTTACTACCCCTTCCAAACCTATACTTCCAACATATAGGGGAGACCTTAAAGAACATGTGGTCCCCAAAATCAAACTATAAGGGCCTCCTTATTCAATTAAAAAATGATTTCTACCGGTCCTGTGCTGCTTTCATCCTCTCGTGAACAGGATGAACCTTCCCAATCATGCTATGCACCATGTTCGGACCAATAAAAAATGTATCCCTAGTCTCTGTCTGGCATAAAAAATAATGACATGACCTTCCAATCAAAGCCTCAAATAGATCCATCCCAACAGAATATTTATAACTATTATTATAATAAAACTCTATTAAAGGTAGGTGTCGTAGCCAAGACCAAACAAAGTCCAAGACACATTTCCACATCATATCCCCTCTAGTGTATGAATGGTCTGCTCTGTATTACAATCTATATAAGGGAGAAAAGAAGTGATGAGGCATAAATGAGAGCCAAAATCATCCTGTAATCCCCTCCAGACTCATGAGGTAATCCTCATGTCCATATATACGAAAATGGAACTCAATACTCCATGAAACCACACCACTTCATCCACCTACCTCATTTAAATGGATTCCAATATGATTGACTGTTTGATCACTATGAATTGGTCTTATTTCATTAATTTATCCACTAACACTCAAGAAAAAATTGAATCCTCCATGAGCTCTGGGTAATCCGATGAAGAAATCCATTGATATGTTATCCTGTTTTCACAGAGAAACATCCAAAAGCTATAATAAACCACCCAAAACATGGTGCTAATACTTTACCTTCTAGAAAAACAATAAATTATCCACAAAATCATCCACTACCCATTCAACCTGGGCCATAAAAACATTATCTTTAATCCATGGTACATCGTGGAATCTCTTGGATTTACGGCCAAGGGTGACCTATGAAACTCAAAAAGGAATTCACCGTGCATTTCTACCGGTACAAACATATTTCCATCAATCAACATCCAATTCCAACCATACATTGATTTTCCCTCTAGATAATCACCATGTCCAAAATGATCACACAATACCTCTTCTTCTAAGTCTCCACCAACTAAGAATCATCTACCAGATACATCAGAGAAGATTACAGCATCATCCAAATGCATCAAATTGCATCACTGCCAACTCCTCCATTATTCTATATGAATCCAATGATTTTTAAACTACCTCCCTCTGAGACTTCCTGCTCAATTCATTGGCTATGAAATTCCCCTTTCATTAGGTGTATAATATCTCAAAATCATAGTCCTAATATAACTCTATCCACCTCCACTACCATAGATTCAGATCATACTGGGAAAATATATATCTAAATATCATGTGATTCATGAAGACCACAAAGTACTCTCCAATGAGGTAATGTTTCCACAATTGTAGCACAAAAAAACAACTACTAATTCAAGATCATTTGCTATATAATTATATTCATGGGGGATAAATTCCATGATCCATAAAAATCAGTCCTAACTACTGCATCAGCACACATCCCAAAAACCTGATGGGAAGAATCAAAAATCACCTCAAACATCACCCTTTCTCTTGTAAATCAGAGCACTAGAGCACTACACAACTTCCCCTTTAGGTAATAGAATGCCACATAAAACTGCTTGTTCCATAAAAAATCATAGTTTTTCCTAGTCAAATCTATCAATGGGGATGCAACTCAAGGGAAATCAAGTACAAACCTCTAATAACAGCCTACAAGACCATGTAATATTTGAACATATGCCATGTTCTTCAGTGACTCTTAATAAACAACTACTTCATAATTTTATAGGTCTAATACCACACCCTACAGAGAAACCTCATGCATAATGAAATGCACCTCTAGTGTCCAAAACATACACTAGAAAAACATCCTATATAGCTAGTGACATTAAATATCCCGCAAGACTATTCTATGATTCTCGACATGCTACTCCTCTAACATTGAGTAGAATAAGATTCCATCAGTTAATACGATGATGAACTATCCCTAGAACTCATGGAAAATAGATTTCACGAGCCCCATGAACATGGATAGACTGTTTGTAACAACGAATGGCCTGACTACAAGCTCAAATTTCCCATTCCTACATCTAAAGGATGTTTTCAGGATATCTTCCTACTTCAACATAAATCGGTTCTATCCAGACAATATGGATTTTAGAAAACCATCTTTATTATCTCAACTGGTCGAAAAGTTTGTCTATTCTTGGGAGTGGGTAACAGTTCTTGACCATCAACTGATTCAATGTCTGTTAGTCTATAAACAACGTCATACCATTATTCACCTTTTTTATGAATAACACGGATTAACACCACAATGACAAACTGGGCCAGATATATCAATTATTCATTAGGTTATAAAACTTAATAATCAACTCCCACAACTCAGAAGGTTCATTCCAATAATTAGCCATCAAAATTAGAGAACCCTAGGATGTAAGTCTATCATGAACACAACATCATGTAGAAGGGGTAGTATCACTTCCACATCATGGAAAACATTCAAGAATACCCCAATGAAAATGGGAACCTCCATTATCTTAGCATTATCCAATTCCAATGATTTCTTATCCACAAAAGAAAGAAGATTCTCGACATGCTGACTGCCCACTAGAAAACCGGCCTCGCCAAAAAAACCCCACACATTTTTCATCAAAATCTAAAATCATGGAACTCATCCAGAATCAGTGTATAATTTAATCCATTGAATAAAACTAGTCGATTCCATTGATTAAATCGAATGTACTCATCTATTACAAGAAGAGATCGACATGATACTGATGAAGTCCTATCATTAGTCTACACCCCCAATATATATCAAACTTTCTAGGATGGACTCCAAATAAAATACTCAACACCAGGGGAATTGGAAGCCTATCTATGTCTAGTCCTAGAGAATGGTCTAGAGAGAGTGCAATAAAAAAATGAAAAGATACTAAATAAAAAAATTCACAAGAAAGGGTGGTGAAAAACTGGTTGTACCTATGATGATATCTATCCCTACTGAAACAATTCCATTTATTGCACAGACGAAGCCCTGCCCAAATATTCGTCCTCTCTACTAATGACCATCTTAATGGAATTGTTTGGATACCGGTCCCTGAACATTAGGATCATAATGAGGTCACCCACTACCTACCCTATATCCCCTCGGTGGAGCAAAAGCCTAATGTCCCTTCTATGGAATCTGCCTCACTGGTAACTGCTACCGAGGCTCACACTGAACTTTTCCACCTTCACCTAAATAAGCTCATGTAGCCACTAGGAACTACTTCTAAATATTTATAAGAATCCCATATAAGAAGCATGTTGACCCCAATCCCACATGAAATGCAAGGGGGATACTAGCACCAAAAGGCTGGTAAGGAAGCTGCTGAGGTCATCTCCCCACCAGTCGAAACCTCAATGATCATGGTGCCTGATATCTTCCCCTGAAAACACTTCCTCTTAAAGAACTCTATTGGATCCCCTATCAGGGTATACCTCCTCATGAGTACATCTGATCAAACAATTCAGCCTTCCTCTAATCCTACAGATACATTTTCAATGTAAAGGGAGTAAAATCATATTGGATTGTAGGATGGAGTAACTCCTCGATACTTTCTCACATAATACATCTTTTCCAAAAAAGAATTGGGGAAAATTGAAGAAGATCCTTCAACATGATCCTAAAATTCTGCACCAACAAACTGCCCCACCGAAGGTAGAGTAGTTCCTATTTCTTCTCAGTCTTCATTGATAATTATAGGATATCTGATTGGAAATTCCAATGGAAGTCAACCCATAAGACATCTTCCTCATTCTTCTCCCCAAGATACAACATCCACCACAGACCCAGATTACCCAATATCTAATATACACTCAATGGAACCCTATATTCTATTAGGTCCTAGATCAAATTCACTCATGAAGAGGTCTACCGTAGGAGGGGAAGTTCTAGATTTCATTAACTGGTAGAGTTTTCAGTGGTATATCTCAGCCACCAAGACATTTGATGTTTCGAATAATGGGGAGACGAACTCAACAAATTTTTTATTGTCCTTATAGTTCCAACAACCTCCATGAATTCCTCATGGTCTTGGAGATGATATATTTCTTATATGGGGTTCAAATTCTTCTTCATAAGAAGTTCTGAGTGGCTGCGTATTATCGGTTTTGTTGAGGTTGACAAGTTCAACGATGTATTTAGTAGCAGTTTTATGTGAATTTGTTTCAGAAGTATGTGTAATAAGATAATTCTTTATTGATGGGAGATGGGGTATGTAGAGTCTGACATTATGATTCTACACATGTTTGGGTACTATGTGCCATGCTTGGTCATAAGGGTGGCCCTCGGTAGACAGGCAGTGGAGCAGGGTGTGGTCAGTTGCATATGGTAGAGGCACTTGTTCCACCGGGTTTAAATATAGCCATAGGGATGAATAGTTTGTTTAGTACAGTTTCTTGTTATTTTATTGCATTATTATAATTTCAGTCTTTTTTTCACCCACTCAAGACCATGCTCTAGGAATATACATAGAAAGGATTCCCAGAACCCTGTTGTTGAGTACACTAGTCGGAGGCCAGACCAACTTGTTTAATGTGTTATGGGGTGTAGAATGATTATGGGACCACATTAGTTTAATGAGGATTTCTTCTTTTTCCATATTCTGCAATACAATGTCATCCTCAACATTATATAGTTTTATTCCTTGCATGTTGTTATCGACTGCTTTTAGAGGAGACATTTATTTTCTTATGTGTATGTCCAATTTGTGGCTTTCAATAGAGAGTGACGCTATCAGGTGGGAAGTTAGTATGTGGATAATATTCATTCCTTGTTGTATGAGATTTTAGTGGAATCAATGGATGTTGAGATGGTGATGTTTCATAGGGTCATTGGGGAGTTCATGTATGTCTTTACTGAGGATTTTGTGACGCTACCCCTTGACATGACTTTTATTTGGAGATATGCTTAAATCCCAATTATTTTATTATTTTGGTTCATCCTAATTGGTAGGAATCATATGAGTTGTGCGAGTTGAGGATTCATATTGGTGAATAGATGAAAAAGGTATTTTTCCAGCCTAGTGTGTCACCGTTGGGTGCTCTAGTGTTGTTTTCAAAGAAGGAGAACAATGGTATGAGGTAGTTCATAGACTACCAAAGGTTGAATCTAGTGTTGTTCAAGAACCGTTACCCTATACCAATAATATATGATGTGTTTGAAAAATTTATATGGGTGAGTTGTTTTCTATGGTTGATCTGGGGTCTGGATATCACCATTTGAGGGTGAAGAAGATAGAAATCCCAAAGTCTTCCTTCAGACAAAAGTATTGTAACTAAAAGATTGTATTCATGCCATTTAGTGTTATGAATAAACCATCCAAGTTTGTGGGGCTCATGAACTTCATTTTATGTGATTCCATAGACCGGTTCATCATCACATTCATCAATGAAATCTTGGTATACTCGATGTCAGAGGAGGAGCTAGCTGAGCATTTGAGAATTTTATTGTAGGTTATTCAACACCACCTTCACAATGGAAAGTTTTCCAAGTTTAACTTTTGGAAATAATAGGTGAATTTTATCAGGAAATTGGTGTCTCATTAGGGTGTGTCAATAGAACTGTTGAAGGATGAATAAGTAGTTTCATGGGGGAACCCAAGAGCATGGCCGAATTTCATAGTTTCATTGGTATTGTAAGATATTATAAGAGGTTCTTCCCTGATTTATCTAGATTTCTATTCCATTGATTTATTTGACAATGATGACCCATGATTTTTTGTGGAGAGATCAGTTCCAGGTTGCATTTGGTTACCTTATGGTGAATTTGGTAAGTCCACTAGTGCTTTAGTTTCTAGAATAAGGGGTTATGTTTGATGTGTTATTTGGTGCTCCCCATCTAGTTTTGGTGTGTGTGTTGTTGTACAAGTGAGGAGTGATCTATTATAGATCTAGGATGTTACTTCTCCATGAATGTAACTACACCACCCATGATCTTGAGTTATAAGTAGTTGGGTTCACACTAAATTTGTGGCAGCATTACCTCATTTGGGAGTGCTTTTTGGTCTTCACGATTCAATAGAGCACTAGTTATATATTCTCCCAACATGATATAACCCTATTATAGTATAGGTGTATGGAATTTATTTAGGACTATAATTTTGTGATCTCCTACACCCCAAAAAATGGGAATGTTGTGGCTGATTCCTTAAGCAGGAAGTTATAAAAATAGGTTGTTTGAGAATTTGTTTAATCTTGGAGAATGACGGAGGAACAGGAAGCCTTTAAATTATATGAAAGGGTTGATGGTGGTATAATATATTTTCTAGATTACAGTGCAATATTCATTTATTTAGCATGTGGAGGAGTCTCAATGGGGGTCTCAAAGGTAGAGGTGATGTACAGTTGGGATGGCCATGGTGATCCATTGGTGGGATGGTTAGAGGATGTTCAAAAACGAATTTTGTTTTGTGGAAAGCTATTTTTCCTAGTATAAATGCTTAGTGAAGACATTAATTAGTTTTATATCTCACCATAAATAGTGAATCCAAGATATTCCCAGATATACCAGGACATAAAGATGCAGTTAAAGTGGCCCTATATGAAATGGGATGTGGGAGAGATTGTGGAGAAGTTCTTGGTTTTCCTACAGGTGAAGGATGTGGTACATGTTTCTAATGGTTTTTTGGATCCCAAAGATGTTCCTATGTGGAAATGGTATGACATATAAATGTATTTTTTCACATTTTTACCTAGATATCAAAGAGGTTGTGAAGATATCTAGGTGATAGTGGATCAATTGACGAAATCGGCTCAGTTGAAAGCGATTAAGGAGTTGAGCGCAGTGGATTCCTTGGCAAGGAGTTACATGGATGAAGTGGTATAGTTTCATGGAGATACGAGATTTATTTTCTCATATTAGGAACTTCTTTTTACCTCATGATTATATATGGATTTCAGAATACATTTGGCACCATTTTATGCCTGAACACTACTTTTCACCCTCTGACAGATTTTAAGAAAGAGTAGAAAATCCATATGTTGGAAGATATATTTTTGGCGTGTGTCTTAGACAGTGCTGTGTCTTGGGTGTGACACCCTCCTTTGATATATATGGCTTATAATAATTGTTATCAGTCTTCTATTTACATGGTTACATTTGATGATTTGTACGGAAGTGGGTCTTTGGTATGACACCTACCTTTTATAAAGATTTCTTGATATAATACTTATCACTCGCCTATTGGCAAAGCTCTATTTTAAGATTTTTTTATCGAATTCCATGTCATTATCCATTATTATGGATAGATGATAGGTACATATCTATTATTGGTCCGAACATTGTGTATAGAGCGAATGAGAAGTTTCATCTTGTTTGTGATAGGATGAAAGAAGAAAAGTACCAGAAAAGTCACATACCAATCGCATAAGGAGGACCTCAGATCTCATGGTTGGGGACAATGTGTTCATGAAAGTCACCCCTCAACAAGGGAATTAGAGGATTTGTTAGGGGTAATATTTCTCCCAAGTAGGATGGACCCTATTAGGTTATTGGGTAAGTGGGTGGGGTGGAAAACCGATTGGCATCACCGTTGTGGTTGGAGTGGATCCACAATGTCTTTCACATCGCTCAAATTTGTTTATATATTCACGATGACTCCAATTTATTTTATTAGGTAGATTTGGATATGGTGGACAATACTACATTTATGTAACAACTAGTAGAGATCCAAGATCACTGAGAAAAGATGTTATGAATATGAACTATCCCCTTGGTTAATATAATGTGGAGGCATGGTAGAAAAGAGGGGAGTAATTGGGAGAAAGAAACATAAATTCATGCCCAATACCTAGAGTATGTTCTGGTTTTTTATTTCTCTAATTTTATTTTCAATGTGATCGTTGGATCTTCATTTTATGAGATGATATATTTTTCCTTTTTTGTGTGTATGTACAGCAATGTTTGATAAAGTATTGACATATGAAAATGGGAGGAACTGATTCACAATAAATTCACATTAACTATGATTTGATTACACCCTTGAGGGAGAATCAATACCTTATATAGAATATAGAATCATGACATGGATGAAAGGATTCCTTGATTCAAGTGTTTTGACAGTGTATTTGTGGTTCTTTTTTGGTGTGTTTTGTGGTTGTTTTGGTTGACACATTGGGGCTTGGTTATATATGTTGAAGGAGGTGATCATGGATGTGAATATTTCCCCTCTATCATTCAAACAACATAGGGTGTTTTATCATTGAATGTTTATTTGTTTGGTTGTTGGTGGTGTTTCAAGTGTAGTGGGATCCATGAGAGGTATCTTATAGGGTGGTTGTTTGAAAACCTATTTCTTATGGGCCTGGTTTTGGAATCTTGACAAATATAATAGTTTTATTTGTACTTAATGTAATGGTCCATGTCCTTATCATCTGTTGCTTTTCTGGCTATTAGTTGTTGAAGAGGTTCAGTTCCTAAAGGATGGAAAAGGTGGGATTACGAGACACGAACCTCTGTTTCTTGGTTTGTCCTTGGAATTTCATAGCATGTAATGTTTCAAGGGATGAAAAATAAAATACATAGAAACATGATGGGGCTTTCGGAAGAAACCAACCTCAAGGCATTACATGATTTTAGTGGGTATTACTCATCATGTAATACCCCATTGATATAATATTTTTTGATATTTTCAAGCATCTCTAGTTATCAAACCCATCAATTGTAATATTTTCACCCTCATCCTCAATATACCGAGCAACCCCTCATTGGGATTTTGTGAATTTCTCCACAAAGAATTGATTCCAACATTGTATCCTTAAATACATATCAATCCTTCTTCGATATAAGGTTCATTATTCCCCTTTTCTTTTGGTTTCTTCAATGTTTATCTCTTTTTCCCTCCTGTTATCCTTCCAATTTCATGGTGGATTTTCTCGTCATGTTCTAGCAGGTTTTTCGGTTTTTCTGATTTGGTTGTGTAGTGTAATCCTTGTATAGAAGAATATATTGTGGGAGAGTTGACTAGAGGACCGTTTCATGATCTGTTCCCATGTGAAAATGATGAAACCCCTTTGATTTTTGATTTCCTTTATTTGTCCTTATTGCGCATCATGTAGAATGGGTTTTTCTTTTTTTTACATGTAAATCATGGTTGTTAAATACTAATTTATGATAAATAACCGGCTATATGAAATCGAGTTGTGTATGGGTTTTGTTATCATGATTTTATAGCCTTGATATTGTAGTCGTCTTTTTATTATTTGGGCTTGATGACCCAATAAAATATGTGGTTTTTGGGTGCATTGTTTGAGCTAGTTATATAAGTTGTGTTTTCTTCTTTAGTTGTGGTTGACATGGTATCATCCTAAACTATAATTTTTTAATCATGTATAATAATAAAATTAATTGATTCCCCAGGATCATAAATTTTTGTGAAAACACATGAACTAGAAAGTGAAATTTAAATAAAGGGTCACTTATTAAATTTGAAATTTGTGTGATACCGTAGTCTGTGTGGTTATGTGATGTGTGTGTTGGGTAGTTCTGGGTTGTGTTGTGGTGTGGTAGAGGGAACAATTGTGTAATGCATAATGGCTGGTGTGGTGTAATGGAATCTCCGGATGAGAGAATGATTTATTATGGGGTGGAAGAGAATATTTGTGTAGCAAGGCTACAAATTTTTTTTTGGTTTAATGGGTTTCTTGGTGTAGTTGTGCATGGATGGATTTAAAGGGATAAATTTAAAGAAGGATTGTGATGGTTGATATGGGTAATTTAGCTGGAGTTTCTCCATGTATTAATTTATCTATGTCTCTTATTGTGTTTTGTTCTTTGTAGTTTCCTAGATAGTGATGGAATAAATAAATAAATGAATCAATTATTTGATCAATAAATCCTGGTGTGGTATTGGTTGGTAAGATTAACCAGACAAAGATGGTTAATTGAAATGGGTTAGGAATATGAATTGGATTGTGGATTATTGTGTGGAATTGTTCCAATAAATGTATCAAAAAAAGGATGTGGGGTTGTAGGTCGGTTGTTTGTTTGAGAACACATAGGTTGGATTTGGGTGTTTGGTATCATATATGTATCTAATTGTTTTTCCTTGTTATTTATATATGCATCCCACCCTAGTTGATAAATATGTGCTGAAAACCTCCATAATCCGGTGGGAGGGTATCTTTCCCATATATCCCCATGGGAGGATGGATGGATGGCTACCCGCTCATCCATAGTCCTTATTTAAGTTGGTGATATCCCAATAGTCTTCAAGTAGGATGTGGTTTGTGTGGCCCATGTTTGTCTGGGAAAGTTGTGATCTTCACATGTGTCTTTGGGATGAGATGTGAGGTGCTTTCCCTGGTGTCTTCATGATGATATGTGTTTTAATTTCCCAGGTGTATTTTAGTTGAAATGTGATGTGGATTGGGGCTCAAGTGTCTATGGGTTCAGTATGGTTTTGAGGCCCAGGTGCCTGTGGGAATGTTATGACATGGTTTATTCATAAGAGGTGGGAGTTCGAGGACATTCACTATTATGGTGGGAGAGCAGCTAATATAAGGGAAAGTAATGTGGGGTACCTAATCATCTATGTTCTTTATATAATATTACGTGACTTTTTTTATTTTTGGAGAATTACTTAGTGAGTTTAGGATGGTTAGTATACCTCCTTAAGTGCTGTTGGTTTTGCCGTTTTATTACGGGTGCATTAGTATTCCAGTTAAGATTAGTATGGGGGACTTTTGTTTTCCTACTGAATATACATGTATGATCACCACAAATATATAATTTAGATTCAGGATTCCAAAAGGATTTCATAGACCATTCTAGACCCTATTATCTCATGTCTTGAGATTTTCACTATCACTTCAATGATTTACTTTTGGTTTTTTACTTTGGATGATTTTATATTGTTATAGTTTTGTTTTTTTAACATGCATAAGTGATGGTTTTCGATTTCATTTATATTTTATATTGGTTTTTCCTTGTGGATGATACATCTTATCACATGATCTTGTTTTCTAAAAAGGGTAATTTCTCCCATATTTATGTGATTTTTACACCCTTGGTGATGTTCACCAACCCGGGGCCTACTAGGGGTGGGACCCGAGGATCATTATCTCCCCCCTCAGGGTGGTGTCTTTGGCCGTATGGGTTTATACAAATGTCCTTTCTTTAATGATAAACTTAAGTAATTTATATGGAAAATAACACATACTCATCATATTATAGTGTTGGGGGAGGAGAGGCCCATAATTTTGAGCCTGAGCACTAACGTATTTGTGTAGGAAATATGCAGAAGACATCCTCCTTGGAAGAAAAATTGAATGGATATAACTAGATCACTCTTAACAACATTCCACGATTCCCTGTAGAATGAGCCTAGGAAACTATTTGGTCTCATATCACTATTAATATCAAGGTCCATCATGGCCTTATGAATTTATTTCTCATTTAGGGAATCTTCGAAGAGTGCATTGTCTAGATTGGAGATAGTGTTTGAAACCACTTACATTGACATAGTGTTCCCTCCCGGATACCCTTTAGAAAAAATGGGTTAAGCCCTGCATGGAGAATATTTAAATGGGGTTGAACCATACAACCAAAGGAGGACCCCTATTTGGTTGTTTCAACATGTTTACCAATCACCACTGTAGCACATATCCAATAGCCACTTACTGGCTGTGAACTGTATGAAATCTATAATATCCTTCTGAGGGAAGGCCCCTCTACCTTTCATCTCATTTAGATTAGATATGACAATAATGTATCTTCCAAAATCCCATAGGGAGTCTCATGGATTAATTGATTCATGACCACCCCATAAATATTCTCTTCGATGAGCATCACAACATCCATAGTTAAAGGAAATAAACAAACTGTTTGTGCCTTTAGTCCCTTTTGTAGTGAAAAATGGTCCCCAGCTTATATTAGTTATACTAAGATATTATTTATAAATGTATTCTTACTAAATTTAAAAATAAATATATAAATATAATTTAATAAATATATTTATAAATATATTTATATAATTATATATATAACTAAATGAATTTAAAATTATTTGAATAAATATATTTCTAATTATTTTTTATTTAATAAATTTTCTATAATTACACATATTTATATAATTATAAATATATAATTATAATTATAATTATATACATATAAATTTATTATAATTATAATTAAAAATAAATATATAAATAAATAAATTAATGTAAATATAAATGAATATAAATATATATATTATAGGTACCTAAGGGTATAATTACAACAAAACACACACACCCACAACTCACCCATAGACCAGTGGGAAGGTCATTGCCCCCAAAGAGATAGCCTAGACATCAACATTGCTTTATTTTATCTTGAAAGGCCTAAAAATAGACCATATGTCCTATAACAACATGTCCCAAAGGTCCCACCCTTCATCATCTCAACTTAAAGAAACACCAAATGTCACTTCATATGAAATCATCGCCATGTGGTATTGTCGCCCATGATTAGGCCTCACCTGCAAATTAACAATGGATGTTTCCTCCAAGAATTGATAACCCTTGTTCTCCGTAATCTCAACGGATTCCATGGTTGTGCCATAGATGACCGCCAGACCACCACCCCCACTGTGGAGCAGGGGTTGGCCTATCATAACTGCTAGAAAACACGCCAACTTACTCCTACCACCACATCCAATCAACTATCTCTGCACATCGCCTCTTGGAGCACAGTACCTACTACCACTTGTCCAATGCCCATATGGCACCATCATCACATGTATCTCACTCACAAACCTGTGGGACGTCATCACAAGGACTGTCATCCACCATGTCACGATGATCAATTAATTAAACTACCTCAGCCATTGCATGGTCTACTAATATACATGTTAAGCTACAATCAGTAAGACAACCCACATATGTTGATCTCCATCATAGTAAACTATCTGAGTGCTGCCTACTTTCACATCATCATCTCCATCCTTAGTAAAATTCCCAATGAAACTACCCCAAATATAGAGTGGGGGATCCTCCATTATCACACCAACTATGCAGGTCAACTAAACACAACAACCCCCAATATAACTAGTGATAATCACACAAATATTGGGAGTTGAATCCCAGCCACCCCACAAATATTCATGATTTTGTTATGTAAGGGTAATCCAAAATTTTGTAAGGGTAAGCTAAATTTAAGGGTGAACTAATGTTATGTAAGGGGAAATAGTTATGTATGGATAAACAAAAACTTATATAGGTTATGTAATGGTAATTAATGGTAAAAAATATTAAGTAAGGGTGAAAGTTGTTCTGTAGGGGGAAATTTATGTTAATTAAGGTTAATAAAAAGTTATGTAAGTGTAAAATAATGTGTTGTGAGTGTAAAATAAAGTTACATATGGGTAAAAAAATTATTAAAGGGAAAAATAAATATAAGGGTAAACAAATGTGATTTAATGGTGAACTAAAGTTACGTAAGGCTTAAAAGATTCAAATAAGGGTAAAAAAATTAGTCAAGGGTAAACTAATGAAAATTAATGTTAAACAAAAGTTAAGTGTTATTGAGACAAAATTATGTATGGAAAAATAGATGTTAATTAATGGTAAAAAAATAGGTTAGGGTAAAAAAAGATATATAAATTTAAAGTAATGTTTTGTGAGGGTAAAAAAATTGTGTAAGGGAAAAATAAACTTCTGTAATGGTGAAACAATGTTATATAATTGTAAAATAAATTTATGTAAATTTTTATTATATTTAAGGGTCAACGGAAGTTAGGTAAAGATAAAATAATGTTATATAATGGTAAAAAAAAGTTACGTAAGGGTGAATAGAAGTTATGTAAGGATAAAACAATGTTATGTAAGGGTAAATTAATGTTATGTAAAGGTAAAACTATGTTATATATGGGTAATATAAAGTTAAGTATGTGTAAAATAGAGTTACTTAATGTCAAAAAATGTTATTCAATTGAAAATAAATGATATAAGGGAAGACTAAAATTATGTAAGGGTAAAAAAAGTAAATCAATAGTAATATAATGTTGCGCATGGGTAAAACAATGTTATATGAGGGTAAGATAAAGTAATTTAAGGGTAAATAATAGATAATAAGGGTAAAATTATGTAATGTATGGGTAAACTAAAGTTATTTAAGTGTAAAACAATGTTATCTATGTGTAAGAAAATATTATGTGGAGGTAAAATAATGTTATGTAAGGGTAAGGAATTGTTATGAAATGGGAAATATTGGTTAGTACTGTTAAAACAATGTTATGTAATGGTAATCTAAATATACGTTAGGGTAAATTAAATCCATTTAATGGTATAAAAATATTGACCAAGGGTAAAGTAAACTTAGTAAGGGGATAAAAGTAATTTTATTATATGAAAATTTTAAGAATGGGTAAAAAAGTTATGTAATTGTAAAAAAAAGATAAATAAGGTTAAAATAAAGGTGTATATGGTTAAACTAATATTATTTGAGTTTTAAACAATTTTATGTAAGGAAAAAAATAACAGTTCTTCATTCATAAGAATAATCTCTTTCTAGGATAGAGATATATTAGTTTTACATATTCTGTAATGATATACTGGTTCTAGAGTGTTATTCATAGAATATCAAGAATATGGTGTTAGTTAATGATTTAAAGATAAAGTGTAGAAAATCACAAAAATATAATTTTCTGATGCATGATCTGATGTATGTATGATTATGTTTAATTTTACTAATGAATTTTCATCATGTATAAACCAATATTTTTTTTTCAAAGATATATGCAGTAAAGTAGTAGACCCCGCATAATTTCAAATTATAAAAAATTGAAAATTTTGTAATATTATGTGAATTGGAAATGTTTTTCTAGATGAAATTTTTTATATTATTGCTCACTTGATGGTCCTCTTGGTTTGATTGATCCAACTATGCAGTCATGAACATTATAGATGGATGAAACCCATTGAATTGTATATGATGATTTTGAATGTGTGTGTCAGAAATCCAAGTTGTCCAATAATTTTCATTTAGGCATAGATATATTGTTAATGAAATCACTGAATTTTGTAATGAATAACTATCTATAGTGGAAATCACTGGTCTACCAAAATATTGTCACACTGGGAAGCTTATAGGTAATGTAAATTTTGGAATAGATGTTGTCACGATCACTATTAGAGATTGGGAGTGGGCCCATATTTATGTTTTTTTAATAGTTAATAGGTTTCCCCATATGTTAAAACCCATAAATTAAATGTTAGTAATTTTAATCCATCAAGGGATGAATTATATATATCAAAAACACATAATAAATATTTTATAGGATTGTTTTGAGACCATATTTTTAAGGAGTAATGTGAATATATGGATTCAATTTCAGAATTACTTCAATGGATGGTTAGAGGAACATTATTTCTTGTATTATATTAAAATTATTATGTCACTAATGGTTATAAGTTTTATAAGAATGAACATGATGAATTACCATGAAAAATAGTAGATTTACACTTGCAAATGAAGTGATGTATGTATATGATGCTAAGGATAGGATTCAAACTTATAAGAATGTGTTATAATTTTACATCATCAACAAAATATGGGAGTTGTATTATAAATTATTCCAACTGATGATTTTTCATTGAAAATGGGTTGATAATAGGAGTGTTGTTAAAATAAATGAATTGGGATTCATGAATGTTTATTTTATTAAGAATGGGTACAATGAAATAAAAATATAATGGAACCCCTTATAGTACAAGTATTTAATATTCTAGATCCCGCAAAACAAAAGTGGTCAATTATTCATTTTTTGACCAAAAACAATGAAGGTTTAGATGAAAATAAAACTAAGGATGTCACTTTCATTTTGAAATCATATTCATTTCATAGTTTTCCCAATGTTTAATGGGTATTGAAAGAAAAATGAGACAATAATAAAGGGATTCAGAGACTCAATAGTGTGAAAAATTACTTCAACAATTAAAAAATATATTTCAATAATCATGTTAATTTTTTTATAATATATATTTTTTTAAATCATATTATTATCTTTTCACTTCTGCATTAATGTAATCTAAATTAAATGTCGATCCAATTATACAGATAATGACTTGTAAACGTTCTGATACATCTAATCCTAAGGAATAATGGGTTTTACAACCTATTGATGCTCCTAGTGAAGAGGAACAATGACCTTCTATAAATTCTAATACTACAAAAAAGGACTGAAAAACTCATGATTTTGAACCTGTAAAAATGGTAGATGGTGATGAATATATGTCTCAAAAATAAAATAACAGTGTCATAGAATGATGGTGTTTGAAAACAGTATTAAGGTGAAATGAAAAGGCCTAAAATTCAATGTTTTATAGAATGTGTGTGGCCATCCTGTTAACCCCAACAAGGTCATATTATGTATTTTCATTGGTATCACCACTTGACAATGCATGTCGATTGATGTATATTCATATAACCATGTTGTACCCATTTTTAAGACAACGATTTAGGAAGAGATGTGGGTAACATTATGATATCCTTTATTTATTTAATGTTAAAATAAAATAACAAAACATTGAATTACTCTTCATTATCCTTTGAAAATTGAATTAATAGTACATGGTCCACATAAAAAATTTCTATTAATGTTTTTTCTAAATACTAATAGTGGATTTTACACCAAACTAATGAATTTTAATTTAATGATACTGAAGATAAAATAAACATGCTCCCACTTCATATATATTACCACTTGATAAGCCAAGAATCATGGGATGTGTTTAGTGGTCATCATGTGGAGACATATTTTCTTGTAAATTTTTGATGATAATATATTTTTAGAAATTAACGGTATTAAAAGGATTGATTATTCATTTTATTTTATGAAGCATCCAAAGTGTGATGAAAATAAGAAACTAGTAGAACAAATAACATAACTCTACCATAAAGTTGGGTTGGGGTATGCTTCACTTGAAAAATTGGTTATGTATTTTAAATATACTATAATACTTTTATTTGACATGAAACAACAACAAAATTATTTTCATATGATTAGATGAAAAATGATGAATCCAAATCCAAATCTATTTCCACTGCACATCATGTGCTATGGATGGAGTCACATGCAAATAAAGATGGGATACTAATAGATGAAAAAACAAAACATTTGTAGGAAACATGTTGAAATATGACATAATATTTTTTTCATTAAATCTCTATTACATAACAATGGTTTATTATTATATTTTTATCCAACTTATACATAGGAATCATCATTATTTATACCAGATGAAGAAATATTATCAATGGACTTGAAGAGGAAAGAACATTATGGTTGCATCAGAGGGGTGGGTTTTTGGTTGAAACTCTAAGAATATTTTGAGAAAATAAAAAAACTGGGGTAAATAGATAGAAAAATTGAAGAGTTCCGGGCATGATTATATATCCTTGATGATTTTTTTGGTCATTCTGATTTGCTAGAAATGTTTACGGGTGGAAGAAAAGAAGAGAAAAAACTAAAGAAAAACCACTACATGATAATCCCTCCCCCACATGAATTTTTGAGTAAACTTTTCCCCTAAAAGATTAGTATTAAATTAGGTAATCAATATTCTCATAATATTTTGTATGAAGTGTGAATCAGGAAAACACTGATACTTTTCATATATAGATATTCAAAAGGATGAAAATGATTATGATTTATATATATCAACACCCACCCATATTCTTGTTGTAATGGATACTATGTACAATTTCTTTGTAGACACTATACAAAACAAATGACTTCTATCATTTCATGTGATATTGGGGATTAATAAAGAACAGGTTCTGAGAACTGAGATACCTATTCCACTTGATGAGGCAGATATTCATAAAGTCAAGAAAGCTATTGAAACCTTCATATCAGGGCCATCAGATCTTGTAAAAACACACATCGACAAGGTGGTATTCACTAATGTACTATGATCATGCAATATAGGATAAAAACACATGGTGGAATCAACCATACCCTAATATGATACGTGGTGTACCGAGTATGGAAAAAATTGTGTTATTTTAGTTTAAATTATACATTTTATTATTATATTGTTTCATACATATGTTCAATTTATTTCATTATAGTAATAATAACATAAATAATATTTTCTTAAATTGGTTTATTCTTTTTTTGAAGTCATATTTTTCTTCAAACTATCTACAACTGTTTAGAAAAGAGATAACATGTTGCATATAGATGTGGAGTTCCAGGAAGCATGGGGTTATCCTTTCCATTAAAATGGATTAGTTATCTCTTTATTGGATTGGTGAATATAGTTTCAAGTAAAACTAACATTTCAAACTCAATTGACTGGACCCCAATTTGATACACAATGTTCTCAATATGACTTGAACTATATGTTTTTAGTTTATAATTTAATTTTAGTTCAAAACACATATCACATGCTTAAAAATATAAAAACACATTTAAATTCATTATATACAGTTGTTAAATGATCTATAAGCCATTTTTGTCATTTAAGAATCCACCGTACGTAAACTAGACACATGATAAGACTTGTATGACTCATACTGTGCATTTTTATTTAAAATTGACATTAATTTTAGTAGAAAACACATGTGACATACACAAAAATATGGAAAAAAATCAGATTATTTTAAAACATTAAAAAACAATCCAAACGTCATATTTGATGTGTATGAATCACCCAAACATCAATCTGATGCATGGTGTGGTAGATATGACTCGAAGTGTGTATTTTAATTAAAATTGATATTATTTTTACTAAAAAATAAAAATTACACACTCAAAACCAAAAAAAATGTTTACTAATTATTTATATACAATAGTAAAGTGTCCCATAAGTAATTTTTGATTTGTAGGAATCATCCACAACTAAATCTAATGTACAATGTGATCTGTTGACTGTTAGTGTATCTTCTAATTTAAAATTGACATAAATTTAATTAATTAATTAAAAAAGAATACTAAAAATAAATAAAACACATTCATATTGTTTTCATAATTTAAAAAAATCATACATAAGTCATTTTAAACATGTAAGAACCAGCTTCACCTCTATCTTATACACGGTGTTCCAATTATAACTCAAAGTATCCATTATTGGTTTATAATTGACATTTTAATTAAATAATTTCTCATTCATTGAAAACAAAGAAAACACACTCTGATTATATTGATAATTTAAAACATTTATTCATAATTCATTCTTGACATGTAGGAATCATTCTCACACAAAACCGTCACATGATGTGACTGATATGACTCAAGGTTCATGTTTTCAGTTTGAAATGTTATTTTAATAAGAAATACGAGTGACACACTAAAAAAATGAATACGAATTACCATTTTATTTTTAAAATTGTAAAATGATCTAGAATACCTTTTTGACATTTAAGAATCAGTCACACCTCAATCTGACACATGGTGTGACTAGTATGACTCAAAGTGTGCCTTTTTATCTAAAATTGACATTAATTATAGTAAAAATGACATGTTACATACTCAAAACTATGAAAATGAATTTGAATCACTTTTATACTTTATTAAAATCGTTCATATGTACTTTATGTTGTATTGGAATCACCTGCAACTCAATCTAAAGCTTGGTATGACCACTATGATTCCTATTGTAAAATTTTTATTTAAAATTGACATAATTTTAGTGAAATTTATATGTGGCATACTCATGACTAGGAAATTGATTTTTTATTGTTTTTTTATATATTAATAAAATGATCCTTATTCCATTTTTGAAAGTTTGGAATCATTTAATCTTCAATTTTATTGTATTTGGGACTGGTATGACAGAAATTGTGTATTTTTATTTAATATTGATAGTAATATTAAGAAAAATGACAAGATATATTCTCAAATTTGAGAAATCACTTTCAAATTGTTTTAATACTTTATAGAAATGATTCATGAGGCATCTTTTATGTGTATTAATCAACCACACCTAAATTAGATGCATGGTGTAACTGATATGACTTTAGATGTTTATTATTATTTAAAAATGACATTAATTTAACTATATAATAACAAGTGGCATACTCAAAACTGCAAAAAAACACGTATATTGCTTATATATTTTAGAAAAATGATTTTAATGTCATTTATGATGTGTATTAATCACCTAATTCACAATCCGATGCATGGTGTGACCAGTATGACTTCAAGAGTGTAATTTTATTTTAAATTTACATTAGTTTTAGTAAAAATGATGTGCTACATACTCAAAACCAATAAAACACCTTAAAATTGCTTTATACTTTGGGATAATGATATATATATAATGTTTTATGTGTAATAATCAATAGAAACTCTATATGATGCACTATGCGACCAATATGACTTCAACTATATATTTTTATTTAAAATTGACTATAATTTTTGTGAAGCTACCATTTATGAACTCAAAAACAAGAAACAACATTATGGTTATTTTTAAAATTACATAAAATTTCTTATATGTCATTTTTATTGGGTAGGATCCATCTTTAACTAAATATGATGCATGGTGTGAACAGTATGACTCAATGTGTGACTTTTTATTTAAAATTTGAATTAATTTTAGTAAAAAGGAAAAGTGACATTATCAAGACTGTGAAAACACATGCATATTTTTCGATACATTAGTAAAATGATACATAAGTCATTTTTTCCTTGTGGAAATTTTCTTCCCATCAATCTGAAACACTATGTGATTGGTATGACTAAAACATTATGTTATCTATTTATAATTGACATTTTAATTCAAAAAGTCTATCAATCGCTGAAAACCAAGAAAAACTACACTGATATTCTTTATAATATAGTACAATGATTTATGTGTTATTTATGATTTTTATGAATCAGTATCACAGCAAACTGACACACGATTTGACCAGTATAACCCAAATTGTGTGCTTTTAGTTTAAAATTATATTTTAGTAAAAAACCAGATCGTTACACCTCAAAATGAACAAAACTCATTTGGATTATTTTTATGCTATTGTAAAATGACACATACGTCATTTTTATTTATACGAATAAAAATTACGTTAATATGATATGCGGTATGTTTGGTATGATTCAAAGTGTCTGTTATTAGTTTAAAATTGACATTTTAGTTCAAAAAATGGGTCCCTCATAGAAAACTAATGAAAATACACTATGATGGACTTGATTATTAAGTAGAATGATTCATATGTAATTTTTTTCATTTAGGATTCAGCCTCCCATAAAATTAATAGATCATGTGACTAAAATGACTAAAAGTGTGCCATTCCATATTGAAATGACATTTTAGTAAAAAAAAGTGTGACATGCTAAAATCTAATAAATCAAATTCATATTGTTTTTATACTTGACTAAAATGATACATGATACCTTTTTTAATGTGCATCAATCAAACTCGCCACATTATCATGCACGGTGTTCCTGTTATGGCTCCAAGTGTGTCTTTTTATTTTAAATTGACATTAATTTTTGGAAAAAGCACATGTGAAATACTCCAAACTGAGAAAACACATTTACATTGTTTTGATTATTTATAAATATTACCCATAATCCATTTTTTTGTGTAGGAATGAGTCTCACCTCAATATGACGTACAGTGTTAATGGTATGGCTCCATGTGTGTCTTTTCATTTAAATTTGGAATTCCGTTTAATAAAAATATATATGTTATATACTCAATACCTTGAAAAAGAATTAATATTATTTTTATACATTAAGAATATGATCCATAATTAATTTGTGATGTGTATGAATCCGTCACACCTCAATTAGATACACCACGATCCATGAATTGCTCAATTTTTCTGTTGTTAGTTTAAAATGGACATTTAAGTTCAAAATGTATGTCACTCACTGAACACTAAGAAATCATGATATGGATGTCTTGATAATTTATAAAAAGGATTCATAAGTCATTTGTGACATGTGGTAATCATAATAATGTCAAACTGACACATGATGTGAACGGTATAACCCAATGTGCATGTTTTTAGTTTAAAATGACATTTTAGTAAAAAAGAAAATTGACGTACTCCAAACCAAGAAAAAACTATTTGGATTATTTTGATACATTAGGAAAATTATCCATATGTTATTTTTTATGTGTTTGAATGAAATTAACCTCAATCAGACATATGATGTGACCGGTATGACACCAAGTATATCTTCTTATTTAAAATTGACATGTTATGAAAAAACACAAAAGACCTTCCCAAAACTGAGAAAAAGCATTCAGATTTTTTTAATAATTTTTAAAAATGATCCATAAATTAATTTTTAGGAGTAGGAATCAGCCACACCTCAATTTGAAACCTGGTGTTTCCATTATGACTCAAATTTTCCACTAACAGTTTAAATTTACATTTTAATTAAAATTGAGTTTTACTACCTAAAATTTTTGAAAATGTGTTCTGATTATCGTGATACTTTAGTAAAACAATTCATAATTCATTTTTTATGGGTATGAATCAGTCTCACATCAAACTAACACATTATGTGGCATGTATGACATAAAGGGCATGTTTTCATTTTAAAATTTCATTTATTGTTAAAAAGAATACTAACACGCTCAAAATAAATCTAAATGTATCCATATTGATTTGAAAATTTTGAAAAACAATATGTATTTCAGTTGTGACATATATTAGTCATCCTCTCCTTAGTCTGACACAAGGTGTGACTAGTACGACTCCCAGTATGTCCATCTATTTATAATTGTCATTTCATTACTATATTATTTCATATTTTTGTTTAATTAATTTCTTAATAATGTTTATAAATTAAGATTCATTTTCTTATACATGTTGATTCTTTTGATTGGGCTGTCTTAGTTTTTTAAAAAACCGATACCATTATCCAGATTTTTTAGAGGGGGACATAGGATCAAAATATGATGAAACATCGATGTTAGGAAATGTTTGTGGATAGTAACAACAAATGTAATTATAAAAAACATTATATGAAATGTATATAATAAGGTATATTTGAATTTTTGATGAAAAATTTATTTTAATTTATTTATGTATTTTCATACATGTGTATTTCTATAATAGTTTATTTGTATATAGGTGCACAAAATTTTATTGTTTATAGTGTGATATAATTAAAATATCACACTACTATGGTGATTCCTTTATCAGCAATATTTCTAGAATGGATAAAGTTCCCCCTTTATCTACACAAAAAAATTTGATGATCAATGGGGTTATTTATTAGTTCCATTTTAGTAATGATAAATGGGTCCACTCTTTAACAACACTCATGAAAACACCACATTTTCATGAATGTGGGGGAGGGGATAGGGAAGATTTTTTTTCAGAGTATTGAAATGGTTTCAAACTTGATAGGTGTGAGGAAATTAGGGTGTGAAGGGTGGTATTTAAAGTGGAGGAGAGAGAAGTTTCCTTACTATTAAATTCATTAGATTATTAATTTCCCCTATTACCAGGAATAGTGAGTCTTTAATGACCATGAATTGTAAAGACTGAATATAAGCTCCAGATTTGGGTGCTTACATCACTTGTGATGTTAGTAATAGTGAGTTTATATAATAATGTATTTATACGGTAAATTAATGTATTTTACTATTCACAAAAAATTCAAGTATTCCAAAAAATCCCAAAATATTTCCCTAACCATTTTTCAACGTGTAGAATCCAAAAATGACTATCATTTTTCAAAAAAAATACAAATATGATTAATTTATTATATAATTAAAATCATATTTTATTATAAAAAACCAGTTTTAAAACATTCATTTACTCATTCTAAAATATAGTTATGTCAAACTTTCAATTATATGTTAATTTTATACAATCATAGGCAAGGATTATATTCATTAGTGTATATCACTATTCATAATGGTATGTTACTATTCATAAGGGTATGTTACTATTCACCAAAAAATATTTTTGTTTTATTAGACTCCAATAATCATCTTTAACACAACCATGTATGTCAGATTTTAACAATTCCCATTACAGAAGAGACAAAAATTTGTTTAATGTTCACTTAGCACTTAGTATTTCATTATTTGGTGTTTTATGGGATTTTGTGAAATATTTATATGAATGAAAATTCCATTTACAAACATTGGGTCAACCTTCTATGTTCACTTTGGGTCTTTACATTCTTCTCCCATTATGAAAGTTCATCCTCAAAATTTCTATTTTCACTAACAGTTGATGATACTTATCTATCATCACCTTTTCCTATTCCCAGGTTGCTTTATCAGACATCTGGTTCCACCACAACACATTGACAAGATGAGTTTTCTCTTTTTGTAGAACCTTATCTCTTCAGTCCATGATCTCTATTGAATGCTCCTTATAAAAAAGTTCATCTTCCAACTGTACCACCTCTGATTTTAGTACATGAGATGGATCTGGTATGTACATCCTCATGAGTGATACATGAAAAACATAATGAACCTTAGCCATATTCGGTTGAAGTTCAAACTGATAGGCCACAACTCTTATATGATCAAGGATTTCAATGGGGCCAATGTACCTCAGACATATCATCACTTTCGTCCAAAATCGCATGACTCTCTTCCATGGAGATATTAGAAGGAATAATTTATCTCCAACGTCAAAATCCAAGTCCCTTCGACGATTTTTAACATAGCTCTTTTGCCAACTCTGAGTAGCTTTGATGTGTTTCTTGATGACTAGAACCTTTTCTATCATCTCTTGAATAGGATTGGGTACAAGTATCTTTATTTCTCCATCTTCATCCCAACAAGTTGGAGTTATACATCACCTTCCATACAGAGCCTCATATGGAGCCATCTGAATACTCGAATGGAAGATATTTTGGTATGAGAACTCAACCAATGGGAGATACTGAGCCCATCCACCTATGAATTCTAGAGATCATGCTATTAGAATATGTTCAAGCATATGAATATTCCGTTCAGACCAACCATCATTTTGAGGGTTATTGGTCATGCTGAAATTTAAATCAGTACTCAAAGGAAGGTGAAGGCTCGTCCAAATTTTTGATGTGATCCTTGGATATCGGTTAGAGTAAATTGAGAGTGGAACACCATGTAGTCTCACTACACCCTTCACATATATTTTTTCAATTTGTTCAAGAGAGAGATATTCCTGAATTGGGATTATATGGTCAGTCTTGGTGAGTTGATCAACCACAACCCAGATTGCATTATTACCCATTGACATCTTTGGGAGACCCGTGACAAAGTCTATAGTAAAATTTTCCAATTTCTACATGGGTATAGGAAATGATTGCATCTTCCCATTAGAAAATTTGTCTCTATGCTTTGACTTGATGATATTTCAAACACCTTGATTGATATTCTTAAATCTTAGTCGTCATGTTATCCCATCAGAATTTTTCTCAGAGATCACGGCACATCTTGGTACTCTCAAGATGGATAGAGAAACTTGAGCTATGTGCATTGTCCAATAGATCCTTCTTTATCCCGAGAGATGATGTCACACAAAGACTCATTACAAAACAAATCACACCATCATCGTCGATATGGAACTCTTCCAATTTCCCTTCATTTACTGCATTCACCCACTTTTTATATCTACATCATCCTTTTGTGTTCCCTTAATCTTCTCTTGGATGGATGGTTTCACATTCATTTTGGAATGGTAGGATGTAACCCATAAACTAATTATTCTCAAATCTATCCTTTACATAACTAAGAATATAGGGTCTTTCTCAATCCATAACATGGATATAGTAGATGGTTCTTTTGTTCTTATAGCATCAGCTACATTGTTCGTTGTTCCAAGATAGTAGTGAATAGAGAAATTGTAATCCTTGATTATCTCTAACAATATCCATTGATGCATGTTGAGATACTTTTGTGTAAATATATACTTTAGGATATTTTGGTTGGTGTATATTTCACACTTCTCACCATAAAGGTAGTGCCACCAAGGTTTTCAAGAAAAAAAATAACAGTTGCCAGCTCAAGAACATTCATCGGGTTGTTCTACTCATGGATCTTCAATTTTCATGAGGAGTAGGCTATCACTATCATTTTTCATGTGTATACAACCCATGCCTTTCATTGAAGTATAAAAATATATCACAAAACATTCCACACTTCTCAATACTGTGAGTACAGGTGCAGTTATTGGACTTCTCTTTAGCTCCTTGAAGGTTTCCACACATTCTTCCACGTAGGCATACTTTACCCCATTCCTTGTTAACCTAGCTAGCGTTCTTGTCAATCGTGAGACATTTCTCACAAAATGTCAGTAGTACCCAGCTAATCCATGAAAAATACAGATTTTAGTGACACTAGGGGTCCTGGTACATTCCTCAATCACATTAGATTTTTATGGATCCATAGAAATTCCCTCACTAGTGATAACATGTACCAAGAATGTTATATTCTTCATCCAATAGTCACACTTTCTAATCGTGGCATACAACTTCTCTTTTATCAATGACTCCAACAAAACCCTTAGATGTTTTTCATGTTCCTCCTTGCTCTAGGAGTAGATGATAATATCATCAAAAAACACTTTCACAAATTGGTTGAGGTAATGACTATAGACTTTATTCATCAAAACCATGATTATTATTGGGGAATTTTTAAGTCTTAAGGGAATCACTAGAAACTCATAGTGCACATACCTTGTATGGTAGGAAGTCTTATGAATATCCATCTTCTCCACATTTAACTGATGATATACATAATGTAGATCCACCTTTCAGAAGTATTGAGATATTCTTAACTGATCGAACATGTTGTAAATCCTTTTAAGAGGATACTTGTTCTTTATGGTGATCTTGTTGAGTTCCAAATAATCCATACACAGCCACATTTTTCCATCCTTCTTCTTCACAAAGATCACTGGTGCACCCCAATATAATGCACTAGGGTGTATGAACCCTTTGTCCAGATGCTCTTGCAGCTGCTTCTTTAACTCCTCCAGATCAACATGTTCCATCCTATGAGGAAACTTTTGGATAGAAGTAGCATTGGGTATGAGTTCAATTGAAAACTCTACCTCACGATCTGGGGTAATTATAGGTAACTCTATAGTAAATACATCATTGTATTCCCTCAAGATGGGAATTTCTGTAAGGTTGGTACCATCGATTGACTCAACCATTTGGATGAGGTAAGCTTCTTCCATGGGAATCAACACCAACACAGATGAACGATTTTTTAAAGGATATTATTTATCCTCCTTGAATTTCTAGAGGAGAATTGGATGGTATGAAATATGAAAAGATATTTCCTTTTCCCAATAGTTTATATGTTCTCTATATAACGAGAGCCAATCCATTCCCATTACAGCTGCGAATTCTACCAAGGGAATTATTATAAGATTCTCCAGAGGAATCTTCCCACATAAGCCAATAATAGAAGAGTCAAACACATGGGATTCAATGTTTTCACAACTTGGTTTTTTTACAGATATCTCTACATCATGGTTTTGGGGATTCAATTCAATAGTTCTAGCAAACATGCAAGATATAAAGGAATACATTGAACTAGAATCAAATATGACTTTTTCCAGTCATCAGTGAATAGGAAGTGTACCTTTTATGACTTCATTATCTTGATCCACTTCCACAGTAGTGATGGCATAAGCCTTCCCTTGTTCCATTGGCTTTGTTTTCTGCTGACGCTGATTACCCTTAAGAACATGAGGTTTAGTGCACTAGCTATCATAGTTCCCTAGCTCCATACAGTTGTAGCATTGAACCATGGGTGGTTCTCTCCTTTCATCTGCTACATTTTCCTTCCTTTTCATGTCTTTTCGACACTCTTGAGCATGATTTCAATCATTCCCACACATGATTCATTTCCCCCATCAAATTATGGTAGATCCCTTGGTGAAACTTCCCACATTTTTGGCATGTTGGTCGTTGAGTTTTCTTCCTACATTTACCATTACATCTACTAGATTGAAACTATATCTATCATTTATTACCACCATAGTCAGGGATAATTCTCCAAACTACATATCTACATTGAGATCACACCGAACAACTTCTTCATAACTCCCAAAGACTTGAATTGTAAGAGCCTTTCGAAGGTGTGATTTTAATCTACTATAGAATTTATCAATATTTCTATCATTATTGATAACAAAACATGAAGAGTACCTTGAAATCCTTGTGAAATTCACTTAATAGGTTGTGACATATTCTCCTTATTTTTTCATAAGAACTATGAAGTGTGTCTCCATCTTTTTTCAGAGATATCTTGGATAATACAAGTTAAGAAACATTATCTTTAATTCATCACATTCTATCTCTTCAATTTCATCCCCTGGATTGTTGTTCTTAATCAAATACCATCATAGATCGGCATCTCCATCTAGATGATAAATGGTTAGAGTCACCTTCTCCTTCTTAGAACAATGAAGTACATAAAATATCTTCTCTGTGGATTTGACCCACTGTTTCGCAACTAGTGGATCAGAATATCCACTAAACATCAGTGGTCATTGTCGTATAAAACATTCAATAGTTAGTTGATCCGTCTTCGGTGAAGGAGTAAATTACCCATTATTATTGTTATTGTTCATAACCTGATATAATTGGGTAATCATTGTCATGATGTTTTGACATCCACATCTCAAATCATTGGGGATGTCAATCGGGTAGTTGTAGCATTGCCCCTCACATGAGTAGTTGGCCTGGTTTCTACTAGTTTCAAAAATTTTCAAAAATAGAAAAGGGTAGACCAAAACATGCATCAAAAAGTCATGAATATATTATTCAATTAAACAGTTGATACTAAATAAACAACATATGGTAACCATATTTAATGATTCTCGTGTGCATATTTGTACTTAGTCTCATGTTAGAGGTTTTCTCTAGGATTCACTAATTCTAATTCCCAAATTAACTAAACCTTTCCTCTGATACCAAGAATAGCGACCCAACATTTTCATACATTTCAATTACAAAATTTTAAAGATAAAAAACATAATTGTATTACACCTAGAGTATCCAATTTTTTAGTGTATTGGGAAAACTATAACCATTCGTAACTTTCAAAACATAAAAAAAACATTTAATTCCTCCTTCACTAGCTTCTTATTGGAACTTGACCTCTCTTTAGTACATGTAGTAACGTGAGGATATAAATCAAAATGTGATGAGATAAAATCCCAGTAAGTGGATAGAAAATAACAATATTTCATGGGGTGAGCATAATAATAAAATGGAAAAAATATTATGAACCTGAGAGGAATCTTAAATATAGGACTTGAAATGTGGAAACGCATAAAAATTAAACATCATGTATTAGTGGTTAACTATGACACATAATTGTGGGAAATAAGAATCTTGTACATATAATTTCACATTTATTCATTAGATTCATCACTTTACCCAATTCATTGGAGCACTGTATAATTCTGTGCGCACATGTAACATTCAAACATTCATATTGCGCTATATAATTCTGAGTGCACCTCTCACATCATAATTTTATCATTATAATGCATTACACATAGAACATATATCAATAATGAACATAAATTATACATGTAAATTAATGTGTTTCATCTCATAAGGACACATTCATAGACTTTGGGTTCCAAAAAAAAGTCGGAACACCATTCTTGATACAGGAACCATTATCATTGAATGAGAAGTAAATGTTGAGTTCTTAAAATAAGAGTTCTTTTGAAAAACATTTTGTTTAAAATTAACATCAGTAGAAAACATGTATATCCCATATAAGGTAATATAATGATGAAAAATTATATTTAAAGAGTGACAATACCGAATTTTTTATGAAAGAGGGAGAAAACAAAGAATGAAAATTTGGTTCCAGAATTTCCCCTTAACTTCTATGTGAATGCTTCCTTCTCTTTAATGTCATGTATAATGACATTATATCCTTTAATAAGAAATTAAATAACCTTTTATACATGAATAGTGTTCATTATGGATTCATTATGTCATATTATGTTCCTTTTGAAGAGTTATAGAGTTTAAAAACATTGTTTGGAAATGTTTGTTTGTATGTATTTTCTTGAGTGGTTCACTTGTATTCATAAATTGAAGTTCATGTTGAACATGAGTAAAAATTCACGACTGATATTAAATTTTATTAATTAGATTCCATAATTTAAAATTATCTCATACTGAATTATATTAAAACCATGTGTATGAATCATTAGATAAAAATTAAATGATGATGTTTGGGATAATTTGGGTGGTTTTTTGATCACAAAGAACTTGTTTTAATTTACCGCCAAGTAATATGTACATATGTTATTTCCAGAAAATTAAATCATAAATTATACATATAACATATTCTATTTCAACCATAAAAATGGTTTCATGACTAGATCTTATGGTAGGAATGGAAGAAGAAGACATGTCGTTCTTGAAGGTGATAATTTAACACCTCAAGAACAAAGTTCTCTTTAATAAAATAAAAGGAAGAGGGAAAGGAGTTGAATGGAATAATATCCCATTAGTATAATATAATTAAAGTATATTTATGATACTAGAGTTACCATACCATTTGTACAAATATATAGGGAGAGATAATTAGAAATGAACTTGAAATTTTAAGAGAATTAATGGAAATGGGGGAAAGAATTTACCTCTTGAATTCTCCTCTTGAGATCCTCCTTTAGGGCCTAGGATTGTTCTTTTTATGAGACCAGCTATAACGACCCATACTTTACATATATTGTTAATACTTCAAAATTGAATCTCACTTATTACAACATATGACAAAACCACAAAGGACCGTATAGGTATAGTGTCTTTAGAAACTGGGAAACATAAACAACTGGTTCATAAATCTTCTACAGTGTCTCCCATTTATTTCATCATATCTAGGGTCCCCTTTAGCATATTCTACTTAATATCCATCTTCCTGACCTGGGGAAAAGAAAACATAAAAGGATGAGCTCAAATGCTCAGCAAGGGCAAATAAAAGAAATAAAAATCATATCATATCTTTTTGAAAATCAAAACCTGTAAAAGAGATCATAATATCTTAACATGGAATAAATCATAGAAGTGAAAATGAGATCCCCATAATCATAACATAAAACTTGAAACTTTGTGGCATGCACACATAATCATGGAAAATCATTTCTTTTTAGTCATGACTCATTGCCAAGACTATCGTAGTGGACAAAGTCCCTTTCTAAACCGAGTCACCCTCGTTCTAGTCTTGTTTCACTGAACCGGTATAACCTACCGTTACAGCCATGTCTATCTCATGAGATATAAAATCTTTCCCCAACGCATTGGAGAGAGATATAGGTCCCACCCATCTTATAATGAATCCTTTCTTATGTGTGCCACATAATCATAAATCATACATCATCACATAACACATGTAACAAAAATGGGATTCTTGAATCATCATGACATCATAAATCAATTCATATAAGATAAAGGAATTCATAAAAATAATTCCAACACAACATGATCAAATAAATGTAATAATAGGGATAAAAACAGAACCCTTTATTATCTTAGATGGAAAATATTTTTGATAAAACAGTTGATTCCTTTCTTGAGGAAAATATCCTTTCTTCTTCAAAAACATTTTTCCTTTCATAACATGTCATACAACTTTAAAATAAAAGAAGTTGATTAAAAATAAACATGAAAACTTGTAAAGTAAGCTTCTTGGAAATAATGTTTTAAAAATCCATTCATGCCGTATAAGTTAAAAAAACATTCTTTCGTACTTTTGTCGGAAAAGTCAAAAAGTACCTCGTACGAAAAAAATGACAACAGATTCCTTTCATATTCTTTACTAAAAACTCACCGAAGGGTAAAATTGGATTTAATCTATTGTAAGTGGATGGAAACAATATTAAATATTGAGGGAACATGGATTTGGATGATAAAATACACCCCAATAAATGCCAAAGTAAAAACAATCTCGGATAAAAATGAGATTGTGATATTTCCCCTTACCTTAGGTCCAATTTTCTTTGTACGTGTCCGAAGCTCCTGTATAATGGTTTAAATAATGTTATCGACTTATTCCAGAATCATACATATTGATATGATATCATATATGGTCATATTCTTAGCTTCTTGATAGTAATATTTCATTGTTACTTGTTACTCGGGTCCTTATTGCCTTTTGTTCTTATGCGTGTTTTGCCGAATAAATTCTTATTCTTCTTTTAAGGTTATAGATACATTATATCCAGAATGGTATTAGTGTAACATATATCATATTTATTCATTCAATTCATTTATATAATTACTATGTAATTATGATCATGTAGAACGAGTCGCATCACATCGTGGAGACGGTATTCCGTACGTACGCACAAGTGATGATATCGTTCCTATAATCGTGGAATTGTATTGGAGTATATATATATTATTTCAGTATCAATATTAATTTATAATAATTATAAATAGTTACTCATTACACCATTATACCCATCCTTGTAAGGTGATGGTGGAAAATAGATTACACCACGGCGTGGAGACGGTATTCCGTACGTAAGCACGCGCGGTGATTTCATTTTTCCGTAGGATGGATAGAAGGTGAATTAGGGTTGTTTCATATTTATAATAACATATCAGTATGTAAATAATACTGATGTTATTTCTTTATCATGAAACAACTAAAGAAGAAGAAGTTGAAGAAGAAAGAAATTGAAAAGATCGATAATGGATATTACCTTTTCTTTGGAACGCCTCATTGAATCCTCCACTTAAGGGACTAAGATTGGTCTTTGAAGAAGACCAGGACCTCTAGGATTATTCTAGGGAAGTGGAGAGGAGAAAATGGCAGGGTTTGGCCGAGCTTGAGTGCTCAAATTGGTGTGAGGAGGAGGGGGAGGAGGTGCCCTTTTAAAAGGGAGGAGAGGGGCACCTTAGGAATATCTCAAAATATTATTTTATATTAAAGTCAAAATCGGTTTATAATGGTTCCAAAGTGTATTATTTCGAAGCTAAAGTGGGGATGGGTCGAAATACTATCAACCAATATGATTTAGACAAGTTTAGGGTATTATTTTAACCTTATCAATTAGATTTAACTCTAAGTTAAATAATTTAACTTTTACCGTGTCTTTTTGTTTTCTTTCACTATATGGTTAATACACTTACTATAACATGCCAAACGAACCCCAAATGGTTTATTATATATATATATATATCCTTATCTAAGTCATTTGGACGAACCTTAGATTTTTAGGAATAAAATAACAATTAGTAATATAATATTTTATTTAAAAACTATTTTGTGTCAATTTTGACACTATTTGATATATGATTTTTCTGAAAGTCATAACAGAATTATATGTTCGAACCAAGTTGATTAAATCAACACTAATATATCATAGTAACCTAGAAAATTAGTGTAATTCATAAAAAGTCTAAAATTACATTTATTTGGGTGTTTATAACATCAATTATGTCAATATTTCATTAATAAGATAATTACTGCATCATCATTGTGTCACAAATAAATTAAATTATGTAATGTCTATAAATTACAAATAAAATACCATTATGTAGGAAATATTTTTAGCTTTCTAATTAATATTTATAGTCGATTTTATCTTTTGTATAACCCCATATTAAAAATGATTTACTTATTAAACATTGATTTTAACTATTTTAACCCTTCTTTAAATAAATTAATAATAAATGTCCTAATCTAATCCAAGTGGGCCTAAATGGTCATATTTTATTCCTAAGTTTGATTTTGGTCGAATTACACTTGTCCAATATAATTAGGACATGTTTTAGGGTAATAGTAATATCATATTTACCATTAGTTACCCTATTTACTATTAACCGCGGTAAAAAAAGTAAAAAGTTACTATTCACCAAATAATTATTTTTATCTCATTGAACCTCATTTTACTTACTGATATCAACCGTGTCTGTCGGATTTTTGAAATTCCATTCACAGAAGCGGTAGAATTAAGTTTTATGCAAAATTCAGTTTTTAACCTACCACTTAGTGGTTTCACTATTCATCAAAAATTGAAGGTTTTTAGAAAAATACCAAAATTTCACCCTAGGCTAATTTCGGTATTCCGAATCCAAAAATAAAGTCCATTTTGAAAAATAAAATTTATAAAATTTCAAAAAGTGGTTATTACTATTCATAACGGCTAGTTTTAATAATATTTTAATAGCATATCGTTGTTTAGTGAAACTCGGTATTGCGTACGACGCAAGCTATTGAGGAAGGTCGTGATTGCGTGTAAAGTAAGCCAAGAAAGTGTGTAGTGAAAGATTCCTTTGATGATATATAAAAATAAAATATTACTCATAAAAATCTCGGGTGTTACATTCTACCCCCTTAAAAAGAATTTCACCCTCGAAATTCGTCACTTTGTTACAAACAGATGAGGATACTTCTCCCTCATCATATCCTCAAGATCCCATGTAGCTTCTTCAAGTTGGTGGTTCCTCCATAAAACTTTCACCAATCGAGTGGTCTTGTTTCGTAGGACTTTTTGGCTACAATCCAGAATCTCTATCAGCTGTTCTTCATAAGAAAGATCTTTCTCCAGTGGTACAACTTCTGAGCTGAGTACATGTGAAGGATCAGGTATGTACTTTCTCAGGAGAGATACATGGAACACATCGTGAACTTGAGAGAGATTCGGTGGAAGCGCCAATCGGTAAGCTACCTTCCCAACACGATCCAGTATTTTGAAAGGACCGATATATCTAGGGCTCAACTTCCCCTTCTTTCCAAATCTCATAACCCTCTTCCAGGGAGATATTCGTAAGAACACTTTATCACCCACTTCAAACTCTAGGTCTTTTCTTCGGTTGTCGGCATAACTTTTCTATCGACTCTGAGCTTCTCTTATGTGTTGTTGAATAGATCTGACCTTTTCTTCCATTTCATCAACGAGATCATGTTCTAATAGCTTTCTTTCCCCAACATCCACTACTGGAAATTCGAGCTATAGCCACGGTTCTAAACCGTGGCTATAGGCCCTCAAACCGTGGCTATAGGTAATAGCCACGGTTTGAGGAACCGTGGCCAAGTTTGGCGTGGCTATAGGCCTAGACCTATAGCCACGGTTCCAAACCGTGGCTTTAACTCTATAGCCACGGTTCCAACCGTGGCTATAGGTATACAGCCACGGTTAAAACCGTGGCTGTATACCTATAGCCACGGTTTCAACCGTGGCTATACCAAAGGCCGGACAAAATCTATAGCCACGGTTTAAAACCGTGGCATTATGTCTATAGCCACGGTTTAAAACCGCGGCAATACATCAATAGCCACGGTTTTGAACCGTGGCTATAGGGTGTCCAAATTCATAAAAAAAAAATACCCCCTGGACACACCCTGGACACCCCCATGCCACCCCCGGCCAGTCCCCCCTGCCAGTACCCCCGGACAGCCCCCCGTGCACCCCCGGACAGCCCCCCGTGCACCCCCGGACAGCCCCCCGTGCACCCCTGGACAGCCCCCCCGGCCAGCCCCAGCCAGCCCCCCGTGCACCCCCGAGCAGCCCCCCGACCAGCCCCGGACAGCCCCCCGTGCACCCCTGGACAGCCCCCCCGGCCAGCCCCAGCCAGCCCCCCGTGCACCCCCGAGCAGCCCCCCGACCAGCCCCGGACAGCCCCCCGTGCACCCCCGGACAGCCCCCAGCCCCCAGCCCCCCCTGCCCCCTGCTTGTCCCCCTGCCAGCTCCCCCCCTGCCCCCTGCTTGTCCCCCTGCCAGCTCCCCCCTGCTAGTCCCCCACTGCCCCCTGCTAGTACCCCCCCCCCCCCCCGCCACCCCCCCTTCTTGTCCCCTTGCCAGCCCCCCCTGCCACCCCCCTGCCAGTCCCCCCTGCCCCCTGACACCCCCCCTGCTAGTCCCCCTGCCCCCTGCTAGTCCCCCACTGTCCCCTGTTAGTCCCCCCCCCCCCCGCCACCCCCCCGCTTGTCCCCTTGCCAGCCCCCCCAGCCACCCCCTGCTTGTCCCCCTGCAAGCCCCCCCTGCTTGTCCCCCTGCCAGCCCCACCCCTGCTCCTGCCAGCCCCCCCCCCCTGCCCCCCCCTGCCCCCCCCCTGCCCCCCTGCCAGCCCCCCCCCCCCTTCCCCCTGCTTGTCCCCCTTCCAGCCCCCCCGGCCACCCCCCTGCCCCCTGCTTGCCCCCTGCCGCCACCCCCCCCCCCCCCCTTCCCCCTGCCAGCCCCCCCGCCCCTGCTTGTCCCCCTGCCAACCCCCCCTGCTGGACACCCCCCCTGTCCGTGCACCCCCGGACAGCCCCCCATGCACCCCCGGACAGCCCCCCATGCACCCCCGGACAGCCCCCCGTGCACCCCTTGCCAGCCCCCCCAGCCACCCCCTGCTTGTCCCCCTGCAAGCCCCCCCTGCTTGTCCCCCTGCCAACCCCACCCCTGCTCCTGCCAGCCCCCCCCCATGCCCCCTGCTTGCCCCCCTGCCAGCCCCCCCCTTCCCCCTGCTTGTCCCCCTTCCAGCCCCCCCGGCCACCCCCCTGCCCCCTGCTTGCCCCCTGCCGCCACCCCCCCCCCTTCCCCCTGCCAGCCCCCCCGCCCTGCTTGTCCCCCTGCCAACCCCCCCTGCTGGACACCCCCCCTGTCCGTGCACCCCCGGACAGCCCCCCGTGCACCCCCGGACAGCCCCCCATGCACCCCCGGACAGCCCCCCGTGCACCCCTGGACAGCCCCCCCGGCCAGCCCCGGCCAGCCCCCCGTGCACCCCCGGACAGCCCCGGACAGCCCCCATGTGCACCCCCGGACAGACCCCATGCAGCCCCCATCCCCCCTGCACAGAACCCCGGAAACCCCCTGCCCCCTGCTTGTCCCCCTGCCAGCCCCCCCTGCCCCCTGCTTGTCCCCCTGCCAGCTCCCCCCCTGCCCCCTGCTAGTCCCCCACTGCCCCCTGCTAGTCCCCCCCCCCCCCCCGCCACCCCACCCCCCCTGCTTGTCCCCTTGCCAGCCCCCCCTGCCAGTCCCCACTGCCCCCTGACACCCTCCCTGCTAGTCCCCCTGCCCCCTGCTAGTCCCCCACTGCCCCCTGCTAGTCCCCCACTGCCCCCTGTTAGTCCACCCCCCCCCCCCGCCACCCCCCTGCTTGTCCCCGTGCCAGCCCCCCTGCCGCCCCCTGCCAGCCCCCCCTGCTTGTCCCCCTGCCAGCCCCCCCTGCTCCTGCCAGCCCCCCCCCCCCTGCCCCCCTGCCAGCCCCCCCCCCCCCCTTCCCCCTGCTTGTCACCCTGCCAGCCCCCCCGGCCACCCCCCTGCTTGTCCCCCTGCCAGCCCCCCCTGCCCCTGCCAGCCCCCCCCTGCCCCTGCCAGCCCCCCCTGCCAGCCCCCCCCCCCTTCCCCCTGCTTGTCCCCCTGCCAGCCCCCCCCCCTGCCCCCTGCTTGTCCCCCTGCCAGCCCCCCCCCCCCTGCCCCCCTGCCAGCCCCCCCTTCCCCCTGCTTGTCCCCCTGCCCGCCCCCCCTGCCCCTGCTTGTCCCCCTGCCAGCCCCCCCTGCCCCCTGCTTGCCCCCTGCCACCCCCCCCCCTTCCCCCTGCCAGCCCCCCCAGCCCCTGCTTGTCCCCCTGCCAACCCCCCCTGCTGGACACCCCCCCTGTCCGTGCACCCCCGGACAGCCCCCCGTGCACCCCCGGACAGCCCCCCGTGCACCCCCGGACAGCCCCCCGTGCACCCCCGGACAGCCCCCCCGGCCAGCCCCGGCCAGCCCCCCGTGCACCCCCAGACAGCCCCACGACCAGCCCCGGACAGCCCCCCGTGCACCCCCGGACAGCCCCCCGTGCACCCCCGGACAGCCCCCCCGTGCACCCCCAGACAGCCCCCCCGTGCACCCCCAGACAGCCCCCCCGTGCACCCCCGGACAGCCCCCATATGCACCCCCGGACAGCCCCCATATGCACCCCCAAACAGCCCCCCGCGCACCCCTGGACAGCCCCCCGGCCAGCCCCGGACAACCCCCTGTGCACCCCCGGACAGCCCCCCGACCAGCCCCGGACAGCCCCCCGTGCACCCCCGGACAGCCCCCATGTGCACCCCCGGACAGACCCCATGCAGCCCCATTCCCCCCGGACAGCCCCCCGTGCACCCCCGGACAGCCCCCATGTGCAACCCCGGACAGCCCCCATGTGCACCCCCGGACAAACCCCATACAGCCCCCTACCCCCCTGCACAGAACCCCGGGCGTTTATCAAGCGCGCGCAACGCTTAAAGAACGCATAATGAGCCCTACCGTGCAGACCACACGTCCGATTGACGCGCCGTCTGCGCGTGCACGTCGCGAATAATAATGGGATTGTTGTCCTGTGATTTCAGGGCAATCCGATGTCGTCCGCTATGAGTTTGACCGTTAGACGCCTGTTTTGGCCGTTTATGACACCGGAACGGCGTTCCCGGTCACCCCGGGCACACGGCACGTCCGATTGACGTGCCGTCTGCTCGACCACATCACAATTCACTTACCCTTTGATTTCGTCCGATTTCAGGCCATTCGGACTTCGTTCGGCCCGTTTGGACCCCCCCACGCGCGTTTATCAAGCGCGCGCAACGCTTAAAGAACGCATAATGAGCCCTACCGCGCAGACCGCACGTCCGATTGACGCGCCGTCTGCGCGTGCACGTCGCGAATAATAATGGGATTGTTGTCCTGTGATTTCAGGGCAATCCGATGTCGTCCGCTATGAGTTTGACCGTTAGACGCCTGTTTTGGCCGTTTATGACACCGGAACGGCGTTCCCGGTCACCCCGGGCACACGGCACGTCCGATTGACGTGCCGTCTGCTCGACCACATCACAATTCACTTACCCTTTGATTTCGTCCGATTTCAGGCCATTCGGACTTCGTTCGGCCCGTTTGGACCCCCCCACGCGCGTTTATCAAGCGCGCGCAACGCTTAAAGAACGCATAATGAGCCCTACCGCGCAGACCGCACGTCCGATTGACGCGCCGTCTGCGCGTGCACGTCGCGAATAATAATGGGATTGTTGTCCTGTGATTTCAGGGCAATCCGATGTCGTCCGCTATGAGTTTGACCGTTAGACGCCTGTTTTGGCCGTTTATGACACCGGAACGGCGTTCCCGGTCACCGCGGGCACACGGCACGTCCGATTGACGTGCCGTCTGCTCGACCACATCACAATTCACTCACCCTTTGATGTCGTCCGATTTCAGGCCATTCGCAATTCGTTCGGCCCGTTTGGACCCCCCACGCGCGTTTCTCAAGCGCGCGCAACGCTTAAAGAACGCATAATGAGCCCTCCTGCGCAGACCGCACGTCCGATTGACGTGCCGTCTGCGCGTGCACGTCGCGAATAATAATTTGAATGTTGTCCTGTGATTTCAGGGCAATCCGATGTCGTCCGCTATGAGTTTGACCGTTAGACGCCTGTTTTGGCCTTTTATGACACCGGAACGGCGTTCCCGGTCACCGCGGGCACACGGCACGTCCGATTGACGTGCCGTCTGCTCGACCACATCACAATTCACTCACCCTTTGATGTCGTCCGATTTCAGGCCATTCGCAATTCGTTCGGCCCGTTTGGACCCCCCCACGCGCGTTTCTCAAGCGCGCGCAACGCTTAAAGAACGCATAATGAGCCCTCCTGCGCAGACCGCACGTCCGATTGACGTGCCGTCTGCGCGTGCACGTCGCGAATAATAATTTGAATGTTGTCCTGTGATTTCAGGTCAATCCGATGTCGTTCGCTATGAGTTTGACCGTTAGACGCCCGTTTTGGCCGTTTATGACACCGGAACGGCGTTCCCGGTCACCGCGGGCACACGGCACGTCCGATTGACGTGCCGTCTGCTCGACCACATCACAATTCACTCACCCTTTGATGTCGTCCGATTTCAGGCAATTCGCAATTCGTTCGGCCCGTTTGGACCCCCCCACGCGCGTTTATCAAGCGCGCGCAACGCTTAAAGAACGCATAATGAGCCCTACCGCGCAGACCGCACGTCCGATTGACGCGCCGTCTGCGCGTGCACGTCGCGAATAATAATGGGATTGTTGTCCTGTGATTTCAGGGCAATCCGATGTCGTCCGCTATGAGTTTGACCGTTAGACGCCTGTTTTGGCCGTTTATGACACCGGAACGGCGTTCCCGGTCACCCCGGGCACACGGCACGTCCGATTGACGTGCCGTCTGCTCGACCACATCACAATTCACTTACCCTTTGATTTCGTCCGATTTCAGGCCATTCGGACTTCGTTCGGCCCGTTTGGACCCCCCCACGCGCGTTTATCAAGCGCGCGCAACGCTTAAAGAACGCATAATGAGCCCTACCGCGCAGACCGCACGTCCGATTGACGCGCCGTCTGCGCGTGCACGTCGCGAATAATAATGGGATTGTTGTCCTGTGATTTCAGGTCAATCCGATGTCGTTCGCTATGAGTTTGACCGTTAGACGCCCGTTTTGGCCGTTTATGACACCGGAACGGCGTTCCCGGTCACCGCGGGCACACGGCACGTCCGATTGACGTGCCGTCTGCTCGACCACATCACAATTCACTCACCCTTTGATGTCGTCCGATTTCAGGCAATTCGCAATTCGTTCGGCCCGTTTGGACCCCCCCACGCGCGTTTCTCAAGCGCGCGCAACGCTTAAAGAACGCATAATGAGCTCTCCTGCGCAGACCGCACGTCCGATTGACGTGCCGTCTGCGCGTGCACGTCGCGAATAATAATTTGAATGCTGTCCTGTGATTTCAGGTCAATCCGATGTCGTTCGCTATGAGTTTGACCGTTAGACGCCCGTTTTGGCCGTTTATGACACCGGAACGGCGTTCCCGGTCACCGCGGGCACACGGCACGTCCGATTGACGTGCCGTCTGCTCGACCACATCACAATTCACTCACCCTTTGATGTCGTCCGATTTCAGGCAATTCGCAATTCGTTCGGCCCGTTTGGACCCCCCCACGCGCGTTTCTCAAGCGCGCGCAACGCTTAAAGAACGCATAATGAGCCCTCCTGCGCAGACCGCACGTCCGATTGACGTGCCGTCTGCGCGTGCACGTCGCGAATAATAATTTGAATGCTGTCCTGTGATTTCAGGTCAATCCGATGTCGTTCGCTATGAGTTTGACCGTTAGACGCCCGTTTTGGCCGTTTATGACACCAGAACGGCGTTCCCGGTCACCGCGGGCACACGGCACGTCCGATTGACGTGCCGTCTGCTCGACCACATCACAATTCACTCACCCTTTGATGTCGTCCGATTTCAGGCCATTCGCAATTCGTTCGGCCCGTTTGGACCCCCCACGCGCGTTTCTCAAGCGCGCGCAACGCTTAAAGAACGCATAATGAGCCCTCCTGCGCAGACCGCACGTCCGATTGATGTGCCGTCTGCGCGTGCACGTCGCGAATAATAATTTGAATGTTGTCCTGTGATTTCAGGTCAATCCGATGTCGTTCGCTATGAGTTTGACCGTTAGACGCCCGTTTTGGCCGTTTATGACACCAGAACGGCGTTCCCGGTCACCGCGGGCACACGGCACGTCCGATTGACGTGTCGTCTGCTCGACCACATCACAATTCACTCACCCTTTGATGTCGTCCGATTTCAGGCCATTCGCAATTCGTTCGGCCCGTTTGGACCCCCCACGCGCGTTTCTCAAGCGCGCGCAACGCTTAAAGAACGCATAATGAGCCCTCCAGCGCAGACCGCACGTCCGATTGATGTGCCGTCTGCACGTGCACGTCGCGAATAATAATTTTAATGTTGTCCTGTGATTTCAGGTCAATCCGATGTCGTTCGCTATGAGTTTGACCGTTAGACGCCCGTTTTGGCCGTTTATGAAACCAGAACGGCGTTCCCGGTCACCGCGGGCACACGGCACGTCCGATTGACGTGCCGTCTGCTCGACCACATCACAATTCACTCACCCTTTGATGTCGTCCGATTTCAGGCCATTCGCAATTCGTTCGGCCCGTTTGGACCCCCCACGCGCGTTTCTCAAGCGCGCGCAACGCTTAAAGAACGCATAATGAGCCCTCCTGCGCAGACCGCACGTCCGATGGTGACTAGGTCTCATAGCTCATCTACCTACAACTTGGAATGGGATGATGACGTCGGGGAGGGGGTTATGAAAACGAAATGCTTTATTATGAAGGCAGTTTTATCAATGTCTAGCCCCATCTCCTCTCTTATGTCATCTTTTGTTTTTAATAAAATGGCTTTAGAGCCTTTCGGCTCGAAGCTTCTTTCTGTCATACTCTAATTCTGTTAAGCCTCTCAAACTTGACACACTGTCATACTCTAATTCTGTTAAGCCTCTCAAACTTCCAGCCCTCAATGAGGGCTGCAATTCTGTATTAAAGGATGGGAACGAAAATTACAGCAGAAAAATAGAAGAAATAGGGAAAACAACAGAAGAAATCCTCAGGAGGCCCCCAGGCTGAGGGAGGAAGATCAAGCTAACAAGCCACCAGGCCGATCTTCCGCTGAACTGTAAATGGCCCATAGAAACGAGGGGCAGGTTTCTGAGAAATCTGGCAGGTTAAAGAGTGTTGTTTGTGAGGCCGAAAGCGTACGGAAACAGGATCTCCCACATGGAGGGCAAGGTGACGGCAGTGTATTAGTTTTCTGCTTCATGATGTCTTGGGACCGACTCAAATAATATTTGAGTCCACGATCAAGCAGTGCATGGGCAACAGCGGGCAACTAGATTTCTGATGGAACAGCGTAGGTCTCGTGGCAGCGATTTACCACCTTTGTTTGGTCATCCGTTTGCGGGTGGTAGGTCAAGCTGAGTTTTAAGTCAGTGCCTTGGAGTTTGAGCAGTTCAATCCAAAAATGGCTTACAAAAATGGGATTGCGGTCGCTGGAATGCTATGCAAACTGACAATCTCCCACACGAAAACCTCGCCCACACTCCCACACTCTTTGCTGTGTAAGGGTGTTTTAGGGGTAAAAAATGGCCATATTTAGAGAGATGATCAATGATGACCAGAATCACAGTGCAACCACGGGATTAGGGTAGTCCGGTGATAAAATCCATAGAGAGACCCGACCACACCAGCTGGGGAATTTCCAACGGCTGCAACAGGCCAGCCGGATATAGTGTGGAATATTTATTTCGTTGGCATTTGGCCCATTGGCAAACTGTTGAACCGGTATTTTCATCCCGACCCAATATAAATTGGCAGGCAATTTTCTATACGTGCGGCAAAAACCAGAATGACCCCACTACGGAGACAAATGGAACTCAGCCAGCAATATGGGCACCCATGGGGACGAACTAGACAGCACCAACCGGCCCTTATAACAGAGGACACCTTGCAGAAAAGAGTAAGTAGGAAAGGAAGGAGCATCTGCTTGCAGAGTGATGATGACTTAGCTGAAAAATGGGTCGTCTGAAACGCCTGTGAGCAAGTGGGGCTGAACCTCCCCCCTGTTGGATGTGGCTGGAGCAGGGCCACATCACGGCGTGACCACGGCGTGACCGCGGCGTGACCGCGGCGTGACCGCGGCGTGACCGCAGCGTGTTGGCCCGATCCAGCGACATCCGCGGGGCAGCATCTTCCGACCAGGAGCGAAGGGAGCGGGAGGAGGCTGGAATGTGGGTGAAAGGGGGCTGGTTGCAGGTGTTGGGGGGATGGTGCGGGCTGATTCGAAGGTGGGGGGGCTATTGCGGGCTGGAATGCTGGTGGCAGCGGGCTGATGACTTTGCTGAAAAATGGGTCGTCTGAAACGCCTGTGAGCAAGTGGGGCTGAACCTCCCCCCTGCTGGATGTGGCTGGAGCAGGGCCACATCACGGCGTGACCGCGGCGTGACCGCGGCGTGACCGCGGCGTGACCGCGGCGTGACCGCGGCGTGACCGCGGCGTGACCGCGGCGTGACCGCGGCGTGACCGCGGCGTGACCGCGGCGTGACCGCGGCGTGACCGCGGCGTGACCGCGGCGTGACCGCAGCGTGTTGGCCCGGTCCAGCGACATCCGCGGGGCAACATATTCCACTTAGTTTCAAATAGGATGATATGGATGGCATGAGAGGATGTTTTCTCAGAAGATTTAAAGAAATGAATGCTAATCTGTGATGAATAGAGGATTGGATGACCCCTGATATACCTAATTCGGTGAGGTTTGGAGATCTAGAAATGTGTAGGAATACCTAGAGGAATAAAATATGCCAGACAATTCCAAACCAATTTTTTCAGTTGAATTGAGCTTTTGTACCACCTGCTATGCACGTTTTGTGGAAAGATGGATGAGAGGCAGCGCTGAGAGGAGATATAGTTTAGGAATGAGGAAATACGAAAAATTATAGAGCTAACCATTCAATGTTTCTCTAAGGAGGAGTAACCGCCGCAGGGTGTCGTCCTGGAGCAGGGCCAAATCACGGCGTGACCGCGGCGTGACCGCGGCGTGACCGCGGCGTGACCGCGGCGTGACCGCGGCGTGACCGCGGCGTGACCGCGGCGTGACCGCGGCGTGACCGCGGCGTGACCGCAGCGTGACCGCAGCGTGTTGGCCCGGTCCAGCGACATCCGCGGGGCAACATCTTCCACTTAGTTTCAAATAGGATGATATGGATGGCATGAGAGGACGTTTTCTCAGAAGATTTAAAGAAATGAATGCTAATCTGTGATGAATAGAGGATTGGATGACCCCTGATATACCTAATTCGGTGAGGTTTGGAGATCTAGAAATGTGTAGGAATACCTAGGGGAATAAAATATGCCAGACAATTCCAAACCAATTTTTTCAGTTGAATTGAGCTTTTGTACCACCTGCTATGCACGTTTTGTGGAAAGATGGATGAGAGGCAGCGCTGAGAGGAGATATAGTTTAGGAATGAGGAAATACGAAAAATTATAGAGCTAACCATTCAATGTTTCTCTAAGGAGGAGTAACCGCCGCAGGGTGTCGTCCTGGAGCAGGGCCAAATCACGGCGTGACCGCGGCGTGACCGCGGCGTGACCGCGGCGTGACCGCGGCGTGACCGCGGCGTGACCGCGGCGTGACCGCGGCGTGACCGCGGCGTGACCGCGGCGTGACCGCGGCGTGACCGCAGCGTGTTGGCCCGGTCCAGCGACATCCGCGGGGCAACATCTTCCACTTAGTTTCAAATAGGATGATATGGATGGCATGAGAGGACGTTTTCTCAGAAGATTTAAAGAAATGAATGCTAATCTGTGATGAATAGAGGATTGGATGACCCCTGATATACCTAATTCGGTGAGGTTTGGAGATCTAGAAATGTGTAGGAATACCTAGAGGAATAAAATATGCCAGACAATTCCAAACCAATTTTTTCAGTTGAATTGAGCTTTTGTACCACCTGCTATGCACGTTTTGTGGAAAGATGGATGAGAGGCAGCGCTGAGAGGAGATATAGTTTAGGAATGAGGAAATACGAAAAATTATAGAGCTAACCATTCAATGTTTCTCTAAGGAGGAGTAACCGCCGCAAGGTGTCGTCATGCTTGTCCCCCTGCCAGCAACAGATGGAAAACATATTCAGCACAAAAGTGATCGGAAATGCCAACCAAATGAAAGAAGCTAGATTAAAACCAATAACCAACAAGCAGGGAAAAAAAATTGGACATTCAGAATGCATGTGTGTTCAATGATTCCAATATCTAAAGTGTGTTTCAGCTAGACTCTTAACTCAAAGAAGAATTCACATAGATGAGTCATGCATGAATAAGCTCAAATGACGTGTTAGATTGGCACATAGATTTGTCAGCTCACCTTGATAAAGATCGAATGGCAAACCACTGATTGGTAATCATACTTTAATTTGCTACAGTCTGTACATGCAACAAATAAAACCATGAATTATTATTAATGAATATATAAGACTCATAAGCAATGAAATGTCATATAGAAATTTTGTTATTACTACATAACAATAAAATACTAAAGTGCAGATTAAAATGCAGAATAAAAAGCCTGAATATGTTGATAAGAAATACCAGTCAGTTTCTTCTCCATGCTTGTAAATTGAAGGCATTCATTCCATCAGCCCATGCACATTCACCAATATTTTGGTTCATCGCTATGCTGGGATGAGAACAATCAAAGTATGTCTAGCAACTCTTAGACATGACCCACAAAAATCAATATACAGTGGAGTCAATAGTTAAAACATATCACCTGCATTCATATGTTGGATGAAAAGGGGGTCAACTCCATGATTTTACGACCAATAACCTGCATTCATATAGTGTGTAAATGCAAATGAAAAATGATGCATGGTAGGGAGGTTTATTCCACAATTTTAGGAAAACATACCTGTTGTAGAGATCTCGCACTTATTAGTGCAGGATTCCCACTGCCCAGCCCCTCCCCCCCACTCCCTACTGCCCTCCCCACTGCCCAGCCCCCCCCCCCCACTGCCCACCCCCTCCCCCTCCTGCCCAGCCCTCCCCCCCACTGCCCAGCCCCCCACTGCCCAGCCCCCCCCCCCACTGCCCTCCCCCTCCCCCTCCTGCCCAGCCCTCCCCCCCACTGCCCAGCCCCCCCCCCCCACTGCCCAGCCCCCCCCCACTCCCTACTGCCCTCCCCACTGCCCACCCCCCCCCCACTCCCTACTGCCCAGCACCCCCCCACTCCCTACTGCCCTCCCCACTGCCCAGCCCCCCCCCCCCCACTGCCCAGCCCCCCCCCCCACTGCCCACCCCCTCCCCCTCCTGCCCAGCCCTCCCCCCCACTGCCCAGCCCCCCACTGCCCAGCCCCCCCCCCCCCCACTGCCCTCCCCCTCCCCCTCCTGCCCAGCCCTCCCCCCCACTGCCCAGCCCCCCACTGCCCAGCCCCCCCCCCCCCACTGCCCACCCCCTCCCCCTCCTGCCCAGCCCTCCCCCCCACTGCCCAGCCCCCCACTGCCCAGCCCTCCCCCCCACTGCCCAGCCCCCCCCCCCCCCACTGCCCTCCCCCTCCCCCTCCTGCCCAGCCCTCCCCCCCACTGCCCTCCCCCCCACTGCCCTCCAATGTACAGAACTTTGGTGGGTACGATCAATCATAGAACGTCTCATCTGCAATAAGTAAAGATCAACATCATCTAGTGAACAATTGTTATTAGAATTCATTTACAAAAACTGTAACAGCAATGGTATACATTATTTTCATACCATCATTCTCTTCGACATTATAATCAATCATCTTAATCGTCATCAAAATCAATATTCTGCAAGAAAACAATCAGAAACAGAGTTATGATTAGAAATATTTACCAAATTTTATAGCACAGTGCTCACTATCTATAGGTGGTGAAATAGTTATACCTGACCTGTGAAGTATCTGTGGGATGTTTTATGATATTTTCCAGATCTGTACAGCAGTGCATTTTCTCTATAGAGACATTCATAACCTGCATGGGCTTAGTTTCCTGTATCGATATTGTGGTACCATGTTCAACTGATTTGGGTGCCACAAAAGCAGTATTACAGGGCTTATTTAGTGTCTCGGCGTACCCATAATTGGCAGGATTGCTAATAGTATTAGTGTGAGTTGGGATAGCAGAAACTGGTTCATCATCTTTTATTTTGATTTCATTCTTTAGTCCAAGAGAGGTGTCATTGTTAGCAGGTTGTATTATTGAATCCTTAAGGATAGAAATTGTAGGTTTCATATTACGGAACATCTTAGAAATAGTATTATCACTACTAAAAGAAAGCTGAGACCAATCAGAAAAGGCATTTGTAGTAGTGGAGAACCGTAGTTTAGTAGTCATTCTCATTCCCAATAAGATATGGTAAATATTAATGATATTGATCAAAAAACAATGTAATTGGATGCATAGAACTCGTCATACATTACCAATCCAAACATACAATTAACATCAAAAGTGAGTCTCAATATCAGTATCATCAAAATCATGATGACCCTCATCCACACCTCCTACAGAAACACCATCACCACCTCTCACACCACCAATATCATCATCGGCATCGACATCTGCATCCGAACCGGCACCAGCACCGGGTCCAGCACTAGGTCCGGCTCCGGCTCCAACAGAAGAATCTACATTAGCAGAACGCATCGACATCAAAAAGGCATCAACCGTTGCAGCTGCTTCTGGTGGAAGTGTAGAAGAAAGGGCAGACATAAACTTAATCATATTTGCAGTTATCGCCTGTTCTGATTTTTGACTTGCTTCTTTGATTGCGGCATTCATTTGTTCCACTGTGACAAAACCAGAACCGGTACTCGAAGAAACGTTAGTAGACCAGTATCGAGATGGTACAATCTTCTTCCCAGGCCGACAACGCACTCTACCCTGATGCTCATCTCCTAATACCTGATGTAGATGATCGTTTGGGCCCAAATTGTCAGGTTCTTTTTCTGCCAACGCCTCTAAAGCATTCTGTTGATTGATATATAACATAAATTAAAATGATAAAATAATATAAGGAATTAAATTCATTAAAAATCAAAGAAATTGAAATATACTTACAATCGCCTTCTCGGTGTCGGGATTTGGCACAGTACCATCTTTCTTTTTCCGGCTTGTACAAAACAAAGTTGAGCGAGGAACGCGACCCTCAATATTCAATGACTTTTTCTGGAAAAAAACAATGAAATAAATCAAAATTGGAAGTTAAAAAAATTACACAAAACAAAGCTAAATATTTTAAATGTTAAATTACCTGCGTCTGCTCATGATCTGGTAATGAAGTGTGTCCGCGAGTATAAATGTGTTTCATTGCACTCTTGTTTTTTTTATTTCTATTTGATTTCTCCTATAAACAAATAATTATATAAACTCATTAACATAAATAAAACAAGTAATTTAAAATCGTTTTCAAATAAATAAATGAATATATATATAAATTTAACAAACACCTTAAACGCTGAACTCTTCCAATAGTTGATCATCTCTTTATATTGTGATATTGGGCAATCTTGAATCACCGGTACTTCTTCAAGCTCTGTACCAACTCTCTTTTTCCACCCAAGATATAAATCATACTTGTAGGCTCGCCACATTTCACCTAAATACATTATCATTGCAGCCTTTGCATTTTGTCCATCGGGAAAATTATATCGAAGCTGCAATGGACATAATATATGTTAAGAAAATTTTATAAATTTATATATATAAAAAAGGTGATTAACATTACTTACCCAAATCTCTGCCCAGGCTTTGTCCTTTATTTCTTGTCCAACTGCCTTCCAACTTATCGGTTGAACCGGAATGATATTGCTGTGTCTAGCAAGTGTTCCCATAAAACTTTTACATTCCGTGCCATTTTTATTAATTATAGCATTGTCCTCATTGTAATCAACTATGATTTGCGTGTTCCGATTCCAAACCTCGCGCATTTTTGTGCGGCCTCGTCGTCTGGTAGAGGCTGTAGCTAATCATGAAACCAAAATAAAAGAGAATAATATATATGAATTTATCATTAATCAGTAACAGTAATGCTTAAACAAATACCAGTAGATGGGGGATCTGCTGACCCCTGAAGTGCTGCGTCTGGAGGGGGGGCAGCCTCCATGGTAGGTGAGATATCTACAGGAATACTATGTATAGTAGATGCAAAGTGTACTGATGGAGGCAGAAAACCCGATGGATAACCCTGTACAGATGAGGGTGGATATGGATATGGATATGGCGGTGGGATATATGGGGGCACAGTACCCTGTACAGTGGATGGTGGGAATGGAAACTGAGGGATGGGAGTCTGAGAACTACCATCCGATGTGGGAGTGGGAAAAAAGGGATACGGAAAAGGTGGGTATGGATAATATGGAGGTGGCATAATGGGAGGATGGCCTCCTGATGTCTCAAGCGGCGTAGTAGTAGGCTGACCTGTAGAATCAGTGCCCCCCGCCACAATATCATCCTCAGTGGCATAATCCAAGCGTCTCCTCGACGATGCGGTCTAAAATAACATAGATGATAAAATAAAACGAACGATAACAAGATAAATAATATGAAAGACCATAATATTCAAACATAATTTGTACTTACATTGTTTCCAGGAGGAGACCTACGTTGTTCGTTTCTCAATATTCTTCTACTCCTTCTACTACCATCATAATCAGACATTTTGACCTGAAAATTTAAAATAATATTATCAAATAAATAGAAATAATGCAAAATGTTAAATAATACAATTGTATCATAAAACAATGAGATACATTTTCATGTGTGATATTTATATTGATAAAATATCAAGACTTTTCTATGTTCAAGATTTACTAGAGAAGTGGTTAAACATAAATTGGTGAGGCTATTAATAGTTTTATATTCGATAATGGTATAAAATATACTAGTTATTTTGATATCATGAATGAAAGTTAAAAAAAACACATACAATATTGCGATAATATAAGGTAAATACTTACAAATGTGTCAACGCTATGTGGGGTCTGTGACAATTTCTGGTTCACAATCTGTTCTAACAATTGCATCATCCGTATCATCAAATGCAACATTCGAATAAATACCAACAGGTTCATCCACAACATCATTGTTATCCATGCCTTCGTCAAAAATATGTCTAGGAATAACATCAACAATAACACCAAATTGTGGTTGTAACGGGTCACTTACATAAAACACTTGTTTAGCTTGTGACGCAAGAATATAAGGTTCATCGGTACGAAGCTGGCGGTTCATATCAATCACTCTAAATCCACAGTTATCAATATGCATTCCTTGTCGTGTCATTGAATCAAACCACTTGCATTTCATCATTGCGACACGACCATGTGCATAGTAATCTAATATAATGATTCTTTCAACAACACCGTAATATGATATATTTTCTGATCGAGGTTGCCTGTCCGATGCACTCGCATAACAATCTGTTGTGGCGCTTATCGTGACACCGTCATGCTGTGTTGCCATTGTTTTTGCACAACTATTTATAACAAATTTATATCCATTGACAACCATTGACTTACAATCACGCACCACATCGTTTGGACCAAAGGACAATGCTTTTATTTCATCTGATACTTCAATCATTGGTAGAGTTAAAACCTAAAAGATACCAACATAGAATATTAAACAGAGACATGTGATTATGTTATGAGAAGAAGAAAAAGAAATCTATTACCTTTGACTTTAACCAGGCAGCAAATTCTTTGCTGTGCAACAGTTCCTTCCTCTTAATAGATAGAGAGCGATGTCTCTTTTTTATAATTTCAAAATGTTCTCTACAGATATGCAAGCATTAAAATGTCAGAAGATATAAAGAAATCACACAATGAAAAAAATACATATTTATTAGTTTACTTACTTGATATAATCATCAAGCACACTACAGTTGAATAATACTGTGCGATGTGCCATTTCCCACTCTTCCCTGCTTAAAGTACACAACGAGTACGATCCAGATATCCCCCCTGTTTGGGGCATTGAAGGAAATGCAGGCTCAATGGGATCATATTGCTCATCTTCAGTTCTCATTAGTCGATTAGACCTCGTAGTGACGTTAGCCAAGTACGATGAACAGAAATCCATGCATTCTTGTGCTAAATAGCATTTCACAATACAGCCTTCAGGATGATATTTATTTCTCACATAAGATTTCAATGTAAACATCATTCTTTCGGTAGGATACATCCACCGACTCGAAACAGGACCACCAAAGAGAACTTCCGTGGGAAGATGCACAGTCAAATGTAACATAATTGTGAAAAAAGACGGTGGGAAAATTTTCTCCAAGTCGCAAAGAATAATCGGTGCATCTCTCTGCAATTTCTGAACAGCACTTCTGCTCAATCTTTTGGCACAAAGATCTCGATAAAATTGACATAACTTAATCACCGCAACTCTAACATTATGTGAAAGTAAATGACGAATGGCAATGGGAATCAACTCATGTAACAAGACATGGTAATCATGGGTTTTAAGAGATTTGAGTTTCACATCTTGCGTATTCACCCTTTTCGAAATATTACTTGAATAACCATCCGGAACCTTCAAACTTTCCAAGACCTGAAGAAATTGTTTTTTCTCCACATTTGTCATCGAATAACAGGCAACAGGGACTTTCCACTTATTTTGACCAATTAACTCAGGATGAAGTCTTGCTCTTATACCCCAATCCATCAAATCACGACGACACCGCAAATCGTCTTTTGTTTTGCCTTTGACATTTAAAATAGTAGCAAGTAACATCTCACAAATGTTTTTCTCGATATGCATTACATCCAAACAATGACGTAATAAATTCGATGACCAATACGGCAACTCAAAGAATATGCTTTTCTTTCTCCAATTGCTGTTGGAATTGGAATTAGCATGCTTTCGCTTTCTGATATTTGATTGACTTTTGCCAAGAACATAATTCAAATCATCAAGTTCTTTAACAATATCAGTCCCTGACATTCGTTGAGGTGTCTCATCTGTCTCGATGGCATTATCGAACTGTCTCCGATTATTCCTGTATGGATGGTCCATTGGTAGAAAACGTCGATGCCCTATGAAGCTGAAAGTTCGTCGAAACTTCATTCTTCGGAAACGTGTATTTTTCATACAAATAGGACAGGATAATTTCCCTTTAGTACTCCAACCAGACATCATTCCGTAGGCAGGGAAATCATTTATCGTCCATAATAAAGCTGCACGAAACATAAAGTACTCCTTTCTGAATGCATCATACGCTTGTGCACCAACAATCCAAAGCTCATTTAACTCCTCTATTAATGGCTGCAAGTATATATCAATATCATTTCCAGGATCACTGGGTCCAGATATCAATATACTCAGGATAGTGCACGACTTCTTCATACACATCCATGAAGGAAAGTTATAAATGTGAATGAAAACAGGCCAAGTACTGTGTGCAGTATGCATTTGGCGAAATGGGTTGAAACCATCACAGGATAATCCCAATCTAACATTTCGTGGGTCGGCTGCAAAATCAGGATGTAACCTATCAAATTTCTTCCAAGCCAACCCATCTGCAGGATGCACTATTTCATCGTTATCCTTATTTCTTTCATCTGCATGCCATCTCATATTCATTGCCATTTGTTCTGACATAAAAAATTTTTGAATCCTGGGAATTAAAGGGAAGTGCCACATCACTTTCTGTGGTATGCGTGATTGAGATCCATCTTTATTAGTCTTCCACCTTGATGTGCCACACTGTTTGCACTGACTCAAGTTTGCATTCTCCTTCCAGAACAAACAACAGTCTTTGAGACAAGAATGAATCTTACTAGATGAAAATCCAAATTTGTTAACCAACTTTGATGCCATGTAATCATTTTCTGGAATACATGCATCATCAGGCAGTAAATCCTTAATAAATGTAAGGAGATAGTCGACTGCAGTATTACTAAATCCATACATTGTTTTCCCATGATATAATCGCATTAAAAACTCAAGTTTGCTCATTTTTCCACATGCTTGATATACTGGGGTATTTGCATCTTCCATCAACTTTCTAACACTCTCAACGTCATCATCCTGATTAATAGATGAGAACTGTGTTCCAGTATTCATTTCCTCTTGCACTGGTCTACATGAGGAGCTAGCTTCAGAAACAAAAGGAAACCGATCAGAAATCAGATTTTTCATACCAATCTTTTCTGCTGAATCGATGACATTCAACACTTGAGCTTTTTCTCCATTGTGATACCACACATGATAATTTTTTTGGAAACCACTTTTAGTGATATGGTAACTCACTTCCTCGCGAGTTAACCAAGGTCTTCCAACACAATCAAAACACGGGCATCGAATCAATCCGCCATCTGAATCATTATTGAATGCAAAGTCCAAAAAATATTGTAACTCCTTCTGAAATTCATCAGTGATCCGATCAATGTTGTACATCCAGTATCTATCCATTCTGAGGCAGATAAACATACATTAGATAAATAATCTAGAAAATGACTTAACATTGTATGTATCGTTTCATAAGATATTAAGTAATCATCAATAACAAGTTAATAAAAAAATTATAACAAATATATTAAAATTATGGTTTAGGGAATTCATAAATGTTTTAAATTATAAAAATTCACGAATAGTCATACATAAGTTCCAATAATGAGGACTGATTATAGTAAAAAGAGTTTATATGAAATCTAAGAGATAATAATAATCAATTCCCAAAAGTGTTTGGGTTAATTCATAACGAGTTCTGATGTTCTGTATTAAATCTACAAAGATTTATTGAAATTTAGAGACATTTTGAAAATATAACCCATATCTACAAAGATTTGTTGTCATTCTACTAAAATCCTTGGGAATTTCTGGTGTGGTTGAGTTGTTTAGTGATTTTTCTCAGTTTTCTTTTATGCCTTACCCCGCACCCCATTGAGTAGTGGTAGATGACGGAAAATATAAACCATATCTACAAAGATATGTTGTCATTATACTAAAATCCTTGAGAATTTCTAGTGTGGTTGAGTTGTTTAGTGATTTTTCTCAGTTTTCTTTTATGCCTTACCCCGCACCCCATTGAGTAGTGGTAGATGACGAAAAATATAAACCATATCATAAAGAAATTAATAACAGAAATCATCATTATTTATCTTTGAGAAGGAGAGAGACATTTCATAGAAAATAGTTTTCTTCTTGGTTGAAATTGAAGGTGGAAATATTACTATAATAAATTAATTATATCAATATTTAATTATGTTCAATATCCATTTATATTATATGAACTAGAGGTAAATCCATTTTGCTCAAGGACTCCTAAGGATATTATTTTTTTGAAGGTTGGGGACCCACCTTACATCAAGTAAGTGGATGATGGATTGATCATCTTACTCTATTAGAATAGAGTCTCTACCCTCAACCCTACACCTATTATTATTTCCTAAAAGGGCATACCCTTCCAACTTCTTGAATAGATTCAAAAAAGACTCTATATATAGACACAAGTTACAATAATATCCATAGTTGAGGACCCACTCATGATTGAGTTTATGGATGGATATATTCCGGAATTCAATAGCATAATATCTTGAGTCAACCATAAAAGGCTGGTCAGTTGGTTTTTTGTGTTCTAACTCTCACATGAGTTTCCTACACTTGGGATTAATGTGCATGGGTTTAACATAGTGAAAACATGTGACTTTTCTATCCAAGGAACTAGTTTTGGATTTGGGTTCTTTATTACTCTTACTTTTGTATCTATTGAACTGTTTCTTTTTTACATTAAGTTTTAGGTCTTCCCCTTGTGAAAAACACTCAACCTCTCCTTTTATCTTAAGTTTAGAATGAAAATCCTTAGACCAAATAGATTATTTAACATCTTCTTTAGTTAAAGAATCTCGACCATATATCATGGTCTCAATTAGTGTGATGTAGCTATTGTTAAGAGGGATTAAGAGGATTAATTTCTGATCCTCATCATCTATAGAAACATTAATATTGGTTAAATATAATTTGACTTTATTAAACTCTTCTAAATAGGTTTTTATTGAAGTACAATGCTTTATTTTGAATGTGAACATATGATGATTCTAGTAAGTTATTCCTACTAATGAAGCAGTCATGTATAAATTTTTATGTTTTAGAAAATTTATACAGTGGTAGACTTATAATATACTTCTCTAAGGACCCCATCACCTATGTAAAGTAAAAGGGTTCTATGAGACTTAATATATATATTAGGGGTAACATCTTAGTATTCTACAATGGTCTGAACATTTCATTAACAGTCGTAATGGGTTTCTTGGGCCCATATAGGGATTCAATTCAGCCTTGTTGTCCGAGAAAGGCTCTCATTTTAATTCTTCATGTATTGGAATCTTTTTCTCCATTGAATTTCTCAATTTCATTTTAATTCTTCATATATTGGTACATATTCAGCACTAGAAACAGATGGAACAACTTTCTCCCCCGGGCTCCTTAGATGTTCGTGGTCGGATCACAATGCATTTTCATATGACAACCTAGGTCATGTGAATCATGCATCCTTTATAGGAAAACATGTAGATCCAAACTCGTCTACCCAAATCAACATTCTACTAATACCCACATTCCTAGTATTGATCCCTTGGGATGCAACCATTCCAATCCATTTAGAAGAAGACCATCAGCAGACCTGACTTAGGTGTCCAAGTTACTTGCAGATAGAGCAGAAATCATACCAAGATTTGTAATGGACCACGTAGAAACATCTATAATCCTCTTCAATGAAAATACACACTAATTCTACTAGTGGCTTCAAAACATCAACCTCAGCAGATATGAAATAGAAGGGGAAAACATGTAAATCTTACCTAAATCAAAGAAATCGAAGGTGCAAATGAGGCATAAAAAATGCAGATAACCAGAACTCGGGAGAGAAAAAAATAGAGGGAGATGGGGGTGTCGACCTCGAGGGCTTCGATGAGGAGGGCGCGACGAGGAAGGCGTCGGCGAGGAGGGCGCCGGCGAGGAGGGCGCGGGGAGGATGACGCGGCGAGGAGGGTCGCGGCGAGGAGGGCGTCGGCGAGGAGAGCGTCGGCGAGGAGAGCGCGGCGAGGAGGGCGTCGACGAGGAGGATGGCGCGGCGTTGATGCGTCGTGGAGGAGGAGGCCGCGGCGAGGATGAGGCCGCGGGGAGGAGAAATGGCGAGGGCGAGGAGATGGAGCCCGACGCTTGGGGGAGAGGGCGAGGATGGAGCCCGACGGAATGGGGGAGAAAAAAACTGAGCGAGGGGATATAGCCACGGATAGAAAAAAAACCGTGGTTGTATAAAACCTATAGCCACGGTTCTATAAAACCGTGGCTATAGGTCCGTGGCTATAGCCCAGATTTCTAGTAGTGATCATCCCAGCAAGTAGGAGTTCTGCATTTCTTTCCATGGAGAGCTTTATAAGGAGCCATCTGAATACTGGAGTGAAAGCTATTATTATAAGAAAATTCCACCAAAGGTAGGTGTTGATCCCAACCTCCTTTTAAATCCATAGAGCAAGCTCTCAACATATCTTCTAGGGTTTGAATTGTTCTCTCAGACTGACCGTCTGTCTGGGGATGATAAGAAGTGCTGAAACTCAACTCTGTATCTAGAGTATGCTGAAGACTTCGCCAGAACTTCGAGGTAAATCTCGGGTCCCGGTCAGATATAATAGAAAGTGGTACTCCATGCAATCTTACCACTTACTTTACATATATCCTGGAAAGCTGATCTAGAGAGAAATCCTCTCTAATAGCAATGAAGTGTGCAGATTTTGTAAGACGATCAACTATGACCCAAATAGCATTATTGCCTTTGGATGTTTTAGGAAGTCCTGTGACAAAGTCCATAGTGATGTTTTCCCATTTCCATTCGGGTATGGGTAATGGTTGTAACATCCCCTTAGACTTCTGTCTCTCAGCTTTAACTTGTTGACAAACCAAGCATCGAGAGACATATTCAGCAACATCTCTTTTCATGCCATCCCACCAGAAGTACTCTTTCAGGTCCCTATACATCTTCGGGCTTCTAGGATGAATAGAGAATGATGAACTATGAGCCTCATCCATCAGCTCCTTCTTTAATTCGAGGATGGGAGGAACACAAACCCGATTCCTGAACTTTATTATCCCATCACAATCAAGGTTGAATTCAGTAACATTTCTCACCTTCTTTTGTAACTCGACATCTTCTTTCTGTGCCTCTTTAAACTTCACATGTATAGATGGTTGAACATTCTTTTGAGAAAGATAAGATTTTTCCCCTTCCATTATAATTCCAAGATCCATCCTTTGTAAATCCATAAATATTGGATCTTTTGTGATCCTCATCATGGATAAACTAGAATGGTCTTGTCGACTTAATGCATCTTCCACCTTGTTTGCTTTCCCAGGGTGGTAATGGATTGAGCAGTCATAATCCTTAATCAGCTCCAACCATCTTCTTTGATGCATATTCAACTCCTTTTGTGTGAAAATATACTTTAAACTTTTATGATCAGTATAAATATCACACCTTTCACCATAAAGGTAATGCCTCCAAATCTTTAATGCAAAGATTATTGCAGCCAACTCCAAATCATGTGTTGGGTAATTTTGCTCATGGATTTTCAACTGTCGTGAGGCATAAGCTATCACCATATCATTTTGCATAAGAACACACCCCAATCCCTTATTGGATTCATCACTGTAGATCACAAACCTTTCTCCACTACAAGGCAGTGTGAGCACAGGTGCACTGGATAACCTTCTTTTCAACTCCTTGAAATTCTCTTCACATTCCTCTGTCCAGACAAACTTAACTCCTTTCCGAGTCAACTTGGTGAGTGGATTAGATAATCGTGAAAAATCTTTTACAAAAGGTCGATAATATCCAGCCAAACCAAGAAAACTTCGGATCTCAGTTACTGTTGTTGGTCTTGACCATCTTTCGATAACCTCTGTTTTTGCTGGATCCACATATATCCCCTCTTTTGAGATTATGTGACCCAAAAATGCAACTTTTTGAAGCCAAAATTCACACTTGGTAAATTTGGCATAAAGCTTCTCCTTTCTCAGGGTCTTCAATATAATTCTCAAATGATCTTCATGTTATTCCTTTCTCTTTGAATAGACAAGAATATCGTCTATAAAGACTACCACAAATTGATCAAGATAGTCTCTAAAGACTCTATTCATTAGATCCATGAAGATAGAAGGAGCATTAGTAATACCAAATGGCATCACTATAAATTCATAGTGTCCATACCTAGTACGGAAAGCCATATTTGGTATATCCTCCCTTTTGACCCTTAATTGATGATACCCTAAATGAAGATCAATCTTGGAAAAGTATTGAGCTCCACGTAGTTGGTCAAATAAGTCATCAATGCGTGGGAGAGGATATTTGTTCTTGATAGTGATCTTGTTAAGTTCTCGATAATCAATGCAGAGCCTCATTGATCCATCTTTCTTATTAACAAATAGAACAGGTGCTCCCCAAGGTGATGCACTAGGGCGTATGAATCCCTTATAAAGATTCTCTTGGAGTTGCTTCTTCAATTCCTGAAACTCAATTGGGGCCATTCTATAAGGTTTCTTTGAAATTGGCAAAGCACCTGGTACGAGTTCTATTGAAAACTCAACTTCACGATTTGGTGGAAGACCAGGTAATTCCTCCGGAAAGACATCATCAAACTCCCGTACGATGGGAATATTCTTAATCGTGAGTTTCTCACCAACCATTTGAGATAAATAACCTTCATTTAGTGGAATCAATACCCATAAGATGGATGAAATTTCCACTAGAAGGTTATGTTCATCTTTGCATTGATAGACGATCATAGATTGATCTGGAATATGAAATGTGACTTCCCTTCTTTGGCAATTGATATGAGCTCCATGTAGAGAAAGCCAATCCATGCCAAGAATCACATCAAATTCCACTAAAGGAAGGATCACAAGATTTTCAGGAAGCACTTTCCCACAAACTTCAATCGAAGAAGAATTATAAACTTTTGATGCGACTGTTGTGCCATTAGGTGTTGTCACAGCTAACTCAACATCTAATTGTTGAGGTAATACGGTGATACCCTTAGAAAATTTTTCAGAAATAAACGAGTGGGTGGATCCAGAATCAAATAAAACATTTTCTACTTTAGAGTGGATGATAAGTGTACCTTTCACCACTTCGTTATCGTACTCCAAATCGCTGATAGAAATTGCATGTGACTTTCCTTTGTCTTTAGCCTTAAGATTTTGTTGACTTCGACCATCATCATCAACCCTTGGATTTGGGCATTGATTGGCATAATGCCCCATCTCCTTGCACTTGAAACATTGAGGTGTAGTAGGTTCATTCTGTGTATCCCTTCCTTTGTTTGCATCATTAGACATCTTCTTCCCATTATCGCGGCATTCAAATGCCCGATGACCTTCCTTTCCACATTTGAAACATTTACTTTTCCCTTTAAGACAACTCCCTCCATGTTTCTTTCCACACTTTGATCATAAGGGAAAGCTCATCTTCTTTTCAGTGTGCTCTTTAGATTTTCCTTTTAATTCCATCTTCCTCTTCTTATCAAACCCATGTGACTGATGGGTTACTCCAATCTCCATCTCGACTTTGAGAGCACATCGAACAATTTCCTCGTAGCTATTGAAGTCCCTTATGGCTAACACCCTTCGAAGACTTGGTTTTAAGCCACTAAAGAATCGATCGATCTTACTCTCAGGTTGGATAATAATACCAGAAGCGTACCTTGCAAGTCTTGTAAAATTTGCTTCATAGGTACCAACAGATTCAACATCCCTTTGCTTCAGTTCAAGAAACTCTTTCTCCATCTTTGTTCGGAGAATACGAGGGAAGTACTTATTGAAAAATAAGTTCTTGAACTCGTCCCATTACATAGACTCAATTTCATCCCTTTTCCTCGTATTCCTAATAAGATTCCACCATTGATCAGCATCTCCTTCCAAACGATACACTGCTAGGATGACTTTATCTTGTTCAGAACATTGAAGAACTGAAAATATCTTTTCAGTAGTACTAATCCATTGTTCCGCAATTAATGGATCAGTAGACCCGCTGAAAGAAGGTGGACGCTGCCTCATGAAGGATTCAACAGAATGTTGCTCCTTCCTTTGCTCGTTTGGAAGTGTTGCATGATTCATAGCTTGAGAAAGTTGTGTGAGCATGGCTACAAGATTTTTCATTCCAGCTCCCATATTGTTTGGTTGCTCAGGGGGACAATCATTGCATTGCCCATCGCGTTCCTCATTAACACGGTTCCTTCGGGTTCCAGCCATTGACTAAAACCAAGAAGAATAGTGTGAGCAACACTAATTATAATAGGAAACCACATAATTCAAGAATAAAATTTTCATGCTTAAGGTCTTATCCTAGGTTATTCATGGCCATTTCTAAAACACTAAGATTGTGTTCTATGCATAGACTTATCCTTAGGGTTCTTACTAAGGCTTTCACATCCTAGTTTCCAAAGGTTGACTATACCTTTCCTCTGATACCAACTATAACGACCCATACTTTACATACATTGTTAATACATCAAAATTGAAGCTCACTTATTACAACATATGACAAAACCACAAAGGACCGTATAGGTATAGTGTCTTTAGAAACTGGGAAACACAAACAACTGGTTGATAAATCTTCTACAGGGTCTCCCATTTATTTCATCATATCTAGGGTCCCTTTTAGCATATTCTACTTAATATCCATCTTCCTGACCTGGGGAAAAGAAAACATAAAAGGGTGAGCTCAAATGCTCATCAAGGGCAAATAAAGGAAATAAAAATCATATCATATCTTTTTGAAAATCAAAACCTGCAAAAGAGATCATAATATCTTTACATGGAATAAATCATAGAAGTGAAAATGAGATTTCCATAATCATAACATAAAACTTGAAACTTTGTGGCATGCACACATAATCATGGAAAATCATTTCTTCTTAGTCATGACTCATTTCCAAGACTATCTTAGTGGACAAAGTCCCTTTTTGAACCGAGTCACCCTCGTTCCAGTCCTGTTTCACTGAACCGGTATAACCTACCGTTCCAGCCATGTCTATCTCATCAGATATAAAATCTTTACCCAATTCATTGGAGGGAGATATAGGTCCCACCCATCTTATAATTAATCCTTTCTTATGTGTGCCACATAATCATAAATCATACATCATCGCATAACACATGTAACAAAAATGGGATTCTTGAAACATCATGACATAATAAATCAATTCATATAAGATAAAGGAATTCATAAAAATAATTCCATCACAACATGATCAAATCAATGTAATAATAGGGATAAAAACAGAACCCTTTATTATCTTAGATGGAAAATAATTTTGATAAAACACTTGAACTCCATTCTTGAGGAAAATATCCTTTCTTCTTCAAAAACATTTTTCCTTTCATAACATGTCATACAACTTTAAAATAAAAGAAGTTGATTAAAAATAAAATTGAAAACTTGTAAAGTAAGCTTTTTGGAAATAATGTTTTAAAAATCTATTCATGCCGTATAAGTTAAAAAAAACATTCTTTCGTACTTTTGTCGGAAAAGTCAAAAAGTACCTCGTACGAAAAAAATGACAAAAGATTCCTTTCATATTCTTTACTAAAAACTCACCGAAGGGTAAAATTGGATTTAAACTATTGTAAGTGGATGGAAAAAATATTACATATTGAGGGAACATGTATGTGGATGATAAAATACACCCCAATAAATGCCAAAGTAAAAACAATCTCGGATAAAAATGAGATTGTGATATTTCCCCTTACCTTAGGTCCAATTTGCTTTGTACGTGTCTGAAGCTCCTGTATAATGGTTTAAATAATGTTATTGACTTATTCCAGAATCATATATATTGATATGATATCATATATGGTCATATTCTTAGCTTCTTCATAGTAATATTTCATTGTTACTTGTTACTCTGGTCCTTATTTCCTTTTGTTCTTATGCGTGTTTTGCCGAATAAATTCTTATTCTTCTTTTAAGGTTATAGATACCTTATATAAAGAATGGTATTAGTGTAACATATATCATATTTATTCATTCAATTCATTTTTATAATTACTATGTAATGATGATCATGTAGAATTAGTCGCATCACATCGTGAAGACGATATTCCGTACGTATGCACGAGTGATGATATCGTTCCTATGATCATGGAATTGTATTGGAGTATATATATATTATTTCAGTGTCAATATTAATTTATAATAATTATAAATAGTTACTCATTACACCATTATACCCATCCTTGTAAGGTGATGGTGGAAAATAGATTACACCACGGCGTGGAGACGGTATTCCGTATGTACGCACTCGCTGTGATTTCATTTTTCCGTAGGATGGATAGAAGGTGAATTAGGGTTGTTTCATATTTATAATAACATTTCAGAATGTAAGTAATACTGATGTTATTACTTTATCATGAAACAACTAAAGAAGAAGAAGTTGAAGAAGAATGAAATTGAAATGATCGGTAATGGATATTACCTTTTCTTTGGAACGCCTCTTTGAATCCTCCACTTAGGGGACTAAGATTGGTCTTTGAAGAAGACCAGGACCTCTAGGATTATTATAGGGAAGTGGAGAGGAGAAAATGGCAGGGGTTGGCCGAGATTGAGTGCTCAAATTGGTGTGAGGAGGAGGGGGAGGAGGTGCCCTTTTATAAGGGAGGAGAGGGGCACCTTAGGAATATCTCAAAATATTATTTTATATTAAAGTCAAAATTGGTTTATAATGGTTCCAAAGGGTCTTATTTCGAAGCTAAAGTGGGGATGGGTCTAAATCCTATCAACCAACAGGAGTTAGACAAGTTTAGGGTATTATTGTAACCTTATCAATTAGATTTAACTCTAAGTTAAATAATTTAACTTTTACCGTGTCTTTTTGTTTTCTTTCACTATATGGTTAATACACTTACTATAACATGCCAAACGAACCCCAAATTGTTTATTATTAATATATATATCCTTATCTAAGTAATTTGGCCGAACCTTAGATTTTTAGGAATAAAATAACAATTAGTAATATAATAGTTTATTTAAAAACTATTTTGTGTCAATTTTGACACTATTTGATATATGATTTTTTTGAAAGTCATAACAGAATTATATGTTCAAACCAAGTTGATTAAATCAGCACTAATATATCATAGTAACCTAGAAAATTAGTGTAATTCATAAAAAGTCTCAAATTACATTTAGTTTGGTGTTTATAACATCAATTATGTCAATATTTCATTAATAAGATAATTACTGCATCATCATTGTGTCATAAATAAATTAAATTATTTAATGTCTAAAAATTACAAATAAAATACCATTATGTAGGAAATCTTTTTAGGTTTCTATTGAATATTTATAGTCGAATTTATCTTATGTATAACCCCATATTAAAAATGATTTACCTATTAAACTTTGATTTTAACTATTTTAACCCTTCTTTAAATAAATTAATAATAAATGTCCTAATCTAATCCATGTGGGCCTAAATGGTCATATTTTATTCCTAAGTTTGTTTTCGGTCGAATTAAACTTTTCCAATAGAATTAGGACATGTGTTAGGGTAATAGTAATATCATATTTACCCTTAGTTACCCTATTTACTATTAACCGCGGTAAAAAAAGTAAAATGTTACTATTCACCAAAAAATTATTTTTATCTCATTGAACCACATTTTACTTACTGATATCAACCGTGTCTGTCGGATTTTTGAAATTCCATTCACAGAAGCTGTAAAATTAAGTTTTATGCAAAATTCAGTTTTTAACATACCACTTAGTGGTTTCACTATTCATCAAAAATTGAAAGTTTTCAGAAAAATATCAAAATTTCACCCTAGGCTAATTTCGGTATTCCGAATCCAAAAATGAAGTCCATTTTGAAAAATAAAATTTTTAAAATTTCAGAAAGTGGTTATTACTATTCATAACGGCTAGTTTTAATAATATTTTAATAGCATATCGTTGTTTTGTGAAACTCGGTATTGCGTACGACGCAAGCTATCGAGGAAGGTCGTGATTGCATGTAAAGTAAGCCAAGCAAGTGTGTAGTAAAATATTCCTTTGATGATATATAAAAACAAAATATTACTCATAAAAATCTCGGGTGTTACACCAGCAGCTCTTGGACATGGGGGAAGGGATTGGAATGATTTTTGGGTAGAGTTTAGAAAAGGACTCATTCTTGAGAGATGTTAGAAAATGGGGGTGTGAAGGGTGGTATTTATAGTGGATGGGAGAGGGGTTTCATTAATATAAAATTTATTTGTTTATTAATTTAACCTAATACAATGAATATAGAGACTTCAATGAAAAATAAAAGTGAAGAGATCATGTGAGTTCGAGATTTGGGTGCTTAAATCACTTGTCATTGTTGGAATAGTGAGATTAAATTATAATGTATTTATAAGGTAAATTAATGTATTATACTATTCACAAAAATTTCATGTATTTCAAATAAATCCCAAAATTTTACCCCAACCATTATTCGATGTGTAGAATCCAAAAATGATGTCCCTTTTTGATAAATTATTTTTTAAATATGAATAATTTAATATTTTATTAAAATCATAATTTATTATTAAAAAACCAGTTTTAAAACATTCATTTACTCATTCTAAAATATAGGTAAATTGTACGTTCACAAGAATATTAATTTTATACTATCATAGCTAAGGTTACTATTCATTACGGTATATCACTTTTAATAAGTTTATGTGACTATTTATAAGGGTAAGTAACTATTCTCCAAGAATTATATTTTTTTATTAGACTCCAAAAATCATCTTAAACACAATCGCGTATGTAAGAATTTCAAAATTCCCTATAGAAAAGTGAAAAAATTATGTTTAAAGGTATCTTGGAACTTAGTAGTTCATTGTGTTTTGTTTTCATTTGATTTTATTACATATTTATAAGATGGGAAATTCCATTGAAAAACATTGGGTCGTTTAACATGTGGTTCTGCGAAATAATATTGGTACCATAGTTCTTCATGGTGAAGTATTTATCGATATTTTTAGTGAAGGACAATAGATGTTTTCCAAGAGTCCTTGATTACTAAAATTTGAGAATAAGTTGTTAGGTTTGTACTGGACTATAGCTTCAATTTCTTGTGATACTGTTTGTGTTGTTGTGTGAAATTTTTCTTCCGTGTTATGGAATATGAGGATCATCCACATTATTGAGAAATATATTTTATCTTTGAGAAAGAAAAATTGTCATCCACATTTTAACAATGTTAAATTGGACACGTGCAACCACTGTATGGTTGTAACATAAAATAGGGTTAGTTGCAATAGTCATCCTTTATATAGGATGTCTACTGTACTTGAATTAGTACATATTGATATATGTGGACCTTTGAAAAATAATACCATTTCTTAAATTATTTATTTTGTGACATTTATTGATGTCCACTCTTGTAATCATTAGGTTTTTGTTTTGAATTCCAAATGTGAGGTACATAGTTATTTTAAGCAATTAAAGGTATTGGATGAGAGAGAAAATCCCAATAAGTTTAAATTAATTCAAAAAAACAATGAGGGAGAGTATTGTGGTATGTTTGATCAGTATTGAAAGGCGGAAGGTTTTTGGAATCATAAAACACCTCCTCAGACCCCACAGCTAAATATTGTAGCTATGTGGATGAAAAGTATTTTTTTGTAAATTGTTAGTTTTTTTATTTTGGAAGTAAAGATTCATAGATATTTTTTGGGTGATTATTTAATTACTAATTCATATATTATCAATTTATCAACCATTGTTTCTTTGTATACTGACACTCCCAACATATGTTTTTATGGAAAAGAGATCAAGTATAATCATTTTCGTGTTTTTTATTGCAAGGAATTTGTTCATGTGCCTACTGATAAGATGTCCAAACAGGATGCTAAGTCATGATAGTGTATTTTATTAGATATATACCTGACGAGTTTGGATATAGGTTCAATGATCTTGATATGAAGAAACATATCAGAATTCATGATGTTGTTCTTAAATTGGATCAAAATGTTATAGATATTTATAAGGGATTAAATTATTCTTCTATGACTACTAATGGATTTTCCAATATTGAGAATGTTTCTAAATTATATTTTCTTTTATTGTTGACTTTTATAATCAAATTAATGTGAATAATGCTATTCAGGGTGAATAGGTTGGAGTTTATGTTTCTAATTCTCCTTTTGTTTTTGATAATATCATTCTACTGGATATTAATGAACTCGCAATTCCACTCTAGAGATCATATTGGAATCATATTATTTATTCTTTGTATTCATCAGATGAATATGTTATCCTAACTAATGTCTGGGGGGACAAAAATCCTTTAATGAGTTTATGTAAAGTGATTATAAGGGAATATAGGTTGTGTTAATGGATGATGTGATGAGATCATTTCACTATGATTGTACCATTGAGCTGGTGAAGTTACCTACTAGTAGGATATTTTTTTATAATAGATGGATATAAAATATTATAAATAAAAAAAACCAATTCTATTCCATGATACAAGTAATTTTTGTAACTAAGGATTTCATCAAAAGAAAGGTATTTATTTAGATGTTATTTTTATCACCTATTGTAATAATTCATTCCATTCGGGTTATTCATGGATTGGCTACTATATTGGATATGTAGATTGAAATGATCAATGTGAAAATAGATATACTCAATTTATATTTAGAGGAGATTTATATAGAACATGTGAACTTTTTTTTGAAATAGGTGAAGATAATTATTTGTGTATGTTAATGAATATTTGTATGGTTTGAATCAAGTAATGAGGAAGTGTTATAAGAAGTTTGAATATATCAATTTTCATTAGAGTTTTAGGGGGAAAAATTTTTATTATTTTGTTTTTGTTAATAGATTTACATAGGTCTATTTTATTATATTTTTTCTTTATATTGATGATATGCTAATTTTTTTCATTATGCTTCAAGAATTCACATATTAAAGATTGATCTTTGTCAGTATTTTGTAATGAAAGACTTAGGGTCATCATGAAAGATTCATAGAATGTTAATTTCATATGAAATAAAAATAAATAAATTAATGTTATTTTATGAGAGAGATATTGAGATGGTTATTTAGTGATTTTATATTAGGAGATAGAAAGTGTCTAGTAGTCCTCTTGATTTACATTTTAATCATAGTAATAGTCAGTCACCTTCTAATGCTGAAGAGATAGTGGATATGTAGAACATAACTTATTATTTATTTGTTGGTTGTTTGATGTATAAAACTATATGTACTATATCGTATATTTCTCATGGAGTTGTTGTTGTTAGTCATTTTATATATAATATAGGTAGAGTGAATTAGAGAGTAATGAAGTATATATTTTGTTGTCTTCAAGGTACTTTTGGTCATATATTGTGCTTTATAAATGGTAAAACTATGATTTTTTGAATTGTAGATTCAGATATTCAAAGAGGATATGGATTTGAGGAATTATAGTTTAGGATATTTGATCACTTTTAATGGGGGAATTATCTTGAAATTATATATTATAGTGATATGTTTCTTTATATACAACCGAGTCTGAGTTTGTTGCAACAATAAATGCATTAAAATTAATGTTATAACTGAAAACTGTTATTTGAGAGCTCAATTTTAATCTGGAGTGGCTTGTTTTATTTTGTGACAATTAGAGTGCTATTTGTTTGGGAAAGAATCCCAATTTTCATTGAAGTTCAAATCATTTAGATCTATGTAATCATTGGAACAAAGATTTCCTTTATTCGAGATAGTTGGATCTTAATAAGATCCACATGGATGATATTGGATCATACATGTAGACCAAGAGTTTACCAAGAGGTAAATTTGAGACATATCGACTAATTATTTAGTTGGAGGTGATCCACATTCGATTCAGAGTGGGTGTTTGTTGTGGAAACTCCACATATTTCCCCCAACACATTCCACCAAAATAAAACATGGTTGTAATGAATAATACTTATGCATTTACGATCTTCCAAAATGATGAAAAACACCTTTGTGAGGAAGAATACTCTAGGACCCTTTTTTTAATCCTATTACCTCAATAATTAACTAAATATGATAATAATTTACCAATTATCTATAACCAAACACTATCCTATAATATTAATAATACTTTAAAATATTATTCCATGAAATTTTTCTACATTAATAATATTGAAACTCAATTTATAGAGAAGAATATCTAGATAAAAAACTCAATATAAATATAAAATAAAAAATTTAAACTGGAGAGAAAATATATTTGTTAATCCTATTCAAATAGATAAATCTTATTTAGATCTTGAACCTCATTATTTTATCATTCCAAAATTATGTTACATACTGGAGCATACAATATCTCATTTAAATAGTTGTTAAAAAAATTGAACATGTGATGATAAACATCCATCGTTGGTGATGTTACTCACACATATAAATCTCCAATGTAGATGATTCCAAAACTGTTTTAAAAGATGTTCTTATTTTTGCTATGTGTATTACATGACCTTCCCAGACATTAAAAAATATTTCAATATAGTTTTAAAAATAGTTATCTCAAAAATTATCTTTTGTAAATAACAATTGGGTGAGGTCATATATACAACATATTTTAAATAAGGATGAAATAAAAATGATCTCTGAAATAAAACATAAAATCTTCAAATATTATGTAATATATATTTTTGGACAATAGGTATGGAATTCCTAGGAGAGACAAAGGTGAATCCAAAATAAAAAATTCTAGAGGTACTGATTAAGGGAGGATTCTAGGGATTCTAGGATTTGATATCATGTAGAAATAATACACCAATTTTTTTACTCTTTTATAAGGTAAAAATTATTTTAAAACAATGGAGAACAAGATACAAGATATGAGATAGAAAGAAAATAAAAAATTTAAACTAATAGTAATTAAATAGAATACACCTATTGAAAACAGTCATAGATATATCACAATATAAATTATTTAATTAACCTAATATATTGGTAACATAAACTCCTTATGGAATTCAACATAAACCATTGAATTTAAAGTAACCATGAATAAACCCACTATATTGTAATCCTTATTGGTGATATAGTAAAACATACCACCCACACACTAAAATATAATCCATTTACCAATCTAATCACTATGTCTTCACAGACAAGCATATAACACAATCAACATGTGAATTATTTTTTAACCCATGTACAACTCCTAAACATTCTTTGCATCAAACATTACCTACACAGTTTAAATTAGGGGAGTCCTCAACATATACATCTTCTCTATAATTTGGTGTTGTCATATAAGGGTTGATATAAATGAAAATGGGAGGAAAAATGGGATGATAGACTCTGTTAGTTCTTGACATAGATCAAAGGCAGAAACTAATAGAATTTATAATATTATTGATGATTATTGGGTTTTGGAATTATAGGGGTAATCCAGAAAATGATTCCCTCCTTTTGATGGCTATAGATTTTATTTTTGATATTCTTATTCATTGTTGAAAACATTTTAAAAAAATTTCTATTTTATTTTTTCTATTTTTCATAACATTATTATATTATACTTCCATATTTTAATTTTTGAAATTGATTTCCAATAATATATATATATATATATAATTATTTCAATGTAAGTTTATATATGTAAATTTTTATTTATATTATACATCATAATAGATGATTTATGCTTCTCAAACGAGTTTGGATGCTATTATATATTTGAATATTTGTTTCAAAATGGAAATGGATTGGTTTTTAAAATAGTGAGTGTGTTTTCTTTGGAAATATGAAAAGGAATTCAGAGTTTTATTTTTTTACAAATGATTTTTTAATGTGTAAAAATTTTGTTTAATATAGAATTTAAATAAAGTATAACATGTTTTTTTGTGGTTAAAATAATTTCTAAAAATATATAAAAAAGTGTTTGAATGATTTATTTGGATAGTATTCATTAGATTTTCGTAATGGAAATGTGATTTAAGGTGTAATTGATTGGTTTTAAAGTATATAAGTTGGATTTATATTATTTTTAAAAATGAGGTTGATATTTTGGATTTCAATTATGACTTTATTAACAGATATTTTATATTTTCCATTGACTTTAAAATGGAGATTTTTTATTTGAAATTTGTGTAAATAGATTCATCGGGATAATTTATAATGTAGTGTTCCCTATCAATGAGATGAGTGGTGTCTAAACATATAAATAAAAATTGGTGTATGAAAAAAGGGTGTTATCTATATTTATATGATTATATTACTTTAAAAATCCTATTAAATTCACATAATATAAAATCATATATAATATTTCTTGATAATAACTCCATGGAGATGGCTGGTCACCAACTCTATCAAACTTATAGGATATTCATATGGAACCCACTCTTGCAACCCTGTCCTAATGGGATGCTAAGTGCTACTAAAATATAGTCTTGATACCATTATCCTTTTCCATTCAACAAGTGATTGAAGGCTTTCATTTTATGATAAAACTATAATTTTTGTCTCATCATGAGTTCATGTAAGACCATCTAGATGATAATTCTCATGGTTTCACCAATTAAGGATCCCCATGTGGAGATCATAATACTACAACTTCTTTTTATCATTTGATAGACAAATATGAAATGTTTTCTGATGCTTCACCAAGTCCCTTTCCTGAGAGAATTTGTATTTAAGGAGGAAAATTACATCATCATTATCTTAATCTCCTAAATTTTAATTATTGAATTTTGTTTCTGAAATCTCATAATTCATCTCTTCTAGACATGCACATATATTGTTTGAACTACCCTACATAGTATTCATCCCAAACTAAATACTATTGATCATTATGAGGATAAAACCTACCACCCATGGACTGATTATTTTCAAAAATTAAATACCCACTTTCTTTAAAGCATGATGAAATTATTTGAAAAATTAAAATGTCGGGTCCCCTTATTTGAAACGACCCTTTTACATATTTATTTAATTTTTTAGATACTAATATTTATGAATCAAATAGGATATATATGAATTAAAAATGGATGCATAGAAATAGTATTATAAAATAGAATGGAGACGGGGCAAAAGAGTTCATCGTGTTTGATAAATATCGTGTATATGAAACTTCTCAAATACTTTTTCCTTGTTTACCTTATTTTTATTGAAAAATAATTAGTCCATAGTAGTTGTGAGAACAATTGATGTATCATTTAATAGATCAAACTAAAATTGTTGGAGTAAATGTTGCGAAAATTCAATATATCTAGTGATTGGGATAACATTAGGTTTTAAGTATCATCTGATATGATTATAATGGTGGAAAATGAAATTTCTTTATTAGGTACGTGGTTATTGTGGTGAATAATGATGCAGATATTAATGTGTAAATGATAAAAAAATATGAATATGAAATTTTTTATTTTACAAAATGTTTGATAAGTTAATGATTGGAGAAAAGATGTTATTGGATGCTGGTTGTACTAAATAAATATCATTATCAGACATATTGATCATATATAATTTAAAATCTATCAATGGATGGAGTGATTCTAGTTTTACTGAATTACTTTCTCTCATGAATGATATGCTCCTAGAAGAAAAAGAACTTCCCAGATAAGAACATGATGCTAGACAAATTCTATGTTTAATGGGAATGATCTCTGAATGAATACATACTTATAAAAATTAATTTATACTATTTCATAGGGACCACAAAAATAATTAAATTATTTCCAATGTGTGGTTATTCTTAATACTTGAATTATTAATATGGTCCAAGGAAAATATGTAATGTCCCAGATTTTTTCATGTATTATTTTAATATTTTATGGGAATTAATTTGAGACTGGGCTCTGAGATGGCGTTCAGTTCTGGGGCTAGGTGATCCTAGAACAAATGTTTGAATTTAATTTAATAACTAAATAACGCACGAGTGCATTTTTCCTTTAAAAGTGTAATTACTCCTGAAAGAGTGCTTGGATCAGAAATCTGAGTGCACCGTTACTTTAAGAACATTGATTTTACCTTAGGTGGGGCCTAACTTCGGCCGGTGCAAGTCGGTAGAGAAATCAGGTTTTTGGACGTAACCTTAATAAAATATTTAATTAAAATATTTTATTTAAAGATTTGTTGCAATGAAATATTTTATTCTTTTAAATAGATTTTTCATAGGTAGGGTCAGGGTTACAATTCCCTAAACTCTATTTTTCTCTGGAGAGCTCTGGAGAAGACCTCTCGACGCAGCGACGACGTCTTGATGATTTTCACCGGCAACGACGACGCGGCGACCATATCATCTCCAACGAATGCCGCAGATCTAGTTAGGATGTTTTTTTGATGATTTCTTCCCCTTTATTGATTTCCACGATGAACGTAGACTAATCCATGAACATATTAGCCCGCAGATCGATCGTTCTTGCTGGATGGGATTCAGTGGGGATTTTTGGGGAATTGATGCTTGGAATTATTTTGGTTTTCGTTCAACCTCTTATCGCTGACGAACCAAGATCAACACGAACATCGATCGAGGTTCTTCCCTCTCAATTGTTGTGTTTTTCTCCCCAGATCCCTATGTGTTCTTCGTGTGTGTTCTACGCGATCTTGGAGGAAATCGATCATTGCAAATTTGTTTGTTGGCACAATGATCCGAAATCAAAGATCCAACCTCAGAGCGATGTCACATAGGTGCGACGACGGTTTCGGTAGGCGATTCGAAGCATATCAGAAGATATGATTTTTTAGGCATTTTTCATCGGATGGATCGTTCGAGGTTTATGATCCATTTTAAGAGTAGAAAACACCCATTGCGGTGTTCGTATGGTGAATTGGAACAATCCCTGGAGTATCGGGACGAACAGATGAGAGATCGTGAGTCCAGAAGATCAGACGAAGCGCGAGGAAGAAGACAGTGTTCTGTAAATTTCCTGATTACACACCGTGTAGTATGGGCTGCACGGCGTGTGTTCGACCGCAGGATTACCCGGCACGTACTCTGAGAGTACACAGACACAGGAAGGGTACACAACAAAGGACACGCCATGTATACCCCTCCCCGCCCAAACCCGCCCAGATACATTGGATACCCCGTGTACTGGTACACGTGCAGGCGACACGGTCACAGACAGAGGCCATGTATGGGCACATGGCCAGCATACACGGAGCGAGCCCCAGATGCTTGGAAACAACGTGTGTTTCTTCTACATGTCCTGTAGTTACTATCCAACAAGCCGAATGACATGGTCCGGTTACACGGGAAGTACCCGGGGTCAAGGAACATGGCATGTACATTGTCTATATGTCGTGTAGTTTGGTTTTACATAGTTTGAATGGATGACACGGGCCGTTTACAAGGGCAGTACCCGGGGTCAAGGAACACGGCATGTAACTGTACTACACGCCATGTAACCTTTTCTTCATGGTGGTCTTTTCCCTAAAGGTTCTGGTATCATTTACTTTACACAGGAGTATGATCACTTCAGCAGAACTTCCTAAATAGAGTTTTTGGAATACCCTCTATGAGATTATGAGCTGGATCCTCTATTCATTCCCAAAACCCAAGGTAGTGTCCTTGGTATCGACGAGACAAACTTTAACCGGGCGCTGATCCTCTTCTTAGCGGATTAGCTCAGACTGAGTTGTCAGAATCACCCCATGACTTGGTTGTGATCCTCATCTGAGAATCATGTTCTCAAGGTACATCTGGAGTGGGTTCTCCCGGAATGAGTACTCCGTATCTCTCTCTTCAGACCTAGGAGTGTGTTCTCTCGGTTGTATGCTTAGTGTAATGTTCGAGATGGATCCTAGTGGTGGGTTTCATGATAGTCAATCTTGTTTGAGGATATCTGGATATTCTTGTTATATATTCGGTAGACATATACTATGTAGAGATGATTGTACCATTCATAGTGGTATTTCCATTGTTGTATTTCCATTGTGGTGTCGGGGTGTCCTACTGGGTAATGTTATACTCACCCCTGCACGGGATTTTCCCACATGTGTCATATCTTGTGAAGATGAGGCCTTTGATGGGATTCTAGGCGGACTAGGACCAGACCATATTGAGTGAGATCATACAGGCCGAGGTGTGTTCCTACAGCTATAGACTACAGTCCCAACACCTTTCTTTATAGGTTGGACTTTTTTATAGACTTTCTTTTGGTGGGCTTGTACTTTTAGCCTAGGTTTATACCTTCCTGTACTTTACATTCATGTCTTAATATGTTGGTTGGGTTTTAGTTTATGCATGCATCTTTTCCTTTTGGTAGTTTTTACTTTTCATCTTTGTGGGCTTGGAGATACACGTGTGCGTATAGGTTTTTAGGCACTGCCTCTTATTTTAGCAGCATGCCTACTCGGTGCTAGTCACCAGCCCAAGCCCTATTGGCGGCGGGCTTAGGGAGTTGCAGCTCGGGCCCCACTAGGACGGGTCATGACAGAGTGGTATAAGAGGTGGTCAGTTCTACCATAGGACCGAGAGTCTGTGAGTTGGTTTGGGGCTAAAATATTAAGTGTTTCGAGTTCGTATTTCAAACCAGGAACCCCAGTATTGGTGCAGGAGGCCGACGTATCCATACACCAGGACTCTGATAACTTGTTTCCAACTTGGAAGATGAATTCACTAGTTGCAGGGGAAAGCAATGGTACATGAATCATATAGGAATGAGTTGTGGTTTCCATGTACTTCTTGAGTCAGCTCTCTAGATATACTCACTGACTGAGATACATCTTGTTTCTTTACAGCATGCCTCTGCAACGCGCACCCGGTAGGATCCACCAACTCGATAAAGATTATTACCCCATCAGTGATGAAGCCTTTATATAGGGATTGGATTCCCCTGTTTTACCATCAGGTGTTGTGCCGGTTATTCTGCCACCTGTGGAGCAGTCATTAGTGCCTACTGTACCAGTGGAGGAGGAGCATAGGCTGAGTGCACTCCAGGAGTCTCAGAGAAAGAGACCCCTCAGGTTTCGAGGTGAGCCGGAACCTCGGGCAGTAGAGGACTGGCTTGAGGCAGTGGCGATAGTCTTCCATTTTGTGAGGACACCATCAGACCAGATGGTGATCCTGATAGCGATCCTTTTATAGGGCTCGGTAGGATGATGGTGGAGTTTGGTGATCCTGAAAGCGAGCCTTTTAGGATCAGTACTTCAGTGATCGGACTTTTGAGCGGCGTTTGCATAGAGATATCTGAGCTAGAATCATCCCTATGAGCATTCCTACTTATTTTGGGGTGCTCAAGCGGGGTTTGGTGGTCCAGAGCTTCATGGAAGAGTAGAGACAGGCAGTAGTTGTCAGTAGAGGGCGATCTAGAGTAGAGACCTCGGCAGTAGGGAGCCAACGTTAGGGACCCAGGTGTGGGAGATGTTTTCAGAGGAGATTCTAGGATAGGGGATCTGTCGTACAGGGTTTGCAGGGCGCATCTAGCTAGCCTCGAGAGAGGTGATACTACTCATGTGATGGAAGGGGACATCTCGCTCGAGATTTTCTGACCCGTTGTACTACTGACATGGGATTAGTGGATGGACCACCGAGGTAGAGGCAACGTGTGAAGCAGACAGATCCGCGGGGCGGCAGACGTGGTAGGGGAGCTGGGAGAGCAGCTGGAGGTGGTCGGCGTTTTGACCTTTTACCACTACCATGCAATGGAGGTCCACCCTAGGCTCAGGGAGCAAGTGGACAGAGGCAGGGATAGTTGTAGGCGGTAGAGGCTTTTGGCCAAGGTACTCCCAGAATGATTAGAGGTACTATCTGTGTCTTTTCTACTTTGGGTCCAGTACTGATAGACACAGGTGATAGTAATTTCTTTTTGGATTCTTATATTGTTCGAGTCCTTGATATTCCATTTGAGTCGTTGACTCGACACTTATTCTTAGAAACACTGACTAAAGAAGATTAAGAGATCACACACCTCTATAGATAGTGTGACCTAACCCTTAGAGGCGTGAGTTTCGGTTGGAACCTCTTGGGGTAACGTTGAGGCCTTACGATGTCATTCATGGTATGGATTGGCTATACACAGTTCATGCCCAGATTGACTATTTTAGGAGAAGGGTGCGGTGTGTCCGCAGTGATGTAACAAGGTTCACTTTTGTCGGTGAAAGAGAGACCTAGGAAGCACAGGAGGGAGTCATGTGTAGGAATGTGAAACAGATTTCGTATCTGTTGGCTATACTAGCCCTTGGCGCAACAGATGTTACGAGTTTCCAGTTTCTAGTAGTTATGGATGAGTATGAGGACGTCTTTTCGGAGGATTTTCCCAGGCTACGTCCCCATCGGGAGATAGATTTCTGCATTTTTTAGCAACCCGGGATGACACCGATATCAGAATCAACATATTGAATGGCTCCTGCAGAGCTTCGTGGGCTAAGGGTGCAGCTGGACGACTTGTAGAAGAAGGGATTTTTGAGTCCCAGTGTTTCAACCTTGGCGACGCCAGTGCTATTTTCCAAGAAGGCGAACATGATCTTGAGGCTATGTGAGGATTATATGCACTTGAATTAGGTGACCGTGAAGAACCGGTATCCACTACCGAGGATCGATGACCTCTTCGTCCAGTTGAGGGGGGCACGATGGTTCTTAAAGGTTATTCTACGATCAGGCTATCACCAGTTGCGAGTACGATAGGAGGATATACCGAAGATAGCTTTTAGATGTCTCTATGGTCACTATGAGTATTTGTTGATACCCTTCGGCATGAAAAATTCTTTGGAAGTGTACATGGGACTCATGAACCAGATCATTCAGCATTATCTAGACTAGTTTATAGTGCACTTCATCGATGATAACCTTGTGTAATTTGCATCCAAGGAGGAGCACGTGAGACACCTAAGGATGGTTCTTGACACTCTCCGAGAGCACCAGTTGTATGGAAAACTCTCGAAGTGTCAGTTCTAGTTATAGGAAGTCCAATTTATGGTACACGTTATCTCTACAGATGGTGTGGCAGTGGACCCAGCCATGGTGGAGGCGGTGATAGCATGGGAGCCACCCCGTAGCGTGACAGAGGTGCGGGGTTTCCTTGGGTTGGCAGGCTACTATTGGAGATTCATCCTTGATCTCTCTAGGATTGTAGCACCCATGACAGCTTTTACCCGTAAGGGACAGACATTTGTGTGGACCAAGAGATGCTAGCAGGCTTTTCAGCAGTTGAGACAGAGTCTGACGAGCGCCCCAGTCTTGATATTACCAGAAGAGGGTGTCGAGTACGTAGTGTTCTGCGATGCATCTGGAATAGAGCATGGTTGTGTCCTGATGCATAGTTAAGAGGTGATTGCCTATGGCTCACGTCTATTGAGGCCACACTAGCAGAGCAACGCGACCCATGATCTTGAGTTGGTAGCGGTAGTCTTTGCGTTGAAGATGTGGTGACACTACCTGATGGGTGAGTGTTTTATCGTCTAATATGATCACAAGAGTCTCAGATATATCTTTTCTGAGATGGATCCAAATTTGAGGCAGATATGATGGCTTGAGTTCCTCCAGGATTCCAACTTTGAGATCGTTTATACTCCTGTCAAGGAGAATTTGGTGGCAGATGCTCTCCGTACAAAGTCCAGTTTGTAGTTGCTGGATGAGGTGACAAGACAGTTGGCCTCTTTGTAGTTATCATTCATGGATAGAGATGAGGAAGCCTAACATCAGTCGATGGTTGTTACCCCTCCACTCTTAATGTGAATTAGGGAAGCAGAGTGCAAGAATGCTAGCTGTGAGACTCTATGTGCTAAGATATCCATAGGTAATGCTGCTGATGGATATTTAGAAGGTGGGGAGAACATTGTTCTTTTCAGAGGACACACAGTAGTACCAGTGATGTTGTGAGAGGAGGTTCAGAGTGAGTTCCATGAATCCCCTTTGGCAGTGCATCCAGGTGTGTCAAAGTTGTATCAGGACCTCTGACGTTAGTTCTGGTGGCAAAGAATGAAGAAGGGTGTGGTAGAGATTGTCTCTCGGTGCCTTACTTGTCAGCAAGTAATGGCTGGGCACCAGGTTCCAGTAGGTTTTACATAGCCCCTTGAGGTTTCAGAGTGGAAGAGGGACGAGATATCCATGGTCTTCGTTATGGGTTTACCACGCATGTCCAGGGGACATGACACCATCTGGGTGATAGTTGACTGGCTCACTAAGTCTTCCCACTTCCTAGCCATACGAGAGCAGAGTTTAGTAGAGAGAATGGGATGCCCCTACGTGCATGAGATAGTATAACTTCATGGAGTTTTATCCACGGTCATCTCAAATCATGATGCTTGTTTCACATACTGATTGTGGAAGGGATTGTTGGAATCTTTTGGGACTCAGTTACTCTTGAGAACAGCGTTTCTTCCCCAGACTGATGGTCAGACAGAACGAACCACCCAGGTCCTTGAGGATATGCTTTGAGCTTGCATACATGACTTCGGTCTTAGCTTGGATGATCACCTACCACTGGTGGAATTTTCTTATATCAATAGTTATCATTCCACTATTAGTATGGCACTATTTGAGTCTCTCTACGGGTGACCTTGAGGGTCGCCATATTGCTGGACTGACCTGGGAGAGTCATCACTCATGGGACAAGATATGGGGAGAGCTACTACAGAAAAGGTGCAGGTCATCGATGAGTGGATGAAGAACACACAGAGTCAGAAAACATCTTATGCCGATAGGAGGTGGAGGCCCTTGGAGTTCGAGGAGGGAGACCATGTGTTCCTTCAGGTCTCACCTCAACGGGGGTTGCGGAGATTTGGACGAGGTGGCAAGCTATCTCCTAGGTTATTTGGCCATTTTCATATTCTGAGTAGAGTTGACGAGGTGGAATATCACTTGGCTCTACCTCCTCAGAAGGACCGGGTACACAACGTCTTCCATGTGTCGCAGCTACGGAGGTATGTGAACAATCTATCACATGTTATCGACTAGGAAGAGCTGGACATTGATGATGGGGTGACCATTGCAGAGTACCTAGTAGAGATAGAGGACCAACAAGAGAAGATCCTTCATAGATGATCTATTCCCTTCGTGCATATCCGGTGGTAGTACAGGAATCTCTAAGAGAGCATGTGGGAGCTGTAGGATCATATTCGCGTGCAGTACCCACATCTTTTTCAGTAGCCTTTTTTTTGGATTTTCGGGGATGTAAAATCCCTAAGGTGGGTTTGATGTAATGTCCCATATTTTTTCATGTATTATTTCAGTATTATATAAGAATTAATTTGAGACCAGGAACTAAGAGGGCGTGCAGTTCTGGGGCCCGTTGTGCCTGGAAAAAATGTTTAAATTTAATTTAATAATTAAATAACGCACCACTGAGATTTTCTTGAAAAAGTGGAATAACACCTGAATGGGTGCTCAGATCAGAAATATGAGGTCACCGTTGCGTTCAGAAATCAATTTTACCTTAGGCGAGGCCTAACTTCGGTCAGCGCAGGTCAGTTGTGAAATATGGTTTTTCGAAGTAACCGTAATAAAATATTTTATTAAAATATTTTATTTAAAGCTTTGTTGCAACAAAATATCTTATTCTTTTAAATAGAGATTTCGTAGGGAGGATAAGGGTTACAATTACCAAAACTATGATTTTCTCTGGAGAGCTCTGGAGAAGTCCTCTCGACACAGCAACGACGTCTTGATGATTTTTACCGCCAATGATGACGCGACCACCATATCATCGCCAACGAACGCCGCAGATCCATGTAGGATGTTTTGTTGATGATTTCTTTTCTGTTTTTGATTTCCACGATGAACGCATTCTAATCCACGAAAAAATTATCCTGTGGATCAATCATTATTTCGAGATGAGATTTTGCAGATATTTTTGGGGAATTGATGCATGGGATTATTTTGGTTTTCATTCAACCTTATAACGGTGATGAACCAAGATCAACACGAACATAGATCGAGTTTTGTCCCACTCGATTGTTGTGTTTTTATCTCAGTATCTCTACACATTCTTCACGTGCATTCTATGCATTCATGGAGGAAATCGATTATTTCGCATTCGATCATTGGTGCAACGATCCGAAATCAATGACCCAAACCCAGAACGACATCACAGAGGTGTGACGACAGTTTCAGCAGGCAATTCGGAGCGGATCAAAAGATACGAATTTTCAAGAGTTTATCTTCGGATGGATTGTTCCAGGATTATGATAGGTATTAAGGGACGAAAACACCCATTGTTGTGTTTTTATGGTGAATCGGGCAAATCCTCGGATTATCGGGACGAACGGACGAGAGATCACGGATCTGGAAGATCGGCCGAAGCACGAAGAAGAAGAGGAAGTTCTGGAAATTTCTCGACTACATGCCGTGTAGTACGGGCTACACGGCTTGTGTTCATCGGCAGGATTACCTGGCATGTACTCCGAGAGTACACGGACACAGTAAGGGTACACGGCCAAGGACTCGTCGTGTATACCCCACCCCACCCATACCCGGCCAGGTACACGGGATACCCCGTGTACTGGTACACGGGCAGGCGACAAGGACACAAACATATGCCATGTACGGGTACATGGACAGCGTATAAGGAGCGAGGCCTAGGAGTTCAGACACAGTGTCTATTTCTTTTACACGCCATGTAGTTACTATCCGACAAGCCGAAAGACACGTGCCGTTTACACGGGCAGTACCCAGGGTCAAGGAACACAGCGTGAAACCGTACTACACGCCATGTAACCTTTTCTTCATGTATTGAGCCACTTCTCTTCTGTGACTTGGACTAGTTTTCTTATTGTTTATACACTTGGTCTTTTCCCTAAAGGTTCTGGTATCATTTCCTTTACATTGTAGTATGATCCCTTCAGCAGAACTTCCTGAATAGAGTTGTTGTAATCCACTCTGTGAGATTATGATCCATATGCTCTATTCATTTCTGGAACCCTAGGTATAGTTCTTGGTATCGACGTGATATACTTTACTTGGGCTCTGATCCTCTGCTTAGTGGATTAGCTCAGACTGAGTTATTGGAATCACTCCATGACTTGGTTGTCATCCTTATCTGAGCATCCTGTTCTCAAGGTACTTGTCGAGTGTGTTCTCCAGGAACGAGTACTTTGTATCTTTCTCTTCAGACCTAGGAGTGTGTTATCCCAGTTGTATTCTTAGTGGAATCATCAAGATAGATCCTAGTGGTGGGTTTTGCGATAGTCGATTGTGTATGAGTATATCTGGATATTATTGTTATATGTTCAGTAGACATATACTGTGTAGATCTGACTGTACCTTTCATTGTGGTATTTTCGTTTTTGTATTTTCTTTGTGGTTCTAGGGGGTCCTACTGGGTATTTTTATACTCACCCCTACACGGGCTATTCTCGCATGTGTTGTGTCTTGTGCAGAAGAGTGATCCTTTGACAAGATTCTAGGCAAACCAGGACCGGATGGTACTCAGTGAGATCAGACAGGCCGAGGTGTGTTCCTACAGCTACAGACTACAGTCCCAGCACCTTTAATTACAGGTTGGAATTTGTTACAGACTTTCATTTGGTAGGATTGAACATTTGGCCTAGTTTTTTACCTTCTTGTACTTTACTTTCCTATCATACTCTGTTGGTTGGGTTTTATTTTATGAATTCATCTTTTCCTTTCGGTATTTTTTACTTTTCAGATTTGTGGGCATGGAGATAAACGTGCATGTGTACAAGTTTTTAGGCAATGCCACCCATGTTAGCAGCATGCCTACTCGGTGCTAGTCACCTTCCCATGTCCTATTGGAGGCGGGCATGGGGAGTTGCGGATCGTTCTCCACAGGGACGGGTCGTGACAAAATATTTATAGTACTTTCAAATAATTCAAATTCTTAAGAGCCTATATGGAAGTGAGGATACTGCAAGGAAATTTATGTGTCATGTAGAAATAAGACATAATTATAGGAAACGTGTTTACTCAAAAAACTATCCTCAAAAGATGAGAGTTGATTACAAGTATCCTTAATTTGGAAATGATCTGAGATACCTTAGTCTTGTGCTGTCTAAAAATGTAGTGAATCCTTTTGGTTTTCAAAGTAGCTCTTACAATACATGGCTAGTTATGTTGGACAATTATATCTTTTCACAATGGATATACAAGAAATGAAAATAAATATTGTTATCCATACTTGTATAATGACCCAAACAACCTAGTAAATATATTTATGTTTATTTTTCTCTATTGATAAATAATTTGATGTTATTATGGGATTCAGGAGTTGTGTTGTATGATGCTTATAGAAATTAATATTTCATAATGAGAAACATGTTTTATGAGTTGATAACAGACTTTTTTGATTATGTAAATTATTTAGGTTGTAACATTAAAATAACATAAGGGTGTCACATATTTTGAAAAGGTAGATAATCCATTTGGTTGACACATTAATCAAAGAAATTGTTTATAAGACATCTTATATTTCTACCCAGGATACATAGGTACCAATCATGAAAAAGACCATTTTTTTGGGAGTTCATAAAAATTTACAACACTATCTCTACTAATATGTGATAAACTATTTATGAAATACAAATATATGGAAACAAATTTTGGTAATTATTTTTTGAAAATCCTTACGAGAACCACTTGGAGAAAGAGATTAGTTTTTTAATTACCATAATGAAATCATCTATACATAAAACATTTTCATGATGTTATTCATGTTGAAATAAATGTATGTGATAGTGTCATTGGGACGTTAAAAAATTCCCCCAGAAAAACAAATTATTTAATTATGGATAGGTTGGTCATGATCGAAATGGGAATATGGGATGTTTTGGCACCGATGAAGGTTGAAAATGAACTTTTATTCCCTGAGCAACATACACTCTTTCTAGGCAGGAGATATAATATCATTACAGCTTCTTGAATGATGTAATGTTTCTAGAGGAGTATTCATCAATTATAAATAATATGGTTTTAATTAATATTTCATGTTAAAGGGTCTAAAATGACAAGACTATTTTGTTCATATGTGAGATCTAATTCTTGTATCTTTATGTTTTAATTTACCCAAGAATTTAAATAATACAAAAACCAATCGTAGTTTTTTTGAAAAAAATAAGCAACAAAGTTATAGACCCTAGAGAATATCCATCTGTGGAAAATGTAATTCCATCATATTACATGAATTGGAAATGTTCTTCACACTATCAGTATTTTATATGATAGTTTACTTCACTTAGTAAGAGAGTTCTGACTATGTGGTCATGTACATTATAGATGGATGTACCCCATTGAATATTATATGTGGATTTTTAAAGTTTATTTAAAAAATCAAATTCATCCAAAGGATTATATTATAGAGATATATTTTGTCAAATAAACCATTGAATTCTATACTGACTACATGTTCAGTGTGGAAAGCACTGGTCAACTAAAATATCATCTCACTGGGCAGCTAGTGGGAAAAGGAATTTCTGGAATTGATGTTGTGATGATCACTATTACAGATTGGGTGTTATCCCAAATTTACAATTTTCATAATAGTTAAGATGATTAAACATATGTTGAAACTCATTAATAATTTATTATTAATTTTAATCCATCAAGGGATAAATTCTAAATATCAAATACACATAATCAACAGTTTATAATATTTCTTCAGTACCATATTTTTATGGTGTTTATTGAAAATCAACATTTAATTTTAGAATGACTTTGATTGAAAGCCAGAGGACTACGTGTGTATGTATAATCTTATAATGTTTATGTCATTAATGGTCATACTCTCTATAAGAATGAACATTTTGAATGAAGTATCATGAATAATGGCAGAGTTACACTTGTGGATAAATAAATTAATTTATCTGATATTATGGACATGAGACAAATTTATAAGAATATGTTATAGTTTTGCATCATCAAAGAAACATGGGAGTAGTATTATAAATCATTAAAAGTGCTGATTTTTTGGTGAGAGTTTGTTGATAACAAGAGTGTTGTTAAAATAGATGAATTGGGATTCATGAAAATAGATTTTACTAAGTAGGGTTACAAAGAAAAACTATTTATAATTTCATCACATATAGTAAAAGTATTTTATATTCTAGATCAGGAAAACCTAAAGTGGTCAATTGTTCTATTATCGAAAAAAACCACTAAAGGGTAAGATAAAAATTCAACTGAGGATGAACCTTTTAATGGGACATCATAATCATTTCACAATGATCCCATCATATATGGAGTCTTGAATGTCAGAGGGAACCATAATGAAGGGATTTGGATACTCAATAATGTGGTCAAATCATTTAAAAATTTAAAAAAGAGATTTTAATATTCACTTTTTTGATATTCTAGTTTTACATCATTTTATTATTTGATCACTTCTGTATTTCTTTAATCTAAATTAATTAATTAATTGATTCTATAGATAATGGAATATGCATGTGTTGATGCTCCAATTCATTTGGAATAATTAGTTTCTTAATCAACTAGTGCTCCTAGTGCGAAGGAACAACAACCTTATGCACATGCTTATGATGACAATCCAATGGAACAACATATTAATGAATTTTAATGTGAGGAAATGGTATATGGTGAAGAATTGATGTATCAAAAATGAGGATCATCATAGTTTAATTGTTTTTGAAAAATTTATTTCGGTGAAAAGAAAAGGCATCAGATTTTTTTATTGGATGGAATGTGTGAATCCATCTAATTAACACCAATAAGTCCATCATTAGTTGTTTCCTTGGTCACACCTCTTATCACTTCATGTAGATTGATGTAGATTCATGGAACCTATTTTTATCGATTCTAAAGATACTTATTTTGAGTGATATTAGAGTAACATAATGAAATTCACTCATTATTTTTCTAAAAATAAAATAATGGAATATGGAATTCCTATTCTTTTCCCGTGAAAAGTTTATTTGTCGTAGACATCTCCCATAAGTTATTTGTATTAATTCATGATGGAAATGCACACAAATAATTTTTCACAAATCTAATGAAGTTTCTTATCAATGATACTGAATGAAAAATAAACATGCACCCACTACATATATATTCCAACCTCATAAGCCTAGAGTCATAGTGTGTGTTTACTGGTCAATGTGAGGAGACATCTTTTCATGTACATTGTGTATATTAATACATTGTTTGATAATACATGTATTAAAAATTTAACTTTTTATTTTTTATTTATGAAACATATAATGTGTGTAGAAAATATAAAATTGGTTGAAAAAAACATACACCTATCGTAAATCAATGTTTGGGTATGCTTCACTTGAAAAAAAATCTGCAAATATTTTAAATATAGTGTAATAATTTTATGTGATGGAAACAACAACATAATTATGTTCATTTGTTTATATCAGGATTGATGAATCCAAATACAAATCCACTTCTAACCTATATCATATTCTATCTAAGGAGGCTTGTGTAAATAATTTTGGGATACTAAAATTTGAAAAAACCCAAAATGTGTGGGATGCATATGTATGCATGACATAGTAATTTTTTTCCATTAATTCTCAATTAGATAACATTTTAACTTATTTTCATATGTTTTTCTACCTAACTAAAAAACAAGAATAATCATCAGTTATTCCAAATGAACAGCTATTACCAATGGTCTTGAAGAGGACATAACATTATGGATTTATCAATGGTCTATGTTTTGGGTTGAAACCCCAAACATATTTTGAGAAAGGAAAAGAACATTGGTAAAAAGAAAACAAATGGAAGAGATGTAGGCATGATTAGCTCTGCATGAAGAATTGTTTTTGGCAGTATTGTTTGTTATAAAATTATACGGGGGGATGAAAAGACAAGAAAAAACTCAAAATAAAACATTAAATTATGATACCCCTCCTCCCCACAACCACTATGGTAAGCCATTCCCTCAATGATCTATCTTAGATTAGGTAATCAATATTGTCAAAAAAAAATCAATGAAATGTGAATCAGGATGACACTATTACCTTTCCAATATAGATATTTAAGATGATGAAAATGATTTTGATTTATATCTATCTAAAACCACCCATTTCCTTGTTATGATGGCTAATTTTTACAATATTCATCAAGACACTCTATATAACAAACAACATCAAACATTTCATATGAATGTGGGGATTATCGTAGAACATGAGTTGAGCTCTGAGATACCTATTCTACTTGATGAGTAATATATTCATATAGTTGATCAAGCTATTGGAACATTCAATTCATGGAAACCATATATTTTAAAAACACATGTCGTCCAGGAGGTAATCACTCATTTACTATGATCATGATCTCTAGGATAAAAAAGTCAATATGGAATCAACCATACATCAATTTGTTCCACGGTGTACCTTGTATGAAAAAAATTGTGTTATTTCATTTTAATATCAAACTTTTATTAATTTTTTTTATTCATATATATGTTTAATTTATTTATTTATTGTTTTTATGACATAAATATTATTTTTATATATATCTATATTCATATTTTGTAGTTGAATTTTTCCTTGTACTATTATCATGAAGTTAGAAAAGTGAGATCATGTTTCTTATAGATGTGTTGTTCTAGGAATCATAGAGTTTTCTTTTCCATCTAAATGGATAATCTGTCTATTTTTTTGATTAGTTCATAGATTTAAATGAAAATAAAACATTGAAAACTCAATCATATGCACCTCAATCAGATACACAATATTCACTATATGAAATGAACTATATGTTTTCAGTTTATAATTTACATTTTAGATCAAAACACATGTTATATACTAAAAACTAATGAAACACATTAATTTTTTATTATAATTTAGTTAAATGATTCATAGGTCATTTTTTTATTTTGGAATGAATTACATTTCAACTAGACACATGGTGTGACTAGTATGACACCATGGGTGTCTTTTTATTTAAAATAGAAATTAATATATTTAAAAAACAAAAGTGACATAGTCCAAATTGAGATAATATAATAGGATTATTTTGATACATTGTAAAAAAAATCAATAAGTCATTTTTTATTTGTAGGAATCACCAACACATCAATATGATGCACTGTGTGACTGCTAGGACGCCAAGTATGTCTTTTTTTAAATTGAAATAAATTTTAGTAAAAAATGAAAACTAACAAACTCAAAACTGAAAAAAAGGCATTCATATTATTTTTATACTATAGTAAAATTATTTATAATTCATTTTTTGTGTGTAAAAATCATCCACACTGAAATCTAATGTATGGTGTTATCGATACGACTCTATGTGTGTCCTATTATTTTAAAATGACAAAAATTTAAATAAAAAAGGAAACTGACATACTCAAAATTGATACAAATTATTCTTATTTATTTTATAATTTTGGAAGATGGTACATAATTAATAAGTGGCGTATAGTAATCAGCTTCACCTATATCTAATTCATAATGTTCCTGATATAACTCAATGTGTTTGTTATTAAATTAAAATTGACATTTTAATTCAAAACGTGTCTCACTCACTAAAAAACTAAAACAACCATTGATTGTATGGGAAATTTTATAACATTGATTCATAATTCATTCTTGACATGTGGGAATCATTATCACATCAAACTAACTCATGTTGTTATTGGTATGACTCGAATTGTGTGTTTCTAATTTGAAATGAAATGATAGTTATAAACAATTGACAGACTCAAAAAACATTAAGAATGAATTGTTACTCCAATAAAATTATTCATAAGTAATTTATTTACAATAGAAATTAGCCACACATCAATCCAACACATGGTGTAACTATTATGACTCCATGTTATCCATTTTATTTAAAATTTAAATTAAATTTATTGAAAAGGTGAAGTGGAATACTCAATACTAAGAAAATGATTTTTGATTTTTTTGATACATTATGAAAATGATCCATAAATCATTTTTTATTTGTATGATTCATTACATCCTAAATTTGATGCATTTTGTGAATGTTATAAATACAAGTGAGTCCTTTTATTTAAAAGTTTCATTAAATTTTGTAAAACAAAGTCATTTAATGGTATGAAAAAATTAACCAAGGTTAAATTAATGTTTAATAAGGTAATAAAAAGTAATGTGAGGGTAATAAAAATTTATGTATGGTTAAAAAAAATTATTTAATAGTAAAAAAATATAAATAAGTGTAAAATATAGGTGTGTAATGTTAAACTATTGTTATTTTTGTTATAAAAATTTTTATGTAGGGGAAAAACAATATTTTCTTCTTTCAGAAGCATACACACTTTCTAGGCTGAAGAGATATCTTTTTACCACTTTTGGAATGATGTAAAGGTTATATATAAATATTAATCAAATATCAAGAATATGGTGGTAATAAATGATTTAATGTTAATGTTTCTAAAATAACAAAACTATCATGTTCTAAATCATGATATAATTCTTGTAGCTTTATGATTCATTTTACCACGGAATGTCCATCATGCATTAATCAGCCTCTATTTTTTTTAAATCTATATATTGTAATGTTTTAAACCCCACAAAATTTACAACTATGGAAAACTAAAATTTAGTAATATTATTTTAATTGGAAATAATTTTCTGGATGGAATTCATTTATACAATATCTCGGTTGATGGTTCCGTTGGTAAGAGAGACCCAACTATGTGGTCATCTAAATTATTGATGGATTCACCCCCATTGAATGGTATATGATGATTTTGAAAGTTTGGGTCAAAAATTAAAGTCGCTAAAAGGATTCTTTTAGGGTGTGATTTATTGTTAAGTAAATCATAGAATTTTGTAATGAATAACTATCTAGTGTGGAAAAAAAATTCTACCAAAATATTGTCACACTAGGATGGATGTGGGTAAATTAATTTCTAGATTAGATGTTGTCATGATCATTATATCAGATTTTCAGCAGGCCCACCTTTATGTTTTACAAAATAGTTAAGAGGTTTCAACAAAAGTTAAAACACATAAATAAATCATTAGTCATTTGAATCCATCAATGTATGAAATATAGGTATCAAATACATGCAATAAATATTTTAAAATATTGTTTCAAGAACATATTTTTATAGAGTTAGAAGAAAATACAAATTAAATTTCAGAATGAATTTGATAGATAGATAGAGGACCAAGTTTTCTTATATAATCTTATAATGCTTATTTCACTAGTGGTTATAAGTTATATAATAACGAACATGATGATGGAAGTACCAGAAAAAATAACAGAGTTACACCTGTGGATGAAGTGATGTATGTATCTGATACTAAGGATTTGAGTCTAATTTATAAGAACGTGTTATAATTTTTCATCATTGAAAAAATATGGGAGTTGTATTATAATGTATTACAAGTGATTATTTTTTAGTGAAACTGGATTTATAATAGGTGTGTTGTTAAAATAGATGAATTAAGATTCATGAAAGTGTATTTTAGTTAGAAATGGTACAAAGTCAAACCATATATAATAGTACCACTGGCAGTACATGTGTTTTATATTCTATATCCCGAGAACCAAAAGTGGTCTATTATTCTTTTATCGACCAAAACCACTTATGGTTTAGATAAAAATTAAACCAAGGATGAAACATTCATATAGATATCATAATAATTTCACTGTTTTACCAATGTTAAAGGGTTCTTGAATGTCAAACAAGACCAAAATAATGTGATTTGGAGACTGAATAGTTCGAAAAATCACTTTAAACATTAAAAAATATATTTCAATTATCATATTAATTTTTTTATAATATACATTTTTACATAATATTATTTTTTGTTCGTTGCTGCATTTATGTAATGTAAATTAAAGTTTGATCCAATTTGATAGATAATGACTTATTCATGATCTGATGCTTCTGATCCTAAGGAATAATTTGTTTCTCAACCAATTGTTGCTCCTACTACAGTAGAACAACAACATTATTCCCATTCTATTTATACCAAAGGAATGAACTGACATATTCAAGATTTTGAACATGAGGAAATGGTTGATTGTGGAGAATATATGTCTAAAAATACATGAGCATCATATCATGACGGTGTTTGAAAAAATTGTTAAGGTTAAATGAAATGGCATCAAATTATAGGTTGGATAAAATGTTTGTGGCCATCTGTTTAACCCCAACAAGGACATCTTAAGTAGTTTTATTGGGATCACCACCTGGAAGTTGTTGACGTTCCTTTTCGTCACAGAGTCCAAAAGAATGTAAAAGTAAATGACTTAGCACAAATTGATTCATCCTTTGAAGAAAACATCAAAAATCGACAAAGGCATGAACAAGGCTTCAAAAGCACATAGTTCGCGCAAGTTCCATCACTATCACGCAAGTCCACTTGCACGACGCCTAATCGTTGCACAAGTGACTTGTGCGCCCCAAAGAATAACCGCCTGGGGTCTTCTCCAGCATATAAATAGACCCTGTGGGCCCCCCATTTTGGGGAGGAATTTTTCTAGAAACTCAGATTTGAGATCCCGGCGCCCTAGTCTCTTCTCAAAGTTTCCAAAATACCTCTAAGGAAATTTATTACCTAGAACGGAAGATCAAATGTGGGGGAGGAAGGCCTAAGTGTAGAAAATCAGCAACACTTGCGTGCCTGAGTGGCCAGCCCTTAAGGGAAATGGCCACACTTGCACGCCGCCTTACTCCTTCAATAGAACTTGCACGCCACTCTTCTGGAAGAACCTCATGTTGATTCAAAAGGATTTAATAAAGAGTCGCTCAAGTATTACCCTACTGGTTCACCGTCGCGCAAGTAACCATGTGTCGCACAGGTATACCTACGTGACCAGGACTTGCGCGCCCACGCAGAACCTACGCGCCATCCAGGACATCCGCACCCCTGCCTTTTTGGGTGCCCTTCTTACCCATTTCACCCCATAAAAGCCATTCCACCTCCCCTATTCAAGATTCAGTCTTCAAGACACTAATCTATGCCATTTATGGCATGATTTATTGATTTTACTTCCTAATCTGAAAGGAATTCTGTGGAATATCTCTTAAAACCTAGCGATTTACACATCATTATGTCACTATGGATTGAGATTTCATTCATTCAACCTCATATTTTAAGATGAGAGAACTCAAATCCGGGAGTCCCACTCAGGAGTAAGCCCCAACCATTATACTCTTAACCTGGGCCTCCTTTTCTGGCGTAAGACCCAATACCATAATTTGGGCATCCTCCCCAGATGTAATACCCAACCATAATTCTCTTAACCTAGGCCTCCTTTTTAGGAATAAGCCCCAGTCATATTCAATTACCTGGATCTCCATTTCAGGAATCATCCCCAGTCATAATCATTAAACTAGGCCTCCATTTTTAGGAATAATCCCCAGTCATAAATTTCAAATCTGGGCATCCTTCTCATAAGTAAGCCCCAACCATAATTCTATTATCCTGGGCCTCCTTTTCAGGAGTAAGCCCCAGTCCCCTAATTTGGGAATCCTCCTCAGGAGTAAGCCCCAACCATAATTCTCTTAACTTGGGCCTCCTTTTCAGGAGTAAGCCCGAGTCTCCTAATTTGGGAATCCTCCTCAGGAGTAAGCCCCAATCATAATTCTCTTAACCTGGGCCTCCTTTTCAGGTATAAGCCCCAGTCATAATCATTAACCTAGGACTCCTTTATAAGAATAATCCCCGGTCATATTCATTAACCTGGGCCTCCATTTTCAGGAATAATCCCCAGTCATAAATTTCAAATCTGGGCATCCTCCTTAAGAGTAAGCCCCAACCATAATTCTCTTAACCTGGGCCTTCTTTTCAGGAGTAAGCCTCAGTCCCCTAATATGGGAATCCTACTCAAGAGTAAGCCCCAACCATAATTCTATTAACCTGGGCCTTCTTTTTTGGAGTAAGCCCCAGTCCCCTAAGTTGGGTATCCTTCTCAGGAGTAAGCCCCAGTCCCCTAATTTGGGCATCCTCCTCAGGAGTAAGCCCCAACCATAATTTCATTAACCTGGGCCTCCTTTTCAGGAATAAGCCCCAGTCATAATCATTAATGTGGGCCTCCTTTTTCAGGAATAATCCCCAGTCATAAATTTCAAATATGGACATCCTCCTTATGAGTAAGCCCCATGTCCTAATTAATTTGGGCATCCTCCTCGGGAGTAAGCCCCAACCATAATTCTATTAACCTGGGCCTCTTTTTCAAGAATAAGCCTCAATCATAATCATTAACATGGGCCTCCTTTTCTGGAAGAAGCCCCAGTCATAATCATTAACTTGGGCCTCCTTTTCAAGAATAATCCCCAGTCATAATCAATAACCTTGGCCTACTCTTTTAGGAATAAGACCCAGTCATAAATATGGGCCTCCTTTTAAGAAGTAAGCCCCATGTTAGAGTATTCAAATCTCCGTGAATCACATATACCATTATGGACCCTGTTCCTGGAATTCTTCCCTGAAGTAAATCTAAATCTTCATTTATCTGGGCACTCATACATACATAAGTCCCACCTTATTTACTATGATTTCATCTTTCATGGCACAATTGTAAAATTTTTACCAATAACTCTTGTTTCTCACACCGAACAAGACTCACGTGATCTTAGAGTGTAAAATTAATTATGACATCTTTCTTTAAGCCATCAATCATAAACATTATACTCCCATACATGATCTGTGTGGGTTCTGATTCCATATATAAACAAAGGATACGTAGGTAGCCCATCTTCGGGTTCGATCCCAAATCTGAAATAATCCATGTCCTTATGAATAACAATAAACTTCAAGTACCCCACTGTGTGGGTTTAAAACCATCATGGTCATCATAATGACCAAGAGACTTTTTTGTATCAAAGAATACCATTGAATAAGAATCTGTAATAAATACATATGATTCTCTATCAATGAAGAACCTAGAATACATATAAAAGATTTTCTAAATTTCCTATATATCAATCATTAATTGTTATATCTAAAGGAAAGCTCATTTTATACTTGGTAATATAATAAGGGTTCATGAACATAACATAAATCTATAAAGAGAATCCTGGAGTAGACACTAATTCCCCTCAAAAAGGTGTGATGAGTCTGAACTCCAATCCTCTCGAACAATGAAAATTATTAAGCCTCATCAGTCCAAAAACTAATGAGCGCCTAACTTTGGAATGTAGGTCTAAATGGATGTGGAATCATTGGTTGTTTCCAGTTCTATGAATAAACCAGTTAGAAACTGATTGGAATGTTTAAACCTTTAATCAAGGAGGTCATCCCTGAATTCCAAGGGAAACAAAAAATGGTGAACACAATGAGAATCCATAACCGAGTTAAAATGATTTTTTACCTATTTGTTGGGCCCCTATTTATAACTCAATGAGAGGGCCAACAAAAACAATCATTGACATATGTGCTCATCCAAAATATGTTGTGGTAGAATTTATCTTGATTACATTTGTTATATCAAACTGGAACTCTTTTCCATGATCTTTTGCATTTCCAGAATGACTTCTCTCATGTTCACACCTATGAATACCGCTGCTGCGAATTCCACTACTGCTAGTCATGATGTATCATCGTCCGCTCTAAGGATGACATCACCTACTCAGCATATTCAATGTTGGGTATCAAATGCACTGGTTAAGGAGTACCATCAGCATTGTACCATCCCATCCTTGGAGGCTGCCCAACAAGCCCTCCAAGTGAACAACTCACACCGGTCATCCGGACAATGACCATCGGTGAGTAAGAAGCAGGCGGTGAAGACTACCGCCTCCAACCGTTTCAGGTCGTTATCCCCGGAACGCAATCACCATTAGCTCCCGTATTCTGAGGAGGTTAATGATCAGGTCCCTCAGGGCCTTAATTCAAGTATACAAGAGTCATTCCCAAGTGCTCCCACCAACAATCTCCGCCAGAATCGTGTGATAGTGCACCCTCAACATGATGAGGGTACCGACTCCAGGCGTTCGGCTCAGGTTCCTTGAGCCAGAGCAGGAAAGAAGAATCGCCAGAGGCAAAATTGAGTTAACAGTGAGCAGGTTCTCATCTCTGCTATCTCCGAAGAAGTCCACCAACCTAACTTGGTGGAAAGCAACGAGCGGGCACACACACCTGCCCATTTTAATTCCCATGTCCAGCAGACTCGTCTGCCAGCAGCACGCCAATCCCGTCAGGCAATTCCAGTGGATATTATAAGCAGGAACATAAACCTGTTTATACATCATCAGCTAGTCAGCAGGCTCGTCTGACTAAATATGATGGATCTCATCAACCATGTTTGGTGAAATGCAATCAGCAGGCACATACACCTACTAGTATTAATCAAGCCTACCAACAGTCTCGCTTGGTAGCATTCCGAGAAGTTAGTCGAAAAGCTCCAACAATAAATAGGAGGTAGACTAAACTCTCTACCCCCACAGTTGAGTACTGTCAGGATTCACTGACAGGAAAAGGAGGACAGAAGTAGGCACATACACCTACTCCAAACACGGAATGGACATATATCCCCATTCTGGCAGCTGAAGTCACCAAGCATATTTTATTATTGGTGAAATAACAGAAGCAAATCCCTTCTCATTTTCTGGATGCTTTCAAGGATATTATAACAGCTTCAGTGGCATCTCAGGGAAAGACATATAAATATATCCCTACAAGTGGAGTGACACATCAACAGTTCACTCTGAAACCGACACACACATTTGTTCCAGTCCAAGAGGGTTGTGGGGCATACTCTCCCATATCATACAGACAACCAAGTCAGGCACATACACCTGATTTGAGTGGAGATCATCAGTCTAACCTGGCCATCGTTCATGATCAGGCACATACACCTGCTCAGAGTAGCCACTTTCGTCAACAACTGTTTTCCAAGGCAAGTAAGAAGGCGTCTAATAAAAAGACCCACCCAGCACAGTCAGGAGATTAATAGAAAATCTGTAACAAGGCCTTGCTCGATGATGGACTTCTGGAAGCCCTTAGACAGTTATCTATTTTAATTCAAGATTCTACTCCCTAATTTCTCAATAGGGAGAACATTAATTCCCAAGGTATTCAAAAGACACTTCCTCATGAAGGCTTGATTCATGACAATTTGGTTGATCTCGAAGTTTCATCTTTAGATAGGAGCCACAAGAACCCTATGTGTGGTCAGAAGACCAAGGAGCAAGAGATCTCATCTTTTCATGTAACCCATTATGGTCATCCTCCCCATGACTATGAATTTCGCTACGAAAGTCCTCTCTACAGTAGTGATGAACATTTCCTAGTAAATGCTTTAGTGGACAATGTAGTGCTGAGAATGCCCTCTTACCTTTAGGCTCTTGCAAATGCGAAACCAATCATGTCGGATGTTTCATCGCTAGCAGGTGAAATACCTTCTCAATCGGAAGATTGCCCAGGTTGTAGTTCATTCTCTGAACCACCCCTAAGTCATGCATCTTTTAGTTTAATCAGTGATTTCTCTACCAATCCTGTTAAATCCAATGAAGAAACAAGGAATCACCAGCTCTGGTCAAAACAGGTAGAAGAATATTAATCAAATGATAAAGTGGAAATGCTGAACATGAGAAAACAACTGGAAAAATGTGAAGTCCTAGTCATGTTTTGGCCTCTGGATGACTCTCAGTATGACATTCCAGAAATGTTGATGGAAGATGGAATTCATGATATACATCTCAACATATGGAAAACAGTTTTGTCAGTTGAAAAATAAAGTATTATCTTATGATGAATTTGAAAATCATCTTAACATAATATAAGGGTTACAACGCCAGATTGATTGGGCATCTCTATCAGTCTCTCGATATCCAAAGGCTAAAAAGATACAGAGATCCATTCAACATTCATGCCTTGGCACACTAAAAAGATTGTGTCAGTCAATTGCCAATGCCCCATCTGGTATTCATGTCAGATGATTGGGTGTTCATGGAGAATTGCATTTCACGGTGCTCTCTAGTCAGAAAAGCCCTCCGAAAATGGTCTCATGCAATGTTATTGCCCATGTCCAGCCATAGTCAATGGGATTTTTTTGTAATCAAAATCTTTCCAAGAACAGGCCTCAACTAGTTCCTCTCAAAATCAAGAATACAGAGAGCAAGTTGTTGAATTACTCATGTATCAAGAAAACGAGAATATTGAATAGGCCTCTCATATGGAGGAAGAACATCATCAAGTGACAGAAGTGTCGAAAATTATCCAATGGTCGTTTTAACCAAGTGATAAAAGTGGATACAGATTGATGCATCCAACTAATTTCTAGACTATGTTTCGCAAGATCAGGAGAGCTTTTAAGAAATTCTCAGACATAGCATGTCAAGAGCCACCCCAGCTCACCAGACTGGGGACTCTATTAAATCAACCATCGGAATCAACAAATAGGATTCGAGGAGTTAGGCAGGAACAGCCCCAGTCCACCGAACTGGGGACTTTTTTCAAATCATCAATACCCTCCTCGGAGAAAGTCGGTATTTTCTCGATTGGGGAATAAGCCGCAAGAGGAACGAAGAGCCAAATTATCAAGAGATTCCCTCCAAATTACAGTTCTTTAAGAATTTCCTGAGGGATCAAATCAACAAAAGGCAATGTCTCATCAAAGACATGGAAGAAGACGATATCACAGAAATTCGAATAGAAGGGATGCAATAAGTTATGCCTCAATCAGTGTCATCAATTCTGTTGTTGCTGATCCACTAGATGAGGCTCACTCAAGGGACTTAGATGAAGAGTTTCCTGCTCAAGAAGATGTACACACCGACACAAATGAAGAAGGTGTGCGTACACAAAATCAAAGGGTTGCTCAGAACCTAGGTAATCCTTCGAGTAACACACTTCCCCCTCCCCAAAAAGTATCCAACAAAGGGAGGGGAAAGAATCAATTTACATATCCTTCCTCTGGATAAGGCCAATCGCTCTCACTAGAGCAAAGGTTTTCACAACAAGAGGAAGAAATGAAGGAATTAAGGAGGTTGAATGAAGAACTACTTCAGAGTAGTATTCTTCTTAAGAGGGCTAGAGTTAGTCAGCCAAAGGAATTTTTTGAACCTACTAAGATGGATCAAGAATATCCTCCTCTATCAGTTCACCCTCACAGGTCTAATCCTACGAGTCAAGTGCAACAACAGTTGGCAGTGCTACCATTAGTTGCAGCACCAACCACCACATATTTCCAAGCTCCAGTCATTGCACCTACCCAAGTACATGTTCAACCAGATGTTTCTCAAATGTTAATAACTACTATTGAGTCATTAACAGCTCGGTTATAAACTATGGAAGGGAAACATGCATAGGATCAACTAGAAAAGTATGTTTACCCTGAATGGGTAGATTCAATTTCTCCTCCATCTAGTTGTGGAAACCATGTATTCCCTATTTTCAATGAATCAGGCGACCCTGAACAACATTTGATGCATTATGTGTCTTGTTGTGATCCTATGATGGGAAATCCAGAGCTGCAAGAAGCAGTAAAACTCATATGCTTCGTACGGATTTTGCAAGGACCATCATTTCTCTGGTATACAAGCTTGAAATCCCAGTCAATTATCGGATGGGAAGATCTCCGTCAACAATTTTTTCTTCAATTAAACTAAACATTTCCAAAGACAACAGTTTTTGATCTTACAAAATGTAAGCAAAGGGAGAATGAAAGACTCTCTGATTTAATTTCTCACTCGAAGGGGTTAGCATATTTCTTGAACCTAGAACACCCTCAAGTGAAATAGTTTCCAATTTGTGTGGAAAATTGGCATGACGAATTACACACGCCGTTGATCCCTGTGAAATACACAGGAGGGTTTCGAGGCCTTACTTCAATCACTCAGTAGATTGAAGATTCCCTTATACAAGCTAAGGCTAAATCTCATGTAATTCCATCAGCTCTAGGAAGGAGAATTGGAAAAGCAGAAACTGCTACAGTTGTGCCTAAACAAGCACCTATACCTTCTTCTACATCAAAACCTTCATCTTCTTGAAGGGCTACACCTCCTGAGCGCCAACAACAAAGGCTGTTTCATCCAGATGATCAAAGAGATCAAAAACAAAAACAATTTGAGGATCTGAAGAAGATAACATAATATTTCCGAAATGAACAAGTTCCTGGTTACTTCATTTCGGCTCTGGAAAATAATTAGGTTCAATTGACAAGGCCTAAGAGGCCAAACAAGGAAGGAGATAAAGACCGTCCCAATTATTTCCCATTTTATCAAATGTTGGGGCATCCCATCCAGGAGTGTTTTGTCTTCAAAGACCTCCTGCAAAATATGGTCGACTCGGGACAAGTCAAACTGAATGGTTCTTCATCTCAGGTAGCATGTTTCACTGCTATAGTTCCAGAGGAGGAAAGTGAATGGCAAGAATTCAAAATCAAAAATGCATAGAAGTATGATGATTGGATGTTCAGAATGACAATCAACCGAACACATGCTATTTTGCGAACACAATTAATGAAAATGATTGTGTCTTCTACCATGAATGTTTTGGTAAAACCCTCTTTGTCAGAGGGAAAGTCCTCAAAGAAACGAAATGATTCAAAGAAAGAAAAAGAATCAGAATAAGATGTGTATGTGTCCAAGCCTAAGTTTTCTTTGACTCTGGTAGACTTCATGCCATTTAATTCAAAGCCACGGGCACCGCCCCAACAAACGGCATAGCCTACACAGGCTAATCATGCAGATTCTTCATCAGACGAAGAGTAAATCTTTGGTTCTGTTAATATGATTCAATTAGCAGATCCATATGCCAGTCGCAGTTTCAATTTTGACGAGCCTTAATTCCCTGTATCAAACAAGGGAATCAGAGGAAGTTCCATAGGCTCAGGGTACAGGGGAAGACCTGGATCTTTCAGAATCCACTATTCAAATTCTACCCCAACTAGAACAGTGTACGCAACAGAAACTCATGGTAGAGCCCTTCAGCGAGCTCAGTAAGAACAAGCAAGCTCTTCTACCAATAGAAAATTCAGTCCTGGCACAATTATTTTGGAAGACTGGTTGAAGGTTTCATCTTCTTCCACTCAGCAATTAAATGGATCTAATCAGTCTAATCTTCCAAAACCAGGAATATTGCCTACTCCTATCCCAATACAAGATGCATAAACCTCCAAAGCATCTACTTCCAAGGTACCTGCTAAACCACATATTCTTGTTGGGAAACGCAGACCTCTGGATCGAAAGTATGATGTATTGAAACACATGGCCCTAGTAAAATCCAATTTATCAATTTTGGATGCTCTGAATCTATCAAAAGATCTTCGGGAAGCACTCATCGAGGGTTTGTCGAGTCATTAGGAGTTTGAAACTAAAATTGCGGCAGCTGATGTCTATCACATAGAGAATAATTTTGCGGAATTCCATGCAGTAATATCTTTTACTGATGAAAATGAAGATGATTTTGTGCATGTCCATATTAGACCTTGGTACTTATCTGTCAAGTTCAATTGCATAGATGTCTGAAGATCTTTCATTGACAATGGTTCAAGATTCAACCTCATGCCCATTCGTACACTTCGTCAATTGGGCCGAACGAAATCTGATTTATCTCCTTCTACCATGATGTTACAAGGATATGATAAAAGTGAACAAGAAACACTGGGCAATGTTACACTCAGAACATAGTTTGGAGATCTTTTATCCAATTCAGATTTCATGGTTGTTGATCAAGGCTCAGCCTTCAACATCTTGCTTGGAAGTCCCAGGCTACATCAACATGTGGCTATCCCTTCATCATACCATCAATGTCTCAAATATTGTTTCGATGGTCATGTTGGGAAATTGAATGGTGATAAGGCCCCATTCAAGACATGTGAGTCTCAATAAATTAAGGCGGAATTCTATGACATGAAGGGAAGGGAGAAATCCACAACAATGGAGATTACCAATGTTAATGCTCTGTATGGTTTGGAGATGATTCCAGTAAATATATTTACACATGTGAGTACAGATTATGTGTTTCCAATCAGTCAAAATGACAAGATAGACCCAAATAAAAAGTTTCTTATGGAAAGATCCATAATGTCAGTTACGAAAATCAAGCCAGACAACATAGGAGAAATTGGTAACCCACCAAGCAGTAATGAAAGCACAAACGGTGACGTCTTCATTTCATTATTTGAAATCCAACAAGTCTATACTTCACTAATTATTCTAGAAGAAGTTATAGCAACATCGGAGGTGAATATTGACTTCAATTCTCAATACATTATCTCATCTTTATTACCCAAAGAAGACCCTTCATCATTAATCGGGTTGGAAATGGAAGCTTCTTCTTCAAGATGTGAAAATTTTGACATCTCTTTTAATAATGAAACTCCTGCTCTATCATATACTATGAAATTAGAAATGGAAGAAATAATACATGATGATGAAGAAGAGGATGATCTCAGAGATGCTCCTCCAGCATTTGAAGAGGGTATCTCTACCACTGTGGATGAACTCAGAGAAATAAATCTGTGTACAAAAGTGGATCCACGCCCCACTTTAATCAGTGCGGCCATGAATCTTGAAGAGAAATAGATTTATATTTCTTTTATAAATAAAAATAGAGATATATTTTCTTGGAACTATACATAAATGTCGGGGCTTTAACCTGATGTTGTTACTCATCATTTGGGTTTACCAAAAGAACATCGAGGATTTCAGCAAGCCGTGAGAAGAACACACCCAACATATGCTTTCAATGTCAAAGCTGAAGTGGATAAGCTTATCAAAGATAACTTCATCAGTGAAGTTAAGTATCCCAAGTGGTTGGCTAATATTTTCCCTATAAAAAAGTAGAACAGAAAAATTAGAGTTTGCATCGATTTAATAGATCTTAATCAGCATTGTCCTAAGGATGATTTCCCAGTTTTGATTACATGAACTTTTAATTGAAGCAGCAGCTAGCTATGTTGCACTTTCCTTCATGGATGGATATTCCGGATTAATCAGATCTGAATGGCCTTTAAAGATGAGTAATCCACAGCCTTCAGAGCCCCTAAGGGTGTGTTTTGCTACTGGGTAATTCCCTTTGTCTTATAGAATGAAAGTGAAACATATCAGCGTACCATGCATCATATCGTCAAACCCTTCTTAGGGAAGTTTGTTGAATGCTATGTAGATGATTTGGTGGTTAAATCCAAACAACTTTCTAATTAGTTGTCTGATTTGGAAGTCATATTCTACAAGCTTCGACAACATAATTTGAATATGAACCCCATAAAATGTGCTTTTGGGGTAACCGGAGAAACATTTCTCGGCATTGTTGTACGCCATCATGGTATTGAAGTTGATCTTGAGAAGACCAAGTCAATACATGATATGTCACCTCCTCAAAATTTGAAAGAATTAAGAGGACTTCAAGGACACTTATCCTATATTAAGAGTTTCATCGCCAATTTGGCTGGCAGAAGTTTACCCTTCACCAAATTGATAAAGAAGGGAGTCACTTACCAGTGGACTGATGAATGTCAAGAAGCATTCGATATTCTCAAGAAATACCTCTTCAGTCAACCGGTACTCATGCCACATGTTAAAGGAAGACCAATTATCCTCTACGTGACAGCTCTAGAGCGATCATTGGGTGCCTTTCTTGCTCAAAAGAATTATGTTGGGAATGAAAATAGCCTCTAATATCTCAGTCGAACTATGCTTGAAGCATAAACCCGATATTCAAGTATATAGAAGTGTTGTCAGGCATTAATCATTGCAGTTCTGAAGTTGAGACACTACCTGCAACATCACGGGGTCCAATTTGTATCTTGCAATAACCCGCTCATATTCATCCTTAGTCATCCAATGCTTAGAGGACATCTGGCAAGGTGGGAAGTTATTTTGTAGCAATTTGACATTCAGTATGTGTCTCAAAAGGCGATAAAGGGCCAAGCTCTGGCTGATTTCCTAGATGAACACCCTTCAGTAGAAGACACATCTTCAGATATAGAACTCTCTAATGAGGAAGTCTTCTCTATTCATGAAAATCTTCAAGCATGGGAAATTAATTTTGATGGTGCTTCTAGAAGTCCAACAGGGAGGACAATGGAAAATCATAAATTTAATAAAGTTGGCTTAGGAATTGTGCTCATTTCTCTAGAAAAGGTAGTGTTACCTTATTCCTTCTTATTGTGGGAAGGTGGTACCAATAATGAAGCAGAATACCAAGCTCTCATCACAGGTTTGGAATTAGGGCTTCAAGAACAAGTGAATCACTTAAAGGTGAAAGGTGATTCATACCTGGTAATCAAACAAGTCAATGTGGATTATTCCATCAGAAAAGAAGAAAAAAACCCTTTGTATGATTATGTTTGAGAGTTAATGGTGGAATTCCCTTTGGAACTGACATTTTCTTGTGTCACATGATCACAAAATGCTCAAGGTGAAGCACTGGCTAATATAGCCACAGCTTTGGTAGATCCAAATCGGGATGACACAACCATCAGTATTGCCCATCGTCATGAAATTTCACCTTATGGTCAAATCAAAATAGAGGAAATTAATGAAATTAGTCCCATTTCTGAACCGTATGGTCATACTACAGGATGGATGTCACCAATTAGGGAATACATTCAAAATGGAACATTTCCACCTGATAGAGTCGAGAAAGAACAAATCCGGTTACGTGTGGTCAATTTTACTCTTTATGATAGCCCAGATCACCTAGAGAAAATTCTCTACAAACATGGTTTTGATGGAGTTATTTTCAGATGCATTGATGGTGAAGAAATAATGGCTATCATGAAAGAAGTGCATGTAGGAGTTTGTGGTGCCCACCAGTCTGGACATAGATTGTCTGATCGGATTCGAAGGCTTGGATACTTTTGTCCATCAATGATACAAGACTGTGTTGGTTTCACAAAGAAGTGTCATTCATGACAAGTACATGCCATCTTCATTCATCAACCTCCAGAGTTGCTTCACACAGCTAAATACTCATGGCCATTTGCCACAAGGGGAATGGATGTTGTGGGACCTTACCCTTCGGCTACGGCCAAGTAGATTAAGTATATTATTAATGCTACTAACTTATTTTCCAAATTTCCAGAGGAAATACCTCTCAAGGAAGCTGGTTCTAAATGCGTTGTTTGCTTTATCAAGTCTAACAACATTACCAGATTTGGTGTCCCTCGTACCATATTGATAGAAAATGGAACCAATTTCTGTTCATCCGAGGTGAAGAAGCTATATCAAGAATACAACATCAAATCCAACCATTCATCTTGGTATCATGTTGTGGCCAATTGCCAGATAGAAGCCTTTAATAAGACACTTTCAAATATACTGCAAAAGATGGTGGATAAAGATAAGAAGTCATGTCCTGATAAACTCTTTCATACTTTATGGGCTTGACAGACTACCACCCGCACTGCAACTCGGTCTACTCCATATTCATTGGTATATGGAACGGAAGTAGCCTTGCCCATTGAAGTTCAACTACCCTCACTTAGAGTTTCCATTTTTCATCAATCATCTACAGATGAATAATCTAAAAAGCGATTTAATGAATTAGAATTGTTAGATGAGAAAATATTGTGCACTTTGCACCACTTGGAAGTCAATCAGAATCGAATAACATGAGCTTTTAACAAAAAAATATCGTCTTCATTCATTCAGTCAGGGAGAATTGGTATTAGTTCTCATAACTCTAATGATACCAGGAAAGAAACCTCCCAATCATGAGACAAAATGTGAAGGACCTTACTCAATACATAGGGTCTACTCCAATGGAGCTTATTCGCTAATCTCGATGGATAGAGAACTCATCACTACTCCAACCAATTCCAGATTTTTGAAGTAGTATTTTGTATAAACACAAAATATTTTATCATGGTCCTGTATAACCATAAACTGCAACTAGGTCCTATATGTCCTTAAACTACATCAATGGTCCTGTATGACCTTAAACTACATCAATGGTCCAGTATGACCTTAAACTGGAACTAGGACCTGTATAACCTTAAACTACATCAATGGTCCAGTATGACCATAAACTGCAACTAGGTCCTGTATGACCATAAACTACATCAATGGTCCAGTATGACCATAAACTATAACTAGGTCATGTATGACCTTAAACTACATCAATGGTCCAGTATGACCTTAAACTACAACTAGGTTCTATATGACCTTAAACTACATCATCAACGATCCATGCATATGACCCTAAACTATTTGCAAGTCCCTTACGTATAGCAAGACGTTAAACTGTGACATCCTAACTACATGATGATAAACTGTATAAAAGTCCCTTACGTATGGAATGACATCAAACTACATAATCATTAATGGTCCTGTATGACCTTAAACTACACCACCATCCAACATGACATTAAACTGCACCATCCACGGTCCATGCATATGACATTAAACTATTCACACTTTCGTCCAACATGACGCTAAAGTGTATCATCCCTTTTTTGTCCAACATGATGTTAAACTGTGAAAAAGTCCCTAATACATCCAACATTACGTTAAATGGTGTACTCTTCTATCCTCACTGCATGACATTAAACTGCACAGTCCCCCTTTCATCCAAAATGATTTTAAACTATATTGTCCCCATCGTCCTAACTACATGATGCTAAACTGTACAAAATGTCCTTGATATGTCCTACATGACATTAAACAGTACTTTTTCCTTGCTACATGACATTAAACTATGCAGCACCAATAGTCCTAACTGCAAGAATTTAAACTAAATAGTCCCTTTATATGTCCTACATGAAATTAAACTATGCATCGTTAAGGTTGTTGTTTACTCTTGTTTCTCACACAGATTATGACTCACGTGATCTTAGAGCAAACCTCAACCATAACACTATCATTGGGCTACTAACCATGTGTAAGTCCCAAAAACATCCTTTTTAGATCGTTGTCCCCAAGAACAACTTGATCATTAATTCATTATTTAATTGAAATACATGGACTTTGATCCTTTCCTTCTAGTCTAGGTACGTAGGAAACCTACCAAGGTTAAAGCCCAAAATCAATCTCTTCACATCGGTTCACCTCAATCTCATACGATGTTGATTCGTGAAACGGCCCCTAGAATCAATATCTTTACATCGTTTCACTCTCTTCCTTGTTAATCGACGTTAAACTATACAACACTTTTGTCCAGTATGACATAAAACTACAATATTCATTGATACCCTCACCTAAGAGGGAACCATTATTTACATTGTTTTTTTCAATCATGTTTAATTTCAAAGACTACGTGCATACATGGCAATGCCCAAACCTTTTATCTTTGGTTAATTTATCATTGTACTAAATTCCCCTTTCTCCCTTCACATGTACAAATGAAATTTGTACAGAGGGTATTTCTAGAACTATGTGGGCTTGATTCCCATCCTTATGGGATACGTAAGAATGTTTGAGTGTCCCTCGAATCCAGCCCCAAGTCTTTGGGCATCACCCCAAATTCCACTTTCAGTCCCCTGGCTGAAAATTCCCCATGAAAACACACACTGTGTATTTCTTATAATAGTCCAAGCTATATGAAACTAAACTAAGATATCTAATCCTTTTTTCCCGCATGACGTTAAACTATAGTTTAAGAACTACGTATGGCTTGATTCCCATCCTTATGGGATACGTAGTGAAGTCTGACATTTCCATTCAGCTCCCATCCATAGCATGATTATGGTAAGAATTGATATATGTATCTTTGTATACATTAGACTATACAGATCATTAAGTGTCATAATCCTAACCTTAAATATTTTCAGATCTTCATATCCCTTTTCTTGACTTTTAGTCACAAAAATGTCAAATTTCTAAGAGTTCTTTTACCTGACTATGCAGCACGTGCCCTTAGGCGGCCTTGCATAAACAGTCTACATAACAGACTTGTCAGCCAAAAGATATTATTATTTGACTATGCAGCTGATTCCCTTAGGTGTCCCTGCATAATTCAACCCCCTAACGGGTTTGTTAAATAATGGTAACTTCATTCTTGGGATGAAAGCATCTTTTTTCCTTATTGGTCTTCATTGAAAATTATGTTGGGATCCACAAAAATAGCCATCATTAACATATTTGTCCCATATCCTTTCCATGATCTGAAAGTATTCAAGTCTATGTTTTAAATTCTCCATCCCTACGTTTGGGGAAGACCTTCGTAGGAGTGATATCTATCCAGTTCTTCGATAATCTTGTTTGGAAATATCTTATCCATATTCAAGTACCTATATCCATACAAAAAACTCTATACTTTGGAAAATTTGAATCTCCATAAAATTTCACTGGCTTTTACCACTAGGAAAGTAAATTTCTGAGTGTTCTTTTGCCTGAATATGCAGCACGTGCCCATAGGCGGCCTTGAATAAACAGTCTATATAACAGACTTGTTATCCAAAAGATACTATTTATTTGACTATGCAGCCAATGCCCTTAGGTGGCCCTACATAAGTCAACCCCTAACGGGATTGTTATATAATGGTAACTTCATTCTTGGAAACTACTTCTTCTAATGACTTTTAGCTCTTTTTTATATCATTCCTCATGTTCAAATATTCTTAAGTTATAGTTTTCATATTTTCCCTCATACTTGAGTATGATACTATGTTTTTAGATGATTTGTCAAGGAATTGAGTCAGTTCTAATCCATTTCGGTCAAAGCTATTTCAACCTTAAACCTTAGCCTTTTTATGTCCAACGTGCATGACATTAAACTGTCCACAAAAGGAAAAGTAGCTCTGAATAAAAGCCAAGTTCCAGCTCACTAAACATACATTTTGAATGATTTAGGTAACATTGATCAATTAAAAGGTTCAATGTTTGTAGGGTTATTTAAATTAATCCTAGTAAAAATCAAACTATTCTTACTAGGCCCATTGGTTTAAGTAAAAAATCTAAATCATATAGCAAAATAATGAAGGTACAAATGATTGAAGATGAATATGTTTTTTCATAGATGCACATGAGATAGAAGGACATCCACAGACTAGAGTCTCTTCTCTTTTTCAAGAATTATAAAAGGCTTTCAACATAAGTCTTCACTTGATGTACAACATCCCGAGCTTCATCAACAGCTACTTGAAGCTCATGCACTCATCCAGCATCACTCTTCTCAACTTGATGGAGTTCCTTCTTGGCATCTGCTATGGCTTTCATACCATTTGTTTCAGTTCCCCCCAATGAATTATTGAGCTGATCAAGTTCCCCAGTAACAACATCTGACTGTTGCTGGAGATGTAACTACTTGATGACTTTTTCTTTGATTTTATACATCATCTCCTTCATCTTGGCAGCATAATCAGCCTCATCTCAGGATACTACAGCCTCAAATTCGTTGATGTTAACTGACAGTTTCACCCTCGTCAGATCTTCGTGACACTTTTTCTCCTACTCCCTCTTGAAGATGACATGTTTCACCGCGTCATGGATATTTTCATATCCAAAACCACCAAGTCCTAGCATGACAAAATGGGATGAAAATAGAGGGATCTTCAATGATAGATCTTCTAAAGGCACCTCAGATATGATTTTACATATGTTGTTCCATGCCTTGCGTCGTGAAAAGCTGAAAGCTTTAAGAACCTCTGGGACTGATTCAACTTCATCATCATAAGGGGGCATGTAATCCAAGATTAATGCACTTAAAGAAGTTCCTTGTTCTTCTCCTTCCCCCGAACCTGTGCTTCATCGCTTTCAATTCCCATTGGGGCAGAGGCGGAGGACTCACCTCCAGATTTAGCCACCGCAGTTTATGGCCCAACATGATTAATTGAAAGCTTTTGTTTTCTTCAAAGGATAACAAAAGAATTGATTGTCTTGAAAATTATGTATAATCACAAATATTGTTATCCATTACCTGATGGTGGATCAGCAACCTGAGAAGACTCATCCCCATCTTCTGAATTCTCAATAGGATCTCCAAGATGGGTCTGAAGAGGTTTCACTAGGTTTAGATCTACTTAAGCTAATGTTTCGGCAATGGTAGGGTTGACATCAATGTCCAAACCCTCTTCAGACATTGGCAGTTCAGCAGCTTATATGGATGGAACTGCATATTATTTTTAGTTATGATTAGAAGTGTAAATTATCAGAAAATTTAATGGGCAAAGGATAACACTCACACCCAAGGTCTTCTAAATCACATGAAAACTTAGCATGATCATAAAAATCGTCGAATGACATGCCATGATTCATCATTTCATCCAATGATATTTCAGATTCCTTGTTAGTCTCACCAGGGGGAGCGTTTGATGTGTCATCCTGACGACTTACGTCCTACAGCCCCTGACCCTAGACAACGTCTTGGGGTAAAATCATAGCATCAGTTGCAACAGTCGCCAGAAGATCTAATGCAGGAGTTGATCCTGAAGTATCACAGAATGGTAGTCAGTTAGTGTTTTGTTCAACATTTTTTATGTAGCATTGTTGACTCACCAGAAACAGGTTCTTTTCTTCTTGCTACAGCAGTAGGAGAGATACTGGGAATAGATGATAGCTCTTCTCCATGAGCATCCAAGTCAGCTTGGATCTGTGATTGTTCCATAACACCCTTCGTGATCTTTGAAGGAGGATCATTTCTTTCCCTCAGGGGGGAAATTGAAGAAGCCCCTTCAATACCCAATAATATGATTAACCATGTGGTCATGGGTATAGACTCATGATTACCCGAAGGACTTACCACTGCTAATGAAGCGTTTATCTATGGACTTCCACCTTCGTTGCCTTTACTTATTTGGTTTTTTGGGAGTATCGGAAGTATCCCTTATTGAAACATGGATTGGAGAATGGAAGGCTATGTCCAACACGTCATTCCTGGAGATATCTCACCCGGTTCATGAGGAGAATCAGCAGTAGCCTTGATGGCAGTACCACCCGGGCTATACTGTGGCAAAGGAACCACAGTTCCTTTCTTTTCAAGCTACAAGATGAAGAAAATAACTTCCTTAAGTAACAAAGCTTTCACTGGAATCATGTTTCAATGAAAATAATGAAATAAAACTTACATCTTTAAGAGCCACTTAATCATGCCACTCCTCATCTCCAGAACCACTAGCCCCCTCTGTGGCGCCATGATCAATCATTTCCTTCACCCGCCTGGTGACAGGAACGAACTCATCAGTGTCGTATATGAGCATTTTCAGCTCTCTGATGTAAGCCTGCACTTCATTGGGGTGATCCTCATATTAGAGATTTTTACAAGCCAGAATATTTCCTATTCCAGGAAGTTGTAGGACCTCACACAAAACTAGCCAGGCAGTCTCAATACCACAGTATAAACTCTTCCATAACTGGACAGCCTCTGGTGTTAGATATGAAGGCTTCGAGGATGGTCCTACAATCTTTGACTTCAATTTATTCCCAGCTCATTCAACTACAGATAGAGATTAAGAAAATAAGACTTATTGCTTTATAAAGTAGTGGTGATTAAATTACCATAATGAAGTAACTCACCAGGATTTGATGGAGTGAGCTTTTAATTCTGGCTGGTGGATTATATTGGGCACGAAACCACTTTTCCACTAGTTGTGCCTCATCACCCCTATCATGGGAATCCGGTGAATCAGTTCTAGAGGAGGAATCTACCAAATCAGCTTCTGGTGGGGATTCATCACCTTCATGAGGAAGAGTTTCTTTCTCTACAGTTCTCTTCCTTTTCCACACTTGATAAACTGGGTGATTCAGCACCCCTTTGGGGTATGATTCTATCCAGTGTTCGGCATAATATGTAGTCAAATTATGTGCCACTTTTTCAACTGGTAGATCAAATACTTCCCGAGTCTTCTCCCTTGACGTCAGCAGGCATAGTTGCTGAGAAACCATCAGATGTTGCTCTATACTGACATGTACTAGAGGAGATACAACAATCTGTTGCAGACATTTGAATTGACGTGAAAATCTATATAGAGCATAGGCGTTACATATAATTTCTATGTCAATCTGAGAAACCAGTACACCATCCCTGCAAGCTATCATGTAATCCCTCAAATCCAAATGGGATGTTCCATCATCAACAAACAGCTCGGTTGGTGGATTTCCATAGGGAAAAAAGTTGAATTACTTAAACATGCTCATCCTCACTTTAATGTGATAGGCATTAACATCTAATGGAGCAACTCTAGAGATTGCATTCACTGATAGCCTGAAAGAACTTCCAGGAATTTGTAATCCATTCGGTACATTGTGGTCTTGAAGTGAGTGGAGATCCATCCCCATTAAACTTCGAATGGTACCACTATTATTAATGGAGATTTACCCATAAAGACGTGAAGTAAACTCTTATGAATCTTTGCTAATATGGGGGTAGCCAACCCAAACAATTTTCCCTCAGCCAACTTTGTTGCAATGACGAAGGTCCCTGAACTGACGCCTCCCTTCATATCCCTGGCTGGAAAGATATAAATGCTGAGCCACATTGCCACTAAGCCCGCCAGAAGAGTCTTCTTTGGGATCTTTTAATTCACCTCATATCCCCACTTCTCAAACTCTCCTGCTTCAATATTTGGCTACAATGTGCCAAGATCACCCCTCTTCTTAGGTTTTGGGCAGGTGGTAGGACGTTTGGGCATCTTATCCTTGGATTTATTTTTCTTGGATCCTTTTTCTTTCGGCTCCGTCTCCTTTCGTTACCTATCTTTCTTCTCAATAAGAATTATATTCATCCATTCATCCGAATGAATATCCTTTATAGAATGAGTTAATGAGGTCTCTGAACTATTAAGCCTCTGGATGATTTTAAATAATTCATGAGCTAAAGAAGGAGTCTTCTCTAAATCATTCCAAGTCACCTTGGGTGGAATGAATTCATCATACATGTCACCCAAAATTAGAGCCCCTAAGATCTTGTGGACATCCCACATAATGATGCCTACTTCTCCATGAGTCAGATGGAAAGAATTTGTTGCTGGACTCCAGTGGATGAGTATATTTGGCATGAAGATATCATGTCTATAAACATATGTTTGCCCAACCCAGAAAGCTTCGTATATCGCCACCCCTTTTAGATTCTCAACAAACTCTGCACAGGTTTGTCGCACACAGTATGCCGACATCCATGTTGGCTTCATGCCTCCCCCGGGATGGAAGTCCCAACTTTTCTTCAAGCCTTTGGATTGAACCATCTGAGCATTTCGGAAGATTGGAGGATGACAATGTGGTGGCAGCTCAGGCGTATGATCTTTCAGATCTGGCATACAAGGGCTATGATGCATCATATGGGCCTTCTCCACTATTCTAGCATTTAGAAATACTCCTCCACCTGAGATATTTGCTGAAGCAAAGTTGGTGTAATTCTGAAACCATGCAATTGGGAGATATTTCATTGCTTTTGGAATAGTAACTTCTCGCAGATGACTGTAGTCATACAAAGGAAAATAAATGCTTTGGTGGAAGTCGCAATGATATTTCTTCAGATACATATCCAAATCTGGAAGAGTGATACTTTTCACGGTATAATAATCGTGGCCAATGATGTTCATCATATCATCAATCTGCTTGTTAGCCAGTTCATCAGTTATTCTGGTTCTAAGATCCATTGATTCTCCACAAAGGATGAATAATTAACTCTTATGTAAGATGATTTTCCATAAAATTTTGTGAAGTAATTTTTAGAAAAAAATGGCAAAGTAATTAAGGCGCGAAAGTATCGATGTGTCGCGTAAGTGGTTGTGTGTCATGCAAGTTTCTGTCATGCAAGTATCGCCGCTCATGTCCTATTACATTGAGTGCAGCACGACAGTGAAGAAACAACGGAAAATTAGAGACTTGCGGGGTGAAGGTGACCTGTGTGGTGAGAGATTGAGAATTCGGAAATCACTTGCTATGCGCGGAAATGGATAGAATATTTATAGGCCAGGCTACCTACCTGCGTGCCTACAACAGGCGCACTCTAGCCATATGAAACTCACACTTGCGCACCTCCCTCTGCACCATCAACACTTGCGCACCACTTTTCCTTTGGTTTTCTTCTTTTCCTCAGAGTCACATCCTCGTTTCTTTCAGATCCAACTCTGAGGGGGGACTTTTTTTGACGCTCCTTTTTGTCATAGAGTCCAAAGGAATGTAAAGTGAAATGACTGAGCACAAATTGATTCATCTTTTGAAGAAAACATAAAAAATCGACAAAGGCATGAACAAGGAATCAAAAGCACATAGGTCGCGCATGTTCCATCACTGTCACGCAAGTCCACTTGCGGGATGCCTAATGGTCGCTTATGTGACTTGCGCTCCCCAAAGGATAACCGCAAAGAGTCTTCTCTAGCATATAAATAGACCCTATGGGCCCCCCATTTCGGGGAGGAATTATTCCAGAAACTCATATTTGAGCTCTCGACGCCCTAGACTCTTCTCAAATCTTCCAAAACACTTCTATGGTAATTTATTACCTATAATGGAAGATCTAAAGAGGGGGAGGAAGGCCTTAGTGTTGAAACTCATCAATACATGCGCGCATGAGTGGCTAGCCCTTAAGAAAAATGGCCACACTTACGCGCCACCTTACTCCTTCAATAGAACTTGCGTGCCTCTCTTCTGGAAGTACCTCAAGATGATTCAAAAGGCTTTAACAAAGAGTCACTCAAGTATTACCCTAATGGTTCACCATCGCGCAAGTACCCATGTGTCGTACAGTTATACCTATGCAACCAGGACTTGCGCGCCCATGCAGTACCTGCGCGCCTTCTAGGACTTGCGCGCCCCTACCTTTTTGGGTGCCCTCCTTACCCATTTCACCCCTCTTAATACATTCCACCTCCCCTATTAAAGATTCAGCCTTCAATACACTCTTCAATTCCATTTATGGTAGATTTATTGATTTGAATTCCTTATATGAAATGAATTCTATTGAATATCTCTCAAAACCTTGTGATTTACACAACTTTATGTCACTAAAGATTGTGATTTCATTCATTCAACCTCATCCTTTAATATGAGAGAACTCAGATCTGGGCATCCTCCTTAAGAGTAAGCCCCAGCCATAATTCTCTTAACCTAGGCCTCCTTTTCAGGAGTAAGCCTCAGTCCCCTAATTTGGGAATCCTCCTCAGGAGTAAGCCCCAACCATAATTCTCTTAACCTGGGTCTCCTTTTCAAGAATAAGCCCTAGTCATAATCATTATCCTAGGCCTCCTTTTCAGTAATAAGCCCTAGTCATAATCATTAACCTAGGACTCCTTTTTCAGGAATAATCCCCAGTCATAAATTTCAAATCTGGGCATCCTCCTCAATAGTATGACCCAACCGTAATTCTCATAACCTAGGACTCTTTTTCAAGAGTAAGCCCCAGTCCCCTAATTTGGGCATCCTCTTCAGGAGTAATCCCCAAAAATAATTCTCTTAACCTGGACTTCCTTTTCATGAGTAATGCCCAGTCCCCTAATTTAGGCATCCTCCTCAGGAGTAAGCCCCAACTATAATTCTCATAACCTGGGCCTCCTTTTAAGGAATAATCCCCAGTCATAATCATTAACCTGGGCCTCCTTTTAAGGAATAATCCCCAGTCATAATCATTAACCTGGGCCTCCTTTTTCAGGAATAAGCCCCAGTCATAAATTTCAAATCTGGGCATCCTCCTCAGGAGTAAGCCTCAACCATAATTCTCTTAACCTGGGCATCCTTTTCAGGTGTAAGCCCCAGTCCCCTAATTTGGGCATCCCCATTAAGAGTAAGACCCAACCATAATTCTCTGAACCTGGGCCTTCTTTTCTGGAGTAATCCCCAGTCCCCTAATTTTGTCATCCTCCTCAAGAGTAAGCCCCAACCATAATTTCATTAACCTGAGCCTTCTTTTCAGTAATAATCCCCAGTCATAATCATTAACCTCGTCCTCCTTTTTCAGGAATAATCCCCATTCATAAATTTAAAATATGGACTTCCTCTTTGGGAGTAATCCCCAAGTCCTCATTAATTTTTCCATCCTCATCAAGAGTAAGCCAAAACCATAATTCTCTTAAACTAGGCCTCCTTTTCAGGAATAATCCCCAGTCATAATCATTAACCTGGGCCTCCTTTTTAGGAATAATCCCCAGTCAGAATCATTAGCCTGGGCCTACTTTTCAAGAATAAGCCCCAGTCATAATCATTAACCTGGGCCTCATCTTTGAGGAATAAGCCCCAGTCATAAATATGGGCTTCCTTTTTAAGAGTAAGCCCCAAGTTAGAGTATTCAAATCTCTGTGAAGCACATATACCTTTATGGACCATGTTCCTAGATTTCTTCAATAAAGTAAATCAAAATATTCATTTATCTGGGCAGTCATACAAACATAAGTCCCACCTTATTTCTTATGATTGCATCTTTCATGGAACAATTGTCCGATTTTTTCCAATACCTCTTGTTTCTCACACTAAGCATGACTCACGTGAGCTTAGAGTGTAAAAGTAATTATGACATCCTTATTTGAGCCATCAATCATAAACATCATACTCCCTTACTCGAACTAAGTGGGTTCTGATTCATTTTCTAAACAAAGGATACGTAGGTAGCCCATCTACGGGTTCGATCCCAACTCTAAAATAATCCATGTCCTACTGAATGACAATAAACTTCAAGTGCCCCACTGAGTGGCTTTAAAACCAGCATGGTCATCGTAATGACCAAGAGAATTTTACATATCAAAGGATACCATTGACTAAGAATATATAAAAAATAGATGATTCTCTATCCATGAAGAACCTCTAATACATATAATAGATTCTATTAATTTCCTACATATCGATCATTGATTTTCAGATCTAAAGGAAAGATCATTTTATTCTTGGTAATGTAATAAGGATTCACGAACATAACGTAAATCTATAAAGAGAGTCCTGGAGTAGACAATAATTCCCCTAAAAAGGTGTGATGAGTCCGACCTCCCATCCTCTAGACCAATGAAAATTCTTAAGCCTCATCAGTCCACAAACTAATGACCGCCTACCTTTGGAAAGTAGTTTTAAATTGATATGGAATCATTAGATGTTTCCGGTTCTAGGAACAAACCCATTAGAAACCGATTGGAATCTTTGAACCTTTAATCAAGGAGGTCATCACCGAATTCCGAGGGAAACATCAGTGTGTGTAGATTGATTTAGATTCATGGAACCATGTTGTGCCAATTCTTAAGACAATAATTTGAGAAGGGATTAGGTTAAAAATTGATATCTTTTATTTATTTAAATAAAAAATAAAACAATGAAACATTTAATTACTCTTCAGTATCCCGTGAAGTGTGCATTTATAATAGACAACCCTCATAAGTAATTTCTTTTAATATTTTCTATAAATTATAATAGGGTATTTTGTATAAAAATAATGAAGTTTCATCTAAATGATGAAAAAGATAAAACAAACCTGCCCCAATCTGATATTTATTCCCACCTAACAATACATGAATCATGGGATGTGTTTACTGTTCATCATGAGGAGACATATTTTCAACTCCATTATGGATGGTTATAGATTTTTGTTTTGAAAATATGTGTATTAAGCACTTTAATTATTCATTTTTATTTAATAAAACGTCTACTGAGTGATGAAAATAAACAACGGATTGAAAAAAGAACATACCCCTACCATAAATTAAGGTTGCAGTTTTCTTCACTTGAAAAAGTGGGTATGTATTTTAAATCTCCTACAATAATTTTGTTTGACATGAAAAAACAACATAAGTATGTTCATCTTTTTACATGAAAAATGATGAATCCAAATCCAAATCCACATCCACCCCACATCATGTGCTATGGAAGGTGGATCATGTATATAGTTTTTGGATACTATAAATGAAAACACTCAAAATGTTTGGGAATATTTTCTAAGTATAACATAATAAATAAAATTATTATATCACTATTATATAATATTGGTTTCTTATTTTCCAATATTTTTTATCCTACTTAGACATAGGAATCATAATTAGTTGTACAACATGAAAAAATATTATCAATTGCCTTGAAGCGTCCAAAACATTATGGTTGCATCAAAGGAGTGTGTTCTTGTGTGAAACCCCTATAATATTATGAGAAAATAAAAGAAAGGGGTAAAAAGATAGAAAAATGGAAGAGATGCATGAATGATTATATTTACTTGAAGAATGTTTTGGTTAGTTCTAGTTTCGATACAATTTTATTGGTGGAAAACACTGATACTTTTCTTATATAGATAATTTGTAGGATATAAATAATTATAGTTTATATTTATAAACACCCACCCATCTCTTTATTGTGATGGATACTGTGTACAATATCCAATTAGACACTCTACACAAAATACAACATCAAACATTTCATGTGATAGTGGATATTATCATAGCCCATGATCTGAGCACTGAGTTACATCTTCCACATGATGAGGCAAATATTCATGCAGTAGAGGATGTTGTTGGAATATTCTCTTCATGGTCGTCAAATATTTTAAAAAACATGTCAACAAGGTGGTATTCACTCATGTACTATGATTATGCACTATAGGATAAAAAGACATGGTGGAATCAACCATACCTCAATATGATAGACAGTGTAGCTAGTATGACACAAATTGTATGATTTTAATTTAAATTTGACATTTTATTAATTTATTATTTCATACATATGTTCAATTTATTGTATTATAGTACTAATAAAATAAGAACTATTTTCTTCTATCGGTGTATTCATTTTGTGAAGTCATATTGTTCTTTCAACTTTCTACAACGGTCTGGAAAATAGATATTGTATTTCTTATTGATGTCGCATTCCATGTAGCATGGGGTTTTCTTTTCCAACCAAATGGAGTAATTTTCTCTTTTTTAGATCGGTTAATATAGTTAAATGAAAAACAAACATTTCAAACTCAATAAACTGTACCTAAATTTGATACAAAATGTTCTCTGTATGACATGAACTATATGTTTTTGGTTTATAATTTACTTTTTAGTTTAAAAAACACATCACAAACTCAAAACTATAAAAACAAATTCAATTTGTTTATATACATTTGGTAAATGATCCATAAGACAATCTGGTCATTTTGGAATCCTCCATACCTAAATTGGTCACATGATGTGACCGGTATGACTCATAGTGTTTCTTTTTATTTAAAGTTGAATTTTAGTAATAACAAAATTTACATAAACAAAACTAAGAAAACACATTAATATTATTTTGATACTTTAGGGAGAAAATACATAAGTCATTTATGATGTGTAGGAATCACCCACAATTCAATCTGATGCACGGTGTGACTCGTATGACTCTAAATATGACTTTTAAATTTTAAATTGACATTATTTTTAGTAAAAAATGAAAACTAAGACACTCAAAACCATCCAAATGGTTTCATATTATTTTTATACAATAGTAAAAGGACCCATTATTCATTTTTGATGTGGAAGAATCATCCACACCTCAATCTTACATTCAATGTGATTTATATAACTGTTAGTGTATCTTATTATTTAAAATTGACAAAAATTTTAATAAAAAATGAAACTGACAAAATAAAAATCAATAAAACACATTAATATTGTTTTCATAATTTATATAAATGATACATAAGACATTTTTGACATGTACAAATCATCTTCAACTCTATTTCATACACAGTTTTCCTGATATAACTCAATGTATCCATTTTTAGTTTATATTTCACATTTCAATTCAAAATGTGCATCACCCATTGAGAAAAAACAAACACACTCTCAATATATTGAAAATTAAAATCATTTATTCATAATACATTATTGACTTGTGGAAATCATTCTCACATAGAACTAACACATGATGTGACCGATACGACCCAATTTTTGTGTTTCCTGTTTGATGTGAAATTTTAGTAAAAAATAGGACTGACTGACACAAAAAAATAAATTACATTACCATTTTATTTTTACTATATTAAAATGATCCAGATGTAATTTTTGACATTTAGGAATCAGACACACCTCATTCCTACACATGGTGGGACTGGTATGACTCAAAGTGTGCCTTTTTATTTAAAATTGACATAAATTTTATTATAAAGGATATGTTACATACTCAAAACTGAGTAAATGAATTTGAATCATTTTTATAATTTAGGAAAATTATCCATAAGTAATTTATGACTTGTAGGAATAAACATCACCTCAATCTAATTTGTGGTGTGACCAATATAATTCCATGTGTCTCTTTATTATTTAAAATTGACATAATTTTAGAAAAATTGACAAGTGTAATACTCAAGAATAAAACATTAACTTTGGATTGTTTTGATATATTTGGAAAAGGATCCATAATCCAATTTTGATATAAAGTAATCATTAAATCCTCAATTATATGAACTTTGTGACTAGTATGACTCAATGTGTGTCTTTTCATTTAAAATTTTCATTAATTTTATTAAATAGGACAAGTTTCATTTTCAAAATTGGTAAAAAAACGTTCAAATTGTTTTAAAATTTTAAAATATAATTCATGAGACATTTTTGATGTGTAATAATCAACCACACCACAATTCAATGCATGTTGTGACTTATATGACTCTTAATGAGACTTTTTATTTACAGTTGACATTAATTTAACTAAAAAAGGATATGTGCTACAATCCAAACTGAGAAAACACATTTTTATTGTTTATATATTTTATAAAAGGGATCTATATGTAATTTATAATATTTTTAAATCAACTTCATCACAATATAATGCATAGTGTGACCTGTGTGACTTCAAGAGGGTTATTTTATTTAAAATTTTCAATAGTTTTAGTAAAAATGAAATGTGACATACTTAGAACAAATAAAACACATTAGAATATTTTTATACATTAGGATAATGATCTATATGACATTTATATTATATAATAATCAATTGAAACTCAATATGATTGACGGTGCGACCAATATGACTTCAAGTGTGTATTTTTATTTAAAATTGACCATAATTTTAGTATATTGTAATGTCCCAAGCTTTTCGTACATGGACATTACATTACTTTTGCAGAAAACTTAATACATGACACAAAAAGATGCCCAATGACCATATTAGTTTAGTTTCTTTGAAACTCGGAACATAATCTTCTAATCATGGTAAAAGATATTCAACATCTCCCATAAAGATGTTCACCTTTTTTTATTACCTAAAAAATTTCTTTATAACCTGTAGAAAAAAACATATAATGTGTAAGCTCAAATGATCATTAAGGGTAAACATGGAGAACATAAAAACAATCCATAAACATTTGAACTTAAAAAAACAAGAACATAAAACATCAAAATCATGAGCAATGACATAAATCATGGAAGTACATAAAGTACAAATCATAAAGGAACATTAATGATGATAAAATGGAATTGTAATAAAACATGGAATTGTGGAAACCCATTAAACACATGATATTATTTCCATAGTATCCATGGAATTTCTTGCAATACCATCATAGTGGACACTATCTATTACTGAATGGGGTGTCCATGCAGTTCCGGCCTGGTATTACTGAACCAGATTTACATTCTATTCAAGCCATTTCAATCTCATGAGATATAAATAATTACCCAATGCATTGAAGGGAGATATAAGTCCTTCCCATCTCATAATGATATCATTGTTACGTTTTCCACAACATAAATCATTCATCATAACCCAAAGTATAAAACGGGTTTCATATACATCATCCCATCATAACATTATCTATATAAAACAAATGGATATCAATTAATCATAAGAACAAAAACTTGAAAATAATAGATACATTATACTTGAAACATTAACATATTAAATGATGTCATATTAGTAGGAAAATTGTTTTGACAATCACTAGAAATAATTACTGAGGAAAATATCATTTCTTCTTCGAAAAAATTTACTTTTCATGAAATGCCATGCAATTTTAAAATATAATAATTTTATTGAAAACATTCATTAAATCATTTATAATAATATTCATGTAAATAAGGTGTTAATAAACCATAAAAAAATATGTTCTTTCCGTATATGTTAAAAAAATTCTTCTCGTACTTTTGCTGGAAAAGTCAAAAACTGCATTGTACTGAAAATGACAAAAGATTCTTTTATTATATCATAGTAAATGTCAAACAAGGTGTAAAAAATACTTTAAACATACCTGAATGAATTGAACCTATTTTTATTAAAGAGGTTAATTTTTGAAAAATATAACCCCAGTAAATACTTACGAATAAACAATCGCGGATAAGAACGAGATTGTAATAATTATCCCTTACATTATATCTAGTTTCATCTGTATGTGTCTGAGACTCATGTATAGTGGGTTTAATCATATTATTAACTTATAAAAGAACCATAATACTATTTATTATATCATATATGATTCACTTAAGGGTTTATATTACCCATTCATTTGTCAATTCCACATTATAAAAGAATTTTGGGTTAAATTGTTTCATTTATCATTAATGTTTTGAATTTTAATTATTCATATGATTACATAGATAATTATTACTTAATTCCAGAATGAAAAAGGTGATTTATAAATTCAGAATATATATAATAGATCGATAAATATAATGAAATACACCGTTCATGGAGACGGTAGTTCGTACGTATGCAGGAATGTTGTTTTCGTTTCCATATTAAATTGAATGGAAGTAAATGACACACACACACATACACACACACATATATATATATACATAAATCCGGTAGAAATATTATGTCATATATTTCATGATTACTTATTATATATACTTTATAAACATTCATTAATGATTTACTTGTATAATGAATCTCATCGCGTTGTGGAGACGGTAATCCGTACGTACGCACGAGCGAAGATATCGTTCCCACAATTATTGAATAGAACTGTAGTGGATATTATAATATATCAGAATTATTATCATGTAAAGAAATCATATATCATTATTCTTTACACCATTTTACCCATCCATGTAAGGTGGTGGTGGAAAATAGATTATACCATGGCGTGGAGACGGTATTCCGTACATACGCAAGCACCACGATTTCGTTTTCTATAGGATGGATAGAAAGTGAAATAAGGTTGTTTAATATTTATAATAACATATCAGTATATATTTAATACAGATGTTATTACATTATAATAAAACAACTAAATAAGAGGATGTAGATGATGAATGAAATTTGAATGAATTGGTAGAAGCGGTTACCTCTTCCTTGATGTGCTTCTTTTAAAATTTTTCTTAGGGAACTAGAGTTTCTCTTTTGCGAAGAACAGAACCTCTATGATATAACTAGAAGAGTTTAGAAGTGTAATTTTCAGGGTTTTTCCAAGCTTGAAGGCTAAAAATTGTGTGAAGAGAAGAGGGAGGATGTTCCCTTTTATAAGGGAGGATAGGGTCACTTTTGGAAACCTAGAAATATTAATTTATAATAAACTAAAACAAAAATTTAAAACTTAAAAAGTGACTCAAATCCGAATATTAGATGAGATAGGGTTATAATATCATCAAAAAATTAAATTTAGACTTGTTGGGAATTTATTTTAAACCATATAAATTTGATTGATCTTTATTTAATCTATTTAATTTTATTTGTTGTAATAATATTCTAAATTTTAAATTTTTATAAATAAAAACATATGTGTTCTGAATTGTCCATAATTGGATACTTTATGAAATTTTAGACCATATAAATTTCCATTTATAATTTGTAAATATTTTTTTGCTTTTTTAACAATTTAATAATTTCTTATTTTTTTAAAATAACAATAGTGTCATTTTTGACACTATTCATTTAGTTGCATTTAAATTAAATCTACACAGAGGATATATTCAAACCAAAATATTTAATAGATTCCAATAATGTCATATTTATCTATAAATTTTTTGGTGAACATTAATTAGTTCATATAATATTTATTTAAATATTTTGAAACCCATTCTTTTGATATTTCAATCAATAAAATAATTACTACAAGATTTTCGTATAATTATTTAACATACTTATTAGTTGCATAAAAATTAAAAATAAAATACTATAATGAAGATAAATCTAATATATTTAATAATAATACTTCTATTAGAATTTATCTTCTAAAACACCGAACTCTAAAAATTATATGTTTCTTCAATTATGAAGGTGGAAACTTTGACATAATTGAAAATAATATAATATAAATGTCATAATTTGTTTTATAAGACTCTAAATGGTCCACAAGTCGATCCATTGATTATTAGGGTATATATATAATCTAAGAAGAATGTTTGGTCAAGTTTATGGTTATTTTTATTGGTATTATTATTTTAATAAAAACTATATTACTGATTTTTCACTAAATAAATATTTTCTGCATCATTAATGTATAAGCTATTAATGTAATTATATATTTCCTAAAAATCACAAATAAATTACCATGATGAATAAAAATATTTTATCTATTAAATGCTTATTTATAACATAATTTATATTTTGTATAAATTTATATTAAAAATAATTTATTTATTAAAGTTTGAGTGAGATATATTTCACTTTACTTTAAATAAAATAATCTAAAGGTATTAATCTCATATAAGTTGGTTCCAATAGATTCTATTTCCACCCAATTAAGTTTTAGGACGAAATATAATCATCCAATTATATCATGAAAAGTATTAGGGTAATTTTATAATATTATTTTTACCCTTAATTACCTAATTTACCTTTAATTGTGGTAAATAAAATTTATCGTAGTTACTATTTATAATGCCCAAAAATAATAAGTTGCTTATTAAAATAATTTGGACCAACTGATTCTAAATATTGAATCCATTTTTTCAAATTCAAGACATATAATTTTCAGAAATTAATTTCAAATTAATCCCGTTGTCGAAAAAAATGGTTTTTGTTTAAAAATTCTAAAAGATTGAATTGATTTAACATACAAATTCAATGTAAAATCAATGATAATGACATAATTTTTATTAAATGTTAAAAATATATTCTATTTATAATTTCAAAAACATTCAAAATTATAATTTAACAATATAAATAATCTCGATGAAAAATGTTGTATTTAATTAAAATTTAGCTGGTGTTTACTAATCATTAAAATATGAATGTTGTCAGAAAAATATCGAAAACTTATAATATTTAAATTTTTATACCCTGATTCAAAATAATTACTTTATTTTGTCAAACTGAACTTATAAACATGTCAAAAATTATATTTAAAATGTGTGCGCCATCAAAAGGCGGCAAAACAGCATTATATGAAAAATTCTTATTTTACCAAAAAAAAAATTATTTTGTTCTCATATCATGTTCTAGAAAATTTGTAAGATGAATTATAATGTTATAAAATTCAAAATTCAGTTAATACTATCCATAATGGCTAGTTCATTATAATATTATAACAATATATCGTTTTTTAGTGAAACTCAGTATTACGTACAACAGACGCTATCGAGGAAGGTCCCACATACGTGTAATGCAAGCCAAGTCAGGATTGAGTGTAGTGAAATATTCCTTTGGTGTTGCATATAATATAATCAAAATATAGTTCATTTATACATAAATCAAAATATATACATGATGTTGTGTAAAATGAATTTTATTCGAAAGAACATGAAATTTTGTGCAACAGTATCCAAGAATAGTGTTGCGTATACTGCATGCTAATATGGTGTTGTGTATAGCGAATGCTAATCTTGGTGTAGCGAAAAACAAAAGATATCATATAAATTAAAAAATAATATATCTCATGAAATCTCGTGGTGTTATATTCTACCCCCCTTAAAATGAATTTCTCCTTAGAAATTCGTCGGGGTTATAATTTTTTTACTACTTGATATTTTTTTTCATCAAAACCCACATCGTAAAAAGGAATACTAAAACTTCATTTTAAAAAGTAATGTTAGAAACATAATGAATACCCAATATAACTCATCATTGCGTACCCTCATAGGATAATATTCGTGGAAATATGGATATTTAAGAGATTTCTAACCATCATGTTCTAATGGAGAGTGGTAGAGAACATGGATATGAAAAAGAAAACAATCACAAAGCCATAATTTGTGATGATCTATGTTACCATCTGATTAATCATATATGAGTGAATTAGGACAACATTTTTGGTTTTCAATATCATTTCCCTAAACTTTATGAATTAAATGAAATACTTACTTTATTTTGGTTCAATCTCATCGTTGTTTTTCCCTTAAAAAATTTCCACTTCATCTCTTAATGAAATGAAGTTCAATTTGTCATTTGTGAAGTGTTAGTAGATTATGCGATAAAATGATAGGTCATTACATCTATCTCAAACAAAAGGTTAAAAAAATATATCAAATAAACATAAGTCCATCTATGGTGAGATTAATCATATATGGATAAAAAAATGGACTTATAATTCATCTATCATACCACTCAATAAAATAAAACTAAATTCTACTAACCACGGACTTCATGTAGGCTAGTGGTGGGAGATAAAGGCATGCCACACTTTGGTTGTGGGTACGATTCCCGCAACATTTTCCGACGCAATGGGTTGTCTCCCATCCAGTAGGTTGTCCTTTTTCTAAAACTACACTATTATAACATTCCAGAAATAATATCAAAAAAAGGTTCTAGCCTTAAACAATTTTATCTGATGTCCAAAATAATCCATTCCAAACATAAGACATATCCAAAATACCTCTTTCCAATCTCATATTTTAATGAAAATGATTACTATAAAAGACATCTACCAAGTATATGTAAACAATAATTTATCCCCCATATATCATAAGATATATCTTGTTAATTTCATTCCAAACATGTGAATACCTTAATCTTGTATTCTCTTGAAACATGAATTAAAATAGAACCTTAGTGAAAACATGAATTCAATCAAAATTTCACTCTTTCCACATACCAATATACCAAAAATTATATATCCTCAAACAATGATATCACGTTTTCCTTATATCTGTCATGACATCATTAAACATATTATTTTATCCTTATCCCTTCATTATGTACATGTCATATACATTCTAAAAATATTTCAATCACTTTTCAAGGTTATCAGTACCATATACATTCAACCACTCAAGGAAAAATAATAGTGTAACAATCCTTAGTTTTTTTTCATATTCCATAGTACCTTACATTATTCTTGATAAATAGGAAATCCTTACACTACCTTATTAAACCATTGACCGAGCTTCATCATTTTATTCCTCAAAACTTCTCTCATCACATATATCATTTGTAGTCTCTTCATCATCATCAACATAAATACTAACCATACGACCATGCTGATTCTCTTCATGAGATTTTCCATTAGGGAATTGGTTTGAATAATTCTCGTACATTCCATATTTAAAACATATAATAGTTGTTGATGTCTTAGCAATACCATTATCCTTGTCTATTGTGTTAACTGAACCTTTTCTGTTGAAATTACGGGATTTGTTTCTTTCTTTTCCACACCCAAAGCATCTTCTAGTTCATTTTAAACATTCTCCTTGATGCCTGTTCCCAGATTATTTACATGAGGGAAATTTAACTTTCTTCCCTATATAATCATCATGAAACTCTATCTTTCTCTTATTAGCTGATTCATGAATCTTACCAAAGGTGAAATTATTGATTATATTATGAGATTTATGAATAGGCATAATAACAATTTTTCACCTTCCATGAACTATTTCATTTGATAGATCATGAATAATATCATTACATTGTCCATCATATTCTCCATTAACATTAATCTTCATGTTTCCAGTCATTTTCTAACACTCAAAAAGAATATTGTGAGAGGAAAAAATCATACTAGCAAATCAACATAATCAAGGGGGAGTACATTTAGTTTCTAACATCTTAGGTTTAATCGTAGGTTATTCCTGATCGTTATCATAATTCTAGGTTGTTACCAAAACATAACGTTATAGAAATCCTCAGATATACCATATAATTACCTCTAGGTATCTCACTAAATTTTTTACATCCTAGTTTCCAAACGATAACTAAACCTTCGCTTTGATACCAACTGTAAAGACCCACTCTTGAAGTACATGGGAATTACTTAACTTTTGCGGGAAACATAATAAATAAAACAATAAAACACCCAATGACCATATTTTTTTAGTGTCTTTGGAAACTCAGAACATAATCTTCTAATCATGGTGAAAGATATTCAACATCTCCCATAAAGATCTTCATCTTTTTTTTTTCTTACCTAAAACCTTTCTTTATAACCTGGGGAAAAGAAATCATATAATGTTTGAGCTCAAATGTGCATTATGGGTAAACATGGAGAACATAAAAAGAATCCATAAACATTTGATCGTAAAAATACATTAACATATAATATAAAAATTTTGAGTAATGAAATATATCTTGGTAGAACATAAAGAACAAATATAAAGGAAATTAATCATAATAAAATGGCATGGGAATAAATCATGGAATTGTATAAAAACCATTAATCACATGATATTATTTCCATAGTGTCCAAGGCATTGTTTCCAAGACCATCATAGTGTACAAAGTCCATTACTGAACCGGGTTTACTTGCCATTCCAGCCCAGTATTACTGAACCGAATTTACCTTCTGTTCCATCCATTTCTATCTCATGAGATATAAATCATTATCCAATTAATTGGATGGAGATATATGTTCCACCCATCTAAGAATTAAATCATTCTTATGTGTGACACAACATAAATTATTCATCATAACCCATAAAATAAAATGGTTTTCATAAACACCATCCCATCATAACATTATCCATATAAAACAAAGGGATATCATTTAACCATAAGAAAAATCAAACAATGAACATATTAGATAAATTTTACTTGAAATAGAAACAGATTATATAATTTCATCTTATATGGAAAATAGTTTTGATAAAACACTTGAAATTAATTCCTGAGGAAAATATCATTTCTTCTTCGAAAACATTTTCTTTTCACAAAATTCCAGGAAATTTCAAAATAAAAGAATTATGTTGAAAACATTCATGAAATCTTGTAGAGTAAGATTCATGGAAATAAGGTGTCAATAAACAGTAAAAAATCCATTCATTCCATATAAGTTAAAAAAACATTATTCTCTTACTTTTGCGGGAAAAGTAAAAAAGTACATCGTATTGAAAATGACAAAATATTCCATTCATATCTCATAGTAAAATTAAAACAAGAGGTAATCATGAATTTTGACATACATGTAAGAATAGAAAACATTTTTATAATACATGGGAATGGATGATTAATATAACCCCATTAAATAATAACGAATAAACAATTTCAGATAAGAATGAGATTGGAATAATTATCCCTTAAATTATGTCCAATTTCATCTGTATGTGTCTGAGACACCTATATAGTGGGTTTAAACATATTATTAACTAGTAACAAGACCATAATACTATTTACGATATCATATATGATTCACTCACGACTTTATATTACCCGTTCATTTGTCAATTCCACATTAAAACAACATTTTGGGTAAAATCGTTTCATTTATCGTACATGTTTTGACATTTAATTATTCATGTTATTACATAGATCATGATTACATAATTCCAAAATTTAAAACATGATTAATATATTCAGAATATATATAATAGATCGATAAATGGAATGAAATACACCATTCATGGAGACGGTAGTCCATACGTATGTATGAATGTTGTTTTTGTTTCCTTATTAAATTGAATGGGAGTAAATGACACACACACACACACATATATATATATATACATAAATATAATATAATTATTATGTAATATATTTCAGTATTACTTATTATATATAATGTATAATCATTCTTGAATGCTTAACATGGAGAATGAATCTCATCGCGTCATGGAGACGATAATCTGTACTTACGCACGAGCGATGATGTCATTCCCAATATTATTGAATGGAATCAGAGTGGTCGATATAATATCGAAGCATTATTATCATGTTATAATAATCATATATAGTTATTCCTTATACCATTATACCCAACCAAGTAAGGTGGTGGTGGCAGCCAGATTACACCACTCTGTGGAGACATTATTCCGTACGTACGCACGCGCGGTGATTTCATTTTCCGTAAGATGGATAGAAGGTGAAATAAGGTTTTTTAATATTTATAAATACATATCAGTGTTTTAGTAATACGTATTTCATTACTCCATAGTGAAACAACTAAACAAGAGGATGTATAAGAATAATGAAATTTGAAAGAATCGGTAGAAGAGATTACCTCTTCCTCGACATGATTCTTTTAAACTTCTTCTTATGGCACTATAGATTGTCTTTTGAGAAGAACAGAACCTCTATGATATTACTAGAGAGGTTGAGAAGAGTAATTGGGAGGGGTTGGCTTAGATTGAAGGATGAAAATGGTGTGAATAGATGAGGGAGGAGGCTCCCTTTTATAAGGGAGGAGTGGGGCACCTTTGGAAACCTAAAAATATTAATTTATAATAAACTCAAACCCCACATAAAAACTTAAAAAGTGACTACAATCTGATTATTAGATGAAATATGGTTCTAATATTAGCATCCAATTTAATTTAGACATGTTGGAAATTTATTTTAGTCCTTATCCATTTTATTTATCCTTATTTAATCAATTTAAATTTATATCTTGTAATAATATTATAAATTTTAAATTGTTATAAATAATTACTTATGTGTTGTGAATTGTCCATAATTTGATAATTAATGAAATTTTAGACCATATAAATTTCAATTTATAATTTATAAGTTTTTTTAAATTTTAAATAATTTTATAATATGTCATTTTTATAAAATAACTATATAGTCAATTTTGACACAATTAATTTAGTTACATTTAAATAAAATCCACACAGAGGATATATTCAAACCATAATATTTAATAGATTCCTAAAATGTCATATTTATATAAAAAATTTGTTTATAAAATAACTTATTTCATATAATATTTATTTTTTATTTTTAAAACCATTTATTTGTTATTTCAATCAATAAAATAATTACGACAACATTTTTGTATAATATTTTCATATTCATATTAGTTGCATAAAAATTAAAAAAAATAGCTATGATGAATATAATTTTAATATATTTCATAATAATACTTTTATAAAAATTTATCTTCTAAAACAGCCAACTCTAAAAATGATATGTTTACTAAATTGTGAAGGTGACAACTTTGACATCATTTAAAATAAAATAATAAAAAAGTCATAATCTATTTTATAAGGATACAAATGGTCCACAATTCGACAATTGGATGAATAGGGTATATATATACTCATAAAATAATGTTTGTCCACGTTTCTAGTTCTTTGGATTGGTATTATTATTTTATTAATAACTATATTATTTATTTTTCTATAAATAAATAATTTTTGCATCATTAATTTATAAGCTATTGAGATAATTATATATTTCGTTAAAATCACAAATAAATTACCATGATGAAGAAAAATATTTTATATTTCAAATTATTGTTTATAATTGAATTTATATTTTGTATAACCTTATATTAAAAATAATTTTATTATTAAAGTTTGAGTGAGACCTATTTCACATTCCTTTAAATAAAATAAACTAAAGGTCTTAATCACATCCAAGTGGGTTCCAATATATTTTATTTCTACCAAATTATGTTTTAGGATGAAATAAAATCAGTCAAATATATAATGATAATTTTTAGGCTAGTTTTAAAATATTATTTTTACCCTTAATTACCTTATTTACCTTTAACTATGGTAAATAAAATTTACCATAGTTACTATTCATAATGCCCAAAAATAAAAAGAAACCTATTAAGATAATTTGGACATATTTATTCCAAATATGGATTCCATTTTTTCAATTTCAAGAAACATATGTTGCAGAAATTTATTTAAAATTAATCATGTTCTCGAAAAAAAATGTGGTTTTGTTTAAAACATTGCAAAAGATTGAATTGATTTAACATATGATTTCAATGTAAAATCAATGCTAATGAAATACATTATATTAAATGGTAAAAATATTTTCTATTTATATTTTAAAAAAATTTAACATTATAATTTAACCATATAAATTAACTCGATGAAAATTGATGTTTTTAATTAAAATTTAGTGTGTTTTTACTATTCATTAAAATATGAAAGTTATCAGAAAAATATAAAAAACCTATACAAAGTAAATTTTCATATACTGATTCAAAAGAATTAATTTATTTTTTAAAATTGAACTTATAAGCATGTAAAAAATTATATTTAAAATGGGTGCGCCATCAAAAGGTGGCAAAACTGTATTTTTAAAAAATACTTATTTTACCGGAGAAAAAAAATTTATTTTGTTCAAACACAATGTTCTAGAAAATGTGTAAGATTAATTATAATGTTATAAAATTCAATAGGAGGTTAATAATATTCATAATGGCTAGTTTATAATAATATTACAATGATATATCGTAGTTTAGTGAAACTTGGTATTGCGTACAACACACGCTATCGAGGAAGCTCGCTCCTACGTGTAATGCAAACCAGTTCAGGGTTGAGTGTAGTTAAAGATTCCTTTTGTGTTGTGTATAATTTAATCAAGATACGGTTCATTTATACATTTATCAAAATATATACCTGGTGTTGGGTAAAATGAATTTTATTCGAAAGAATATGAAATTTTGTGGAACACGAGCCACGAATAGTGTTGTGTATACTGCAAGCTTATATGGTGTTTTATATAGAGCAAGATAATCTTGGTGTAGAGTAAAATAAAAGATATAAAATAAATTAAAATATAATATATCTCATAAAATTTCAGTGTGTTACATAAATGACTTGTGATTAACTCAAAACCAATAAAAAACATTAATGGTGTTCTTAAACATTCATAAAATGATACATTTTCCATTTTTGTTGTGTAGGAATCTCCTTCAGCTCAATATGATGCATGGAATGTCCAATATGACTCCAAGTGTGTATTTTTGTTTAAAAATGTCATTTATTTTAGTAAAAAGGAAATGTGACTTACTCAAGAGTGGGGACACATTCATATTTGATTTAATATTTAGTAAAAGGATCCACAAGTCATTTTGTCCTTGTTGGAGTTAGCCTCACCTAATTAATTTAAAAAAATTGGAAGTTATGGTTATAAACATCCATTGAAGGTGATGTTACTCACACATAAAAATATCCAATGTAGATGATTCCAAAAATTTTATAAATTATGTTTTTATTTTAGATATATAGATTTCATAGCCTTCCCATACATGGAAAAAGATGTCAATATAGGTTTAAAAATTGTTATCGCAAATTTATTTTTGCAAAATATAATTTTAAAATTGTCCTATGTACAAGATATTTTGTATAAGGATTAATTAAAACTGATATCTGAAATAAAAATTAGTAAGTTCAAAGATTATAGAAGATAAATTTTTGGAATAAAGGTATGGAAAGAATAAGAGAGACAAGGGGGAATCCAAAATTAATGATGTTTTAGGGAAAGATCAAGGGAGGCTTCTAGGGTTTCAGGATTCGATACCATGAAGAAAGAATAATCCAAATTTTTCTCTCTTTTATAAATTTAGAATTTTATTTAAAATGTTGATAACATGATACAAGATATGATATAAATAGAAAACTAAGTATTCAAACTAATCGGAATGTAATAGGATGTAACTATCTAATAGAGTCATATATATCTAACAATCTTAATACTTTAATTACCCGAATAGATTGGTGACATAATCTACTTATGGAAATCAACATAAACCTTGTAAATTAATGTAACCATTAATAATCCCTCTATATTGTAAACCTTATATTTTTCAATGGTTAAATATACCCCCACACACTAAAACATAATCCTTTGACCAATCTAACCACTAAGTCTTTCTTAACAAGCATATAACACAATAAAAATATGAATTAATCTTTAACCTGAGTGATACTCATAAAACTAAATTTCATCAAAAATCAACTACAATTTTTAAATTATGGGAGTCCTAAATAACTACATCTTCCTTCTAATTTGATATTATCTTCTTAGGATTTATATCAATGAAAATGTGACTACAATTGGGATGAAAAACTATGTTAGTTCTTCAGTTAGGATAAATGTAGAAACCAACAAATTTAGTAGTAATATTGATTATTATTGGGTTTTTGAATTGTAGATGTAATCCTTAAATATTATTATCTTCTTTTGATGGTTATAGATTTCATGTTTGATAGGAGATTTTATTTTTGAAAATATTTTAAACTTTTTAATTTTAATTTTTTTTATTTTTCATACAATTATTATATTGAATTTCCATATTTTCTTTTTTGAATTTTTTTTCAAATAATATATTTATTTATTTATTTATATTATTTCAATGTAAATTTTTGTTCCAATTATAATACATAATATGTCAGTTAAGATTTTCAATGGCGGTTGGATAATGTTAAATGTTTGTAACTTTGGATCAAAATGCAATGGAAATGGTTTTGAAAAGAGTGAGTGAGTTTTCATGGGAAATTTGTAAATGAATATGGTGTTTTATTTTATAAAAATATTTAAGGGGTAAAAATTTTGTTTAAAAGTGAACTTATATAAAGGGTAACATGTTTTGGGTGGTAAAAAACATTTAATAAAAATCACAATGATTTATTAGGATAATATTAATTAGTTTTTTATAATTTAAAATGTTATTTTAATGGTAATTGATTGGTTTTAATGTTAATAAGTTATACTTCTATGATGTTTTAAAATTAGGATGATATTTTGGATTTCACTGATGATCTAATTGAAGGATCCTTAAAATTTTCCATTGACATTAAAATAGAGATTTGTGATTTGAAATTATAGTCAATCGATTCATCGAAATTTTTTATAATGAATAATACCCTATCAACGATAAGAGGGGTGTATAAATATAAAAATGAAAACATGAGTAAGGAAAAAAGGTGTAATCTATATTAATATTATCATATTATCTATTAAATTCCTATTAAATTCACTGAATATAACATCCTTTATAATATATCTTTATAGTAACATAATGGAATGGGCATGTCACTAACTACTACCAACCTATAGGATTTCCATAATAACCCCACTCCCATAAAATTGGCCTACTGGGAAGCTACTATATATTAAAATTTATTCATGATAAGAAAATAATTTTCCATTTCAAAGTGTAATTTAAGGATTTTTTTAATGATCAAACTATATTTTTTGTCTCAGCCGAAGTTCATGTAAGACCATCTAGACAAGCCTTATCATGGTTTCAGCAATTAAGAATCCCCTTGTTGGGATTATAATTATATTTCTTCTTTTTTATATTTTTATAGAAAACTGACAAATGTAATCAAATGCTTCACCAACTACCTAACATGGGAACATTTAAATTTTAAGAGACAAATTTCATCCTCATTAAATTTATCTCTTGAATTGTAATTATTAAATTTTTTTCCTAAGACTCATCATTCATCTATATTGTATAGGAACCTATGTTGTTTGAACTACCCTAAGTAGAATTCATCCCAAACCGAATACTGATAATCATTGTGAGGATAAAACCTACCACCCATGGAGAGATTATTTCCCGAAATTATATACTATCTTCCTTCAATGTATGATGATGTTATTTGGAACATTAAAATGATGAGTTTCACTTAATTGAAAGGACTATTTTTTATATATTTATAATATTTTTTAGATATTGATATTTATGAATCAAATATGAAAGATATGAATTAAAAATGGATGAATAAAAATTATATGATAAAATAGTATAGAGATAAGGTGAAATATTTCATCTTGTTTGAAAAAGATCTTGTTTATGTTCTTTCTAAAATATTTTTTCCAATTTTACACTATTTTTATTAAAAAGTATTTATTCCAGGTGAGTTGGGAGAACCATTGATGTCTAAAGGAATAGATCTAACTAAAAATTTTGGACTAAATGGAAGTATCATTAAATATAGATGGTTATTGGGATAACACTATGTTTTATGGATCATCTTATATGATTATAATTGTCTAAATTGAAAAATAATTTATAAGTGATGTGATTACTGGGGTGAATAATGATGCAGATAATAATGCAGAAATGATACTGAATGTTGAATTCAAACTTTTTTATTTTAAAAAATTGTTTTAGAAGTTAAAGAGCAGCGCGGGGATTTCATTGTGTGGAGGTTTTTTAATATAAACAGCATTATCAGATGTACTTAAGATGTATAATTTAAATTATATCAATGGATGGAGTGATTCTAGTTTTACTTTATTACTTTCACTATTTAATAATATGATTCTATAAAAAATAACGTACTATACAATAACATGATGCTAAAAGAATACCATGATAAATGGGTATGATCTCTAATGGAATACATGCCTATACACATGACTTTATACTCTTTCAAAAGGACCATAGAAAAATTAACTAATTCCTAATGTTTGGTTATTCTTGATACATGACAGATAAGTTGGGTCCTAGAAAATTATTATGGTACTATCCAATCATTTGAAGTCTTAGGATCCTTTAATGATGTGAGTATACTGTAAGGAAATTTATGTGGGATGTTGACAGAAGAAATAATGATGGAAAAAAATTTCACTCAAACAACTATCCCAATTTGAAGAGAATTGATCATGAGTATCCTCGATTTGGAAATGATCTGAGACACCTTCATCTTGTGCTATCGATAGATAGAGTGAATCCTTTTGGTTTTCAAAGGAGCTCTCGAAGTACATGGCAATTTATGTTGGTCAATTATAACATTCCACTATGGATATGCATGAAATCTAAATAAATAATTTTATCCATTCTTCTATAATAAACAGAACAACCAAGAAATGTCATTTATGTTTATTTTTCAACATTTATCAAAGATTTTATGTTATTATGGGATTCAGGTGTTTTGGTGTATGATGCTTATAGAAATAAATATTTCACACTTGGAAACATGTTTTACGTGATGATAAATGACATTCTTGCTTATGGATTTATTTTAGGATACAACATTAAATGAACTTAAGGGTTTCTTATATTTTGATAAGGTACACATCCAATTTGGTTGAAACATTCATCGAATACTATGTTCATATGACATCAAATATTTCTACCCTGGAGATATAAGTACCAATGTTGGAAAAAATAATTGTATGGGTTTTCATAAGAATGTACACACTATGTCAACTAACATGTGATCAACTTATTATGAAATCCAATGATATGGAATCTACTTTTGGTAAATCATTTTTCAAAATCATTATAATAATCGATGGGAAAACGATATTAGTTTTTTTTTGAATTATCATACTAAGATTATGTATATATAAATCATTTTCATGATGTTATTCTTATTTAAATAAATGTATGTGATAATGTAATTGGGAAATTACTAAATTCCCTAGAACAAAAATATATTGAATTAATTATAGGTTGGACATGATAAACATGGGAATATGGGAAGATTTGGCACTAATGAAGAGTGAAAATGAACTTTTATTCCTTGATCTTCTTCCACTTTTTCCTAAAAGGTGCGATATCAGTTTTAAAACATCATTAATGATATAAAGGTTACAGAGGAGTATTCATCAAATATCAAGAAAATGGTGTTAATGGATGATTCAAAGTTAAAGGGTATAAAATCACAAGACAATCGTATTTGGATGCAAGATGAAATTCATGTAGGTTTATGTGTTATTTTACCCAAGAATATAAATCATACAATAACCATTCATTTTTTAAAATATATATTCAAAAAAGATATAGACCCCATAATATTTCCATCATATTATATATATTGGAAATTTTTATACCACTCTCATTATTTTATATGATAGTTAACTTCACTTAGTAAGAGAGATCTGATTGTGTGGTATTGTTCATTATATATTGATGTACCCCATTAAATGGTATATTATTATTTTTAAAGTGTATGTCTAAAATAAAATTCAGCCAAAGGATTATATCATGGCAGAATATATTTTCAAAGAAACTATTGAATTATATACTGACTACATGTTTGGTGTGGAATTTATTTTTCTTCTAAAATATCATCACATTGTGTAGCTTTTGGGTATATGAATTTCTAGAATAGATGTTGTCATGATGACTATTACAGATTGGGACTAGTCCAACCATTAATTTTTTCATATTTATTATGAGGTTTACCCATATGTTGAAACTCATAAATAAAATATTTTGAATTTTATTCCATCAAGTTACAAATTCTAGATATTAAAAATGCTTAATAAATAGTTTATATGATGGTTTCAATACCATATTTTTATGGATTTAGGTGAAAATCATCATTTAATATCATAATGACGTAAATGGCTAGACAGTGGACCAAGTGTGAATGTATAATATTATAATGGTTATGTAATTAATGGTTATACTATCTATAACAATGAACCTGATGAAGTAAGTAACATAAAAAATGGTGGAGTTACACTGGAGGATGAAGCGATTCATGTACCTGATACTGAGGACATGAATCAAATTTATAAGAATATATTACACTTTTTCATCATCAAATAAATATGGTATTTGTATTATAAATCATTCCATGTACTAATTTTTCATTGAAAATGGGTTGATAACAATAGTGTTGCTAAAATAGATGAATTAGGATTCTTTAAAGTTGATTTTAGTAATGAAGGTTGCAAAGAAGTACCATTTAAAATGGAATAATATACAGTACAATTATTTTATATTCTAGATCATTCAAACCGAAAGTGGACAATTGTTCTATTATTTACCAAAACCACTAAAGGGTGAAATTAAAATTCATCTGAGTATTAACCTTTCAACGGGACATCAAAATAAATTCCCAATGGTCCTAGCATAGAAAGAGACTTGAATTTTAGAGGAAACCATAATGATGGGATTTTGATACTCAATTATGGTGTCAAATCACTTCAAAATTAAAAAAGAGATATCAATATTCATTGTAATTGTTTTGTAATATATATTATTTTACATCATTTTTTATTTTATCACTTCATTCTTTATGTAATATAATTTAAATGTTGAACAAATTCTACAAATAATGACATCTTCCTATGTTGGTGCTCTAAATCCAATGGAATAATTATTTTCTCAATAACGTGGTTCTCCTAGCTAATCCCAAAAATCCAAAAGAACAACATGTTAATATTTTTTAACTTGAGGAAATGGTATTTGGTGAATAATCAATGTCTCAAAAAATTGGAGGGTCGTAGTGTGACTATGTTTGAGAAAATTATTAATTTAAAAAAAATGCAACAATTTTTGGTTGGATGTAATGTGTGAATCGATTTGATTAGCCCCAATAAGCCCGTATATAGTAGTTTCATCGGTCTCACCTCTTGACAGCGGATGTTGATTAATGTAGATTATTGGCACCATGTTACACCAATGATAATGAAACTTATTTATGAATATATTAGAGTAACACTATTAAATACTCTATTAATTTTAATAAACAATAAAATAATGAAGCATTGAATTGGTTTTATTTATCCTTGAAAAGTTTATTTATATAAGAGAACTCTCAAAATAAATTGGTATTAATGATTGTTAGAAAGGAACCCATGTGATTTTTTAGAAATCTAATGAAGTTTAATCTCAATTATGCTGAAGGGATAATAAACATGTACCCAATGCATTTATATTCCCACCTCAATAGCCAAGAATCATGGGGTGAGTTTATTGGTCATTGTGAGGAGATATCATTTAATGTTCATTATGGATAGTAATACATTGTTTGATAATACGTGTATTAAAAACATTTATTATTTACTTTTAATTTATGAAAAATACAATGAGTTTGTAAAAAAATCAATTTCTATAAAAATGGTCATATCTCATTCATAAAGAAAGGTTGGGGTATGCTTCACTAGAAAAAAATTGGCACATATTTTAAATATACTGTAATAATATTATATGACATGAAACAACAACATAATTATGTTCATCTATTTATATTTGGTTTAATTAATCCAAATCCAAATCCACTTCAATCCCACACCATGTGCTATGGATGAAGGTTTCTGTAAAACATTTTGGGATACTAATAGATAAAAAACACAAAATGTGTGGGAAGCATGTGTATGCATGAAATAATAATTTTTTTAAGATCATTATTAGATAACAATTGTTACATATTTTCCAATATTTTTTAATTCATCTTAGACATATAAATAATCATCATCTGTGCTATATGAACAACTATTATGAATGGCCTTGAAGTGGAACGAGCATTAAGGCTTTATCAGTGGTGTGGGATTGGGGTGAAACCCCAAATATATTTTGACAAAAGAAAAGAACATGGATAAAAAGATAAAAAAAATGGATGAGATCTAGGCATGATTAGCTCCACATGAAGACAGTAATACCTTTCCTGTATATATATTCAATAAGATTAAAATTATTGTGATTATATCTATAAACACCCAACCATTTCCTAGTTATAATGTCTCCTTTTTACAATATCCAAGAAGACACTCTACATAACAAACAACTTCAAACATTTCTTGTGAGAGTGAAGATTAGTATACAAAATGATTTGAGCACTAAGCTACATATTCCACCTGATGAGGCATGTATTCATATAGTCGAGAAAGATATCAGAACATTCTAATCTTGGAACCAATATATTTGAAATAAAAAATTTGTTAGGAGGAATTCAATCATGTACTATAATCATGAACTATCGGATAAAAAATACAGGGTGAAATCAACCTTACCTAAATATGGTTCATGGTGTACCCTATATGACTCAAATTGTGTTATTTTAGTTTAAAATAGACATTTTATAAATGTATTTATTCATATATATGGTTAATTTATTTATTTATAGTATTAATTACTAAAAAACTATTTTTTTATGTAGATGTATTCGTTTCATGAAGTCATATTTTTATTTCAACTGTTAGGAAAAAGCTAGAAAAGTGGGAATATGTTTTTATGGATATGGTGTTCCTGGAATCATGATGTTTTCTTTTCAATCCAAATGGAGCATCTATATCTTTTTTGGATTGGTTCATAGAGTTTAAATAAAAGAAAAAAATACAAACTCGATAATATTCCCCTCAATCTGATGCATAATGTGCTCTCTATGAATTGAACTATAAGTTTTCAGTTTATAATTTACGTTTAAGATCAAAACACACATAATATACCCAACACTAGGAAAAAATATTTTTTTTGATAATATGGCTAAATTATCCTTAAATATGTTTTTAAATTTAGGAATTAGTCATATTTCAACTAGACACATGGTGTGACGGGTATGGCATCAACTGTTCTTTTTTATTTAAAATTGAAATTATTATTATTAAAAAACACATGTGACATAATTAAAATTGAGAAAAAACATTCATGTTATATTTATAATTTATTAAAACAATCCATTAGTCCTTATTTATTTGTTGGAATCACCCACACTTCAATCTAATGCACGACGTGACTACTATGACTCCAATTATGTCTTTTTAAAAATGAAATAAATTTTAGTAAAAAATGAAAACTAACATACTCAAAACTGAAAAAAGGAATTAAGATTATATTTATACTATTGTAAAATGATATATAAGTAATATTTGTGTTTTTGAACCATCCATACCTCAATCATATGTAGAATGATATCTGTATGACTCTATGTGTGACTTCATATATTAAATTTTCAAAAATTTAAATAAAAAAGGAAACAGACATACAATGAGTTGATAAAAATTATTCATATTTATTTTATAATTTTTAAAGATGACACATATGTCATTTTTGAAATAGAAGAATTAGATTCACCTCTATCTGATTCATAGTTTGCCTGATAAATCTCATAGTTTCTGTTATTACTTTAAAATTGACATTTCTAATCAAAAAGTATCTGTCACAAAAAAACAAAAAAAACATTGACTGTATTAGAAATTTATAACATAAATTCACAATTCATTATATACATGTGGGAATCATTTTCACATCAAACTGAAACATGATGTGACTTGTATTACTCATATTTCATGTTTCTAGTTTCAAATGAAATTATAGTAAATAACATACATGGAAGACTCATAAAAAACGTATTTAGATGGTATTATGACTAAAAGAAAATGATCTGTAAGTCATTTATGACATTTAAGAATTAATAATGTCTCAATACGATGGATTTTGTATATATATAACTCTAATTGTGACTTTTTATTATAAATTGACATTAATTTTAGTAAAAAGGACAAGGGGAGACTCAAAACTAATAAATTGATTTTGGATTATTTTGACACATATGGAAAATGATTTATAAGTCATTTTTATATGTATGATTCATTGAAACCAAAATTTGATTCATTTTGTGACTGGTATGACTACAATTGTGTCTTATTATTTAAAATTGAAATTTTTTTTGTAAAAAAGGAAAAAGGGACAACCTCAAAAATGAGAAAACACAATCATAATATATTGATTCTTTATAAAAATGATCACCTAGTCATTTTTGATGTGTAATAATTGTCCAAAAACTCAATTTGACATTGGTTGCGACTTGTAAGACACAAAGTATGTCTTTTTTTTAAAATTGATATTAAATTAAGTAAAAAAGGGAAAATGACACACACAAAACAAAGGAAACAAATTCAGAACGTTTATATATTTTATGAAAACGATCCATTAGTCATATATGATCAGTATAAATCACCCACCCAACAATACTATGTATTGTGTGACCGGTATGACTCCATGAGTTTCATTTTATTTATAATTGACTATAATTTTAGTAAAAATGATAAGTGACATACTCAAAAACAAACAATAATGTTATGATTTTTTACAATAGGATAATGATCTATACATCATTTTGGATCTATGATAATAAAATTACCCTCAGTCAAATGAATGGTGCTGTGGAAATTACTCCATGTGTGTATTTTTATTTAAAATTCACAATACTTTTAGCAAAAAGCACCATTGATGTACTAAAATCCAATAAAACACATTAGGTTTGTTTTTATACATTCTAATAAAGATCCATAGGTCATATTTTATGTGTAGGAATCAAACTTACCTCAATATGATGCATGGTGTGACTGGTATGAGTCCATGTTTGCCTTTTTATTTTATATAGGCATTGATTTTATTAAAAACGACAGGTGACATACTCAATACTAGCAAAACAAATTCATATGGTTTTGATACTTTTGTAAAATTATCCATAATTTATTTATCCATGTATGTATTAGACTCCCCTCAATCTGAAATATTGTTTTCTCGGTAAAATTGAAATTGACTGTTATCAGTTTAGAATTTACATTTCTGTTCAAAAAGTCTATCACTCATTGAAAACCAAGAAAACAAAAACAAATTATATTTATAATTTAGTACAACGAATCATAAGTTTTTTATAATATTTAGAAATTATTTTCATACCAAAATGACACACAATGTGACCAGTATAATACAACATGTGAGTTTTCAATTTTAAATCAAATTTTATTAAAAAAATAATTATCATACCAAAACTAAAAAAACTCATTCATATTTTTTTTATTCTATTTGAAAATGATTTATAAGTCATTTTTAGGTGTCCAAATCAGCTTCATCTCAATTGGATGCATTGTGTGTCTGATATAAATCAAAGTATCTATTATCTGTTTAAAATTGCCATTTTAGTCCAAAAGGTGTGTCACTCACTAAAAACTAATAAAATAAAATATCATTTACTTGATAATTTATTAAATTTATTCATAACTAATTTGTGGTGTGTAGGAATAATTCTCATATCAAACTAACACATCATGTGACATATATGGCTCAATGTTTTTTTTTGATTGAAATGAAATTTTAGTAGAAAAACATAAGTGACATGATCAAAACCATGAAACCATAATGAAATTGATTTTATACATTAGTAAAATGATACCTATATCATTTTTGATATTTAGGAATCAGAAGCACCAAAATATGTCACATGGTGTGATCGGTATGACTCAGATTGTAACTTTTTATTGAAAATTGAAACTGATGTTATTAAAAATAAAACTGAAATAATTAAAACTGATATTTTTTGGATTGATAAGATTCTATATAGAAATTAAACATAAGTAATTTTTATTTTTAGTAATCAGACACACCTCAATCTGACAAAAAATGTGAATTTTATGACCCCAAGTGTCTTTTTATTTGTAATTGACATTAATTTTAATATAAAATACAAGTGACATACTCAAGGCCAATAAAAAATTCATATTATTTTGATACATTATGAAAATTATCCATATGTAATTTGTGATGTGTAGGAATCAGTCCCACCTCAATCATAGACATTGTGAGCCATATCTTACTCAAAGTGTCCATTGTTAGTTTAAAATTGATATTTTAGTTTAAAAGTTGTATCACTCAAAAAAAAATTCTTGGTTCTTCTTTATAATTTAGAACAATGGTTCTTAAGTCATTTTTGACATGGTAGAATCAGTCTCACATCAATCCAGCACACAATGGGACTAGTATAACCCAAATTATTCATTTTCACGTTAAAATTACCTTTTAGTACATACTAAAAACCAGGAAAACACATTCATATTTACTCAATACTTTATGAAAATTATCCATAATTTATTTTTGATGTGTATGAATAAACATCACCTTAATCTAACATATGGTGTCACCAGTACGACTCGAAGTGCAAAATATTTTTTAAATTTTACATTTTAGAAAAAACGCAGGTGACATACTCAAAAATAATAGAAATAATTTATATTGTTCATTTAATTTATAGAAATGTCCCATAAGTCATTTTTTATTAGTAGAAATCATCCACACCTCAATGTGATACACAATATGCCCAATATGACTCAAAGTGTCCATTAAAATCAAATATTGAAATTTCAATTCAAAATTTGTTTCACTTACTACAAACCATGATAATGAGCTCTAATTATCTGGATTCATTAGTAAAAAATACATATTTCATTTTTGATGTGTATGAATAAGTGACACTTCTAACCAACGCACAATGGTGATGGTATGAAATAAAGTGTGTGTTTACAGTTTAAACTGAAATTTTATTTAAAAAGACAAGTGACATTCTGAAAACTAAGAAAATGTATTCATATTGTTTCAATAATATATGAAAATGGTCTATAATTCATTTGTAAAATGTAGGAGTCATCTCCACCTCAATCTGATACATAGTGTGAGAGCTATGACTCTGAGTGTGTCCTTTTTTTTAATTTACATTTCATTAATATATTCATTTTTTTTATTTATTTATAGTTTTTCTAATATATGATTCATTTTATTATACATATGGATTCTTTTGGTTGTGTTGGGATGGATTTTTAATCAACTGATACATAAAGGACCCCTTTTATCACCACTACAAAATGTGATGATAAAGGGGGTCAATTATAACTACATTTTTATTAGTGATTAAGGGTTCTCCCATTTAATGACACTGATGACAAGAATAATTTTTTAGCACTATTAAATCCATTTTTTGTGAAGTTAAATGGTTGAATTGGGGTAGTTTTCCCACCTCACATTACCTTGTACCGATGGTTGTTGTAATATCCTCTCATTATTCTAATATGTTTACCTCTTCTATGGTGTTTTCTACTTTATCTATTTCCTATTCAGGGGTATGAAAAATGTGGTCAAACTTTTCTACTTCATGACATGAAGGTCCTATTACCCTAAAATCCATTGGACTGATGCAGACCATTACTCAATGCTAGATTAGACTAGAGTCAAAGGGCAGATTAGAGTATGTGAATTCTAAGAGATGATGCATGTATAATTAGTATGAATACCACTACCAATGATCTAATTGAATAGAACCTTCATGGTTCTCTTGTAGAGGAAGGAGAGATGAAGTTTTCCAACATCGAAGACTTTCTAGTGGGCTGCGAAATTTAGCATCCTCTTAATAAGGAACATGAATGCAGTTGGTACTGATGGTTTACCCTTTAATCTATTTGGGGTGCCTCTTCATTTATACCCCACCATGTTCTTCTTAATAAAATAGAATAAATAGATATAAAAATTGTGGATTTACATATCTTAGAGAGGTGGAAATTTTTAATGTTCAAGGCATGTGAGTACCTATCTATTCCAGGCATGCATCTCTCTTCTCCAAGGTGGGGCCATGCGGTTGGGTTTATATCCAATAGTTTTCAGATCTACAACTGAAAATTTTCTATGGATCTAATGGGATTTCATCTATGGTGGTCTTTAATCAGATCCAATTACTCTTCATCTACACAGGTTACTCAGATAATCAACACCATTGGTCACAGTCATGTCTATTTAGGTTTCTTTATCATGTTGAGTTCTTAGTATTAGGTTGACATTGAACTACATCTCATTTCTACCTTTGATACCCTATTTAATCTAAGTATTATTTTTTATATCCAATTGACATTTGGGAGTATTTTCTCAGTACACTTGATTATTAGTGGATTTTTATTTATTGACTAGGTCTTGTGGTTTTTCTCTTTTTGGATTTCAACATTAAAACTTATGGGAACAAAATTTATTTTTCTACACATGTTTTTTTTAATACACATCCAAATTAATTTTTTCTGGATTTTTTCAAGGGAATGGAAATTTATTTCCACTATGCATTCACTACGGTGTTTTCTTTCACATTAATCACTTGTCTTAATTTCAAACATCTCATTTCATAGTGTTTTTTTAATAGATATGTGGGAGATCCAATTATAGTTGGATTATTTTGTTAAATGGTACAAAAAATCATAAATGGCGATTTAAAATAAATGATCTAATTTTCATAAAGAAAATACATCATTATATGTTTAGTAATCAATATACAAAATTAATTCTTGATATACAATGTAAGTTTTATAATGTAATAAATTCTTGATTCATTCATTAGTGGTTCAAAGAAAATGTGATGAACCATATTGTAAACATTTCTCATGATAGAACATTGTGGGAGATGCTTGAGAATACATATGCATCTAAGACAGAAAAAACTAGTTTTTTGTCCTAAAAATTGAGGAATTGGATGTAAAAAGAATGCACATATATTTCTAGATATTTTACTGAATATCATGGATGTTTTGATTGATCATATAGAATGGGTATTAATTTTAATGATGAGTTTTTAGTTATTTTTTACTAAATATTTAACCCAATTCCTGGTCGAATTTTTGTATTACACTAAATTTTTCTACTCTTAATGTTACTGTAACATTTTGTTTTGTTAAATCTATTTTCTTTGATGATGATGTATTGAAAAGTAAATAAGAGAAATATTCTTCATATATTTCATTAATAGTGTTGAGGGGGAGAATTCAGGAAACAAATCAGGGATATAGTAGTCAAGGTGATAGAAAAGGCATATGAAAATCCATGTCAAAGAATGGATTATGAATGTCAACAATGTGGTAATAAATGAAATTTAAATAATTTTCTCTGTAAAACGAAAAAAAATTCTGAATAGATTAAAATTAGAATAAGAAGATTGGTGATGGAGATGATTCTATCTCCACTACTACTGGGGTGATCAAGTAATTATTTATTAATCCATTAATATTTATTATGATTATTCTTGATGGGTTTTTAAAATTGGTTCCTATTTTCATGTGACACTAAGGAAGGAGTTTTTTAAATCATAATGCCCTTTTAATTCTAGGATTTTAATGATAGATAATGATGGTCATGTTGATGTTCTAGGTAATGGTAACACTTCTTTATAGACTGAGACTGGAAGAAAGATGATTTTAAAGAATGTTTGATATGCGAATGTTGTTCCTGTTAATAATACTTGTACCAAATTTCGTTATGGTGGCTGTTTTATTTGTATTTTTGGTGATGTATAATAGAAGTTTTACAAGGGTTCACTGATTATGGCTCGAGGGAAGAAACAATCAGGTTTTTATTGGACCATAGCTTCTATTTCCTGAGATACTTCATGTGTTGTTGAGTTTATTTTGTATTACAATTTATGTATTATGAGGCTTGACGACATTTGTGAGAAATGGAATGGTTGTTTGAAAAAGAAATAATTTCTTCGAGGTTTGAACTTGGTTAAATTCATCACATGTGACCAGTTTATGGCTATAAAATAGATCCTAGATAGTTTCAATAGTAGTCTATTACATAGGAATTAAAACATTCTGGAATTAGTATGTTTTGATATTTGTGTCCAATTGAAATGTAAGAAATTTTTTGGATGTATTTATTTTGTGATATTTATTGATGACCACTCGTGTAATCTTTGGGTTTATGTTTCAAATTCCAGAAGTGATGTGCTCATTGATTTAAGAAATATCATGTTTTGAATGAGAGGGAATCTTGTAAGAAGATAAAATGCCTTCATACTGATAATGAGGAAGAGTATATTGTTTTTTTTAATTATTATTGAAGCTCAAAAGGTATTTATAATCATAAGACACCTCCTAAGACACCACTTTATAATGGTGTAGTTGAGTGGATGAACAAGAGTTTGTTTGAATGTTTTAATTGTTTTCTTTTGGAAACAATATTTCATGGACATTTTTTGGTGGAAGTTTTAATTACTAATGTTTATATTATCAATTTATCAAACATGATTTCTTTTCAAATATAAACTGAACATATTTGTTATGGAAAAGATATAAAGTATGATCATTTACATGTTTGTGGTTTCATGGAATTTGTTCTTGTTCCTAGAGATATGATTCCCATGATGGATGTTAAGTCACGATAGTATATTTTATTTATTGTGAACATGATGAGTGTGGATTTAAGTTCGATGATACTACTTTGAAAATATTTTCAGAATCAATGATGATGTTTTTAAAGAGGATCAGATTATTATAGATATTGATAAGGGATAAAATTCTTCTTCTCCAACCTATGATGGATTTGTAAATCTTTGGATAGTTTATAGTTCACATTTAACTTGTATTATTGATTCTGACTGAAAATTAATTTTTTTCAAAATAAAATTTTTGGCAGAGCATTTACCAACAGAACAATAAGGAATCAAAATACCGAAATTTAAAGTTCACATTTCAATAAACACCCATGGGTCACCACCAATGACATCATCTCCATACAACACCATCATTCAGTGAAGTAGTTCACAAAACCACCCAAAATAACCCAAAATACATAAAAATAAATTAAAATTTTAAAAACACAGATAAAAAAATCCTCGATCGCTATACCTTTCAGGAAAAAAGTCCATAAAATGACTAAGACATCATAATCACCTATGCATATCATCATTTACCCCATCGTCACAAGACTCACCATCTACATAGTACCAAAACATCATCAATGAATCCATGAACCATTTCTAGATCAGAACATGGGTCATAGAAACCACAATCAATAAATGTAGTGGGAAACCTGAGATCATCATTCTTGACAAAAAAATGAAACCATCTCCCCCATGTCAGAAAACTATAAATATGAATATCAACACCATACAACATTGTATCCCCGAATATTGTAATCTCTTTGAACACTAACGACCACACAAACTCACCTCCTTAGACACCTTTAAATCCACCAGACAGATCCTACTAGGATTAGAGTGTGGTATCTTGGAGCAAGAGTAGAGTAAGAACGGACTCTAGTGAGCAGAAAACCAAAACTGATAACATATTTTGTCACCAAATATGATAACAGTGAACAAATCCAAAACTGAAAAATGGGAAAAAAATCAACCCCAAAAAACACTAAAAATATTGAAAGATATCCCGAGATAAGAAATGCCCAAAATGAAACAAATAAAATAGACAAAAACCCAAAGGCAGGAGAGAAACAAAATGAATCATGACTACCTGATAACTGATAAGCACTCATCAAACACATCCCAAACCCCCCATGAGGTCCACTGTGTAACACCAAAATAGAGTCCAATACAATGGATCAGGGAGAAAGAGAAGATATTGAGAGTATCTGGGCCTCAAAATTGAGCCACCTTCATTGAGGGACACTTGAATGGGATTGTTAGATGGAGGTAAAAGGATATAATTGAAGGAACACATGATGAGAGTGGCCCTAGAGAAGAACTAGGTCACCAAATAAGAGAAACCCATCTCGGAAGGTGAATGAGAAAGCCACCAATTAATGAAAAAGATGTTGGAAAAATCATCATTGATGGAGATGATAGAGGAGAAAGGATGATGGAAGAGGACAACCCATCTCCATTGAGAGAATCCCTAGATTTAGGATAGTAGAGATGATCTTCTATTATTAATCCTAATAATAGTGTTGATGTGTGGAATGATTTTCAGAGTGAATAGGTTGGAGTTGATGTTTCAATTCACCTTTTGTTTTTTATGTTTCTATTCCATGGGTTATTAATGAGCTTACAGTTCTGCATTGAAGACCATCTTGGCATCATACAATTTCTATTTGGTATTCACCGAATGATTATTTGATCCTTACTGAAGGGGGAAAACTAGAATCCTTTGATGAGGTGATGACAAGTTATTATAATGAAATATATTTTGTGTCAATGGATGTCATGATGGGATCATTGAATGAAAGTCATACTTTTTAGTTGGTTAAGTTAAATATAGGTAGGAGAGATTTGAATAATTTATTGATATATCTGACCAAAAATGAAAACCCTAGTTCTATACCTTGATTAAAGGAATATTTTGTTATATAAGTTTATCATCAGTAGAAAAATATTGACTTATATGAGATTTTATCACCTGTATTTAAAATTTATTCATTTTGGGTAATTCATGGTTTGGCTATTAGTTTTTATTTGCAGATTTAGAAGATGGATGGCAAAACAACTTTTCTCCATTGAGATTTAGAGGAGGTGATTTATAAGGAGAATCCGAAGGGTTCTGTTGAAACAGGTGAAGAGAATTATGTTTCCAAGATAAAGAAGATTTTTTATAGTTTGAATCAAGATCCTATATAGTTTTATAAGATGTTTGAATATATAAATTTTCATCAGGGTTTTAGGAAGACATATTTTTCCTTGTTTTTTTTAGAGATATACTATTGTTGATATTATTATATAGTTTCTTTATATTGATGATATGATCATTGTTGGTCATTATGCATCTAGAATTGAAATATTAAATAGTGTCATTTTCCAGACTTTTTTATTGAAGGACTTAGGAAAAACATGAAAAAGTCATAGCATGTCAATTTATCATGACAGAATGGACAAGAAATTGTGGTTATCTCAAGAGAGAGATATTGAGATGGTTCTTCAGAGATTTTTTATGTATGGAGAGAAATTTGTTAATAATCATCTTGATTTTCATTTTTAGCTTAGTACTAGTCAGTCACTATCTACTGTTTAAGAGATATGGTAGATGCAGAAGATACCTTATTCAAATTTTATTCACTATTTAATGTATGCAATGGTATCTACTAGACCAGATATTTCTCATGGAGTTGGTGTGGTCTGTAATTATAAATATAATCACGGTAAATAGATTTCATGAGAAGTGAAGTTCATATTTTGTTTTCTTATTAGTACTTTTGATCTGAAATTTTTATTTAGAAATGAAAAACCTATGCTTTTTGGATTTACATATTCAGATATGGTAGGAGATATAGATATGTAGAAGTCTACTTCCGTCTATTTGATCATTATTTCTGGGGGTACTATCTTGAGAGTATAGATTGCAGAGATTTGTTGATTTATCTACCACTGAGTCTGAATTTATTACAATAACAAAGGCACGCATGGAAGTGTTGTAAATGAAATATTTTATTTTATAGCTCAATTTTAATTGATAGTGGTATGTTTTGTTTTCTGACAATCAATGATCTATATGTTTCAGAATGAATAATGGAAGGGTGAAACAAATATGATGTTTAATATAATTGGATATGAAACATCCTTGATTTGAGATAGTTGTATCTAGAAAAGATCCACAATGATGAAAATAGGTCATTCATGTTGACCCAAATTTTACCCAAAGGTAAATTTGAGACTTATCAACTGATATCAAGGTTGGTGGTGATCCACAGTTGAGTTAGAGGGGGTGTTTGTTGGGTTTCCTCCTCATGTGGCACCCATCACATTCCACTTAAATAAAAAGTGAAAACTAGATATGAAAATAAGGGATTTATGTATCCTTGAATGGAAAAAGTTTTTTAGGTATCAAGGTGTGTGTTTGTCTCTTTATTTGAGGTGTAGGGATCTTTTCTCAAATTCAAGGTACTATGGTCAAGGTTAAATCCACAATTTTTTAGATTTGCATTAGAAAAACTCTACAAGTCTGTTTGGATTTCATCTACAATGGGGTCTTTGATCTGATCCTGGTGCTTTTCATATGCACCTTTTATTCTGACAGTGAACACATAACTTTCAGGGTTGGATCTATTTTTGTTTCTTTATCAGGTGGTGTTCTTCATTTCAGGGTACCTTTAGACTACATCTGGTTTCTTCCATTGATCCATTCTTTTATCAAAGTATTATGTTTGAGATCTCTCTAATCATTGCGATTCTCTACTTTGTACTCTTGATTATTAGTGGATTCTGGTTGGTAGACTAGGTCTCATATTTTTTATATTTTGGGGTTTCCATGTTAAAATTTCTAGAGTCAACATTAATTATTTGGCACATATATTTGGTAATTGAGCATCCACTTTAGTTTTTTTGGCATGTTGAAAAGGAAATGAAATTCATTTCCATTGCACATTCAATTTGGTGTGTGATAGCATGTTCGTCACTTTTTTTATTTCCCAAGAGACTCACACCCCACAATAATGATCCATCATCCTTTCCCTTTCCATCCACATCCTTTTCACTTTTCAAGGCTCCTTTACAAATGATCCTTGTTGGTGGTATCAATCATACAGTTGATGGCTCTATTTATAGTGTTGTTTTGTGATGTTACAGTACAAAAACGTAAAATCATATATATGAATGGAACTATGAATGGTGCTTGATTTTATAAAATACACAACTTAAAAGACATAAACCAATCCAGAAAAAATTATCAGGATGAAAAAAGGGAAAAAAGAAAACCATTTAAATAAAAATAATACGTGTTAAACATTGATAGAAATGGGTAATAAATATAAAGAATGAATAATATTTGTAAATCAATAGATATTATAGATTTTTAAAAATATACAAAAGATATAATTAAATAATTAATTATTATTGGATATTAGGATAATTAAAAATATTATCAAATAAAACTTATAGATAATAAAAAAAAATGTTATATAGTTAATGAATTTGAAATATTTTTGTTTTTTCCATTTACATATGATTCATCCTTTCAACCACGTTATTCTTTCCAAAAACTATTTTTTACAAATCATTTTCCTTTATTTATACACTAATACACAAAATTTCATCAGCTATACAAAATGACTTTAACAACGGTTTTTTAGAATTTAGTGGTGATTTAACCCACTGATAAATGATTATTGACACATTCTAACTGGGTGGAATATTTTCATGATTTGAAACCCTTCTCAACAATTTATTTTTATAGGGTTTTTTCAGTGGTTTTTTCATTATCATTGTCTTAAACATGGTTAAATATTTTTCCACAGTTTCTAAATTTCTAAAATTTATTATTTATTATATAATTACAGATAAATATATGTCCATATATATATCGACATAATATATATTTATGTATATATATATATTCATAAATATATATAAATGTCTACAAATATAAATTAAAATAATTAATTTTTCATAAATATATACCATATAAATATATTAATAGATATAATAGTATATATATACCCACAAAAAATATATTAATAAACATTAACAACATTTCATATAGAGATATATTAATATACATAATTATATATAATTTTCTATAAATATATAAAAAATATAAAAATAATAACATAAATATATATAAATACATTTATATAAATACATATTTTGATATAAATATTAATAATGAAAAATAAATATACATTAATATATATAAATATCCCACACACCATTGCCTCCTATGACCAGGTTTGCGCTTTGTGTTCCACCATCAACTGGGAGAATCATAGCTCCTTGATTTTCCTAGTCACAACAGATGAAGAAATGTCATTTATGAACAATCATTTTATCATAACCCACCCACCACCTATGTTACCCATCCAACCACATACATTTATGAATTTTAAAAACATAATTGTCACCCCATGGATTATAATTTCCCGACATTATTTTCCCATGATAGAAGACACCCAAGATGAATATGATGTCAATTATATAGGTCATCATCATAATTTTGCAGTTGATGATCGATTCTCTTTTTTATACAAATCCCATAGCATCCAACCTATTAATCGTAATTCTCATGTTACATCTCTTCAAGAAACTCTCATGCCACACTCAATGCCTCACATCCTTCCATGTAGTATTCATCAGGATGCTAGTGGTTTTCTTCACACCTGAGCTCAAGGAGGGCCATCTAGCCCTTCTAATCCCCCCTAACATTATCCTCAACCTCTTATCCCTCAAAAGGCCCTTCCAAAAGGAAAATCATCGACTAATGACCTTTACCCGAAAACTCGTGCCATCCTTCTGACACCTCCAGGTGCTTCCAATATATGCACTGAGACCCCTACAACCAGTGTGATCTCACTTTCCAGTCGTTCTTTCATTTTTTTTATTTTACTGTATGTGATCCCCATTTAATTTTTAATAAATTGATCATCTGTAATTGATCCTATATATATTTTATCATCAGCATTATTTGATAATAATCATAAAAATTGAATAATTTGATATATATATTTAAATATACATTTTGTAAAATATAATTATACGAAAATATATTTATTCATACATATATTTTTTATGATAAATTTATTTAATTATAAATAAATTTAAATAATTATATATATGTATATATATATTTATGAATACATATGCTTACAACTATTTCAATAATTATTACAATGTATATAATTATAAAAACAATTTCATTATATCATTATACACATATTTATAACTATTTATATATCTATAATTATTTAAATAATTGAAAGTATTTATATATTTTTAAATTTAATTGTATTATACCATTATACACATATTTATAATTATTAATATATATATATATATATATATATTTTCTATTTTTAAAAAATAAATATATTTATATTTTTATATTTATGAATTTGTTTAAACAATTGTAAATAATGATAAAAAATTATAATTATACACAGTTATATTGATGATGAAATATTTATATATTTATAAATTTATTTTATATAAATATAAATATATATATTTATATATGTATGAAGGCATGTATTTATATCTATTTAAATAATTATAACTATTTATATGTTTATTTATAAATCTATTTATAAATTTATGTTTACTATATTTAGAAAATATATGTATTTATAAAATTATATGGTTATATTTATAAATATATTTATACAATTGAAAATATAACTAAATAATTATAATTATACATAAATATATATTTACACTTACAATTATACATAAATATATTTATAAATAAATATATTTATGATGACACATTTATATAATTTCAAATAAATTTAATTAATTTATGTATAAATATATATATATATATATATATATTATGAATGCATGTATTTATATCTACTTAATTATCATCATCGTCATTTATTTATTCTAAAATGTTAATATGAAGAATCCATGTAGTTTTTTTAGGATGAAATTGGTGTGAATTACTTATGAAAATGAAAATGTGAAGGAGTTATAATTGTGAAGATTGCAGAGTCGGCCTTTAGTTCCAATGACTTTTGAAAATATGAATGCACATTGTTTACTACATTGATTTTAAGAGTAAGAAGAATATGCTATGTCAAAATTTATTATTTTCTGTGAGGATGATATTCATGTTGTTTATGGTATAAATTTGTTAATGGGGTTTGTAAATTTGGTTGGGAATTTAACATTAAATGAAGGATTTATATTTTTTGGGACCTAAATGGTCATCCATGGCCATGTGGAGTAAGCCCAAGGCCTAGAATGCTGGCATAATTGATATAGGTTCATGGGAACATATTAATAGGTAGAGAAACCACTATTTGAGGAAGCACGACAGTAGAGGAGGGTGCAGAAGCACGCTCGCATAACTAGTACGGGGCTATACCGGAGGAGGGAGAGAAGAATTCTAAAGTCAGGTTAACAAATTCAGTAATGTATATGAGTGTGGCGAGTGAGTCTGTTTCTATGTGGGAATGCATATTTGTGTGTTACTACATCATCAAAAGAAACAGAGTCGTGCAATCTATTAATGTTTTATCGATGCTGTCTGATTCTCTTAGTCAAGCTCCGCTATTTAAAAAATCAGAATGAACATGTGCCATGCGATTTACGCTATCCATACCCATCAATCATCACCATGTGATATTCATATTCAGTTTGAAATCAAGATTTATTCTGGATGAGATCTTCATGGGTGATATCAATAGTTGAGTGAACCCAATATTTTGAGACTTATTTGAGAGTTCTAAAAATTTATATATGATCAAAGTCACCTAAGAATTTGTTTTCATGATAAATCTAAGATTAGACCGAAGCTTTTCTATTTTTTTCAAAATATTAAATTAACAATTACAGTGATGTTATGTGTAGCGTAACATGCAGGCATCATGTTCATCCATGATCCTAGATGATTTTGATTTAGTGTTTCATTACATATAAATATGATATAATGGGTTATTTTTTTCTCTTGAGTTTGAAAGGTTTGGTTTTATGTGAAGTTATTCTTCTTGGAATAAATTTGGTTTCAAATATAAATATCCCACACACCGTTTTTGTGCGTAGAGGAATTCATTCAATGAGCAACATATATGTGCAGTACACACTAGTGTTGCATTGTGATGAATATTGTTCCACAAATAAACAGAGGTATAATACTTCTATTATGCATATATCTATTGTTATTTGAACTAACATATTTGATGAACTATTCAATAGGGTAATCTTACACAACATATTGTGAAGATATTGTGTTCACCATTTGCATATCCATTTGAGTTATTGTGTGTGAATTTTTGAAATAAATCTGTATGAAGGTATCACACCTGTATAGAGGGAGTGAAAATATTTCTCAACAAAATTGTGTGTGTATGGGAAATAATTAATGTATGATACACATGCATGGAACACAGGTATTGAGAGTTTTAAAGTATTATGTGTGTGAAAGGTGTGTGAAAATTAAAATAAAATAGTGTATTGGAATTGTGAGTGAACAAAATGGACATTGGGGTTGATTAAGTATCCATATAAAAAACATACATGAATTAAATAACTCAAATTCATGAGTGAGAAATAGAAAGAGAAGGCTACACAATATATTTAATACATGTATGATGATTGAATAGTGCATGAGAAATTTTGATTGCTTTATCCAGTATCCATTGATTTGTAACTGAAGCCAAAATAATTTTATCATTAGTTTTTAGAGGATAATTTATCAGAGTTTTTCAGTGTTTAGTGAGGCTGAGTCTTTAGTTGAAGAAGAAATTTTTTTAGTACTGTGGAACTGAGACAGCTGACCATCAATAGGTGATCAGTGTTTATTACACAATAACACATTTAGTGTTAATTTTCTTGAATTGTACACAAGCTAGTTTGATCGAGATAACTCATGGAGGAATATTATAAAATCAATCTATTGGTGGAGAAAATATCACATGACTCATGATTTTGAAGTCTTCAATGGGACTCTGATGTAGTTGAAGTCTCTAGTGCGACATAGGAGAAGGACGGTGGGATTGTGGTAACATAGTGGGATGTAATATAAAGATCCTCCTATGGGACTCAAGAGTCACTAGTGTAGGTTAGATGTTCTTAACACTGATGGGACTCTATAGTAGAACACTATGGGACTCAATAGTGATTGGAATGTGACTTTCCTTGGTTTTAAGCATCTATATATTGTGAAAAATCTATAACTAAAGGAGATTATGAGTTTTATAAAGAACATAGTTCTTAGTACCATAGCATGTAAAAATATCATGTTTAGTGTGTCATTTATATTTAGCAATACATGAATTATACATTCTTCATAATAGGTTATATATGTTAGAATTAAAAAGTGAAAAAGAATTCATTTAAATTGGGCACACCTGATTCACCCCTCTCTTAGTGTGACTTCATGATCCCTAGAAACAACACTTAAAAATAGAAAAAAGAGAAAAAAACTAAAAAATATGGTATTAGGGGTGCCTAAAATAGGAGTTCAAGGGAATCCCCTATTACAAGGATCTCTCTCTCAAGACTCAATATGTTCAATCTTGTGAAATAGGGGTTAGTAGATCCTTCTTTTACTAATGGTTCAGTGTGGTATGCCACCTTATTGCCCTCTCACCAAGTGTGGAGTACATGGAAATTTTGTTGAGGAGACTTTTCACTTTATGATAAAAAAAATCAATCAACCAAGGGATAATACATGTTCGATACATCGAATTGTGTAGAATGATAGAGTCTGGTTCCACTTCTTCTTTTTCTATATTCCTTTGAAGGGATAAGAAAAGTTCATTGAATGAATCCTTGGATTCGGCCTAGAGGGAGTGGACACTACTAAAATGTGACATAAAAGAAAAAATAACATATCATAGGTTCTCAAATTATAGAACATCCATACATGTCACCCAGGATGTAAGAACCGTCCATGTTATATTTGAGGCCCAAAAAGAGAAAACACAATCAAACCCATTTACCTTGATAATTTTTTTTGATGAAATGGTCAGGGGGCTTCTATGCTATAGTTGTCTCAGAGTGGAAACATCGTGCCAATTAATAAAAATACATTTTCTGAAGAGTAGTAGGTTTCGTGATCTGGTTCAAGAGACTTCACTATTTAAAAAACACTTCATTTTGGTCCATATTTATTGCTTTCTAGAGAAACTAACAACCAGGGATCATCATAATTGCATTTTCCATCTTTTCGTTTCCCATAACTCCCACACCATGAAACCATCGATCGAAGAAAGGGACATCGTATTACTCTTTAAAAGATAATGTAGTAAAATAACCATAAGTGCTACAAATTTTGAACTCCCAATCGCCATTAAAAAATAGATTGTTCAAACTCTCCTCCTGATATTCCCTACAACACAGAAACCTGGAAGCTGGGAAGATGAATGTTTTTTTGATATTGATATCAGTAGGTACCACAAGGTTCATCATATTCCATAAAATTAAATATTAATTAGAAATAATAATATTTCACCATAGTTCCTCACTCATGCAATTATTTTTGTCCCAATCTATCATCTCCATTAATTATTCCCTCATGAAAAGGACCATGAATTGGAGGCCTTAAAGAAACACATATCCAGTTAGCTGTTCATGTCAATAAGATTAAAATATTCACCATGGTTATGATCTTTGATAGCATTTATGATCATTGAGTATAGGATGGAATTTCAAAAGAAATTATTGGAGCTTGGCATCCATGGAAACTGATCTATCATCTAGCCCAGTTCTAGTTCCAAAATAGAATATCACTTTTCCCAATAATCCATCAGGTAAGAGGTTACAAAGTTGATTTTTGGGGGAAAATAATGGGATATAATAGAGAATAATTCCCTCCTGAAACCTCTACACTAAATGTACATTTTTTAGACCTAAAATATCCCCATAGGGTTAGTTCCTCAATACCTACCATGCTAGCATTTCATGTAAAAAACAGAGAGTGTTAGAGAAAACCTCTTGTTAATACCCCCTTCCATGATTGACTTTCCATTTTGAACAAGGAGATCCAATGTCTTTTTCCCTTTGACATAGCATAACAAATGAATCCATCCATGATCATCTCAATATTAGATAGTGTATTTTTCAGAACCCTAATAGTTATAAGTGAAGGTGTTGGTATGGATGAGAGAATTCTCTTAACCAACATGATCCTACCTCCGAATGATAAATAATAGTTTTTTCAATTCAATACATGTTCCATGATCCTCAATATAATGTTTTCAACGTTACATATATGTATCCTACCAAAATTTATTGGGGAACCTAGTTAATCCATCATAAATTGCTTCTATGCATGACCAAACTATTATACATGTATGAAATCCATCTATCAGAGAATCTATTTGAGATGTAGAGAATTCCCTTTCACACGATTGATTATATTTTATCTCTAATGAAAATACTCTTCAAGAACCATATTGAGGCCTCATAATTTACTGTTAATAACATTCAAGATGATAACAATGTCATTATTTAATATAATAAGGGATATAAAACAAGGTCTTAACCTACTTCGGAAAGGATGGATATCTCTATTTGGAATGATCCTGTTAATAATGTGGATGAGAACATTTTGGGAAAGTATGAAAATTATCAGGGATATGGGGTCTCCCTTTGTTGGCCCACAGGTTTCCATGAACAATTCATTATTCTTCCCCATGAAACATACTACCAGTGAAAAGGAACTAAAAAACCTAAAAATTAAATAGGTGGACTCAGAAGAGAATCCCATATGTGTTAAATCCTTGATGATATAGATCCACTCAATTCTATTATAGTCTGTAACTATATCTATTGTATTTCCAATATTGAACTATGATCCTTGAGGTTAATGATAGTAACTACCTCTTAAGACAACGTTATGGACCCTAGTACAGATGTTGCCTTAGCAAATCAATGCTTTTCCTCAGTGATTCAGTGGGGAAAACCTAACGATAACCTTCTGTTTATGATGCTAGAATGAAATTTAAACAAAAAATTACACATGCTGACAAGCACATAATTTTTGAGGGGGGAAGGGTCCTTAATTTTGGGAATGAGCACTAAATTACTTGTGCAGGAAACATGTGGAGAATTTACTCCTCGAAAGTTGTCTTGAATAACCAGAACAAGATCAATCCTAATCACATTCCAATATTTTCTATAGAAAGAGCCTAGGAAACTATTTGTTCCTAGATCACTCTCGATATTGAGGCCCATCATAGCCATATGAATTTATTTCTCATCAAGGGATGCTTCCAAGAGTGATTTTTCCTAAATGGAGACAGTGTTCAGAACCACTTTCAGAAACTCAGTGTACCCTCCATTATACCCTTTATACATATGTGGGATAGTTCTATAAAGAGTTTTTTGAAATGGGATTGATCCTTACCACAAATGGAGTTCCATTACATAGAGTAAGATCCATCATATTGAAATATATTTTGACTTATGAGGTACATTTTCTCCCAGATGATGGCTTGGGAATTTGTTTAATTTAATCTCCTTCAAAGATCCAGCTTATTCACAATTTCTCATGTGCGACATGTTCTTTTTTTATGATCATTTATACCAAATTAACCTTTTTACTAATGATTTATTCAAACTAAATGTTATTTTTGTCCTCTTCAAGGATGGGTTCCTGCTAGTTGATATCCTTCTTGACAGTTTCCATATAATAGGAGTATGGAGGTTGCTACCAAACACATGACTGTAGGGTATTTTTGGGACACCATAGCTTAATGTGTAGCCTTATACATGAATTTCCCTATATGCTCATGGACCAAGAATCATATACATTTTGATGGTTTCCTAAAATTTGGGTCCTTGGATGACAAAATTTGAATCACTAACAACTCTCCTACCTTGGAGACAATTAGACTGGCAAAGGGGAATGACCGGATATACCTAGTACCGCCTGAGAAACCTTTTCATCGTGATAGGAAGACATGGAATGAAAATTTTTCAATCATCTGGTATGGTCGAACCAAGTTTAGTGGACACCTATTTAGTTGTTGCACCATTTGTACCAATCACAGGTGTATCCATATCCAATAGCCCCTTGTTATCCATGAGTTGTACGAAATCCATACTAGCCTTTCAGGGGAAGGGCCCTATAACTTTATTCTCATCCAGATCTACTATGACATTATTATCTCCACCATCAATCCATGCAGATTCTCATGGATAAATTTCATCTAGATCATTCTATAGGTATTCTCTTCTTTATGCATCACAACTTCCATAGATGAAGGAAACAAACAATTTTCTTGTGTTTGTAGTCACTTTTGTATTGAAATACTGGTCATCCTATTTTATCTATTCCACTAAGATATTTTTTATAAATATATATTTACTATATTAATAATATAATTAAAAATAAATTTATTTAATTATATATATATATATTTATATAAAATATAAATATAAATAAATAAATAATAAATTAAATGAATAAATATATTGATAATTATTTACTATTAAATAAATTTTTTATAATTATAAATATTTATATAATTTTATATATAATTTTATATAAAATTGATAATATAATTAAATAAATATATATTTTTTCTAATTGTAATTACAAAAAAAATTAAATAAATAATTTATTTAATTTAATTATAAATTAATATAAATGTATATATATTATATGTACTTAAGGATACAATTAAAACAAAATACACACAGTCGCACCTCACCCACATACCAATGGGAAGGTCATAGCTCACCCCAAGGGATAACCCTCCTATCAAGTTTGTTTTATTTTTCCTAGAAAGGTTCAAACAAACAGACCAAAGGGCACATACCATCGTGGCCCAAAGGTCCCACCCTTCATCATTACAACTAGACGCCACACCAATTGAAAATACATACAAAATAATCCCCATGATATATTTTCATCCACGATTAGGCCTCACCTGCAGATCCGTTATGGAAAGGTTCCTCCAAGCATTGCTAACCCACACCTGCCATCATCTCAGTAGACACCCCGAAAATGCCATAGATGTATTCCAGACCACCACCCCAACTGTGGAGTGGGGGTTGCCTATCCGGACCGATGGAAAATATTCCATCTTTCTCCTACAATGAAATTCAAATTTAGTCCCTACGCACATCGCTTGGGCCTACACAATACCCACCACCACCTGTTCAATACCCATCGGGTGCCACCATCACTTCTCATTCAATGAAAAAATAGCTGAAAGTTATCACCAGGTTGGTCATCCTCCTAGGTAGGCTGATCTATTAGGTTGATGCCCTCATCCATTGCTTGTTCTTTCATCCACCATTTCTATCTATAATTAGGTAGAGCACCCTAGATGTTTAGCATCATCACAATCATTTATCTAAGAGATACCTACTCTCAAATAAAAATCTCGGTCCACAACTAACTATCAGATGAAACTACCCTAACCATCGAGCGGTGTATCCTCCAATTTCACACCTACTATACTAGTCAACGAAACACGTCAACACCCATTATAAATAGGGAAATTCACACACTAGTGGGGTTTTAAATCCCATCCACTCAAAAAACATGCCTGATTATGGTATTTAAGGGTAAATTAATTTGGTATGGGTATGCTATAGTTATTGGTGAACTGAAGATATGTAAGGAAAAAAATCCAAGTATGTGTAAATAGAAACTTTTATAGGTTTAGTAAGAGAATATAAGGGTAATGATATATTATATAACGGTGAAAAATGTTATATAAGGGAAAAATAATTTTAATTAAGGGTAAAATAATGTTATATAAGTGTAGAACAATGTTATGTGAGGGTAAAAAAAGGTTATGTAAGGGTATAACAATGTTATGAAGAGGAAAAATAATGTTAAATATGGGTGAGACAATGTAATGTAATAGTAAACTAAAGATATGTATGGTTAAACCAAATTCATTTTATGGTAAAAAAAATTAATCAAGAGTAAACTAATGTTATGTAAGGTTAAACTAAATATATGTGTTGGTAAGGAAAATTTATATATTGGAAAATATAAGATAATTAATTATAAATAGAAATTATGTATGGGTAAAACCATGCTATTTAAGGTTAAAAGAATGTAATGTAATGGTAAAACAAAGTTATGTAAGGATAAAATAAACATAGGTAAGGGTGAAACAAATTTATGTAAGGGTAAAATAAATTATAGTAAATTAAAAAAATGCTAGTGGAAAAAAAACATAGTTAAATAAAAATTAATGTTGTTTAAGGTAAATAGATATTATGTAAGGGTAAATAAACTTTATGTATGAATAAAGAAATTATTTAAGGGAAAATGAATGTTTAGTAACATAAAAAAGTTAAATATAGGTAAACTAAATTTATGTAATGGTTGAACACTATTATGTAATGGAACACTAATTTTATATAAGGTGAAATAATGATATGTAAGGGAGGACTAAAATTGAGTAATGGAAAAATGTTAATGAAGTGTAAATAAATGTTATGTAAGGATAAAATAAGTTATGTTAGAGTATGATAATGTAATTTAAGGGTCAATATTAGTTAATAAGGGTAAAAATATGTTATTTAAGGGTTGAATAAATATAATTAAGTGTTAAAAAATGTTATGTAAGTGTAAAAAAATCTTATGTGAGGGTAAACTAAAGAAATATAAGTGTTAGAAAATGTTATAAAAGGGGAAAAATGTGGTGTAAGGGAAAAAATGTTATTTTATAGTAATATAATGTTATGTAAGGGTAAATCAATGTAATTTAATAGTAAGAAAAATTTATCCAGGGGTAGAGTAATGTTTTGTAAGGGTAAAGAAAAGTTATGTGGGGGTATGAAAAATTTAAATAAGGGTAACAATAATTTAGTTAAGTTTAAATAAATGTTATGTATGGTTAACAAAAAGATTTCTAGGATTAAAATATTTTTATTTAATAGTTAAAAATGTTATGTAATGGTAAAAATTAACTTTTTTCCTTCACCTGCTTACCATTTTCGCAGGGAGAAGAGATATTAATTTTATAACTTCTGGAATGATGTAAAGGTTCCAGTAGGGTATTCATTAAAAATAAAGAATATGGTTTTAATGAATGGTATAAAGTTAATGGTTCTGAAATAAAATTAATATCATGTTGTGGTACAATATCTTATGCCTGTAAGTTTTTCATTCATTTTACACAAGAATGACAATCATTAATTCAACAATCTATGTTTCTTTTTAAAAACTACATTCCAGAAAGTTATAGATCCCACAGAATTGAAAACCATGTAAAATGAATTTTTTTTTCATATTATGTGAATTTGAAATATTATTCCCACAAAAAAATATTTTCTTTCATAGCTCATCTGATTGTTTACTTGTTAAGAGAGATCTGACTATGTTTTTTTGTACACTATAGATGGATTCACCCCATTGAATTGTATATGATTATTTTGAATGTTTATGTGAAAAATAAAATTCATCCAAAAGATTCTATTGGGCAGTGATGTATTGCTGAAAAAACCATTGAATTCTGTAATGACTATATGTTCAGTGTGGGAAGCATTGGTCTACCGAAATATCATCACTCCTGGTAGCTTGTGGGTAATGAAATTTCTTCAATATATTTTGTCACTATCACTATTAGAGATTGGGAGACGGCCAACCTTCATGTTTTTTATAATAGATAAGAGGTTTTCCCATATCATAAAAACCATAAATAAATTCTTAGGAATTTTAATCCATCAAGGGATGAAATCTAGATATCAAATACACATAATAATCATTTTATAGTATGGTTTCATGACCATATTTTTAATGAGTTAGATAGAAATCGAGATTCAATTTTGGAATGAAGATGATGGATAGAAATAGGTCCAAGTTGGAATGTATTATCTTATAATGGTTATGTAATTAATGGTTATATGTTCTATAATAATTAATATGATAAAGTAATTATCATGAAAAATAGTGGAGTTACACTAGTGGATGAAGTGATGACTGTGTGTGATACTAAGGACATGAGTCTAATTTATAATAATATGTTATACGTTTTTATCAATAAAAAAATATATGAGTTTTATTATAAGTCATTAAATGTTCTAATTTTTAGTGTAAATGAGTGGATAACATTAGTGTTTTCGAAATAGATGAATTTAGATCTCTAAAAGTGGATTTTAGTAAGGAAGGGTACAAAGATGACCCATTTATAATGGAATATCAGGAAATACATTTATTTTATATTCATTATCTTACAAACTGAAAGTTGTCAATGGTTCTATTATCGAACAAAAACATTGGAGGCTTAGATTAAAATCCATCTGAGGATGAACCTTTAAATGGTAAATCACAATCATTTCATAGTATTCCCAATGTAATTGTGGTCTTGAATGTTAGTGGAGACTATAACAACTGGATTCTGATACACAATTGTGCATTCAAATAAATTTAAACATTAAATATAATATTTCAATAATCATGTTCATTTTTTTTACTAATATACATTTTATTACATCATATCATCATTTTTTCACTACATTATTGGTGTAATCTAAATTAAATATCAAACCAATTCTTTGATAGTGACTTTTGTATTTATATATTCTTCCAATACTAAGGAATAATTGGTTTCTCAACCTATTTCTCTTCATAGTGTAGATGAAATATGGTCTTACACACACACACACCAATTCTACCAATATAAAGGAACATCATATTCATGATTTTAAACCTATAAAAATTGTAGATGGTGAAGAATCAATGTATCAAAAAAAGGATTGTCATAGATTGATGGTGTTTCAAAAAATTATTAAAGTGAAACAAAAAGTCTTCAAATTAATGTTTGGAATGATTTTGTGTGGTCATCTTGTTAATCCCAACAAGGCTATCTTCTATAGTTTCATTTAGCTCACCACTGATAAGAACAACCAAATTGATGTAGATTCATGGAACTATGTTGAACCTGTTGGAACCGGGCATACAGCGGAAGCCCCAAATAGGTTGGTTTTAAAAATTTTCCACCGATGGTTGATGTAAACTTGTCTATGTTGGAGAGGAGAAGCCCGGTCTTATCTGGGGACCACGCATGGAGGATTTTATGCACAAAATTAAACTGTAAAATACCTTGTTTATATCCGAAGCCTCACACGACGTCTTCTCATCGTTGGAGATCACTGCTCGAAGAATCTGAAATTTAATTCCTCTAGATCATCCACACACACTTCAAGGAATCCACGGTATTGTCATTCTTCATAATTCGGATGCTAGCACGGATTTGCGACGATGTCTTTGACGCTCCAATGACCACTGTATCGCATCGCTAGATATGCCCGAGAGAGAGCTCCATCCAAGATCCTTAGATCCATAGAATCGCTCTCTAGAATGTGGGAGAGAGGAGAGGATAGATAATCTCCCTGAATATTGTTTGTGAAATGCCCCTCCTCTTATATTTATAGAGCTCAATAAAAATACCCGGTATCGCTTCGCATGCCCTGAATACTTAACGCACTATCAATGACATTTTATGACTACTAAACTAAGCCATATATATTATTATCATATACATTTAATATATTAAAATATATTACATGATAATAATTATGTCATTATCCTGACTCACCGCTCCCATAAATATTAATTGAACCTTGAATAATTTAATATTAGTCAATTAATATTATTTCATGTATTTACTTAAAACTAGTAAATACATTTAATAAATAAATTCAATACTCATTATCCTAAACATGAATAATATGAATTTATTTATTGCATTGGTGATTGTTTAACTTTTGACAAATCTCAGACCCCTATGGCGGGGCCCACCATGTCCAAAACTCGTATTCAACCGAATAGGGATGATTCTTGAATACTCTATTGTGTGTGACCCTCTAGGCCCTGATTTCGATAGTCGTGAATAGTATTCACAGACCAAGAGCAGGATCGAGCAACCCATCATGGCCCCTGAAAAAATAAAGATTGTCACAGCAGCGACAACCAATCTACGAACACACACTGTGTAATATTATCTCTTTTTTCTGTAATATGTCATAAAGTGGGACGCACTCACATGTCATTGCCCTTTTATTTCATTATAGTTTATTAAGTTAACTGGTCAGATATGCCCTTGACTACAATGGCCATGGTCTTATATAGATACTACAATCAATATCAACATGAAATGAGATATATTACATCGATAACCCAGAAGCGAAAAATGCTTTCTTAACCATCCAACCAACATCATGCCACCGACGATGCACCTGACACAAACTACCACTCCATGACTTCATCGCCATGGTTTTCATCTTGCATCAAAGTATGTAATCAAGTGACATACATTGGTAATGTTCTAAAGTTAGGAGACCATTACACATGATCGTAGATAGGAACATCCAATGACACCCAAAATATATGGATTTCCTATTGGAGGTTCAGTCCTCATGATATCACTACTATAGATCACTAAGTGATAAATTCATGATAAGAAGTCTCAATGCTTATGAGCCCCCCGACACCTGATAGTCAAACATCTACTGTTTCCAATCAGTAAGATGTATATAGACTATAGAACACATATTTAAGGTCAATTTCATAGTATCTAGAGGTTCTCATTATAGCCTGGGATCCACATTATCCTTTTGATAAGACAATTAATATTTGGACATTACCATTTCAATAGTGGACATAGAAAGGACTACACTATAATGGAAAGATGAAATCATGCATAGCTTACTGTATAAATGATACGGTAATAGAAAGCATTGAATGTTTGGTCTAGGTAACCCACTATTTTAATAGAAACCATGTCACGACCCGTCCCCCGGGGCCCACGCCGTGACTACCCCAAGCTGGCCTTCCATAGTCCAGGGGCTGGTGACTAGAACCTGAGGCATAATTTTCTAAAAGTGGGAAGGCATTGCCTCTACGAACTATAAACAAACACAAAACAACACACAACCATATTCAAAACACTAAGTAAACTATATAACAAAAGGGTGCTAAAATTAAAAGGGGACGGAAATACAAACACAATTGTAAAGTACAAGGAAACTGAATGTACAAGTACATAAAAATGGAAAATGGCTCTTGGATCTTCCATCAAGAAATACTACCTGAAGGGTAGGTACATATAGCCTCCACAACACTCCATGTCTGTCTCTCTCCTCTGTGTACCATCATGCAGTGTGGTCCACCTCTGGGTACCATCCAGTCCTATTACACATAGCCTCGGTTAGTGATGTATGTCGTCTGCATCCAACACAACGAGGTGCGAGCATAGCCCGTGCAGGGGTGAGTATAACGATACTCAGTAGGGACCTAGAGACCACCAAGGTCTCTCAAAATCCACCAAGGACAAACCACATCATATGAAATCAACGGATATCCATTACATAGGTAAATTCCCATACATATACCAAAGATATATGTAACCCATCTCAATCATGAGAAAATCACAGAAGTCACTGACTCAACTCACATAGGTATACAACTTATGTAAAGAGATAGAGATGATCAGATATAGTCACTGAGTCATGTAAGCTGTCGGTCCCACAAAGGATCCAGGAATAGCAGTTAGAACTGTCAGACCCAAGCAGGATCCAGGAACAATAGTAGGAGTTATGGGACCAACACAGGAAACAGGACCAACGATTAGAACTATCAGACCCACACAGGATCCCGAAATAGTAGTCAGAGTTGTCGAATACACACAGGATCCAAGACCAGCTATTTTGTTGAACCCACACAAGATCCAGGAACAGATGTCAGAACTATCAAACCCACATATTATTCAAGAATAGTAGATAGAGCTGCCAGACCCACACAGGATCTAGGAATAGTCGTCAGAGCATAGCTAGCCACAGGGTTTCCACAAGGATGCTTGTTTCCCGGAGAGTCTGATTTTCTACCCAAGAGTTGATATGTCAAATGACATCAATTATCATGAAAAATAATCTAAAATGACCACCTAGTCATATGGGTCTCAATGCAACAGATGTCGTGTCAATCGGACGCATGATCCGTGAGTTATTAGCCTTTTAGTTTCAGGGGCCCGGTTGGATTCGTGCATGATCCAACCTAACTGTATATCAAATATATCTCAAAATCCCTTGGGGTGGAAAAAAAAGGAACATTCTCCCTCCATGAAAACCAGAACCGCTGATGGTACGTGAAACGGTCATCCAGTGCCAAAGATATGGACAAAAGAAAGTAAAGGATGGTAGTGGGCCCAGGTCTGATCCAACCTGGTCGGACTGACTCGGCACATCTTAGTCTTGGCCTACCCGGTCTAGGTTGACCTGGTTATAAATGTGGTGTCTGGACTAGCCTATTATGTAGGACACCCTGTTAGGTTCGGTCCAGCCCACTGGGCTGAGCTCAGCAGGCCGTTGGGGCAGTTTGGCACGGAGGTCGCTGCGAGGGGCGGGGCTCGGCTGAGAGGGTGCAGCTTGTTCAGTTCGGTCAGCACGGCGAGGGGCACGGTTCGGGCGTCTCGACCAACGGTGCCACGAGGGAGGCTGGGGGCCAACTTTTGGGGCCGGTGCGGCTCGGCTGAGAACTGGGGTGTGGCCTGGGGAGGCCGGTGGGGCAGCCCGACAGGCCGGGAGGCGGCCTGGGCAGGCCACCAGGGAAGCGGGCAGGCCGGGCGGCGGCCTAGGTGGGTCGGTGGGGCGGCCGGGTAGGCCGAGCGGCAGGCCAAGCGGGTCTGTGGGGTGGCCAGGCGGCAGCAGGGGTGGGCCGGTGGGGTGGTTGGCAGGCCGGACGGCCGGGAGGGTGCCGAGGAGTCCGGTCGGGCACACAGGAGGCCGCGGGCGGGCCAGGCTGGGTTGGTGGGAGGTCGCAGGCAGGTCGGGGTGCCTGAGAAACTGGCTCAGGTATAGAGGCCGCAGGAAACACATCTTGTGTCATTTCCACCTTCTTTATCTCATTTCTTCATCGCCATGCCGAGGATCAGCTCAAACAAGAATGGTGGAGGGGTGTCGGGCCATGTTAGTTTGGCTCGTACCCTATGCGGTTAGGGTGATAACAAGAGGATCTCATGTATGAATCCCCAAAACCCTTGTTCATCATTTTGAGATTAAGTAAGAACATGGGAAAAATCATACATTGATAAATTTAAACCCCTACCTTTTCTTGTCTTTCGTCATTCGTTGACAGAGTCACGAAATGTAGATGAAGAGAATTGTTGTTCGTCGCATGTGTCGCACTCTTCCAAAACCGAGATGTGTCGTTTGTGGAAGACGCTTCACATCGGTAGGAATCCAGGGAAGAAGTCGAAGAATGTTCGTCGCCAGTGCTCTTCGTTTGAAGAACGCGTTCTTCATTCTTCGTTGGGAAAATTCTAATACTCCCAAGCACTCATGTTTCCCAACTTCCACCCTAATGCCAATTAAAATAATTTTGGATTGAGTTGTCTTATATTTCATTGGTACAAAAATTAAAAAATAAGAATTCAATTAAAAGGATCCCCCTAATTAATTCTAGAGAGTTGACATGAATTAATAAGTGGATATTGGTAAAAATTAAATAATGTATAGTTGAAGAGGCTCCCCAATATTAATTGGATCTTGAGGGTTTCTACAACTTAATAGGGAGTTTCAAGGGGTTAAATTCTTGTGTGGTCCCCACCACATTAATCCTCTCATGGGTGGTAGAGTTTGGGTGGGCCCCACCACCATAACCTCTCATGGGAGGTTAAGGTGAGTTGGTCCCTCCTACAACCTCCGTGAGAAGGTTTTAACCACCACATACTAAGTGGCGGATCAGATAAAATAAAGTGTAGCTCATTTTATTTTATTATTTTTCCATGAGAACCCAAAATCAATCTTTTATTCTCGACTCACTATCATCGAGGTTAATGTCTCTTTAAGTGAATATCGACGCTATGAGTTCAACAGTGCCCTCAGATTTCAATTTAGAGCAACACTTTTAAAGTTATAAAATCCGGCTCATACGTTTACTAAACATACCCGAACAAAAATTCATAAATTGATTCCGGGCACAGCAGGTCTCAGAATCATGCGTCTTCAGTTTTCACAGACTCATAATATTCCCATAAATTTATGAAAAAAATTCCACATAAATTCCGGGTCTTTACATTCTTCCCACTATAGTGCTTTATGACCCCATAAGCTATAAATCGAACTAAAGGGAATAAATGGGGGTACTGAGCACGCATCTAAGCCTCATGTTCCCTTGTGCTCACCTGGAGGTTCTTGTGCTTCAAATGTACATGCACTAGAGGTATCGATCGTCCACGAAGAACCCGCTCCTGTTGATCCTCAATCTCCACTATAACCTCCGTAAAAGTCACCCCACTTTTGATGTCCAACTCCACATGGTCGATGATGTAAGAAGGGTCGTGCACGTATCCGCTCAGCTGGGATATGTGGAAGACATCGTGCACCCTGTACAACTGTGGTGGAAGAGCCGAGCAGTATTCCACCTCGCTAACTCTGTTGAGGACCTGGAAAGGTCTGATGAATCTCGGAGATAACCTGTCGCCTTGGCCAAATCATCGTAGACCTCATCAAGGTGAGACTTGTAGGAAGATGTGGTCGCCATCCTCGAACTCTAGAGGCCTCTGTATTCTATCTGTATATGACTTATGCCTGCTCTGTGCAGTCTTCATTTGATCCTAGATGATATGAACCTTCTTTGCGGTAGACCGTACGATCTCTAGTCCCTCTAGTGCTGACTCCCCAGGGTCAGTCTAGCACAAGGCTGATCTGTAAGTTCACTCGTACAAGGCCTCAAATTTTGTCATCCCGATGGTGGAGTGATAGCTGTTGTTTTATCAAAACTCCACCAAAGGTTAGTGATCCTCCTAGTTACGACTGAAGTTGATGTCACAAGCACATAGCATGTCCTAATGGGTCTGAATGGTCCGCTAGGTCTGACCATCAGTCTTAGGATGGAAGGTGCTGCTCAGATGAAGCAGCGTCCCGAAAGCCTCATGTAACCCTTTACATAGGTAGGATGTAAAACATTCATCACAGTTGGAGATAATAGAAGAATTTAATCCATGTAGCCTCACAATATCTTGGATGTAGAGGAGTCCCAATCTCTCTACTAAACCCTTTACTATGATCGGTTGGAAGTGGGCCGACTTGGTGAGTCGGTCGATGATCACCGAGATAGAGTCATATCTCCTGGACATACGTGGTATACCTGTCATGAAGTCCATGGATATCCCATACCACATCCACTCTAGGTCCTATAAAGGATGAACCAAACTTACTGATACCTGATGTTCTGCCTTCACTTGAGGACAGGTGAGGCATCGAGAGACAAACTCTACTACTTCATTCTTCATACCTGGCCACCAGTGCTGTGGTCGAAGGTCCTAGTACATCATCACCACTCATGGATGTACTGCTTTAAGGGATGTGTGAATCTTCTTCAACACTTCCTCTTGAAGTGACACTGTCACCATAGTACGTACTTTGAAATGGATGACATGCTCCCCACCTTTAGAAATTCCATTAGCTGCTTGCCCTCTGGATATCTGAGAATGTCGTGTCTTGCAGTCAGCGTCTCTACACTGTGCCTCCCTAACTCGCTGAAGAAGTAGGTGAGTGACTGTAAGAGACTGAATAATGGATGATCTTTCTTGATCCACAAAGGATATATGTAAAGCAGTTAGCTGCTCTGTCACCTATCCTAGTAGTTGTATAAAAGATCTCATACTGAGTGCATCTGCTACAACGATCCCCATGCCATGAGTATAGACTATCTTGAAGTCATAGTGTTGGAGGAACTCAATCCAACATCGTTGTCTCATGTTTTGGTCCTTCTTAGAGAAGATATACATGAGACACTGGTGGTAAGAGTAGACTGTGAAATGCTCACCCATCAGATTGTGCCACAACATCTTCCAGGCGAAGACCACAACTGCAAACTCTATGTCATGGGTAGTGCAATTCTGCTCATGTTGTCTCAGATGATGAGAACCATAAGCGATCACTTCTCACTCCTACATCAGGACACACCCGAGTCTGATCCCTAATGCATCACATTAGACTAGGTACCCTATGCCCACCTCTAGAAGCCTCAATATGGGGGCACTAGTTAGCCTCTTCCTTATCTCCTGAAAGATCTGCTAACATCTCTTCGACCATATGAAGGGTTGAACCTTCTTTGTTAAGGCTGATAGTGGTGCTGCAAATATGGATATGTCTGGTACAAACCTTCAATAATATCCAGCTAAACCCAAGAAACTCTGAACCTCCATCACACTCCTGGGTGACTACTAAGCAAGTACCACCTCAATCTTCACTGGATCCACTACAACTCCATCCTATGAGATGTAATGTCCCATAAAGTGAACCTCTCCGATCCAAAACTAGCACTTCTTGATCTTATCATAAAACTCGTGCTCTCAGAGTGTGTCCAGTAATACCTGAAAATGGTAGGCATTCTCCTCCTTAGTAGTCGAGTAGATCATAATTTAGTCGATGAAGACTACGAAAAATCGATCGAGCTATGGCTGGAAGATCATGTTCATGAGACTCGTGAAAACTGGTGGAGCATTGGTTACACCAAAATAAATAACTGAGACCTCATAGTTGTCATACCAACATTTTAAGGTCGTCTTCTGCACATCCTCAACTCAAACTATGATTTGGTGATAGCTTGGGTCTTTCTTCGAAAACCACCGTGACCCCTTCAGCTGATCAGATAGGTCGTTAATATTAGGGAGTGGGTACATGTTCATTATGGTCACCTGGTTTAGGTGACAGTAGTCTACACGAAGCCTCAGGCTCCCATCCACCTTCTTAGAGAACAAAATCAGGGCTACCCAAGTAGAATCACTGGGCGAGATGAATCCCTTCCCCTGCAAGTCTTCAAGTTGTACCCGCAGCTCTCATTGCTCTGTGGGTTCCATCCAAAATGCTTGAGTAGATTTCAGTGTCATCTCTAGTTACATGTCAATGTAGTAGTCCACCTTTCTATGAGGAGGTAGATCTATGATATCATCAGGGAAGACATCCCCATACCGGTCCACCACTATAGTATAAGTCGGACTCTCCACATCCACCGCTCCAAGGGTAAGGCTGGGCAACTGATTAGTGATCAGTTGTACCCTCTTCCAGGTAAGTTCGTCATGTGATTCAAAGGTTCCCTCCTTAATGGTAATGAAGAACCTAGTCCCCTCTGTGTGGACACACTACACTTTTCACCTAATACATTCGATCTGATCGTGGACTGTAGATAATTGTTTCATTCCCAAGATGATGTTGTAAGGCCTCGATGTCACTATGAGGAGATCTTAGCCAGAGCTCTCATCTCCTAGAGTAAGCTCACACTACTGAAACCAATGTGTAATCTTTGAGTCTACTCCTGTAGGAGACTCTAGCTGTAAAGATCGAGCCAACATTTTCGTCAGAATCTCCGAGCTCCGAACGAGGGCAGTGGCAAAGAAAGAGTGACTAGAACCTTTGTCTATAAGTACTGCAGCTAAGGTGGAGTAGACACAGATCATACCTCAAATCATCTCTCGAGCGCCATGATCGTAAGCCTCATCTTCTTGGAGCTGAGCTCTCACATGTCCACCTACTCCCTGTGGTCGGGGTAGACCTCCTAGTGGTGGTGGAAGTAATATATCGAAATGTCCCCCACCACCATCTGCTTGATCATCTTGTCTGCCTATGGCCTATGGACTGCCTCAATCGAATCTATGTCTCTTCCTGGGTGGTCCTTAGACCATCTGCTGATCATCCGAATGGCGGGTCAGACAGTCACGATCCATGTGACCCTCCCAACTGCATGTGAAACACTTCCTGATCCTCACATTATTGGCTCTATCACATGTGCCTCACACAACCGAACATTGTTCCTGAGGTCTTCCACGGGATGGTCTAGTCTTCCTGGACCTCCACGACATATGTCTACTGCCAGCTGTATAAGACTTCGCTACGTGATTCCTGGTGGCGGGTCTCGCTGCTGGTGTCTGCTCAGCAAGAAAACTCTCTACTATGAGGGATCTCACCAACACCCCCTCCTGCATCGGGATGCTATGGGAGATTATCGAAGCTCTGATTTCTCACCTGATCCCCTGCTTGAAAGTATGATCACTGAAAAATGGGTCATGCACTATATCTGTGGAGTAGTGCGAGAGGTCAGTGAGTCTCGCTGAGTACTGTGCCACTATCATGCTACCCTGCTATAGATGCAGTAGCTCCTGTATCCACACCACACATAGGGTGGCTGGGATAAACTCCGCCCTAAACAGGCTCTCGAAGTCTGCCCAGAGATGTGTCGCCTCATCATGCACCAAGAGCATTAGGCTCCACCATCTGCCTGCTGGTTCCTGAAGAAGTCACACGACAAGGATCACCATAAGGTCGACCGGTGTCCCTACTAGTCTAAAGACTATCACCACAGCCTCCATCCAATCCTCTACTGCCTGCAAGTCCGTCTCACCGCTGAACCATGGAAGAATCTAGCACTAGAACATGTGCAATTCTCTCAAGCGGCATGCACTCTGTATTACTGGGGCATGTGGTATCAGTGGCCCAACAGGTACTAGTACCGCTGGTGCCTCCGTTGTGATAGATCCCTAAACCGAGGTCTCATCACTCGGTGGGCTTCTATCTCGTACAACTCTCGAAACACTGACTGTCTGTCTACGTGGGGTCATCCTAAAATGATACAGGTGAACCACGGTCAATATGTTATACCAGATGATTTGACTCAAAGAGATATCAAAGAAGACTCTTGAAACACTCCTGCAATACATGTTTCCATGAACTGAGTCAGAAATCAGGAGTCAGGTTCCTGGTGTATGGATACGTCAGCTGTCGCAACAACACTGGATTCCTTGGACTGAAAACCACACTAAGTACTCTTAACATTATTGCTTCACAAAAAAGAAATATCAGAGACCTACGTTCTACGGTAGAACCGACTCTTATGCTACCAATTTGTCAATACCCATCCCTCGGGGCCCGTACTGTGACAACCCCATGCCCGCCTTCCATAGACCAGGGGCTGGAGACTAGCACCAAAGGCTTAATTCCCTACTACTAGGAAGGAATTTCCTTTATGAACTAAAAACAAACACAACAAAGCACACAACTGGATACAAAACACTAAGTAAACTGTATAACAAAAGAGTGTTGAATTTAAAAGGTACCGAAAATACAATCCCAACTATAAATTATAAGGAAAATAATAGTACAAGTACTGGAAAAAGGGTAAATGGCTCCAGGATCATCCACTAGTAAATCCTACATGAAGGGTAGGTACAGATAGCCTCCACATCACTCCATGTCTGTCTATCTCCTTCGTGTACTATCACACCATGTGGTCCACCTCTGGGTACCGTCCAGTCCTGGTACACTCGGCCTCATTCAGCGTTGTCCATCATCTGTATCTAACACAACATGGTGCGGGAATAGATCGTGCAGGGGGGGTATAACGATACTCATTAAGGACCCTGATACCACCAAGGTATCTCAAAATCCACCGAGTACAAACCACAAAGTATGAAATCAACGGATAGCCATTACATAGGTATATGCCCATACATATACCTAAGTTATCATGCAACCCATCTAAATCACGAGGAAAACACAGAAGTCAATGACTTAGTGTAACACCCTGAGATTTTAGGAGAATTATTCACTTTAATTTCCTTGATATCATTTGTTGTACGCTTCACCAATATTATCATTCACTATACGCAACACTGTATTATCTTGTAGTATATGCAACACTATTCTTGGCTTGTGATGCACACAATTTCATGTTATTTTGAATAAAATTCATTTTACACAACACCAAGTATAGATTTTTATCAATGTATAACTGAACTATATTTATAGTATATTAAACACAACACCAAAGGATTCTCTCCCTACACGCAACCCTAACTTTTCATGCATTACACACAAGAGAAACCTTCCTCTATTTTTTGCGTTGTACACAATATCGAGTTTATCTAAGCAATGATATATTATTATAATATTATGAACTAAAAAATATGAATATTATTAACTGAATTTTGCATTTTATAAAATTATAATTCATCTTACACATTTTATAAAATTATATGTGAAAACAAAATCAATTTTTCTATAAAAGAAGAATTTTTTCCAAAAAATGCAGTTTTACAGCCTTTTGATGGAACACACATTTCAAATATAATTTTTGACAATTTTATAAGTTCAATTTTAAAAAATAATCTTCTTCTTTTGAATCATGATATATAAATTTACATTGGATAAATTTTTGAAACTTTTCTGTTAACTTTCATATTTTGATGAATAGTTAAAATACGCTAAATTTTAATTAAAAACAACTTTCTTCACCAAGAGAATTTATATGGTTAGATTATAATATTGAATATGTTTTAAGTATAAATATAGTATATTTTTACCATTTAATATAATTGAATTCATTACCATTAATTTTACATTGAATTCATACGTAAAAACATTTCAATCTTTGTCAATGTTTTAACTTTTAAAATGTGTTTCTTTAACATTGGGAATAATTTTAAATTAATTACTAAAACATCTTTTGTTTTGAATTTTGAAAAACTTATTCCATATTTAGATTTAGGGGTTCCAAATTATGATAATAGGTAAAGTTTTTTTATATTATGAATAGTTACTACTGTATATTTTATTTACTAAAGTTAAAGGTAAATTGGGTAATTAAGGGTAACAATAACATTATAAAATTACCCTAACACCATCCAAAATTCGATTGGATTAATAAAAGTCGACCCACATCTCCTAAGGGTCATAATAGATTCATTTCATGGACTTTAACCATGAAAATTATATAATTATTATTAAAACCATAGAAAGTGACAACTTGTCACTCTTGTATATCTTATAAGTGTAATAATTTTAATTTAGTGAAAAACATCATAAAACATCTAACATGAATAATCTCCAAAAATCTAAAAACATTATACAAATCATGTGAATTTACTTATAATTTTTACGGATTTAACAATTATTATTAATTATGACACAATAGTGATGTTGAAATTATTTTATAGAGTGGAATATCAAATAAATGGTTTTAAAAATATTAAAATAAATAGTATATGAACTATTTAATGTTCTCCACAAATTTTCTATATAAATTTGACATGTTGTGAATCTATTAAATCATTTATTTATAACATATCTTCTGTGTGTATTTTATTTAAATTCAAATAAATGAATAGTGTCAAAATTGACACTATTGTTTTTTTTAAATAATATATTATAAAATTGTTTAAAAAACACAAAAATAATTAAAAAATTTAAATTGAAATTTATATAGTCTAAAATTTCATAAATTATACAGTTATAGAAAATTCACAACACATATTTAATTATTTATAACATAATAAAATTTATAATACTATTACTACAAATAAAATAAAATTGATTAAATAAGGATAAATCAAGTTGATAAGGTTTAAAATAATTTCCCAACATGTCAAAATTTTATATGTTGATGAGATTACAACCCTATACCATCTAGTAATTGGATTTGAGTCATTTTTTGATGTTTTTATGTAGAGATTTAATTTATTATAAAATAATATTTCTTATGATACTAAAGGTGCCCCTCTCCTCCGTTAAAAAAGGGCACCTCTTCCCTCTCCTCCTCACAGCATTTCGAGCCTTCAAGCATAGCCATCCCCAGCCAATTTCTCTTCCCCACTTCCCTAGAAACATAATAGAGGTCTTGACCTTCTTCAATGTCCAACATTAGTGACATAAGAGGAGGTTTAGAAGAGGCGCGTCGAATAAAGAGGTAATATCCTTTACTGATTATTTCAAATTCATTTCTTCTTCTACTTACTCTTATTTTGTTGTTTCATAATAATGTAATAACATTAGTATCAATAATTTACTTATATGTTATTATAAATATGAAAAAACATCCACCCTACAGAAAATGAAATCACCGCGTGTGCGTACGTACGGAATACCGTCTCCACGTCGTGGTGTAATCTGTTTTCCACCACCACCTTACTTGGACCTGTATAATGATGTAAAGAATAAATATATATGATTATTATAGCATGATACTAATTCTTAGATATTCTATCATCCTCTTCAATGTAACGCCCTGACCCCAGCTACCCAGAGCCGGTGCGTCACTTCATAACATTGGCATGATCACAAAAGATCAATTTTCGAAAGACCGATTAGTTTAGTAGCCTTGGAAACACTAGATATGTTCATAAATGTTACATTACATCATAAAGTGAAAAACTACAGTAACATGGTCTTCAAAGTTCACACTCATATCTTCTTCTGACTATCCCTGCAAGTCATTCATAAAATACTTCTTCACATCTTGGAAAATATTAAAACATTGGAAGGGGTGAGCTCAGATGCTCAGTAAGGATAACAATAGTGCGGAAGCTTTCATAAATAAACATTAACATTTAAGGCAATGTATAACTAAAACCAAAGCCTTTTCAAACTTGAAATTTAGAATAATATGACAAAAATAAAATTAAATAATTCCATTTACTTACTCACATGGATATTCTACTAGTCGAATAATCACATGCAATATCAATAACCACTTTCATAATGATGGAATGCATAATGCCAGACATTCTGAAACATTTTGTCAAGGCCTCGGCCAAGACGTCTAAAATTATTAAGGCCTCGGCCAAAACCATAAATCAAATTGGGAAAGGACCTCGGCCAATTCCACGTCTAGTTTTCTCATGAGACCTACCGATACATCGGGGAGCTATAGCGGGCTCCACCCGTCACTTGTTAAATCCAATGCATTCCTCATATTAATAGGTTTAAACATATCATAAACCATAACATAATCGTATCACATAAAACATGCATAAAGGAAACATAACATTTCCACATTTCAATCACAAGATATCAATACAACACATTGATATAATAAAAACGCTTTCAAAACCATTTTCAATACAAAAATAAAAGAATGTTATAACTTTGTATTTATTTTTCATTAAAAAAATGATGGCTTTTAGTGGAAGCCGAAACTCAAATAATGGTTACGGCGGCAGAGAAGTTGTTGTCGCCGCATAAGTACGGAAAGAAAAACATTCCCTTTTTGTCATTTAGTAAAACACTTCGTATAAAAAAGATTCCTTTTGAATAAACCTAAATGTAAAAGGGGTTTATACATCGTATAAAAGAAAGTTGTGTATAAAACCAAATATGCCTCAATGAAAGGGGATTGAGACGAAGTCCTTAAAAAGATCATTTTTAAAATAAAATAGATATATTATGTGTATTCACTATAGGCACACATAAATAAAGTAAAAATACAAAATAGGACATAATAATATCATGACATAATTTTGAAAGTAGGAGATTAACCCAATGAATGGAAGTTGGGTTAAGAAATTCCCTTACCTCGTGTCCGACTTGACTCAACCATTCATTAACCTACTGAATAATAAACTAGAGTTAATATCTACCTTATTAAGAACCATTTTCAATTTCATTATCCTTTTTATATCACTTATTACAATGTTATGAACATTATGTAATTATTTAAGTTAATAACGGTCGTTTTCTCGATCTTTGGTACTTGAGTCAACAATAAACTTCTTATAATTACAAGTTGTTCATGTGGTGAAATATCCATTATATCCAGAATTATATTCATGATTTAGTTATCATATATATCATATATATATAGTATATACATTCATTCATAATATTACGTAACATTTAGAGGTAAGAAATGAAATGCACCGTTCATGGAGACGGTAAGCCGTACGTACGCATGAACGCTACTTTCATTTCTATTTCGTATTTAATGGAATGAAATCATAATGATATAAATTTATAATATAATTCCAGTATAATATAGCATATAATACCATTTACTCCATCCTTTATACATCCCACATATGGTATTAACGATTAAAATCATTTTGAGGGGGTGGTAGTCCGCACTTCCTAAAATGAAAATATCGCGTTTACCCATAATGGAAATCATAAAAGTATGCCATAAATGAAAAATACAGAATCTTAAGAAATACATAAAAATATTATATATCATATATAATTATAGTGACATCTTAATGGCCACCTTTGAAGGTGTTATATGAGTGTTGAACAATCATCGTTTCGTGAGGCAGAAATTCGCCATCCATAGAAACAGTATGTTCTTTCACCATTAGATGTAGGTGTGGGTAAGTGTAGCTCTAATCCTTCTTATAAAAACATCCCAGTATATTTAGGATACTGGTTTTGTTACAGAATAAAGGAATAAAAAGAGTTTAAGGGGTTGGAGAAGCAAAATAAAACAAAACAACATTAGAGAAGACATTACCTTAAAATCGGGTAACTCTTTTTGATTTGAGCCAAAGGATTCATTGGGAAGAATTCTGCCCAAAGTGAGGCTTCTAGGAGTAAGAGAGGAAAGTGGAGAGAGTATTTTGGAAGAGGTTGGACGAGCCAAATGGCTTGGAAGGTGTGAATAAGGTGGAAGTGGTGGGGGCCTTTTATAAGAGGAGAGGAGGGGCTCTTTTGGAAAGATTGAAATGTTACATTATTTTGAAATGATTTTCGGATTCCAAAGTTCCCACACTTCTATAATTCAAGGATAAGGTGATAAGGGTTCGAAATATATCCATAAAATAGGCTTTGGACAAGTGTAAGCCTTGTATTGGACATTATATTTTCATTTTATTTAAATCGTTAATTAATAAGGTAATTGCTGCATCATCATGGTGTCATATATAATTTAATTTATTTAATGTCTAAAAATTATAAAAAAATTATCATGATGTAATAAATCTGTTTATCTTTCCAATGAATATTTATGGTCAAAAATATGACTTGTATAACCCCATTTAAAAATTGTTTTAGTAAAATAACTCATGTTTGTGATATTTTTATTTTAACATTAAATAAAATGTTTTTAATGTCGTTTTCCCACCAAAGTGGCTCCATGGGGTCCCCAAGTTGACCCATGGATTTTCGTGGTCGGCCATTACTCATCCAATAGGAGTAGGACAAGTTTAAGGGTATTTTAATATTTTTATAATATCATTTTTACCTTAAATTTCACTAATTACCTTTAATCGCGATTAATTAAACATAAAAGTTACTATTCACCAAAAATTATTTTTCTCCCATTGAACCACATTTTAATTCCTAATGATAACAATGTATGTCAGATTTTTGAAAATCAACTCACAGAAGTGGTAATATTTCATTTAAATGGAAAATCAGTTATTTAACTACCACTTAGTGGTTTCACTATTCATCAAAAATTGAAGTTTTTCAGAACAATGCAAAAATTTTACCCTAAGCTATATTTGATATTCCAATTTCAAAAATGATGTCTATTTTAAAAAATTCCAAACATATAAGTTTCATTAATTAATTTTATAATTAATTCCTGTTGTCACAACAAATAGCGTGTTTTTAAGAAACAATTTATATCAAAAGATTGACAATTGTTTACGTCCAATTTCGAAGTGAAATTAATTCTAATGAACACCATTGGATAAAATGGTAAAAATATATTCTAATTATACTTTAAAACCTCTCAATATTATAATTTATCACTATAAATTATTTTGATTAAAAATGTTGTTTTTAAGTATTTTTTACTATTCATAAAAAATTGGAAGTTCTCAGAAAAATACTAAAAATTCAACATAAGCTAATTTCGATATTCTGAATCCAAAACTGAACTTCATTTTGAAAGATAAAATTTATAAAATTTCAAAAATTAGGTATTACTACTCATAACGGCTACTTTGATTGGTCATAGTGTGTTAGAACTCGAAGTTGCGTACAATGCAAGCTATTGCATTATTGAATGAGAAGCGTATCATGGATGCTCGGGGTGTTACATTCTCCCCTCCTTCAATAAATTGCATCCTCGCAATTTGAAATTTTTCTTTGAAAATAAAAGGTTGAAAATAAAAAATACCTTTGTGGAAAACCCACATCAGAAATAGGGTTAATTAGAATATAACATTAAAAGAAAGAAAGATAAGTAGAAAGGTCACCCGAGATAGCACATACTAGGATTCTATGAAAATATGGATATGGAGGAGAAACAAACTATCAGGTTCTGATGGAGAGTTGTAGAAAATAGTATTAGGAGAAAGTTAACAATAATAAAATCAGAAACTTTTGGTTGGTTAAACGATCATTGAATCCCCAGTTGGAAAAGTTAACCGGAAACGTTTTTGTTTTAAGTCACCTTTCATAAAGTTGAGGAATTCATTTAAGATATTTAGTAAGAATGTAAGGAAATATACTTACTTGTCGTGTATACTTTCATTAATAAATTTTTACCACAAACCATTTAGAATAGGAAAACAATTTTGTAATAACCAGGGACTTCCTGTAGGCTAGTGGTAGGAAATAAAGGCATGTCGCACTATGGTTGTGGGTTCGATTCCTGCAGCTTTGTCCGACGCGATGGGTTATGCCCCACCCTGCAGGTTGTCCTTTTCCTAAAACTATAGTATTATAATATTCCAAAAATAATCTTCAGAAATGTTTTAACCTTAAACAATACTATCCAAAGTTCAACTTAATCCATTCCAACCTTTATAGTTATCCAAAATACCTCTGTCCAGACTCTCTCTAAAAGCTCTCTTAATTCCAAAATAAATTTATCAGATTCCCCAAACAAAGTAAAGTTTCTCCTATTGTCACATACTAAAAATATAATTACCTTCATCATATTAAAACCTTAATGAAATCAACAAGTACTATTGTACAATAATTATATATATATCACATTATTCTAATAACCAGAATATAATCCATGAGTCCAAAAGCACCAATACATTAGTTATTCTGCTTTAACTGTAGTAACAGCATATGATTGTCCTTGATCCCTTGGCCTTTTCTGAGGTATGTTTCCCTGACGCTTAGGACATTCATTTGCATAATGACCCATTTCCCTACAATTGTAGCATTCAACATTGATATCCTCTTTCTTTCCCTTACAATCACGAGCCTGGTGACCTTTTTCTCCACATTTGTAACAAACTCCCATTCCTTTTAGGCAAGTACCTGGGTGATTCTTCCCACAATTATCACATAATGGAAAATCATTCTTTCCCTTTTTCCCTTTATCTGTCTCTTGTTCAACTATTCTCTTCTTCTCTTGCTTTACTTTGTTGTCATAAGACTTAGAGAATTCCTTTTCTGTCTTGATAGCACACGAAACAATATCTTCATACGATGAGAAGGATTGTGAGACTTATGCTCATCGGAGAAATGGTTTTAACCCATCAAAGAAATGATCAATATTACTTCTTGGGTTACGTATATAATCTGCAGCATGCCTTGCTAACCTTGTAAAGTTGGCCTCATAATTTGCGACATTCTCATCCTCCTTTTGTCTCATACTCAAAAATTTTCTTTCCATATCTTCTCGATGGTCACGAGGATAGTATTTTTCTAGGAAAATCTCTTTGAACTCCCTCCATTCCATATTTGATACGTCATCATCTTCCTTTGTGTTTTGAATCAGCGACCACCACTGATCAGCATCTCCAGTGAGGCAGTAAACTGCCATGACAACCTTCTCCCTTTTGCTACTCCCCAAGGAATGGAATATTTTCTCTAAGGAGTTTATCCATTGCTCATCTACTAATGGATTTGTACCCCCATTAAATATTGGTGGTTGTTTACCTCATGAAGTGGTCTAACATTGATCCTCTACGTTGCGGATCAGGGTGCTCTATACGAGTAAGGTTATTATTCCTAACCTGAGTGAGTTGTCCCAGTATGGTAATAAGTTGATCAGCACTAGTTGTATCTCCAGCTCAAAAATAATTATCTTGAGCAGGAGGGAAATCCCTACACGGAGTGCATGCATTGATACGGTTTCCATTCCTTCCACTAGGCGCCATTTCTAAACAATGGCATAAACTATATTAGTTTATGAATCAAAATACATAATTCCATACTTGTAAGATACTTAACATAAATTGAACTATTTATGGATATAATCCATAAAAACATTTCTTTGAGGAAGTATATACTCATAACCCTTCATAGTGGTTTATAAAGAAAATGAGAATTATCCAAAGCATATCCCCCGGGAGTTTCGTAATCAATAGTGCAGCAAGGCCCGTTGTCGTGCACCAATTCCCGTTCGAGTCTATCTCAAAGCGGGGTTTTCGGGTTTCACCACTAGGTACATCTATGCCAGAGCCGCCTCTACCTGCTCGTTTCCAGACAGGGATGTATTGCTCGGAAAACTCACAACATCTCTACAATACCAAAATTCTAGGAAGTTCTTCTATACTAATCCTCAAAGTCTATCTTCAGGCAATGTGCTCTAATCAGAGTTAATCTAAATCTAGCTTCCAAGGTTAGTACTAAACTGCCTCTGATACCAACTGTAATTCCCTGACCCCAGCTACCCAGATCTGGTGCGTTACTTCGTAACATTGGCATGATCACAAAAGATCAAGTCTCGAAAGACCGATTAGTTTAGTAGCCTTGGAAACACTAGATACGTTCATAAATGTTACATTACATCATAAAGTGAAAAACTACAATAACATGGTCTTCAAAGTCCACACTCATATCCTCTTCTGACTGTCCCTACAGGTCATTCATAAAACACTTCTTCACATCCTGGAAAATATTAAAACATTGGAAGGGGTGAGCTCAGATGCTCATTAAGGATAACAATATTGCGTAAGCTTTCATAAATAAACATTAAAATTTAAGGAAATGTATAACTAAAACCAAATCCTTTTTAAACTTGAAATTTATCATAATATGACAAAAATAAAATTAAATAATTCCATTTACTTACTCACATGGATGTTCTACTAGTCCAATAATCACATGCAATATCAATAACCACTTTTATAATGATGGAATGCATAATGCGAGACATTATGAAACATTTTTCCAAGGCGTTGGCCAAGGCGTCTAAAATGATTAAGGCCTCGGCCAAAACCATAAATCAAATTGGGAAAGGGCCTCGACCAATTCCACATCTAGTTGTCTCATGAGACCTACTGATGCATCGAGGAGCTATAGCGGGCTCCACCTGTCACTTGTTAAGTCCAATGCATTCCTCATATGAATAGGTTTAAACATATCATAAACCATAACATAATCGTATCACATAAAACATGCATAAAGGAAACATAAAATTTCCACATTTCAATCACAAGATATCAATACAACACATTGATATAATAAAAACGCTTTCAAAACCATTTTCAATATCAAAATAAAAGAAAGTTAAAACTTTTTATTTATTTTTCATTAAAAAATGATGGCTTGTAGAGGAAGCCGAAACTCAAATAATGGTCACGGCGGCAGAGAAGTTGTTGTCGCCACATAAGTACGGAAAGAAAAACATTCCCTTTTTTTTCGTTTAGTAAAACACTTCGTATAAAAAAGATTCCTTTTGAATAAACGTAAAAGTCAAAGGGGTTTATACACCGTATAAAAGAAAGTTGTGTATAAAACCAAATATGCCTCAATGAAAGGGGATTGAGATGAAGTCCTTAAAAAGATTATTTTTAAAATAAAATAGATCTGTTATGTGTATTCACTATAGGCACACATAAAGAAAGTAAAAATACAAAATAGGACATAATAATATCATGACATAATTGGAAAGTAGGAGATTAACCCAAAGAATGGAAGTTGGGTTAAGAAATTCCCTTACCTCGTGTCTGACTTGACTCAATCGTTCTTTAACCTCCAGAATAATAAACTAGAGTTAATATCTACCTTATCAAGAACCATTTTCAATTTCATTATCCTTTTTATATCACTTATTACAATGTTATGAACATTATGTAATTATTTAAGTTAATAACGGTCATTTTGTCGATCTTTGGTACTTGAGTCAACAATAAACTTCTTATAATTACAAGTTGTTCATGTTGTGAAATATCCATTATATCCAGAATTATATTCATGATGTAGATATCATATATATCATATATATCCAGTATATACATTCATTCATAATATTACGTAACATTTAGAGGTAAGAAATGAAATGCCCCGTTCATGGAGACGGTAAGCCGTACGTACGCATGAACGCTACTTTCATTTCTATTTCGTATTTAATGGAATAAAATCATAATGATATAAATGTATAATATAATTACAGTATAATATATCATATAATACCATTTATTCCATCCTTTATACATCCCAGATATGGTATTAACGATTCAAATCACTTTGAGGGGGCGGTAGTCTGCACTTCCTAAAATGAAAATATCGCGTTTACCCATAATGGAAATCATAAAGGTATTCCATAAATGAAAAATACAGAAGCTTAAGTAAAAAATAAACATATTATATATCATATATAAATATAGTGACATCTTAATGGACACCTTTGAAGGTGTTATATGAGTGTTGAATAATCATCGTTTTGTGAGGCAGAAATTCGTCATCCACAGAAACAATATGTTCTTTAACCATTAGATGTAGGTGTGTGTAAATGTAGCCCGAATACTTCTTATAAAAACATCCTAGTATATTGAGGATACTGGTGTTGTTACAAAATAAAGGAATAAAAAGATTTTAATGGGTGGAGAAGCAAAATAAAACAAAACAACATTAGAGAAGACATTACCTTAAAATCGGGTAACTCTGTTTGATTTGAGCCAAAGGCTTCTTTGGGAAGAATTATGCCCAAAGCGAGTATTCTAGGAGTAATAGAGGAAAGTGGAGAGAGTATTTTGGCAGAGGTTGGCAGAGCCAAATGGCTTGGAAGGTGTGAATAAGGTTGTAGTGGTGGGGGCCTTTTATAAGAGGAGAGGAGGGGCTCTTTTGGAAAGATTGAAATGTTACATTATTTTGAAATGATTTTCGAATTCCAAAGGTCCCACACTTCTATAATTTGATGATAAGGTGATAAGGTTTCTAAATATACCCATCCAATAGGCTTTTGACAAGTTTAAGCTTTGTATTTTACATTATCTTTTTATTTTATTTAAATCGATAATTAATGAGGTAATCGCTGCATCATCATGGTGTCATAAATAATTTAATTTATTTAATGGCTAAAAATTATAAAAAAATTATCATGATGTAGGAAATATTTTTATATTTCCAATGAATATTTATGGTCAAAAATATGACTTGTATTACCCCATTTAAAAAATGTTTTAGTAAAATAACTCATGTTTGGGACATTTTTATTTTAACATTAAATAAAATGTTTTTAATGTCATTTTCCTACCAAAGTGGCTCCATGGGGTCCCCAAGTTGACCCATGGATTTTCTTGGTCGGCCATTACTCATCCAATGGGGGTAGGAAAAGTGTAAGGGTATTTTAATATTTTTATAATATCAATTTTTGCTTAAATTTCACTAATTACCTTTAATCGCGATTAATTAAACTTAAAAGTTACTATTCCCCAAAAATTATTTTTATCCCATTGAACCACATTTTACCTCCTAATGATAACCATGTATGTTGGATTTTTGAGAATAAACTCACAGAAGTGGTAATATTTTATTTAAACGGAAAATCAGTTATTTAACTACCACTTAGTGGTTTTACTATTCATCAAAAATTGAAGTTTTTCAGAACAATGCCAAAATTTCACCCTAAGCTATATTTGATATTCTGATTTCAAAAATGATGTCTATTTTACAAAATTCCAAAAATATAAGTTTCATTAATTAATTTTATAATTAATTCCCTGTTGTCACAACAAATAGCGTGTTTTGAAGAAACAATTTATATCAAAAGATTGGCAATTGTTTATGTCCAATTTCGAAGTGAAATTAATTCTAATGAACACCATTGGATATAATGGTAAATGTATATTCTAATTATACTTTAAAACCTAAAAATAGTATAATTTATCACTATAAATTATTTTGATTAAAAAAGTTGTTTTTAAGTATTTTTCACTATTCAAAAAAAATTGAAGTTCTCAAAAAAATACTAAAAATTCAACATAAGCTAATTTCAATATTCCGAATCCAAAAATGAAGTTCATTTTGAAAGATAAATATTATAAAATTTCAAAAATTAGGTATTAATACTCATAATGGCTACTTTGATTGGTCGTACTGTGTTAGAACTCAAATTTGCATACAATGCAGGCTATTGCATTATTGAATGAGAAGCGTATCATGGAAGCTCAGGGTGTTACATTCAATACCTTCCAATAATTATGGTAACGATATCATCGCTTGTGCATACATACGAATTACTGTCTCCACGACACGATGAGATTCATTATCCATGTAAACCATTAAAGAATTATTATAAAGTATATATATAATAAATGATCGTGAAATATATGAAATAATAATTCTACTATATTTATTTATATATTTATATATATATGTAATCTAATTACTTCCATTCAATTTCAATAAGGAAATGAAAACATCGTTCAGGCATACATACGGTCTACCATCCCTATGAACGATGTATTTCATTTCATTTATCTATCTATTATATATATATACTAAATATATATGATATATAAATAATTTTCTAAATTCTGGATGTATTTAAATCATGATACAAGTAATAATAATATCAATAACAACAAGTCCAAACACGTACGATAAATGAAACGATTTTACCCAAAACGCTACATTAACACGGAATTGACAAATGAACAGGTAATATAAAGTAATAAGTTAATCATATATGATATCATAAATATTATTATGGTTTTTTTACAAGTTAATAATATGTTTAAACCCACTATACATGTGTCTCGGATACATGCTGATGAAATTGGATCCACAATAAGGGAAAATCTCACAATCTCATTTTTATTCGAGATTGTTTATACATTAGAATTTATAGGGGAATATTTATCATCCACATCCATGTTTCCTCAATATGTAATATTATTTATATCCTCATAAATTATTTTTAAATCTTATTATTCCTATTGGTGAATTTTTAGTTAAATATATGAAAGGAATCTTTTATCATTTTCAGTACGAGATATTTTTTGTCTTTTCTAGCCAAAGTACGAGAAGAATGTTTTTTAACATATACAGCATGAATGGATTTTTATGATTTCATTTAATATTATTTCAATGAAGATTTCTTTACAATTTTTCAAGTTTATTTTCAATTAACTTCATTTAGTTTAAAATTTTATAAAATGTTGAGAAAGGAAATTTTTTTTTGAAAAAGAAAGGATATATTCCTCAGGAATAGAGTTCTAGTGTTTTATCAAAATTATTTTCCATCTAAGATAATATAGGGTTATATTTATATCCCTATTATTACATTGATTCAATTATGTTATGATGGTATTATTTTTTATGATATCCATTTATCTTATATGGATTATTTTATGATGGCATGATGTTTAAGAATCTCATTTTTATTACTTGGGTTATGTTATGATGTATGATTTATGATTTTGTGGAACACATAAGAATGGTTTCATTATGAGATGGGTATGACCTATATCTCCCTTCAATTCATTGGGTAAAGATTTATATCTATTGATATTGACATGGACGAAATGGAAAGTGAATCAGGTTCAGTAATATCAGGCTATAATGGCAAGTAAACCCTAGATCAGTAAAGGACTTTGTCCACTATGATGGTATTGGCAGCAATGCCTTGGCTATTATAGAAATCATAACATGTGTTTAATGGTTTTCCACAATTACATGTTTTATTCCATTTATATTTTACCATGGATAATGTTCCTTTATGATATATGCCTTATGAACTAGCACGATTTATGTAATTACTCATGATTTTGATGTTTTCTATTCATTTACTTACATTCAAATGTTTAGGGATTGTTTTATGTTCTCCATGTTTACCCTTACTGAGCATTTGAGCTCACCCTTTTTATTTTTTTCCCCATGATATAAAGAATGGTTTTAGGTAATAAAACAAAAGGGGAATATCATTATGGGATATGTTTACAATCTTTCACCATGATTAGAAGATTTTATTCCAACAGTCCAAAGACACTAAACTAACACGGTCTTTGGGTGTCTGTTTGTGTCATGTATAAGTATTCCGAAAAAGTAATTTAATGTCCATGTATGTCAAGCTTTGGGTCTTTACAGTTGGTATTATAGTGAATGTTTAGTTAACATTTGGAAACTAGGATGTGAGAAATTTAGTGAAATCCCTTGAGATATTTCTAAGGTATGTCTAGGAATTTCTCTAAGGTTATGTGTAAGTATAGGTTATAGTCCTAGAATTACGGTAACATTCAGATAATAAAACTTAAGATGTTATATATTAAAAGTACTCCCACTTTATTATGTTGTTTTCATAGAATTATTTTTTCCTCTAACACTATTTTTTTGGGTTTTAGATGATGGCTGGAACCAGAAGTAACTGTGTTCATTAATGTAATGGTAAAAGAAATGATTTTCCTCCTGAACAAACCAATGTTATTGGAGATTGAGTGAAAAATATTATTGTTATAATTACACAGTCTATGAATCATTCTAGACTTCCAAATGAGCAGAGAAAGGAACAATATTTGTTTGAGTCCTTCATGAGGCAACACCCACCTTCTTTCAATGGGTCTTCTGATCCACTTATTGCTGAGAAATGGATCAGTACCATTAAAAAGATATTTTAAATACTTCACTTTTCAGAACATGAATTAGTCATTTTAGTAGTTTATAGTTTATAAGGGGAAGTAGACAAGTGGTGGACTCTAATTAAGAATACAAGGCCCCAAGATGAAATTGAATCCATGTAATGGGATACGTTCAAGAACTTATTTTTCATTAAGTACTTCCCTCGTTTTATTTGAACAATGAAGGAAAATGAGTTCCTTGAGCTTACATAAAAGGATGATGAATCTGTTGGTATATATGAATCGAATTTTACAAGTCTTTCAAGTTATGAATCTGACTTTATCATCCACCTTGAATGTAATGTTAATCAATTCATCAATGGATTAAAACTAAGCATTTGAAGAGAATTAGCTATAATAGACTTCAGTAGCTATGAAGAAATTGTGCATTGTGCTATGAAGGTAGAATTGGAATTTGGTGTTACATATCCATCTCATGGTTTTGACAAGAAACAAAAGTTGTAGTTTAAGGAAAAATCACAGAACAATGGTGAAAAGAAGGTGAAAGTTTCATTATGCTCAAAGTGTGGAAAGAGGCATGATAGAGATTGTCTAAAATGTACTAGAAAATGTTTCAATTGTGGAAAATAATATCATCAAGTAGATAAGGGCTGAAGAATTGGTTAAAAGTTTTCAAATGATGTGAATAGATAAAATACTACAGAGATCCCACCACCAACAATTCAATGCTACAAGTGCAAGGAAATGGGGAATTATGCTAACCAATTCCCTAATCCAAGGGTTAATGATGATATACATCAACAATCTCTTAATAAAAAGGACAAAGGTAAGTCACATGTGATCAATATTGGTTATGTTGAGTACGAAAACGATGCGGTATAATGATTATGTGTTTATGTAACGGGATTCCAAAAAATTGTTATGGAATATCATATATAGTATTGTGGAATTATGGAATATCTATATATTGGTTTTTTGTGGTTTTCAATAATTTTGTGGTACTGGTAACCATGAAAATTGATTGAAATATTTTTAGAAATTATATGATTTGCGCAGAACATTCATGTTTTCACTAAGGAGAAAATAATATGTTTGATAGTATTAATGAGCTCATTACTAATATAAGGAAAAAGTGAATCATGGTTTGAGTATATAAAATTATTTGGATTTTGGTATGTGGAAAGAGTTATCTTTTTACAACTTTCATGTTTTCACTAAGGTTCAATTGGTATTCTTTTTTCAAGAGAATACATGATTAAGGTATTCACATGTATGGAATGTGAACAACAAGATATATTGTATGATAAATGATGGTATTCACATGCTCGGTAGATGACATATCTAGTAATCGTTTACCATATACAATGAGATCGGATAGAAGTATTTTGAATAATCTTGAAGATTGTAATAGAATTATTTGGACATAAAATAGTATTTTTTAAGGATAGAAATGTCTTTCGATATTATTTCCAGAATGTTATAATGGTGAAGTTTTAGAAAAAGGAGAACCTCTAGGATGAACAAAAACTCATCGCTTCAGACAAGGATGCGGGAATCAAACCCACAACTAAAGTGTGATAGGACTTTATCACCTACCACTGGCCTACATGAAGTCCCTGGTTAGTAGAAACTAGTTTTATTTTATTAACTGTTATGATATTTGTAATAAAAGTGCATTTTTGGAACCATATATTATTAATATCACCATAGATGGACTTATGTATATTTAATAACTTTTTCTACCCTTATGTTTGAGAAAGATGGAATAAACTATCATTATATTTCATGATCTTCTAATACTTCAAGAATGAAAAATTCGACATCATTTCTTTAAATAAGAAATGAAGTAGAAATTTTTCATGGAATGACCAACGATGACATTACAATGAAATAAAGTCTGTATTTATCCCAAGGTAAAAAATCATCAAAATTTCGGAAATGATTTTGAAAACCAAAAATTTTGTTCTAGTACTCTCATATATGATTAATTAGATGGTACCTTAGATCATCACAAATTTATGGCTTTTTAACTGTTGGCTTTTTCATAGCCATGTTCTCTACCACTCTACATCAGAACTTTATGGTAAGATTTCTCTTCCATATACATATTTTCCCCAATATGATCTTATATGGAAACCCATTGATGAGTTACATTTGGTATCCATTATGTATCTAACATTCCTTTTTAAAATGATGTTTTAGTATTCCTTTTTATGATGTGGGTTTCTATGAGAGAAACATTCAAGTATAAAACCATTTATAACCCTAACGAATTTCGAGGGAGAAATTCATTTTAAGAGGGGTAGTATGTAACGCCCCGAGATTTTATGAGGATTATTATTTTTAATTTCTTTTATTTCTTTTGTTGTAAGCTTCACCAAGATTATCTTCCGCTATATGCATCAATGTATTAGCGCGTATTATACGCAACACAATTCTTGTCTTGTGATAAAAAAAAATTTATTTTTTTTCAAATAAAATTCATTTTACAAAACACCAATTATAGATTTTGATCAATGTATAACTGAAATATATTTTGAGTATGTTATACACGACACCAAAGGAAGCTCTTCCTACACGCAACCCTGAATTGGTTTGCATTACACGCAATAGCCACCTTCCTCGATAGCTTGCGTTGTACGAAATACCGAGTTTCACTAAACAATGAGATATTATTATAATATTATGAACTAGAAATTATGAATAGTATTAACAAAAGAAGTTATTTTATAACATTATAATTCATCTTACATATTTTCTAGAATGAGATATGAAAAAAAAATTATAAAAGAATTATTTTTTAAAAAAATACAGTTTTACTGCCATTTGATGGCGAACACATTTCAAATTTAATTTTTTTACAAATTTATAAGTTCAATTTTACAAACTGTTCTTCTTCTTTTGAATCAGGATATAAAAATTTACATTCGATAAATTTTTGATACTTTTTTGATAACTTTCATATTTTGATAAATAGTAAAAATACGCTAAATTGTAATTAAAAACAACTTTTTTCCACCAAGATAATTTATATTGGTTAAATTATAATATTTAATGGTTTAAAAGAATAAATAGAATACATATTTTCCATTTAATATAATTCAAGTCATTTCCATTAATTTTACATTGAATTCATATATACAAACATTTCAATCTTTGACAATGTTTTAACTTTTAAAACCTGTATTAATAACAACATGATTAATTTTAAATTAATTACTGCAACTTCTGTGTTTCGAATTTTTAAAAAAAGGATTCCATATTTGGATTCAGTTGGTCCAAATTTTGTAAATAGTTTACTTTTTTTGATATTTTGAATAGTAACTGCTGTAATTTTTATTTACTAGAGCTAAAGGTAAATCGGTTAATTAAGGGTAAAAATAAGATTATATAACTACCATAACACCTGCCAAAAATCTATTAGATGAACCAAATCTGACCAATATCACATAAGGGTCATTATAGATTCATTTCTTGGTCTTTTTACCATAAAAATTATATAATTATTATTAAAACCAACGAAAGTGACAACATGTCACTCCCTTATATCTTATAAGTGTAATAATTTTAATTCAGTGATAAACTTCATAAAACTTCTAACAAGAATAATTTCCAAAAATTTATAAAATTATATACCTCATGTGAATTTATTTAGAGTTTTTATAGAGTAAATAATTATCATTAATTATGACACAATAGTGATGTTGAAATTATTTTATTGATTGAAATATCAAATAAATGGTTTTAAAAATATTAAAATAAATATTATAGGACCTATTTAATTTTCTACAAGAATTTTCTAGATAAATATGACATGTTATGTATATATTAAATTATTTATTCAGAACATATAATCTATTTTTATTTTATTTAAATTCAAATAAATGAATAGTATCAAAATTGACATAATTGTTATTTTATAAAAATTACATATTATAAAAATGTTTAAAAATCACAAAATTATTTAAAATTTATAAATTAAAATTTATATGGTCTATAATTTCATAAAGTATATAATTATAGAAAATTACCAACACATAAGTAATTATTTATTACAATTTAAAATTTAAAATATTATTACAAAAATAAATTTAAAAAGATTAAATAATGATAAATCAAGTTGATAAGGTTTAAAATAATTTGACAACAAGTCTAAACTTTACTGGTTGATGAGATTACAAACCTATAAATTCTAATTTTTTAATTTGAGTCATTTTTTAAGGTTTTTATGTGGGGTTTGATTTTTTTATAAATTAATATTTCATATGTTTCCAAAGGTGTCCCTCTCCTCCCTTATAAAAGGTCACCTCCTCCCTCTCTTCCTCACACCATTTTGAGCCTTCAAGCACGGCCAAACCCTGATAATTTCTATTCTCCACTTCCCTAGAAACATACTAGTGGTCCTGGACTTCATCAAAGACCAACTTTAGTGCCCTATGAGGAGGTTTAGAAGGGGCGCATTGAAGAAAAGTTAATTTCCTTTACTGATTCTTTCAAATTCATTTCTTCTTGTACTTCCTCTTATTTTGTTGGTTCATAATAAATTAATAACTTCAGTATCACTCATATACTGATATGTTATTATAAATATGAAACAACCTTATTTCACCTTCTATCCATCCTATGGAATAATGTCTCCACGTCGTGGTGTAATCTGTTTTCCACCACCACCGTACATGGATGGAAATAATGGTTTAAAGAATAAATATACATGATTATTATAACATGATACTAATTCGGAAATATTCAATCATCTGATCCAATACTATTCAATACTTATGGGAATGATGTCATCACTCGTGTACGTATGGAATACAATCTCCACGACACGATGAGATTCATTCTCCATGTTAACCATTAAAGAATGATTATAATGTATATATATAATAAATGATAATGAAAAATATGACATAATAATTCGAATGGATTTATATATATATATATCATCTATTTACTTCCATTCAATTCATTAATGAAATGAAAACAGAGTTCATGTGTATGTATGGTCTACAATCTCCATGAACGGTGTATTTCATTTAATATATCTATCTATTATATATATATACTTAATATATATGATATATAAATAATTTTTTACATTTTGGAAGTAATTAAATCATGATATAAGTAATAATAAAATCAATAACAAAATTCACACACAAGTACGATAAATGAAACAACTTTACCCAAGACGCGGCTTTAACATGGAATTGACAAATTAACAGCTAATATAAAGTCCTAAGTGAATCATATATGATATAATAAATATTATTATGGTACTGTTATAAGTTAATAATATGTTCAAACAAACTATACAGGAGTCTTGGACAAATTCAAAAGATATTGGACCTAAGGTAAGGTAAACTCTCACAATCTCATTTTTATCCGAGATTGATTAAACATCATAATTTACAATGGAATATTTATCATCCACGTCTATGTTTCCTCAATATGTAATATTATTTATATCCTCCTATAATTTTTTAAATCCAATTTTACCTATTGGTGAATTGTTAGTAAATGATATGAATGGAATCTTTTGTTGTTTTCTGTACGAGATACTTTTTGACTTTTCCATCCAAAGAACAAGAAGATTGTTTTTTAACTTATACGGCATGAATGTATTTTTATCATTTCTTAGAACATTATTTCCATGAATCTTACTTTACAAGTTTTCATGTTTATTTTCAATTTACTTCGTTTAGTTTAAAAGATTATGACATGTTGAGAAAGGAAAAATGTTCTTGAAAAAGAAAGGATATCTTCCTCAGGAGTGGAGTTCATGTGTTTTATCAAAATGATTTTCCATCTAAGATAATATAGGGTTATGTTTCTATCCCTATTATTAAATTGATTTGATTATGTTATGATGGAATTATTTTTTTTCAAGTCCTTTTATCTTATATGGATTATTAAATAATGGCATAATGTTTATGAATCCCATTTTTATTACATGGGTTATGCTTTGATTTATGATTTATTATTTTGTGGCACACATAAGAATGGTTTCATTATGATATGGGTGGGACCAATATCTCCCTCCAATTCATTGGTTAATGATTTATATCTCATGAGAATGACATGGCTGGAACAACAAGTGAATCAGGTTCAGTATTAAAGGGTAGGAATGACATGTAAACCTGGTTCAACAATGGACATTGTCCACTATGATGGTATTGGAAGTAATACCTTGGCTACTATGGAAATCATAACATGTGATTAATGGTTTTCAACAATTACATGATTTATTTCCATGCTATTTTACCATGGTTAATGTCTCTTTATGATCTATTCCTTATGCACTTCCATGATTTATGTCATTACTCATGATTTTGATGTTTTATGTTCATTTTCTTACTTTAAAATGTAGAGGGATTGTTTTGTGTTCTCCATGTTTACCCTTACTGATAATTTGAGATCACCCTTTCTATGATTTTCCCCGGGATATAAATAAATGTTTTATGTAAGAAAACAAAAGGGGAATATCTTTATGGGAGATGTTGAAGATCTTTCACCATGAATAGAATATTTTATTCCGAGTTTCCAAAGACACTAAACTAACACAATATTTGGGCATCTGTTTGTTTCATTATTAAGTATTCTGCAAAATTTATGTAACATTTATGTATGTCATGTTTTGGGTTTCTACAGTTGGTTTTAGAGCGAAGGTTTAGTTAACCTTTGGAAACTAGGATGGGAAAACTTTAGTGAAATCACTAGAGATATTTCTAAGGTATGTCTAGGGATGTATCTAAGGTTAAGTATCAGTATAATTTATATTCCTTGAATTACGGTAACAATATTAGAATTAAACCTAAGATGTTATATATTGAAGTTACTCCCCCATTATTATGTTGTTTTCCAAGCATGATTTTTGCCTCTCACACTATTCTTTTTTGGTTTTAGATGATGGATGGAACCCAAAAAAACCATGTTGATCAATGTAATGGAAAATGTAATGACTTTCCTCTTGAAAAAACCAATGTTATTGGAGATGGAGTGAAAAATCTTATTTCTATACTCACACAAGCTATGTATCATTATGGACTTCCAAATGAGCAGGGAAAAGAACAATATTCAATTGAGTCCTTCATTAGGAAACATCCATCTTCTTTCAATGGGTATTCTCTTACACTTATTGTTGAGAAATGGATCAGTACCATTGAAATGATATTTTTTATAATTCACTGTTCAGAACATGAAAAAGTCATTTTAGTTGTTTACAATTTAGAAGGTGAAGCAGACCAGTGGTGGACTCTAATTATGAATACAAGGCCCCAAGATGAAATTGAATCCCTAGAATGGGATGAGTTCCAGAACATGTTTTTCAATAAGTACTTCCCTCATATTCTTTGAAAAAAGATGGAAAAGGAGTTCTATGATCTTCAGAAAAATAATGATGAATCTGTTGGTATATACGAATCAAATTGTACATGGCCTGGAAGGTATTCATCTGGATTTATCATCCAACCTGAAATTAAAGTTGATTTATTCTTCAGTGGCTTAAAACCACATCATCGAAGGAAATTATCTCTAAGAGACTTCAGTAGCTATGAAGAAATTGTGTGCTGTGCTATAAATTTAGAACTAGAAGTTTGTGTTACATATCAATCCCATGGTTTTTACAAGAAATGAAATATGGAGTTCAAGGAAAAATCTCATAACAATGTTGAAAATAAGTTCAATGTTTCCTTATGCTCAAAGTGTGGAAAGAAGAATGGTGAATATTGTCTAAAAGATACTAGAAAATGTTTCAAGTGTGGAAAAGAAGTTCATCAATAATCTGAGTGCCGAAGAAATGGGAAAACAGATTCGGATGATGATAATAGATAAATGACAATAGAGAACACACCACCAACACTTCAATACTACAAGTGCAAGGAAATAGGGAATTATGATAACCAATGCCCTAATCCAAGGGTTAATTATGATCGACATCAGCAAAATCTTAGGAAGAAGGACAAAGGGAAGTCACATGCGATCACTATTAGTGATGTTGAGTATGAAAATGATGCGGTGGAATGATTATGTGTTTATGTACCAGGATTCCAGAATAATGTTGTGGAATATCATTTATAGTATTGTGGAATATCAGAATATATATGTATTGGTTTATTGTGGTTTTCAATAATTATATTGTACCGGTAACCATGAAAACTGATTGAAATATTTTTGGAAAGTAGTTGAGATGCTCATCATGATGTGATAAGGAGAAAATAATATGTTTGATAGTATTAATTATCTCATGAATGATATATGGACAATGTGATATAATGGTTTGAGTATATTAAAATTTTGGGATTTTGTTATGTGAAAAGAGTTAACTTTTGAATGCATTCACGTTTTTACTAAGGTTCAATGGGTATTCTTTTTTCAATAGAATACATGATTTAGGTATTCACATGTTTGGAATGTGACCAACAATATATATCGTATGATAAATGATGGTATTCAGATGCTCGGTAGATGACATTTCTATTAATCATTTACTTTATACTATGAGATCGGATAGAAGTATTTTGAATCCGACTAAAGATTGGAATGGAATAAGATTGATGTCAAATATTATTGTTTAAGGATAGAACATTTTTTTCGATATTATTTCTGGAATTTTATAATGGTGATGATTTAGAAAAAGTACAACCGGCAGAACGGACGACAACCCGTCGCGTCAGAAAAGTTTGCGGGAATCAAACCCACAAATGAAGTGTGATAAGACACTATCACCTACCACTGGCCTACAGGAATTCCTTGGTAACTAGAATTTAGTTTTATATTATTAATTGTTAGGATAGATGTTCTACATGTCCATTTTTGGATCCATATACGATTAATCTCACAATAGATGGACTTATGTATATTTAACAATTATTGCTAACCTTTGGTTTGAGACAGATTTAATGAATTATAATTCTAGCGCATGATATGATAATAATTTAAGAATAAAAAATTCAACATCATTTCATTAATTAACAGATGAAGTTTAAATTTTTCATGGAATGACCAATAATGACATTACACTGAAATCAAGTAAGCATTTCTCCAAATGTAAAAATTCTTCAATGATAGGGAAATTATCTTCAAAAACAAAAATTTATTTCTATTACTCTCATATCTAATTAATCAGATGGTACCTTAGATCATCACAAATTGATGTCTTTGTGATTTTTGGATTTTTCATAGCCATGTTCTCTACCACTCTCCATCAGATCTTAATGGTTATATTTCTCTTCCATATCCATATTTTCACCTATATTATCCTATGCGGAAACCCAGTGATGAGTTACTTTGGGTATACATTATGTTTCTAACGTTCCATTTTAAAATGCTTTTTAGTATTCCTTTTTATGATGTGGGTTTCTATGAGAGACACTTTCAAGTAGAAAACCATTTATAACCCCGATGAATATCGAGGAAGAAAATCAATTTAATGGGGGTAGAATGTAATGAACCGATATATTATGATAATTATGCTTTTTAATTTCTTTTATGTATTTCTTTGTATGCATCACCAAGATTAGCTTGTGTTATATGCAACACCGTATTAGCTTGTAGTATACACAACACTATTCTTGGCTTGTGATGCACACTATTTCAAGTTTTTTCGAATAAAATTAATTTTACAGAACACCATGTATTGATTTAGATAAATATATAATTGAAATATATTTTGAATATGTTATACGCAACACCAATGGACGCTTTTCATACATGCAAACCTGACTTGGCTTTAATTACACGCCAAAGTGACCATCCTCGATAGCTTCTGTTATACGCAATACCAAGTTTCACTAAATAATGATATATTATTATAATATTATGAACTAGAAGTTATGAATATTATAAACCAAATTTTTAATTTTATAACATTATAATTCATCTTAATCATTTTCTAGAATGAGATATGAAAACAAAATCAATTTTTCGAGGAAAGAAGTATTTTTTTTAAAAAATGCAGTTTTACCTCCTTTTGATGGCGCACCCATTTCAAATCTAATTATTGACAATTTAATAAGTTAAATATTACAAAATAAACACCTTATATTGAATCATGATATAAAAATTTACATTGGATAATGTTTTGATAATTTTCTGATAACATTCTTATTTTGATGAATAGTAAAAATACACTAAATTTAAATTAAAAACTACTTTTTTCATCAAGATAATTTATATGTTTAAATTATAATATTGAATGATTTTAAATTATTAATAGAAATTATTTTTACCATTTAATATAATTCTAGTCATTTCCATTATTTTTACATTTAATTCATAGGTTAAAACATTTCAATCTTTGACAAGGTTTTAACTTTTAAAACATGTTTGCTTAACAGAAGGATTAATTTTAAATTAATTACTGCAAATTCTGTATTTTTTTATTTTGAAAAATTTATTCCATATTTTGATTCAGTGGGTCCAAATTATGTTAATAAGTTACTTTTATTTTTTTGATATTATGAATAGTAACTACGGTAAATTTTATTTATTAGAGTTAAAGATATATCGGGTAATTAAGGATAAAAATATGATTATCAAATTGCCCCAACACCTGCCAAAATTCTATTTGATGAATAAGTGTAGACTCATATCACCTAAGGGTCGGAATAGATTCATTTCATGGACTTTTGACCGTGAAAATTATATAATTATTATTAAAACAAAAGAAAGTGACAACATGTCACTCTCTTATATCTTATGAGTGTAATAATAATAAATTAGTGATAAACATCTTAAAACATTAAACAAGAATAGTATTCAAAATGAGAATAAAATTATCTACATCAAGAAAATTTATTTAAACTTTTTAGGGATTAATTAATTATCATTAATTATGACACAATAGTGATATTGAAATTATTTTATTGATTTAAATATCAAATAAATAGTATTAAAATTTTTAAAATAAATATTATATGAACTACATAATATTATCCACAAATTTTCTAGACAAATATGACATGTTATTAATCTATTTAATCTTTTATTTCGAACATATCATCTATGTGGATTTTATTAAAATTTAAATAAGTGAATATTGCAAAATTTACACTATTATTATTTTATAAAAATAACATATTATAAAACTGTTCAAAAATAAAAAGAAATATTTAAAATTTATAAATTGAAATTTTCATGGTCTAAAATGTCATGAAGTATAAAATTATGGACAATTCACATCAAATAAGTAATTATTTATAACAATTTAAAATTTAGAATATTATTACCACAAAAAAATTAAATATATTAAATAAGGATAAATCAAGTTGATAGGGATTAAAATAATTTCCAAAAATATTTAAATTTTACTTTTTGATGAGATTAAAACCCTATCGCATCTAATATATGTATTTAAGTCATTTTCTGAGGTTTTTATGTGTGGTTTGAATTTATTATAAATTAATATTTCTTGTGTTTCCAAAGGTGGCCCTCTCCTCCCTTATAAAAGGGCACCTCCTCCCTCTCCTCATCACACCATTTTGAGCCTTCAAACATGGCCAAACCCAGCCAATTTCTCTTATAAACTTCCCTAGAAATATAATAGTGGTCCTTTTATTCTTCAAATACGATCTTTATTGCCCTAAGAGAAGGTTTAGAAGAGTCGTGTCGAAGAAGAGGTAATATCCTTTACAGATTCTTTCAAATTCATTTCTTCTTCTACTTACTCATCTTTTGTTGTTTCATAATAATGAAATAACATCAGTATCACTAATATACTAATATGTTATTATAAATATGAAACAACCCTATTTCACCTCTTATCCATCCTACGAAAAACGAATCACCGTGTGTGCGTACGTACGAAATACCGTCTCCACGTTGTGGTGTAATAAGTTTTCCTCCACCACCTTACATGGATGTGTATAATGGTTTAAATAATAACTAAATATGATTATTATAACATGATACTAATTCCGAGATATTCTATCATCCTCTCCAATGCCATTCAATAATTACGGGAATGATATCATCACTCGTGCGTATGTACGGATTACCATCTCCATGACACGATCATATTCATTCTCCATGTTAACAATTAAAGAATTTTTAAAAAGTATATATATAATAAATGATAATGAAATATATGAAAAAATAATGATACTGGATTTATTTATATATATATTTCATCTACTATCTTTCATTCAATTCAATAATTAAATGAAAACAATGTTCATGCATACATACAGTCTACCATATCCATGAACATTGTATTTCATTTCATTTATCTATCTATTATATATATACTGAATAAATATGATATATAAATTGGACCTAAGTTATGGGAAAATCTCACAATATCATTTTTATCTGATACTGTTTATAAATAAAAATTTACTGAGGAATATTTATCATCCACATCCATGTTTCCTCAATATGTAATATTATTTCTATCCTCCTAAATTTTTTAAAATACAATATTACCTATTAGTGAATTTTTAGTAAATGACATGAAAGGAATATTTTTTCAGTTTTAGTACAGGATATTTTTTTTGACTTTTCCGGACAATGTACAAGAAGAATGTTTTCTTAACTTATACAGCATAAATGGATTTTTATGATTTCATTGAACATTATTTCCATGAATCTTCCTTTATATGTTTTTGAATATTATTTTCAATTATCTTCTTTTAGATTAAAATTTTATGACATGTTGAGAAAGAATTTTTTTTTTGAAAAATAAATGATATTTTCCTCAATAATGGAGTTCAAGTGTTATATAAAAAATATTTTCTACCTAAGACAATATAGTGTTCTGTTTCTATCCCTATTATTACATTTATTTGATTATGTTATGATGTAATTATTTTTTATGATGCCATTTTATCTTATATGGATTATTTTATGATGGCATGATGTTTAAGAATACCCTTTTTATTACAAGTTTTACGGTATGATGTATGATTTATGATATCGTTGCACACATAACAGTGGTTTCATTATGAGATGGGTGGGACCTATATCTCCCTCCAATTCAATGGGTACAGATTTATGTCATTACTCATGATTTTGATGTTTGGTTTTCATGTTCCTACATTCAGATGTTTAGGGATTGTTTTATGTTCTCCATTTCTAACCTTAATGAGCATTTGAGCTCACCCTTTTTATGTTTTTCCCCAAGATATAGACAAAGGATTTAGGTAAGAAAAAAAGGGGAAGATATTTATTGGAGATGTTGAAGATATTTCACCATGATTAGAAGATTTTGTTCTGATTTTCCAAAGACACTAAACTAACACGGTCTTTGGGTGTCTAATTGGGTAATTTTTTAAGTATTCTATAAAAGTAATGTAACTTAAATGTATTTCAAGATTTGGGTCTCTACACTCTGCTCACACATCTATAAAACTTATGTAGAGAGATAGAGATGATCATATATATCCATTGAATCATATAAGTTGTCGAACTCACACAGGTTCTAGGACTAGTAGTTAGAAATGTCGGACCCACACAGCATCTAGGAACTGTATTCGGAGCTATCTGACCCACAAACGATCGAATACCATCTATTAGAACTGTTGGGCCCACAGAGGATCCAGGAACAGTTGTTGGAGCTGTCGAACCCATACAGGATCCAGGACTAGCTATTATGTCGAACCCACATAGGATCCAGGAACATAATTCTGAACACTCGGACCCACACAAGATCCATGAATAGTAGTCAGAGATGTCGGACCCACACAGGATCCAGGAACAGTCGTCAGAGCATAGCCAGCCACAGGGTTTCCACAAAGCATGCTTGATTCTGGGAGGGTCTGCTTCTCAAGCCAATATTCAGTACGTCAACTTCCACAATGTCCCGTGAAGAAGTATCTCAGAGGTCGTCACTTCATAGGGGTCTCAATGCAATAGACAATGCGTCAATTGGACGCCCGATCTGTTAGTTATTGGTCTTTAATTTCAGGGGGCCCAAGTGGATCCGTGCACGATCCAACCTGACTGTATAACAAATGTACCCAAAACTATGATGGGGTAAACATAAAATAACAGTCGCTCTCTAAGAAAACCATCACCACTAAAGGTTCGTCAAATGGTCGTTTGGTGGCAATGATATGACCAAATGGAAGTAAAGGCATGTAGTGGACCCGAGTCTGGTCCAACCAGGTTGAACCAACTTGGCCCGTCAAAGATTAGCCCAACCTTGTCTGGGTCAACCCGGTTAGACCTGTTGGGTTTGGCCTGACCCATTGGGCGGGCTGGCCTTTTAGGTTAAGCCTCGCCCGCTGGGCCTCGCCCAGTGGGCCGCATGGTCACTTCGGCCTAGAGGACGTCGCGAGTGGCTTGGCTTGTCCTAGAGGGCGTGGCTAGTTTGGTTCATCTAGCATTGCAAGGGGCATGGATCAGGTAGCTTGACTTGGGAGGCTGAGCTTGTTCAGCTAGTAGCACCACGAGGGAGGGTCCGAGACCGCATGTGTGGCTCGGCCGTTTCAGCCGGGAATTGGGTTATGGCCTGGGTAGGGCGGTGGAGCAGCCGATAAGGCCGAGCGGTGGCCTGGGCGGGCCGGCGAGGTGGCCGGGTATGCCAGGAGGGGGCCTGGGCAGGATGGCAGGGTGGCCAGGCGGGCTGGTGGGCGTACTAGGCGGGCCGACGGGGCGGCATGGCAGGTCGAGTGGTTGACTGGTCAGGCCGGTAGGGTGGTCGGGAGGGCGCCGGGCAGGCCGGCAGGCAACCGGAAGGGTTCTGGGTAGGGGAACAAGGTGCAAGAGAGGCCACATGCAGGCCGGGCATGGATCACGAGAGGTCGTGGGCAGGTAGGGGCGCCTGGGTGCCTGGCGCGGGTTGAGGAGGCCACGGGAAACACAACATTTGTCGTTTCCGCCTTCATCATCCCGTTGCTTCGTCGCCATGATGAGGATCATCTCAAATAAGAAACATTGAAGGGGGGTCGGGCCATGTTAGTTTAGACCTCACCCTCTGTGGTTAGGATGATAACAAGAGGCTCTCAAGAATGAATCACAACAACCCTCATTATTCATTTTGAGAGAATGAAAGAACTTGGGAAAATATCATACTTATATAAAATTAAACCCCTACCTTTGCTTGTCGTTCGTTGTTCATTAACAGAGTCGCAAAATGTAGATGAAGAGAATCATCATTCATCGCGCCTTCCGAATGATTCAAAACCTGAGCTTTGTCGGATGGGAAAGATGCTCCACATCGATAGGTGCCCGGGGAAGAAGTCGAAGAAGGATCGTCACTGACGTTATTCATTGGAAGAACATGTTCTTCGTTCTTCGATGGGAGAATTCTAATCCACCCAAGCTCTCATCTTTCACAACTTTCACCCAAATTCAAAGTGAAATAATTTTATATTGACTTGTCTAGTATTACTTTGGCCCAGAAATTCAAAAATAAGAGTTAAATTAAAAGGCTCCCCCTAATTATTTCAAGAGAGTTGGAAAAAATTAATTAGTGAGATTGGAACATATTAAATAAAGGGGATATGAAGAGGCTCCCCTATATTAATTGGATATTGAGGGTTTCTCCACCTTAATGGGGTATTTCAAGGGGTTAAAAAACCAGGTGTTCCCCACCACATTCATCCCCTCACAGGAGGTATAGTTCGGGTGGATGCCAACACCATATCCTTTCATGGGTGGTTAAGGTGTGGTGGTCCCACCTCCAACCTCCATGAGTAGGTTTTAACCACCACACACCAAGTGGATTCTCAAATAAAATAAATTGTCGCTCACTTTATTTTATTATTTTTCCATGAGAACCCCAAATCTTACTATTATTCTCGACTCACTGCCATCAGGATGAATGTCTCTTTAAGCGAATATCGGCACTGCGAGTTCAATGGTGCCCTCAGATTTCAATTCTAAGAACCACTTCAAAAGTTATAAAATCTCACTCGTACGTTTACTGAATGTACCAAAAAAAACATCAGAAATTGATTTTGTGCACACTGTGACTCAGAATCATGCGCTGTGTGTTTTTTCGGACTCGTAAAATTCCCATGTATTTATGAAAATAATTTTCCATGGGAATTCTAGGTCCTTACGACCCATTATTATGACACCGATTTGGGAAGAGATTATGGTAACATTATGATATAATATTTTGATTTTACTAAAACATAATATAATGAAACATTGAATAACACTTCATTATACCTTTAAGAGTTAATTTATAGTATATGACACCCATACAAACATTATATTATTGTTTTATTGAAAGGATAAAAATGGATTTTTCACAAATCTAATGGTGTTTTATATTAGTGATGTTGAAGGGAAAATAAACCAACACCCAATGCATATAAATTCCCAACTAATAAGATAAGAACCATGGGATGTGTTTATTGTTCATTAGGAGAATAAATCATTTCACGTACATTGGGGAGGTAATAAATTGTTTGACAATGCATTTATTAAACACTTTGAATATTTTTTTTCAATTTTTAAAACATCCACTAAGTGTTGAAAATAATAAATAGGTAGACAATGAATTTACCCCAACCTTAAAGCATGGTTGGGGTACACTTCACTTGAAAGAAATAAGTACGTATTTTAAATATAACATAATAAATTTATGTGACATTAAAAAAAACAACATAATTATATTCATACATTTGTATAAATATTGATGAACATAAATCCAAATCCACTTCCATCCCACATCCAATTCTATAGAAGGAGGCATGTGTAAACAAAGTTAGGATACTGATAGATGAATACAAAAAAAGTGTGTGGGAATCATTTGTAAGTATGAAATAATAAAAATTAGTTTTTAATAAATAACTATAAAATAACAATGGTTATTTATTTTACAATATTTTATATCTAATTTTGACATAAGAATCATTGTCAGTTATACCAGATGGTAAACTATTATCATTGACCTTGATGTGTCCATAACAATAGGGCTCTATTAGAGTTGTGGGTTTTGGGGGTGAAAAACCGAACATATTTTGAGAAAAACTTAATGGTGGAAAAAGATATAACAATGGAAGAGAAATATACATTATTGTATTACATCTAATTTTTTTTGGTAGTATGAGTTGATAGAAAATGTTATGGGTGGAAGCAATGATAAGAAACAACTCACCAAGAACCACTATGTGATGATCCCCCCTCCAAATATTTGAGGTTAGCCCCTCCACTAAAATATCAATCTTAGTTGAGGTAATATATATTCTCATAATATTTTCTATGAAATGTGAATCATGAAGACACTAATATATTTCATATATAGATATTAAATATGATAAAAATGATTACGATTTATATATATCAACACTCTCTAATCGCCTTGTTGTGATGGATACTGTGTATAATATCCAAGAGGACACTCTACAAAATATAAAACATCCAACATTTCAGGTGAGAGTGGGTACAAGCATTGCACATGAAGTGAGCACTGAGCTAACTGTTCCACATGATGAAGAATATTTTCCTATAGAAAATCAAGCTATTCAAAAATTCATAGCATGTAAATCATATCTTTTAGAAAAAAATATTGATAGAGAGGTATTCACTCATGTACTATGATCATGAACAATAGGAAAAAATGACATGGTGGAATCAACCATATCTCAAACCAATACAGTGTGTACCTATTATGACCCAAATTTTGTAATTTTAGTTTTAAATTTACATTTTATTAATGTATTTCCTCACATATATGTTCAACTATTTAATTTATAGTATCAACAAAATAAAATATTTTTTCTTATGTACGTTTGATCATTTTGTGAAGTCATATTTTTCTTTAAACCATTTGAAACAAGATAGAAAATAGAGAACATTTATCTTATAGATGTGGAAGGCCATACATCATGGAGTTTTTTTCCATACAAATGGAGTAGTTGTCTCTTTTCACAATTGGTGACGATTGTTAAATGAAAAAAAACATTGAAAACTAAATAATCTATACCTCAATCTGATAAAAAATATTCTTAGTACAACTTCAATTGTATGTTTCTAGTTTATAATTTACATTTTAGTTCAAAACACACATCACATACTAAAAAAAGAAACACATTCAAATTGTTTTGATACATTAGATAAATGATCCCTAAGTTATTTTTGAAATTTTGCAATCATCCTCCCTAAAACCCAACACACATTTTTTCTACTATAACTCCAAGTATGCATTATAATTTAATGTTGACATTAATTATACTACAAATCACAAGTGACACCCTCAAATTGGGTAAAAACATTTGGGTTATTTTTCTACATTTTTAAAACAATACTTAAGTCATTTTTGATGTGTATGACTCAACCAAACCTCAATATGATTCACGTAGTAGCTGGTATGACTCCATGTGTTCCTTTTTATTTAAAAGTGGCCCTAATTGTTTGTAAAAAATGAAATCTAACATACTCAAAATTGAACAAGTGCATTAAAAATATATTTACACTATATGAAAATGATACAAATTTCGTGTCTTATATGTAGGATTCACCAACACCCTAATCAGAAATATTGTGTTTTTGGGATGACTCTATGTGTGTATTCTTATTTAATATTGAAATAAATTTTAATAAAAGGCAAAATAACATACTCATAATTTATAAAAACAAGCCCATATTGTTTTCATAATTTTTATAAATGAATCATAAGTTATTTTTTACAAATATGAATCATCTTCACCTCTATCTGATACATAATGTCCCATGTATAACTCAAAGTGTCGATTATTAGTTTATAATTTACATTTTAATTGAAAAAGTGTTTCACTCGCTGAATAATTAAAATATTACCTTTTATTTTATTGATAATTTATATCATTGATTATTAATTCATTCTTGAAATGTGGGAATAATTCTCAAATCAAACAGATACATGATGTGATCAGTATGACTCAATGTGTGTGTTTCCAGTTTGAAATGTCATTTTAGAAAAAAAAATAAAACTGAGTGACTCAAAACAATGAAAATTCATTAGGATTTTATTGTTTATATATTAAAATGATACAAAATTCATTTTTGACAAGTATGAATAATCCACGACTCAATTTGACAGTTGGTGTTTCCAGTATGGCTCTATGTGTGCCTTTTTTTTAAACGACGTTATTTTCTTTAAATGGTCAACTTACATACTCAAGACTAAGAAAACACATTTTAAAAATTATGATACATTAAGAAAATAATCAATATGTCATTTTAGACATGTAGAAATCAACCACACCTTAATATGACCCATGTTGTAACCAGAATTATTCCATGTGGCCATTTTTTATTGAAAATTGACATCAATTTTAAAAAAAAAACTACAAGTATCATGCTCAAGAATGAGAAATGGATTCTAGATTTTTTGATACCTTAGGAAAATGATCTATAATTAATTTTCATATGTATGAATCAATAAACCCTCAATCTGACACATTTTGTCATTGGTATGACTCCAAGGGAGTCCTTTTATTTAAAATTGACATTAATTTAAGTAAAAAGGACAATATGTATTTTCAAAACTAAGAAAAAACATTTTTATTATTTTGATTCATTAAAAAAATATCCATTAGTCACTTTTGATGTGTAATAATATACCTCACCACAACTCGACACACGATGCAACCTATATGACTACATGTGTGTCTTTTTATTTAAAATTTACATTAATTTAACTAAAAAGGATATGTGAAATAATCGAAACAAATAAAACCCATTTATATTGTTTAAATATTTTAGGAAAATGTTCCATAAGTAAATTATGATATGTAGGAAACAATCGATCCTCAATATGATGCACGATGTGACCGGTATGACTCAAAGAGTGTCAATTTTTATAAAATTGGCATCAATTATATTAAAAATGATATCTGAAACACTCAAAACCAATTAAACAAATTTTAAAGTTTTTATACTTTTGGATAATGATCTATATCTGGTTTATGATGTTTTATAATCAACTGAACCTCAATCTGATGCACTGCGCAACCCATATGATATCAAGTGTGTATTTTAATTTAAAACCGACAATAATATTAGTAAAAGGGTAGTGATGTAATCAAAACCATGAAAATACATTAGAGTTGTTTTCATAGTTTAATACAATGATCCATATTTCATTTTTGATTTGTTGAAATCACACTCACCTCAATTTGGTTTGTTGTGTGACTTTCATGTCTCATAGTGTGCCTTTTTATTTAAAATTGGAATTAATTTTAGTAACAAGGAAAAGTTACATCCTCAAGACAAGAAAAAACATTAATATTTTTTTATTGTTTATTAAAATTATCATTAAGTAATTTCTTCCATGTAGGAATTATCCTCACCTCAATTTAAAATACTATCTACCTGGTATGATTGAAACTTCCAGTAATATATTTAAAATTGTCATGTTAGTTCCAAAAGTGTGTCACTCCCTAAATACCAAGAAAAAATGAACATATTATCTTGAAAATTTATTAAAATTATTCATATGTTAATTATGTTGTGTAGGAATCAGTATCATATAAAAATGACACACGATGTGACCAGTATAACCGAAAGTGAGGGTTTTCAGTTTAAAATAACATTTTAGTAAAATTCACAATTAGAATTCTCCAAACAAACATATTATTATTATTTTTATGTCATATAAAATTGATCCATAAGTCATTTTTTTGTTTAGAAATCAATTTCAACTCAATATGATGCACGGTGCAGCCGTCATGTCTAAATGTTTCAGTTATCGGTTTAAATTTCACCTTTTAGTTAAAAAAAAATTGTCACTCACTGAAAACTAAGAAAATAAAAATACGGTTAACTTGATAATTTATTGAAATGATTCATAGGTAATTATTGGGGTGCAGGAATAAGGTTCACATTAAACTAACACATGATGCGACCGATTCAATGTGCATTTTTTAAGATTGAAATAAAATTTTAGTAAAAAAACAGAAGTGATATGATTAAAACCAAGAAATAAAATTAAAATTATTTTTATATTTTAGTAAAATGATACATATGTAATTTTTGACATGCATGAATCATACCCACCACAATATGGTGCATGGGGTGACCCAAATGACCCTATGTGTGACATTTTATTTAAAATTGACATTAATTTTAGTAAAATTAAAAAGTGACATACTCAGAACTGGAAAGAAATATTTGAATTGTTTTGATTCTTAAGAAAAATGATTAATATGTCATTTTTTGTGTAGTAATGAGTCACGCCTCAATTTGACACACAGTGTGAATGGTATGACTCCAAGTGTGTCTCTACATTTAAAAATGACATTAATTTTAAAAATAAATACAAGTGACATAATCAAGACCAAGAAAAAGAATTAATATTATTGTGATATATTATGAAATTGATATGTAAGACATTTGTGTGGTGTAGGAATCTAGAACACCTCAATCAAATACTATGTGATCCATGTATGAATCATGGTGCCCATTGTTATTTTAAAATATTCAATTTAGTTCAAAATGTGTTCCACTAACTGAAAACCAAGAAAACATGCTTTAATTTTCTTGATTATGTAGAACAACGATTCATATTTAATATGTGACATGTGGAAATTATTCTCACCTCAACCCGACAGATTATTTGACCAGTATAACCCAAAGTGAATGTTCTCATTTTAAAAGGACATTTTATTAAAAAACATACCGGTGAGACTCTCAAAACTGAGAAAAAACATTCAGATTATTTTTATACTTTTGAAAATTTCTCCACAAGTTATTTTTCATGTGTATGAATCAAATTCATCTAAATACAATGTTGGGTGTCACCAGTATGAATCAAAAGGCATCTTATTATTTAAAATTTACATGTTAGCAAAAACAATTGTGAAATACAAATAATTTAGAATAAGAATTCAGATTGTTCTGGTAATTTATAAAAATGATCCATAATTAATTTTTTAATGATTAGGAATTAGCTACACCTCCATCTGATACATGGTGTGCCCTTTATGTCTTAAAGAGTCCATTAACAATCTAAAATTTATAATTTAGTTCAAAATGGGTGTCACTCATTGATAATATAGAAAATGTACTATAATTCTTGTGATACTTTACTAACCAATTAAAAAGTCATTTTTGATTTGTATGAATCATTATCACATCAAACTGACACACGATGTAGCATGTATGACATAAAGTTCATGTTTATAGTTTAAAATGTAATTTTATTTCAAAAGACAATTTATTTACTCAATACCAACCATATTTATTCATATTCTATCAATATTTTAGGAAAATGATCTACATGTCATTTTTGATGTGTAAGATTCAACCCTACCTCAATATGACAAATGGTGTAACCGGTATGACTCTAAGTGTTCCCTTTTATTTAAAAGTTAATTTTGTTAATTTATTCCTGCATATTTTTGTTTAATTTATTTTTTCATAGTATTTCTATCATAAGATTCATTATCTTATATATGAGAAATATTTGATCGTGTTGGGATGGTTTTTTTGTCGACTGATACCATTTTCATGCTTTTCTGAGAGGGGGTCACATGTTCTAAATACATTGAAACCTCTATTATTTAAATTTTTTGGCATATTAATTATACGTTTAATTATAAAAAAATAATATTTGAATTTATATAATAATTTTTTTTGTATTTTTGATGTAAAATTTACTTCAATTTAATTATGTATTTTCATAAGGGAGTATTTCCATATAGGTGTATATGAATATAGGTGTATACAGTTGTATTTTTTATAGTGTTTTATTTTCAAATAGTACACTACAATGGTAAGGTCTTTATAAACAAAATTTATACCACTGATAAAGCCCCACTATGAGCAATACAATATTTGATGATAAAGTGGGTAGTTTATCAGCACCATTTTAGTAGAGATAAAGGGGTCCCCCTTTAACCCCATTGAGGACACCAACGATTTATTAGCACTGTTAAATCCTTTTTATTTTACGATATTAAAGGGCTGAACTATAGAAGTTTCCAGTCCTCAAATTTCTTCTATCCAATGGAGGTTTTCATATAAACTCATTCTTTTAATTTAACACCCCATGCTTCCACAGTAGACTTCTTTTTAAATAATTCAACAATTTTCGATGCAGGAAACACCAAGTTCGAGCATACCATGACTAATCAAACATGCCATTTAATGATAGGTTATGAATAATATTAACCAAATTATGAAATTAATAATTTTTATTTTCATACTAGATTTCATTTTTTAATTCAAAACATTGAGATTAGTTCAGTCTGAATTTTTGGTATTTTTTAGAAATGATTCAATTTTTTATGAATATTGAAGAATATTGCATTGATGTTAAAAAATATCTTTTTCATTTAAATATATATTTAAATTAAAATTTATTTTAAAGTAAAAATTGTTAAATAATACATATATTAATTCAATGTAGTTTATTGGAATCTTTTTTATGATGCAATTAGATATAATAATTTATTAAACTTTTAAATGTCTCTTTTACCCACCTTTTACCCACATCTAATAGATTAGGATTAATGGTAATATTTCCAATTATGTGAATTGAATTTATAAAACTAGGGATACATGTTTGTAATAAGTATGGAATATTTTGTCTAATATGATCAAATTAATTTTATGTGAATAGTGACTTTTGAATTCTATTTACCATGGTTAAAGATAAATAAGGTAATTAAAGGTAAAAATAATATTATAATAATATAAAATTATGAAAAACCTTGTCCTAATTTCAATGGATAAGTATATTTTGACCCTAATAAACTTTAGTTCAAAAATATAATCCTTTTTAAGCCACTTTTGTTAGATTAGGTCATTTATTTTATTTTATTTTATTTATTGAAAAGTTTAAAATGCCATATTCATGTTCTAATAACAATATAATTTTCAATAAGAGGTTATATAAATATTATGGTAGTCTATAAATAGTATTTATAATGATAAAAAGTTTTTCTACATAATGGTAATTTCTTTATATTTTTGGGAAAAATATAATTAAATTAAATGTTGACATAATGATGATGTTGTAATTGATTTATTAAAAGAAGAATCAATTAAATGGTATTAATAATATAAAATATAAATAACATGAAATATTTTATTCCATAAAATAATTTTTATATTACATTGACATTCTAGGTATGTGTTAATATGGTTTTTTATGTTAATCATGTTTTTAGGAAATTAAAGTAATCATATATTAAATAGTGTCAAAATTAACATAAATTTGATTTCAAAATAAAAACTATTTTATTGAATGATATATATATATCATACAAACATAAGACTCATCCAAATAACATGGATAGTGTTAAATATTGCATAAGTTATCCGATCGGGGTTCTTTTTGAATTTTATTGTAACTATATTAACCCTGTAATGTAAAGAATTCAAGTCGATACAGTATGAGTTAAATTGTTTAACTAAGTGTTAAATCCAACTAATATGGTGTTTTTATGACCTAATATTGTATAGAAAAACTTTTATGATATTATTTAAATACATCCCCAAATTATACATCGAATAAATCACTTTTGAGGTATTTTAAATCAATAATGAATTTATAATAAATTAATAGTTTGGAGGGTTCCAAAAGTGTCCCTCCCCTCTCATAAAAAAGGCACCTATCCTTATCTTTTATTAACACCTCTAAATCCCTTTGACTACACCGAACCATACCCAATTATCCTAAAAAATCCCACACATCATTCTATAGTCCATACATTGGGAATAAATACAACCTATGATGTACTTTTGTCCAAATCAAAAGGAGATATCTGAAAAAGAGGTAATTGTTTTATCAACTCTTTCAATGTTCTTTTCTTCGTATAATTCCTCTTACTATATTATTTCTAAACTAAAGTAATAAATAAAAAATCATATAAATGTTGATATAATATTATAAGTATTAGACAACCATATTCCCTCTTTTATCTATCATACAAATAACAATATCACCTTGTGTGCATACGTACGACTTACCATCTCCACAACGTGGTGTAATTTTTTTATTCAACACTAATTTATAAATATGTGTATAATTATGAGTTCAATGGATATAAATAATTAATAAAACATTATTATAATTCTTTATAATTAATATACCATCAAATTTCATACCCTTTAACCATCAAGGTAATGATATCGTCGCTCGTGCGAATGTACATTCTTCTGTATCCACAACGCAATAAGATTATTTCTCCAAATAAACCATTGAAGATTGACTATAAAATTCATATTATCTGTAAAACTAATAATTATGAACTTAATATCATTATGGATATGAATAAAATTCATCCTCTTTATAGAAACCATGGATTACATGACAAAACATGAATGGAAAAATGAAGTCATTAACACCTGAAAGAATGATAATACTGATATATTATTAACAAAATATTATAAGAGAATAATATATGATATTTTTAATATGGATATGTTCTTGGTATAATTGTATAACAGGCATTAAAATTTATATAGGATATTAACGCACCGTGGAAGAAATGAAAGTATAAGTTAATAGTTAATTTCACAATCTCATAATTATCTAAAGTTGTTTATACAATTGTATCTAGTAGGAAATCATTATAATAGATATCTATGTTTCATTAAATGTATTTAAAAATATTATCAAACAATTTTTTAAGTCATTTTTTATCCATGTTTTACTTTTTTAAAAAATTGAAATGAATCATTCCAACGTTTTCCAAATAAGGTACATTATAGCCTTTTTGACATATTAATGAAAGATTGTTTCTTAATGTATATGGAATGAGAGGTTATTTCCACCATCAGGATGCCTTCAAGTTATGATGATTCCCCTAGAAACATATAATTTTATTTTTAAAATAAATATTTTATTTTATTATTGTGTCGTGTTTTAATGATTTCAAAAGATATATTTCTCTCCAAGAGTTTTAAAGATTTTATTATATTATTTTCATCCATGTCAATATCATTTGTTTGATTTTATGTTTCATATAGGTTTATTTATTATGATATAATCATTTATATATTTTTGAATGGTTTATGATATGGTTGACTAGGTATGTGCTATTTTGATACCATTCATTGATTATGGTTAATTTATTAACATTTCATATTCATGTTTTAATATGAATGTCTATATTGGTAATGTTTTCCCCTTTTCCCATGAGATATTCATTGGACATAGTAAGTAACATGTTGGAAACCACTATATGAATGAAATATGGGATGGGGACCAGTTAATGAAATCATCTCTATTCATAGTTAGTTCTCATGAGATGAACTATTTTGGGGTTTTACAAACATCTTACCCAAAAAAGTGTTGTCTTAGCACATGGCCTTGACAATGTGGTTATGACGTCCGAAATTATGATTTCCCTCATTATGAGATTAGATATTGAATTTACATGTTATTATTCTATTAGCAGAATATCTATGTGAATGTTTAAATGGAATTATTGGAGTTATTTTTTCCACATTATGTTGAAGATTATTTATAAAAGGCTTATGTTTCAATTTTTTACCTTGACTTGAAAATTTATTCTATTTTATGATTTATTCAACTATATTGTTTATCCTTACTAGGAATCTGATCTAACCCCTTTATTATGTTTCATTTTTTCCTAGGATGCGAAGAAGTATATTTTGAAAAACATGTACAGATAGTATAAGGGAAATGAATATTTTAAAAGGAGACACTACATTGTTTTTCATTTCAATATACAATTTAAAACTTATGTTTGTAACTAGTTTTTACAATGACACTTAATGGATTAGACCTTCAGGATTTGATTTCATGCGATCATTCAAATTTAATAATATAATACACCAACACTGGGCAACTGAGGTCTGGGCATTATAGTTGGTATAAAAGTAAGTTTAGTACAAACCATGGAAACTAGATTTAGAAAAACTTTTATTAGGGAACATTACCCTTAGATAGTCTTTAATGATATGTTTAGAAGTACATCTTAGAATTTTGGTAACGTAGATATTTTTTGGGTACACAATGAAATAAATCTATATCTGGATACTATAAGTGAAAGTGGTTCTCGTACAAATGTACCTAAGAGTGACAACTCCGACAAAGTGTTCTAGTCTTGAATTGAGGTTACCAGGTACATGAAAACGAGCCTTATTGCACAGTTGATTTAACACTCCTAGAAGATATGATTATGATAATTCATTTTTTATTTAAAACCCACTATGAAGTATTTATGAGAAAATATTTCCCCAATGAAACAATTCTACTGATTATAATATCAGATAGACATAAAATTTTAAATTTATGTTAATTATTTTACTAGTATAAAATTATTCATTATGATTCATAACCTAATCTAGTGAATTCCATTAATTATAAATGGAACCTAGTGGAATTATTGGAAACCATATCAATGCATGTAATCAATATATAGATTTATATCCTATTCAAGATAATTATAGTAGATCTAGTGATACAACTAGTGTTGAACAACTTATAACAATTCTGGGGAAGCTAACTCTTGTTATGAATAATAGTCTTAACTGTATGGAGAAACCTGATCCACAATGTAGTGGATCAATGTTAGACCACTTCATGAGAAAGAAACCTCCAAAATTAAATGGGACTACATATTCATTTGTGATTGAGAAATGTTGTATTCCTTATAGAAAGTATTCACTGCTTTGGGGATTAAAAATGGGAAAATGTATTCATGGAATTTTTATCATCTCTCAAGAGATGATGATCAATAGTCTTCATTATTTTAAAAGGCAATGGAAGATGAAGATTTAGATGATATGGAATGCATGGATGTCAAATATTTGTTCATAGAAAAATAATTTCATCATGAATAGTGAGGTTATATGGAAAGGAAATTTTAAGTCAAAGGAAAAAAGGAAGATGAGAATGTTAAAATGTATGAAGCTAACTTCACAATATCAACAAGGCATGCTGTAGAATATATATGTAACCCAAGAACTAATATTTACTGATTATTTTATGGGTTATAATTATTCCTCTGATTGAAGTGGTCTCACAATATTTCTCATTTTATAAATATATAGTATCATGTTCTCTCAAGATAGAAAATGAATTCTCTAAGGGTAAATAAATAGAAGAAGAGGGATATTAAACACTCAGGAAAATGAAGTAAGGGTAAGAAGGGAAATGTTGACATTCCACCCTATAGAATATTTTTGAAGAAACACCCTGATAATTTCTTAAATGTAATGAGAGTTTCTTACAGGTGTGGACAAAAAAAGGACACTAAGCTTGTCATTACCAGGGGAAGAAATAATTTTTTCATGTTCAATGATACAATTTTATATAAATGGGAAATTATGAAAATCATTTTCCTAAGAATTAAGGAAATTTTCCACAAAAAAACATTCCAAGGGAGAATGTCTAGGATTATGTGATAACAACATCTGAAGATGATATTACTAATGATGTAGTGGAAGGTTCTTTAATTGCCTCCTCAAACTTATCCATGATTTATTTTATTTAGGATCATTGCATTCATTAGTATCTTCTCAGTTTACTATGAAAATTAGACATTTCCCTTTTTTAACAATGTATAAATCAGTCAAAACTAATAACGGAACTCTCAATATGACAAATATTTCTGAAAATTACCTTTATGAAACATAATCTCACTTTATATACTGACCTCGCCATCATCCCTAGGATTGACATTGATATAATCCTTTATATTTATTGTATTTAAAAATATGATGCAAAAATTTATTTTAAGATGAAGGAAATTATGTTCTGTGAGGAAGAAGAAGAATACCTCATCTTTAAATCAGAAATTTCATCACATGATTCTCAAGAAAATATCCTCCCTAGTTGCTTTACTAAATGAGATTCTTGGGGAGGAAGATACAATAAAATCTATGGATGAATAAGTTAATATTAAAATTGAGGATATACCTATTATAAATGAATACATTGTTGTTTTTCAAAAGATTTTCCTGGAAACCACTGAGAGCATGAAGTTGAATTCTGTATTGATTTATTCACTAATGTAAGACCGATATCAAAGAATCCATATAGCATGGGTTCTGTTGAATTAGTTGATTTGGAAAAAACTTAACGATATAGGTAAAAATCGATTTATTCAACCTTCTGTATCTCCATGGGGAACCCTTATTTTTTTATGAAAAAGAAATATGGATCCATGAGACTGTGTATTTATTATTGGGAAAATAATGCTATTAAAATAAAGAAAAATTATCCTCTAACTCCTATCAATGATTTATACAATAAAAATAATGGTTCTCAATTCTTTTTAAAGGTTGACCATCTTTATGGATATCATTAGTTATGAGTGAAACAGGATGAAATTATGAAGACATCTTTTCAGACAAGGTATGGTCATTAAAAATTTATAATAATGCCATTTGGATTGACTAATTCATCCTTATTTTTTAAGGATATCATGAATATAGTGTTCAAGGAATATATTTATGATTTTTTTGTGGTATTCATTGATGATATTCTGACATGTTCTAAATTATATGATGACCATGAGAATCACCTTAGAATAATTTTTGAAACTCTCACTAGGGAATAATTATATGGTAAAATTTTCAAGTTTGAATTATGGGATCGAGGAATTTCATTTCATGCCATATTACCTTGAAGGATGAAATGTATGTTGACATTCAAATAAAGTTTCAATCGAAAAATGTCAAACAACGATGATCATAACTAAACAATGAATCATTATTGGTTTTGTAGGTTACTATGCGTGTTTCATCAAAAGCATTTCTAGATTGGTTAACCCGTTAATATTGCTCGTGCATAAAGGGATTAAATTCGTATGGAATAAAAAATGTTAAGATATTTTTTAAGAATTTAACAGAATATTTTTCAATGATCCTACCTTAACATGACGATTTGTGAATGATGGGTCTGTGATTTATAGTGATGCATCCTGGAATGGACCCAGTTGTGTCCTTATGAAGAATGATAGAGTTATTGTATATTAATCAAGGGAAGTTAAAATTCATGAAATAAACTACACATCTCATGATCTTGAGTTAGATTCAGTAATCATTTCCTTAAATATATGAAGACACTATCTCTATGGTGAAAGATGTGAGATATATACTGATCAAAAGTGTTTGAAATAAATCTTATCAAAGAAAGAATTAAACATGAGACAAAGGAGATGGATTGATCTACTCAAGGATTATGATTGAAAAATACACTACCACATAGGGAAGGTAAATAAGGTAGCATATTCTTTTAGATGGATGGATAATGGAGTTTCGAAAAGGTGATAGTTCAAAGAGACTGTATATTCATGGATCTAGTAAATATGGATATGGGAATTGTTGTGGAAGTAGAAACATCATTTCATTTTCAAATGGTTTTAAAACCATATTTACTGGAAAGAATAAAATGTTCTCATATTGATAATGAGACGTTTCAAAAGAAAATTTCTATTTTAAATGATGGAAAATTAATTTAATTCATTTATTAAAATTGAATTTTGAAATTTCTGAAGAGGCTTTGTGTTCCATATTTACCTAAGATAAAAAATGAAATTACTGTTTGATGCATATAGCTCCAATTTCAATATATTCCTTGATTGTGATAATATGTATAGATATTTGAAAGAACATTTTTTGTGGGACATCATGAAGATGGAGATTGATGATTCTGTGTCAATATTTTTGGTTTATAAACAAATTATGTCTAGAATAAAACATCATAAAGGATTCATAAAACCTCTTCCTATACCAGTGTGGAAATGGGATGATATTTTGAAAAAACAATTCATGGGTCCAAACAAATACTCCGAGAAGGAATGATGTGATATGGGTTATTATTGATCATCTTAGAAAATTAAAACACTTTCATTCTATAAAAGAAGATTTACCACTTGAATTTTTAGAAAGACTATATATTAATGAAGTTGTGTGAGTTCATGGTGTAACTATATCAATTTTTTCTGGCCAAGATCCTTGTTTTACATCATAATTCTAGGAAAATATTTATATATCCCAAGATATTGAGCTTCATTTGAGTAGTGCCCACAACCCCCAAACCTATGGACAATCAGAACATACTATTCAAACTTTATAAGACATGTTGTGATATTTACCACTTGAATTTCATGGAATGTGTGATCAATATTTACCTTTAATATAATTTTCATATAACAATATCTTTTTTTCATGTATTCATATCGAAATATATGAAGATTTATATGGAAAGAGGTTTCATACACCAACGTTTTTGGATGATGTCAGTGAATGAAAACTTGTAGGCCCAAATCATTGTGAGGAAACAATAAAAAAAGGTGAATATTATTCAAACCCATATCAAAATATTTCAAATTAGGCAAAAGTGATATGCTGATAACCAAAGGAAATATTTGGAATTTCAAGTGCGAGATCATGTTTTCGTGAAGGTATCTCCATGGAAGGGTGTTTTATGATTCGGTAAGAAGGGTAAATTAAGAACCAGGTACATCAGAACTTTTGAAATTCTTGAATGAATTGGAGGTGTAGCACACCGTTTAGAAATGACACCAAGCCTCTCAAAAGTTCATGATGTGTTCCGCATATCACTCTTAAGGAAATACATGTCATACCCAACGCATGTACTCACCAATGAAGAAATATAAAGGGAAGAGAATATATCATATTTTGATGAGAATATAAATAATCTTGATATCAGAGAACAAGTGCAGAGAAATAAGACGACTTAGTTGGTAATAGTTCTTTGGAAAAACCATAAAATTGAAGAGGTTATGTGGGAACCAGAAGAACTTATGATAATGAACCACCAAAATCTTTTTATGACATTTTATTCTAAAAATTTCGACGATGAAATTATTTAATGGAGGGAAGAATGTAATACCCCAAGATTTCGCAGGATGCCTCTCTTAAAACAATTAAATAGCTTGTGTTTCACGCAATACTGTGTTAGAGCACACCATAACCTATCAAAGTAGCGATTAAAAAGAGAGACTATGAATGTTATCAACCAAATTATTAAATTAATAAATTATATTTGTCAAAATAAAATTAATTTTTGAATTCCCAACATCTAAATTAGTTTAGGGAGAATTTTTGGTATGTTTTTAAATTTTTTAATTTTTTATGAAATGTGAAATATAACACATTGATGTTAAAAACTAACATTTTCATTTAGCAAATTAATTGAATTTAAATTGATTTTAATGTAAAAAAGTGACAAATAATACATATATTAACCCAATTTATGTCATTTTAATCTTTTTTATGATAGAATTAGATATATTAATTTATTGAACATTTGAAAGTCTATTTTACCCACTTTCTAACCATTTACATGATTAGAATTAAATGTAATTTTACTAAATTATTTAATTTAATATTACAAATTGGAAATAATTTTTTTTATTAACTATGAAAAATTTAGTCTAATGGGATCAAAATATTTTTTGGTGAATAGTAACATTTCAATTTTAATTACCACAAATAAAGGTAAATAAGGTAATTAAAGGTAAATATAATAGTATAATAATAATAGAATTACCCTAACACATCTTCTAATTTAATTGGATATGTATTGTTTGACCAAAATCATCCTTTTTTCAGATATACTACCCTTTTAGGACACTTGTGTTAGATTATAACAATTATTATATTTTATTTAAAGAATAGTTAAAAATGTCATATTCAAATTTTAATGACAAGATCATTTTTAATATGATGTTATATGAGTGATATGGGCGACTATAAATAGTATTTAGAAAGATAAATTTTTAACTACATAATGGTAATCTTAGGAAATAAATATTTAAATTAAATGGTGACACAATGACAATGCAAGAATTAATTTATTAATGGAATAATCAATTATATGATTTTAATAATATTAAAATAAAATAAATTTGACTTATTTTATGCAATAAAATAATTTTTGGGATGGTATTGAAATTTTATGGAGGAGTTAATGTGGGTTTTTTGAAGGATTTATGTTGTTATGACCTAAAAAAACATGTATTAAATAGTGTCAAAATTGAAATAAATGATATTTTAAAATAAATACTATTTTATTAAATGATATAAAAGTACAAAAAATATTATATTCATCTAAAAACATGGATAGTGTTTAATATTTTATAAATAATCTAATTGGGATTTGTTTGTAAAATTATAGTAAATATATTATCCATATACTCTAAAAAACAGTTGGACACAGAAAGAGTTAAACTATTTAACTAAGGGTTAAATCTAAAAGATATTGTTAATTTTTCACATAAACTTCTATAACAATAATTGATTGAGATTATTTATACCCATCCTCATATTATCCTCTAATAAACTAAACTTTGGATCTATTTTAAAATAATAATTAATTTATATGAAAATAATAGTTTTGGGCTTTCAAAAAGTGACACTCCCATTTATTATAAAAGGGGTCCAATCCTTCTATTTTGTTTACAACTATAAGTCCATTTGGTCTCCAAAAAACTTCTCAAATATGTTCCAAAAATCCATAAATTCATTCTAGAGGTTATAATTTGGGTATAAATCCAACCTAAGAAGTGCTTTTTTCAAATAAAAAGGAGATACTTGAAAAGGAGGTAATTGTTCTATAAACTCTCTCAAAGTTATTTTCATATTTTAAATACTATTCCTATGTTGTTTCTATAAAATATTAATTAATCTAGAATAATATAGAAACTGAGATTTTATTATAATTATTATACAACCATATTTTCCTTCATATCCATCATACAAATAACAAGATCACTATGAATGTATACGTACGACTCTTCATCTCTACGTCGTGGTGTAATTCATTATTCATAAAAACATTATTTGTATGGGTATAATGATGATAATAATGGATATAAATAATTAATATTACATTATTATGATTTAATATAACTAATATACCATCAAATACTATACCATTTAACCACAAAGGGAATTATATCGTCGCAAATGCGTACGTACGGTCTAACGTCTCCATGACGTGATAAGATTAATTGTCCACGGAAACCATTACCGAATGATTATAAAATTTATATGATGAGTAAAAAATAATAATTAAGAACATAATATAATTGTATATGTTAATAAAATACATCCAATTCATAAACACCATGACATACACAACAAAACAGAAATGGGAAAATGAAGTAGTTAACACCTGAAACTATGGTAACACTAAAATATTACTAACAAAACAATATAAGAGGATAATATGTGATATAATAAATATGTATATGATCTTGGTATAAATTAATAACATGCTTTAAGAATTATATAGTATCTTATCACACCCATGACTAAATGAAAGTACAAGTTAATTTTTAATTTCAAAAACTCATTATTATCTGATGTTATTTACACTATAGTATCTACTGGTACATCATTATCATCAATGTCCATGTTTTATAAAATTTATTTCAAAATATTATCCACAATTTTCTAAAATCATTGTTATGCACGTTTTACATCTTATAAACGTATTAGAGGAATATTTCAATAGTTTTTTCTAAATGAGGTAATTTATAACCTTTTCGACATATTATGTAAAAATATGTTTTTTAACTTATACGGCATGAAAGGATATTTCTTTTGTCATGATTGATTAACATTTAAAGCTTCCCGTATAAGAATCCAAGGAAATTTTAAAATAATATTTTTATTTTATAACTTTGCATCTTTAAAATGATTTCAAAAGTTATATTTCCCTCAAAGTGTTTTATAGATTTTATTAGATTATTTACATTAATGAGAGCATCCATTGTTAGATTTTATGCAAGATTGAGTTTGATTAATTATGATAAAATCTTCCATATTATATTAAAGGTTATATGATATGTTTTTCTGTGGATGTTCCATTTTGGTATCATTCATGGTTTATGGTTAATTTATTAACATTTCATTTGATATTCTTAATAAGAATGTTTTTATTGGTTATGTTTCACCCTTTTCACAAGAGGAATACATAGGAATTAGTAAGTGATATGTTGGGAACTACTTAATAAAAGCCCTATGGTTTGGGGACCAATTAATGAATTTCCCTTGATACATCAATTGTTATCATGAGACAAACTATATTGGGTCTTGAATAACTTCATACCCACATAATTATTGTCTTGGTATGAGGCCCTGAAAATATGGTTATGTTGTTCAGAATTATGCATTCCCTCATTATGATATTAATTGTTGATATTACATGTTACTATTCGACTAGTAGAATATCCATGTAAATATTTAAATGGAATTATTAGATTTATTATTTCGATATTATAATTAATATTATGTTTTAAATAATTTTCTATCAATTTAATACCTTGAAATAAAAAATCTTATTTATAATAGATTTTGTTTTATTGTTTATCCTCATTAAGCATCTCAGCTCACCCATTTCTTATGTTTCACTTTTATATAGGATGTGATGAAGTATATTATGACTGACCTATAGGGATAGTCTAAGCGATATTCGTGTTTCCAATGGAGGCACTATTTTTTTTATTTAAATATGTAATGTACAACTTATATTTTTATCGAGTTATTCCATGGATACTAAATCAATCAGCCCTTTCAGATTTTATTTCTTTTTATCATGGAAATGTAAAAAAATAATGCACTGACTCATGATAATTGGAATTGGGGAGTTATATATAATCATATTATGTATTCTATTTTGGTTTCTAATTTCTATATTTTCTCTCCTGGTGGGTTCTCTAATGTGTTCAATCCTAACTACTTCATGGCGTGAAGATCCTATGCCCCTAAAATCCATTTTTCCGATGGGGTACATTGACCAGTGTTGGTTCCTATAGAACACTGTAGACTAGAGAAGGAGGGCTAAGGGGGTTATAAGAAATCCAAGTGATAGTTCATGGAGACTCAGTATGAAGAATATTTACAACACTCTAATATAAATAAACTTTATAGCTTCATTATTGTGGTAGAAGACATGATGTTTTCCAAAATAGAAGTCTTGGAAGTGGGGTGGGATATATATCTTCTTCCAAAGAAGGATCATGAATGCACCTCGGACAAATGGTTTCCACTTTAGTCTATGTTGGTGTTCCTCCTCATATGGTCCCCATCATGTGCCACTTAAAAAAATATTAACTATATATAAAAGAGGGGTATATCATATAATTGGAGGTGGACATTTTTTAGGGATCAAGGATTGTATGTATATCTCTATTACAAGAATGTTTGTCTCTTCTACATGATGGGTAGTGGAGGTAGGGTTTTATAATGTGGTTTTGAGAACTGAATTTGGAAAATTTATCTAGATATAATGGGATTTCTTCTATCGTGGTATTTAATCTGATCTCATTTCATTTCATCTAAACCGTTTATTCTTACAGTGAACAACTAATTTTCACATTCAGGTCTATTTGGGATTATTTATTAGTTTGGGTTATTCATTTCAGGCTACCTTCAAATAACATCTACTTTCTACCTTTGATCCATTATCTTATCTATATTATTTTATATATCCCAATCAAATTTTCTGGTCTCTACATTGTACAATTGATTATTAGTGGATTATTCTTTATTTAATAGGTCCTGGGATTTTTCACTTTTGGGGTTTACACATTTGAAAAAATTTTGTTATCATTTATTTTTCCAAACATATATTTTGTTAATGTGCATCCACATTAATTTTTTAGGCTTTTTCTAATGGAAAAGAAATTTATTTACACTACATGCTCTCTTTAGTGCTGCTTTCATATTTATCATGTAATGACCCAGGATTTCCTTGGAAATTTTTTTCTTAATTATAATGGAATTTTATGAGTCATTGAAAATTGACGGTGCTTGATTCTAAGGCCCGGTGTTCCCTGAATAAACTTCTGATGTTTTTTTCAGGTACTTTCTGTAAATGTAAGAGCGGTTTTTATAACTTCTGAACTCGTTCTTGGAACTGAAAGTCTAGGGCTCTGCTAAACTCAAAGCGTCGGTGATTTCTCAGTGAGACCTTCACCGCAGTTGCATTATAACAAGAATGGACGTTAGATTTTGGGGTTCATTAATAATGTTAAATAATAATAAGGTGATAACGTTATTTATTTGGTGGTGGATAAAAGCTCCAAGTGGAGGTTAGTGGTTGGGGACACCACGTCATAACCTCCCATGAGAGGTTATGGAGGTGGGGCCCACCCGCACATAACCTACATTTGGAGGATATCCTAGGTGGGGCCCACACGATCATTAAACCCATTGGAACACCCAATTAAGTGGTGAAACTCTCCACATTCCCCCATCAATTAATTGTGCCAACCCATGCGATTAATTAATTGATCTCTATCACATAATTAATTGGAACCCTTTTTGAATTCTTTTGAATTCTTTCAACCATTAAAATAATAGATTGTCTATTATTTCATTTCGTTGGAAAGATTCATACTTTTTTTGGGAGACTCTTGGAGAACTTTATTCTACCATCGAAGAAAACCCCCTTCCATCGAAGAACGATGAACACAGTCTTCGAACTTCATCCGCGTCAATGGAAAAGTTGTCGCCCGTGAAGAAAGTCTCCATCGACGATGTCCGCCCTACCGTGAATCTGTCAACGATCACCGAATGAAAAACGAGGTAGGTGGAATTTGAGTTATTTTTTTATGTGAGTATAAACCTATGTTCTTCATCGTTTGTTAAGCACTTTCTTTCCAAATGCTATCGCCATGACTAGGAGGGCTCGGACCGCATGAACACAGACCGAACCTCCCCTTTGCTCGTTATAGTTTAATGAAGATGGATGCAGTACACACGGAGACGGTGACGAAGATGGGGAAAAAAGGTCACGCTACCCATGGACTCCATGAACCGTGGCACCTACCCGCGTGCCCCATGCACTGCCCGGCTCCGCCGGTGCCCCGCCGACGTACCTGCACACTTCCCGTGCCCCCGGCAGCCTACCCGTCTTTTACTATGGGCCAGCCCGATGCCCCTGCGCCCTACCGGCGGCCTGCCTGGCGCCCCCGCACCCTATTTGCGGCCTACCCGGCCCCTGCCGGTGGACCACCTGGCTCCCCCACGACCCCCTGCCGTGGTCTGCCCAAGACCCTGCGTGGTGTCCTTGCGGCCTGTCCGGTGTCCAGCCGGCCTGCCCGCGCCCCTCACAACCTACCGTTGGCCTCCCGATGGCCGATATCACAAGTCGTTCCCCCACAGCGCTAGCTGAATCTCCCTCGTAGACCACTAGGTTGGGCCTAACGGACGGGGCCTAACATAGCGGGCCAAATCGTCCTCATAGTCCGATGGTCCGGGCCCGGGGGACTGGGCCTAGTATAGCGGGTTGACCCACCCAACGGGCTTGGTAAAACCCATCGGGTCTATTCATGTTGACTCAGACTGGGTTGGGCCTTGTCGGTTGGACTGGGTCGGACCGAACCTAGGCCCACTACCGACCCTTTTCTTACTTTGGCTATATCTATGCCACCAGACATCTGTTTGATGAACCTTCCACGGTGCTGGTAATCATGATAAGAGATGGTCTGTTTGAAAATACCCCACTGATGTTTGGGGTATATTTGTGATACGGTCGGGTTGGTTCGTACACGAATCCAACCACGCCCCTAGGACTAAAAGGCTAATAACTAATAGACCAAGTGTCTGAATGACGCACTGTCTATTGCGTTGAGATCCCATTGACGAGACAGGCCTTTGAGATACTTCTACGTGAGACATCGTGATAGTTGGAGTTTTTCCCAGTAGCTCGGGGAGCGGATCCTTCTAGTGACCAGCAAACATATTGTCGAGACCTAGTAGTAGACAGACCTGACGACTGCTTGACCGATTCAACTAGTCCAGAGGGGAGAGCCTGGTAGTTGGCAGCGGACCCATGGCAGAGGAGCGCCTAGTAGTTGGCGGCAGACTCGTGGTACTCGACAGGAGGAATACCTCTGCAGGCTATTTGGGGGATCACCCGGTAGTTGGCAGTAGACCCACAACGGAAGAGCGGCTTGTAATTGGTAGTAGGATCGAGATACTCAATGGGAGGAGTACCTCAGTGGCCCATGTTAGTGAGAAGCGCCTCGGTGTCACGACATGCCCACTGTACTCAAAAGAGGATAAGTTCTCTAGCAGCTGTGGTCTCGATGATATAAATCATAGTTTGAGCTGGGTCAATGAACTTGTGTCTTCCACATGATTGAGATGGGATACTTGATAACATAGGTATGTGTATGGTCTTATACTTATTTAATGGTTATCCATTGAAATCATACATTGTGTTTTATTCTTATATTTTGTGAGACCTTGAGGGTCTTGGGGTCCCTACTAAGTATCACTATACTCACCCCTGCACGTTCTATGCCTGTACCTCATTGTATTGGATAGAGACGAAAGACACTACTGGTAGATGTCGAGAGCCCCAGGACTAGATGATACCCGGAGGTGGACCATATGACATATCGGTACACGGTGGAGTTTGACGAATGTGGAGTGATTAAAAGACCATTTGTACCTACCCATTAGGTAGGAATCCCTGAGGACAATCCAGGAGCTGCTTTCACCTTTCAGATGTTTGTCCCATTTTCAGTTGTACTTGCTTTCAGTTGTACTTGTACATTACAGTTGGGCTTCTGTTCTAGCCCCCCTTACATTCAGTACACTTGTTATACAGTTTTTTACTTAGTTTTTGCTTCCTCTTGAACTCATATTGTGTGTGTTTCTATTTATAAAGTAAATCTCTTCCCAGTTTTAGGGATTTATGCCTTTGGTGCAGGTCTCCAACCCCTACTCTATGGAAGGCAGGCTTGGTGTACTCACGATATGGGCCCCAGGGGATGGGTCGTGAAAAATTGGTATCATATGAGTTGGTTTTACCACAAAACGTAGAACTATGATCTTTCTTTCCTGTGATGAAATAGTGTTAAGGGTACTTAGTGTGGTTTTCCGTTCAGGGAGTACAGTGTTGGTGAAGCAGCTGACGCATCCATAAACCAGGACCCTGACTACTAATTTCCAACATAGTTCATGAAAACACTGATTGCATGTGTGTTTCAAAAGTTTTTCATTAAGTTGGCTCAACCAGGTCAGATCACTATGCATAATTGTTTGACCGTGTTGCATCTGTTTCTTTTAGGATTCCTTCCCATGGATGACTTTTTAGAGCCCCGAGTGTTGTACGCACTGACAGACCACCGAGCGATGAGGCCTTAGTGCATGACCCACTTCTAGTTGAGGCACTGGCGGAGGCTCTAGCAGTACCACCACCTATTGGGACACTGATTCCAATATCCCCAGTATTAGACGATGCACGCCGCTTGAGCGCGCTGCCTGAGATCCAGCTCTAGAGGTCACCTAGGATCTAGGGAGGAACAGACCCACATGCAGGTGAGGATTGTTTGGAGGTTGTGGTGAGATTTTTCATTCTAGAAGGAACACCAGCAGAATACATAGTGATTGTTGCTGCCAGACACTTTCATGATGTAGCACGCAGATGGTGGAGCCTGATGCTCCAGGTCCACAATGAGGTCGTGCCACTCTGGATAGACTTCGAGATCCTGTTCCATGAGTAGATTGTTCCAATGACCCTACAAGTGGTTCAGATACAAGAGCTAATTCATCTACAGTATGGAAGCATTACAGTAGTTCAGTACTCATCGAGGTTCACTGAACTCTCGTTCTACTCCACATATATGGTACGTGACCCATTCTACAGGGCCCAGACCTTCAAGCAGGGACTCTGGAGAGATATCAGAGCCTCAATGATCTCCCTCAGCATCCTGATGCAAGCAGAGGTGTTAGAGAGAGCCCTCCAGGTATAGAGTTACCATATTGAGCAGTCACCAGCAGCGAGACCTACTACTAGTCAACACGCAGTGAAGTCTTATGTAGCTGGAAGTAGACAATTGTCGCAGAGGTCCAAGATGACCAAACATATTGCTAGACGACCACACTACTTAGGATCGGTTGTGCGGGGAACCCAGAGTAGAGATAGAGAAAGACATGCCAGGAGTGGACAATGTTACTCATGCGGTGGGCTTGATCACATGGATCATAATTGTCCGACCTGCCATTCTGACGATCAGCAGACAGTTGAGGGACCCCCCAGACCAAGGTAGAGGTTCGATCGAGTCATTCCATAGGGCGCAGGCAGATGTGGTAGAGGAGGTGGTCGAGCTGCTGGCACCGGTCGACGTTATGAGGTGCTACCGCCACCACCAACAGGAGGCCCACCCTGACTATAAGGAGTGGGTGGACATGGGAGATCTCAGCTTCAGGCAGTTGAGGCTAACAACCATGGTGCTCTGGATATTATTTGATGTACGGTCTGTGTCTATTCTACCTTATCTAGAGTTCTTATATACATAGTCTCTATTCATTCTTTCATTTTCACTTCCCTTGTTTGGATCTCGTAGATTTCAACGGAGCTGTTGGATCGATCCTTACAGATACAGACTCCTACAAGAGAATAATCAATGATTATGCACTAGTTCCAGTAGTGTGAACTTACTCTAGGAGGCGGGAGCTTCGGCTAGGATCTCCTCATACAGGCGTCAAGTCCTTACGAGGTCATCTTGGGTATGGACTGGTTATCTACAATCTATGCTATGATCGACTGTAATAGGCGCAAAGTGTAGTGTGTCCGCACATATGAGACTAGGTTTACCTTCACTGGTAGGAATGGAACCTCTGTACCACATGGTGGCCTTAGTCGGAGGAGGGTGCAGCTGATCACTCACCAGTTGTCCTATCATACCCTTAGAGCAGTAGGTGTGGAGTGTTCGAATTATCTTATAGTTGTGGACCAGTACACTGTTGTTTTCCCTGACAATGTTCTAGGACTACCTCCTCGCAGAGAGGTGGAATTCTACATAGACATGTACCCTATGACAGCACCGATATCTACACCATCATATCTGATGGCTCCCGCTGAGCTCTTCAAGATAACGGTACAACTAGAGGACTTGTATAGAAAAGGATTTATTCAACCCAATGTTTCTCCCTATGAAGCCCCTATTCTGTTCCCCACGAAGGAAGATGAGAACATGAAGCTCTGTGTTGACTACCATTGCCTGAACCAGGTGACTGTGAATTACAAATACCCACTTTTGAGGATTGACAACCTCTTTGATCATCTCAAGGGAGAACGGTGGATCTCAAACATAGACCTTAGATCAACCTATCACCAGGTAAGAGTTCGAGATGAGGATGTGCATAAGACGACCTTCAGGTGGATGTATGGCCACTATGAGTTCTTTGTTATTCCATTCAGTGTAACAAACACTCCAATAGTGTTCATGTGTCTCATGAATTGGATCTTCTGGCCATACCACGTTTGTTTTGTCATAGTCTTCATCAATGAAATTATAATCTTTTCAATTACTGAGGAGGATCATGCCTACAATTTTCAGGTAGTACTAGACACACTCTGAGAGCACCAGATTTATGGTATGCTCTCAACGTTCCAATTTTTGATTCAAGACGTTCACTTCTCGGGGCATGTTTTCTCAAAGGTTGGAGTTGCAGTGGATCCAACGAAGATTTAGGTGGTACTTTCTTGGGAGCCACCTAGGAGTGTGACGGAGGTACGAAGTTTTCTGGACTAGGATGGATACTATCATAGATTCATCCTAGACTTTTACAGAGTTGCAGCACCACTATCAGCCTTGACGAAGAAGGGGAAACCCTTTGTGGGGTCAGAGAGATGCCAGTAGAGCTTTCAGGAGCTGAGTCAGAGGCTGACTAGTGCCCCAATCTTGATGCTTCTAGAAGAAGACGTAGTGTACGTAGTCTACTGCGATGTATCAAGGAACGGACTTGGGTGTGTCCTGATGCAGGAGCGAGTTGTGATCGCATATGGTTCTCTGCAGCTAAGACAACATGACTAGAATTACGCTGCCCATGACCTAGAGTTAACAGCAGTGGTCTTCGCCTCGAAGATGTGCCGACACTATCTGATGGGTGAATGTTTTACCATGTACTATGATCAAAAGAGTCTTAGGTATATCTTCTCTCAGAAGGACCTAATCCTGAGACAACAGCATTGGGTTGAGTTCCTCAAGGACTATGACTTCAAGATAGTATATACTCTTGGGAAAGGAAACAGTGTTGCAGATTATCTCAGCATGAGATTAGGCATTCACCTTCTAGGAGAGGTGATAGAGCAGCTAGCTTCCATACAGATATCATTTTTGGATAGGGATGGAGGAGCCTATCTTCAGTCTATTACAGTCACTCCTATACTCATTCAGCGATTCAGGGAGGTGCAACATGGAGACACTAACTGTGAGATATGACACGCTCAGATATCCACAGGGTAGGCACCTGATGGATTTTATTAAGGTGGTGTGCACTTCATCCTCTTCAAAGGACATACTATGGTACCAGTTTCACATCAGGAGGAGTCATTGAAGAAATTCCACACTTCCCCTCTAGAGGTACATCTAGGAGTGGTGAATATGTATCCGAACCTTCGATGAAAACATTGGTGGCCATGTATGAAGAAGGATGTACTGGAGTTTGTATCAAGGTGACTCACTTCTCAGCATGTGAAGGAATAAAACATGGTACCAGTAGACATGGTTCAGCATTTAGAGGTCCCAGAGTTTATGTGGGATGGGATATCAAGGGACTTTGTAATGGGTCTTCCAGGTATATCCAAGAGTCAGGATTCGATATGGGTGATTGACGACCGTCTCACCATGTCAGCCAACTTCCTACCAATCAGAGAGTAGGGATTTGTAGAGAGAATGTTACAACTCTATGTATAGGAGAGAGTGTGTTAACATGGAATACCTTCTTGTATAGTCTCCGACCATGACATAAGATTTACTTCCCATCTATGGAAGGGGTTTCCGGACGCTTTTAGGACATAGCTTCACTTGAGCACTTCTTTCCATCCTCAGATAGTTGGGAAGACTGAGAAAACCATCCAGAACCTCAAGGACATGCTATGTGAATGCATCCTCTACTTTATTTATAGTTGGGAGGATCTTTTTTTTTTTGGTAGAGTTTTCCTACAATAACGGCTTTCACTCCACCATTGATATGACACCTTTTGAGGCCATGTATGGTCGGCCTTGCAGATCACCACTGTACTGGACAGACCCAGGGGAGTCAGTACTAGTGGGACCAGAGATGGTACGGGCTACCACAGAAAAGGTGCAGATCACCTAGGAGTGGATGAAGACTGCACAGAGCAGACAGAAGTTGTATGCTGATAGGGGACGGAGGCCTCAGGAGTTCTAGGATGGCAATCACATCTTCTTATGGTTCTCAACTCGAAGAGGTCTATAGAGATTTTGCCGAGGAGGCAGGCTATCTCCAAGATTCATTGCACCATTCTAGGTCCTCAATAGAGTTGGTGAGGTGTCTTACCTCTTGGCTCTTCCAACGTAGTTGCACCAGGTTCATGACGTCTTCCACGTATCTCATCTGAGAAGATATGTGCACGACCCTTCTCAAATCATCGACCATGGGGAGATGGACATCAATGATGAGGTGACTTTTACGGAGTTTTTAGTGGAGATTGAGGATCGAGAGGAGAAGGTCCTATGTGGATGGTCGATACCTATGGTGCTCATTCGCTGGCAGCACGAGAACCTCCATGAGAGCACATGGGAGCAGGATGCTCAGATGCGTGCTCAATACCCCCATTTGTTCCTTTAGTTCGAGTTGTAGCTTATGGGGATGTAAAGCCTTGAGTTGGGGTGAATGTAAAGAACCAAAATATCTGTGGAAATTTTTTCATAAATACATTGGAATTTTACGAGTCTGGGAAAATTTAAGGCACTTCGTTCCGACGCCCGGTGTGCCCGGAATCAATTTTTGAAGTTTTTTTGGGTACGTTCAATAAAAGTATGAGTGGGTTTTATAATGATTGAACTGGTTCTCAGAACTGAAATCTGAGGGCACCGTTGAACTCGCATCATCAGTGATTTCTTAGTGAGACCTTCACCATGTTGCATTCTAACGAGAATGGAAGTTATATTTTTGGGTTCTTTAATAATGTTAAATAATAATATGCTCATAACTTATTTTTATTTCATGGTGGTTAAAAGCTCCTAGAGGAGGTTAGTGGTGGGGGCCACCGCATCATAACCTCCCATGAGAGGTTATGGAGGTGGGCCCCACCTTCACATAACCTCCCTTGGGAGGATATCCTAGGTGGGGGTCATACGGTCTTTTAACCCCATGGAACCCCCAATTAAGTGGTGAAACTCTCCACATTCACCCATCATGTAATTTTACTAACCCACACAATTAATTAATTGATCTCTATCACTTAATTAATTGGCACCCTTTTTGAATTCTTTTGGATTCCTTTAAACCATTAAAATAATAGATATTCTATTATTTCATTTGGTTGGAAAACTTCATAATTTTGTTGGGAGACACTTGGATAACATTATTCTTCCAACAAAGAACACCCCCTTCAATTGAAGAATGATGAACACCATTATCGAACATCATCTGTGTCAAAGGAGAAGACGCAGCCCTCGAATAACATCACCAACGATGATGTCCTCCTTACCGTGAATCCATCAACGATCATCGAATGACAAACGAGGTCGGGGGAATATGAGTTATTTTTATATATGAGTATAAACCTTCATTATTCATCGTTTGTTGAGAACATGGTAGCCAAATGCAATCACCATGACGAGGATGGATCTGACCGCACACACACAGTCTGGTCCTTCCCTTTTCCTGTTCTTGTTTAATGACAACAGAGGTGGTCCATGCAATGGTAGTGACGAAGATGGAGAACAAAGTTCGTCCTACTCGTGACCTCTACAAACCACGTTGCCTGCCCGTGTGCCCTGCGCACTGCCTGGCTCTGCTGGCGCCATGCTGGCATCCCAGTGCGCTGCCCGTGCCCCCATCGGCTATCCCAGCACCCCCATGCCCTGCCGGCGGCCTGCCTGGCCACTACCAACGGCCTGATCAGCAACCCCGCGGCCCCCTTCTATGGTCTGCCCAATGCCCTACCCGGTGCACCCGTGGCCTATCCGGTGTCTAGCCAGCCTGCCCGCGCCCTGCGTGGCCTGCCGCTAGCCTCCTGGCGGTTGAACTCCAGAGCCACACCACTCGTGGCACTGTCTGAATCTTCCTCATAGACCACTGGGCCGGGCTTAGCGGATCGGGCCTAACATAGCGGGCCAAACCGCCCTCGTAGTTCGCTGGTCCAGGCCCGTCAGACTGGGCCTAACATAGCGGGACGACCAACACAATGGGTTGGGTCATACCCATCAGGTCTGTCCCAGTTGACCCAGACCATGTCGGCTTATACTGGGTTGGGTAGAGTCACTCCGACTGGGTTGGACCAGACCCGGGCCCAATACCGACCCTTTGCTTACATTGGCCATATCATTGGAACTATATGCCTGTTTGACAAAACTTAATGGGCACTGGTAATCTCGATGAGAGATGGTCCTTTTGAGAATTCCCCACTAGAGTTCTGTGTATAGTTGAGATACGATCGGGTTGGCTTGTACATGAATCCAACAAGGCCCCCAGGACTAAAAGGCTAAAAACTAACAAATCGACGTCTGAATGATGGGTCATCTGTTGCGTTGAGATCCCATTGACAAGACAGAACTTTGAGATACTTCTATGTGAGACTTCGTGACTGTTGGAGTTTTTTCCAGTTGCTCAGGGAGCGGATCCTTCCAGTGACGACTAGACATAGTGCGGAGACCCAATAGATGACAGACCTGATAGCTGCTTGACCGATTCGCCTAGCCTGGTGGGGAACTCCTAATAGTTGGTGGTAGACCCATGGAAGAGGAGAACCTAGTAGTTGGCGGTAGACACACAGTACTCGATAAGAGGAGTACCTCTAAAGGTTACTAGGGGGAGCAGTTGGTAGTTGGCAGTAGACCCACATTGGAAGAGCACCTGGTAGTTGGCAGGAGACCCACGGTACTCGATAGTAGGAGTATCTCAGCAGTCCATGCTTAGTGAGAAGTGCCTATGTATCATGACAGGCCCACTGTACTCGACAGAGGATGAGTTCTCCAGTATTTGTGGTTTTGATTAATAAAATACCGGCATGAGATGGTTCAATTTCCTTGTGTTTTCCTCATGATTGAGATGGGTTACTTGACAACTTAGGTATATGTATAGGAATATACCTATGAAATGATAATCCAATGAAATCATACATTGTCATTTATTCATTGATTATTTGTGACCTTTAGGGTCTCGGGGTACCTACTGAGTATCATTATACTCACCCTTGGATGGGATATGCATGCACCTCATTATGTTGGATGCAGATGACGGACAACACTGACATAGGCTGAGAGCGCCAGGATTGGACGGTTCCCGTAGGAGGACCTTACGACATATCGGTATATGGTGGATTCTAATGGATATGGAGTGATGAGGAGGCCATATATACCTACCCTTCATGCAGGAACCCTGGAGGATGATCCATGAGCTGCTTTCACCTTTCATCACTTTTTCCCCCTTTCAACTGTACTTTCTTTCAGTTGTACTTTTACATTATAGTTGGGATTGTATTTTGTCCCCCTTTACTTTTAGTACACTTGTTATATAGTTTTTACTTACTATATTCTTCTTATTGTACTCAAATTGTTTGTTTTTCTATTTATAAAGGCAATGCCTTCCTAGTTTTAGGGATTTACACCTTTGGTGCTAGTCGCCAACCCCTAGCCTATGGAAGGCATGCATGGGTTAGTCAAGATATGGGCCTCAGGGGATGGGTCATGACACATCACTTATTGTATTTCCATACATCTGATATCATAGGGTTTTTTTAGATAATTTATGATACATAATTACATTTTGAAGACATTTTTCAATTGTAACAACAACCATAAATAGAGATTAAAAATGAAGGATCTTATTTTCTTCAAGAAAATACTTCTTCTAGTGTTTAGTACATAAAATACAAATAGAATGTTTAATAATGAATGGTATTTTTTTGAATATGATGTTTTTTGGTTTCATTTATCAGTGGGTCATTGAAAATGTGATGAACAATATTTTCAACATCTCTCATTGTAGAACTTTGATGGAGAATCATGAGAATACTTATGCCTCCATGATAGGAGAAAATAATATTTTGTCTCCTAAATAAAATTACAAATTTGGGGGAAAAAGAAGTTTCATCTATTACCATATATTTGAGTGAATATCAAGGATGTTTTGATTAATTCAATGGTATGGGTTTTACATTTGAAGATGTGGTTTTAGTTCTTTTTATTCTTAATATTTTTTCCAATTTTTTGGAGAATTTCCATGTTACTCTAATTGGTTCAACAGTAAATTTTACTATAACATTCATTTTGTATAATTCTATTATATTTAATGAGGAGGTCATGAGATATAATTAGTATAAATATTCTTCATGGATTTTATTCACATAGATTAGGTGGAGATTTCAGGAATAAAATCAAGGATATAGTAGACAAGTTTAGAGAAAAGGTGGAAGAAATTCATGGTCAAAGAAGAGAGTTTGAATTTCCTTATGGCGGTATGAAAAGAAATATATATAAATTTTTGTATTATTTGAAAACTTTAAAAATAATAAAGGAAAATAAATAAGAAGATTAATGGTGATAGAGATGATCGGGTCACCGACACGACATGGGTGATTATGTTATTGTCTTTGAATCCATTAATATTACTTCAGATGATTCTTGTTGGGTTTTTAATAGTGTATCATGTTTAAATGTAACACATATGAAGGAGTTCTTTATATCCTACAACCATGGAAATTTTAGGATTTTAATGGTATATAATTATGGTCATGCTAATGTTGTAGGCCTTGGGACTATTTTTTTAAGCACCATCACTTAATGTATGTTGATTATGAACAATGTTCAACCAACACATGAGGTTATTCTGAATATTATTTGTACCATCATTAGTTATAGTGAAGGATTTATCAGTATTTTTTGTGATGGACAATGGATGTTTTCCAAGAGATTCTTGATTGAATCTCGAGGGAAGAAGCAGTCATGTGTGTACTGGGCTATTGCTTCTATTTCCTATGACGATGCTTGTGTTTTTGAGTGAAGTTTGTCTTACATATTATAAAATATAATGCTCAACCACATTATTGAGAAATTTCCTGGTTGTTTGGAAAATAAAAAATTTCATACAAGTTTTAATGGTGTTCAATTAGACACATGTGACAACTTTATGGTTGTAAAACAAATCATGGTGAGTTTCAGTAGTTTTCCTTTATATAGGAAGTCACGAGTATATGAATTAGTGAATTCTAATATTTGTTTTAGTTATAAATATAAGACTTTATAATGAATTATTTATTTTGATTAGATTTTATAACCTATTTTCAAAATGTATTTTATTCAAGTTATTATATGTTTGGAAATTATTTTGGATTTTCAAATTTTTCAAATAGATGTGAAGACCACATTTCTCCATTTATATTTAGAGAAGAAAATTTATATGGATCATCTAGTGGGATTTTCTTGGAATAGGGTAATAGAAATTATTTCTCCAAGTTAAATAAGTCATTGTATGATTTGAATCATGTTCCAACGATGTGGTGTATGAATTTCGAATCTATCAATTTTCATCAATGTTTCAGGAATACAGCTTTTGATCATTGGGTTTTTTTAAGGTATTTAATGATGTTGATTTTATTATATTGATTTTTATATTTATATTTTTTCCATTTTTGGTCATGATTCAGCTATAATTAACATATTAAAGAATGATCTTTTTTAGACTTTTGTGATGAAATACCTAATTCCATCATGATAGATTCTTAGTATGTCAATTTCTCTTGATAGAAAGGCTAAAAATAATGGTAATATTAGGATAGATATATTGATATTGTTCTTCATAGATTTTTTATGTATATATCAAAAGTGTTTATTAGTCCTCTTTCTATTCATTCTAAGCATGGTACTAGTTATTCCCCTTATACGGTGGAATAGGTTGGAGATGCAGCACATACCTTATTCATATTTCATTTTTTATGTATGAAATGGTAGGTACTGGACCAGATATAGATCAAGGATTTTGTTTGGTAAATCATTTTCTATCTAATATAGGTAGAGAGAATTGATGTGTAGTGAAGTTTGTATATTATTTTCTTCTTAGTAATATTGATATGAGATTGTGTTTCTGTAATGGAGAACATAGGCATTATGAATTTTTAGATTTACATATGTTAGGAGATATGGATTTCATGAAGACTACTCCAAGTTATTTGATCACTTTTGTAGGGGGAATTATCATAAATGTCTAGAATGCATATATGTGTTTCCTTATATACCACCGAAGTTGAGTTTATTGCTACAACAGATGCATGCAAATAATTTTTGTAAATGAAATTTTTAATTTAAGAGGTCAATTTTAATCAGGAGTGGTATGTTTTATTTTTTTTACTATTAGAGTTCTAATTTTTCGGAAAACAATCCTAAATTTAGTGGAAGGATGAAACATATAGATGTTTGGTATCATTGGATCTGAAACATATTTGATTCGAGATATATGGATCTAAAAATGATCTACATTGATGAAACTGGTTCATGCATGTTGATCAAGTGTTTACCCATAGGTAAATTTGAGACTTAATGACTGATTGAAGGTTGGGAGGTGATCCATAGTTGAGTCGGAGGGGGAGTTTGTTTGGCGGCCTCCTCATCTGTCCCCCATTACATGTCAGTTAAATAAAACATGGTTGTAATGAAATAACACTTATGCATATACAAACATCATAAATAACAAAAAACATGGTTGTGATGACCAAGAATCTAAGATCCTTTTATTTGAATAATCTTACCTCAAGAATGTACTACATATGATAAACATTTTCAAACCATCTCCAACCAAAAACTAAAATCTAAACTTAATTATATTTTAAATTATTTGTTCAAGAAACTGTTCCAATTTAATAATGTTCAAACTATATTTATTTAGGTGAATATCGAGATACAAATCTAATGATAAAGAAAAAAATTAAAAAATTTAATCTAAACAAAAAATATATTTTATAGACCTGTTCAAATTGATCTATATATGATAGATCCATACCCTCATTATTTAATCATTCTAAAATTATATTTTAAACTAGATAATACTATATATTATTTAATTAATTTTTTAAAAAATTGGCCTTTTTATGATAAAAATCCATTGATGGTGATATTAGTCACACATAAAAATCTCCAATGTAGATGATTCCAAAACTGTGGTAAAAGATGTTATTATTTGTGTTATATGGATTTCTTGTCATTTTGTCACCTTAAAAAAGATGTCAATATAGGTTTAAAAATGGTTATCTTGAAAATGATTTTGGGTAAATTTCATTTGGAAAAGTTTGTATGTAAAATATTTTTTGGATATGAGGAATGAAAAATACTATCTGAAATAAAACAAAATATCTTCAAAGACCGTGTAACATAAATTTCTGTAAAATAGGTATATAAAGCATAGAAAAGTCAAAAGGGTATATGAATGAAATGATTCTAGAGGAAGGTAAGGAGGGGATTTATATGGTTTCAAGGATTTGACACCATGAAGGAAGAGTAGACCCAAAAAAAATCCTCTTTTATAGAGTCTAAATTTTATTTTTAAAAATTAATAACAAGATACAAGACTCCAGATAGATAGAAAATTAAAACTTCAAACTAATAGGGAAGTTGTAGAATGTACTTGTTGAAAACAATCCCAGATAGATCAATATCTTAATTATTTAATGGACCTAATAGATTGGTAACATAAACTCTTTATGTAATTCAACATAAACCTCGAAATTTAATGTAACCAAGAATATCCCCATTGTATTTTAATCCTTATTACTGAAATAGTTAAACATCCCACCCACGCACTAATTAATAAAACTTTGACCAATATTACCATTGAGTCTTAACCAACAAGAATATAACAACATAAATAGGTTAATTAATTTGGTTTTATCTTCAAAGGGTTCATATCATTGAAAATGTGAGGATATATGAAATGAAAAAATATGTTTTTTTCCATTGTGTTAAAGGTACAAACCAATAGAATTATTTATCATATTTATGATTATTGGGTTTTAGAATGGTAGAGGAAATCCTTGAAGATTAATTTTTTCATTCAATGGATATAGATTTCAAAGAGGAAGGGTGTTTTCAGTGTTGAAAATATTTTAATAATTATAATTATTTTTTTTGAAGACATTATTATATTCTATTTCCATATTTTCTATTATGAAAATGGGTTTCAAATAATATATATATGTATATATGTAAATTTTTATGGGTAAATTGTTATGAATATTATACTATATAATAGTTGAGTTAAGCTTCTAAATGGGGGTTATATGGTATTAAACGTTTGATACATTGGTTAAAAATGGAAAGTGATTTTTTTTGAAAATAGTGAGTGGGTTTTCTAAGGAAATTTGAAAATGAATTCGGTGTTTTATTTTCTAACAAATTTTTTTTAATGGGTAGAGTTTTTGTTAAAAAATTTATTTTAATTAAAGGGACTCATGTTTTTCTATTGTGATAATCATTTTTATAAACAAATAAAAAATTTTACCATTGATTTGTTAGGATAATATTCTTCGAGTTTTTATAATGTAAATGTGATTTTAGGGGCAACTTATTGGTTTTTAAATTAATTAGTTGAATTTATATTATGCACAAAAATGAGGATGAAATTTTGGAATTCAATTATGATTTGATTTAAGTGACTTTTAAATTTCACATTGACATTAAAATGGAGATTTGTTATTTCAAATTAGATGGAATAGATCCGTCATGTTTTATTATAATTTAGTATTCCCAATCAATGGGTTGAGTGTTGTAGTAATTTATAAATGAAAGCATCAGTAAGGAAAAAGTGTGTTATATATATATATGATATATTAACTTTCAAAGGCCTCCTAAATCCACAGAATATATCATCCTACATAACATATCTTTATAATAAAATCATTTAAATGGAATTTCACTAACCTCATCCAACCCATAGGATATCCATCATGAAACCACTTCCACAACCTTGGCCTCAGGGGTTGCTAATATCAACTCAAATTCAGTCCTATGACCTAAATAATTTTCCTTTTTATAGTTAAATTGATGTATTAAATTAATTGTTGAAAATAAAATGGTTGTCTCATCATGAGTACATGCAATACAACTTATCTGAGCCTTTTCAGGGTTTTACCAATTAAGGAGAAACTTGTGTAGAGAAGACGGCTACTACTTCATGATTGAAAACTATGAAATGTTGTCTGCTGCTTCACCAACTCCCTAGACTGGGAACATTTTCATTTAAGGAGAAAACTATCATCATCATTAGCTTCATATCCCCAAGAGTAATTATTGTATTTTGTTTCTTGAGACTCATCCTCCATCTCTTCCACACATGGACCTTTTTTTTAAATTCTCTTAGTAGTATTCATCCCAAACAAAATATTAGTGATCACGGTGAGGATAACACCTACCACCCATGGAGTAATTATTTTCAAAATATCAATTAATCACTTTCTTCAAAGCATGATAAAATTATTTAAAACATCCAAATGTAGGGTTCCCCTTATTTGAAAGTCCCCTTTTTAATATATTTATTTATTTTGTTAAATATTGATATTTACAAATGAAATAGGAGTTATTTTAATTGAAAATGGATGGATGACAATATTATAATAAAATACTATGAATATGTGTTGAAAGAGTTCATAATTTATTCCAAAGATCATGTATATGAACCTTATAAAATCATGTGTCTATGTTTATGTGATTTTTTTAAGACTAATTAGTCTAAAATAGTTGGGAGAACATTTGATCTATCACTAAATAGATAAAACTTATAAATGATGGGATAAAATGTGGGAAAATTAAATATAACAAGTTATTGTGATAGCACTGTATTTTATGGATCATCAAATATGATTATAATTATTGAAAATAATGAATAGTGTAAGGAGGATGTGATTATATGTGGAATAATGATGCATATCATATTGTGGAAATAATATTGAATGTTGCATATGAATATTGTTATTTTTAAATATTGTTTGAGAAGTTAAAGAGTGGAACACAGACGTCATTGTATGCTAGTTGTACTAAATAAATAGCATTATCATCAATAAAAAATCTATTTAATTTATAATATATCAATGGATTGAGTGATACCAATTTTACTAAATTACTTTCTCTCTTGAATGATATTCTCTTAGAAGATAATGAACTTCTTGAAAAGAAGATGATGCTTAACGAATGTTGTGTTCAATTTTTGGGATATATGAAATAATACATGACTATAAAAAAGACTTCATATTGTTTCATAAAAATCATAAATAACATAAATAATTCCCAAATTGTGGTTCTTCTAAACTCAATAATGATGAATCGGGTCTTAGAAAATGTGTATGGTAATTTCTAATCATTCCAAGTCTTAGGATTATATATGTAAGTGAGGATGCCACCTGGAAATTTAAGTGGCATTTGGAGATAAGACATAATGATGGGAAAACTTTTTACTCAAAAAACAATCCTCATTGGATGAGATTTGATCATGAGTATCCTCAAATATGAAATGATCCAAGAAACCTTCATCTTGAACTATATATAATGGAGTGAATCCTTTCGGTTTTCAAATCAGAACTCATAGTATATGGCTAGTTATGTTGGTAAATTATATAATTCCACTATAGATATGCACAAAATGAAAATAAAATATGTTACTTATGCTCATATAATGACTAGAATAACTATGTTGGGATATTGATGTTTATTTTTCTCCATTTATAAAAGATTTTATGTTATTATCAGATTCATGTGTTGTGTTGTATGATGCTTATAGAAATTATGATTTCACTTTGAGAGAAATGTTGCTCGAGATAAAAGAAGAATTTCCTACTTATGGAAATTTATAAGGATATAACATTAAAGTAACCCTAGGGTGTCCCTTTTTTGTCATGGTACATAGTCAATTTTGTTGAAACATTCATCAAAGAATGTTTTTATGAGAAATTTAAGTATTTTACGCTAGAGATATAAGTTTTGTTCTTGGAAAACATCATTCAATGGGTGTTCATAAGAACATACATCACTATCCCTACTAAATGGTGATCAACATTTTATGAAATTAAAATATAAGGAAAATACTTTTGGTAAATCATTTTTAAAAATCGTTATAAAAACACATTGGAAATAGAGATTAGTTTTTTTAATTACCATACTAGAATTGTTTTTTTGTCAAACATTTTCCTAATATTATTATTTCTGAAAAACTTTATATGGTAGTTTCATTGGGACATTACTAAATTCCCCCCAATTAAACAAATGATTGAATTAAGTCTAGGTTGTACATGATCAGCATGGGAATATATGAAGAATTGGAACCCATGAAGGGAGAAAATGAACTTTCATTCCTTCATCTACTTATACACTTTCCATGAAGAAGAGATATTAGTTTTATAACATTTTGAAAGATATAAAGATTCAATAGTGGTATTCATATAATAAAAAGAATATGGTGTTAATTAATGCTTTAAATGTTACAATGTTTGAAATAGAAAGACATTAATGTTCTAATGGAAGATGTAATGCCTCTAGAATTACATTTCATTTTACCAACGAATGTCCATTATACATTAACAAATCTCTGTTTCATTTTCAAATCTATATGCAACAAATTTATACACCCCGTAGAATTTACAATTATGGAAAAGAAATTTTTTGTCAAATTATGTGATTTGGAAATGTTCATCCCTCTCTCATTATTTTATTGTTAGAGTTTGGGTCCTAGAACCAACTGTTTATACTTTTATTACATGAATATTTAATTTATTAAAATATTAAACAACTTATTATATAAATTTGATTATTCTACAATACTATGATGTAATAATTTCATAGAGTCTTTATTGCGTCAATAAGGACATAATAGTTCCCCGCAATGAGGCTAAACTTGTTGTTCTATGAAATTATTCTTAAATATAGTAATGTGATTGGATGATATACTATGATGGGACACATAGTATATAGACCATCAGGTGAAATTACTCATAAGCATATGAGACTTCTTCTCTGGAAGTTAACACTTGGTAATCTCCAAGATGGGTGATTATGAGAAAATATCAAATAGAATGAATTACACGTGTTTTTATGTCATCGTATATTCATATCTACAAGTGTGTTTAATAGTCCTTAGACATTGGGATTATCATTAATACCTGTCAATGATTAGCCAAAGGAACAAGTGTGCAAGTATAAAAATATAGTGGTTATGTCATTAAAGTTTATATGTTCTATAAGATATAACATTATTAATGAAGTACCATGAAAAATAGTGGTGTTACACTTGTGGATGGAGTGACGTGTGTATCAGATAATAATGACATGAGTCTAAATAATAAGAATATGTTATACATTTTCATTACAAAAAATATTGTAGTTTCATTATAAATCATTCCAAGGAAATTTTTTATGTAAAAACGATTTGATAGCAGGAGAGTTTTAAAAATATAAGAATTGGGATTCATGAAAGTGGATTTTAGTAAGGAAGGGTAAAAATAATAACCATTTATAATGGAATCATAGGGAGGAAATTATTTTATATTCTAGATATTGTAAACCAAAATATGTCAATTAATCTATTATTTACCAAAACCACTATATGGTCAGATGAAAATTCAACTGAGGATGATCCACTCATTAGAGGGTCACTGTCATTTCACAATGGCCCTAACATAGAAGGGTTCATGAAAGTCATAGAAGACCATAATTAAGGGATTTGGATATTAAATATTGGGGTTAAATCACATCAACCTTTAAAAAATATATTTCAATAATAATGTTATTTGTTTTATATAGATTTTGTTACACTGTTTTACTCTTTTTTCAATACTGAATTTATGTAATCTAAATTAAATGTTGAACCAATTTTACAGATAATGACTTATTCATGTGCTATTGCTCCAAATTCTATGGAATAATTAGATACTAAACCTAATGGTGATCCAAGTATAGAGGGAAAAATACCTTATTCACATTCCAATGATACCAACCCAAAGGAACAACATATTAATGATTTTGAACCCAGGGAAGTGGAAGATAATAAAGAATCTATGACAAAAAAAGGAGTGTCCTAGTGTTATGGTGTTTGAAAAACTTATTAAGGTTAAAAACAGAGGCCTCAAATTTTATTTTTGTTGGCATGCATATAGCCATCATGTTAATCCTAACAAGGTCATTTCTGTAATTTAATTCGGCTCACCACTCAGTACTGTGTGGTGATTGATGAATATTCATGGAACCATGTTCTACCCACAATTATGAAAATAATTTGGGAAGAAATTTGGGTGAATAGATGATATCATCAATTTATTTTAATAAAAAAGAAAATAATGAATCATTGATTACGATTTATTATCCCTTTAAGATTTTATTTATATTAGAAAACTCTCATAATAAATTTGTATTAATGCTTGTTTGAAAGTATCATGGGGGATTTTTCAAAAATATAATAATGTTTTGTCTCACAGATATTAAAGGAAAAATAAACTTACAACCACTGCATATATATTCCCACATCATAAGACATTAAGCATGGGATGTGTTTATTGGTCATCGTGATGAGACATATTTTCAGCTACCTTGTGTAAATTAATACATTTCATCAAAATATAAGAATTAAACACATTGATTCTTTATTTTTAAAATATGAAACATCCATTGAGTATGTAGACTATGAAACAGTTAGAAAAATGAACATACCCCTACTATAAAGAAAGATCGGGGTATGCTTCATTTGAAAAACAATTGGTACGTATTTTAAATATACCATAACACTTTTAGGTGACATGAAACAATGACATAATTGCATTAACATGTATATATGTATATCCATGAATCCAAATCCAAATCCACTTGTATCCCACATCATGTGCCATAGAATGAGGCACATGTAGGTAAATGTGGGATACTAATAGAAAAAACACACAGAATATGTGGGAATCATGTGTGAGTATGACATAATAAAAAATAATTACATCACTATTACATAATAAGGGTAACTTATTTTAAAATATTTTTTATCCAACATAGACACTGGAAGGATAATCAGTTTTACTAGATGAACAACTGTTATCAATAGGCTTGAATCATCCAAAACATTATGGGTTTGTTAGAAGTGTGGATTTTGGGGTGAAATCTAAAACATATTTTGAGAAAGGAAAAAAACAGGGGTAAAAAGATACATAAATTGAAGATATTTAGCTATGATTATCTTCCCTTCAATAATTTTTTTTAGTAGTCTAAGTTTCTAGAAAATGTAATGGGGAGAATAAAAGACCAGAAACAACACAAGAGAAACCACTTCATGTGGATTCCACTCCACCACATTCTTTGAGGTAAGCCATTCCCATCAAATATCTGTCTTAAATGAGGTAATCAATATTATCATAATTTTTTCTATGAAATATAAATCAGGAGGGAACTAATACATTTCCTGTATAAATATTCAATAGGATGAAAACGTTTATGATTTATTTCTATCAACACCCACCCATCTCCTTATCGTGATGGATACTATGTATAATATTCAAGAAGAAACTCATCATAATAAACAACATTAAACATTTCATGTGAGAGTGGTGATTAGCATAGCAAATGAGCTGAGTACTAAGATACCTTTTCCACTTGAGGAGTCATATATTCATACAGTCAAGAAAGCTATTGGAACATTCGAATCATGCTCATAAGAAATTGTAAAAAAAATATTTACAAGCAGGTATTTACTCATGATCTATGACCATCAACTAGAGGATAAAAAGACATGGTGGAATCAACCATACCTCAATTTGATACATGATGTAACTAGTATGACTCGAATTATGGGATTTCAGTTTAAAATTGACATTTTATTAATGTATTGATTCATATATATGCTTAATTTATTTCTTTATAGTATTAATAACAAATAAATAAATTTCATATATATTTGTATTCATTTAGTGAATTCATATTTTTCTATCAACTGTCTACTGCAAGCTATTAAATAGAAAACATGTTTCTTATGTATGTGGAAGTACAGATGGCATGGGGTTTTATTGTCCACAAAAATAGAGTATTATTCTCATTTTTAGACTGTGGAAGATAGTTAAAAGTTAAAAATAAAATTACAAACTCAATCATCTGCACCTCGATCTGATACAAAATGTTCCTTATCTGACATGAACTGTATATTTTTAGTATATAACATACATTTTATATAAAAACACACATAAAACTATAATCTAATAAAAAACAATGAACATGTTTTGATAATTTAGGTAAATGATACTTAAGTCATTTTTAATATTTAGGAATAATCCACACCTCAACTTGACAAACGGTGTGAACGGTTTGATGCAAAGTGTGTATTTGTATTTATAACTAACAATAATTTTATTATGAAACCCATCATGAATACTCAAAATTTATCAAACACATCTAGTTTATTTTCATACTTTATGAAAACAATCCATATTTCATTTATGATGTGTAGCCATCACCCACACATCAATATGATGAACGGTGGGACTGGATGGCTCTAAGGGTGTCCTTTTATTTAAAATTGAAATTAATGTTAATAAAAAATGAAAACTAGCATACTCAAAATATAACAAACACTTTTGTATTATGTTTATACAATATGAAGATGATACATAAGTCTTTTTTGGTCTGTATGAATTAGCCACACCACAATCGGATGTATGGTGTGACCAGTATGACTCAAATTATGCCTTCTTGTTTTAAAATGTCATAAATTTTAATAAAAAGGAAAATGACATACTCAAATTCATAAAACACATTCATGTTGATTTAAAAATTTACAGAGATGATAAATAATTCATTTGTGACATATAGCTATTATCTTCACCTCTATCAGATACACAGTGTCCCCAATATAACTCAATGTGTCTGTGATTAGTTTTAAATTGACATTTTAATTCAAAAATTGTGTCACTCAATGAAAAATAACAAATCACACTATAATTGTATTGAAAATTTATAACATTGATTAATAAGTCATTCTTGACATGTGGGAATCATTACCACATCAAACCGACAAATAATTTCACTAGTATGATTCAAAGGGCATGTTTCTAGTTTTTAATGAAATTTTATTAAATAACACGAGTGACAGACTCAAACTAAATAAATTCAATTAGGATTGTATTTTTAATTTATTACAATGATCCTTATGTCTTTTTTCACATGTAGGTAAACCATGCCTCAATCCGACAGAAGATGTAACCAGTATGACTCTATGTGTTACTTTTTATTTTAAATTAACATTAATTTTATTAAAACGGACAAGTTACATACTAAAAACAGATAAAATATATTCGAATCATTTTGATTCTTTATTAAAATTATCTATAAGTCCTTTAGGATGGGTAGGATTCAACCGTAGCTCAATTCCTCACATGGTGTGATAAGTATGATTCCATGTTATTAAGGACTTGTGGAATACTGAAGACCAATAAATTGACTTTGGATTTTTTTTATACATTATAAAATTGATCCATATGTCATTTTTTATATGTATTATTCAGTAAGACTTAAATTTGAGGCATGTTGTGATGGTAATTACTCTAAGAGTGTCCTTTTATTTAAAATTGTCATTAATTTTATTTAAAGGACAAGCGACATATAGAAAACTAAGAAAACACATTCTAATTATTTTGATACTCAATAAAAGTAAACATTAATACATTTATGATGTTTAATTATCAACCACACCCAAATTAGATGCACGATGTGACCCTTATGAATCAATGTGTGTCTTTTTAAATTTAAATTAACACTAATTTAAGTTAAAAATTACAACTAACATAATAAAAACCGATAAAACACATTAATATTGTTTGTATATTTTATGATAATGATCCATATGACATTTATAATATTTAGAAATCTCCTGCACCTCAATCTGATGCACAGTGTGACCGGTATGACTCCAAGATATTCATTTTATTTAAAATTGACATTAATTTTAGTAAAAATGACTAGTATCAAACTCAAAACCAATCAAACACATTCAAATATTTTTATACTTGAGGATAATGATCTATATGTCTTTTTTTACTTGTAATAACAAAAATCCCTTTAATCTGTCACACATTGAGACTAATATTACTCCAAGTCTGTATTTTTTAAAAACAAAATTGAAAATATTTTTCGTAAAAACAAATAGTTACATACTCAAAACCAAGAAATCACATTAGGGTTTTTTATACTTTCATAAAATTATCCATAGTTCATTTTTGAGGTGTATGAATCACCCTCACCTCGATCTGATGCATGGTTTCAATATTATGTCTTCTAGTGTGTGTTTATATAAAATTGGAATTAATTTTTTTTAAAAGTACAAGTGACATACTCAATAAAATTAAAACTCATTCATATTGTTTTATTTCTTTATTAAAATGATCCATATGTCTTTTTTCCTAGTTTGAATTATATTTACCAAAATATGAAACATTGTGTGATCAATATGATTTAAAGTGTCTGTTATGTGTTTAAAATTCACATTTGAGATCAAAAATTGTGTCACTCATTGAAATAAATTAAAAATCACACTGGTTATCTTTATAATTTTATTAAATGAATCATATGTTATTTATGATGTGTAGGAAGTTTTATAATGTCAAACTAACACATGATGTAACCAGTATAACCCAAAGTTTGTGTTTTCCATTTAAAATCACTTTTTTGTAAAAAAATAAAAATAGCATTCTCAAAAATAATAAAATTTGTGGGGATTTTTATTTTTCTATATGAAAAATGCACCATATGTCATATTTTAAGTGTACTAGTCAACTTCACCTGAATCTAATACACGGTGAGGCCGGTATAACTCAATGTGTCTGTTATCAGTTTAAAATTGAAATTATAATTCAAAAAGTGTTTCACTCACTAAAAACTATGAAAATACACTATTATTGTCTTGAAAATTTTGTAAAATAATTCTTATTTAATTTTTGGTGTGTAATAATTAGCCACACATCAAAGTAACACATGATGTGACCATTATGAATCAATGTGTGTTTTTCTAAATAATAATGTTATTTTAGTAAAAAAACCAAATTAAAAAGCTCAAAACTAATAAATCGCACTCATATTATTTTTATACTTTAGTATAATGTTCCATATGTCATTTTGTATAGGCATGATTTATGTGCTCTATAATAGGGCACACCGTGTGACGAGTATGACTCCAAGTGTGTATTTTTTTTAGACCTGATAGTAATTTCAGAAAAACAAATAAAAAAACATACTCAAAATTGAGAAAACAAAATTAGATATTTTTATCCATTAGAATAATTATCCATGTGTCATTTTTTAGGTGTAAGAGTTGGCCGCACCTCAATTGGACGCATGGTGTGAATTGTATAACTCCAAGTGTGTCTTTCAATTTAAAATTTACATTAATTTTAATAAAAAAGATGATTGACATACTCAAGACCGAGAAAAAAATTCAGATTATTTATATAAACTGGGAAAATGTTCCGTAATTAATTTATGATGTGTTGGAATTCAACATACCTCAATCAGATGCATTCTATTCCATGAATGAATCAAAGTGTCTGTTGTTAGTTTAAAATTGATATTTTAGTTTACAAGTTGTGTCACTCTCTCAAAACCTATCAAAAAATGCTCTGGGTTTCATGATAATTTATAAAAATAATTGTATTTCATTTGTGACATTTGGGATTCAGTCTCATGTTAGAATGCCACAAAATGTGACTGGTATAACCTAAAATATGTGTTTTTTAGTTAAAAATGTTATTTTAGTAAAAAACACATGTGAAATTCTAATAAAAATGAGAACACATTCAGTTTTTTTGAAATATTCAGAAAATTATCCATAACATATTTGTGATGTGTATAAATCAACTTCACCTCAATCCTATGAACGGTGTGATTGGTATGAATCCATGGGTATCCTCTTTTTTAAAATTTATATTTTAGAAAAAAAAACAGGTGACACACTCAAAAATGACAAAAAACATTCAGATTATTTTGATAATTTAATAAAAAATGATTCATAAGTAATTTTTATTGAGAAGTAATCAACCAAACCTCAATGTGATACACAATGATGCCAATATGACTCAAAGTGTCCATTTTTAGTGTAAAATTAAAAATTCATTTCAAAATGTGTTTCACTCAATGAAAAATGAGAATATTTTCTTTCATTTATTTAATACATTAATAAACTAATTTATAATCCATTTTTATGTGTATCAATTAGACCAAAATCAAACTGACACATAATTTGTCCGATATGACATAAAGTGTGTGTTTGCAGCGTGAAATGACATTTTAGTTTAAAAGACTAGTGACGTACCCAATAACAATCAAATTTATTCATATTGTTTTGATAATTTATGGAAAATATCTATAAGTCAATTGTGATGTGTAGAAATTTTCCCCACCTCAATCTGATGCTCGGTGTAACCGGTATGGCACTATGTGTACTCTTGCATTTAAAATTTACATTTCATTAATGAATTCTCTCATATTTTTGTACAATTAATTTAATTATATCATTCCTAGAAATAAGTTTCATTTTTTAATATAGGTCGATTATTTTTATTGGGTTGGGGTGGTTTTTTTGTCATCTAATAACATTGTTGGGATTTTTTGAGAGGGGTTGTAGGTTCTAAATAAAATGAATCATTGATATTTTTAAATGTTTATGGATAATAACTAAAAATATAATTATAAGAAACATTGTGTGAAATGTACATAATATTCCTTTTTTTGGGATGTAAAATTCATTTAGATTTTATTATTTATTTTTGTATAAGTATATTTCTATATAGGTTTATTTCAATATATGTGTATACAAGTTTATTTTTTATAGTGTTTATTATACAAACAGTGCACTATAATAGTAAGGCCTTCTTTAATTCTATTTATGGAACAGATAAAGGCCCCCATTTTTCAGCACTACAAAGTTTGCTGATAAAGGGGTTCATTTATCAGTTCTTTTTTATTAGGGATAAATTCCCCCCCACCTTTATGACACTAAGGACGACAATTATTTTTTTACAATGTTAAAGCCTTTTTTGGGATGTTAAAGGGTTAAACTGTGGAAGTTTTCCAACCTTACATTACCTTAACCCAATAAAACATTTCATACCCTATAATTCATCAAATCTGATTATATATGCCCTGGTAGTTTCTAATTTATCTATTTCCTCTTCTATGGTATTCTCTCATGTGGTCAAACCCTAATACATTATGGCATGAAGGCCCTATGACCCTAAAATCCATTTTTCCGATTGGGGGCATTACACAATACCAGATGATGTGGAAAAATATGGAATAGAGCAAGAGGGTTGAGGGGAGTATGGGGAATTCCATAGCAGGCAATTGGATCCTTGATATGAGTTACACTACCAATACTCAAACATAAAAAACATTCATGGAACTATTCTAGAGGTAGGAGACATGAAATTGGACTACATCAAAGCCTTGGCAGTGGGGTCGAAAATATATCTTCCTCTTATGAAGGATCACTAATGAACCAAATCTAGATGGGTTCCCCTTTAGTCACTATTTGTATGCCTCATCATCTGGCTGCCACCATGTTCCATATAAATAAAAAGTAAGAAGTTGATATAAAAATAGGGTAGTTACGTATCTTTGAGAGGAGGAAATTTTTTAAGGCTTAAGGTGTGTGAGTGTCTCTCTATCCCAAGCATGTTGCTCTATTTTCCATGGTGGGGAAGTGAAATTTGGGTTATATCCAACAGTTTTATGATTTAAAACGCTAAAATTTCTCCAAAACTAATGGGATTTCATCTGTTGTGGTATCTAATCTTATCTCGGTGATTTTCTAATGTACCTTTTATTCAGACAACGAACAATTCCTTTTCATACTCAGGTCTATTTGGGTTTCTTTAACTGCATTTGTTCTTCATTTTAGGCTTCCTTTAAGCTACATATTTAATGATGGTCAGGCTGATTGTAACACCCCAAGCTTCTACGATATGCTTCTCTTTGAATAATGTGATAGCATGTGTTGTACACAATATCGTGTTCTAACACACCACAACCAATCAAACTAGCCATTATGAATAGTAATACCTACTTTTTGAAATTTTATAAATTTTATCTCTCAAAATGGACTTCATTTTTGTATTCGGAATATCGAATTTAGCCTAGGGTGAAATTTTGGAACTTTTCGGATAACCTTTATATTTTGATGAATAGTGAAAATTACTAAATTTTAATTAAAAACAACTTAATTAATAGAAATAATTTATATTGATAAATTATGGATTTGAGTGGTTTTAAAGTATATTTAGAATATATTTTTACCATTTAATACAATGTTGGTCATTGTACATAATTTTACAATTAAACCGGACATAAACATGTGTCAATCCTTTGATAGTTATTATCTCTAAAAAACATGCTTTTTATTTTAACAAAGGGAATTAATTTTAAATTAATTTCCGCCACTTATGAGTTTTTAATTTGGAAAAATGGATTCCATATTTGATATCAGGATTTCCAAATTTTGTAAATAGGTATCTTTTTTTTTAGACATTTTGAATAATTATTTCGGTAAATATTTTATTTACCATGGTTAAAAGGTAAATCCAGTAAATATGGGTTAAAAAATAATATTATAATAATACTAAATTACCCTAAAACGTGTCATAATCTTATTGGATGATACATGTCCGACCATGGGCATCTTTGGGTCTATTTTGGGACCCCATGGAGCCACTTGTAGGTGATAGAGACACTTTATTTTAATTATGTTAAAATAAGTACAAAAATGACATAAGCATATATCTTTTAGAAAAACAATTTTTACATAGGGTTATATATGTTGGATTTTCGACTGTAAATATTCATTATAAAGATAAGAATATTTTATAAATAATGATATTTTATTTATAATTTTTAGACATTACATTATTTAATTTTTTATGACATAATGATGATGTGGTAATTACCATTATAGTGAACAATTAAAATAATTGATATTATAAATACCCAAATAAATATAATTTGAGACTTTTAATGAATTACAATAATTTTCTAGGATAATATGACGTATTATAATTGATTTAATTTACTTTTTTTGAAGTAATAATTCTGTTATGATTTTTACAAAAATCAACTATTGAATAGTGTCAAAATTGACATAAAAGAGTTTTTAAAACAAATATTATATTATTAATTGATATTAAATTCCTAAAAATCTAATTTTAGGAAAAGAGGCTCATATCATGATAGGTGTATCATTAGTGGACCACTTGGGGGTCTCTTGGATGTATATAGTAAGTTTATTAACCATATAATATAAAAATACAAAGAGACATTGTAAAAGTGAAACTAATTAACTTAGAGTTAATACTTAAAGATAAGGTTAATATAGTAACCCAAACCTATCTAAATTCTATTGGTTGAGTGGTTTTCGACCCATCCCCACCTTAAACTTTAAATAATCAACTTTCTATCCATTATAAAGTGAATATGAATTTATTATAAATTAATATTTCTAGCTTTTCCAAAGGTGCCCCTCACCCCTCTTACAAAAGGGCACACCTCCTTCTCATTAATTCACACATTCCAAGCCTTTTGGTTCGGCCAAAATCTGCCTAACTACTCTCCCAACTTCCCTCAATACAACCTAGAGGCCTTAGTTTGATCATAAATCCAACCTAAGGAGCCCTTTTGATCAAATCAAAAAGAAGAACTCGAAGAAGAGGTAATGTTTTCACCACCCTTTTTCAAATTCATTTATTCTTTAACTTCTTCTTTCTTTGTTATTACCGTTCTAAAATAATAAATCCAGTGTCAAATATATACAGTTATTTTATTATAAATATGGTATAACCATATTCAGTATTCTATTCACCCTTTGAATAACATGTCACTATACGTGCGTACGTACGGCTTACCGTCTCCACGTCGTGGTGTAATTGTTATTTAATATATTATTATTTGGATGGGTATAATAATGATGTGTAATTCATGTAAAGATTAAATATAACATGATAATGATTCTTTATACCATCCAATTATATATTATTTTAATATTAAAAAAATGATATTGTCACTTGTGCATACGTACGGACTATCATCTCCACGAAAGCGATAAGATTCATTCTCCATCGTATCCATTCAAGTATAATTATCAATTGATGATTTAAAAATAATGATTAAGGACATGATATAATTCTGGATATGAATTAGAGACAAACTATCCATGACAAACATGGGTTATTTAAAAAATAATATTAAAGAAAACGAGTAAGTTAACACCCGAAACGACGATAATATTATGATATTATTAACAAAGCAATGTTAAAAGATCATATATGATATCATATGAATGTATATGATTCTTTTATAATTTAATAACAATTATTTCCACAATATACAAGAGGTTAACCTACCCCCAACCAAGGAAAAGTATAAGGTAAGGGTTTATTTCACAATCTCTTCATTATCTGAGGTTGTTTATACGTAATAATCTACTGGGACTTCTTTATCACCCACATCCATGTTTCTTAAAAATGTATTTAAAAACATTTTTAATATTTACTATAATATGAGTAAAAGTCATTTATACCCTTTTTGACTTTTATATGTTGTTTATAAATGAATCTTTCCGTCATTTTCCATACAAGGTACTTTTTAACCTTTTCGATAGAATTAATGTAAGAATGTTTTTTTAACTTATACGGCAAGTGCAGATATTTTCCACCGTTATAAAATCTTCAAAGCTTCCCTTACAAGCTTATAATATTATTTTCAAAGAAAATGTTTTATTTTATAAATATATTACTCTTAAATGATTTCAAAATAAAAAGATATATTTCTCTAAAAAGACTTTTGATTTCATCTATGTCAACATCCTTTGATGGATTTTACGCTTATTTGAAGTTGATTTATTATGATACAAAACTTTTATATTGTATTGAAGTTTTTGGGATATGTTTGATTGTGGATGTGTTATTTTTATACCATTCATATTTTATGGATGAAGTATTTACATTTCGTATGCTAGTTTTAATACAAAAGTTTATCTTATATTTAATCCTTTTCATATGGGAATGCATTGGTCTTAATATGTGATGGGTGGAGCCTACTATAGCTCCTCGATGCATTGGTAGGTCCCATGAGGCAAACTAGTGTCTTGGAACAAGTCCTTGACAAAATATTATTTGTATTCTTGGCACGAGGCCTTGGCTATGTGGTTATGATAGTCTGGCATTATGCATTCCATCATTTTGAAAGTGGTTATTTATATTTCATGTGATTATTCAATTAGTATAATATCAATGTGAATAAGTAAATGGAATTATTTCATTTTATTTTTGCCATACTATGTTGAAGTTCAAGTTTAAAAGGATTTTGTTTTAGTTATACATTGCCTTAAATGTTTATTCTTATTTATGAAAGTTTCTGCTATATTGTTATCCTTACTGGGCATTTGAGCTCACCCCTTTTCTATGTTTTATTTTTCTCATGGTATGAAGAAGTAAATTATGAATGACCTGCAGGGATAGTATGAGGGGATAATAGTGTGGTCTATGGAGACTATGTTGCTGTAGTGTTCATTTTTATGATGTAAAACATTATGAATACATCTAGTGTTTCCAAGGCTACTAAACCAATCGGTCTTTTGAGATTTTATCTTTCTTGTGATCATGCCAATGTTATGTAATAATGCACCGAATCTGGGTAACTGGGTTCGGGGCATTACAGTTGGTATCAGAGGAAGTTTACTGCAAACCATGGAAGCTAGAATTAGATAAACTCTGATTAGAGGACATAGATTTAAGATAGACTTTGAGGATTAGTATATAAGAACTTCCTATAATTTTGGTATTGTAGAGATTTTGTGAGTTTCCTGAGCAATACATCACTGTCTGGATACGAGCAGGTAGAGGTGGCTCTGGCACAGATGTACCTAGGGGTAAAACCCGAAAACACCGTTTTGAGCTAGATTCGAACGGGAACTGGTGCACGCCAACGGGCCTTGCTGCACTCTTGGTTACGACACTCCCGGGGGATATGCTTAGGATAACTCTCATTTTCATTACAAATCATTATGAAAGGTTTATGAGTATATACTTCCTCAAATAAAACATTTTTATGATTATGGAATATATCCATAAATAGTTCAATTTATGTTTAGTGTTTTATAAGTATGGAATTATGTATTTTGATTCATAAACTGATATTGTTTATGCCATTGTTTAGAAATGGCGCCTAGTGAAAGAAATGGAAACCGTATCAATGCACGCACTCCATGTAGGGATTTCCCTCCTGCTCAAGATAATTATAGTGGAGCTGGTGATGCAACTGGTGCCGATTAGCTAATCACCATACTGGGACAACTCACTCAGGTTATGAATAATAACCATACCCGTATGGAGCACCCTGATCCGCAACATGGAGAATTAATGTTAGATCGCTTTATGAGGCAACAACCACCAACATTCAATGGGAGTACAAATCCCTTAGTAGCTGAGCAATGGATAAATTCCCTAGAGAAAATATTTCAGGCATTGGGGAGTAGTGACAGGGAAAAACTTATCATGGAAGTTTATTGCCTCACTAGAGATGTTTATCAATGGTGGTCATTGATTCAAAACATGAAGGAAGAGGATGAAGTTTCAAATATGGAATGAAGGGAGTTCAAAGATCTATTTTTAGAAAAATACTTTCCTCGTGACCATCGAGCATATATGGAAAGGCAATTTCTAAGTCTAAGATAAAAGGAGGATGAGAATGTCAAAAATTATGAGGCTAACTTTACAAGATGAGCAAGGTATGCTGGAGATTATATACGTAACCCAAGAAGTAATATTGATCATTTCTTTGATGGGTTAAAACCATTTCTCCTTTGAGAATTAGTCCCGCAATCCTTTTCATCGTACGAAGACATTGTGTCATGTGCTATCAAGACCGAAAAAGAATTCTCTAAGTCTTATGACTTTAAATCAAAGCAAGAGAAGAAGAGATGTGCTGATCAATCTGGGAATGGAAATAAGCGGAAGAATGGAAAGGTTGAATATCCATCTTGTGGTAAATGTGGGAAGAAACACCCCGGTACTTGCTTGAATGGAACGAAAGTCTGTTACAAGTGTGGTGAAAAAGGCCACCAAGCTCGTGATTGCAAAGGGAAGAAGGAAGCTACCAATGTTTAGTGCTAAAATTGTAGGGAGTTGGGACATTATGAAAATGAATGTCCTAAGCATCATGGGAACTTACCTCAGAAAATGACAAGGGATCAAGGCCAAGCTTATGCTATCACTAATGCTGAGGTAGAAGCTCCGAATGATGTGGTGGCAGGTAATTTAATGGTTTCCTCAAGTTTAGAAAATGCATTATTTGATTCTAGATCATCGCATTGTTTCATATCTTCCAAGTTTGCAATGAAAATTAGATATTTCCAATATGATTTAACAAGGGTGTTGTCAGTTAAAAATCCTAAGGGAAGTATCATTGCAATAATGTTTTGTGAATCAGTCCCCATTAGAGCACATAAATGTTCTTTATCTTCTGATATCATCGTCATACCTATGATTGAGTTTGATATAATCCTCGGTATGGATTGGCTTTTGGACTATGATGCGAAGATTTATTGTAAGAAGAAAGAGGTTACGATTTTTGATGATGATGATAAGGAACACCTTATCTTTAGAGTAGAATCGTCACCACCTAATTATTTTCTAGATCCACCCCCAGTAGCTCAAATAAATTCAATTATTGGGGAGGAAGAGAATGAAATGATTGTGGGTGAGTAAAGAAATGTTCAAATAGAGGATGTACCTGTTGTGAAAGAATATGTAGATGTATTTCTGGATGATTTACCTGGACATCCTCCAGAATGAGAAGTTGAGTTTTCCATTGATTTAATTCCTGGATCAAGGCCTATATCAAAGACCCCTTATAGAATGGACACAATGGAATTAGTCGAACTAAAGAAACAACTAGAGGAATTGAGTAATAAGGGATTTATTCACCCTAGTGTTTCTGCATGGGGATCCCCTATTCTTTTTTTTTAAAAGAAAGATGGATATATGAGGTTATGTATCAACTACAGGGAGATCAATGCTATAACAATAAAAAAAGTATCCCCTACCTCGCATTGATGATTTATTTGACCAACTGCATGGAGCTCAATACATTTCAAATATTGACCTTCGATCTGGATACAATCAGTTGTTTGTGAGGAAGGAAGACATTCCAAAGACAGCATTTCGAACCAGGTATGGGCATTACAAGTTTACAATATTGCATTTTGGATTGACTAATGAACCCTCTGTATTCATGGATCTGATGAATAGAGTTTTCAAGGAATATCTCGATGAATTTGAGGTGTTATTTATTGATGATATCTTGGTATTCCCTAAAATCTAGGAATATCATGAAAATAACATTCGCATTATCCTGAAGACTCTGAGAAGACATGAATTATATGGGAATTTTTGCAAGTGTGAATTCTGGCTTTAGGAGATTTTTTTTCTTTGCCATATTGTCTCTAAAGATGGAATCTCTGTTGATCATTCTAAGACCAAGGCAATTCAAGAATGGCCAGAAACTATGAGTATAACTGAGGTACGTAGTTTTATTGGTTTTGCAGGTTATTATCGACGTTTTGTCCAGAATTTTGCCCGATTGGCTAACCCATTAACGAAGCTCACACGTAAAGGGGTTAAAATTGTTTGGACAAAAGAGTGTGAGGAATGTTTTGAAGAACTGAAGAGATGATTAATCAATGCTCCTATATTTACTCTACCATAGGGGAATGATGGGTTCGTTATTTATAGTGATGCATTGAAGAAAGGACTTGGTTGTGTCCTTATGTAGAATGACAGGATTATTGCCTATGCATCACGATAGTTGAAAATTCATGAAAAAAACTATCCTACTCATGATCTCGAGTTAGCATCAGTGATCTTTGTTTTGATGATATGGAGGAACTACCTCTAATGTGAAAAATGTGTGATTTATACTGATCACAAGAGTTTGAAGTATATTTTCTCACAAAAATAACTCAACATGAGGCAAAGGAGATGGCTTGAATTACTCAAGGATTATGATTGTACGATATACTACCACCCGGGGAAAGAAAACAAGGTGGCAGATGCTTTGAGCAGAAAATACCATGGAGTTTTGAATGTGATGAGAATTGAAAGGGATCCAATTTTCATGGATCTAGTGAAGATGGACATGGGAATAACCAGGGAAGGTGAAACATCAATGCTTTTTCAAATGGTTTCCAGACCATCTTTACTAGAAAGGATTAAGAGTTCTTAGACCGATGATGAAGAATTTAAAAAGAATATTAAAGCTGTGAATGATGGGAGATTGAGAGACTTTGTGTATGAAGATGGAATTTTGAAATTCAGGAAGAGGCTTTGTGTTCCCGATATACCTGATCTAAAAAGGGAATTTCTGGATGATGCTCATAGTTCCAATTTCTCTATACACTATGGGAGCAGCAAAATGTATAGATACTTGAAGGAAAATTTTTGGTGGGACAACATGAAGAGGGAGATTGCCGATTTTGTGTCAAGATGTATGGTTTTCCAACAAGTGAAAGCTGGAAGGCAATAGCCTGGTGGAGTATTGTAACCTCTTCTCATACCTGAGTGGAAATGTGACAATATTACGATGGAATTTGTCATGGGACTACCAAAGACTCCTAGAAGGAATGATGGAATATGGGTTATTGTTGATCATCTTACCATGTCAGCACATTTTCTTGCTATAAGAGAAGATATACCACTAGAAAGTCTATCAAGAATATATATTAATGAAGTTGTGATACTCCATGGAGTACCCCTATCGATTGTTTTTTATCGTGATCCCCGTTTTACTTCAAGATTCTGGAAAAGTCTTCAGAAAGCCTTGGATACTGAACTTCATTTGAGCACTGCCTACCACCCTCAGACAGACGGACAATCAGAACGGACTATTCAATCCTTAGAAGACATGTTGAGATCCTGATCACTTGAATTTTAGGGTTTATGGGATCAATATTTACCTTTAGTAGAATTTTCCTATAACAATAGCTTCCATTCGAGTATTCAGATGGCACCATATGAAGCGTTATATGGAAAGAGATGTCGCACACCAACCTGTTGGGATGACATTGGTGAAAGAAAACATATAGGTCCAGAACTAGTGCGGGAAACGATGGAAAAGGTGAAGGTAATCTAAAATCACATCAAAGCAGCTCAAAGTAGGCAGAAGAGCTATGCCAATAATCGAAGGAAGGATTTGGAATTTCAAGTCAGTGATCATGATATCCTGAAGGTATCTCCATGGAAGGGAGTTATACATTTTGGTAAGAATGGTAAATTGAGTCCCAGGTACATAGGACCTTTCGAAATTCTAGAACTAATTGGGGTTGTAGCTTACCGATTGGCAATGCTGACAAGTCTCTCCAAAGATCACGATGTGTTCCACGTATCTCTGTTGAGGAAATACATTCTCAACCCAACGCATGTACTCACTTATGAGGAATCATAACTGGAACCCGATTTGTCTTATTGCGAAGAGCCCGTCAGGATTTTGATATGAGAGAACAAGTACTGAGAAACCGGACGACGGGTCTAGTAAAAGTTTTGTGGAGAAACCATTAGATGGAAGAGGCAACGTGGGAACCCGAGGAACTTATGGTGAAGAAAAACCTGAGTCATTTCATGTGATAGTATTCTAGAAATTTTGAGGATGAAATTATTTGAAAGAGGGGAGAATGTAACACCCCATTCTTCTACGGTACGCTTCTCTTTAAATAATGTGATAGCGTGTGTTGTACGCAACATCGAGTTCTAACACACCACAACCAATCAAACTAGTCGTTATGAATAGTAATACCTACTTTTTGAAATTTAATAAATTTTATCTCTCAAAATTAACTTCATTTTTTTATTCTGAATGTTGAATTTATCCTAGGGTGAAATTTTGGAACTTTTCGGATAACATTTATATTTTGATGAATAGTGAAAATTACTAAATTTTAATTAAAAACAACTTTTTTAATTGAAATAATTTATATTGATAAATTATGAATTTGAGTAGTTTTAAAGTATATTTAGAATATATTTTTACCATTTAATACAATGTTAGTCATTGTACATAATTTTACAATTAAACCGGACATAAACAAGTGTCAATCTTTTGATAGTTATTATCTCTTAAAAACACGCTTTTCGTTTTAACAACGGAAATTAATATTAAATTAATTTCTGCCACTTCTGGGTTTTGAATTTGGAAAAATGGATTACATATTTGGAATCAGGATGTCCAAATTGTGTAAATAGGTATCTTTTATTTTTAGACATTTTGAATAATTATTTCGGTAAATATTTTATTTACCATGGTTAAAAGGTAAATCTAGTAAATAAGGGTTAAAAATAATTTTATAATAATACTAAATTACACTAAAACGTGTCCTGATATAATTGGTGGATATATTTCTGACCATGGGCATATTTGGGTCGATTTTGGGACCCCATGGAGCCACTTGTAGGTGATAGGGGCACTTTATTTTAATTAAGTTAAAATAAGTACAAAAATGACAGAAGCATATATCTTTTAGAAAAACAATTTTTACATAGGGTTATATATGTTGGATTTTAGACTATAAATATTCATTAGAAAGGTAAAAGGATTTGATACATAATGATATTTTATTTATAATTTTTAAAAATTATATAATTTAATTTATTTATGACACAATGATGGTGCAGTAATTACCATAATAGTGAAACATTAAAATAATTGATATTATAAATACCAAAATAAATATAATTAGAGACTTTTAATGAATTACACAAATTTTCTAGGATAATATGACATATTAGGATTTATTTAATTTACATTTCTCTAAGTAATGTATCTGTTATGGTTTTTACAAAAATCAACTATTGAATAGTGTCAAAATTGACATAAAAGAGTTTTTAAAACAATTATTATATTATTAATTGATATTAAATTCATAAAAATCGAAGGTTCGTCCAAGAGACTTATATCATGATAGGTGTATCATTGGTTGACCACTTTGGGGTCTATTGGATGTATATAGAAAGGTTATTAACCATATAATATAAAAATAAAAAGAGACATTGTAAAAGTGAAACTAATTAACTTAGAGTTAATACTTAAAGATAAGGTTAATATAGTAACCCAAACCTGTCTAAATTCTATTGGATCAGTGGTTTTCAACCCATAACCACCTTAACCTTTAAATAATAAAATTTGGAGCCATTATAAACCGAATATAAATTTATTATAAATTAATATTTCTAGATTTTCCAAAGGTGCCTCTCACCCCTCTTATAAAAGGGCACTCCTCCTTCTCATTACTTCACACCTTCAAAGCCTTTTGGTTCGGCCAACCTCTACCCAAATACTCTACCAACTTCCCTAAATACAACCTAGAGGCCTTAGTTTGATCATAAAGCCAACCTAAGTATCCCTTTTGATCAAATCAAAAGGAGGAACCTGAAAAAGAGGTAATGTTTTCACCACCCTTTTTCAAATTAATTTCTTTTTAAACTTACTATTTCTTTGTTATTACCATTCTAAAATAATAAATCCAGTATCTTCTATAAACTGTGATGTTATTATAAATATGTTATAACCATATTCAGTATTCTATCCACCCTTTTAATAACTTGTCACCATACATGAGTACGTACGGCTTACCGTCTCCACGTCGTGCTGTAATTGTTATTCAATATATTATTATTTGGATGGGTATAATAATGATGTGTAATTCATGTAAATAATAAATACAACATGATAATTATTCTGTATACCATCCAATTATATATTATTTTAATATCAAATGAATGATATTGTCGCTCGTGCATACGTACAAACTAACGTCTCTACGAACACGATAAGATTCATTCTCCATCGTATCCATTCAAGTATAATTATCATTTGATGATTTAAAAATAATTTTTAAGTACTTGATATCATTCTGGATATGAATAATATATAAACTATCCATGAAAAACATGGCTTATGTAACAAAACATATAAAATAAAACGAGTAAGTTAACATCCAAAATGACGATAATACTAAGATATTATTAACAAAGCAATGTTAAAAGATCATATCTGATATCATATGCATATATATGATTCTTTTATAATTTAATAACAATTATTTCACCATTAAAAAGGAGGTTAACCTACCCCCAACCAAGTAAATGTACAAGGTAAGGGATTATTTCACAATCTCTTCATTATATAAGGTTGTTTAGATGTAATAATCTACTGGGACTTATCAACCACATCCATGTTTCTTAAAAATGTATTTAAAAACATTTTTATTGTTTACTAGAATATGATTTAAAGTCATTTATACCCTTGTTGACTTTTATAAGTGGTTTATAAAGGAATCTTTCCGTCGTTTTCCAAACAAGGTACTTTTTAACCTTTTCGAAAGAATTACTGTAAGAATGTTTTTTTTAACTTATTTGGCAGGTGCAGCTATTTTCCGCCGTTATAAAATCTTCAAAGATTCCCTTACAAGATTATAAGAATATTTTTAAAGAAGATGTTTTATTTTATAAATATATGACTCTTAAATGATTTCAAAATAAAAAGATATATTTCTCTAAAAAGAGTTTTGATTTCATCTATGTCCACATCCTTTGATGGATTTTATATTTATTTGAAGTTGATTTATTATGATACAAAACTTCTATATTGTATTGAAGGTTTTGTGATATGTTTGACTGTGGATGTGTTATTTTTATACCATTCATAGTTTATGGATGAAATATTTACATTTCGTATGCTAGTTTTAATACAAATGTTTATGTTATGTTTAAACCTTTTCATATGGGAATGCATTGGACTTAATATGTGACGGGTGGAGCCCGCTATAGCTCCTAGATGCATCGATATGTCTGATAAAGGGTTGATTTATCGGTTCATTTATCTCGCTCTAACAAAGACCCCCCTTTTATTTAAAATTGACATTAATTTTAGTAAAAAGAAAAATTGACATAATCAAAATTGTGAAAAAACATTGAGACATTTATATTCTTTATAAAAATTATCCATTATCCATTTTTTATGTGTTGGAATCTGTCGCACCCCAATCGGACTCACGGTGTGAATGGTATGACTCCAAGTGTTTCTTTTTATTAAAAATTGACATTAATTTTAACAAAAATGACTATTTTCGTTATCAAGACCATGAAAGAGAATTCATATTATTTTGATACATTAGTAAAATGATCGATAAGTCATTTTTTACATGTAGGAATCAGTCACACCTCAATCAGATGTATTGTGTTCCATGTATGAATCAAAGTGTCCGTTGTTAGTTTAAAACTGACAGTTTTGTTTAAAATTTGTTTCACTCACTGAAAACCAATGAAGCATGATCTCATTTTCATGATAAATTATAAGAATGATTCATAAGTCATTTTTGACATATGAGAATCAGTCTCACGCCAAACTGACACACAATGTGACCAGTATAACCTAACGATCATTTTTTTAGTTTAAAATAAAATTTTAGTAAAAAACATGTGGCATACTCAAAACCAATAGAACCCATTCATATTATTTTTATACATTAGGAAAAATATCCATATGTTATTTGTTATGGGTATGAATCAACTTCCCCTAAATATTAATTACGGGGTGACCGGTATGACTACAAGTGTATGTTATTTTTTAAAATTAATATTTTAGCAAAAAACATAGGTGACATACCCAAAACGTAGAATGAGAATTTAGATTGGATTGATAATTTATAAAAATGATCCATAAATCATTTTTTATGAGTAGGAATCAGTCGAAACTCAATGTGGTACACGATGTGCCCATTATGACTCAATGTATCCATTAAGAGTCTAAAATTAATAATTTTGTTCAAAATTTGTTTCAATCCTTGAATAATGAGATAATACACTATGATTATCATGGTACATTACTAAAAAAATTCATAAGTCATTTTTTATGTGTATAAATCAATCCCACATCAAACTGACACATAATGTGGCATGTATGACATAAAGTGCATGTTTTCAGTTTGAAATGATATTTTAGTTAAAAATAATAGTGACATACTCCATCCCAAACAATTGTATTCATATTGTTTCGATAATTTGGGAAAACGATCTATATAACATTTGTGATGTGTAGGAATCATCCCTGCCTCAATCCGACGCACGATGTGGTTGATATTTTTATAAGTGTTTTCTTTTATTTAAATTCGATATCTCGTTAATGTATTCATTCATATTTTTGTTTACATTATTTAGTTATAGTATTATTAACATTAGTTTCATTTTCTTATATAGGTGGATTCCTTCGATTGGGTTGGGGTGGTTTATTTGTAAATCGATAGAATTGTTTTGATTTTTTAAAAGGGGTTCACAGGTTCTAAGAATGATGAAACATTGGTGTTTGTTAATGTTTATGGACAGTAATTGAAAATATAATTATAAAGTATTTGAAAGGTAAATAATAGTGTTTCTTATTTGTGATGGAGAATTTTTTTTAATTTAATTTTGTATTTTTATACATGTGTATTTCCAAAGAGGTTTATTTTAATATAGGTGTAAACATGTGTATTTTTTACAGTGTCCTTTTATTCAAACAGTACACTACAATAGTAATTCCTTTATCAACACTATTTCTATCACTGATAAATGTACTCTTTTATCAGTACTACAAAATGTGCTAAAAATGGGGTAATTTATCAGTTCCTTTTTATTAGTGATAAAGGGTACGCCCTTTAACGACACTGAGGGAAAAAACACATTTTTATCATGTTAGATCCATTTTTATGATATTAATGTGTTGAATAGTGGTAGTTTATGCACCTCAAATTACCTTATAAAAATGGTGCTTGTCGTACCCTCCCATTCTGCTAATCATATTGTCTCTTATCTAGTGGTTTATACCTTTTCATTTTCCTCTTCTGTGATATTCTCTCATGTGTTCATACATAACTACTTCATGGAATGAAGGCCCTATTCCCTTAAAATTCATTTGTTCAAAAGGGTCCATTACCTAATGCCATGTAATGTGGAAGACTATGGACTAGAGCAGGAGGGTTGAGGGGAGTATGAGAAATCCCAGAGATGATGCATAGAGCTTTGGAATGAAGAACACTGCCAATACTCTAATATAAAAAACCTTTATGGCTCTATTCAAGTGGGATGATACATGATGTTGGCCTACATTGAAACCTTGGTAGTGGGGTGAGAAATATATCTTTCTTCTAATAAGGATCACTAATACACCAAACCTAGATCGTTTCCCCTTTAGTGTCTATCAGTTTTCCTCCTCATCTTCCCCCACCACATTCCACTTAAATAAAAAGTAATAAATAGATATAAAAAGAGGGTAGTTGCGTTTTTTTGAGAAGTGAACAATTTTTAAGGCTCAAGGTATGTGAGTATCTCTATATTCATTTCATGCTTCTCTATTCTCTATGGTGGGGTAGTTCATTTTGGAATATATCCAATAGTTTTAATATCTAAAACTTGGAAATTTCTCTGAATCCCATGGGATTTCATCTGTAGTGGTATTTAATCCGATCCTAGTTCTTTTCATATGCATCTTTAATTTAGACAATGAAAAACTTATATACATAGTCATGTCTATTTGGGTTTCTTTATCAGCTTATGTTATTCATTTAAGGCTTCCTTCAGACAACATATATTTTTTTCCTTTTATCCAGTATTTTATTTGATTATTATTTTTGATATCCCTCTCGTATTTGAGAGTATATACTTTGTCCTCATGAATTTTGTGGATTATTATTTATTGATCGGGTCATGGGTTTTTTGTCTTTTTTGTTTTCCACGTTAATGTTTATCATGTCCACATTTATAATTATGCACATATATTTTGTTACTGCACATCCTCAATTATATTTTCCAGCTTGTCCAAATAGAAAGGAAAACCATTTCCACATCTCATTCTCATTGGTGTTTTATTTCCATTCAGCGCTTGTGGTATTTCAAAACATCATGTATTACAGGGTTTTTTTCACATTATTTATAGAAGCCAATTATAGTAGGATTATTTTTTTTAATGGTAACAGCAACCATAAATTTTGATTAAAAATGAAGGATCAATTTTTTTTCAATAAAATAAATCATCTAGTGTTTAGTACTCAAAATAAAAAATGAATTTGTGATAATGAATGGGATTTTGAAAATGTGATGGTTTGTGGTTTCATTTATCCCTATGTAAAAGAAAACATGATGAACCATATTTTCAACACATCTCATGCTAGAACCTTGTGGGAGAAGCAAGAGACTACCTACGCGTCAAGATAGGGAAAAATATTTTTTTTCTGCTCAAACAAATGATGAATTTGTTGTAAAAAAGTTTCATCTATTTCTAGAAATTTGAGTGAATGTTAGTAATGTTTTGATTAATAGGATGGTATGGATTTTACTTCTGATGATGATGTTTTACAACTTTTTTCATAATATTTTAACCAATTTTTAGGAGAGTTTCCATGTTACTCTAAATGGTTCTACTACTAATGGTATTGTAACATTCAGTTTTGTTAAATATATTTTCTTTAATAAAGAGGTATTCATGTATAATCAGGATAAATATTCTTTACTAATTTCATTCGCATAGGATTGGGGAATAAATATAGAAAAAAATATAGGATATATTAGTCAATGTAAAAGAAAATGAATAAGAAAATACAGGTCCAAGAAGGTAGTTTGAATGTTATCACTATGGTAAGAAAGGAAATATAAATAGGTTTTTCTATCAATTGAAATGTGAAAACGGAATAAAGTAAAATCAAAATAATAAGAATGGTGATAGATATGATCATGTCTCTGCCACTACAGATGTGATCATGTTATTATTTATGAATCCATTAATATTTATTCTCAGGATTCTTGTTTGGTTGTTAACAGTGGTTCATGTTTTATTGTGGTGCTAAGGAAGGAGTTATTTAAATATCACAACCTTGTTAATTTTTGTATTATAAAGATATGTAATGATGGTCATGATAAAGTTGTAGGTATTGGTATTGTTTGTTTAGAGGCCATCTTAGGAAGTAAGATAATTTTAAACAATGTTTGACATGTGCCTATGGTTCTTGTGAATCTTATGTTTACTAATGTTCTTTATGGTGAAGGTTTTATCAATATTTATCCAGATGTAAAATGAATGTTTTCTAAGGGATCATTATTTGTGAATTGAGGTTAGAAGAAGTCAGGATTTATGGGACCAAAAATTAATTTTTTATGATATTGATTGTGTTTTTATGTGTATATTGTCTTTCATGGTATGGAATATGAGGCATGTCCACATTAGTGAGAAAGGAAATGGTTTTTTTGAATATAAAATTTTCCTTCCAGGTTTGAAGGGTGTTAAATTAGACATGTTCGATCACTGTATTTCTATAAAATATATTTGGTTGAGTTTTAGCTATTCTCTTCTATATAAAAAGTCACATGTACATGAAATAGTACATTTTCATGTATGCTTCCCTTCAAAATAGAGAAGTTTTATGAAAGAATTTACATTGTGACATTAATTGATGATGACTCATATAATATTTGTGTTTATTTTTTCAATTCCAAAAGTGAGGTGCTTTGAATTTTAATAAATTTCAGGTTTTAGATTAGAGAGTATGTTGTAAGAAGTTGAAATGTATTCATACATACAATGAGGTACAATATTGTGGTTTATTTTATCATTATTACAGCACATAAAGTATTTGGAATCATAAGACACCTCATATGACACCAATACTAAATATTATAGATGAGTGGATGAAAAAGACATTGTTGGAAATAGTTTGTTTTTTATTTTGTAAAAAATGTTTCATGGATGTTTTTGGGGTGATTCTTTAATTATTGCTACCTATATTATTAATTTATCAACCATGGATAGTTTTCATAAAAACACTCCCAACATATTTCCATATCCCAAATAGATCATGTATGATCATTTATGTGTTTTTGGTTAAAAGGAATTTTTTCATTTTCCTAGAGATGAGATACCCAAGTTGGATGATAAGTCATGAAAGTATATTTTTATTTTCTATTGAAAAAAAGGGTTTGGATATATGTTCTACGATCCTTCTTTGAAAAAACATGTCTGAATCCATGATGCTATTTTTAATGAGGATAAAACTATTATAGATATTGATAAGGGTGAAAAATATTATTCTCTATAATTTGTTGGATTTATGAATATGGAGTCGGTTTCTAATTGAAATTTACCACATATTATTGATTCTAATAATTGTGTTGATGTGATGAATGATGTTTATGGTGAAAAGGGTGGAGATGATCTTTTGGATTCACATTTTTAGGATCCCATTCTATGGGTTATTAATGAACCCACACTTCCACTCCAATGATCATATTGACATAATTATATTTATAATTGGAATTCTCCTGATGATTATTTTATCCTCACTGATTGGGGGATTGATAATATTTTTATGAGGTGATGGAAAGTGATCAGAAGGATAGATAGGATGTGGTATGTGATGATATCATTGCATGAAAATTATACAATCGATCTAATGAAGTTTCCTATAGGTAAGAGAGGTTTTCCAATTCAATGGATATATAGGAATAAAAAAGAAAAATTTAGTTTTTCTTATTAATTTAAAGAATTTTTAGTTAGCCATGCTTTTCATCAGAAGAATGTTATTGATTTTGATGATATTTTCCCACCCAACTTCCAAATGTATTCCATTAATGTTATTCGTGGTTTGGATACAAGTTTTGGATCTACAGATTGTTTATATGGATGTAAGCATAACTTTCCAACATTAAGATTAAAAGGACAAGATTTATGTGATGTATCTAGAGGGTTTTTTTGAAATAGGTAAAGAGAATTATTTTTGTCGATTAAATAATTGTTTGTATGGTTTGAATCATGCTCTAAGACAGTGGTATAATAAGTTTGAATCTTTTAATTTTAATAAGGGTTTTAGGAATACATCTTTTGATCTTTATTTTTTTGTTATGGGATTTTCTAATGTTTCGTTAATTATATTGTTTCCTTATATTGAAGATATACTCATTAATGGTCATGATGCTTCTAGAATTTAAATTTGGAAGAATGATCATTGTCATTTTTTTGTGATAAATGACTTTGGTACAACATTAAAGATTATTTGTATGTAAATTTTTCAAGACAAAAAGAACAAAAAATAGATGTTATCTCAAAGGATAGATATTGAGACAGTTCTTTTATAATTTATTATGGATAAAGATAAAGTGGTTAAGACTCATCTTGATATTCATTTTTAGCATAGTTTTATCCAGTTTCCTTCTACTACAGAATAGAGATAGAGGAGTTGCAGCACATACCATATTCATATTTCATTTGATTTTTTATGCATGCAATGGTAAGTACTAGACCAGATATAGCTCATTGAGTTGGTTTGGTCATCCATTTTCTATCTAATCTAGGTAGAGATAATTGTGGAGGAGTGTGGTATATATTTTTTTTTCTTCTTGGTACTTATAATCTGAGATTTGGTATTGGAAATGGGGAACCTATGCTTTTTGGCTCTACAGATTCAAATATGGCAGGAGATATTAATTAAAGGAAGTCTACTTTAGGGTATTTAATTATTTCTGTAGGAGGCATTATCTCGAAAGTCTAGATTGCAGATATATGTTGGATAATTTACCATCGAGTATAAATTTATTGTATAAACATATGAATAATTTTTTTTGTAAATGAGATCTTTTATTTGAGAGCTAAATTTTAATTAGCAATGGTATGATTTATTTTTTGACAATAAATCTGCTATTTTTTGGGAAAAAAACTAATTTTCATTGTAGGTTGAAACATATAGATTTTTAGTATAATTTGATCTTCAAAGTCCTTGATTCGAGATATTTGGATGTGAATATGTTCCACATGGATCGAGATAGATTATACATGTTGTCCAAGAGTTTACACAAAAATTAATTTTAGATTTTTGTACTAATTTTTGGGTTGGCGGTAATCGACAATTGAGTCGGGGGAGGATTTTGTTGGGGACCCTCTTCATCTGGACTCCAACACATGCCACTTAAATAAAAAGTGAAAATATATATGAAAATAGTGGATTTATGTATCTTGGAATGGAAAATGATTTTTGGTCTCAAGGCAGGTGTCAGTCTCTTTATTCTCGGTGTGTGTGTGTCTTCTCAAATTTGGGGTAGTAATTTTAGGATTATATCCATCATTTTTTATATTTGTATGGGAAAAATTCTTCAGGTCTATTCGACTTTCATATACGGTGGGGTATCTGATAAAATCCTAGTGATTTTCATCTAAACCTTTTATTTGGACAGTGAACACCTGTTTTTATTAGTCAGATACATTTGAGTTTCATTACTTGGTTTCATTCTTTAATTCAAAGTGCCTTAAAACATCATTTGTTTTCTTCTGTTGATCTACTATTTTATCTGTGTATTTTTTTAGATGCCTCTCATCTTTGAGAGTGTCTACATTGTATTATTGATTTGTAGTTTATTTTTCTTTCTATAATAAGTATCATTGGTGTTCTATTTCTGGTTTTCCAATTTAAAATTTCTAGTGACAAAATTTATTTTTCTACACATATATTTGGCCACTGGGCATCCGATTTAGTTTGTTATGGCACGTACCAAATGATAGGAATGTTTTTCCATTATGCATTCACTTTGGTGTTTTCTAGAATATTCATCACTATATGTATTTACCAAGAGTATCACACCCTACAGATATGAGCATTCCAACTCTTCCTTTCCTTCAACATCCTTCACACTTTACAAGGTTCCTTCCTAATAGAGCCCTGAAGGTTGTATCAGTCGTACTGTTGGATGTACTATTTATAGAGGAATTTGAGGGTGTTACAATCAAAATAAAAAAAATTAAAAACCTTAAATATGAATGGAAAATCTAATTGTGTTTTATTTTATATAATATAAAATTTAAAAATACATAAAACAATCCACAAAACGTCACGCGAATCAAACAAAAATAAAAAAATAAACACATTTATATGAATGAAAATTGGGGAAAACATTGATGGGAATAGGTAAAAAATATAAAGAAATAATTTCATTGGAAAAGAAATATATTGTATACATTTGAAAAAATTTATAAAATGGATAATTAAATTAATAATTATGTTTAGATATTATAACAATTAAAATTATAAAATACATACAATTTATAAATAATAATTAAAACCGCTATATAGTTAATGAAGTTGAAAGCTTCTTGTTCTTTCCATTAATGTTTGATTCATCCTTTCAACCATGTGATGCATTCTATAATCTAGTTTTTCTTATCATTGTCTTTTGTGTCTATAATAATACCTGAAATTCCAACTGCAATAAATATGAGTTTAACAATACATTTTTTTAGTATTTAGTGTTGATTTAATCCACAAATAAATGATGTAAGACTCATTAAATTTCATTTTTCATTTACTAAATACAACCTTCCTCATCATTTGAATATATAATCACATCCTCAATACTATCTTCTTCATTGTATACTCTTGTAATCAAATTAGATGATCCATAAAATGGTGTACTATACTAGCCACTAACTACATTCCCATTTCCCCAAGTTAATTCCAGTATTTATAACATCAATATATTCCATAATATATCAAGTGTTCTTCAAACTCCTCTAGACTAATTTTTCATCAATATCAACATTGTAAACATGGACAATGAATTTGAGAAGAGTCATATACATGATATTTTGCAAACCTAGTGATCTCTTTCACTCTATATTCATACTCGTATGTCAGACGATTATAATCCATCTGTTATTTATTTATATCCATCATTTTTTATTCAGCAATAATAATATTTAACAAAATAAATACACAAAAGGGTCACTTAAAATAAGTGGAACTCAATAGCTGAATGATAGCTATTATTTCTTTTTTTTAGACTCATCCCCTTAAAAGATAAAAAGAAACTAAAAAAAGATGTAGTTGCAGAGGACTCCCCTAATTTAAAAAATGTAGGTAAAGTTGGATGAAAAGTAGGCTTAGGATTTCTAATGGGGAGAAACATTAATTCAACTTTTAGGGGAGTGATTTCATGGAAGATATCATATGGTTTGGATAGATTTGGTGACATAACCTTATTATTGTGTTATTATGAATCTACTTATCTTATCGATATAATGTAATGGTTTTCCTAATTCTATAAAAATTTAAACATAAAAGATTATGGAAAACTACATTTCAGATGTACATTGAAAACGATTTATAAAATCACACTTGAAATACCACTAAGAACAACCATTTACCGAAATTAGTCTTTAAAATAACACATACTATTAAAAATAAATAAATTAGTTCCAAAAAAACATTCACAAATACATTCTCACTTGAAAGCAATCTAAATTATTAAAAATGAAATCCTAATTTTTCATGTAAATACCATTCACAAATTACTAAAATGTTCACTAATTTTTAATAATTAAATCAAAAAATATAAAATATTTAAAATTAAATAAATTCCTTCTTACAAGGAAATATTCACACATTGTATCAAAAATTAATGAATTTCTAAAAACCCCCTTTTAAATGGAATACCAAAAATTCCCTGAAAACATGAAACCGTAAGAGAATCCATATTTAAAACATTTCAAAACAATTAAATTATTTTTTATTCCCATAGAAATTTGATTTTTAGAATCCAATAACTCACTAAAATCACCTTTTCCATTTAAAAATATTATTTTACGAGCATAAAATAGTATTTTAGGTAATAGTAAAGGATATTATAGAAAAACATACATGAATTGGTATATAATTCACTATTAATGTTTAAATGGTTGGGGAAAACAATATAAAAGTGAAATTTTTGGTTAGGAAAAATATATGAAAACAAGGAAAAAAGGTTTATATTAAGAAACCAAAAGGATACAAGGAATATAAAAATTGGGATGTTATATAAATATTCAAGTAATTACTTTATCAATTAAAGTAGGTTAATTGATAATAGAACTAGAAGATTGAGGATTCCTGGTTGAATACAGATTCACATAATTCAATGTATGCCACTATTTTAAAAATAATGTATGGAATGGATGAAGATACATCATACTTCTTTTATATGTGGATGACCAGTTAGTTTCTAGATTGGTATTTATACGGATTATGGTTTTAAAAAATTATTTTTCTTAAAGGATCAAGATAAAATATCTTATAATTTCATAGAAGATTTGGGGAATATGAATTGGGAGTTATTGGAAGGATAGAACATTGGTGATATCTTATATGGAATACATACAAAAAGTAATCAATAGATGTTGGATGACAAGATATAATGATGTCTCAACTCCATTTCTGAGAATCAATATATTATATGATGCATAGGTATTGAGAATGGAATATTAGATTCTTTTGAAGGAAAATATTCAATTATCATCCATAGTTAAAATTTTAATGTACATGATGTGTTTTATATAGTCATACACTACCTTTTTAGTGTGATTTATGTGTCTTTCAAGTCAAATATATGATGGTAACCCTAGAAGGCTGTAAAAAATCATCCAATACTTAATGGTATTTAATGATACATCAATATTCCTTCAATATGATGATATTCTATATGGGTTCCCAGAGACAAACATATTTATATATTAAGATACCTATAAGAGATCAATTTTATTATCATTATCCTATGTAGGTATAATGGTTAGTTGGATGTCTTATCTATAATTGGTAGGTAATTTTTCAAATATTGCAAATAAATTTTTGGAATCAATTAAAGTCTTAAAGGAGATTATTTTTTTATGGTGATTAATTAAGGATATGAATATATTCTATGAGGAGGAGATACTCTATAATGATATTTAGAGTGTCATTCACCAAAAAATAGGGTGTTTCATTCAAGGTTGAAACACATTGGCCTCATATTCAATTTCATCTAATCTGTAATAGATAAAACATTGGTAGTGTAGTGAAAATAGTTTAGAAATATAACATAGAAGATACATTCATATTGATTCATATCCATGAAAACCTACAGAAATACTATGCCTTAGTGGGAATAGTGTGATGACATCTTAGAGGGAACAAAATAAAATTTGTAATAGAGGAACGATGGTTATAATTTCCAATTTTAAAGAGGATTCCAAGTCGTTTTTTCATATTGTCATAAAATGGGAGATTATTAGTAATGCTTGTTTCAATTTCATCAGTTCAACCACATGTATAGGTGACTAGATGTAAAGGTTGTGTTGACGAAAATGATATAAATTAATAAAAAAAGAAACAATTCTTGTATGTTTATAGAAAAAGAAATCTATAAAAAATCCAAAACCACTTCTAACCAGTGGCTCCAAACAAGACTCGAACTCCAAACTATCATTGTATATCTTAGTTACTAAATTCCACATGACAACACATAATATATATGAAGGTGTGGTCATATAATGTATACATAGTTGGATCATCCATAGACATCATATGTAAATGTGAGAATGGAATATTAATTCTATAGTGAATAAAAAGTAGAACCAACATACACCTATTTGTTAAACTACCCATCCCCACCCTCACCATGAATTTCATCCTCATATATTAAAAATAATATGAGAAAAAAATAATCATATGCTTCACCTTCATCCACTTATCCCTGATTTTATACTCTCAGATACCAATGCCAAACGACCTATGGTCCATTCCATTCCTTAATAATGTGCATCAGGTCGCAACCCTACCAACACCAACTCTTGCAAGGTTCAATAGATGATGTTGGAATCATTCAAACGATATATATCGTCATCACATTATAAACAGAGTACAACATGGAGGGAAAAACACATCCATGAGAAATAAAATTTCCTGAAAAATGTTAAACCCAAAATAATATAAATCTATATTCACACATAATATGTAAATGAACAAAATAATTTATAGCATTTTAGAAGTTATGGTCTGGTGGTAAGGACAACAGGGGCAGTGGCCGAGCAGCGGTGTAGATTTTAGTGAAACGGAAAAGACAGATGTGGTGAAGGCAGGGGCAGCGAAGGAGGGTCAGAGGAGGTAGAGGCGAGGGACGTGGGGTGGAGGCAATTGCGGAAGAGGCAGAGGCGGTGGCTAGGACAATAGAGGTGGTGGCAGTGGAGGTAGGGGTAGGAGAGAAGGGGGTAGCACAGGTGGAGGCGGGGGCAATAAACATGGAGACAGAGGCAGAGGTGGGGTCGGAGTCTGTGGATGCGGAGGCGGAGGCAGCATAGGTGGAGGTAGAGGTGGAAGTGGTAGAGATAGTGCTCAACCTCCATGAAATATTGAGGGTCAAGAAACAATGTATCTATTAGGGTTCCATTTATAAAAATGTGAAATCTGTTAATCAGCATTTTTGTCAAAATGTTGATAAGAATCGTTTTTATTAGAGATAAATTATAAAGAGCTGATAAAACCGACTTTTATCAGTGCTTTATTAGCACTGATAAAACATTACTAATCAGCCTTAAAAATATAGTGATGATAAATCATTTTTTATCATAACTTTTTTAGAACACCTAATGTGTTTTCATTATCAGCACTAAAAAATGATGATGAAGACCAAATATTAAGAAATTATTTATAATTATAAAATTATAATAATTATACTTATTATAAATATATTTATTATAATTTATAATTATTTAAATATAAATATATATTAATTTAAATAATTGTGAAATTATAATATATATATATTTATTTAATTTCATAAGTATTTGAATATATATTTGTTCATATTTCTAAATAAATAAATAATTATATTTATTTACAATTATAATTAGTAATATAATAATTATATTTATTGTAATTTTATAATTATTTACATATATATTATTCATAATTATAATTATACAAATTTGTATATATGTATAAATATTTTTATATATTTGTAAATATATTTCAATAATTATATATATTTATAAAATTATAATTATTATAAATGTATTTTTTATATCATTATAATTATTTAAATGTAAATTTTTAATTTTAATTATAGACAAATATGTATATTAATATATAAATATATATATTTGTAAAATTATAATAAAAGTATTTATTGTAATTTTTTAAAAAGTGTATATTCGTTAAAGTCGTATATTTATTTAAATATAAATATATTTATTTATAATTATAATTATAAATAAATATATTTAAAAGGTACTTTTATATATTTATAAATATAATAAATATATTTATCATTTAAAAAATTATTGTAAAAGTATAATTATATATATATATATATCGTTATATATAATTGTAATTGTAAATAATTTTCAAAAGGTATGTATATATAACTAAAAATTTATAATTATAAATATAAGAAATATATTTATTATTTTAATTTATTCATCCCGATTTTAAGTATTTGTGATAACATAATAGCTTCATGGGAACAAGAATGAATCATATACCAAGTAAAGTATAAATCATAAAAAATTATATATATGGACAACATGAATAGTAAAGAGGGTGTAATGTATAAATGAACATTCATGATGAATACATAACATATAAACTTCAATTATATTCATGCATTAATTTACCAAAATCATTGAAAATATATATTTATTTAAGTATATATATATATATATAATAATAATTATAAATATACATTTTTAAAATTTGTTTATATATAATTATAAATGTATATATATAACAAGTATTTATATATAATTATAAATATATAAATTTAATAGATATAATAAATATATTTATTATTTAATGATATTTATTATAAATATATTTGAATTATAAATATATATATATATACATATTAATTTTAAACATGAATTTTTTATTTAATATGTACTAATAAATATTATTTTGAATATAAATATAATAATTTTATATAAATTAATAATATTTTTTATTAAAAAAAAATTTCAACGTTAATAATAGAATTGATAAATCTAACATTTATCATCACTAAAAAAGCGATGATATTTATCAGTATTTTTTTAGTGGTGATAAATTAGAGTTTTTTCTGTGCTTTTAGCTATCACTCATAAAGGCCCAACCTTTTATAATCGCTTTCTTTTTTGCACTGATTAAACCCGGCACATCATTTTCCCAGATCTGGGGTAGTGCACGTTCATCCTCCCTCGACGGAAGACAGTCATGATTCATCTAATGTCCCTTCATCATGTCATCACCATTCTTTTTCAACTGAAGCATGATTCACTTTTCATTAGAAATCCCATAGCAACAAATCTACTGATCATAATTCTCATGTTACAACTCTAAACATGTCTCCTACATGTCTCTCTATGTCATGCATCCTTCCACGTAGTCTACATCAGGATCCAATGTGTTTTCATCACACCCAGGCTCATGGCGGTCCCTCTAGGCCTTCTAATACCCCCAGAGTGCTCCTCACCATCATCTCCCTCAAAACACCCTTCAATAAGGAAAAGTGATTTCTAATGGCCTTCCCACAAAAACCTGTACCATCCTTATGACTATATCCAGTGGTGTCAATATATACACCTAGACCCCCGCAGCTAGTGTGATCACACTTTTTGTCCTCTCTTACATTGTTTTATTTTATTTCGTGTACCTGCATTTTAATTTTTAATAAATTTTTCATTGTTAATTGATCCTATATTATTAATTCATCATGTTTATTTGATAATTAACAAAAAAATCAACAATTTAACATATGTATTAAAATATATATATTTATAATTATAATTATACAGAAGTATATTTACATATAACTATATTTATGAGGATATATTTATATAATTGTAAATTAATCTATATAATTGTAAACCTATATATATATGAATACGCATAATTATAACTATATAAACAATTATAACTATTTATGCAATTATATTGAAATTTTATTATATCATTATACTCATATTTATAACTATTTATATATTTATACCTCTTTAAATAAATAAAACTATTTATATATTTATAAATGTAATTTTATTATTTCATTATACACGTATTTATAATCATAACTATTTAAATATTTATATATAAATATATTTATAAATATATATTTTTATATGTTTAAAAAATGAATATATTTATATATTTTTGTTTCTAAATATGATTATACAATTGTATATATAGCTAAAGAGTTATATTTATATATAAATATATGTAGGATTTAATTAATATAATTATAAATTAATTTATATAATAATAAATAAATTCATTTAATTATAAATAAATTCATATAATTATAAACAAAATCATATAATTATAAATAAATTTATATAATTATATATATATCACTACTAAAGAGTTGAGTATTTTATGTGGGGCACATGGGAGACCATTTAAGGCGGTCTCTAATGGAGGAAATATATTCCACAATAGGCATTCGTTGTATGTAACAAAAATAAACTTAATCCCTCCCAACCCTCACCCCACTCCCACACCCCCACCCCACCTCCAATATCTTGCGGCCCTCATCCTCTAATCGCAGCTTCTCCAGAGCCTTTCACCAGTCATCGTCCACCCTCGATCAAGACCAATGCTGCCCCTAATTTCTATGGTCTCCCAATTTTATCTATGATAGATCCACCACCCCCATTCCTCTTCACTTGTTTGGTTAATACTCTTTGATTATATTTTCATATCCAGAAACCATAATTTATACTATTTTGAGATGTGAAATCTATTTTCCAAATTCCCCGACCATCTATTTTCCCATCCATTTATCTATTGCTTCCACCCCTTCAATTCCACATCTAAATTTATTATAGCCATGAACTATGTTCCTAAGAACATTATGTTCTTTTTTACCCTATATAAAATGGGATGCTCTAAGAGTGTATGTTGTCTTCATTCAGGGTTCCTCAAATTTTGGTTTGACAGGCTGCTATCACATTTTTAGGTAAAAATGGCTTATCTACCTGTATGGTTTTTCTACAGTTTAATAATAATTGTAATGCAATATTTCCTTGGTAAATACATGCAATTGAAACTGGATTGGTATAATTTACTATCAGTTTCTTGAAATAGTAATGATACATGAACCTACTAGTAACCAATGCAATGAAACTATTTTTTCATATGATTGAATCAAAAATAAAATTAACTAACAATAATTATGTTACTTTACCTTATTTTGTTTTCTTTTAAAAGAATTTGTACCATTGTATTTTCTATCAATGGGTATACTTTTATCTATATTCTTGGGATTGGTGTGGGTATAAAATTAGGATTTCTATTGTTATGATACTTTCACTATATCTAATTTCTTTGCATAATTAATCATAAGAAAGTGTTACCTTCAATTTTGAAACTATACTTTCATATTTTCACCGAGGTTAATACTATGTAATTATAAATATATTATATCTATTGAACTGAATCTTATTAATTGCAATTTCATAGTGATATTTTCATGTCCATAGATTTCCTTTACTTTTTATAACTTAAGGTGCTGAGAATCCCATCAAATCCTTCTCTAGAATGTTCTATATGGAAATGGATTTCTGGATACCCGCCTATACTTCAACCTCTACCTCTGTTTTCCATAGTTTCAAATTTCTTATAAGATTATGTGATTTTTATATTGTTTATTTTAGAGTGTGGAACACTGTTTCCCTATAACTATTGTTTTATATGTTCATTTTGGCTATATCTCAATATTATGATTTTAAGGTAATCCAGCGGTTTTGGAATTTAAATATCACATGTTCTTAAACTTTTTGGTTTCCATGTTGTGATTGAAATTTAATAGTTAGTTACTCACATTGGGTACGAAATAAAAATTCCATGTACATGATTGTTATATTATTTTTCTTAATCAATAAAATCCCATTTTTTAACATATTCTCTAATATTTTTTTAACGAAAAAAATGAAATCAATAATTCTCGCACATAATGAGTACTATGGAAATTTCATTTAATTTATCTCATTTTTTATGATTATATTTTTTAATGCATGGTTGTACAACTACTTGTATTTATAAATCAATTCACATTAATATTATTCTCATTTAAATACACAAGATATTTATTCACAATTCATGTCATGAAATTAATGGTGATAAATCTTATATAGTGGAAGATTATCAGTTATAGTGTTCGACAAATAGGTAATGCAGTTTGTATACAAAAAACTTTCAATGATGAGAAATTTTTCTACAGGTAACTAATTATTTCAATTTACTTTATTAGATCGACATACATAAAACACATTCTTATATTCCAGTTCTATATCATGAAGAATACTTATGAGTTCAAATTCCATCTTGAATTGTTTTTTTTAGGAAAAAAATTCTATTGTAAATGTAAATTTTAGATTAAAATATATAATACCATCATCGCGACATTGATAAGAAGACAGATGGAATTTTGTTCATTTCTAAAATTCAACGAATTCTCATGGACTTCTAGAAATATTTTGATTATAACATAGTTTTATTTCTAATTATAATATTATATTCTTACATATTTTCATATATCTAACAACACTTATTATTATTATGGTATATTTTAAGTCTAACAAGGTGTATGTTGACACAGGGACATTATGTTACAATAGTGTTGTTCTAGAATCCATGAGTTCATTTTTCAAGAATGGAACCTCTGCGGTATGAACTTCTAATATTAGATCATTAATTTACATCATAAATATATTATATCTATTAAATTCCCTTTTTTATACAAAATAGTTGATGCATATTATTTATAAATAGAAAAATAGATTTATATCTCATCTTTACATGCTTTGCTTTATCAAATGGCGTATCTTTTATGTATTTGATTTTTCAAAATGTTTTTAATTATAGTTTTGTTCATCTGATTAATTTATTAATGAAATATCATTTAGATTTAAACATTGATTTACATATGTGATTCACTAGAATCAATTTAGTTACTGTGATAAAAAAAATTGTTCACTAAGGTAACATTATATCAAATTAAATTCCATTTTTCTATAAAATAAGTGTGAATTATCTATAGAAGTAAAAATGTCTTTATAGATCACGTTCATAATATTTTCTTTATCTATTAAAGGATATTATATTATTTGATTTTTGAAATTTTTTGTTCTTATAGTTTTGTTCATATGGTTAATTTTTTGATTAAATAAAATTTAGAGGTAAATGTTGATTTATATATGTGATTCACCAGATTAAATTTTGTTACTGACAAAAAAAATTATACCCTTAATTTCCAAAAGTATGGTATTGTTTGATTATAAAATTTAGTCAAAATTATATAATAGAAATAAGAAGAAAATGTTGACTAATAGATCTAATTGTAATCAATGGTTCTGATTATTTTTTTAATAAATATGATTGTGGCATTTCTCCATTGGTTAATAAACATAGAACATGTCTTTAATATTTTTAGAAAAGTACATTATGTTGTTGAGTGATTTTCTATCAATTCATGGAATATGTAAATTGATTGTAGAATAAAAATTGATACAAGGATGCCAAATGATCCCTGATATCTAATCCTCAAATGCGAGTAAGCCCTTAGGTCACAATTTCTTCTCTCTGTCTTTGCACTGACGATATTATTTATCCTTAATGGTCAGTATATGATTATTCAGTTATAACTCTGATGTTGTTCATTATTTACTATTGTAGCATTATACCATTCTGTTTTTCATGAGATTTCTCAATATCCATTTTCATTGTTCTATGATTTTTCATTTATTATTTTTGACATTATTTTTAATTACTAAATTACAAAGTTTTCATGTTTTAGAAATGATTATTTCAACCCACAATTTCATTTAAATTTTTTCATGATATTTATTCTATAATTAAATATGTTTTTATTTTTTTTATTTTATATTTGTATTGGAAACCCCATTCATTAATGGGGGTATGAAATGTATATTATAAAATAATTCTATGTGTGATAGTATTAACAATAGGGAAATTTTAAGCGAATTATTTTGATTCGATAATGATAGTAATCTTTATCATAAAGGTTTTAAGATATTTTCAAGTTTTATCAATATTGAAATGAGTTTACATACTTATAAAATAATAATAAATTAGGTGGAATCTTGATAAGATAATGGTTTTGAATGAAAACCAACTAATTATAAATAATGATAAAGTGTTCACAAATAAATCGCCGATGAATGGTCACAGAGTTGGTTTTTATATTTTGGAATCAATATCACATCAATTGGATCATCATGTCTCCTAATATTATGGAAAATGGAAGGTAATGTTTTCTTGTTTAATTAAAATGATCTAACAACACATGATTCCCCAGAACATTTCTCTATGAATAATGCAATAGCATGCGTTGTACGCAACTCCAAGTTCTAGCACACCACGACTAATCAAACTATCTGTTATGAATTGTAATATACAATTTTTTATGTTTTATAAATATTATTTTTCAAAATGGACATCATTTTTGGATTTGGATTATCAAAATTAACATAGGGTGAATTTTTGGTATTTTTCTGAAAACATTCAATTTATGATTAATAGTGAAAAACCTTGTGTTATTTTTTAAAACAATGTTTTTATTTAAATATTTATTTATTTTATTTAAATTTATTTAATGTCAAAATATATACATAATAGCTATATTTTTTCAATTCAATTCATTGGAGTCATTTTATAATATAATTAGATGTATAAAATTTTATTGAACCTTTTACCATCTTTTACCCACCTTTTAGGTGCATTTGAATATTTTCATAAAATGTAATTTTACTGCTTCTCTGAATTGAATTTAAAAAATCTAAGAAACATGGTCGACATAAGTAAGTAAAATTATGTTCAATAAAATGAAACTATGTTTTGTTGAATAGGAACATTAGACTTTTATTTACCACGGTTAAAAGTAACTAGGGTAATTAAAGGTATAAATGATATTATAATTACCCTATCTTATGTCTTAATTATGTTGGATATGTGTATTACGACCAAAATAAACCATATGAATAAAATATGATTATTTTGGTCCACTTTTATTAGATTAGGACATTTATTATTATATTATTTAAAAAAGAGAAAAAAGTGTCATTTTAAATTTTTTACAAATAAAACGTTTTTAATAAAGGGTTATACATAAGATAAATAAGATTATATATATTCATTATAAATATAAAAATATTTCTTACATAATTTTATTTTGTTTATAATTTTTAAAAATTATATAATTTAATCTATTTATGACACAATGATGATGCAATAATTACCTTATTAATGAAAGATTTAAATAATTAATATTGTAACTATCCAATAAATGTAAATTTAAACTTTTATGAATTAAAAAAATTTAACTGTTAATATGACATTTTAGGGTTGATTAAATGATTTTTTTTTGAATTATTAATGTTGATGGGACTTTATCAAAAATCAGTTACTAAATAGTGTCCAAATTATCATAAATGACTTGTTAAAACAAATACTATATCATTGATTGATATTATATAACTAAATATATAAGGATAATAAAAAGGAATTATATAAGTTTATATATATTAATAATGAACCACATGTGTTTGTATTTCCTTTTTATAGTAATTTTATTAACCATTTATTATAATAATACAAGAATACATGGTAAAGGTTAAACTATTTAACTATGAGTTAAATCCAAAAGATAAGGTTAATATGTTGACCTAAACCTATATAAATTATATTTGTTGAGATATTTTTGACCTATCCCCAACATAGCCTCAAAATAAATTTTTTGGGAGACATTGTAATCTGAATATTATTGTATTATAAAATAATATTTCAAAGTTTTTCAAGTGACTCTAACCTCTCTTATAAAAGTTTACTTCCGCTTCTTTTAATTTCTCACTTCCAAGGCCATTTGGATCATCAAAACTCTACTCAAATATCCTCCCAACTACCCTAAAATTAACCTACAGGCCTTACCTTGATCATAACGCCATACTAAGGAGCCCTTTTGATCAAAGCATAAGTAATCACCTGAAGAAGATGTAATAATTTCATCACCTTTTTAAATGTTCGTTTTTTCTTCCACTTCCTCTTTCTTTGTAGTTTATATAACAAAATAAGAACTCCATTAACATATAAATTCTATTATCTTATTATCAATTTGGTACAACCATATTCATTATTCTATCCATCCTATGAATAACAAAGTCACCATACATGTGTACGTTCGACTTACCGTTTCCATGTTGTGGGGTAATTTGATATTCGACACTTAATTATTTGGATGGGTATAATAAAGAGTATAATTGATGTTAATTATAAATATAACATGTTATTTAATCTTTATATATGACATACCATCAAATTTCATACTATTTCACCATCAATATTATGGTTTTGTCGCTTGTGAATACGTATGGATTACCGTCACCACGAATGCGATGATATTCATTCTCCATTGTAATCATTAAGGAATAAATATCATTTTGTGATTATAAATAATTTTTTAGAAATTAATATCATAATGGATAAGAATTAAATATATCCAATTCATAAAAAAATCACTTACATAACAAAACATATAAAGAAAAACAAATCAGTTAACACCCGAAACAATGATACTACTGTAATATCATTAACAAAGAAATATTAGAAGATCATATATGATATAATATTTATTTATGTGGTTCTTGTATAATTCAATAACAATGATTTAACTATTATATAGTTGGTTAAAATACCAATGATCAATTAAAATTACAAGTTGAGGATTAATTCTAAAATCCCTTCATTATCTGAGGTTTTTTATACATGAGTATCTACTGGGACCTCTTGATCATCCACATCCATGTTTCTTAAAAACATATATCAAATCATTTTTAATATTACCAAGACAATGGGTTAAAGTATTTTATACCATTTTTTGACTTTTTTTAAAAATTTTATAAAGGAATTTTTTCATTGTTTTTCAAACAAGGTCCTTTATGACCTTTTCAAAAAATTTATGGAAGGAATGTTATTTTACATATATGGTGGGTGCAGAAATTTTCCACTATTGTAACACCTTCGAAGCATCCCTTAAAAGATTATAAGAATATTTTAAAAATAATTGCTTTATTTTATAATTAAATGACTTTTAAATTATTTCAAAATAGAATGAGATATTTTTCCTAAACATTTTTTATTTCATATATGTCAACATACTTTGATGGATTTTACAATTGTCTGAAGATAATTATTTATGATAAAACCATCCATACTGTATTAAAAGATTTTTGATATGTTTGACAGTGGATTTTTTATTTTTATACCATTCATGGTTTATGGTTAAAGTACTAACAACTCATATTCTAGTTTTAATATGAATGTTTATGTTTTGTTTTAACATTTTTATATGAGGAATGCATTCGACATAGTATGTGATTAGTGGAGCCCGCTATAGCTCTTCGATGCATCGGTAGGTCTCATGAGACAAACTAGTATCTTGGCACAAGTCCTTGACAAATTCATATTTTTATTCTTGGCATGAAGTAATGACTATGTGGTTATAATGTCCGGAATTTTTCATTCCATCATTACGAAATTAGCTATTGAAATTACATGTGATTATTCGACTGGTAGAATGTCAATGTGAATAAGTAAATGAAATTTTTTTATTTATATTTTCCATATAATACTGAAGTTTACATTTAAAAGGAAAGTTTTTTATACTTAAACCTTTCCTTAAATGTTTATGCTTATTTATGATAGTTTCTACTTTATTTTTCTCCTTACTGAGCATCTGCACTCACCACCTTCAAAGTTTTATTTTTACCAAGATGTGAAGAAGAATCTTATAGTTTACCTGAAGGGTTATGCTATGGGATATAAGTGTGTTCAAAGGGGACATAATGTTGTTGTTTTTTTATTTCATGATTTATTGTAAAAATTATGTATGTATCCAACACTTCCCATGATACAAAACTAATCAATCTTTTGATACATGATCTATTGGGATCATGCCAATGTTATATTACAATTCACTCACTCTAGATAAATTGGTGTGGGTTGGTACAGTTGTTATTAGAATATGTTTATTACAAACAATGGAACCTAGATTTAGAAAAATTGTGATTAGAGACCATTACCCTAAGATAGACTCTGAGTATTTGTATAGAATTACTTCATAGAATTTTGGTAATGTAGAGATTTTGTGTATTTTCCAATAAATACATCCCTGTCTGGATATGAGTAGGTAGTGGTAGCTTAGGAACAGATGTCCATAGGAGTGAAAACTCCAACTATGAGTTTTGGTCTTGACCCGACGTATCGTGGTACAAAACAACGGGCCTTGATGCACCCTTGGTTACGACACTCTCATGGGATATTCTTTGGATAATTCAAATTTTCTTTACAAACAATTGTGAATGATTTATTAGTAAATACTAACTAAAAGAAAAATATTTTTTTATTATTATAGATTATATGCATAAAATGTTCAATTTATGTTAGGTATTTTATTAGTTTGGAAATATGTATTGTGATTCATAAACTAATATAATGTATGCCATTTTTTAGAAATGGAACCTAGTGGAAGGAATGGAAACTGTATCAATGCATGTAATACATGTAGGGATGTCCATCCTATAAATATATCTATAGATGTGCAATGGATAAGTTCCTTAGGGAAAATATTTCATGTTTTGTGGAGTAGTGAAAGGGAAATAGTTTTCATGGAAGTTTATCACCTCATGGGAGATGTAGATCAATGGTGGTCAATTATTCAAAACACAAAAGAGGATTAAGACGTATAAAATATTGAATGGAGGGAGTTCTATGATATTTTCTTAGAAAAATTCTTTCCACGTGACCATCTAGTAGATATGGAAAGACAATATATGAGTCTTGGGAAAAAGGAGGATGAGAATGTTGCAAAGTATGAAGCTAACATTATAGGGGTAGAAATACATGCATCAAATTATAAAAGTAACTCATGGAGTAATATTGATTTATTCTTTGATGTGTTAAAACAATTTCTCCATCGGGAATTACTCTCACAATTTTTATCATCGTACGAATATATTGTAGTATGTGCTATCAAGACTTAAAAAGAATTCCCTAATTCAAACGACATTAAAGAAATGAAAAAGAAGAAGGGATCTACTAAAGACTCTCGATTGGAAATAAGGGGATGATGGTAAATGATGAATTTCCATCCTATTGTAAATGTGAGAAGAAACGCCCTAGTAATTTTCTGAATGGAGTGGTAGCCTGTTATAAGTGTTGATAAAAAGGCCACCAAGGTCGTGATTGTTATGGAATGAAAGAGGTTGTCAATGTTGAATGATAAAATTTTATATAAATGGGGGCATTATGCAAATGAATGTCCAAATATCCAAGGAATATTTCCTTAGAAAAGGCCAATGTATCTAGGCCAGGCTGATGCGATCACTACTGCTAAAATGAAGCTCTGAATGACGTGGTGGCACGTAATTTAATGATTTTTTTAAAATTATCCAATTCTTTATTTGATTCTAGATCATCGCATTATTTCTTATATTCCAGGTTTGATAAGAAAATTAGATCTTAACAATTTTATTTAACAAGGAAGTTTTCAGTCAAAACTATGATGGGAAGTATCATTGCAACAATGTTTTGTGAATCATTCCCCATTTTGGCATATAAATATTCTTTATCTTCTGATCTCATCACCATACCCGTGATTTGATTTTATATAATCCTCGGTATGTATTTGTTTTCAGACCATGGTGCATAAATTTATTGTAAGAAGAAGGAGGTGAAATTTTTTGATGATGATAAGGAGTACCTTATCTTTAGAGCAGAAACATCACCACCTAATTCATATCAAGATCCTATGATAGTATCTCTTCTAAAATCAATTATTTTGGAGGAATAGAATTAAATAGCTATGGTTATGGAAAATAAGTTTCAAATAGAGGACATACCTATTGTGAAAGAATATGTTGATGTGTTTCTATAGAATTTACCTAGACATCCCATAGAATTAGAAATTTTGTTTTCCATTGATTTAATTCCTAGCTCAAGGAACATATCAAAGACCCCTTGTAGAATGGCCACTGTAGAATTACTATAACTAAAGAAAAAACATGAGTAATTGAGTAATAAATGATTTATTCTCCCTAGTGTTTCTCAATGGGGAGCCCTTGTTCTATTTGTTAAGAGGAAAGATAGATCTATGATTTTTTACATCAACTAAAGGTTGATCAATGCTATAATAAAAAAGAACAAGTATCCCCTACCTTGTATTGATGATTTATTTGATCAACATCATGGATCTCAATATTTTTCTAAGATTTACCTTCGATCTATATATCATCAGTTGTGTGTGAAGATAGAAGTAATTCTGAAAGCATACTTTCATATTAGGTATGGATCTCAATATTTTTCTAAGATTTATGAACCCCATGGTATTAATCGATGCGTACCCTAGAATGTCACTTGAATATTCATCCATCACTTGGTTGATTCTAGGAGGGATCCCCATCTATGGGGGCATAAATTTGCCCAGAGTGCGGGACGATGATGACAATGGTGTGGTGCATTTATTTTTCTTAGGTCATCGATGCTTTCTCTTCTCTGAAGAGGCCATTGGAGATGATGATGCAGAAGTGGTAGAGATGTTTTCTGGATGCTCTGGTTAATTTAACAGTGCATGGATAATGTCATTGTCATGGGAAACTGTTTTACGGTCCATAAAATCATTATATATCTGAGACCCACAGTCAGAAACCTACTGCCACTCGCCTTCGCTGTCATTACTATTTTCTAGACTTAAAAAGACACATGCCACTTGTGCCGGGGGTAGGTCCAGCCTGACTATGTTGTTATCAACCTGGTCTTGGATCCTGAATTTATAAATAAAGCACTTTTTGAGGATGTTCCCCCAAATCTGATGATAGGGGTAGTAGTTGGGGCGATCAATGAGAATCGCCTCCTCTAGCCTTATGCATTCAATAAAGCATACAATCCTCTATTCCAAGGCACTTCTGAAATATCCAGGAACCAGATTATCATTGAACGAGTAAGATTGGTTTCTTCTGTACAAAAAGGGGGTCCTTGGAGCCTGACCCAGACGAGGGGCTGGAGAGTCCTGACAAGGAGTCAGTACATGATTATCTCGCATAGGTGGTGGCGGCGCGGTATGCAGAGTCGCCTTCTGATTTTGATGCGGTCACTTCTGCACTAGAAGTTGTGCCTATGTTGGAGGTCCTCTATGCGTCTGTGGGGTTGGTACTACTAGTAGCAATTATAGTTGCCTAGGGGATTCTATTTGGGCCACCGTGGTGGGCTTGGACCTGATGGACCTCCTCGATGGGATTATAGGGGGGAACAGAAGTGCCCAGCTGTCCTGTTGCAGGATACTTCGAGGTGATGGGCCTTATCTGAGAAGTCTCGGAACCCTCCGAGATAGTTCTGAGTGGTCAAGGAGGGAACCAGATTCACCTTGGCATTCCCTTTGCACATAATCATTAATTGGTCCCCTGTCAGTGGCATGTCAAATGAGTATGTGAGCCCCTTCCACCGGGAGATAAATTCTGTGACACGCTCACCAGGCCTTTGTTTGAACTTGAAGAGGTCTGTGATGCTCTTTTTCTGAGTGGTGGAACAGAACTGGTAAAGGAATGTCCTGTGAAGGTCCTACTAGCTGATCACAGATCTGATTGGGAGCTGGATATACCATACAAATGATGGTCCCTCCAGTGTCAGAACAAAACAGAGGAGCTTGGAAGCCTCCTGTAGTTGTGGAGTCCCTATCATAGGCCCACACCTTGAGTTGAAGTGGGCTAGGTGTTGTGGTGGGTCCCCCGTCCCGTTAAACTGGGAGAAGGTGGAATTTCAAAATCCTGGGGGTGCAATCATATCATTCACCCATGCCAGATATGGATTTACATTAGGGGGTATGGCCATCTGTCGCATCTCCAAAGCCTCCAGGCAGGCGATGAGTGCCGCCATAGGATCGTCTGGGAAGGGGTCCCTGTATTGATGGGTATCCATAACTACGAGCACATTCCCGGGTTCTTCAATGCGATAGGAAAGCTTAGAAGCTCATGGGGCGGCCGGTGGAGCAACCCTTGGGAGGACTGGGGGAGCCCGAGTGTGGTTTCATGGATTTTCGTGCCATTCAAGAGGGTTTGGAGATACATACCACGCCCTCTTGTCATGAGCTCTGGCTTCCACCCTATCCGCAGGAGTGGCAGGATCAGGGTTGCCTGGGGGTAGCTCGCCAACAAGTAGTTGTTCCATCCCCTGCTTTGATGGACTAGGATCACAGTAGTCGGGTCGTCTCTCTACAATACGTTCAACCAAGAGTTCATCAACCAACTTCTTCTACTCCGCAAGATGTTGGTGCAATGTGGCCTTCCATGGGTCCTCCTCCATTTTTTGCCATGTAGCAGATGGGTCGGAGTGCTTGACAGCTCTGACATGCTCATTTCCCTTACCAGTATTTTGGTTGAGTGCCAATTCCTTGGTGGGTGCCTAGAGACCTAGGAGGTTCTTCTATTGATGAGTAATCATCTTCAAGGTGTCTAGTAGTTTTGGAACATCCTTATGGAGGAACTTCCCATCAATAAGTGACAGATCATTCACCCCCACCCCAAACAGATTGGTCATGTTGATCGTAACTCTTCTCAGGGGGCATGTCCTTAATGTCGCCTAGGACGTCGAGCTTCCAGCGAATAGCACTAAAAATGAGGGAAGTGTACAGACCCCAGCCACGGACATGCACGTGGGGGGTATCCTCCTTAATAACCTTGCAGAGTACTTGGAAACTCTAAACGCATTGTTATTGGAGGGCGCTGTGGTGACCAAGTGAATCGGGGTGCTGGACCACGGGGAGTGTGGCTATGTCAATGAGATGGAACTATTCTATGACATCTTCAAGGTGCACTTGGATAATAGGATAATACACTCTCTGGTGGTAAAGATGGATGTGTGTCGCCTAGAGGGTCTGGAAGAAACATTCAAACTCCTCCGGAGTGAGAGATTCTGGCACACAATAATTTGGTTCTGTGACAGGACAAAACTTCTTAGCGAAGTGGTCTGCTGTGAGGATGGTCCAAAAGCTCCACAGCTCAGATTCAGGGTCTGGCCCTTGATTTCCCCACTTGTCAACTAGGGGTGGCTGAGGAACTGGTAGCGTTACTAAGGCAGATCGGTAGGACGACAAGCTGGCCAGTGGAGAGTTTGGCGAGCAGGATGACTTACCGTCGATTCTTGGGTTGTCCTCTGAGGATTGTTGCGAACTGGCCACTATATCATGATAGGATGAACCGCGCGACCCAAGCTCCTGACACAATATCAGCGTTTGCCAAGGGTGTTCTATGTCGCGGCTCTTCCACCATTGACCCCCAAAATAGCTCTCCATAATATCTAGCGGAGGCATAGTGAGATTCCGAAGATGGTGGTGGAGACTACGTGGTCAGTCCATGGGGAAATTCTAGGTTCTCATCCTCATTTATATACATTCAGAGGGTGAAAGGGATCCTATTGACCTTGAATTCTGGGAGTACGAGGCTGATACACTTCTTTCCTGCACCACCCTTCGATTCAGAGGACTGAGGGTAGGGCTCTAGCACAGAGTCATACTCCGCCTCAGAGTCTGAGAAGCTGACTGGTTTGATTCCTATCCGGCCCTCCCCAGAATTCCTCTTGTGGCGGCGACCAACTTCTCTCCAACCCCTGGGTGGCATTTTGGGGCAATTCCCACTTCTGGCACGAGGAAGACTTTTGGCCATACTGGTGCTTGGCCAGAGAGTGCACCCTCCAGGGTGGGCCGTGGTGTGAGGAGAACCGGGGAAAATGTCGAATGGGATATAGGGAGGACCTCCGTTGGAAGTGCTAGAGAGGGCATGACCTCCTCTAAATCTGAAAGAAGCATAGGTAGGAACAGTAGGAGCATGGGTATGACCTTCATGCTCACTTCCCTTGACTACATTAGTGCGAGGAAGGTCCCCATACCGGTAAATCAGAGCACAGTTAGGACCTCCATGATGGGAGTTGGTGATGTGAAGTGGGCCTCCACCCCTCCGATCACTGGAGTGAGAAGGACCTTCGCCTGCTGGTACGAGGACATGGGGTGGACTTTTATATTGGCGAGTGATCGGATGTGCAATGTCTCCATACCTGTGGTTTGTGGCAGGGGGAGGGACCTCTTTCCTAATGAAGTGAGCGCAAGAGAGACCCCAAACAGAGTATTAATGTCACGTGGAAGACCCTCTCTTGGGTTGAATGTGGCACGGGGCAGACCTCCAAGCTAAGGTTGGAAGCATGGAGGACCTGCACCTTCCGTTGTGGCGGTACGGAGTGGGCATTCACATAGGGTGGAATTGCTGTGGATTGGTCGGCAATGGCCATCGCCAATAATATCAGCCTAGAGTATCGACCCAGCCTGCCCGTGGGGTGGTTGGGTCCTCGATCCAGGTCGGGCATATAACTACCCCTACTCAACATATGCGGGGAGTTGGGGATATGAGTCTATGGTGGCTCGGTCAACGGTAGTCGTTGATGTTGACGCCCCATGGGGGTGTCCTCTTCTATTTGTGCCTAATGATGGCGTCGGGTCAGAAGAACCGGAGTCGGTGGTGTAGGTGTGTGGCTTACATGCTCTTTGACTCGGGGAACCAGGCGGTGGCACTGACATAGCCTGGTGGGAGCCCTTGGACCGAGCATTCGATCGGCCTGACCAAAACATTCCCTACCTCATCGGCATAGGGTAGATAGTTATCAACGAATTCCGAGGACAAGATCCTGAAATGATTGAATTTCAGGGTTGAGAGGAGCGGCTCCCTACGTGGCCCTTGAAGGCGGTATTGATGGCAAGGCGCAGTCACCTTGAGATCTAGGTGGGCCATATCCCTAGTGGGGATTATCCCCTCATCCTCATACATGCATACAAGGTAATTAATTACCCTTCGCTGGATAATTTCAGATGGGGAGAGGGGGCGTGGGCGCCCAGCAGTCATGGAGGTAGAGGACATCATTGAAGAGGAAGAACCATGTGGGGTAGTCACGTCGATATTCCCCTTGCCCCTGCACCGGTGGGAAGGTAGTGATTGAGTTCCGGATGCAACAACTTGGTTCCAGAAAGTAGGGAGATGAACTCATTAATACTGATAAGAAAAGAAACCAAAATCAAGTGCCCCATCGTCATTCCGTCTTCTGTGGCCGGTAAGAGGGATCCACACTGACAACGCCGCAGAACAGGATGCTCAACATCTTGACTACCCTAACGTCTGGCGAGTTTCACATCAAGCCTGCTATTTTCTTGGTGGGACCTTGTGCCGGAATATGTGGTCTGGTAACATCCTAATCCACTGATTCCTCAAATGCTACTAGTATCCATAATGAGTAGAATGCCTTCACGTCGGGTTCTCCATTTCTATTTCAGATGCATTTTCCAAGGCATGCGCATCCATTAGGTAGAGGACGCCTAGATATTGCCCCGCATTCCCACATTCAAAAGGTAGACGACATCCGCTCCTTACTTAGGGATGTCTACTCCTTGATCGAAACGGGATGATGGGATGTCGGTTCTTCCCTCAATGGATTCCTCCTCGGAGCTCATCACCTAGTTCGGGTCTCCCTCATAGACTTAAGAAGTTGTTCGTGAAACACTTCCTAGCGCCATATCTTCATGGACACCCGTTAATTACAATGCTTATGTCAGGACATTCCAAGGGGTCTGGTCAGGGAAGCAACCTTCGGTTAGAGGAGTAGTCATGTTGGGCATCACTGGTGTGTCAGGACGCTGGGGGATTGGAGTGTCTTCCTTTTGACCCTTATTATATGGATTCTCGAGGGTGAGGAAGCCCAAGGCATCCCACATCGAACGGGGGGAATCATATTTCATGGGAATCTATCTAAGGTTTTCCTCAGCTTCCTATGTTTAACACAGGGTATGCCATAAGTTTAATGTCCAGCGGAGATGGACCAGACTAATCAGAACACTGACTAGAGTGGATCAGATGGAGGAACCCCTGGAAGGAACACCGATATTGGTTCCAACACATGGGTATCTTCTCGAATGCTATTAGTGGGAATAGGGAATGGGGTGGCATGATCTCTCTAGGATATGGTGGCCTGGGTAAGAATTAGGATGGATGATGGAAGGTTTCATGTGTTGGATGATGAATGGGATGGAACCATCATGGGGATGACAATGGTTTTGGGCATGAGCCTCGAAGGGACTTTCTACGAATCCCCATGGTAGGTAATCAAATTTCATGTAGTTTATATAATGACAATTTACCACCGATCGGGGTTTTTCAACGGATTACCACTGGATGAGATAGCAACGGCTAACAGTTAGATAAGGTTTCAATGACTTACTGCTAAATAGAGTGACAAAGACTTATTGCTGGATGGGGTTTCAATGGCTTACCGCTAGATGGGGTCATAATGGCTTTCTGCTGGATGGGGTTACGATGACTTACCATTAAAAAGGTTCATAGTTTAACGTCATGAGGGACAGGGGTGAGTCAACGTGAAGATGGTCAGATCGATCGAGTGGTGGGCTTGAACTGTGAGGAGGCTTCCAAAGTATGATGCCTTGACATAGATCAATGTCCTCATAGTTTGGAATCGGTTAGAGTCAGTTAACCAACGTGAATAGTGACCCGGGGTACAGTGTAAAGACCCGTAAAATTCAAGGGAAATTTTTTCTTAATTTTCTTTAGAATTTTACAAGAGCGCGGTTTTAGACGGCACCTGATTCCGAGGCCCGGAGTGCCCGGAATTAATTTCCGAAGTTTGGCTCGGGTACGTTCAGTGAACGAACGAGCGGGAATTCCTAACTTTTGATCCGGTGCTCGGAATTGAAATACGAGGGCACCGATGAACTCGCAGCGCCGATATTCGCTTAAAGAGACCTTTTCGGGAGTTGCGTTTGTTGCGGGATGAAAGTTAGTTTTGGGGTTTTTAATTGAGTTAAATAAAATTTGTATAGAACAAATTTTATTATAACTTGTTAAAAACCTACCAAAGGGGGTTGGAAGTGGGACCCACACCCACTTAACCTCCCTTGGGAGGATTAAGTGTGGTGGGGCCCACACGAACCCCCACCTTTTCAACTCCCCTCTCTCCCTCTTAATGGCTTGATATCTTAACTTCTATTTAATTATACAACTCATGTATATTAAATAAGTGAGTTAATTTTGGAGTTATCCATTTTGAATTTCAAACCTTTGAAATTCTTTGTTAAGTTTTTGATTAAATTAAGCTCTTCTCTCTTTTTGTTGGGTTAGAACGCTTTGGCCACCTTGAGAGCTTTTGAGAGCTTCTTCTTCATCTTCAAGCTCTGATGAAGAACACGAAGAACGCTCAAGCTCCGACGAAGAACGACGCCTCTCTTCTTCGTCCTCCGTGTCAACGAGAGGGAACGCCGCTTCCTCCTCGGACCTTCTTCGTCGGCATACGAAGATTCGCCAACGACGTATCTCTTCGGGCATATCTCTTCGTCAACGGATTTGACGAACGACGACCGCGACGCCCGACCTCCGCGACGTTGTCTTCCGCGGGATGTTGTCAAATCTTCGATCTTTTACCCGAGGTAGGGGTTGTTGAATATTGTTAATTTATTCCATTTCTTGCTCGTGGATCGCATGTCTACATGAGGCTTTTGAATATTTTATATAAGTGTTATTGTTTAACGTGAGGGGGGGCCGGACCGCATGAACACGGCCGAACCCCCCTCCATCGTTCATGTTGTTTATTCTTGCGGGCGGAAGCAAGGTGGCGTGGTGCCGTCGCACCACGCGGATAATTGTACGTTTAACTTACGCGATGCCGTCGCGCGCGCACCTTGGAAGAAACAACAAGAACGCGACGCCGTCGCGCCGCGTTGAATGAATATCAAAGCACGGCGAAGGGGCGTGGTGCCGTCGCACCGCGCCGGATGACGAACGCCGCGGCCGATTCCGGGCCGCGGCGGGACGAGGAGACCGCGGCCGGTTCCGGGCCGCGGCGGAAGAGAAGACCGGCGGCCGGGCCGCCGGCGTCGGAAGCCGAAGGGGGGACCGGAATTTCCGGTCCCGTTGGAGAAAACCGGCTAGCCAGCTGGCCGGCCGGAAGGCATTAAACCGGGGGAATTAATTCCCCCGGCCAACACACAAAACCCCCCTCTTTATGAGGGGGCGGTTCTTTGAAGGGAGGGGGGCAGCCGGCCCCCCGGTTTGTTTCCATCCGGCCCCCACGTGCGGGGGCCGTTATCTGCAAATGGCGCGGCACAAAGGCCGCGCCGCTTCCCAATCAGCGGGGGCTTGCCCCCCGCATGCCGACCATGTGCGGCGCCGGCCGCCGCGGCTCCCCGCGTCGCCGCGCCGCACCAGGGGGGGGGGGGGGTCGGGCCGGGTCGGCCCGGACCCGAACCCCCCCCCCCCCCCCCGTTTCGAACCAGAATCGGTTTTTGGGCCATATCTTGAGCCTCGGACCTCCGAATGGCAAACCGTCTTCGGAAACGCGATCCTTGGATCGAGAAGGTCGTTTCGGTATATCGCACTCAAGGTTTCGGATTACTTTGAGTTCGGCCGGGTTGGTTCGTTCACGAAACCAACCGGGCCTTCGGAGCGGAGACGCTCATATCATGAGCCACGAACGTCCGATTGACGCGCCGTGAGTCGTGTTGTGTTCCTCTTAGTGAGACGGATCTTTTGGCATACTCCGCCCGAGGTTTAGACGCAGGTGGAGTACGGTCGGGTTGGTTTTGCCTTAAAAACCAACCGGGCCTCGGAGACGAAAATGCCAATAACTCTCAGACCGGGCGTCTGATCGACGCGCCGTCTATTGCGTTGAGTTCCTATTGACGATACGGAACTTTTTGGATACATCAACTCTGGTCTTTGTGACAATTGATGTATCAGCCTCTCGGCTCGTGGAGCGGACCCTCCGAACGAGCTTGCTGTGTGCGGGAACCCTAGTGCTGGCTGCGACTGACTGCTACTACTACTGCTACGACAGCTACTGTGACTGCGACGACGACAGTACAGAGATCCTGTGTGGTTTCGACGACGACGACGACAGCACTCAGCGATCCTACGTGGAACAGTGCTACCGAACCTGTGTGAGCTGAATCTTCTTTTTACCTTGAGCGGTGGAGCGCTTGGGTGTAGCGGCGGACCCGTGGTACTTGACAGTGGTGGTGCGCTTGGATGCAGCAGCAGACCCTTTGCGGTGGAGCGCTTGGTTGTAGCGGCGGACCCGCGATACTCTACGGAGTGTGTGCGCTTGGTTGTAGCGACAGATCCGCGATGGTGGAGACGTGCGTGCGGAGTACGGAGACCGTGTAGATGACTGAGACCTGACGACTGCTTGACCGACTCGACTCGGAGTGAGTCGACTAGCCCAGTGGACGGAGCGCCCAGTAGTTGGAAGCAGACCCACGGCGGACGGAGCGCCTGGTAGTTGGCGGCAAACCCGCGGTACTCGACAGGAGGAGTACCTCAGTAGGCTATCTGGGTGAGCGCCCGGTATTTGGCAGCAGACCCTCAGCGGACGGAGCGCCCGGTAGTTGGCAGCAGACCCGCGGTACTCGACAGGAGGAGTACCTCAGCAGTCTTAGGTTAGTGAGCAGTACCTCGGAGTCGTGACAGGACCACTGTACACTTCAGAGATGGGGCTCTTCAGCAGTTACGGTTTCGATAATGAAAATCCTGGTTTGAGCTGAGTCAATGATCTTTGTGATTCCTCATGATTGAGATGGGTCGCTTGATAACTTAGGTATATGTATGGGCATGTACCTGGGTAATGGTTATCCGTTGATTTCATAAACTTGTAATAATCTGTGTGGATTTACTGTTTACTCTTCTTTGTGGATTGAGTTGTTCTTGGGCTCGGTGTTGGAGCCGAATGGAAATTGATGACTTAGGTATATGTATGGGCATATACCTAAGCAGTGTCAGTTGTTACTTCGTGATTGTTACTTTTCTTCGTGGTTTATCCTTTGTGGATTTGAGAGACCTTCAGGGGTCTCGGGGTCCCTACTGAGTAGCTTATACTCACCCCTGCACGGGCTTTGCCCTCACTACGTTGTGTTGGTTGCAGACGACGGACAGCGTTGACCTTAGCTGAGGCTTACAGAGCGGGACGGTACCCGGAGGTGGACCACTGGGCGGGACGTGCACGGAGCGGACGGCGGGACCCGAGGAGCAGAGGAGCTATCTGTACCCACCCTTCAGGTGGGATTTCTAGTGGGCAGCTCGGTGTAGCGGTTTTACCTTTCAGTTGCTGTTTTCCCTTTCGAGTTGTACTTTACTTTACAGTTGGGCTTGTATTTCTGGCCCCTTTACTTCAGCACAGTTGTTCTAGTTTTGTGTACTGCTTTACTTCCGCTTGTTACTCTGAGGTGCTTGTTTACTTATTTAAGGCAATGCCTTCCCTTTTTACTGGGATTTTACGCCTTGGTGCTAGTCGCCAGCCCCTGGCCTATGGAAGGCGGGCTTGGGGTAGTCACGGCACGGGCCCCGAGGGCGGGTCGGGACAAATTGGTATCAGAGGAGTTCGGTTCTACCGTGAACTCTGATCTTTTCTATGTGAAGCAATAATGTTTAGCGTATTGAGTGTGGTTATCAGTCCAGGGAGTCCAGTGTTGGTGCGGCGGCCGACGTATCCGTACACCAGGACCCTGACTTCTGATTTCTGACTTAATGCACGAAAACATTGATTGCGTGTGTGTTTTAAAGTTTTCTTTGTGATTACTTATATCAGCTCACCAGGTATGCTGTATGACCGTGGCGCACCTGTTTCCTTTCAGGATGGCCCCACGACGGCAGCCAGCTAGGGTTCCGAGAGTCGAGCGAGACGACAGCCCACCGAGCGACGAGGCCTCGGTGCAGGGCCCTTTTCCAGTAGTGGCACCGGCGGTAGCTTTACCCGCCGAGCCCCCGATGCTTCCAGCAGCAGCCGCTGACGATGCACGTCGCCTCAGCGCACTGCATGAGTTTCAGCGCCAGCGACCGCCCAGGTTTCGCGGGGAGACGGATCCCCAGGCAGCAGAGGACTGGCTGGAGGCAGTGGTTCGAGTGTTTAGGCTAGTGAGGACACCAGCAGACCTCATGGTGATCCTCGCTGCGAGCCTACTACACGCAGCAGCAGGACGATGGTGGAGCTTGATGCTCCAGGTGCACGATGAGGCATCTCTACTTTGGACGGACTTTGAGAGCATCTTCCGCTCAGAGTTCGTCCCAGCCACCCTTCGTGCGGTGCGTATCCAGGAGCTTCTACAGCTGCGGCAGGGCAGCATGACGGTCGCTCAGTACGCGGCGAGGTTCACCGACCTTTCTCGGTACTCGACAGACATGGTACGGGACCCCTTCTTCCGGGCCCGGACCTTCGAGCAGGGTTTGAGACACGAGATCAGGGCATCGCTGATCTCCCTCAGCATACCAACTCAGACAGGAGTACTGGAGAGGGCACTTCTGATCGAGAGTTTCCTTGCTGAGTCTACACCAGCACAGAGACCCACCGTAGGGCGGCACGTAGCGGAGTCTTCGGTAGCAGGTAGCCGACAGATGACTCAGGGTTCCAGGCACACCAGACCTACCGGTGGCCAACTGCACGACTCCGGCTCAGTTGTACGGGGAAGCCGGGGTGGAGTCAGAGCCAGGCGTGCCGAGAGTGGGCAGTGTTACTCCTGTGGCGGGATAGGTCACATGGCTCGTGACTGTCCGACCCGCCATGCTGATGATCCGCAGTTAAGTGAAGAGCCTCAGAGGCAGAGGCAGAGGTTCGACCGTGGCGGTCCGCAGGGAGGAGGCGGACGAGGCAGAGGAGCTGGACGAGCAGCCGGTGGTGGGCGACGCTTTGAGGCTCTGCCACCACCACCACCAGGAGGACCACCCCGACCACAGGGAGTAGGTGAACATGCGAGAGCTCAACTTCAGGCAGCCGAGGCCTTCGATCATGGAGCTCTGGGAGCTGATGAACATGAGCAAAACTAGTGGATACATCCTTTGTACTTCTGGTTCCTTGTTGCTTTTGTGTAGCGTCTTGTATTATGAGCTGCAATAATAAAAGACGCATACCTTTGTGATATTTTCGTTCATGTCCTCTTTCGTGATGTTACTAAGAGGTTCCAGTTTTGACTGTTGACTTGACCCTCACTTGTGAGACATCTACTTGAGGAGACCCAGTTACCACACACTGATGCCGACAGTGTGACTCAACCCTTTGAGGCGAGAGTAACGGTTGAATCTCTTGGTAGTAGCGTCGAGGCATTACGACGTCATCCTTGGTATGGATTAGTATTACCCATGTTAGGATTGACTGTTTTAGGCAAAGAATGTGGTTCATCCAGGGGATGAGACCAGATTTCTCTTTTCGGCAATGAAGAAATCTTGCAGCTCTGGTGGGACCGGAGAAGGTCCAGGCCACGACAGAGAAGGTCCAGGTCATCCAGGAGCGGATGAGGACAGCACAGAGCCGGCAGAAGTCATATGCTGACAGGAGGCGGAGGCCACTGGAGTTCGAGGATGGCGACCACGTCTTCTTGCGGGTCTCACCTCGACGTAGTATTCGGAGATTTGGCCGAGGCGGCAAGTTATCTCTGCGCTTCATCGGACCCTTCCAGATTCTCAGCAGGATTGGCGAGGTGGCTTATCGCCTGGCTCTACCACCTCAATTGCACCGGGTGCACGACGTCTTCCACGTGTCTCAGCTGAGGAGATACGTGCACGACCCGACGCACATCTTTGATCATGGGGAGCTTGACGTTGACGATGGGGCGACTTTTGCGGAGGTCCCGGTGGAGATAGAGGATCGACAGGAGAGGGTCCTGCGTGGGCGATCGATTCCTCTTGTGCGCATCAGATGGCAGCACGGGAATCTCCAGGAGAGCACATGGGAGCGGGAGGCTCAGATGCGTGCTCAGTACCCACTTTTGTTTCCCTAGTTTTTGATGTATCTTTACGGGGACGTAAAGCCCTGAGGTGGGAGTAATGTAAAGACCTGTAAAATTCAAGGGAAATTTTTTCTTAATTTTCTTTAGAATTTTACAAGAGCGCGGTTTCAGACGGCACCTGATTCCGAGGCCCGGAGTGCCCGGAATTAATTTCCAAAGTTTGGCTCGGGTACGTTCAGTGAACGAACGAGCGGGAATTCCTAACTTTTGATCCGGTGCTCGGAATTGAAATCCGAGGGCACCGATGAACTCGCAGCGCCGATATTCGCTTAAAGAGCCCTTTTCGAGAGTTGCGTTTGTTGCGGGATGAAAGTTAGTTTTGGGGTTTTTAATTGAGTTAAATAAAATTTGTATAGAACAAATTTTATTATAACTTGTTAAAAACCTACCAAAGGGGGTTGGAAGTGGGACCCACACCCACTTAACCTCCCTTGGGAGGATTAAGTGTGGTGGGGCCCACACAAACCCCCACCTTTTCAACTCCCCTCTCTCCCTCTTAATGGCTTGATATCTTTACTTCTATTTAATTATACAACTCATGTATATTAAATAAGTGAGTTAATTTTGGAGTTATCCATTTTGAATTTCAAACCTTTGAAATTCTTTGTTAATTTTTTGATTAAATTAAGCTCTTCTCTCTTTTTGTTGGGTTAGAATGCTTTGGCCACCTTGAGAGCTTTTGAGAGCTTCTTCTTCATCTTCAAGCTCTGACGAAGAACACGAAGAACGCTCAAGCTCCGACGAAGAACGACGCCTCTCTTCTTCGTCCTCCGTGTCAACGAGAGGGAACGCCGCTTCCTCCTCGGACCTTCTTCGTCAGCATACGAAGATTCGCCAACGACGTATCTCTTCGGGCATATCTCTTCGTCAACGGATTTGACGAACGACGACCGCGACGCCCGACCTCCGCGACGTTGTCTTCCGCGGGACGTTGTCAAATCTTCGATCTTTTACCCGAGGTAGGGGTTGTTGAATATTGTTAATTTATTCCATTTCTTGCTCGTGGATCGCATGTCTACATGAGGCTTTTGAATATTTTATATAAGTGTTATTGTTTAACGTGAGGGGGGGCCGGACCGCATGAACACGGCCGAACCCCCCTCCATCGTTCATGTTGTTTATTCTTGCGGGCGGAAGCAAGGTGGCGTGGTGCCGTCGCACCACGCGGATAATTGTACGTTTAACTTACGCGATGCCGTCGCGCGCGCACCTTGGAAGAAACAACAAGAACGCGACGCCGTCGCGCCGCGTTGAATGAATATCAAAGCACGGCGAAGGGGCGCGGTGTCGTCGCACCGCGCCGGATGACGAACGCCGCGGCCGGTTCCGGGCCGCGGCGGGACGAGGAGACCGCGGCCGGTTCTGGGCCGCGGCGGAAGAGAAGACCGGCGGCCGGGCCGCCGGCGTCGGAAGCCGAAGGGGGGACCGGAATTTCCGGTCCCGTTGGAGAAAACCGGCCGGCCAGCTGGCCGGCCGGAAGGCATTAAACCGGGGGAATTAATTCCCCCGTTCAACACACAAAACCCCCCTCTTTATGAGGGGGGCGGTTCTTTGAAGGGAGGGGGGCAGCCGGCCCCCCGGTTTGTTTCCAGCCGGCCCCCACGTGCGGGGGCCGTTATCTGCAAATGGCGCGGCACAAAGGCCGCGCCGCTTCCCAATCAGCAGGGGCTTGCCCCCCGCGTGCCGACCATGTGCGGCGCCAGCCGCCGCGGCTCCCCGCGCCGCCGCGCCGCCCCATGGGGGGGGGGGGGGTCGGGCCGGGTCGGCCCGGACCCGAACCCCCCCGTTTCGAACCAGAATCGGTTTTTGGTCCATATCTTGAGCCTCGGACCTCCGAATGGCAAACCGTCTGCGGCAACGCGATCCTTGGATCGAGGCGGTCGTTTCGGTATATCGCACTCAAGGTTTCGGATTACTTTGAGTTCGGCCGGGTTGGTTCGTTCACGAAACCAACCGGGCCTTCGGAGCGGAGACGCTCATATCATGAGCCACGAACGTCCGATTGACGCGCCGTCAGTCGTGTTGTGTTCCTCTTAGTGAGACGGATCTTTTGGCATACTCCGCCCGAGGTTTGGACGCAGGTGGAGTACGGTCGGGTTGGTTTTGCCTTAAAAACCAACCGGGCCTCGGAGACGAAAATGCCAATAACTCTCAGACCGGGCGTCCGATCGACGCGCCGTCTGTTGCGTTGAGTTCCTATTGACGATACGGAACTTTTTGGATACATCAACTCTGGTCTTTGTGACAATTGATGTATCAGCCTCTCGGCTTGTGGAGCGGACCCTCCGAACGAGCTTGCTGTGTGCGGGAACCCTAGTGCTGGCTGCGACTGACTGCTACTACTACTACTACGACAGCTACTGTGACTGCGACGACGACAGTACAGAGATCCTGTGTGGTTTCGACGACGACGACTACAGCACTCAGCGATCCTACGTGGAACAGTGCTACCGAACCTGTGTGAGCTGAATCTTCTTTTTACCTTGAGCGGTGGAGCGCTTGGGTGTAGCGGCGGACCCGTGGTACTTAACAGTGGTGGTGCGCTTGGATGCAGCAGCAGACCCTTGGCGGTGGAGCGCTTGGTTGTAGCGGCGGACCCGCGATAATCTACGGAGTGTGTGCGCTTGGTTGTAGCGACAGATCCGCGACGGTGGAGACGTGCGTGCGGAGTACGGAGACCGTGTAGATGACTGAGACCTGACGACTGCTTGACCGACTCGACTCGTAGTGAGTCGACTAGCCCAGTGGACGGAGCGCCCAGTAGTTGGCAGCAGACCCACGGAGGACGGAGCGCCTGGTAGTTGGCGGCAAACCCGCGGTACTCGACAGGAGGAGTACCTCAGTAGGCTATCTGGGTGAGCGCCCGGTATTTGGCAGCAGACCCTCAGCGGACGGAGCGCCCGGTAGTTGGTAGCAGACCTGCGGTACTCGACAGGAGGAGTACCTCAGCAGTCTTAGGTTAGTGAGCAGTACCTCGGAGTCGTGACAGGACCACTGTACACTTCAGAGATGGGGCTCTTCAGCAGTTACGGTTTCGATAATGAAAATCCTGGTTTGAGCTGAGTCAATGATCTTTGTAATTCCTCATGATTGAGATGGGTCGCTTGATAACTTAGGTATATGTATGGGCATATACCTGGGTAATGGTTATCCGTTGATTTCATAAACTTGTTATAATCTGTGTGGATTTACTGTTTACTCTTCTTTGTGGATTGAGTTGTTCTTGGGCTCGGTGTTGGAGCCGAACGGAAATTGATGACTTAGGTATATGTATGGGCATATACCTAAGCAGTGTCAGTTGTTACTTCGTGATTGTTACTTTTCTTCGTGGTTTATCCTTTGTGGATTTGAGAGACCTTCAGGGGTCTCGGGGTCCCTACTGAGTAGCTTATACTCACCCCTGCACGGGCTTTGCCCGCACTACGTTGTGTTGGTTGCAGACGACGGACAGCGTTGACCTTAGCTGAGGCTTACAGAGTGGGACGGTACCCGGAGGTGGACCACTGGGCGGGACGTGCACGGAGCGGACGGCGGGACCCGAGGAGCAGAGGAGCTATCTGTACCCACCCTTCAGGTGGGATTTCTAGTGGGCAGCTCGGTGTAGCGGTTTTACCTTTCAGTTGTTGTTTTCCCTTTCGAGTTGTACTTTACTTTACAGTTGGGCTTGTATTTCCGGCCCCTTTACTTCAGCACAGTTGTTCTAGTTTTGTGTACTGCTTTACTTCCTCTTGTTACTCTGAGGTGCTTGTTTACTTATTTAAGGCAATGCCTTCCCTTTTTACTGGGATTTTATGCCTTGGTGCTAGTCGCCAGCCCCTGGCCTATGGAAGGCGGGCTTGGGGTAGTCACGGCACGGGCCCCGAGGGCGGGTCGTGACATACAGGTCCATGGTGGTCTTGGATCACATGGAATCTTTCTATGTACCTTGCCTTGGAAAGGATCAAAGTCCTCGTATTTCGAGGAAAGAGGCTTGGCACACCGTCCTAGAAACGTTTGGGGCCAATGGTTATTGGACTTGAACCTCATAGAGGCTTCCTACGTACCTTACCATAGCATAGATCAATTTCCTCATAGTTCGGGAAAGGTTGGTGGTGAACTGACGTGAAGATGGTCAGATCGGTCGGATGGTGGGCTTGAACCTCAAGGAGGCTTCCTACACACCAAGCCTTTACCTGGATCAAAGTACTCATAGTTTGGGATGGTGTTTGGGGATTACACTCTGAGGTGGCCCAAGGTGTTGGTCATGGTTGGTGCATTCTCTAAGCTCATGTGAGCCATGCTCGGTGTGAGAAACAATAGATATCAGAGACCTGATGATCACATCGCGAAAGGTTCATTTGTGGGAAATGGAGTAGGGAATACGTGTGATTAATGACCCAAAGATGAAACAGGTGCTTATGTGTGGTTAGCAGCTCGAGAAGTCAGGACTTACTCTAGGATGGAGGCCTGATGGCAAAAAATCACAACGGGAGAGGGACTTGGTACCAACGAATGGAGAAGGATTGTTTCCCACCATGCCCATCACTGGCCCTAGGGACAGAAGATGAAAGGAGGATCATGGATGCTGCCTTAAGTAAGAAAAGCAAGTGGATTACACAAAGATGGTTGCCCTTTCCCCGCAGAAAAACTTCACTCCAATTAGGAGGATATCATCCCCTTTGAGAGGTGATACCATCCACATGGAGACAAGTGGTTGTGTAGAATGTCCAAGGCGGGGGACCATGCGTGTGAGGCACAGGTAGAGGTCACAGTTTAATGTCATGTGCTGAGGACAATGGTGCTTGGAATTTTATCGTTCTGCAGCTCGGATGAGGTGGGTTCACTCAGCATCCCTAGGACTTACATAACCGGTACCCTCTGCTCCTTGGTGCAGAAAGGGGACAGGAAAAGCCGTGGAAAGGGGGTGTCACGGAGTAAAGCATTAAGGGGTCCACATTAACATGTCTATGCGAAGAAGAAATAACTGTTAGCGTGCCCATGTGTAGAACCATGAGGCAAAGAAACGCAATGGGAAGAACCGTCCAAGGGAATTTTATATTAATTCGTACAAACCTAAAAGGTCGTACTGTAAAACGTTGTAAGATGTGGATACCCGGGCCATGAGAGACACTCACAAATGGAATCCATAAGAAGAGCACCAAACACTCGCACAAAGGTACATCCAAGGAGTACAGGGAACATGAGTGAGCGGGTAGTCGGGGAGCACTAGGGTGAGGGGTCCCAAAGAATTGCATGAAACCTTTGAGGCATGCGCGTGAAATAAATAGCCCTGTGTGAAGTCCACCAGGCTGGCGTGAAATTAGTGAGGATTGCACATAAATGGATCTGACGCTTTGCATGAAACTACAAAGGATTGCATGCATGGAGTACGAATTGTGCGCAGTTTGGAGAGGCTGCATGCAATGACTGGGGTGAGAACAATTAAATAGGGTCATGCACAATTGGTTGGCCTATTCGCAAGTGGAAGGGATTGTGCGCAAGGGGTAGACCCCAAAATGGAATGAAATTCAGTGTAAACCAAGGGGATATCGAGAAATGGATGACACCAGGGTGACTTGGCATGAAATTAAATGCACTTAAAAGCCATATTTTCAAGCACGAAAGAAGAATTTCGCACATGAAAGCCAGTTTAGAATCATCAGCCTGGAAGTCGAAGAGGTCGCCATATATTTATAGGAGTTCGGCGACGTGGAAAACATGTCAACGTGAAATAATTGTGTGCCGAGGTCAGCGGTACGAAATTTCAACCACGTGGGGTGGGGGCGCGAAATATTTTGCGCCCCCGCCGTAGAACTCTCACGAATCCCAGAACATTCCACGTGGGGCATATTTTTTTCACGCACTTATGAATTATTTTCGCGTGACTCCTCCAGGTCCTCTAAACTGGGTCCTAGGATCCGAATATGACATCGCTTTGTTGTTTTGAAACATTCTTCAGCCCTTGAGCATTTTTCAGCATCTACAATATTTATATAATTGTAAATAAATTTATAAATTTATAAATTTATATTTATATTTTTTTGGAATACATATACTTATAATGACCAAAATATGTATAAATTTTTGTATAATAACAAATATAATTTTATAATAGATTTATTCACATATTTATAACAATTTATATATATAAATGTAATTTTATTATATCATTATACACATATTTATAAATATAATTATTTATATATTTATATATTTATATATTTTCATTTATAAATATGATTATACAATTTTTAATGTTGTTAAATTAATATAATTATAAATAAAAACATTTATGATTTCATTTATAAATATATCAATATATTTACATATCTTTAAATATATATATATTAATATATATATATATATATATATATATATATGAATACAAGTATTTATAACTATTTGAATAATTATTTCTATTTATATAATTATAAATGTAATTTTATAATATCTTTATTCATATATTTATAATTATAACTATTTATATATTTATATATAAATATATTTATAAATTTATATTTACTATATTTAAAAACTAAATGTAATTTTATGATTTTAAGTTAATATTTATAAATATATTTATGTAACGCAAATATATCTAAATAATTATAATTATACATAAATATATATTTACACTTAAAATTATACATAAATATATTTATATATTTATATTTATAATGAAACACTTATATAATTATATATATATATATTATGAATACATGTATTTATAATTATTTCATCATCATCATCACCGTTTATTTTTTTCAAAAAGGTCACAAGAATTGAAACAAGAGAAATAACTACAAAACATGGGACTATGGAGACCTGAAATAGTAGTCAAAGGTCATCCCCTCTTACTAGGTTCCCCCATCCCTCAAGCCTCAATAAGTTTGAGATTGGGTATTAGGTGACACAAGATCCTTGGATTTGCATGGATGCAAGGTGGTCTTTTATCATGTTTCCCTCACACCATGTGTGGTGTACATGAATATTGTTGTTGAGGAGGCTTCTACACCTTCTCATAAAATAAGAAATTGACCATGGGGTAATACTTGTTCCATGAAAATAATTATGTAGAATGATAGATCTCATTTCCACTTCTTCTAGTTATATATTACTTCGATGGTATAAGCACAGTCTAGTGAGAAAAACCATGGATTCGGCCTTGAAGGAGTGGCTTCTAGTGAAATGTGTTATAAATTCCATGAATAACATATCCCATGCGGTCTTGAATGAAACCCCCACCACGCATGACACTCAGGATTCAATAGCCATCTGTGTTAAGTATGAGGCCCAAAAGGGGTGGACACCATTAAAGCCACTATCCCTATGAATTATTGCATATAAGGTGGTAAGGGGTTTTCTTGACTATAACATTTTCTAATTGGGAGCGACGTGCATGTTCTTCAGAAGTCTTAACATGTCAATCAACAAGTTCCTTGTTCTGATGATAAGTGATTTCCCTGTTCTAAAAACATTTTCATGTCGAGCACTATTTTATTCATTATAGATATGCTAGTACCCACGGATCATAACAATTGATCATTCCATCATTTCTTAGATAGTAACACCCACACCGTGAAACCATCATTCTGGGAAGGGGACAACAAAGAACTCTTGAGAAGAGAATATAGTAAAATCACAAAAAAAACTCCACGTTACATGTTCCAAATAACAATTAGAAAATAGATGTTTCAAACTATCCTCTTGATATTCCCTATCATACAACACCTGTAAGCTAGGTAGATGCCAGTTCATTTGATATTGTCATTAGTAAGTACCACAAGGATTCATATTCTCCAAATAATGAAATTATTATTATCATGAATCATATTACACCATAGTATCTTGCTCTATCAATTAGTTTGGTCCCATGCTAACGCCTCCTTTCAAAAACCCTTATTGAAAAGGCACCTAAACTGAGGCCAAAAGATACACCTATCTAGTTATATGTTCATGTCAATAAGATCAAAAAATTATTGTTGGCTATGATCCTGGGAATCCATGATTAAAATTGTGTGTATGCTGGTTCCCCTAAAAGAAATTCATTGATCTAGACATTTATGGAAACCAATTTGTGATCTAGACTAATGGTGGTTCGAAAAGAGACTATCACCTTTCCCAAAAATCCATTAGGTTAGAGGTTGTAGTTTCAAGATGTGGGGGAAGATAATGGGACATAATGGAGAATAATGACATCCTGACACCTCCGCACCCCATCTGTACTTAGTATTGATGACCTTGCAGAAGAGGTTATATCCTCAAATAATTCCCATGCCAGCCTTTCTTGCATGAAATAGAGAGTTTCATGTGGATTTATTTTTTTAATATCCCCTTCCAAGATTTTCCATTCCATTATAACATATGAGACCCGATGTATTTTTCCCTCTGAGATAGCATCCAAATAAATCTAGCCAAGATCCAATCAATATTGTATATTACCATTTTCAGAACTATAAAAACAATGCGTTCCTATAATGTTATGGTTGAGAGAGCACTGTTAACTAAAATGGTACTACCTCTAATGGATAAATAACAATTTTCAAAATCAAGACAAGGCTTGTTATCCTGCATATTATGTGATCAATGTGATGTATATTCAACCTACCAGAAGACATGGGGGCATCTAGTTACTCCAAAAAAATCATCCTCATTTCATGAAAAGTTTATTACATAATGAAGAAACCCATATATTAAATAATATGTTGGATATGTAGAGAATTCTCTTCACCAAGTTGATTATCTTCCCTTTGAAATGAAAATACTATTCAAGAACTATATTGATGCCTCATACTGATCTCTTTCTAGAATTCAAGATTAAAATTGTTTGGTCTCAAAACATAATATGGGAGATAAAATTAGGTCTCATATTACATTGGTAAGGAAGGATATCCCCCTTTGGAATGCTCCTATTAATATAGAGGCTCAGAAAATCTTGGGAAAGGATGAAAATTCATGAGGGTATGGGATCTTCGTGTCTTTGTGGATATGGTTCCTTCAATAATCCATGATTTCTCCCCACAAAATATACTTCCTATGTTGAAGAACTAAAGAAGCTAAAGATTAAATTGGAGGACTATGATGAGAATCCCATACATGTTAACACCATGATGATAAAGCTCTACTCAATTTTATGATAGGCCTTATCCATATCTATTTTGATTTCCAAGTTTGAGCCAACATCCTTGAGGTTAATGTTAGTAACTACACCTTGGGACATTGCTATGTTTTCTTTGATTGATCATGCTTTAAGGAATCCATGATGCTCCTTGGTGATCCAGTGAGGAATATGTAATGACATCCTTCTATTAATGATGATCACAAGTACTTTATACATAAAATTATACATGCTCATTGAACTGTAGTGTTGGAGGAATAAAGTGTCCATAAATTTAGGCATGATCACTAAAGTATTGGTGCATGAAACATGTGAAAGACTTCCTCCTCAGAAGAAGACTTGAATGGACAGAATCTGATCACTCCTAATGACATTCCCAGATTCCATGTAGAATGAGATCATGTAAATATTTGGTCCCAACTCAATCATTGGATTAAATTATATCATAGCCTTATAAATTTTATTTATCATCAGATACTACTTCCATGACTTTATTTTCCATATAGGAGATATAGTTTGTAACCACTTTTAGAAACTCTGTGTCCCTATGGGATACCCTTTACGCATATGTGGGTTAGGCCCTACATGGAGAATTTTGAAATAAGATTGAGCCATAACACCAATAATATCCCTTTAATTATATTAAGATCCATCTACTATAAATTTATTTGGTATTATGAGGCACTTATTATCCAAGATGATGGATTGGGAATATGTCGTATTCCTTTCACATTTACCGACCCACTTGAAGAGTCCGGGTTCGGTTATATCACTAAGAGGGGGAGGGGTGAATCATTGATGTTCTTTTACAATTTATTATTTTTGAATAATTCTCTATGATTGGTTAAGATCTTGATCTTTTATTTTTAGAGATTCAATTCTCCCATAAACAAACAACTGAAGACACTAAAAAATAACACATTAATTTTGACAAGGCTCACCCCCAATTTGGGTGACTACATGATTTCTTTGTTCTGGATAATTTGATACACATAATTTTTACTAGTAATAAGCAATGTGATTACAAATATAGAAAATCTTCTAAGATTCCTCACAGAAAAACTTCTATAATGTAAGATCACAACTGATTATTATGGATTGTATACTGATAGGTTCTTTAGACTGGAATCCCACTAGTGATCTTTATATTAACACCTGCCATTTGAGATATCTCCTTAAAAGATCTTTTTTTTATACAATAATCAAGCTGGATCATTGATGAATAATTTTTTTTGAACGGGTCATCAACTTCCATTGATTTTTGATGCTGTGAAATATTTTCCTGGTTCTAATTCATGTCCAGTCAATATAATCTTTTTATTAACTGTCGGACTTTATCACATTAAAATTTATCACCTGTATATGGTCAATGATGACAGCCCTGATCATATTACACTCTAACCTGTGATTTATTACATGGTATCACACATAATACAACCCTGAAGAATTGATAGGTATAGTGTCATTGGGAATTAATTAAATTACTTATCAACTTAATCATGAAAAAAAACATCTTTATTGAAAAAATTCTTACCATGTTCATAATATACATTTTTACTTAAAGCTGCATGGGATAAAATGAGGATATATATAAGAAAGGAGTGATCTATAAAGCACTGTTAATGAGTAAAAATGAGTTAAATATAGAATAAAATATATGTTAGGTAATAGGCATAACAATGGAGCATAAAAGGAACATGAATATAAAGGCATGATAAACCATGATAATCAAAACATTAAAATGCGGCATAAACTTATAACACTACATCATAAACAGAAGTCAAAGATAAAACACAAATTACTCTACGTGGAAAAGTTTACCATAAAGGAATCAAGTTATCCCCTTTCCCAAAATGATGTATCATGACCCTAAACATTACCCAATTAATTGGAGTTCTATCCAGGCACACCTTTCATAATCATTTCAATCACATGCTTAAGTGTGCCACATAGATCATATAACATGGATTCATTCAACATAATTATTTCTTCCATGATCAAGTAATGTGTACTTCAGACATGTTTGTAACCATTCATTAATTATATATTTATAAAGGTGAGTATCCTTGATAGAGAAATATGTTATGGTATTCACGACACTATGATTTTGGAATGGAAAATTGTGGTGCAACTGCGTGAGCTTAATGGAATCATAAAGAAATTCATAAATTGGGTTGATGGAGTGAAAGGGGCCTATCACGATTTATACATGATATGGGTATTAAGGGGATCTTGTAATATAATATCTATAAAGTATGAAATTGAATTTATATGCATAATATAAAATAAATTCTTGATTGGAAATGAGAAGAGACAAATCCCATACAGAATTTTATCATGGTAACAGGTGTACATGGGAGGAATTAATGAGAGAGAACGGGGTCTCACATAATTCAAACATAATAAGGTATGTATGGGGAGGTGTAAAAATATACCCCATCTTTTTTAATCAAAAATAAAATGGTGTAACAATATAATTAAACTAGGATAAAAATGAGAAAGAAGGGAACCCTTACTTGGATAGGTGATCCCAAAGGCTTGAGAGAGGCCTCTTGGTATCTTATAGGACCTTGGGAGGACTATATGTAGTATATAAGAGATTTTCTATGAGTTTAATGGTGTTTTAGTGAAAAGTAATAGGTGGTGGGGTTGGTTTATAAAGGAAAGGAGGGGGGTTTCTTAATTATTTTGGTTTTGGACACTACATAATAAAATTTTAAAAATCACAAACCAACCCAAGGTTTTTTCCAATGGATTATACCAAAGAGAAGTGGTGTTCATTATTTTATAATTTAAAGGGACGAATTTATTAAAATAATTTCGTTGATTATGTAAAGGTAAGTCACATTCTCAAAGATATTATGTTAAAATAAACAAAAATTAGACTTGGGGGATTCATTAAGGCATTATAAAATAAATAAAAAATATAGAATAAAATTATTATAATGGTAAACCATGTATTTGGATAAATATACAATTTATAGTATTTATTTAATCAATATTGGGTCATTATGATGTCATAAAACACATATTATTTTTATTCGATATATAATTTTTACCTGAAAATTCGACCATCTCAAAAAATTATAAAAAATTCACTATTAAATAATTTTGACATTCCAATTCCAAAAATAATACTCATTTTATAAAAATATTTTGCTATATATTTGAATTTTCACATTTAAAATATATCTAACATTTATTGAAGAAACACGGGTTTCTGATAATAACAATTTTTAAACCCGAATAAAAATTACATTTCACTTCATAAAAATTATATGATAATTTATATTTAATAAATATTATTTAATAATATTGTTATAATAAAATATATTTTTATTCCAATAACTCATAAATTCATTAAAATAATTTATTTAATTGAAATCAAAAATACATTTAGTTTTGTATCTTATAAAACTTCAATTATTATCGAAATTATTACTTAATAATTTATTGAGAAAAATAATAATAATGAATAGATATAATAATATTTATAATTAAAAAATCTGTTATTATTACACAATTTAATTATCATATAGTTATTAATAAAACCATAGTTTAATATAATAATTTATATATTTCTAAAAAGTACCATTTAACCTAAAAAATCATTTTATCAAATTAACATATTTTTAACAAAGGCTATTCTAATAACAGAATTTATGGAAGAATAATTTTATTTATAAAAAGAGATTTAAGAATAATTAACTAATACTTTGTTACATAACCCCTTATAAAACCTATATATGACCTGAGCGTAATATGTGTGGTGGTGATAGACTCCTGGGTCGATCTAATTACATTGCTCGAGTGGTGGTTTCCCCTAAAATGAACTTCTAATGTAGGATATTTCATTCAAGATTAGCATGATGAATCTAGGTTTGGGCATGGTCTAGAGAAAGTCTTAGTGACACCACCTCATTCCCAAGATCTATCAAATGGGCTTCATATGGAACATTTATATTGGTAGAGGCCATCAACTCTTCATTCTAAATTGATTTTCCATTGTAATTTTTATTTATAAAAAAATAATTATATCATTAAAATTATTATTATTTCCAACAGTCATATTGATCATCAGCCATAATTGACAAATGGTCATATAATGGTCTAAAATTAATATTTACATTTTAATTTGTATTTATATAGTTATAATGAATGTGACACAGTAAAACAGACATTTTTACGAAAAAAATATAATTCAAAAGATTGGTTTGTTACAATATTCCCCGCTTAAGAAAATTGTGTCCCCTAAATTTCGTTTTACATACTATTGAAAAAACAGGTGAGGGTACTTATTCTTCATCTCTTTAATGAGGTGTTCAATATTTTATATTAACATTTCCTTTTTGTATAATGGGTTTATGCATCACAATGGTACCTGATAATATTTTCTAAAATATTTACTTTTGTTTCCCAAAATCACCTCATGTGTCTTGGATTATATCGATGGATGAACTGAAAATTCATTAAAATAGGATTTCATATATAAAATTTTGAAATCTCTTTTTGGAATTTTTTTTATAAAAAATTATTAATGATTCATCTTCAAATATTTCAATATAACGTTTTGGTATATTAGTTTTGGTATTTCCTCAAAGGAATAAATCTACAAATTTTTACATATAGGCTGCTCAGAGGTCTCCTTCTTTATTAAAATCTTGAAAATAATTTAGTGATTTATCGTTTAGAAATAAAGAGAAGAATTTGAAAAGACCATGATGGTACATCCCACGTTTAGCATGGTTATAATGTTGGGAGTTCACGATTCCCTAACAGACAATACTAGATCATTTAAAGAATCATGCAATGATAGAGGTATTGTATTACTCATATCGTTGTTTTCATGTAACTTGGATATTTGAAAATGTTTCAAAGACATATGAACATGACTTCAGCATAATCTATCCAAGCAGTTCTTCAAGAAGAGAGATAAGATTTGTTTGTGATCTTCCACCTTCCACATTTAAACTAGGAAAAAGAAAATACAATCAGGGGATTTGAATATGAAGCTAATAATAATGTTAAAATAAAACATTTAACACGGAATAATAAACCTATAAGTAAATAATATATCTTAACTTGTAATACCCTATGTTTTAATCTAGGTTATCCATGATCTATTTCATAACATATATTATTTTGGGTATTTTATTTTGTTCCCGTAATAATGGATCATAAGGAGTTTTTGAATTCAAAAAATCATAACCCCTAAGAGTGTCCATCGAGGAGTTCAGTAAGGTCTTTTTTCATGCACCAGTTCTCATTCGACTCTAGATCATAGTGTTGTTTTCAGGTTTTATCCCCAGATACATCCATGAAAGATCGACATCCACTTATTCATATCGAGATAGGGATGCATTTTTATGATAAACCATTTACACTATAGTCACCAAAATTCAGGGATTATTTTCTTATACTTAGTCTTATCCATATGGATTTTAATAGAGTTTTCTAATCCTAATCCCAAAAATAACTATACCTTTCTTAGATACCAACTATGGAAACCCTAGTATTATTTACACATTAAATCATGATTTATTACATGATATTACACATAATAAAACCCTAAAATATCAATATTTATAGTGTCATTGGTAATTAGTTACATTACATAACAAATTAAAACACAGAATACAACAACTTTTTAGAAAACCTCATTAACATGTTCATAATACTCTTCTGTACATAAAACATCATGGGATTACCTAAGGATGTACATAGGAAAGGGTGAGATATAAATCCCAGTAAGGGAGTATAAAATTCCTAAAATGATGAATACACTACATGTTAGGTAATAATAACATTAATGGAAAATAAAATAAACATGAATATAACGGTATGATAAAGCATGATAATCATTACTAGAAAATGTGGAAACAACTTATAACATTGCATCACAAACCTAATTTATTGTTAAAATTAAAATAAATCATGGTGGACTAGTGTCCAATAATGGAATTAGGTAAATCCATGTCCCATCATTATATAACATGATACTAAACATTGCGTAATGTATTTAGTGCTTTCAGAGCATGCCCCTCGTAATCCTTTCAATTTCATGATTAAGTGTGCCATGTAGATCAAATAACATGGATTCATTAAACATCATCATTTATTCTCCCATTTTTTTATACCTGACTACTTCTTGGAATGAAGACCCTATACCCCTAAAATCCATTGGTCCGATGGGGGCCATTACTGTGCATCCCTTTTAATTTTTTTTTTGGTTGTTCAAAGAAAATATAAATTTATTTCTAATGCACATTCACTTCAATGTCACCTATCACATTCATCACCTTCCATATATCCATAAAACATGTATCATAGGGTTATTATTTGATTTAGATAATTTAGGGAATCCAATTGCAGTTGGATAATTTTGTTTAATGGTACCAACTACCATAAATGGCAATTAAATATAATGGATCTTATTTTCGTCAAAAAAATAAATAATCTAATGTTTAGTACTCAAAATTTGAAAAGAATGTCTGATGAAGATTGGTTGTTTTATAATTTGATGGTTTTTTGTTTCATTCATCAGTAGGAAATAGACAACATGATGAGCCGTATTATAAACATCCCTCATGCGAGGAAATTTTGGGACGAGCTTGACCTATGCATCCATGATAGGAAAAAATAATTTTTTTCTCCTGAAAAAAATGTTGAATTTCTTGTAAAAATAATTTCCATCCATTTAAATCATTTGTATCTACTATTAGTAATTTTTTGATTAATTTTATGGTATTCTTATTACTTTTGATGATATGGTTTTAACACTTTTGTGGCGTAATATTTTAGACAAGTCTTGGGTGAATTTCCATGTTACTCTAATTGGATCTACTACTAATTGCAATATAACATTCAGTTTTTTTAAGTATATTGTATTTAATAAAAAATTCATGAGATTTAATCAGGTGAAATATTATTCAGATCTTTTACTCATAGATATCAGGAGAGAATTTGTGAAACAAATATGGGATAAAGTAGTCAAGGTAAGAGAAAAGTCAGAAGAAAATCCTAGTTGAATTAGGGTGCTAAAATTTCATTATTATTATAAGCAAGGAAATATAAATTAGTTTTTATATCATATTAAAAGAGATAATATAATGAATGAAAACCAGTAGAATAAGAATGGTGATAGAGATGAACGTTTCACCACCACTACATGGGTGATCCTGATATTGTTTATGAATCCATTAATCATTCTTCTGATGATAATTGTTTTGTTTTCAATAGTGGTTTCTATTTTCATGTGGCACTAAGGAATGTGTTAATTACATCATAAAAACCATGATATTTTATAATTTTAATGATAGGTAATAACGGTCATGCTGATGTTATAGGTATTTGGATTTTTTGTTTAGAGACCAACACATGAAGTAAGATAATTTTAAAGAATATTCAACATTTATATGAGGTTCTTCTGAATATTATTTTTACTATTTTTATTTATGGTGATGGTTTTATTAATATTTTTGGTGATGGATATTGGATTTTTTCCATGGGATCCATGATTGTGGCTTTAGGGATGAACCTATCAGGTTTTTACTGGACTGTAGCTTCTATTTCTTCTAATACTGCTTATGTTGTTTAGTTCAGTTTGTATTACATGTTATGGAATATTAAGGGCAGCCACATTAGTGATAATGGGCATGGTTTTTTGGTAAAAAATTCTTCTAAGATTAACCGGTTTTAAATTGGACACATGCAACAATTGTATGGCTGTAAAAAAGATTAGGGTGTGTTTTATTAGTCATTCTTTGTATAAGAAGTCACAAGTACTTGAATTAGTAAAATTTGATATATGTGTCCCTTTGTAATATATGGCCTTTTATGGAAGTGTTTATTTTGTGACATTTATTTATGTCCACTCACATAATTTTTGGGTTTATATTTTGAATTCGAAAAGTGAGGTACTTGGTGTTTTTAAGAAATTTCAGGTTTCAGATGAGAGGGAATATCATAAAAAGTTGAAATGTATTAATACTAAAAATTATGGAGAGTATTATGTTTCATTTTATCAGTATTGCAGGCCATAATGTATTTGGAATCATAATTAACCTCTTAGAACACCACATCTAAATGGTGTAGCTGAGTGGATGGACAACACTTTGTTGGAAGGAGTTCATTGTGTGCTTTTGGATGTATTGATTCCTAGAATATTTTTTCTTGATTATTTAGTTACATATACTTATATTATCAATTTATCAATTGTGGTTTCTTTGCAAAAAGACACACACATCATATTTCTATATGGAAAAAAGATAATGTATGATCATTTATGTGTTTTCAGTTTCAAGGGATCTATTCATGTGCCGATAGATGAGAAGACCAAGATAGATGCTAAGTCACGATAGTTAATTTATATTGGATATAGACATGATGAGTTTGAATAAAGGTTCTATGTTCCTTCTTTGTAGAAACTTCTCAGAAGACGTGAATCAGTTTTTCAAGATGATCAGACTATCTTAGATATTGATAAGGGGGAAAATTATTCTTCTCCAACTTCTGATGGCTTTGTCAATCTTTATCTAGATTCTAATACAAATTTACCTCGTATTATTGATTCTTATAATCATGTTGATATGAAAAATGATTTTCAGGGTGAACATGTTAGATATGATGTTTCATTTTAACCTATTGTATTTTATATACCATTCTAGGTGTTATTAATGAACCCCCAGTTCCTCTCTGGATGTCATCTCAGCATCGTACTATTTTAACACGGTATTCATCTGATGATTATGTGATCCTAAAATAAGGGTGAGAATGATAACTATTTCATGAGGTGATGGAAATTGATTACAAGGATATATATAAAGTGGTGATGGGTGACGTGATGAGATCATTTCATGAAAATCATACTTTTGAGATTATGAAGTTTTCTATAGGTAAGAGATATTTGAAAAATCAATGGATATACGAGATTATAAATGAAAAATCGCATTATATTTTATGATAAAAGTAATTTTCAGTTATATAAGGAATTAATATGATGATAGGTATTGATTTTGGTGATATTTTATAACCTATTGTCAAAAATTATTTCATTCAAGTTATTATTGGTTTGGCTACTTGTTTGGTTTTTCAAATTGAGAAGATGGATATGAAGATGACTTTCCTCCATTGAGATTTAGTGGATGAGATTTATATGGATCATCCACATGGTTTTGTTGAAATATTTAATGAGATTTATATATGAAGGTTAAAGATGAGTTAGTATGGTTTGAATCATGCTCTGATGAAGTTGTATAAGAGGTTTGAATATATCAATATTCATCAGGGTTTTAGGAAGACATCATTTGATCATTGTATTTTTTAAGATATTTTTTGAGGTTTATTTTATTATATTATTTCTTTATATTGATGACATATGATCATTTCTAGTCATGATGCTTCTAGAATTGACATATTAAAGAATGATCTTTGTCATTATTTTGTGATTAAATACATGGGGCCATCATGACAAATTCTTAGGCTGTCAATTTCTCAAGATATAAAGGCCAGAAAATTATTGTTATATGGTGAGAGAGAAGTTGAGATGGGTTTTAAGAGATAATATATTGATTGAGATAAATTGGTTTGTACATCTCCTGCTTTACATTTTAAGCTTACAACTAGTAAGTCACCTTCTACTATAGAAGAGAGAGAGAGTAGAGATGCAACACATACCTTCTTAATATATATTTTTGGAAATTTGATGTTTTAAATGGTATGTTCTAGACCATATATAGATCATGGAGTTGGTGTGGTCAGTCAATTTCTATCTATTATATGTAGAGATCATTGGAGAGTAGTGATGATTATAATTTGTTCCCTTCTTGGTAATTCTGATCTGAGATTGTGTTTTGAATATGGGGAACCAATTCTTTGTCGTATTACATATTCAGATATGGAAGGATATATGTATTATAGGAAGTTTACTTCATGATATTTGATCACTTTTACATGGGGAATTATCATGACAGTCCAGATTTCAAAGATGTGATTCCTTATCTACCACCAAGTCTGAGTTTATTGTAATAACAAAGGAATGAAAAGAATTGTTATAAATGAAAAATATTATTTGAGAGACCAATTTAAATTAGTTACGGTATGTTTTATTTTGTGACAATTAGAGTGATATATGTTTAGCAATGAATCCCACTTTTCATGGAAGGTAAAAACATTTAGATGATTGGTATCATTTGATATATGGTGTCCTTGATTTGGGATATTTGGATATGAAAAAGATCCATATAGATGAAAATGGGTAATTCAATTTTTCTATGAGTTTACCTAGATATAAATTTGAGAATTATTGATTGATTGAAGGGTTGTTGGTGAACTATAATTGAGTCATAGGGAGATTTTGTAGGCGAACCTCCTCATCTGGTCCACATCACATTCTACTTAAATAAAAAGGAAAAAACATATATGAAAATAGAGGAGTTAAGAATCATTGGAAAGATGTAATTTTTTTTGCTCAGGGTGTGTGGTCATCTCTTTATTCCATGTGGGTGGATCTCTTATCAACATTGGGATTGTGCTACTAGGGTTATATGAATTGTTTTATAGATCTCCATTGGGAAAATTCTACAGATCTGTTCGGGTTTCATCTACAGTGGGGTCTTGGATCCGATCCTGGTACAGTTCAGCGGCACCTTTTATTTGGATAGTGAACACCAACTTTTCATGGTTAGATCTATTTGAGTTTCTTTATCATATTTTGTTCTTCCTTTCATGGTGCCTTCAAACTGTATTTGTTTTCTTCCTTTGATCTGCTATTTTATTTGGGTATTATTTTGGATATCCAGGTCATCTTTGGGTGTCACTCATTTATACTTAGGATTATCAGTGAATTCTTCATTCTGTACTAGGGGTAATGGTTTTTTTGGGTTTTCCACATTAAAATGTGTAGTGTTAACATTTATTTTTCTGCACATATATTTGTTCACTGAGCATCTATTTTAGTTTTCTATTGCGTGTTTGAAAGGAATGGAAATTTATTTCTGTTGCGCATTTGCTTTGGTGTTTTATAGAATATTTGCAATTTTCAACATTTCACAAGATTCTTACATGCCACTACTATGAGACTTCCTCCTATTCATTTCCTTTCACATCCTTTTCACATTATAAGGCTCATTCAAAATGGAGCCTTGATGGTGATATCATTCTTACTGTTGGTGGTGTGATTAACAGTGGCATTTGGGGGTGTTACACTCAAAATAAAAAAACATAAAACCATATATATGATTGGATCCATGAATGGTTTTTTATTTAATTTAATATAATCTTACAAAAGATATAAAACAATGAAAACAACAGTTTTCAAATGAAAAAAAAAGAAAAAAAGTAAAAAGTTTATATGAAAAATGTTAGGGGGGAAATTGATGGGAATAGGTAATAAATATAAAGAAAGAATATCATTTAAAATGAAATATATATTATACATTTGTAAAAATATATAAAATGAAAAACTAAATAAATAGTAATGTTTAGATAGTAGGATAATTAAAATTATTAAATAAATATAATTTATAAATAATATTAAAAAAAATATGCTTAATTAAATTGCAGGTTTCTTGTTGTTTCCATTAATGTTTGATTCATCCATTCAACCATGTGATGCATTCCACAAACTATTTTTTCATACCATATTCTTTTGGTTCTACTGTAATACCTGAAATTAAAAATACTATAAAAAATGGGTTTTAAAGAGGGTCTTCATCATTTTGTGGTGATTTAAACAAAAGATAATTGATGTGTTATTTTTTCTAATAGTGTCACATCTTAACGATCTGAGAATATTTTCACAACAGTTTTTTGTAATGGTTTTTTATTTATCAGTTTCTTAAACCATTGCTAAATACATTTCCCAGATTTATAATTTTTTAAAATTTATGTTTTATTATAAAATTAAAAATTAATATATGTCTATATCTATAACAGCATAATATATATTCATGTATATAAATTTTCGTAAATACTTATACATATTGATACATATGTATTAACATTATTAAATTTTAATAAATATTATCTATATATATTATCATATATATCAATATATATATACATTTATACCCGCATAATATATATTAATAAATATAAATACCAATTACTATAAATATATATTAATATATATTAATATACTTTAGCACATATAATTAACTATAAATATATAAAAATATAAATAAATTAACATAAATATTCATAACCATATATATATAAATATATATATCTAAATATAATTATTAATATAGTAAAAAATATACATATATAAATATAGATGACCCACCCACCATCGTCACCTACGTCAAGGGTTGCACTCCATGCTCCACTATCTCCTGGGTGCGTCACAACTTCTTGATACCACTAGCCACAACTGATTAAGGAATTTCCTTTAAGAACCATAATTTATACGTAACCCACCCACTACCTACCTTACCAATATAGCCTCAAACATTTTTGAACTTCATACCAAGGGTTGTCAGCCAACAGTTTATAAATTCTCACCTTCATCCTACCCCGACAGAAGACCCCCACTATGGATTTGATGATTTTTCTTCAGGTCATCACATTCCTTTTGCAGCTAAATCTCGATTCTCCATTCATTACTAATCCCACAACATCAAACCTACTCATCATAATTCTCATCTTACCAATGTTAAGATGTCTCCCACATAACTCTTTGTTATAGGCATCATCCCTCCTTATTTGCAATAGGATCTTATTTGTTTAATTTACACTTGGGCTCATGGTGGCCCCTTGAGACATTCTGACCTCATGTCGTTCTCCTCACCCTCTTATCCATAAAAAATATGGAAAAGCGATGATTTTGGTCCTTCAACCGACAACCAATATCATCCTTCAAACTCCACCCGGTGTTGTCAATATATGCACTGAGACCTTCATAGCTAGTATGATCACACATTCCAATATCCCATTCATTGTTTTATTTTATTGTGTGTGGTCTGTTTTATTTTTAATATACTCTTCTTTTTTAATCGATCCAATATATATTATTTCATCGCATTTCTTTGTTAATTATCCTAAAATTTTATTAATTTAACATATGTATTTAAATATATATATTTTTATGATTACAATTATATATAAATATATTAATATATACATATATTTTTGATGATATATTTATATAATTTTAAATAAATTTATATAATTGTAAATAAATTTATATTTATATTTATATTTATGAATACAAATACTTATAACATTTTAAATAATTATTAATATTTATATATTTATAAAAGTAATTTTATTATATCATTATACACATAGTTATAAATATTTATGTATTTATAATTGTTTAAATAATTATAAATATTTATATATTCATAAATGTAATTTTTTAATATCGTTATACACATATTTATAATTATAACTATTTATATATTTATATATAATTATATTTATAAATGTATACTTTCTCTATTAAAAAAATAAATATATTTTTATATTTTTATATTTATATTTATATATTTGTTTATGTAATTTTAAATATAGCTAAATAATTATAATTATACATAAATATATTTATAAAGGAATATTTATTTAATTAGAAATAAATTTTTATAATTATAAATTTTTATATATAAATATATTTATGATGACATTTTTATATAATTATAATTAAATTATTAATGTATATATATATATATGGAAAACATATATTTATAATTATTTTTTGGTCATCGTCATCATTTATTTATACAAAATTTTAATGAAGAAGATTCCAAGTGGTTTGTTAAGGTTTAAAATGTTATCAATTATATAGTTAGTGAGTTATAGTTTTGACGATTGGAGAACTAGTCTTTAGTTTCAAAGACTTGTGCAAATATAAATGCAAACTTATTTGAAGAGTAAGAAAAATATGTCAAAAAATATTATTTTTCATGCATGTTTTCACGTTTTTTATGGTATAAGTTAGAGAATCATGTTTGGAATGTTGTTTGGGAATTTATATTTGAATATGGCTTTATATTCTTTAAATGTACACAAATTGTTACTTAAAAAATTAGCTACCACAAAGTTGTTCTAACCCTAGCCAACTCCACGACTGCCTATGTGAGAAACTATAGAGACATCTATAGCCAAGGGGAGTTATACTAAGTATATGTATGATAGATAGAAGGTTCGTGGGTGCATATTCATAGGTGAAGTCAATGAGTTATAATTTTGAAGATTGGAGAACAGGTGTTTAGTTTCAAAGACTTGTGGGAATATGAATAAAAATTGATTTGAAGTGTAAAAAGAATATTACTTGAAAAATTGTTATCATTCATGAAGATTTTCATATTTTATTATGGTATAAAATTGAGAATGGGGTTTGGGAGTTGATTGGGAATTTTAATTTTAAGAGGGCTTTTTATTCTTTAAAAGTACACAAATTGGTACTTCAAAAATTTGGCAGCACAACATTTTGCATACCATAGCCAACTCGACCCCCTTCCAATGTTGGAAACACAAGGGTCATCTATGTCCAAGGAGAGGTAGCGTGGGTCCAGGCAAGGCCAGGTTAAATGATAGACTGAGGTGTGTGGGAGCATAAGCATAGGGGGTGCAAACAATGTGCAGTGTTGAATGGCGGAAAAAATGGGCGTTCATGTGATATGTTGCAGTACCTGGGGAGGGAGATGAGAATTCTAAAGTGGGTTATCACATTGAATAATATAATGGATCACATTGAGTTAATTCATTTCTATGTGGGAATGTGTTTTTGCGCAATATTATAGCTCTGAAAGAAGTAGAGTTTTGTAATCTATCCATGTTATATCTGAGTCATCCAATTCTCATATCGAGTTTCATTATTTAAAAAATCAGAATGAACATGTTCCGTCCAATTTTATCTATCTGGACCATTTGATCATCATTGTATCATCTTAATCCTTAGTTCACACCTGGGAGTTCTGCTCACCATGTTCTTCATGGTTGACATCAATAGTCGATTGAACCCATGTATTGAAACCTTATTTGAGAGTGTTGAAATATCAAAGTTGATTGATATCACCTAAGAATTCATTTTCCAGATAAATTGATTATAGAAATAAATCATTTCAATGTTTTTAAAATATAAAATTATTATTGATGTGTTGTTATTCGAACCATAATTTAATGGCACCAAGTTATTCCATGATTCTAGAAGATATCAATTCTCTTGTTTATTTCCAATAAATACCACCATAGGGGTTCTGTTTTTCTATCGAGTTTGTGGGGTTTAGGTTTTCAGTGAATTTGTTGTTCCATGAATCGCTCTGGTTCCTGATGTGACAACCCCACACAATTCTTGTTTGTGCAAAGAAGTCATTATGTGGGAAACCTATATGTGCATTGAACAGAAGTGTTTCTTTACAATGAACAGTGTTCTGTGAAGCATCCAAGATAACAAATTTCTCTTATATGTATATCTACTAGTATTTTCACAAATAGATTTGAAGAACCAAGTAACAATGTAAACATACAGTACATATCGTGAAGATCTTGCGTAAACCAAGTTTATATAATATATAATTATATTATAAATATTTTATTATAAAAATGTTTATATATATTAGATATATTATAGTATACCATATTATTTAAAAATTAATATAATAAATATATAATATTTAGATACATATGAGAAATTATTTAAATTTTATGATAATTATCAAATAAATGTCATAACATAATATGTATAGTATAAATTTAAAATGAACAATTATTTAAAAATAAAAATATGGGCACACAGAAAAAAATAACATGAAAGAGGGATTGGAATGTGTGATCACAACAGATGCAGGGGTCTCGGTGCATATATTGGCAGCACTGGGTGGAGTCAGAAGGATGATACAGGTTGTCGAGAAATGGTCGTAGTAGTCACATTGCCATGTCAAATAGATTCTTTAGGGAGAGGAGGGTGAGGAGAACGAGGGGGATGAGAAGGTATAGAGGGTCCACCATGAGCCCTGGTGTGTAGAAAACAAGTAGGATCCGGATGCAAACTAGGGAGAAGGATGCCTGACCCAGAGAACCAAATGGGATACATCTTAACACATATAAGATGAAAATTACGATGAGTAGGTTTGCTACTGTGGGATTTGTTATGAAAAGGGGAATCCAGGTTTAACTGAAAAAGGTCAGTAATTACATGTAGAAGGGTCATGAGATCCATCCTGGGTCTCTTCCATCGGGGGGAGGATGAAGGTGAGTTTTAAAAGCTGCGGGGTGAGATCACTTGCTATGAAATTCATAAATGTTTGTGGTTGGATGGGAAACATAGGTGGTCGGTGGGTTATATTAATATATAATGATGCTTAAATGATATTCCTTAATCCGATCAATGAGTTGTGAGACAGTGGAACACAGAGCGCAACCATGGACATAGGTGACGATGTTGGGTGGGTTATCTATATATATTTATGTATTTTTTGTCATTATTAATAAATATATTTAAATATATATTTATAAAGATTTATTTATATATATTTATATTAATCTATTTATATTTTTATATAATTATATTTATATATGTGTATATAAATATATTAATATATATTAACATTAATTGGTATTTATATTTATTAATATATATTATATGGGTAAATATATATATAATGTTATATATAATATATAAATATATTATATTTATGAAAATTCAATTATGTTTATATATATTTATAGATATTTATAGATATTTATTAATATTTATATAAATTATTATATATTAGGTAGATATATTTATATCCATATATTTATTTTTAATTATATAATAAATAAATAACATTAAATAATAATAGGTCATGTATAAATATCCATTGATGGTTTAAGACAATGATAAATTAAAAACCATTGAAAACAATTATGTGAAAAGATTCCCAGTAGAAAAATATGTAATGCTATTAGAAATCATCACACAACATTCATCGGTGGATTCAATTTACCCTATATTCTAAAAACCATTGTCAAACCTGTTTTTTATTTTAGTTAGAATTGCAGGTATTACTATAGACACGGTATGAAAATATAGTCCGTGGAATGCATCCCATGGTTGAAAAGATGAATGAAATGTTAATGGAATGAACAAGAATAATGCAAATTCATTAACGTTATTATTTTTTCTTATTTTTTATAAATTCAATTTGTTTTATACTTTTAGTAATCCTAATATCTAAACATAATTATTTATTTAATTATCCATTTTAAAAAATTTCACAAATTTATAATATATATTTATTTTCAAACACTATTCTTTCTTATTATATTTTTTACCTTTTCCCATAAATGTTTTTCAACAATTTTTTTCATATTAACATTTTTCTTTTTTTCTTTTTATTTCATTTGCATTTTTTTCATTTTTTAGATATTTTTCGAAGTGGCCTTTGAGTTTGCATTTTTTATTCAATTGAGATTATTGGATTTGATGTAAACCTATATACAACATTTAATGGAATTCCAAGAGAAACGATTTATTTTTCAAGAGGAGTTTTTGAGGTTGGTGGTGTTTTATTTGTAGTTTATTGGATATGGAATTTAGAAAACACCATGGATGTCGGGATGCAGAAGACCACAGTTTATAAGGGGTTTATTAAAATTTTAGCCACAACCTAATCCAGCAAACTAGGAAGCATTACACTACTATGTGTGGCCAACATAAATTGCATTTATTGTCAAACGTGGTGATTAGAGTTGATGGAAATATGCTTACAACATTTAATGGTCTTCTTTGCAAAATGTTTTATTTTTCATGATCTTTTTTTAGGTTGGTGGTGTTTTATTTTTACTTGATTAGAAATGGAATTTGGAAATAACTATGGAACACAGAATGCATCACACCACATTTTTTTGGGTTGTATTAATTTTTTAGCCACAACCTAAGCCAACAACCATGGAAGAATCAAACCATTACTGGTGGCCAGTTTTAGTTTATGTTTTGTTACACATAATGATTGGAGTTGATGTCAATATGTTTACAACATTTAAAGGAATTTCATTATATTTACAACATTTAAATAAAATCCATGTGAAATGATTTATTTTCCATGCGTTTTTTATGTTGGTGGTGTTTTATTTGTAGTTTATTTGATATGGAATTTGGAAAACCACTATGGAATCCTGGAAACATCACACCACAATTTTTAAGGGGTTAATTTAATTTTTAGCCACAACTTAATCCAAAAAGTAGGGAAGCCGGACACCACTACGGGTGGCTAGCTTAAATTTCATTTTTTTCAACTGTGATGATTGGAGAGGATGTTGATATTCCTAAAACATTTAAAGGATTGTCATTATGATTACAACATTTAAATGACTTCCATGTGAAATGATTTATTTTTCATGAGTTTTTGAGGTTGGTGGTGTTTTATTTGTAGTTGATTGGTGACATAAACCGTATTTGAAGTCTGTTAATGTTTAATTTTTATAATCCTACGAACTACAATATATGTGGCAAGTAGGGTCGAACACACATAGAAAGCAATTTTGACTACAAGTTTTCTAATAATTTTTTTTAAAAGACCCCACTGTTGTCAAAGATGGGGTAAATTTTCTATTTTCTATTTACTTTTCTTTAATATTCATTATTAAGAAGAAAAATTTAAAGAACATTTCAAAGTTTGTATCCAAACAAAATCGAAGCTGGAAACAATTGAAAACATTGGGGAATGGAGATATAAAAAAACTGATAAACTAATTGTCTATTAAAACGCTTGGTGAAAAATTTCAATTCTAATGGTTTAAAAAATATTCCTTCTCACAATAATGATTACAACTAATACTACTGAAAGGAGTGATTATTTTCCCTCGCCAAGGATAAATCAATCAAGCCAACATGTCTTGAAGTTCGCCACTCCTAGATTAATCAACTTGAGAAATCTAGTTTGAAAAGATTTCAGAACAAACTCATTGTATATTATGTAGTTTTCATTTCAATTTAAATGTTTAATAAAATTAATCCACAATCAAACTCACCGAATGAATGTGGAATTCTGAGATTAAGAGTAGGTGGTAGGTTGCAATTTAATGTAATCAGAACAGATCCCGCCGATCAATTCCAATCACATAAAAAATAATAGTGAGAGGAGAAAAAGAAGATAACCGGTAGATTTGATTTTTAACCGTGAACTGGACTATTTACCCTTACATTATCTCTATTATGTATAACAAAACCATCCAATTATAGTAGCAATCAATTGAATGAAAATAGAGGAAGAAAACTCCCTATGCTAGCTTGAATTGCCACTGCTCCAGGCCCTCGGATCTCCAGAGAATGGCTATCCGAGAAGTGCTCCATGGTTCTCCTCTAGGTTCTCGCTCTGTATCCGAGTGAATGATCGAATGAATTCCCCCTCTTTAAATTCTATTGAAACAGTGTTTTTATATCCTCCACCATCTTCTGTATGTCACCGCTCTCTTCCACTGTGTGAAAAGATTCCTTCACATAAGCACTGCGCTCGTGCGTTTTTTCATGACTGGCACGCCACGCTATTTTTTCTCACATAACTAACCCCCGTTGAGTTAGTTAAGTGAACCTGGAAATTTTACAGTATCCCGTGTGAACCATCATAGTTTGAACAGAAAAAAAACATTCAAAAGTTATGTTTTATAAATGAATAAAGGTTTCATTAAATGATTCTTAAATGTTATTTAAGTTAATAATTATTGGTTATTAATTTATATTTTAATTTAATTTATTTAATGTTGTATTATGTTATTATTTTTAATTAGTTAATTAAGACGTTGATTAATTAGTTTAAAATAAAATTTTAGTATTAAATTATTAGAGTTTAGTTTTTTTTATATTAATGTTTTTTTAATTATTATTTAAATTAATCATATAAAATAATCTTATTTTAATTATTAAAATTTATAAAAATATATATAGTTATTATAATTTATAATTATTTAATTGATAAAGTATTTAAATTATATTTATTTTATTCATTTAATTATTAAATTATTTGTATTAATTTTATTCAAAAGTTAAGCATTAATACTTTAGAATTTTAAATATTTTATTTAATTATTTTAAAATTGTTACTGTTTATTTATTGTTAAAATTATTATTTGACTGATTTATTTTATTATTATTTTAATTTTAATATCAAATTAGGTCTTCTTCCCCCTGCTTATCCCGTTTCACACGTAGGGGGAGAAATTCAGCTTATTCGAGAAGCTGCTGCAGCCCTCCCTCCTCAAAATGGTGGCGGGATGTCTTCCTGCCGGCAACACAACATGACTTCCCCAATCGCAACAATCGATTCCTCGGCTTCTCAATCACAGCAGTATTATCGACATGGAGAGATCCAGGAGGGTGACATCATCTAGTCCTGTGGACAATGGAGATGCAGAGTCATCAGATCTGCTTTGTGAAAGTGGGAATCCGAACAGTGCAGGGAGAGAAGCTGATGCGGGGCACGGGAGGGGATTCAGGGCGAAGTGTGAGGCGTAAACCCTAGATGGATCAGGGGACCTAAGGGCATTCTTGACGGCAGCAACCTCGCAGTGGTTGAATCCAGGAGGGAGGCATCATCTTCGTCCTGGATAGCGCCCCACGGGGAGGAGGCACGGACAACACCGCTCAGGGAGGAGTTGTGGGGTCATCATCGGCAACAGGCCAGGCTACTGGGTCGCTCAAGGGGAAGCTCGAGTTGATCTGATTTAGGATGAATCCTGTAGCTGGGGGGAAAGTGCGGCTCAAACCCTAGGAAGTAAAACCCTAGGTCGCTGTGGGGAGGGCTCTCTCACAATGCCAATTACCAGCTCATCGGTAGCGATAGATGAAGGACTGTGTTATGGCCTAGGTTGTGATGAAAGGGGAAATGGTGGAAAAGTATAGGGAATAGATGTTGACACCGTGAATAAAAGAGATAGGGTGAGTTCATTTGGAAACGGCGAGATAATGTACAGAAATGATGGTGTCAGGAGATACAGTGCATAAATCAGTGAATGAATCAGTGATTCAGTGACATCGTGTTAGGAGGTTACGGTGCATCCGAGAATGAAACAGTGGCAAAGGATATAGTGACACTATAAACCTGCAAGAAAAACATAGAAAAATAAATTTGAAGTCAAATAACAATTTAACAAAATAATTAGTTAATATTAAAAAGAATAATTAAAACAATTTAAAATACAAGTACTCACAAATATAAGCAATCTTATAAAACCAAATAAACAAAAGTTAAATTAATATTAACATTAATTTATAACAATTAAATAGTTAACAAATTAAAAATAAAATTAAAAAATGAAACTAAGATATTAAAAGTTAATATAAAATTAAAACAATTATAAAACAATGTTTAATTATTTATAAAATTATCTCTATCAACTAAAATTAATTTATGGTAGACAGATAATCATTATATTATTAAACTGTTATGTTACTTAATGATATTTCAAATAAAATACTTTATAATTGAATTAGGTCTATAATCTTTTATTTTAATAATGAATTATTAAAAGACGTCTATTAATTAGGTTATATTATTTAATTTTTAATACATGCAATGTTAGATTAAGAGTAAATAATTAATGAGTGAAAGAAAACTAATTTATTTAAATATAAAAGATAAATCATTAAATAAGTAGGCAACGATACCCAACTAAATAAAAAGTAACTATACAATTAACTTAAAGTAAGAAATAAAATAATTATTTTGAAGCTTAAAATGAACGATTAATTATAAAAATTTATTAATTATTAAAATTAATAAAGAAATAAAAAAGTTCCATTATTTATTAAAAGGTGTTAAAATAAATAATTAAATTGATAAAAATTAATTAAAAAGATGTGGCACAATATGTGTTTTTAAGGCAACTTCAATTGGATATGGAATTTAGAAAAAAAAAACTATGGATGTTGGGAAGCAGTCGATGTTATTAATATTTTCATTACTTATCATATACTCCTTTTACTTATTTTATATGAAATGTGCATAATTTGTGTCAAATATTAATGTTTTCATACTAAGTATAATTTTTGAGTATTTTTAGAAGTATTAAAATTGAGGCAGTTTACTATTTTATTTATTACTCTCACCCTGCAGAACCATAATTTTTGGTTCTTGTTCTGTAGGATTCCGTGTTGAGTATACAACATTTCATTAGAAGGGATCATGAGACAATTCTTCCATTTGAAGGGTCATATGGACCACACAAGAAGGCCCAACGAATCTGTGAAAAAACTGGACCAGCCATGAAGATTGATTTACTGGGCTCAATCCAGAAGTCCAAAAACAATAATTCTATACCATATTTCGGGGGACACTACCTACCATCTTGGATAGAAATTTCAAGGCCCAAATCCATGTACAAGGTGCCCAACTGATTCATTTAATCTCAACCCACCATTTAGGTCGGGAATTTAAATCAGCACACAAATATTGACTTTTCTCGTGATTTTGACATCCATGAAAGATTAGATTTTTCAGTGTGAAAGCCACGATATAGGCGGCCAACATTGTTGAAGAAATTATTTTTATTTGATGGCATATTACTGTGCAAAAACCAATTCAAATTTCAGACATTGAAAAGTCTGGATTGAAATAGACTGAATGACATTATTTATTAAAACCACTGTAACTTTGGATACAAAAGTCTATAGGCGGCCCAAATTTTGAGGGTGGATTGAAGACATCCATATCTACATCTTTGAAAAAGCCACCAGCTCATGATTCATCTGTCTAGATTGGTAAATCCGCGGTTCAAGTGGAGGGACAGTTTTGGAATGCAAACAGCCCACAACCTTGGGCTATAAATACACCCCCTCTTATCACTCCAAGAGGTTGGCACATCAGCACTTAACGAAGTGTTTTGGCATTAAAAGAGCCTTGAAATGGTTATGGGAGGATATACTTGGATCTTTTTTTAACAAGAGAGACCTCTACTCCACTTCTCATTCATGTTTGATTATGTTTGCTTTCAATTGTAATTGTGTAACTTTGTTTTCATTTCAATCAAATTTTAATGCTTGTTTCTTCATCAATACCTCTTATTCATCTCCTCCTTCTGTAGTATAATATTAATGGTCTTAAAATAGTTTGAATCATTTTAAATTATAGTTCCTTATTTTTCTTCCTCATTCAATCCAAATTCCATTTTTGATTCTCAAAATCTTTCGTGTGTGTGTTCGACGCACTACTCTTTTCTTGTCCCATTCTTTTTCTAGACTTTTTAAATCGTCACCATAAACATCAAACCCAAATTATCAACAATCCTAATGGCTGAGAAAATCTACCAATTGGGGTGAGTTATAATTCAGGGATGTTAAGTGATGGAGTGTTTTTGCTCGATGAATATTCTTTAAATTAATATTGTGTATGTTAAACATAATATGTCATGGATTAATGATATGTTTTGATTAAAAAGTGGTTTCCATGGATTATTGCAACCATAAATACACTACCATAAATAAGTTTTGATATAGATTAGAACCCTATGTTAAGTTAATCATTGGATTAAAGTCTTAACACTTAGAAATTCAAATCTACATCAACTTAGGATATGGGTGTTAATTTAATGCAACACAAAGCAAAGCTCAAGGATATCACAAGCTTAACTCCCCAATAATGAATACACCCCATTCTTCATATATTTGCTAAATCAAGAATCAACCATCAAACATTTCAATTTAGCTCTGCAAACAAACCCCACCAATCAAAATACAATCAACAAAAAACAAATGACTATTACAAAGTATCATCACCGAGGATTCAAACTGAGTGCTGCTGTACACATTAGAAGAGAACCAGAACCTTGAGCGGTCGATAGGCGGCAATCGACCGCACATTTCAAATGGATCCGTTGCCGGGGATGGGGCTTTATGTAGTCATTAGTTTCTGGTTATCGTTAGAAAACCCAAAAAAACCTAATTAAAAAAAATTGAAAAAAAAACACAAAGAAATCCTTGTCTTCCTCTTAAAAATCATACACTGAAATAAAACACAAAGAAAAACCCATCTTCCTCTTTCTTCTAAAATATCTCTGAATTCCCTGTAACCTTCCAAAAAATCCCTTGGATTTGTTTGACCCTAAAATTGAGTAAACAATTCACCAACATAGGAGGAACATAAGATATAATTAAATAATTCAAGAACCAATCCTTGTCCAACCAATTGAATTATGTATGGCCAATCCTAGGGAAAAAACACTTAATGAACTCGCTGACCCTGATATTAATTACCAACCTATTTGTATTCAATATCCAAACATAGAGACAGACTTTGAACTCAAATCGGGTTTGATTCATCTTCTTCCTCATTTCCACGGGCTAGCCGGTGAGGATCCACATCTCCACCTTAAAGAGTTCCAAGTAGTGTGCTCTACCATAAAGCCTCAAGGGGTTTCTGAAGAACAAATAAAACTTCGAGCATTCCATTTCTCCCTATAAGACACTGCTATGTCCTGGATTTACTACCTACCACCTAGTTCTATAACCACATGGAATGACATGAAGTGACTATTCTTAGAGAAATTTTTTCCTGCTTCTCGTACTGCTTCTATTCGAAAGGAAATAAGTGGTAGATGTCAATTCCCAAGTGAATCACTCCATGAGTACTGGGAGAGGTTCAAAAAGATTGTGGAATCATGTCCACACCATCAATTCCCTGACCAACTCTTGTTCCAATACTTCTATGAGGGGTTATTGGCTATGGAGAGAACTCTCATAGATGCTGCAAGTGGCAGTGCTCTTGTTGATAAAACTCCTGCAGTAGAAAGAGATCTCATAAGTAACATGGCTACAAACACACAACAATTCCATACATGAGAATATGCTTAAGTCAAAAAAGACCAAGATAATCAATCAGTTGAGCCGAACAAGATAAACGAGTGAATGAGTGAACGCACAGGTCTTGTGCAACAACTAGTAGTGGCTACCAAATCCCCAAACTCGTCTTCTCCACAATCAATGTTTCCTGGACCTGTCATAAACTGTGGAATCTGCAACTCTTCATATCATACATCTGACACATGTCCACAACATCAAGAGGATAAATCTGATTCATCTAGACCAATGGTGCTAAATATAGAAAATTCTCAGCGGAACACCAATCCTCATCTATCAGGTCAGTTTGATAGAATCTTCAATCAACCTCACTCTGAGCCCTTTTCTTCTTCCTATAACCAAGGCCATAGGTATGGTAATCCCATATCTCATCCTCCTCAATTCCCTCCTCAAAAGAAAAACTAGTTTCAATATGTTAAAGGTATTGGTAACTTCCAACATCTTTATCCTTTTATACCTCATCCTCAAAGTAACAATCATCCTCCTAGATTCCATTATCATAGTGAGCCTTCCCAATTCCAAAACCAATACAATCGCATTCCAAAGAACCAAAATCCAGGTAATACCAATCTGAGACAAGCCTATTCTTCCAAGAAACCAGGAGAAAGTGCAGTGGAAGATCTTGCCTCCTTCACCCGTTCAAGCCTCCAGAACATTGAAACCCAAATTGGTCAACATGCAACCCACCTTAGTCAGTAGAAACCATCCAATTCTTCCCAACTCCCAGCTCAACCATTACCCAAACCCAAGGGTAATGTAAGTGCACTTACACCAAGATCATATAATCAAATTTCTATGACTCAAGATAAGTCCTCCAACCCTCCTTTGAATGTTGACCTAGAAAACAAAAGGAAAAAGAAACTTGAAAAGGAACCTGAAACCATTCCCTCACATCCTTCAATTCCACTTAGAAATCCAATTCATTTTCCTCAAGATGTTTATATACCTAGGCATTCCATTGAACCTGATCCTGAAATGCTCGACATGTTTGGACACGATGAAGTCGACATTCCCCTCTTAGATTCTATAAAACAAATTCCTGAGTATGCCAATTTTCTCAAGGAGATGTGTACTCACAAGAGGCAACTTAGGACCTTCAAAAATGATTAAACCCATGATTCAATACCTATTAAGTGCAATGATATAGGGACCTTTACGGTTCCATGCCAAATTGGATGTTAGATCTTTAATGATGCACTCATAGACCTAGGAGCCTCAGTTAATGTCATGCCCAAATCCATATTCTCCAACCTTGGTCTAGGTCCCTTACATCCAACGAGTGTTTTCATTAAATTAGCCAATTGAAGCACAACCAGTCTAGAGGGAATAATTGAATATTTCCTTGTCCGAGTCAACGATCTTATCTTCCCTACTGATTTCTATGTCCTTGACATGGAAGGTGAGACAAACTCTTCTCGATCTCCCCTAATTCTAGGAAGACCATTCCTCATGACTACGAGAACCAAGATTTATGTCCATTGATGCATCATATCCATGGAATTCGGTGACCAACTGGTCAAGTTTGACATTTTCCAAGCCATGAGATACCCATCTAAGGATCTCTATGCGTTCTTAATCCCTGCTTCTGAGGGATCTTCTGAGATTCAATTGAACACCATTACATCATGTTCATCCTGTTCTGAAGAGATAGGATCTTGTGAGATCTGCACTAGGATTAACCAATTCATAAACTGTGAAGTTGATGTGGAACTTCCATTTATAGACTCGATCAATTTGGAGGATCTTGAAAACTCTCTTGAATCCCATGTCAACTCTGATCAAAACTGCTCTACCTTAGATAATACTGGGAAAAATTAATCTGAACCAACTAAAGTCCCATCCTCCATTTCTGAGTTTCCTAATCCAAAAATGAATGATGCGACTAATCTAAAACCCCTTCCTGCACACCTGAAATATGAATTCCTCTTCCTTGATCACTCATATCCTATCATTATCTCTCCCACGGTTACTAAAACCGAGGAGTCCAAACTTGTTCAAGTATTATAGGAAAAAAGGCCTTAGGTTGGACCCTAGATGACTCACTAGGAATCAACCCCGCCCTTTTCATGCATCAAATCCATGTTGAGGAGTAATCCAAACCAATTAGACAACCACAAAGAAGACTCAATCCACTCATACTGGAGGTAGTTAGGGAAGAGATCACTAAGCTTCTTCAAGTTGGTATTATCTACCAAATTTCTGATAGTGAATGGGTTACTCCAATTCAAGTTGTACCTAAGAAGGGTGGGATAACTATTGTCACAAATTAACATGGGGAGGTAGTCACAACTCGAGTGAAGGACAAATGGCGTCTGTGCATCGACTATAGAAAATTGAATGTTGAAACCCGAAAAGATCACTACCCTATTCCATTCCTTGATCAAATGCTAGAACTATTAGCCGGAAAGTCACAATATTTCTTTATTGATGGATACACTATCTATTTCCAAATCCTAATCACACCTCAGGACCAAGAAAAAACTACTTTAACATGCCCCTTTAGAACATATGCACATAATAGAATGCCTTTTGGCCTTTGCAATGTTCTTGCAACATTCCTGAGGTGTATGCTGAGTATATTTTTTAAATTCATTGAACACTGCATGTAAGTCCTCATGGATGACTTTAGAATTTATGGTGAGTCATTTGAATCATGCATGAATTCACTCTCTGTAGTCCTTCAAAAGTGTGTCAAGTGTAACCTCGTGTTAAATTTTTAGAAATGTCACTTAATGGTTGTAAATGGGATTTTTCTAGGGAACATTGTTTCAAAAGATGGTATTTAAGTTTATCCTACCAAAATTGATGCGATCCAATCACTTCTTGAACCCACTTCTATTCAGCACATCTGTTCATTCATCGGTCATGCTGGTTTTTATCGGCGATTCATCCATAACATCCGTAAAATTTCCCTCCCACTCACTCGTTTGCTCCAAAATGATGTCACTTTCCATTTTGATGAGGTTTGCAAGAGAGCCTTCATTAAACTCAAAACTGATCTTACATCTGTCCCAATAATCCAACCCCCAGATTGGTCTTTACACTTTGAGTTGATGTTTGATGCTTATGATAGAGATTTTGGGGTTGTTCTTGGTCAAAGAAGAGAAAAGATTTCTCATATCATTTATTATGACTCAAAAACATTGTATGATACCCAATATCACTACACTGTCACTAAAAATGAACTTTTAGCTGTGGTTTTTGCCTTAGATAAATTCAGGCCCTATCTCTTAGGTGCCAAAATCATCATCTTAACAGACCATTCGTCTATAAAATTCTTACTCAAGAAAAGTGATTCCAAACTGAGGCTAATAAGATGGATCCAAATGCTCCAAGAGTTTGACATTGAAATCAATGATAGAACAGGAAAAGAAAACCATGTGACAAATCACTTGAGTAGAATTTCTAATTCTTCTCATTCTGAAATCATCGATCCTGAATTCCTCACTGAGAACATTTCATCTCTCTCTCCAAAAATACCATGGTATGCCCCAATTGTAAATTACTTGTTTTCTGGTGTTTTTCCAGAAAATCTTTCGAAAGAACAATAAATGAAGATGAAAATTGATTCAAAATACTATTTTGGGATGAAAATAAACTTTGGAAAACTGGGGCAGACATGGTAATTAGGAGATGTGTTGATGAAGTTGAACATTACTCAATCTTAGAATTTTGTCCCTCATTTCCCGGAGGTGGCCACTTTGGACCAAAAAGGACCTCCCAAAAGGTCCTAGACTCTGCATTCTTCTAGCCTCCACTCTTTAAGGATTCACATGAGTTTTGTCAATCATGTCCCACTTGCCAAAAGTATGGCACAATTTCCAAAAGATATAAAATCCCTCAAAACCCTTTAATTTTCTATGAGATCTTCAATGTTTGGGGCATCAATTTCATGGGACCATTTCTCCCTTCCAATGGATTCTCATACATCATTCTTGCAGTTGATTATTTTTCTACTTGGTTCGAGGCCAAAACCACTAGAAATAATGATTCACATACTGTTGGTGAGTTCCCAAAGACACACATCTTCCATAGATTTGGCACACCTCGTGCCTTGATAAGTGACTTACGAACCCATTTTTGTAATAAAACCATGGAATATCTTTTGAAAAAGAATGGGTTTGTACATAAAAATTCAACTACATATCACCAATAAACAAATGGCATGGATGAACTTTCTAATTGAAAAGTGAAAAGAGTGCTTGAGAGAATTGTAAAACCCACAAAAAAAGACTGTCCTAAAAGACTTGTTGAAGCACATTGGGCTTATCAAACTTCCTATAAAACACCCATTGGGATGTCTCCATTTATGCTAGTTTTTGGTAAAGAATTTTATTTACTAGTTGAAATTCAATGTAATCCTTTTTGGGATGTGAAAACCAATAATTTTGATTGTGAATAATCTGGTGAAGAATGATTGTTGCAATTGGCTGAACTGGAGGAGCTTCTACTTGAATCCTATAAGAATTCCAATCTGTACAAAGAGAAGGCTAAGGTACTCCATGATAAACACATCCTGAGAAAGGTATTCCATGAAGGTGAAATGGTAATGATCTTTAATTATCGATTTTGGCTTAACCCAGGTAATCTTAATTCTCATTGGGAAGGTCTTTTTGTTATTACTAATGTTTACTCATTTTGTGTAGTGCAAGTCCAAGAACCCTCTTCCAAAAGGATATTAACGGTTAATGGACATCGGTTAAAGAATCACCATGAGAGGCTGCACAATCCTGGATCAACATCGACTTCCACTGGATCCCCAACTTCTCTATCCGACCTACCTCTAGATGGAGATGGCAACCCACCAAATCCAAACCAGGGGGCACCTATTTCCCTTTAACTCTCTCTCTATCTATTCCTCTCTCTACCACTTTCTTCGTCTTCCTCTATCATTCATTTTTTTACCACTTTCTTTATAAACACCTTTCTTTTTCACATTTTCTTCTTTCTCTGTGTATCTTTATAAAAAACAAAAACAAAAACTTAAAAAACAAAATAACAAAAAAAAAATCACTTAACAAATACAAAAAAAATTTATGAGTCATACTTACTCATCATCGAGTTTTGAAATTTTTTCTAACCATTTTGGGGAGTTAATAGACATGTTTTCATCTCATTTTTTTTTATTTTCATCATGACTTTGGATAAATAATTTTGTGTCAAAATTAACTAATTTTTAATGCTCAATTTTTGATTTGGAAAATTCTTTTCCCAAACCGCGATGAACGACATTTTATTTCATGCCAACGCCACCTATGGCAATCTTTTCCAAATTGTGTGTTTTCACCCCCATTTGTGAGTCTTTAGTTTTTGGACCATTGAGTTGAATTTCCTACCTTAGTGTGCATTAATATGAAATGGGAATTTTCTAAACCACATGAGAATCACAATAGCCAAATAGCCTCCCATTTTCCTTATATTAATCCTCCTTTGAAAGCCCCTTCAAGCATATGAAAACCTTTTCTTTGACAGCCACATTACAAGACCAATACCTTTTCCCACCCAATATCAACATGGATTTTTATTTCATAATTTTTTGAAATTTAAGTGTGGGGGGAATGTATTGCAATTTTTGGGTACCCTATTATTGATTTTTAACGAGTTATCATCTGCTTGCGGGAATGCATCCATTTTAGTGTGGGGGAGTGGTTGTCATTCAGTGTGTTTTGGTGAATGTAATGTACTCCCATTTATTTAATTTTGTAAATGTTATTGACAAGTGTTCAAAAAAAACAATAATGATGAAAAAAATCCATAAAATATTGAAAAAATGGGTTGTGTATTGGGTAGGTCAAAAATCACTCTTCCTAAACCTTTAATCTTGTTATAACTATTACAATTAGTGTCGTGAGGAGATCAATCAGGGGTTGGGGTATTAGTGTGAGATCTGTTTCAAGGTCAACTTTCGAAAAAACAAAGAAAAAAAAGAAAAAAACACTTTCATTATATTCTTATTGGGAGATGTTTGGTGTTTTGTAAATATCCCATCTTCTAATTACCTTCATATTTTCTTCCTCTATTGTGTTGTTCTTCATACAATCATTCCCTTGTAAATATGTGTTTTCATTTACTTCAATGTTTTATTTCAAAAAAATGTGCATTGCTTTTCTATGTTGGTGTTTTAACTCTCTTCTTCTCTCTCTTGGACATTATATTCCTACTGTCCCATAGCCAAAGAAAAACCCCTTAAAAAGACCTCTTGATTCTTGTTCACTTTGAATAGGTATTATAAGATGAGGGCTCTTTCAAACTCTAATATTTTCAATTTTGGTTGGTGAAGGAGTGAAACTCCACAAATGAATTTTATCATCTTGAGAGGTGTGAGTTTTGAGTGTCCACATTTTCCATTTCTAAATTTGATCATGAAAAAAATTATTTACTTTTGGAAAAAAAATTTCTCTAATAACTTCTGGTGGATTTCATAATGGATGAGTGAAATAGTCTAAACCTCCTCTGATTGAAGAAAACAATATTTTAATATTTTTTGTTGAGTGAAAATGATTTTGTCTGGATTATAAATTTGTTGCACATGAGGACTCTCACAAAACTATGTGTGGGGGAGTTGATGTAATTAATATTTTCATTGACTATTATATAATACCTTTACTTATTTTATATGAAATGTTCATAATTTGTGTGAAATATTAATGTTTTAATACTATGTATACTTTTTGAGCATTTTTTGAAGTAGTCCAATTGATTAAGTTTACTATTTTATTTATAACTCTCACCATGTTGATTCATATTTTATTTGGGATTCCTAGTTTAATATTAAATATTTCATTAGAAGGGATCATGTGTCAATTCTGCCATTTGAAGGGTCATATAGACCACACAAGAAGGCCCAATGAATCTGTGAACAAACTAACCAGCCTTAAAGATTGAATCACTGCGCTCAATCCGGAAGTCCAAAAATATAATTTCTCCACCATAATTCTGGGGCCAGTACCTTTCATCTTGTATAAAAATTTCAAGGCCCAAATCCAAGTACAAAGGGCCTAGCTGATTCATTTAAATTCATCCCACCATTCTGGCCGGGAATTGAGATCATCACAAAAATGTTGACTTTTCTCCTTATTTATACATTCATGCAAGCTGGGATTTTTCAGTGTAAAATCCAAGATATAGGTGGCCGACATTGTTAAAGAAATTAATTTTATTTGAGGGCATATTACTATGCAAAAACCCATTCACATTTCAGCAATTGAAAAGTCTAGATTGAAATAGACAGAATGGCATAATTTATTAAAACAGCCATAACATTAGATAAAAATGTCTATAAGAGGCAAAATTTTTAGGTTGGATACAAGACATCTATGTCCACATATTTGAAGAAGACACCAGATCATGATTCATCTATCTATAATGGTAAATCTGTGGTTCATGTTGAGGGACAGTTTTGGAATGCAGACAGCCCACAACCTTGGGCTATAAAAACACCCCATCCTCTCATTTCAAGAGGTTGGCACTTCATCAATTAAGGAGGATTTTTGGCATTACTAGAGCCTTGAAAAGGTTCTGTGAGGATATGATTTGATCTTTTTTCAACAAGAGAGGCATCTCCTCCACTTATCTTTCATGTTTGTTTATGTTTGCTTTCAAATGTAATTGTGTAACTTTGTTTTCATTTCAATCAAATTTTATTGTTTGTTTCTTATTCAATACCACTTATTCTTCTCCAGCTTCTGTAGTATAATATTAACGGTCTTAAAATAGTTTTAATTATTTTAAATTAAAGTCCCTTATTTTTCATCCTCATTCAATTTAAATTCCATTTTTGATTCTCAAAATCTTTCGTGTGTGTGTTCGGCACACTACTCTTTTCTTGTCACTTTATTTTTCGAATCTTTATAAATTGTCACCATAAACATCAAACCCAGATTATCAAAAAATCTCATGGATGAGTAAATTTACAATTGGGGTGAGTTATAATTTGAGGATGTTAAGTGATTGAGAGTTTTTGCTCGATGAGTATTCATTAAATTAATATTCTGTATGTTAAACTTAATATGTATTGGATTAATGATATGTTTTGTTTAAAAATTGGTTTCCATGGATTATTGGAACCATAAATACACTACAATAAATATTCTTTGATTGATATTAGAACCCAAAGTGAATTTAATCCTTGGATTAAATCTTAACACTTTGGAATTTCAATCAATGTCTACTTATTACATGGGTGTTAATTTAATGCAATACAAAGAAAGGCTCGTGGATATCGCAAGCTTAACTCTCCAATAATTAACTCACCCCAATTGTAGGAATCAACCATCAAACATTTCAATTTAGCTCTGCAATCAAACCCCACCAATCAAAATAAAATCAACTAAAAACAAACGACTATTACAAAGTATCATCACTGAGGATTCGATCGGAGTGCTACTATACACATTAGCAGAGCACCAGAACCTTGAACAATATATAGGTGAAAATCAGCCGTGCGTTTCAGCAGAAAATCATAGTTTTTTAGGGGTTTTATTAAAATTTTAGCCACAACATAAGCTAGCATGCAGTTAAGTAGCACACCACAATGGGTGACAACAATTTTTAATGGTTTTATTAAAATTTTCTCCACTATCTAAGATAGAAAGAAAGTAAGAAAAACACAACTATGTGCGACCAATGATTTTAAGGGGTTTATTTAAATTTTAGACACAACCTAAGCTAGAAATAGGGATGCAGCACACCACTATGGGTTGAAAGCATAAATTTCATTTTTGTCAACTATGATTATTGGAGTTGATGTAAATATGTTGTATGTTTTTATGGATGGTTTTGTTTTATTTGTATTTGATTGGATATATAATGTGGAAAATAATATAGAAGCTGGGAAGTAGCACACCATGGTTTTTAAAGGATTTTTATCAAAAAAAATCTATAACCTAAGACATCAAACAAGGAAATAGAACACCACTTTGTGTGTTCAAGCATCACCCCAGCTGTCTAGCTTAAGTCTTTGGGAGTGACAATGCATGCTCACACCAACATTTGATGCAAAGCAACGACGGGTTGGTACGATAGCATGAGTGGGCACATTAGCATTCTCTTAGTGAACTAGAACAAGGTGGTACGGGAGGAGAGAGAATAAAAATCAAGATCATGGTTCATGTGAGTTGTATTATAAAGAAGAAGCCACATCTAATAACATTTAAATGTGGGAATGGTTTTTAATGAGATACTGTAGTAGATAAAAAGCACCTGTTGACTGATCTCCAGATTGAAATATCTATTCCATTGATCATCTCGTTGTGCTCCTTGGTCGTTTGATTCATCAAACTAGTCATGTGGTCCATTCACTCTCTTACACATATCATCTTCTCCAGCAAGCCTTATGCCTAAGTTCTAGTTCATTGATCCTCCATGCTATGTCATAGTAAGCTCATTCAAAGATATTCTTTTATGGTTTAATCATTTTAAAAATTTGAGGATGATTTATATGTTTTATGTAGCCTCATTTGAATAATATTAGGATGAAAAATTCACGGATTTAATATTCCATTGATGGTATTTTTCATGTGTCATTGAACATAGGTAGTGTGTAATTACATTGAATTTTAGGAAAACACTTTAATTTTATATATCCATTCTAGTTTTCATGCAAGAATAAATAATGAGTACACATCCAAAGTGATGTCAGCACAATTACGCGAAGAGAGAGGTGTTTTCCATGCTGTATATGCATAAGAAATGTGAAGATAGTGCATACCTGTAGTCCTAAGGAGTAGTGTAAAAATTCAGTTCAAGTATTAGAAGAAGTGGATAGTGTGTTTGTATTATATCCTACAAACCCCTCTTTCAATTATTCATGCATTCCTATGCAGGCATGAATAGAAAAACATTGAAAAAAATAGTTTGGGCAGTGAGTGTGCCAAATTTGTGCAAGTATATAGTATCCATTATTTGTGATAGAATAAAATACATGAATTAATGCATATATACAATAATAAGACCATGAATTTCATTAATATTAATGATGTTCGAAAAAGTGAATGTTGAATACTTGTTTCTTAATCACTGTGTAGAGATTTGAGACAAAATCCATAACATTATTCCTATCATCAATTCATGATATTTTTTTATGAGTTTTCAGTGTTCAGTGAGGCCGAGATTTCATCAGAAGAATGAATTCTTACCCGAGTAGTATTATACCGAGTCAGCTGATAATATACATGTAATCAAAATTTAGTAAGATGAGTCAAGTTCAGATCAATTTATGATCAGTGGACAGTGGGCAATAGTAGAGATTTTTTTATCATTTTTCGTAGTTCTTGAATATAGTACCCAAAAATATAAGGTGACATGGTTTATTTTTTGAGAATGTTATCATCATGAGGAAGTGCTGAAAAAGTCAAAATTTGACAAAGATATTTCTATCAGTTGATCATATCTTTTTTGATACATGATTATTTGAGGCCTTCAGTGGGATTCTGGAGATGTTCAGGGGATTCTAGTAAGACTATGCAATAGAGTATAAATTATCAATACAATTGAAGTGGGATTATGGAGTAGGTAATTTGTCAGATTGCAGATGTATGATTCATATATTTTAGAAATGATTTAAGTATCATTTTACTACTGTAATAATACAACATAAATCATTTTCATTGTTTTGGGCCTCTCACTCGTATTTTTTTTACTAAAATGTCATTTCAAATTGAAAAATTAAACATTGAGTCATATAGGTCACATCATGTGTTAGTTTTATGTGTTAATGATTCCCAGATGTCAAGAATGACTTATGAATCAATGTCATAAATTATGAATACAATCATAGTGAGTATTCATTGTTTTCAGTGTGTGAAACACTTATTGAATTTAAATGACAATTATAAACTAATAACAGACACATTGAGTTATATCGGGAACATTGTGTATCATACAGAGTTGAAATTGATTCCTATATGTAACAAATTACATATGCATAATTTATCTAAATTATGAAATCAATATGAATTTGTTTTATCGATTTTGAGTATGTCAGTTTCATTTTCCAATAAAATTTATGTCAATTTCAAATAATAAGACCCTTTAAGTGTCATAATAGTCACACTGAATAGAAAATTGAGGATTAGATGATTCCTACACATCAAAATTACTTATGGATCATTTTCTAATATTATAAAATTAATCTTAATATGTTTTTATAGTTTTGAGTATGTTAGTTTTCATTTTTTATAAAATCAATATCGATTTGAAATAAAAAGACACACATGGAGTTATAGCAGTCACACTGTGCATCAGATTGATGTGTGGGATCACTACTACAAAACAAACCATTAATAGCTTTTGAATTAAATTTTTTTCGATAATGTTCATCTTTATCGGCATGAAAATAAGTGCTGATAAAATAATCCATTATCATGATCTATATTCAAACACTTATAAAGGAATCCTTTATCAGCACTTTTTTTAGAACTGATAAAATGTGACCTGTAACTTCTAGTTTATGGCTGATAAAGGTCTAGAATAAAATAAAAAATTAAACAAATAAAAATAAAATGAGAAAATTAAGAAAAATATGAAACATTTTATTAATTAAATAATTATAGATAAATATGAGTAAATTTTACATACATATATATAGATTATAAATATTATTTAATAATATATATTAATATAGATATATTAAATTAATTTGTATAATATATATATAATGTTAATTATACAAATATTAATGTATTATTCATTTTTAATGTTGTTTTATTTTTCGATTTAACGTATATCAAATGTAGTGTGCTTCATCTATTTCACGTATATATATATATATATATATATTTGTGTTTGTGTGGGTTAATTCATTTTTATACTGAAACACACACACAAATATATTTACTCAATATATAGAAACACATATACCTAATATTTTGTAATTTATTCATTTTTTTTAATATTTTAGAATTTCATCATAACAATATAAATTTAATATATATTATTTTTTTGAATTATTCAATTTTATTTATTTGTTTTTATTAATACAGTTATGACATTCATTTTTAATATTTATTTTTATATATTTTATTTTTGAATTTGATAATTTTCTATTAATTATTTACATATATTTATTTATGATGTTTTAGTATTTTCAATATGTATTCATCCACACACACACACACACACATATATATATATCCACATTTTACTAATAAATTATATTTAAATAATAAAACTTATAAATTTTTTCAATATTTATATAGTGTACTCATTTTGAATTAATCAATTTCATTCATTTTTAAAATTCTTGTATTTAAGACTGTATATACATTAATAATGATTAAAATATATTTGTAAATAAATATATCTATATATGCGTATTTACTATATTTATAATTATAATAAATATATAATGAATATTTTTTTAATAATATTCACATAATTACACCAAAATAATTATATATATTTAAATAAATATAAATTATTAACATATTTATATAAATAATTATAAAATTATATTATATTAATTTATATAATTATAATTATAAAACATTTACCAGTGATATAAAAGAACTCATAAATATTCCTTTTATATCTTCTTAAAAATTTAGTGATAATAAAAGGGATCTTTAACATTGCTTTTCTAAAAGTGTTATTAAAATTGTCAAAGATCTATTTAAAAAAAACCTAACCATGAATCAGCCACTCACAATTCTCAAGCTCTCACCAAACTCCTCTGTTTCTAGGGAAAATCCTCTACGTTCTCTTAGATTAATCAAGGCTAGAATCCAATGTATGTTTTTTTCTACTTTTCCTCTCTCTTTTTTGATGTTATGGCTTCCACGTTTTTCATTTTTGTGTTGTTCTTAACCAAGACAAACCCTAAATATATTCTTCTCCCAACTAGAATACAACAAGTGCTTCTATTTCATTATTTTCCTCTACATTGAATGATTTCATAGAAATAGAAGAATGTTTTCATATGTTAATGTTAGTCGACATATGTGTATGTTCCTGTATTGATAAATAAAATATATTTTTCACCACACACTACTTCAAAGTTAATGAAAGATCTATAGCTTGATCAAATTGAATTTAGTGAAGCATTGATGATGTTAACCTAGTTCTCATACCTGTGATCTATATCCCTTAGCATTGACACCTAAATATGGATAGTTTGTGAAAAATGGTATCTGAGAAAAGGTTCTTCAATGATCCTATGATTAAAAGTGCGCCTTTTTATTTTAATATTAAGGGAAGTGTGGAGTTATGTTTTCAGAACTCTATAGGTATATGCCTAGAAGTATGTCACAAACTCTCTTCCATTTTGAGAATTGATTTTCCAGGGAACTATGGACCTGATTCTTGGATTTTGATTGAGATTATAATTGGTTTGTTGTGTTTGATATGAGAATTTATATTTATATTCCCAATTATTTTTAAGTGATTTTAGGATTTGTTTGAGCTTGGGGTGATGGTGGATGAAGAGATGGAGCTACACGACTAGTTCCCTTGTTGATAGTTCCGAGGACTCCACTAAACCCACAATAAGTTTTTCATTTAATTACTTTTAATTAATAAATTACACTTAATGTGATTTTTCACTTGTGGGATGCAAATTAAATAGGGTTTGGTGTGGTTTGATGTTGTTGAAATGAAAGTCATCAATTATTGTGTAGTATTTTAAAAATATTAAATGTTTTTTGGGATAAAATAGATTTTTATTTTTTTCTAAACACATGTTAGGTTCATAAATATTTTAAAGAGTTTATTTTAAAATGGATTCATTATATCATAATTGAATTTAAATAATTTTCTTATTTCATTATGGGTTCTGTGAAAAATTCATTATAAAAACGTATATTTTTATGGAAATGATTTAAAATGAACCAAATTTTTTGGAATTTTTTTAACTATTTAAAAACTAAAAAAATGGATTTGATTTGTTTATAGTCAATTGTAGTGATTTAAAAATATTTATTTAATGTTAGTGATTTTGACGAAAAAGAATATGTATAATTTTTTTCTTTTATTTTTTTGTGTTTATTCTTTTGGATTTATCTAGTGGTCTTGGAGGGACTATTTATTTTGATATGTTCGACATTAACTTGTTGATTTCATGTCTTGTATCATTTAAATTATTCCTTCTGAAATGTTCAATGAAAATAGAATAGGGTTTGTCTCCTAGGATAACCCTCTTAGTGATTTCTACCATTATTTAGAGAAGACTCATTTTGTTTCATTCTCTACACAGAATCTAAATAGAATGAGGTACATGGAACCCTCTTTCTCTCAAAACCCTTAATAGGATATTTATTTTGTGGATATAGTGTCAGTTGAGAGTTGGGAATCTAGTGGTTGGTTCTTTTATTGTCATTGATAGGTTTTGTTTTCCATAATGAGCCACATTGTTTGCATATACCCTTCTTCAATTGTGTAAATATGTTGAGGGTCTTGATAAAATTTTAGATTGGGACAAATAATTTGTGGAATTTTTGATTTCTTTTTTTGGATAGGTGGTTTATCCCTATCAAAGCAGGAGGTATTTGATGATTTGTTCATGACCTATATTCTCGATGCTCATGCCTCTTATTTAGGTGTTGATATGTAGGAATTGGTAAGAATATATGAAATGTCATGTTCTTATGTGCATTTGTTTATTTTTTTTCTAGAATCAATTGTAAATTTATATTAATAGAAACATGTGTAGTAAATAAATAGTGCATTATTATTTTCTTATTAGTGATGATTAGGTTTATATAACTTATTTATTGATAGTGTTTATTTAGTAACTCCCTTTATCGATACTATTAGCTAGTTGTTTCATACATATATTTAAAAGAGTGCTTATATCATATTTTAAATAATATATAAAGTATGAAAAGACTTATTAAATAGGAAATGAATGAGAGAGAGGGTAATGGGGATCAAATTTAATATATATTATTTTTTCTTACATATGAAAGATTATTATTTTCTGGAAGGGGAAAATTCTTTGAATCTCTACATTAATATTGAATATGTCACCACTCTAACACCTAGATGTCCATAGGATGGAGCCAGTGAAAATCCCACATGTTCTAGAACTTATATTAATCCTCATGTCCTAGAGTTAATTATAGATATAAATAAAGCTATGTTGTATAAGTTTCAATTACATGAATTATATATTTCTCCTAAAAGAAATTATGGAAATAAATAAAAATAATAAATTTTGGATTACATTGAATAGATTCATTTCATTTACAAGAGTAAAAACATTATAGATCAATACTGATCATAAGTTAAAAAATTCACCATTTAAAGCAATGTATGTTATTGGATAGATCTAATAGTATATTAAAAAATATACAAAATTGGAAGGTGAGAATCCATTAGTAGAAATAAGTGATGTCCAATTTAGGTGGGGTGAGATTCATTTAATCAAGACAATTATTGTTGAGGTTTTTAGATTCCTCTTCAATTGAGGAGAATTTTTTAGTGATTACATTAGTGTAGTTTCCTAGGAAACTTTAGACACATCATTGTATTCCATCTCTTGATGATGGATTGTACTCTCTCTTTCTAACTAGACTTACTGCCATCATTGTGGTTCTAAATTTCATTGGTTACATGCCTCCCAAATTGTGATGGGAATAATTCTAGTTTAAAAAAGGGAATGAGTATCCTAAAATCCATTATCTAGCCAAGAATTCAGGGTATAAAATTTGAGGTCGGTTGGAATCAACATTGACAACCTAATAACCCCAACAAGTCAATGTTTATTAGTTATATTTGAGTCATAATGTGGATTAATATGTTGATTTATATTGACTCATGAAACATCATGTGACCTATAACGAAGGAAATATTTTGAAAATATTTAATGGTAAGGTTTCAAAATACTTTTAGTATTTTTAAAAAAAATAATATAACAAAATGTAGATTTATTTTTCATTACTATTTGAAGACTTCATTTATTTTAAAAAATTTCCAAAATAAATTTGTCTTAATGGCCACTAGAAAATTCCATAGACACATCAATACTATTCTAACGAAGTTACATATTAGTGATGATGATGGGAAAATAAATCCCTACCCAACACTTAGATATGTAAAAATTATAAAGCTAGAAACATGAACTGATTTTAGAAATATTTGCAATAAAAAATAATTTCAGGTTAATTGTGGTCAATAATTTATTATTTTACATTATATTTTTTATCCAACATGATTCAAAATTGTTAATTTATGAAACAAAAAAGGGTTCTAAAAATAAAGTTTGTGCATCAAAACCAACATACCCCTATCATAAAGTAAGGATGGGGTACGATTCATTAGAGATGTAATAAGTATGTATTTTAAAGAAAAAATAACAGTTTAGTTATTTGATATGAAACAACATACATTCCTTTGTTTATATGAATATTAATGAATCGAAATCTGAATCCACTTCCATCTCACTTCATGTTCTATGGAAGGAAACTTGTGTAAATAAAGAGGGTATATTAGTTGATGAAAACAAAAAAGAACTATTGGAAATATGTGTGAGTATGACATAATTGTAAGTCATTATGATTTATAACAATATTACATAAAAATAAATATGTTTATATTTTTATATGGTTTAGAAAATGAATCAACAACAAACATACTAGAATAAATGTGACTTTGAATAGCTTTGAAGCGACATGAACAATGTGATCACGTTTGAGGATTAGGTTTTTGAATCTGTTCTTGAATATATTTCTAGAAGATAAAACCAAATAAAGAAACATAATATACTATAAGATGTATGTAAAAAAATAGACTCATTGCAACATAATATTTTTTTGGGATGATTTGGTAGACCAATGTATAATAAGGGATTACCAAAAACCAACATCAGAGAAAAGATCCACACATGAACCAAATGATCCCATTAGATTTGAAGATAGACATTCCCCCTATCTACATACATTACATAGGTTAATCAGTTTTTTCATTTGACGTTCTCTTAATTGTGAATCAGACAACTTCCAATGACATTATATTACTAGTATTATATAGTGTATAGTTTTATGTGATTTTTATTTGTCAATACCCATGTACTTCCATCTTACGATGAGTATAATGTATAATATCCTGGGAGACCAGCTACACAATCAGCACCTACAAAAATATTTACATGATAGTAGGGATTGAGGTAGCTTTTTTTCTGAAAACTAAGCTGTATGTTCCTCTTGATGATCCAAGAAATGAAATGGTTGAAGATGTTATTGGAGCATTCATAACATTGCCTTCTAATATTTTAATGATACATGAGGTAGGTCTTTATCAATTTTTTCATATGAAAAACATGTAATTGTTGATGAAAAATGGTCTTATTTAGGTATGATCTTACATATGGATAAAGAAGAAGATAAATGAATGGTTGAATCAACAAAACCTAGTGAATCAACCAAGAAAAAACACAAACCTGTGAGTGTACCTTCTCCGCGCCAGTTCGAGAAAAAAATTTATTATAATTAAGACTTCATGAAGAGACCACATTTAAAAATAAAACCATTTTTTAAATGGAATATGAAGAAAACATATATGTATATTCCATTAAATATGTAATTAGTCTCAAGACTCTAACTGAGATTCTGAAGAATAAATGGATGGCTATCTCAATTGTGAATACATACATACGATAAATATTTATAATATGTCTATCCAAATGGTGATATAAATTTGTTTATTAAAGTTAATAACTATTCAAATTTTTTATAGGTGTTTCTATCACAACTATTTAATGGGAATATCGTGAAATGTACCATTTGGATTCATTAATACCTGTATCATTTCAATTCCAAACTATACATTGAATAAGGAAGCAATTAAAAAGATAAAGATGAGTTACGAAAACCATTTAATAAAAATCATCAGAATACATACTCTTTTTATTATAAAATTTCATGGGTAAAACTCTTAGATATAATCACATAAAATATTTTTTTAATTTTTTCATTAATTAATGGATTTTGTTTTTTAGGAGGCACTGTGTGATGATAACAGTCAATATACACACATAAAATTTTTATTTTTTTGGATTCAATGCATGGATATGAAACAAACTGAGCTCACATGATGTGTATTATAAATATGTAATACATTATAATCAACATTTTATTAATAGACTTAGAATTATATGTTCAGTCATTGTTTTATTGATAATTTCGATATGATAGGGAAGTTTCTCAATACTTTCTTGATCATGGCATGATGTTAGTGTTTGAAAAGATAATTAACTTGAATTACTATAAATGGAAAAAAAATTAGGAATATATTGAAATATTTATCAATAAAAACATTTCAAAACAATTTACTTATTGTATTTAATGAATTTACAGTGCCCAAAACAAGATAATGAAATTGATTGTGAATACACTAGTATAAATTTTTGTTTTCTTGTAGGGTAGTCTCTAGGGACTTCCATTTGGTAGTCGCTATGGAAATTATTAGCAGCCGATAAATAGCAGTTTCTATAATGTTTAACCCACCACACCCAATTTTCCACTACCTACTTCGCGACCCTCCCATGACCCCAACCCCACCCACGCCTCTAAGAAACATCATCAGACCTTCCAAATATACCTTGTAACAACCCTCCCACACACACCTAGGCCTCACAAAAACAACACTCCTATAGATTAATAGGCCAAAAACCACATCACATCCCACCCGCAGACACTTATGACACAAATTACATCACATCCTGCCCGTAAATAACTATGCCACAAACCACATCACATACCACCCACATACACATTATCCACAAATCACATCTTATCTCATCTCTAAGAAACCTGACAAATCACAAAAAATCTCATCTCTAAGACACGTGGGAATGGACATCAAATCTTGGCCTGAATACACATAGGAAAGCACAACTCGCCGGCACACACCTAGGCCTCCCAAACCAGAATCAGACGAATGAATCTTGGGAGATCACCACCTAGAAGAATGAACAAAGAATATCAGGTGGCCATCCATCCATCCTCTCACCAATATGTTTGTTAAAGACTCCCTCCCCCATAATGATGGGAGGTTTTAGAACATAGTTCTCAACTAGGGTGGGGTGCACATTGAAATCACATGGAAAATACTAGAAGACACATATATGAAACTAAACACTCAATCCCAATGCATGGGTTCTCAAACAAATAACAAAACCAAAATAATTCTACCATTTTATACTACCTCTATATATATAACGACATACAATATGCCACAAACCAATTCACATTCCCAGCCAATTTCAACTAACCATTTCTATTCTATTAATCAAACCAAACCATGTAACATAAATCATTATTAATCAATCATTTAATTAATTAATTAATTTATTCCATCACACTATGGGAAACTACCAAACACATTTAACAATAAGAAACACTGAAAAAGTCATACATGGAGAAACTCCGAGAGAATTACCCATAACAACCATCACCATACTTCAAATACCTCTCTCTAAATAAATCCATGTACAACCACATCCAGCAACACATTAAACCACAACCAGTTTCATAGCTCTATGACAAAACTCTTCTCATACACCCTACAATGAATCAATATCTCAACCTGATATTCCATTACACCACCCAAGACATTCCACAATACCCAATTGTGCACACTAACAAACCACAACATAATGATAAAAACCCTACACACATATCACATCACTACGCTTACCATGGCTGAACACAAATTTTAGATTTAATATGGATTCCATTTTTTATACTCAACTTTTCAATTCATAGGTTATCAAAAATAACTGTATGATCATGGGTAATCCATTCGTTAGTCGAATGTACATGATTAAACAATTTTTTATTTGGGGTGATACCATAGCAACCACAACTAAAAATGAAAATACAACAAATATAAACAGTGAAAAAAATACCCCAATGGCGACATGTTTTAGCAGGGTATCAAGCCTAAATAATCAAAATATCACAATAACATTACGGACATGAAAGAATACAAAAAACACCATTTACCCATAGATTTAAATTATCAAGTTATTTATCTTCAAATAGTTTTGGAAAACCATGATTCATAGGTAAAAAATAGTAAAACCACTCCCGCATGATGAACAAAAAGGAGAAATTAAGTAAATTCTACCTCAAAATGGTGTAAATGTTCTATTCCTGATAATGGATCGTGTAACAGTTCACCGATCACCTCTCCCCCAATATCTATACCCATTCGAGGATGATGTGGCACCACTGCATAAAAAAACAAAAGAAAACCCCATCAGAACCAAGGGAGAACATCCTACATGACATGATAAGAAGAAAAAGAGGAAAATGGAGATGAACCTTAATGAAACCGCATGGACATGGGAAGAACACACTTCTTATTGAATATAGATCACTACATATCAATGGAGAGAAGCTAGGAATTGATCCTTGGTGAATAAATCCTCAAAATTCAAAAGTGTGGTTGTCGGGACATATAGGGTCAAGCGAAAAAATGATGTAGCCATAGGTTTTGATAACCCGAGCAGTGGGAAAATAACACAAAACATTATAGAAGAAGAATATTACATGATTTTTAATACATATTCACATTTTGTAATTCCATGAGGTTGGTTTTGATCAAAGAACCCATCGCCTCTTGATTTATCTTATTTTTCAACCCCAAAAACATTACAGGAATTGAAACTCCCAAGAAAAACCATGAAACCAAGGATCACATTGTTTAATCCTATTATACGATGTGTAATCCTCCATTTTCTAGACATTAGAAACCAAACCAATCCAATAACCAAAATCTAGAAAAGTAACAGTCTGTGAGGACACAAAATGTCACATCAGATACCTATCAAATGATTCGCATCCATGAGAATCCAAAACTAATCCCAAAAGAATGAGGGGATGGACCAACCGACCTGTTAGATACCTCTAAAGTATCCCTCTATACTTGAAGCACCACTAACAACCAAACACATCAATGTTCAATGATAAAACACCCAATGTTTTTTGAAATCTAGAGTGGAATCCTCCACATCCATGAACACCTCCTCCAACATCTGCAACCAAGATTCATTGTCTCAACCCAAACGACTAGAAAACACAACCCACAAGCTCCAAAAACCCCCATCCAAACAAATGAATCAGGGAATCCTATCCCCTATGTCAATATATTATCTGCTCTGCGAAGCACTGACTCACAAACATGGGTTTAATCACTTAAATTATAATGTGTCTCGATTGGTAATTGGTTCCTCCCCTTTTCATATGTCAAGACATTATCAAACATTAAACAACATACATAAAACTCTAGAAAATTATATCATATAATAAAAGGAAGCCCAACCATCACATTAAAATGAAAAATTGAGAAATAAAAATCTAAAAAAACTCTCGGTACTGGGAACAAATGTGTGTTTCTTGCTCCCAAGTACTGTCATCCTAGCCACCATGAAACCATAGAAAACTAACCAAGGGGATGGTGCATCTCCGCATCACCTTATATCTATGATCCTGGATCTTTACTGAACATTACAAAAACTTCATGTTGTCCTCATTATCCAACTCTCCCCAGTATATGAAAATGGGATTCATCATAATGATGTTGATGAAGATAAGAGATGTGAAGGAATTCATGGTTCCTCTCCATGCATGTTTGAAACACCAATCAGTATGATACGTCACCAACCGTCCTAAACACCTCAAGGGTTCCAAAGAACCTGAGAGAAATCATAACCCCCTTCCAAACCTATGTTGCCCGCATCGAGGGGAGACCGTCAAGAACATGTGGTCCCCATCCTTGAAATCCAAGGGCCTACTTCATTGATTGAAAAATGATTTCTACTGGTCTTACGCTGCTTTCATCCTCTCATGAACATGTCGAACCTTCTTGATTGTGCTCTCCACCATTTCCAAACCAAGAACAACTATATCCCCAATCTTCATACAATAGAATAGTGAATGACATGAAATTCCATACAAATCCTCACACAGATTCATCCCAATAGAAGAGTGATATCTATTATTATATGGAAACTATATTAAAATCATGTGTTGTACCCAAGACCCAAAAAATTAAAAAACTCATGACTGTATCATATCCTCAATTATCTGGATATTCCTATATGTATTCCAATATGTCTGAGGGTGGAATGTAAGGCTGAAGAATAACTGGGATCCAAAAGCATGCAGTAATTCCCTCAAAATTCCTAGGGTAAACCGCATGTCCCTATCTGATTCAATGGATATCAAAACTCCATTAAACCACACCACTTCATCCATGCACCTCCTTTCCATGGAATACACTATTACTAACTCCTGGATCACTCAGAAGTGTTCTTATTTGGTCAATAGATCCACTATCACCCAGATAACATCGAAACCTCCTTGAGATCTGGGTAACCCAAGGAAGAAATCCATTGAGGATTCATCCCATTTCTACTCAGGAACATCAAAATGTTATCACAAACCACCATAAACAAGGTTCTCAGCCTCCACCTACTAGAAAACCAAGAACATTTCAAAAAACTCTTCCACTAACCATTTCATCATTGGACACCAAAATCGTATCTTTAAGCCATGATACATCATGGAAACTATTGGATTCACTACCAAGTGTGACCTATGAAACTCATTAAGGACTTCACTACACATTTATACCAGAACAAACATGTTTTTATAAATCAAAATATTGTTCTGACCATCCTATGTGCATCCCTCTAGAGCATCACCATGGCCAACATGATCAAACATTACCTCTATCTCTATGTACCCCAATGAGACTCCTCTACCCACTATATCAGAGAAGACTTCATCGTGATATAAAAAACAGTCTTAACCACTATCCAACCTTTCATCTATGTCCATGACTGCCAACTCCTCCACTATTATCTATGCATCCACTAATTCCTGATCAAGCTCCCTTTGCGACTTCTTACTCATGGAATTGGACATGAAATTCCACTTTCCTTAGGTGTATGAGATCTCAAAATCATAGTACTAAATAAAATCCACCCACCTCTACAACAATAGGTTTAAATCACACTGGGAAAGTATATACCTCAATATTTTGTGTATGTGGAGACCACAATGTGATCCCCAATGAGGTAGTGCAACCACATCATCAATGCAAAAACAAAAACTACTAACTCCAGAACATGTGTTTTTTAATTACATTCATCAGGATGTAACTTCCTATTTCTATAAGTTATCACTCTAAACTACTACATCATCACACATTCCAAATCCAAATAAGAAGCATCACAATAAACCTTTAACATCACCCCTTATCCTAGAAATCGGATCACCGGAGCACTAACCAACATCACCTTTAGTTAACTAAATTCCACCTTGAGTTGGTCGCTTCGCAAAAAATTGAAGTTCTTCCTAGTCAATTCCATAAATGGGGCTATAACTCAAGATAAATCAAGTAAAAAACACTAATAATGTCCTAAAAAACATCAGAAACTATGAACTTCTTCCATGTTCTGTGTTGTTTACCATTAAAAAACAACTTCAACATTTGATAGGTGTACTACCACCCCCTACTGAGACACCGCATGCCTGTGTAAATGCACCTTTAGTGTCCAAAACATACACTTGGAAACTTCACATAGAGATGGTTACATCAATGATCCTGCAAGACTATTCAAAGATTCTCAACATGATCTGCATTTAAATTCGAGTATACCAAGATTTCATCAATGAATACAATGATGAACCATCCTAGGAACTCAAGCAAAATAGAGTTCATGATCCCCATGAACGCAACTAGTGTATTCATAACACTGAATATCATGACTACGAACTCAAATTTCCCATACCTTCATGTGCTGATTTTCTTCGACATTTATCCCCCATAAAAATCAACTGGTTATATCCAGACCATAGATGGATATCAGAAAACCATGTTTCTTGTCTCAATTGGTCGAAAAGTTCGTCAATTCTTAGGAGAGGGTAATGTTTCTTGACCATCAACTGATTCAACCTCTGGTAGTATATGCACAACCTCATACAACTATTCACATTTTATAAAAACATCACTAAAGCATCCCACAGTGACACATTGTTCCAGATAAATCCCTTCTTCATTAGGTCATCAATCTTGATACTAAATTTCTAAAACTCATAAGGTTCCTTCCAATAAGGATCCTTCAAAATTTTAGAAGCACCGGGATGTAATATTTTTCAGAAATCAACATCACATAGAAGGGGTAGTGTCACAACCATGTCATGGAATACATTCAAGAACACCCTAATGAACCTAAGAACCTCCATCATCTCAGTGTTCACAAATTCCTCCTATATCTTAGAAAACAAGGAATGAAGAGGCTCCATATTCCGAATTCCCACCCAAAAACCTCGCTCACCAAAAAAACCCACAAATCGGCCATCCACATCTAAAAACATGAATCTCCTTAAAAATAAGTGTATAATATCACAAATTTAATGAAACCAATTGATGAAATGGATGAAATCATATATATGCATATTTTACATGAAGAGATCCCCATGGGACTGATGTAGTTCTATCATCAGTCTGCACCCCTGGTATACATCATAAAAGCTGGTCCTAACTATAAATAGAATACTCAACACTATGGGAAATAGAAGACTCTTTATTTCTATTTCTAGATTATGGGATAGAGTGAGTACAATAAAAAAGTTCAAATATCTTTAATACAACAAAGCACAATAATGGGTACCGAAAAAAGTAGCAGTGCCTTTGACGATCTCTGGCCCTACTAGAACTATTTCCTCTACTACATGAAATAGACCATTTTAAAATCCAGTACCTCTCTACTGATGACCACCTACATGGACACACCTAGGTTTTTGTACCTGAATATGAGGATCATGTTGGGGTCGACCTCTACCTACTCTATCTTCCCTCTTTAGGGAAAAAAACTGTTATCCCTTCTACTAAAACTATCTCACTGGTAACTGCTACTAAGGATGGTGCTAAACCAATGCACCTTTACCAAACTGATCTTTCACAACCATTGATAACTAGATCTCAAGATGGATATGTACCCCATATAATAATCATGTAGGCCACATGAAAAAATGAATTTCATGGTGCCCACTAGTACCAGAAGTCTGGTAAAGAAGCTACAAAGGTCATCTCCCCACTGGTCAAAACATCAAAGGTCCTAGCACCTATGATCTGCCCCTGAAAAATCTTTCTTTTTAAGAACTCTACTGATTCCATTCTCGGGGTATACCTCCTTGTTAGTGAATATGATCGATCACTTTATTCTTCCTTTAAACCTCTAGATATTTTTTCAGTGTAAAGAGATTAAAATAATATTGAATAAAATTGTGGATTTTCTCATTGAGACGTCTCACACATGATTTCTCACCCAAAAACTAGATGGGGGAAAGGGGAAGAATATTCTTAATCTTGTTCTTAAGCTCCATCACCAACATACTAACCCACAGAAGTTATATTAGCTCTTGTATATTCTCAGCCTTCATAATTGATGAATGGATGTCTGATTGGAAGTCCCTTTAGAATTCATCCCACAAGACTTATGCATCCTTCCTATCCCCTAGATACAACATCCACCACAGACCCACAACACCCAATATCTGAATAACTACAAAATCAACCCTTTTATCTATAAGGACCTAGATCAAATTCACTCAAAAAGAGTTCTATAACAAGGGGGAACTAGAAGAGTTCTTTATATGGAAGAGTTGTCAGTGGTAGATCTAAAGCGCCAGGGTATTCAAGGTTTCAACTAGTGGGGAGACAAACATAGGAGCTTCCTTACTGGCCTTCTGGTTCTAGTGGCCTCCATTACTTACCCATGGGCCTGGGGATGACATATTTCTTATATGGGTTTCAAGTTAATCTTTATAACCAGATCCTAGTGGCTACCTGAGCTCTGTTGTGTGGAGGTGTACAATATCAATGATATCCTCAGTAGTAGATTGTTGTGAAATAGTTAAATTAGTAGGGAAAATATATTTTTATCCACCAAGTGGAGATTAAGATTTTAGAGTCTGACATCAGGATTTTCTTAATGCATGGGGACCATGAACTGAGCTTAGAAATAGAAGCTTTCATAAATTGAGAAGTAGAAGAGAATGGTGTGTTTAGTTGCATGCGGTAGAGGTAGTAGTTCCACCCAGTCCAAATATCTTCATAGGTATGATTATTTTGTTTAGTATCCTTTCTTGTGTTTTGTTTGATTTATGTTCATTTCACACGTTTGTTTCACCCACTATAGTCCATGCTCTAGGACTAGACATAGAGAGGCTTCTTGTGCCCCTGTTGTTGAGTACTATAGTTGGAGGCCAGACCACCATGTTTTATGTGTTCTAGGTGTGTAGACTAATGATGGGACTGCATAAGTCCCATGGGGATCTCGTTTTATTACAAATTCATTCCTACAAGGCCATCCTCATCAATATCCAGTTTTATTCCACGCATGCTGTTATCGCCTTCTTGTATAGGAGAGTCTTGTTTTCATATGTGTATGGAGAAATTGTGTCTTTCAATAGAGGGTGAGAGTATTGGATAGTATGTATGTCTATGGATCATATTCATTCTTTTTTTATGATATTTTGGTGGAATCAGTAGACACTGAGATGATGGAGGTTCTCAAGGCCGTTAGTGAGTTATTGGATGTTTCAATTGAGGATGTTGTGATGCTACCCCTTCAACATGACTTTTATTTTGAGATACACATAAATCCAAATGATTCTATTATTTTGAAGGATCCTTATTGGATGGAACATTCTGAGTTGTTGGAGTTGAGGATTCAGTTTAATGACCAGATGAAAAATGTCATCATCTATCCTAGGGTGTAATCGTGGTATTATCTAGTGTTGTTTGCAATGAAGGAGAACTGTGGTATGAGGGTTTTCATAGACTACCAGAGGTTTAATATGGTGGTTTTCAAGAACTACTACCCACTCCCAATAATAGATGACCCATTTGACCAATTGATAGGGGTGAGTTGGTTTTCTAAGATTGATCTGGGGTCAAGATATCACCATTTGAAGTTGATGGAGGGTGATATCTCGAAGAATTCCATCAGAAATTGGTATGGGAACTTCGAGTTTGTATTCATGACATTTAGTTTAATGAACGCACTATCCATGATGATTGGGCTCATGAACTTCATTTTCTTTGATTTCATATACTGGTTCATTTTTGTATTCATGAATGACATCTTGGTCTCCTTGAGGTCAGCGGAGGATCGTGATGAGAATCTAAGAATTATATTGCTGGTTCTTCAACACCATCATATCTATGGGATGTTGTCCAATTGTATGATTTGGACATGATAGGGGCATTTCATTATTGGTGTGGTGTCTCATTAGGCTATATAAATATAACTGTTGATGGATGAAGTTGTTGTTTCTTTGGAGTAACCCAATAAGGTGGTAGATGTTCATAGTTTACTTGGTATTATATTCTATTATTAGATTATTGTACCCAATTTCCCTCAATATGCAGCTGCATTGATTTCATTTACTAAGATGGACCATGATTTTTTGTGGGGTGAGTAGTGATGGGAGGCCTTCAGTAACCTGAAGTGTAATTTGGTTAGTGCTCTAGTGCATTAGTATATATAAGACGGGATGATATTTGAGGTGTTTTTTATTTTCCCCATCTTGTTTTGGGATGTGTGTTGATGAAAAAGTGAGGAGTGGTCTCTTATGGGTCTAGGTAGTTACTTCCCCACGAATTTAACTATGCCACCCTTGATCTAGAGTTAGAAGTAGTTGGGTTCACACTAAATTTATGGTGGTAATAACTCATTTGTGAGCTCTTTGTGTTATTCACGAATCATAAGAGCTTGATGTATATATTTTCCTATCATGATTTAAACCTATTACAGTGGTGGTGTATGCAGTTTTTTAGGACTATAATTTTGTGTTCTACTACACCCTAGAGAAAGAGAATGTTATGGTTGATTCCTTGACCAAGAAGTCGTAAACCAAGGTTATTTGAGAATTTGCAGATTCTAGGAGAACGATGGAAGAGTTTGAAGCATTTCACATAGATTAAAAGGTGGATGGTAGTATAGGATATTTTTTAGATGAAGCTGTAATATTATTTGATGCTTCTGGTGGAGGAGTCTTAGTGTGGGGACTTAGAGATAGAGGTGATGTGTTCCAATGTTGTCCATAGTGATGCTTTGGAGGGTTGATTAGAGGATGGTCAGAACCAAATGTTGTTTTATGTAAAGCTATTTGTCTCTGTGGAAATGTATAATGAATTCCATCTTCTGTTTCAAATACCAACCTTGGTAGTGCATCCAACCATTTCCATGAAGTACCATGACTAATGATTATATTTTAGTTGTCCTATATGAATTGGGAAGTGGAAAATATTGTAGAGAACTACATGGTTTTCTTAGAGGTGAAGGCCAATTTTTGTGTTCCTTGTGGTTTATTCGATCACTTGGATGTTCTTGAGTGGAAATGGAATGAAATATCAATGGAAGTTTTCATATGGTTACCCAAAGCTCAAGGAGGTTTAGATTCTATCCAGGTAATAGTGGATTGATTGATGAAATCATCCCACTTTTTTTCCATTAAGGAGTTGAGTGCAACATGCAACTTGTCAATGATTTATGTGGATAATGTGGTGCAACTTCATGGAATTCCGAAATTGGTTGTCTTAAATTAGGACATGCTTATTACCTCCTAATTCAGGAAGGGATTGCTTCCTGATTTTAGAACCCATTTATGGCACAACACTTGTTGCCACCAATTGGTGCCAAAATTTGGGAAGGACAGAAAAAAATTGAAATACTTAGGGGATGCCTCGTGAAGCCTGTTCATTGAGACTCTGCAGCACCGCAACCAACGCAAATCTCCCCCTTCATGAACCCTCTATGAAGGAAGGAGGTGGGACTCCCCATGAACCTATTTGACGTTTGTAAACCCACCGCAATGGAAGGATGTGGGATGCTCCGCAAACCCATTTGACATTTGCAAACCCGCTGTGAAGGAAGATGGCATGCCGCTCCATGAACCCCATTTGACGTTTTCAAAGACACCACAAAGGAAGGAGGTGGGACACACCGTGAACCCCTTTGATGTTCATGAATCCTCCATGGATCAAGGAGGAAGGAGCCTCCACATTTAAGTCAAAATTACATGTGTCCTCATGCCGAGAGTGTTGTGCTTCACGGTACCCCCTGCTATAAATACTGAGCCCCCATCAAGACCAAAAGATGGATCATCTGACAATTCACATTCTTAGATCCAAAATCACGAAGCAATTTCTTGTCTATGAACCATGAGCTCCTCAAGGTCCTTTAGTATCACGAAGTGCCACTCCCATGGTTTTAATTTGTCCCCACTTCAAGGAGGGTTGTCCTTCGTGGTGACCACAATCCTTTGTGAAGGAAGGGGATCCCCAAGGGGACTCGGGTCTTCATGGGGAACTTGTGCTTCATGAAGTACCCTTCATGATCATGTGACCCGCATTATGTGGAAGGTTAACTGTGCTTCACAAGCCACATCGCTTCGCAATAATACGCATCATGGGGGACCATTGCTTCATAAGGCATTCCTCTACGAGTGTCTTTCCACTTCGCGAAGCACCTTCCATATGCACCTTTGACCTACGTCCAGGCTTAGCCTCTTTACATCTCAGTGCACACCCCTTCGCGAAGCCCCTCCACAACATGGAGCAACAGAGCTTCACAAGGCTTCTAACTATGAGCCCATTTTCTCTGTAACACATTTTCCTATATGGACCTCTAAGATCGTATGATGTAACTCCATAGTCCCTTTTACGGTACTTCCCACTGCGTTGCTTCACACCATTCTTCTTCAAATAGACATGCTGACGACTATTGCTTCTTCTCATTGCCACACTAATGTGTTCCCCCCATAGGATCACTCCACAACACCCCTCAGTCACGACGTTGATGGTGCTTTCCCTTCACTAAGGTGTAAATGGTGCAGGTTATGTAAGTCCTAGGGGGATATGTGAACCCACATCGTCTGTACTGTAGGACATTAAAATACCAAGTAGCATCATACTTAGCACATGATAATAAACTACAGCCTCACCCCATGCACTCTATGAGGGGTACCCCAGATTAGACATTCTTTACGCCCACTCGTCTACATGAGAGTGAAATCATTCTCATGTGGAAGAGATCCTCTTTGCTGGAGCAATTCCTATCCATAGGGAAGGCAAGCCACCTTGGTGTAAGCCCCTAAACTTTCTTAAAGGAGGTAGTACCCTTACTCCTCCTATATTATTTCTTGCCAAATCCATATAACATTGGTATTTGTCACCATTAGGCATCCATCCTGGTGTAAGTCCAAATCTCTATCTCCTTGGGGTGTTAAGCAACCATAATCCATTGTTTCCTCATTGGGCTGCTAACCACACTTAAGCCCTAGTTTCCTCATTGGGCCACTAACCACGTGTAAGACCTTCTCCACTTCCCACAAATGATGCTTTGGCGACGTGATTGTTAGGTCCTTCTAATACCTTGTTCCTTACAACGAGCATGGCTATTGAAGGCTTAGAGTAACCATCAACCTTGACATCTTCCCTAGAATGCCTTAACTTATAAGCCCCAAACCATTTCTGAACTACGTGGACTTTGATCCTTGACAAGAAAATGTACGTAAGAAGCCTCCCTGAGGTTCACTCCCACCAAAAATTGGTCCCGACCACCTTCGCTTCGGTGCACCAAGCCCCCATCCTGAACTACATGGACTTTGATCCTTGCCAAGGCAACGTATGTAGGAAACCTCCATGAGGTTCATGCACACCATCTATTGGTCCCAAACACCTTCATGTCGGTTCAACAACCCACCTTCAGAACTATGTGGACTTTGATCCTTGCCAAGTAAAGGTACATAAGAAGCCTCCATGAGGTTCAAGCCCACCATCTATTCGATCCGATCAACTTCATGTTGGTTCACCAACCCCCACTCTGAACTAAGTGGACTTGGATACATTCCAAGGGAAGGTATGTAGGATGCCTCCATGAGGTTCAAGTCCAACATCTATTGGTCCCGACCTCCTTCACGTCGGTTCATCAACCCCCATTCTGAACAATGTGGACTTTGATCCCTTCCAAGGCAAGGTACGTAGAATGCCTCCATTAGGGTCAATCCCTCCATCCATTGGTCCCGACCACTTTTCATTGGTGCACCCATTACCCCATCCCAAACTACGTGGAATTTGATCCATGCCTATCCAAGGTACGTAGGAAGACTCCTTGAGGTTCAATCCCAACACCCAGTGATTCCAACCCTTTCACGTCAGTTCACCCCCGTCCTACATGATGTTAGGCTATAGGTCCCTGTCAACGGTAAGCCGTTGCAACCTAATTAGCATAATGTAGTTGTTCCCCATTTGATGGTAAGCCATTTTGAATCCAATCCCTTTGGTAGTAAGCTATCATATCTCTGAATCAGTGGTGAGGCAATTTACCCAATTCAGCAGTAAGCCATTGTAATCCCCTTTGTTGGGACCCACATTCTGGGTCCATCCTAGTGGCGTCAGAATAAACTAGGAGACTAACCACACACCAACCCCTACATATCATTGGGTTGTTGTCCTATTTTTACTCCCCAATTCAAGTTGTCAAACACGTCTCGGCTAGTACACTCTCTCGGACCCACGTGTTTCAGGATGGTAAGTCCCTGACCAAGAGGTTACACTTCCTCTAGGTCTCATCCATGCATCCAGTCTCAAGGGATGCCTCCTCAGGCATCCCATCGCCCCACCTAACTATGAGGACATTGATTCCCTTCCACGTGGATACATAGGAAGCCTATTTGAGACTCAAGACCAACACCATCACCACCATCTTCATAATGGTTCCATCTCATTCCTCATTCACCTCATTCAACACTCCATCATCCACCTTGATTCACACTCGGGCCACCATATCCTAGTGAGATCATACCAACTCACCCCCTACAACAGTGTACCCTCCAGGGGTTGCACCCATCTGATCCACTCTTCTCAGTGTTCCGATCTATTTGATCTGTCTCTACTAGATGTTAAACTGGTGTCCATGAAGATATGAAACTGGGAAGTGTTTCATGAACAATTTCATATTCTATGAGGGAGTCCCAGAATAGGTAATGAGATCTGAGGAAGAATTCACTGAGGGAGGAACAAACATCCCATCATCCCATTTCGATCAAGGAACAAACATCCCTGAATAAGTGAAGGATTCCACCCACCTTTGGAAAGTAGGAATGCAGGGAACAGATCAGCGCATCCACTCAAACAGATGTGTGTTCCTCGGAGAATATGTTGGAAATAGAAATTGTGAATCTGTCGTGGATATCTTCTCTTCAATGTGAATATTAGTAGCATTCTATTCATCATTAGATTAGCGTGTCACCAAATCCAGTTATCTGGTGCTAGGTCCAGCCAAGAAAATAGTGGGCCTGGCATGAAACTCACTAGATGTTGGGATAGATAAAACATCGGACATCTTGATCTGCAAAATTATCATCGTGTTGCCCTTTTACTAGTTATGGAAGATGAAATGGCACTGGGGAATTGTTCGTCAATTAATGTTTTTTCAGCAATAATGAGTTAATCTCTCTAATTTCCATGAACCATATTGTTGCATCAAGAATTTTATCACTACCCATCCACAGACCTAGTGGCTGGGCAACGCCAACATGGCAGACCCGCGTAGCTCCACCACATTTGCGATAGTCACCACAACCATAACCGTTGGGCACCCATGCCCCATATACCTCTCAAAATTTATTCAGAGAAGGGTGATCAATGACCTCGTCCACCGGTATGTGGAAGAGTAGATTATCCTGATGCGGGACAAAGAATATCGGGATCTAGATGCATTTTTTCCTTGTTGCCACCACCGGACCCAAGGGACACATAAGTAGAAACTGCTACCCATTCCAACATATAACCTTTTCAGGAGACTCCCCTTGAAACACCTTGATGACTCCCTCCCCAACACCAATGAGGTAGGGTATGTCATGGCTAGCCTGTCTGGGGTCCCAATATTGGGGCTCCTAATGAGGGCTCCGACGAGGAAACACCAATGCCTACACCTAGCCTCACAAGATGAGAAGCAGGTAAGCCATGTGCCTGTACCATCGGCCCCAGTCCGCCTGACCCGACAATAGCGTAGGGAACATGCCGAGAAGGATGCCCGCAAAGGGAACTTGACGTCAAAAGCTATTGTGGCTCGTTCCACCACTAACATATATCATCAGGTCAATGTATATTGCGCGTATGGGAATGCAGACATACATTTTGGATCAAGGCCCCAACATCCCCATGGGTGACTGGGTCGACTCTCTTAGCTGTAGGCATAGGTTGTGTCCGTTACGGGCCAACCCATGACAATTACGTTCACTACGGAGGTCCTCCCCATACCACCACCATTGAAAATGTAAGTCCTCCCCGCTTCCATGCTCGGAGTGGAGGTCTACCCCATGTCACCTTCAATCTGAATGAGGGTCCTCGCAATGAAAGTGACACTCAGTACATGAGTCTCTCCTATACACATTACTTCAGATATTGAGTTGTTCCTCCATTCACAACTTTCGGCATGGAGGTGTTACAAATCTTGTTAGTCATCAATGTGGGTCCCTCCCTATGTTCATACAACAGCTGGTGAAGGTCCTCCACGCCCTATTGATCAGAGTAGTGAGGGTCAGACTCGCTTTGATGACACCCAACATAGAGGTCCTACCCATGTTCATCTTGACCAGTACAAGGATCTCCTCACACAGACACCACTTAGGGAAACAAGCATGGAGGACCTCCCAATTCCCTCACCATATCTAGAGGAGGTCTTACCCACTCCTTACCTTATCATAGAGATTCCCTCCAATAATCGGTTGTCAAACATGGAGGTCCTACTCATGTTCCATTTGATATCTGTCCAAGTACTCCTCGCACACCGGTATTCTCTGGCAGAAGCCCTGTCTTTCACAGTGCCAGTTCATCTGAGTGTCCTCCCCATGTCAGAAATCCACCCAGTATCAAAGAGCTAGTCCAGGGTTGGAGTGCTAGTCGTCACAACCATAGGATGAATTTGGAGATGTTTTGGACAAAAATTAAACTAGTCTTCTTCTCAGATTCCGAAGTAGAATATGATTCAGTGAGGGACCCCCCCCCCCCCCCCTGGCCCTCTATATTAATAGGTGGAGAATTATAGAGGCACATTATCTATGTACTCTAAATATGTGAGGTCTATCAATTCCATGAATCCCTTAGCAAATACATCCAGGAGGATGAAGACTGGGCATCTCCCCAAGGTCTGGCTGTGAAATCCATACCATCCTCACCCGGAGCTCCCTCCACCTAGACCAGAGATTGCATAGATTTGTTTTTTGTGATTGATGGTAGATGAGAAGAAGCAGGTTCCACTTCCATTAGACATAGTCATTATTCCAGAAAACCAGGTCTCTAGTATGTCATACCACGACGTAGCAGCCATGTCACTGCATTCATCAGAGGGTAGCCCAAGATGTGGCACCTTGTGAACCCGCTCACAGTATTCTCCACCAGCCAACCTACTATCCCGGTGGTCTACCTCAGTATTGATACGGGTTCATTAGCCACCTCCAATTGTAGTGGACCACATCCCTAAGATGTTTTAGATGGTTGTAGCACAAAATTTCAGTACACCAGACTCCGTCACCCAAGAGGAAGCCGAGTGTTTTCATCAAACCCTATGGGTGACACACTATCACCTTCATCACCAGCGATTGGATTATCAGAATATTCAAGAGAATTTTGAAGTGATTGGCGAGCAATGTCATCTGGTTGATTTGGCTGCACTCCCTGAGGCCCAGTTTCCAGAGTCCCCAGGCCACCGTAGGGCCCACCACTAATGGTGAGTTCAGAGATTCAATGTACTCCACTGGATTATCAAGGAGTATTCCCCCCATGTACATATCTATGGCAAGGGGAAATATAATAACCTTAACTTCAATCCTATCTGGTGGTATCCTGACTCACTAGGAGATATTGAAGACATTCCCCCCCCAATTAGAGTCATGTTTAACATGCCCCACCTATCAGAAGGGTAGAACAAGTTGGATATCCTTGATAGGGACCTCCCCCTGAGGGCATTCCACAACTATTGGACTCATTGGGAAGGGTTTCCCTCCATCAGAGGAATATTATAGGTCTCTCTGTGTCCACTAAGGCATTAGTTCTCTTCCAGAATCCCAGTAAGGGTAAAGAGAACCTTGGAGCCTCCAAACACTCTGACTCGTCTGGATCAGTGCAGAAGATGAAGAAAGACCCTGAGAAATACGCAATGTGTCAATAGCTCACGGAGCAAAAGAAGATATTGGATGAGCTCCTGGCTGAACACACTACGGAGAAATGACCAGATTAGTGTGATCTACGACTAGTTCAGAAGGGGGAGACACAAATCCTCCCACGTGAGTTGCCTCTAGGGGACCTTGATCATCCATACCCCGTAGATAGGGCCGAAGCTAGAGCCTATGTCAAGAGGGTGCGTTATGTACCACAAAATCCTCTTGAGCGGCCTAAAAACCCTCAATACCCAGCTCAGGTTCCCCAAGCAACACTGAAATTCACCCCACTAACTGCTTCACAAGCCACTGGTCATGATTATCGCATTCAAGAACCCTCAAATGCACTGGTTGTCAGCAATCCCCATCAATAAATGAACCCCTACCAAGATGATCCAATAGAGGCATTCATATCTTGCCTCATGGCATTGGAAATGTGATAGGTTGCACTCCCACTTGATAGAAAGCCATATCTGGTGAGTATGGATGATATTCCAGCACCCCCGAGATTTAGAAATCACACCTTCTCAACTTTCAATGGGACGAGTGACCCACTACAACATTTGGCCCACTTTATTTCAAGGTGTGGACCCATGTTGGGGCTCTACTGTAGAAAGAGGCTGCTAAACTACGGTGTTTCGTATAGACATTGGAAGGGATTGAATTCATCTGGTATAGAAAACTCCCCATCGGGTCAGTAGTTGTATTGGAGGATTTTTGTAGACAATTTCTATATTAGTTTTCTTCCACCACTCAGAAGACAGGTATCGCAGAACTCCTGAATTTAAAACAGAGGCATGATAAGCGCATTGATAAGTTTATCTTCTGGTGGAAAGGGTTCACATACTATCTTGAAAAGCAACTGAATTAGGATCAACTACTGATGATGTACGTGGGAATTGTCAAAACAAAATTGGCCCCCTCTCTAATCACCCATCAATACCCTGGAGGACTCTGACACTTCTCCAATAAGTCCAAGTGCCTTGAATAATCCTTACAACATGCTAGCCGGGAACATCTGTTTCCTCCTACAATTACCATGAGAAGGGCCTCGATGGCCAAGCCCATCATGGTGGCCTGAATAGAGGCCTCTAGATAACTGTAATTATTACCAGTGGAGCCACCTTCATAGCCTTGTAGAGGCCTGCCACCACAGGTGCATCCTCTATCCTAGTAGTGTCTGTCTCAAACTTTTCTAACTCCCCAGTGTAACATGCCACCACCACCAAGGTTGGATAATAATTCTCCACCTCCTCGAAAGGATCATCTAGCCCCTCGTCATAATCATGCTCCCATGGCCCCCTTCTGGGATAGAAGAAACAAGACCTACTCATGAAATGGGGCTCTGGTTTCTAACTACTTATGATGCTCCTTAGAACATGGGATTGTACGTTTACCTTAATGCAGGAGGCTAGAAGAGTTGAACCTCACTTATTTCCCCAAATACATTCCTTATCACTGGATCCTTGGTGACACCCTCAAACAGTTCTATGTGTTCAAGAACTGGCTCCAATTCCAGGTCAAAAACCATATTTTTAGGTTGGGCCTAGCCCTGACATAGGTGGTATGTGTCTTCGTATGGCAAGACAGAACAACTGACAATGAAGGTGAGTGGAATCATGTTTCTAACTGTAGTCCCCCTAAGTATGATGATTGGAAGTCTTGCAAAATAGTAAAATATTCCCATGGTGTTACCTGTGCATTCCTAAATTAGACAGAGCCTTCAGAAGCTGTAGATAATACTTCTTCATTGTTTTCTCACCCATCCTCCTCCTAGAAGAGCAAGCATTAGTGGTGCAAGGGAAAAAAAGTCCACCACCGATGATATTATCATCCTGTACTATTAGAAACTTCATACCCTCGGATATTAAGATACCTCCCAGAATCTGTGTAGTATTATATTTCACTTCTACTGACAGTCAAGGGTACTCTTCGGTTAACACGATGGAGATGGTAAACCCCTAAAAGATTCCCAATGACGGGGAGCAACAGATGGGTCCTCCGAATGTCTTCAGCCATCATCTTCTTCAGTACAGTTGTGACAGTATAGGACATCGAGGCACCTCAGCTAGCACTTCCATCCAAGCCGTGCATGCCACTGAATCTAGAATGATGACCTAGCATAGAGCTTAGCATGCACAACCTTCTCATCTGATGATTTTAGGTCCACCATTGCCACCGTTCATGTTTCTTGATCGGACAGAGTCACCTCAACCACGCCATGACCGGCCATTGTCCACTACGGGCCGGTCTCAGACAGATGACCCTCATAAAGTATTCTCTCCACAAGCATTGACTAGTGAGCAGTGGGATATTCCCAGCTCCAGTCAGCCACCTGTCTAGCCGACATGGACCTCCACACCTCCTGTCATAGAGTGACCTCATACAAGAAGATGCTCATGCCTGGAACGAAAGTATGATGTCCTCAAAAAACTCTCCAGCATTTCAGAAATTATATCTATCCTCAATCCACATCGCCTATCACCATATATGCATGAAGCCCTCAAAGAGTCTTTAAGAAGACCCCTCCAGTTTGAGATAGAGGTAGCAGTTACAGAGGCCTTTCATGCTGAGGCAATCAAGAATTATGAATTTCAAGCCATTATATCCTTCTCCGTAGATGATGAAATTTCTCCTATATAATGGAACATTCTCCCACTATATATCAGTGTCCACATCAATGGTGTGGAGATCCATCAATGCCACATTGACATGGGCTCTATGATTAACCTTATCCCGACATGGAAACTCCGTAACATGGGGCTATCCAAGGATTATATGACTCCATATAACCTGAAAATACATGGTTATGACAAGAGGAAATAGACATTAGTTAGTAAGGTCCTCCTAAAAACCATATTCAGAGGTCTGGTAGAAAGTACCCAGATCATGGTCATTTGGAAGGAAAATAGTTAAGAGGCATTAATGGGCAGGAAATGGCTCCACCTCTACGCGACAATCATTTTCATCATATCACAAATTCCTCAAGTACTACCTCAATAGTCGAGTGGGAAAAATCTAATGTTACACATATAAATTTTCCAGTTGTAAATCCCACTACATGGATGCCAACTATTACAAGAGATAAGACAAATAGATTCAGGCCAGTAAAATCAAGGTCGTTGTAGTTGCGACTGACCCCATGGGCAGGCATGGATGACACCTATGTCCTCCCAATCCATCAATTGGACGCCACAACTCCCAACCTGGGGCAATGGTTTGTTGTCTATTGGTCAAGGGGGAACCACATTCCATTGTCCAAGCGACGTCACTAGATCACATTGTATTCTTATACGAATCAGGCATCAGTGATCCCTAAACCCCCTACCCCCATAAGGTATCAGGATGTCCGGCCCATTAAAATGGTAATACGTCATACTTGATTGTTTTTCTAGGCTGGAATTAACGAGATCAAGCTGATGCACCACTATTGCTTCGATATCATCATGCGTGGCCCCTTGGACTGAAGACCAGATGGGATCAGATCGACATCCTTAATTCCTATGGTTTCGATAGAACATGAATATCTTGACGTAGTGTCCACTCCCACTCAGCCTACTTCTAGCCTATCATCAGGATCTTTAGACTCATGGGAAAATCCTACCACCTAGGATATATCCTCCATAAGTGATGAAGTGGATTTAGAAGATTCTCCCCCTACCTTTGAAGAGGGAATCTCCACCACAATCGATGAATTAGTATAGGTAAACCACAATATCATGGTGGATCTAAGACTGACATTGATTAGTGCCACCTAGCCACTCATGGAGCAACATTAGTATGTAGACATCCTTAAACAACACTATGATGTATTATCCTAGAGTTACGATGACATGCCAGGACTAATTCCATAGGTATCCATCCACCGCCTCGGTCTCCCGATAAATCATCGCGGGTTTAGGTTGCCTCCCAAATGGATTCCCCCTTCTCACGGTACCATGATTGAGGCCTATGTTTACAAGCTCATCAGAGCCAATTTCATTAAGGATGTCATGTAACCCATATGGATATCAAACATAGTGCTAGTCAGGAAGAAGAACAGACAGATCAGAGTCGGCATCACATTCTGGGATCTCAACCATTAGTGTCCGATGATGATTTTCCCCTTCTAGTGATAGAATTATTTATCTATTCTACAGCTGGGAACCAAGCCCTCTTTTTCATGGACGTGTACTCTGGGTATAACCAGATCTTAATTTCCCCAGAGGATGTGGAGTCTTTAGCCATAAGGTAATGACAAGTAAATTTCTGTTACCAAGTCATGCCTTTCAGTCTAAAGAATGTCGGTGCCACCTATCAGTGGGCTATGCATCACATATTTAAGGTGATCCTCAGAACATTGCTGGATTTTTATGTGGACATCCAGGTGATCAAATCTATCCAGTTCTATGACCATTGTAAGGAACTTATGAAAGTGTTTGGATTCCTCCATTCTCACCACCTAAATATGAACCCACTGAAATGCAACTTTGGGGTCACCTCTAAAAAGTTCCTCGATTTCATTGTCTGATACAAGGGAATTGAGATTGACCTGGAGAAGATCATGTCCATTAGCCAGATTTCTCCCCCGAGCTACATTTACGAACTATGGGGCTTCAAAGTCCACTTTTCCTACACACACCGATTCATTTAGAATTTGGCTAGAATGTGTAAGCCCTTTTCTTGGATCATGATGATTGGAATTGTTTATCATAGGGATGAAGAATTTAAGAATACATTTGAGGAAATCAAGCAGTATCTGCTCTAGCCTTCAGTCTTAATGCCACCCATTTCTGGGAAACCACGAGTCCTTTATGTGACCACCCAGGAGCAATCCATCAGTGCCCTTATCTCTTAGAATAACAATAAGGGAATTGAGAATAGTATCTACAACCTAATCTACATGCTCCATGATACGGTGACTAGATTATCCCCTATCGAAAAAAGCTTCATTGTGATTGTATTCTCAGTATAGAAATTGCAACATTACCTACAACACCATGAGGTAGAATTTGTGTCTTGAGTAGATCCATTAATATACATCCTGAACTGCCCCATTCAGACAGACCCTCTAGCTCAGTGTGACGTAATTATCTAGTAATTAGACAACATGTTTTATCCTCAGAAGTCTAATAAGGGCCAAGCAATAGCAAATTTTCTTTTCGCTCATCCGGCTCCCGTAGACCAATCTCTGGAACCTGATTTTCCTGACGAGGAAATCCTCTCAGTAGACCAAGCTATCCCGTGTTGGTAAATTCATTTCTATGGAACTTCTTAGAGCCCCACTGGCAGAAGACTCAATGACCCCATGCTCAACTGAGTAGGCCTAAGTATCATCTTCATTACCTCAGTAGAAGTTGTCTTGCCTTATTGATTCCTATTTTCTGAGGGTTTTAATAACAATGAAGCAAAATAACATTCCCTCATTACTAGCCTCGAGATGTCCCTTGAGATTGATGTTACCCATTTTCATGTGAAAGGGGACTCAGAACTAGTCATCAAGCATATAAACTGTGATTAAGTCGTTGTAAATCCAGAGATCGTACCATTGTTGGAATACACTCTTAAGCTAATGGCCCAGTTCCAATCTCGAACTGAGGTACCCTTGTCCCCTGGTCACATAACAATAGAGTAGATACCATGGTAAACCTAGCTGCGTCACTTGTAGAGCCCAGACATGATGATCTAATTATCCACATGGCACACTAGAGATTCATTTCTCTCGTCACTTCAGATGATGATGACAACCAGCAAGTAAGACACCTTACCACTGGAGCCTCTACGTCAGGACCCCCATGTCCCAGGAATGCAGTGATTGAAGTGAATCTCGATTAGAGGATACCCTTGGTTGAATACCATTAGCACGGTAATCTCCTGACAGATCGGGCTGTATGTGAGTGAATCATACACCGCACGTTGCAGTTCACCCTCCATAGTGGTCTCGGTCTTGAGAAGATTATCAAATAGTGTAGGCTTTATGGTGTTCTCCTTCATTGCATTGATGGAGTAATGACTTTTCAGGTCATGCAGGAGGTTCATGTCAGTTTCTATGGTGCCCATCAAATCAGGTCGAAGCGATCTACTCAGATTCATGGATTACTGTATTTTTGGCCCTCTATGATCCATGATTCCATGGATTTTTCCAAGAGATTCTATGTGTTCTATATTCACAACAACTTTGTTCATCGGACAATAGAGCCTCTCCACACTACAATTTACACTTGGCCCATTGCGGTTTGGGGACATGATGTCGTGGGACCATATCCTCTGGCGACATCCAACAAGTGCATGTTCATCCTGACTGCTTAAAATTTATTCTCCAAATGGTCTGAGATAGTTCTTTTCAAGGAGGTCAAGTCCCGTTCAATAATTGAATTTGTGAGATCCAACATTATCTGTCGATTTGGAGTCCCTCACGATGTCCTCACTAATAACGACACCAAATTTTAGGAGGTCGAGTTGATGAAATAGTACGCCAAGTACAACATACGTTCTAACCATACCTACCGCTACCACGTGAAAGAAAATGTGAAAATCAAGGCATTAAAAAAGACCCTCTTTATCATTTTGCAGAAAATGGTTATTCAGAACAAGAAGAGTTAGTCGTACAAGATCCCCAATGCCTTCTATGCTTATTGGATGACGAATCACAATTCAACATAGATGACCCCATATTCCCTAGAGTACATAGCATAGGATGTCCTACCCATCAAGATTTAGTTACCTTCAGTACGCCCAGTGCCCTATGATCAACAGGCACCAGATAAAGTAGATGAGATTCGCCTCGGCAAATTGGATGCCACTGACAAGAATAGTCTTCGTGCCCTGCACAATCTATAAAGTTATCAGAAAAAGATAGCTAGATCATTCAATAGATAGGTTCACCTTTGCTCTTTATTGTAAGGTGACTTGGTGTTGGGCTTCAGAACACCAATGATACCTAGACGGAAGTCACAAAAACCAGAGCACAAATGGGAGGAACCTTACATAATTCACAAGGATTACCCTAATAGTTTATACTCTCTAGTGACCATGGATGGTGAGCGTATAACTCCTCTTACCAATGATAACTTCCTCAAGAGATACTTTTCCTAAGAAACCCATTGGTCCTGCATGCCCCCAAACTGTTGGGTCCTGTATGACCCTAAAATGCTTATTCCCACATGACCATAAACTATATTGGGTCCTGCAAGACCATAAACTGCTATGTCCTGCATGACATTAAACTGTAATTCATCCCACATGATGTTAATCTACATGTCATTCCCCATGAAGTTAAACCATATGTCTTCCCGCACAACGTTAAACTGTGCATCATCCCCCAAAATACTAAACTGCACCCTTAGAACTATGTACGACATGATTCATATCCAAATGGGATATGTAGAAACGCTCAGACGTTTCATCTTGAGTCCATCCCCCAAATTCTTTTCTGTGAATATCCCCCCTTGGTGTAGTTCTCATGGAGGACCCAACATGGTGTAGTACAGGCTTCTTTGGCTTCACTCATGTTGGGATTATAATGATCACAACATGGGATTCCTCCTCGTTCTTCTCTTCCCCCACATCCTCACCGCACGACATAAAACTAGATGGCCTTTAAGAAGTATGTATGTATTGATTCCCATCTTCATGTGATATGTAGGGACGTGCATACATTTTTTTGGTCGGCCCAACCTAAACATCAGAATCTCCCCTCAGGAAAGAACACATGGTGTGATGTCAGCATCCTCTCTAATTCAAACCATGTTCATCAAGACCCCGCCATAAATCTCGACAAATTGAGACATAAACCTCATTCACAATCATACTTGATGTTAAAATGCATGAGCACATATATGATTCACTCATTCCCTTCACACGAGACTCCATTATGCTTCACATCCAAAAGGGCCCAGGATTGGCATGGATTCTCAGCCCAATGGTTCTCCTATCATTTCGGGCTAACATCCATGAGGGTTTTAGAAAAAAAATTAATACAAGTCCCACATTGTGAATATGTTCATTGGTCAATGCTCAGTTTTTGTTCCCTTTTTTGGTCACTCAAAACAAAAAATTTGTTTCTAACATCGACAACAACTATCCTTGGTTGTTTTCACCACCCCATTTATCCCAAACATTTAGTGTCATTGTTCATTCTACTACTCTATCTTTTCATGATTCAATTTGTCTCAGGCAAGATTACAATTCCAGTTGTCAGACCCTTATTATGGGGTGAGCCTAGTGTTACTCCTTGTTTCCCACATCGATCATTTCTCTCATCGGATTAGGATCCATGATGAGGCAATACTCGCATGAGAGGTCATATGGCTACAGCTGGCCAGGATGCCCAACCTCTGGTCCCTCGACCGTTTTGGCCCCTTGGCCCATGTTCTCATTTTGGATTGTGTGGTGTGATATGGAATCACATCCTTATTCACGTTGGTATATTTTTCAATTCCACACACATACCTAAGAGACATTCCTCCTTCACCTATCCCCCTTTCCACAGGCACATGCCCCGCTATGCTTTGTGGGCCCCATAATCCGAGTTTCCATCATATTTTATCCAAAGGACCCCTTACCAGCACAAGTGCTCAGCTCAAGGGCCTTCCTACAACTTCATACCAACATCCTCAAGGATTTAAAGAAACAAAGTGATATGATTCCCTTGTTGCGAATACGTTCAATGGTCGATGCTCAATTCTTTACCCACAAACTCCGATCACACAAGGACAAACACTATGTTGCATACCTGGTCAACAAGTATCATCTATCATCATTTCTTCCATGTGGTTTTCCATAGGCATGATGATTAACTGTCTTCATTTAGATGTCCCATGCATATGACATTAAACTATGCACCTACGTACCATGCCCAATGACCTAAAACTAAGACCACCACCTTTATTGCTACATGACAATAATCCACACATAATCCTTCTTGTAGAACCACATGTGGCACGACTCATGTCTTTATGGGATATTTAAGACTAAAAAAATGTCTAATCTTTGGGTCTAGCCCCATATCATAGAAACCTCCCTCTCATCAAGCCCCCTTGGCCTGCATTCTTCCAGGAGAGGGATATATTGTGTGGTATGGGCTCATTCCCCCATTCACATTGGGTTTGTAACATCCACACCACATAACTCTCTCCCATGATCTCCCTCTGATCCCTTTCCCTACACTCATATTATCGAGTCAGTTTCTTTTATGTCGGATCCCTCCAACCTCGTCAGTGACTCGCTAATGTGCCCTAGAGCACTCTGGTCTAGCACCTTGAGTGTCAGATTCTACCCAGACATTCTCTCACCCACCATTCAGTCTTTGTGTTCCCCTTTTTTAGGGATTCCATAATCTTTCACATTTTTAGGGACCCAAAAATGGCATTTATGTTCATCCTAACGGCTCTCCTACCATTACGGGACAACATCCTTAGGGGTTTCAAACAACAAATTGATAAAATTCCCACGTTGCGAATACGGTCAGCGGTCGACGCTCATTTGTTGTTCCCATTTTAGGTCACACAATAGTGATACTATGATTAAAATATGGTCAAAAGTTATCCTTCATCATCACACCAGCCCCATATATCCCAAAATATCGGTTGCATGATTCACATCATTATCAACCCCATCATGTCTAATGTTGAATTTCGACAATCTTGGTATTTCCCTCGGTGAATATTTGCACGTTAAGAGGAAAAAACTACGGTAAGGCCTTATTCAAGGATCTACAAGGATTTTCCCCTTACATGCATTCCATGTATTGCAATGATAACTTTCTTCCTTGTTTCCTACACCAAGTTAAGCTCACGTGGGATTATGGACTCGATAGAGGTTTGTGACTACATGGAAAACTTCCTCTTTTCCATAGTCCGAGATATAAGACCTTAAAATAAGATGTCTTTTTTACATTGTCTCATTATAAATACGTATGGCTTGATTTCCATCCTCATGTGATAGGTTGGAATTCCCATAAATCTCGACTTTTTTTCCAGCTTGAGTTCCACTAATTCATCTCTTATTTTTATACCCTTTTGGCCCTGAATTTTATAGGACTACCTGTTGTGGCATGTGTTGGCTCATACCCTTATTCACGCCGGGTTTTCAATATCTTCACTATGTACACCCCTTTCTAGTTGTTTTCATCTCGTAACTCCTATCCCACATGACATTAAACTCAATGTTGTCCTGCATGACAATAAGAGTCACCTCTAGGAACTATGTATGTATTGATTCCCGTCCTCATGGGATACATAGGAACACCCTAAAATCTCACCTTTCTGTCTTTCTCAACTAAGAGCTAGTATCTACAAACCCATATTCATTTACCATTTCTGGAGCCTCTCCCTGAGGATTATTTCTTTGAATCGAGCATGGTGTGATGAGGACTTCATCCTCATTCATGTCGAGTATGCTATATTGAACTTGGAACATTCCCTCTTAAACCTTATATCTCTTGTATATGTCTGTTCCATATGACTTTAAACTATGCTGGATAGTCACACATGTAATTAAACTATTATGTCTATAATGCATGACATTAAAGTACATGGTTTGTTCCATTACATGACCCTAAACTGTGACATTATCGTCATGGCCGCCCGACGAAAAACGACACTGCGTTGTGCTGTCCTCACGGAAGGGGACATCATGATTGGTATCATTCAAACACCATACCATTTTTCAATGCCTTCATACTGCTTGATTCTTGTGGTGATTTATGGAATTTCTATTCTAGGTCCATCACTTCACAAAAAAACAAAAACACCCATTCACCCTAAAGGGAATACAAGACCTATAAAATGCCCATTTATTTAGTGAAACTGCAAGACCCGAATGATCTTATTATATATGGAATGGGTACCTTACTGTGACACACATTAGAACTACATGTGCCTTGATTCCCATCCTTATGGGATACGTAGGAATACTCAAGCACTTTGACTCGTGTCCAGCCATACATTCGTTTTTGGTCTTTTGACCTAAACACCCCCCCAAGAAAACATTGGTGATCTGGACCCTCGGTACACATTCACATCGTATTTGATAATTAACTCACCATGTGTCTCCCATATTCCTTACAAATCCAAGGTCTAAGATCCATGACCATAAACTAAAACCACTCTGCATCATTTCCACATGACATTAAACTACCTGACATCATCCAGAACTATGGCCGGCTTGATTCCCATACTCATGGGATACATAGGAATGCCAAGGAATCTTGCCTTTGGGTCCATCTCTAGGAATCATAAATATGGTTCCCCTAATTTTCCCCCCTTGGCATGAACACCTTTATTGAACCACAAAACTCCATTTCTACCCTAAAGAAGTTCAGGATTCCCCATGATAGTGATGGGATGCGTTAGCTTCCCCATCCGAGTGATCATGTTTGGAAATAGGAATGATCTTTGATCGGACTTGCACGTTAACCTAACATGTTTCCCCCATGATAGACTAATTTTAGGAGTGTTGGACTTCATTCAAACAACCCACCACTCCACCTTCAATTCTTTTTGTGCTCTTTATTCACACCCTCATCCTCATTCATGCCCAAATGAACCCCCTAATAGTATGGATGTTTGGCCTATGGATCACCTACTGTCATGGGATAACGTTTCGGAGGACTAATGGAAAAAACTTCGAGTCGGGTCATGTGTTTCAAACATGGTTAGTCATAGAACATGTAACGACCCGAAATTTTTTTAAATAAATTTTGTTTCTTAATTTTATGTGTTATTGTTATACTCAACAAAAATGTTTCATTTGGCAACATGAGTATAATTAAAATGAGACTGTTGGGTTTTGACTGTTATTTGACCATTGGTCAATATGACCACTGGAAACTAAACATTTTTGACTATTGTCTCTAAATACAAGCAATCTTGGTTAATTAATATAGAAAGAAGATTTGATGGCCTCACCTAGTAGTCTTGGACCGATCGAAGCCCATCTAACAGAGCTTGGGAAGGAGGTAGCACCACTGAGCTTTGCTCTGGATCAAATCCAAGCCGAACTTCATCATGTGAAGCTGGAACGGAATCGCCTTCGTGAGAAGTTCAAACTGATAGAAATTACTACTCGGGCAATGTTGACTGAGTCGCCCCAAGCTTCTATCACCCTAGCACACCTTACTCTTAGGTCCTATGCTGGTATTATAAGGGGTTATGTAACGAGACCATAACTACCTTGTGTAATCCTTGTTTTAAATAAAAATTGGGATTTCTTCTTATGATGAAGTTTATGAATTTTGAAATGACCGGATAAATATAGTATGCATATTTTTGATGAATTTTAGAAAAGGGATATTTTAAATATGTTTATGTAAACCCTAAATAATTAAAAATGTGTAATGATTTTCAAAAAATGGTCTTCTGCAATTATGTTCAGTACTAAATTTAGAGTCTAATAAGATCAACTTGATTTTTAATGAATAGTAAATTATGAATAGTGATTTTATGATTAGGATTAGTAATATGACCAAATGGATTAGTAATCTCACTTAAAGAAAGTTTTAAAATAATCTAGGCACCTTGATTAAGTAATGTGATTCAATAAAATAGTTAAATAACGGTTTCATTAATTATTATTCAAGTATTAGTTTTTTCGGGTGAATAGTGTTTTTTAATTAAAAATTTAATTAAAAATAATTAGAAAATTATTTTTATAAAAATGACTTTATTTTTGAACTCAGAGCATCGATATTATGTTATGGTAATTTTTGGGGTTTTTTCTAAAAAAATGAATTTTCGATGAATAGTGTTTTTATTTAAAAATTAAATTAAAAATATTTAGAAAATTATTTTTATAAAATGGATTTCATTTTTTAAATCAGAGCATTGATATTTGGTTAATGTGAAATTTTGGGATTTTTCTGAGAAAGTTGAATTTTCAGTGAATGGTAAAAATACAGTTTTAGGGTTTCGGTAGGTTTAATGACATCATAACGGTGTCATGATGATGTCATGAGATCTTTTGAGGGTTGGCCGGCCAAGGGTGATGAATTATTGTTTTGGGGGCCCCATGTGGCCTAACTCCATGATAAATGACAAGGGAGAGCACATGGGTTTGAGAAAAGCACATGTGAGGTGTCCCTTGGCCATTAATGCCTTGTCCCCTCACTTTCCCTATAAATACCAAGCCCTCCTCTCATCCATTCGACTACCCACTCATTCCCAACGAATTTCTGGTCTCATTACCGCCCAAGGAGTCCTCCCAAGGTGCCCCCAAGCCCTAAAGGTCCCAACCTTTGAGGTTTAAGAGTTACATTTTAAGGTAAGGGATCCGACCCCTCTCTTTCTTTTCATGTAATCTCTTTTATGTCATTCCTATTATGCTCCATGTTTTTATGTGAGAGGATGTTCTTTTATATTCCTCTTACTGCCCTTTCATGTTTATATGATGATAGATCCCCTCTTACTCTCATCATTTCGTTTTATGAAAGTTTAAGTGACGCCGTTAGGCTGCCGAAATTTTAAGGGATTCTTTCACCCTTCTCATTTTTCAAGTTCAATTTTCATGTCAAGTCTTTCAAGTTACTTTTTATTATGTTGGGGTATGATCTCTATATCTATCATACTGATCTCTTATGATCATATGATGAGGGACCCTATTTGATCTTGTCAAATCATTTTCTTTTGGAGTTAAGTGACGCCGTAAGGCTGCCGAATTTTCATAAGAGAAATCTAATCTTTTTTCCTTCCATGTTTTTCATTTCAAATGGTATGTCCTTCAAATTTCATTACCATGTCCATATGTCCTTCTTACTCTTTCACCCTACAGTTTTATGGATCATTTATGAGTGGGTGACCCATGTCCCCTCTCATTTCAATGTTTTCTAAAACCCCGAAAACTTAGCCGTTATGCTGCAGAATTTTCCCCTCAAAATGCCTCTCTCTTTTCTCAAAAATTATTTTATGTTATAAAGTGAATACTCTAAGCTCCTATTTCTACAAGGGTATTCACATATATACCAAAATGTTCTATTTTAAATTCTGGGATTTACATACATGAGACCCACCTTCCTTTTCTGTGGGTTTTAAAGTGATATAAAGATCATGTCTTTAAAGCAGTTTTTAAAAAGTTATGATTATGAAATGAAACCCATTTCCATTATGCTATATGGGTTATTTATGAAATGTTTGATGATGATATATGTGGCTCACATGATAATAAAGGCAAATTTAAGGGTGCGCCCTGATAGCGCTCCAATGCATTGGGTAATGATGTAACCACTAGAGATTACAATTTTCACGATACCTTGGTGAATAACCTTGGTAATTTTCAAATGACACCTTGGGGATGGACCTTGGTGATATGTTCATGATTGTCTATGTTAAATGATGTAGCCACATCTTCAAGTTATGAAAAATTTTGTTTTTATTATGAAATGCCTCATGATTTCTTTCTCATGCCTTAAAGTTCTTTTCATGTCCTTATTGAAGTATATCAAGTTTACATGTAAAATGTTTCTCTTGTTTCCTTTACTGGGACTTCTGCTCACCCTTTCTTTTGATGCATGTCCCCAGGTTATGAGATGTAGTAATGAACCTAGAATGAACTTAAGGAGACGCCTTTCAAGTGTTTAAGAAGAATGTTTTATATTGTTTTCATGTATTATGTTCCTGGTTTCCAAGACACTAGACCTTAAAGATCCTCAGTTTTGTGTAATGTAATGAAAGTTTATGTTATAAAAAGGCGGGATGCTATAGTTGGTATCAAAGGATGGTTTAGTTATTTGTGGAAATTAGGATATGAAAACTCTAGGAGGAACCCTATAGAAAAAGTTTAATATAGGAAATCTTCATGGTATTTTGGTGAGTATTGAGTAAGGGGTTGCCAAGCAAATACATCCCTGTCTGGATACGAGCAGGTAGAGGTGGCTCTGGCACAGATGTACATAGGGGTAAAACCCGAAAACACCGCTTTGAGCTAGACTCGAACGGGAACTGGTACACGACAACGGGTCTTGCTGCACTCTTGGTTACGACACTCCCGGGGGATATGCTTTGGTTAATTCATAAGCTTGGTATGAACCATTGTTAAAGGAACAAAGATAAAATAAAATAAAGGTTCACATAAGAATATATGATCATTCATAACCTAGATGGGAACCTAGGAGATCACAAGTTAGGGTATACCTTCCATATACTAGTTATCCTTATATGCTTTCAGTTCCTTTTCATGATTATTAGCTAAGTACTTAAGCCCCTAATTATGCTTTCTCTTCTTAGTAAATGGTGGGAAATGGAAGAACATGTTCCGACAACCAATGTGATAGGAAATGCGACGATTTTCGTATTAATATGACAAGGATGATTAGGGGATTAAAATATGATTATTATTTTGGAAGACGTTCATTATTTTGGGAACCATATTTGATCGAGGTAAATAGATTACTACGGTATTTTCATTGAGGAGTAAGGTTGACTTATATTTTGGAGAATCGATGAATTTAAGGTGAACTTATAGTAATTTAGGTTACTTATGGGAATGACTAACCTATCTTGGGTAAAATATGTTTAGGTTAGCTACTTTTTTTATAAGATGTTAGGAGTGGTTGATGTTGTCTGGAGATGGACAATGAAGTTGTTTTGGAAGACTATGTTATCAAATCCTTCTTGTATTTGGGTTTCAATCTTAGTTTGGTTTGTTTTGAGGAATTTTAAGGACCGTTATTTATGGAATGGTCTATGATGAACTTTGGGTAGTACCATGGAACTTTGATGATTTAAAAGTAGTTTCCATTCCTATGGGATTCTTTCTTTTTGAAGAGTTGTTTTACCTTAACCTTTCTGTTTTTGGGATAATGTTTAAAGATAGAAGAAATAGATAGTTAATCTTTTGTAGATTATGTGATTCTATAGAAGATGATTCTTGTGCTTTTGTGAGACCAAGTGTTTTTGAATTCTCATCATTTGGAGAAAAGATTAGTGTTGGTAGGGACTTGTTAAAGGATGAAACTCTACTTGAAGGTAGGTATATTTTCTTATGTTTTTGTTCTATGTAGTAAATGAAATTCTCAAAATTATGAAAAGAAACGTAAAACAAAAATGTTGTTGGTTTACGTTTCCTACTAGGTAATCAAAGACCGTTTACACGCATCATAAGTTTGGGATTTTCTCATGGTTAACTTTCTCCTAATCATGTTCTCTATCACTCTCCCTTAGAACTTGACCCTTTGTTTTTTCCTCCATGTCCATGTTTTCCTACATGGAACCCTAGTGTGGGTTAACTCGGGTGACCTTTGTACTTCCCTTTCTTTATTTTAAAGTAATAGTTTTACTGACTCCTTTTCCGATGTGGGACATTCAATGAAATTTCAAAACCCAATTTTAAAATTGCGAGGACGCAATTTCTTAAGGGGGGAAGATTGTAACGACCCGAAATTTTTTTAAATAAATTTTGTTTCTTAATTTTATGTGTTATTGTTATACTCAACAAAAATGTTTCATTTGGTAACATGAGTATAATTAAAATGAGACTGTTGGGTTTTGACTGTTATTTGACCATTGGTCAATATGACCACTGGAAACTAAACATTTTTGACTATTGTCTCTAAATACAAGCAATCTTGGTTAATTAATATAGAAAGAAGATTTGATGGCCTCACCTAGTAGTCTTGGACCGATCGAAGCCCATCTAACAGAGCTTGGGAAGGAGGTAGCACCACTGATCTTTGCTCTGGATCAAATCCAAGCCGAACTTCATCATGTGAAGCTGGAACGGAATCGCCTACGTGAGAAGTTCAAACTGATAGAAATTACTACTCGGGCAATGTTGACTGAGTCGCCCCAAGCTTCTATCACCCTAGCACACCTTACTCTTAGGTCCTATGCTGGTATTATAAGGGGTTATGTAACGAGACCATAACTACCTTGTGTAATCCTTGTTTTAAATAAAAATTGGGATTTCTTCTTATGATGAAGTTTATGAATTTTGAAATGACCGGATAAATATAGTATGCATATTTTTGATGAATTTTAGAAAAGGGATATTTTAAATATGTTTATGTAAACCCTAAATAATTAAAAATGTGTAATGATTTTCAAAAAATGGTCTTCTGCAATTATGTTCAGTACTAAATTTAGAGTCTAATAAGATCAACTTGATTTTTAATGAATAGTAAATTATGAATAGTGATGTTATGATTAGGATTAGTAATATGACCAAATGGATTAGTAATCTCACTTAAAGAAAGTTTTAAAATAATCTAGGCACCTTGATTAAGTAATGTGATTCAATAAAATAGTTAAATAACGGTTTCATTAATTATTATTCAAGTATTAGTTTTTTCGGGTGAATAGTGTTTTTTAATTAAAAATTTAATTAAAAATAATTAGAAAATTATTTTTATAAAAATGACTTTATTTTTGAACTCAGAGCATCGATATTATGTTATGGTAATTTTTGGGGTTTTTTCTGAAAAAATGAATTTTCGATGAATAGTGTTTTTATTTAAAAATTAAATTAAAAATATTTAGAAAATTATTTTTATAAAATGGATTTCATTTTTTAAATCAGAGCATTGATATTTGGTTAATGTGAAATTTTGGGATTTTTCTGAGAAAGTTGAATTTTCAGTGAATGGTAAAAATACAGTTTTAGGGTTTCGGTATGTTTAATGACATCATAACGGTGTCATGATGATGTCATGAGATCTTTTGAGGGTTGGCCGGCCAAGGGTGATGAATTATTGTTTTGGGGGCCCCATGTGGCCTAACTCCATGATAAATGACAAGGGAGAGCACATGGGTTTGAGAAAAGCACATGTGAGGTGTCCCTTGGCCATTAATGCCTTGTCCCCTCACTTTCCCTATAAATACCAAGCCCTCCTCTCATCCATTCGACTACCCACTCATTCCCAACGAATTTCTGGTCTCATTACCGCCCAAGGAGTCCTCCCAAGGTGCCCCCAAGCCCTAAAGGTCCCAACCTTTGAGGTTTAAGAGTTACATTTTAAGGTAAGGGATCTGACCCCTCTCTTTCTTTTCATGTAATCTCTTTTATGTCATTCCTATTATGCTCCATGTTTTTATGTGAGAGGATGTTCTTTTATATTCCTCTTACTGCCCTTTCATGTTTATATGATGATAGATCCCCTCTTACTCTCATCATTTCGTTTTATGAAAGTTTAAGTGACGCCGTTAGGCTGCCGAAATTTTAAGGGATTCTTTCACCCTTCTCATTTTTCAAGTTCAATTTTCATGTCAAGTCTTTCAAGTTACTTTTTATTATGTTGGGGTATGATCTCTATATCTATCATACTGATCTCTTATGATCATATGATGAGGGACCCTATTTGATCTTGTCAAATCATTTTCTTTTGGAGTTAAGTGACGCCGTAAGGCTGCCGAATTTTCATAAGAGAAATCTAATCTTTTTTCCTTCCATGTTTTTCATTTCAAATGGTATGTCCTTAAAATTTCATTACCATGTACATATTTCCTTCTTACTCTTTCACCCTACTGTTTTATGGATCATTTATGAGTGGGTGACCCATGTCCCCTCTCATTTCAATGTTTTCTAAAACCCCGAAAACTTAGCCGTTATGCTGCAGAATTTTCCCCTCAAAATGCCTCTCTCTTTTCTCAAAAATTATTTTATGTTATAAAGTGAATACTCTAAGCTCCTATTTCTACAAGGGTATTCACATATATACCAAAATGTTCTATTTTAAATTCTGGGATTTACATACATGAGACCCACCTTCCTTTTCTGTGGGTTTTAAAGTGATATAAAGATCATGTCTTTAAAGCAGTTTTTAAAAAGTTATGATTATGAAATGAAACCCATTTCCTTTATGCTATATGGGTTATTTATGAAATGTTTGATGATGATATATGTGGCTCACATGATAATAAAGGCAAATTTAAGGGTGCGCCCTGATAGCGCTCCAATGCATTTGGTAATGATGTAACCACTAGAGATTACAATTTTCACGATACCTTGGTGAATAACCTTGGTAATTTTCAAATGACACCTTGGGGATGGACCTTGGTGATATGTTCATGATTGTCTATGTTAAATGATGTAGCCACATCTTCAAGTTATGAAAAATTTTGTTTTTATTATGAAATGCCTCATGATTTCTTTCTCATGCCTTAAAGTTCTTTTCATGTCCTTATTGAAGTATATCAAGTTTACATGTAAAATGTTTCTCTTGTTTCCTTTACTGGGCCTTCTGCTCACCCTTTCTTTTGATGCATGTCCCCAGGTTATGAGATGCAGTAATGAACCTAGAATGAACTTAAGGAGACGCCTTTCAAGTGTTTAAGAAGAATGTTTTATATTGTTTTCATGTATTATGTTCCTGGTTTCCAAGACACTAGACCTTAAAGATCCTCAGTTTTGTGTAATGTAATGAAAGTTTATGTTATAAAAAGGCGGGATGCTATAGAACATCACTTATTGGTCCCCTTTTCAGGCTAGCACGACATGGATACTATGTTTCGAACATATTCAGCAGTTATCCTTCATTATCACACCGCCCCCACAATGTTCCAAAAATTGGATTTCGTGATACAAACATTCCACTACTCTATGATTGGATTAAGTCTAATTCAAATAGTATTGCTCTGATCGTTCTCTAGAGCACATTTGGGTGGATGGAACGTCGATTGTTCTGGGGACCACATCCTCCAATCAGACCTCCCCCTTTCCATCCTAGAAATATAGATTGCTTTTTCAGACCCCCGGATGCCCGAAACATGGTTTTCACTCTTACATTTGGATAGAATAATAAGGTGTTCATCCCCTATTTCTCACATCATGCCCGAACCACATTAGCTTAGGGATTGATCACTAGATGCTCCATGAACATGACAGGAATGAAATAAACTAATAAAAATAATATAATTATTGCATGTAGACGATATAAAATTATCAATGAATGAAAGTATGTTTAATGTTTTGAATGTATTACAACACCCGAGGATCGATGCCTCCCATGGAAAAGTTTAACCCATCAAATGAAATATGCAGCTCTGCCACCCTATGGGTTGTAGCATCCAGTATTTGTTACCTCTTATTCGGATCCCACTCCTCCTTAACAACGATGGGGAATAGTTCATCAGCCACAATCTAGGCCCACTCCATGTTGGGCTAGATGAAAGTCATATCTTCATAGGATTGCTTCATGCACTCTTTGGCCTCTTCCATCTAGGACTTCAATCGCAATATTAGCTCTGATAGAACATTGAGGGAGGTAGAGTGCTCATCTTCCCAGACCTATAGTCACTAAACATCTTTTTCAGCCTCTTGGAACCTCTTGATGTTCACCGCTTTCCTCTGCTACCAACCCACACCATGTCCATGGTCATACTCCCAAATCATCTCTTCCATGATATCATGGATGAGCATGTGGGGACATTGGTCATCCACTCCCCCAACACATAGTTTGCACTGTCGTGAATGAGTTATCTCCATTTGGTCTATCCACTGTGCTTGAGGGGAGTCATCGATTAAGAGATTGTTCAGATTCTATGACCTCCAATGGACTATCTTGCTATCCTCTTCACGAAAAGCTATCTCGTCCCAATCTGTGAGGTTTTCAGGCTCATATGCTGGGAACGCCCCCAATAACTCGTCAGAAGGGTCCGAATCTGGTGTCTGATCATGTATGGTGGGGCCTGGGATATTCGATTGATCCTCATCATCAGATCCCACACCAATATTCTCAGGCTCATCCCCAATAAGGGCCCCACCAGTGATTGGGAGCTCCATAGATTGGTCGATCTGGATATCTGCCTCCATGATCACCGGAATTCCCCTGGGAAAGGTGCTTCTAGAATTCCAACCCTACATTACCAAGGAAGCCAACTCCATTTGCAGAACTGTGCATAATAAGAGGGGCACAGATGTTAGTAAACCTGATCGATGGGTGGAAATCATGAATTTTTTAGAGTGGACTTAAAAAGATTGAATTCTCGGTCTCATTCTTGGGTCATTTTTATCGATACCCCGACGCAAGGCCCTGAGTATAATGTTGGAAGGACTAATAACTCTGGAGGATCCACCTCAGGTGTCCTATCCCTAATAGATGTGGTAATCGATGCAGCTGTAGGTGTAGATATTGAAGGACCCGCATCTGAATCTATTGAGAGGCAAGGGTGGATTCTTTGTATGAGGCTCTCTTGCACTATTTAAACATTGTTAAGGGGTCCATGGTATCCTATAAGCAGATCCTAGTGAAGGGACATAGGATTTTTCCTTGAGAGCCTCTACAAAATCTTTATGCTCTGGGTTTAAATATTCAAATTTTCTCTCCTCTAATTGGCTCCCTCTACCGGCCTCCTCCCCCTAAGTGGAATCGTCCAATTTTTTCAGAAGAGGGAAGCACACTCTCAGTTTAGCGGATGAAAACTACAGAGGGGAAATTCAATCTTAGAATACCTTTACCCGTTCATTCATTAGATGCAAGGCACCACGGGAGTGAACAAATTCCTTCTTATCATCCAGATATTACTCCGCCTCTAGCTGGGACACCACAAAGCCAGCCCTGATAGGGAAAATCCCTGAACAATCCATCCAAAGATGGTTTAGGTTTTTCCACATCTTGGATGTTTTGATGAATTCCCTTTTACTTCCCAGATGTCCCAGTACTCTAGGAAGATAGTATTCTTCATCATGTCTATGTGGCATAACAGATTTCATAGAACCTGAGTTTATAATCTATGGAATCATCTCAGTGCCCTCCCTTCCAGATAACTCTGCTCTTCAGAAACCACAGAGTCCGCTAACGTTGTTGGATCTGCTGCCACATCCTCCCACTCAACAGGTGTGGCCTTCACCTCCATAGAAGCCCCACCTCTACGTGATGTCCTATCCGCATTCTGGACCTGGCCTCGAGGTTGGGGGGGCACACCATCACTGGCCCGAATGGTTAGCTACTTCATCATCTCCCCCGGGTAGGCTGTCTCCCAGCTTTTGGCATACTACTTCACCAACCTGAAGACAGAGGTGGGTGGAAGAAAAATCATCCACATATTCCCATATTCATGTGTGAAAAATAGCCACATCTTCCTCATCACACATGGATGTTCCTCATAGTGCACTCTTAAATAGACCTGTGGGGTCAATCGTTGCATACAATGAAATTTCCTAGTGAATCGGTGTGGTGTGTACAACTCATAGAGGGGATCATGGTCCCCTCTTTCCACAAGGACTCCATCTCGAAAGGCTAACAGATATTACTGGTCCTATTCTATCCCATGGCCATTCCCAGTGAAAGCACCAGTTAGCAGCGGGAATGGATGAATGTTGAATTCCTCTGCCAACCAGAAATGGTTCAGTACCACTTGTAGAGTCAGCATGGTTGGAAATCTCCCTGCAACATTCAGAATGGACATGTGGAAGTACGATCCTGGAGGGGATATGGGGTTCGAATATTCATAGACCCCCCCTGACTTGCGCCATTATCCACCCATAAAAGAGGTGGAATGACCAGCATATCCAATGTGGATTCTTCCCCTCTCTAATACGCCACAACATCTTGTACAACATGGCAAGAATCAGTATTCCAAAGTTGACATGCCCTCCTGTGGCTAACATGGACGCCATGATAAATGTTCTTGGTCGCATGACCATGTTTGTATCCCTCATCGGTTGGATCCAATCGCAAATAAGAGCCGCGATCAATGATGCCAGCCCGACTACCAGTTGCTACTCAATGATGACACTGAATCCCCATGTTTTCCACTAGCAGTCCTCTAAAATCTTTTAGTATGAGTGCTATGTTCCCCATTGATCCCCCTTCAGGGAAGTCCATTCCATCACCAAAAACTTCTTATCTGTCTGGTTGTTCAAGAACATCTTGAACCACCATATGAAGTGGACGTATCTCACTACTTCATTGTCTTCTGCCGAAACCAACTTAATCAACACCATCGCCAGTATATTCATTTTCTCCAGATTCTCCCATGAATCCATAACAAGGGGAATTCATCATACATTTCTCCTAGTATCGAGAACTCCAGAGATATAATTCACATCCTATAAACTGATTCCAACATCCACATGGTGTAAGTGGAAGGTATTTGTCCTCGATGAGCACCGGATCAACGACTCCAACATCAGTTACTTCGGTTGATTGATATGGAATTGGGTGGCCCACGCTGCCTCATACAAGCCCACTCTTCTTAGATCATTCCCTAAACTCAGAACACGAGTCACCTACAAAGTAGGCCCATGCCTAGTCATCTGTGAATTTTCCTCCATGGAATTGATCCCACTCATCAGACCATTCCTTCCACGCATTCCTCAGGTCCTCCTTCATGATCATTACATAATGAGGGGGATGTCTCCGACTTCAGTTTATTCCTATCAACATTGTTCATAATATTTTATAGACAATCAGAAATAATAGGTTTGATGTCCTCACGGGCATGGCCATCAGATTCCCTTAACCACTATCACGGGCCCGACGTGCCTGTGAACCGACAAGATGGCTCATCCCTAATTGTTCTAGGGATTAAGATTTCATCCCTTAGCCCAAAACTATAGAAAGGTAGCCTCTTACACATCTGGTAGTTCTTTTGGATTTTCGATAGCAGCTTCACTAATGAATTATGGTCAGATTAGTTTCATAACAACTCTCCTAAACCTATGCTATTCTCAATATCCTCCCATAGGGTAGTGTCCTCAAGGACCCCTTGGCAGCCTCTTGGTGAGTTGTTCCGTATTTAATGATTTAGACACTTTTCATTCTGGTTCTCAAAGCCCTTTCGCATAGCTTATTCACAGTGATCATTCATGGAACTCGATCAATGCAACTGAATCACAATGCCATGCACTGACCTTCACATGCAAGAAGTAGAGCGCACCTTTGCGGAGTTAAATACCAGCTATGCACCACGAAGTAGAAGGCCCGATTCGCAGAGTGCAATCATAGAGTACGTGGAGCATCACAAATTGAGATTTCTAAAGGCCAAAAACATAGAGAAGAGAATGGGAAAATAGAGTTCATTCTACCCTATTTATCGGTGAGGACCCTTGGTGTTTTGTAGTGTATCAAAACTGCCGTGAGCTTCGCAGTACACTCATCCCCCACGACGCCTCTCAATGGCACGAGCCTCCTTCGTGAGTGAGCTTCGCGATTCAGTATGAGATTTTGGCAATTGACCCTCATACATTGTCCCTTGAATTCTCCTCAGATCCCTATCTAAGGAAGGGGATTTGATGGCCCCAAAATATGGGAAGGATATAAAAAATATTAAAAACCTTAGGGTTTTCCTCGTGAAGCCTATACATAGAGCCTCCGCAGCACCACAGCTGGCGCAAAGCTCCCCCTTCGCAAACCCTCCATGAAGGAAGGGGGTGGGAAGATATGAAAACCCATTTTATGTTCGAAATCCCGCCATAAAGGTATGAGGAGGGATGCTCCACAAACCTGTTTGATGTTACCAAACCCGACGCGATGGAAGAAGGTAGACGGCTCGAAGAACCTCCTTTTACATTTGCGAAGCCTCCGAGAAGGATGGAGTCGGGACGCCCCACAAACTTGTTTGAATTCCATTATCCCACCCTGGATTAAGGAGGCATAAGGCTCTATGGTTACAAAAAAAGTACACATTTCTTCATGCAAAGCCCATTGTGTTTCATAGCACCCCTTGCCTATAAATACCAAGCCCCCATTAAACCCAAAGGATGGATATACCGATATTTCACATTCTTAGCTCCCAAATCGCGAAACAATTTCTGATCTACGAACCATGAACTTTTCAAGGTACTTTATCATCACAAATTTCCTCTCTCCGGGTTTAAATTACTCCCTTCTTCATGGAGGTCTTCCCATTGCGGATCCTATATGACTTCGTGAAGGTAGGGGAACCCCAAGGGGACTCGGGTCTTCATGGGGCACATGTGCTTCACAAAGTACCCTTCATGAACATGTGACCCACATGATAAGGCTGGTTCACTGTGTCTTTCTATGAAAATCACTTTTCTATACTATGCTTTGTGGGGAACCCTTTCTTCCTAAGGCATTGCTCCGTGAATGCCTTTCTACTCATGAAGCACCTTCTATATTCACCTACTCCCTACGTCTAGTCATAGACTCTTTACTCCATGAAGCACAACCCTTTTTGAAGCCCCTCCACTACATTGAGCACCAGAGCTTCCTAGGGCTTCTACTTATGAACCCCTTTGCTCTGAAACTCCTTTCCCCGTACGACTCTCTTGGATCGTATGAAGTGACATCAATGTCCCATGTACGGTACTTCCCATTGCATTGCTTCACCTCATGTTTCTTCACATAGGCCTGCTAACAGATATTTCCTCTTCGCATAGACACTATAATGTGGGACCCCATTGGATCACTCCATGACTGTAGAGACCCGGTTTTTTCCTTGTAATACTTTATAGTGTTTCTACATATATTTCTAGAGCTAGGTACTAAGACGTCGTTCGATTCCGAGGCCCGGTGTACCCAGAATAAATTATAAAAAAATATAGAGTATTTTTATACTATTCACACAAAGAAAACAAGATATATCTTAAAGGGTTGATCATATCAGGAATATGAGATGACGGTTGGGTAAGGAATGCGGTTTTTACCCTAGGTGTGATATAAAGCATGTCGGCGTGGGATGTTCGGACCCCTCCCTCATTAGCAGTAAGTAAATGGGTGAATTAATTTATTAATTCATTCATTTAATAGAAAAAATACAATTAAATATCAAACGGTAACTCGGAACGAGAATATGAGTCCACAGTTGAGCTCAGAGCATGTCGTTTACTGTAGGATGGGTATAAACATTGTCAGTGCAAGACCGTAGTGAGAAAAGTCACCAAGGGGAAAAATCATCATTTAGAAATGACCACTTAGTGATTTTTATCACTAGAGTTATTTTTGAATAACATTTAGATGAAGTATCAGAATATAAATCTAAGACTTCCGTTGAATTTGAAATGGGCTGTTTTTCCTAGGAGTGATATAAAATGAGATGGCACGACAGTTTAGAATTCTGCGCTGGGTGGATTATTTTATAAATAGAAAAATAGGAATTTGGAGTTAGGGTTATCCATTATCATTCTCTCTCACTCTCTCACTCTCTCTCTTCCACTCTCTCTCAACTGTTCTTTGGAATTCTTCACCGTTCTTCCCCGTATAAAAGATCGACCTTAGCCGGAACCTTGAAGGATCGAAGCAGGAGCGTCGTGGACATGCCGCCAACCACATATGACTAATTTGTGGTATGATTTTTGGTTCATTTTCACACCATTTTAGATTTCAATACTTTTTATCAAATTTTTCTTTCACATTCTAAAATTTTATAATTAGGATGATGGCCAAACTAAAATGGCCATCGTCTGTGCCCTGTTATAAATCCTATGTTCGACGCATTCTTCGTCGTTCGTCATCCAAAATTTCAGACATGCCAAAACCGTGATGGAACGACGATCAAGGGGTGGTACTATGAAGATCTAGCCCTGAGGATTCCAAAACTGGTTCTAGATCCTTTTTCTGACCACTGGAGTTTTTGTGGGTACCGAATAAAGGTCCGACTCTGGCAAGGGGCGACAACTGGAAATCGAGTCGTAGGTGCGGACGGAGCAGCGGGCTCGGGTGCAGCCAGTGTGGTGTGGCGGCGTCTAGCAGAGGAGCCGGGAAGGTCGGTGGGTGAGGCAGATGGCGACGTCGGGTGGTTCAACACCGATAGGTGGCATCATTGAGTCCGAGAAGTGGCCAAGCTATGGGCTTCGGTGGGCATCGGTCAAGCAGGGTCCAGGTGACAGTTGGAGCATCGAAGCGGGACGAGGAAACATCAGGGGAGCTGGAGAAGGGGTGACCAGAGTCACGGTGGCATCGGGCAGTGCAACGCGGGTCTGTCGAGGCGGTAGACCTGTCATGCTCACCCGACATGAGGAGGATCCAAGGTGCTGACCTCGGGGGACGGAAGAGAGAAGATCCTCCTCCTATGGGTCCTTGGCGCACGTGGAGAGACCGGCCAGGATGGTAGGCTTATTCAAACGGATCGGGCCGTGTGGCCCGATGCATGTGATGCGGGTTGTGGGTAGTGGGATGGTGGTCTGGAACGGGCCGACCGGGGTGGACCGGCCTAGTTGGGCTCCTTGTGTTCAAGGGGCGTAACTATTAAACAGTGCATCTTTTTGACGGGCCATCTACGACCACGGGTTCATCACAGCGATACAGACTTTTTGAAGTGGGTTTCAGGGTTTTTGAGTTCTGATCCTGAAGGTGGGTGACCCAAAACTCTTTATGTTAATAATAATAAATTATTATTAAAGTTTCCAATGAACGTATTCATGAGCTGGACGTTCGTTTGACATACTGTTAGAGGCACTGTGGCCCTGGAGTTGAGACAGTCCTCCCAAAGTTGGTTCAGAACCTTTTTGGTTTGGTCTTGTTCCTCGGTGGTAGGAAACACTTAATACAAATAATTAAATAATTAAATTTAATTATTAATTATTCTTGCATCAGACCTAACTCCTGTTTGGGATGTCTGATTGGTGCACCGTTAGCGGCAGTATGACCCCAGTCCTCGTGCAGACTTTTTGAGACACTTTCCGATGCATTCTGGTTGGAAACAAGATGCAGGCCCCACACGTCCTGGTTCACACGTTTTACCATGCAGTTCCACCTTTTCACCTGACATTCATTTGGGGTGTTTAAGCACTCATTTTTGGGTCTTCTTCCAAGGGGATTACGATGACACAATCCGACCTCCTAAATTCGGGCTCAAGGCATGGGCCCCACAAGGTGGCATTCAGACGTATGTGATATTTTTTACGACTTATGCTTCATAAGTACGTTCAGGGAAAATGAATAGCCTTTGACTCGTGGTTATCTACAAAGAACGCAATGGTATGATATGTGTGAATTGTTTCGGGATCGAGGTTTGGGCCCCACATGGCCCCATTTTCATATAATGCTGGGTGATGCAACTTCTATATCAGGAGGGCATTTCGACTGAGTGATTATATGATATTCCATATTATTCTGCAAGGATTGCAACCTTGTAATCTATATGGGCATGCATGGCCTCATTAGAGATATCATTAAATGTGGAAACATGAAAGGGCGTTGGTCGAGGTTCCTTTGACGCACTACGAAACAACGCACAAGAGAGATGTTAGTGACATCTAGTGATGGCACGAGTAGTGCAAACTTATCAGACCAACTCAGAGTTTACCCTCCAGCGGAGTTGGGAAGTGGATTACTCGATGGCATATCAGGGTTTACCCTCTAGCAGGGTTGGGCAGTGGGTTAACCGTTTACATTAGTGTGTACCCTCTAGCAGGGCTGGGCTGTGGGTTAACAATTAACCTTAGGGTTTTCCCTCTAGTGGGACTGGGTAGTGGGTTACCAGTTAACCATAGGGTTTCCCCTCCGGCGGGTCTGGGCAGTGGGTTACCCGTTAACCATAAAGATTACACTCTAGTGGGGCTGGGCAGTGGGTTAACCGTTGACCTTAGGGTTTACCCTCCAGCTCGGTTGGGAAGTGGGCTACCCGACGACCTCTTAGGGTTTACCATCCAGCTGGGCTGGGCAGTGGGTTACCCAAAGGCTTCTTTCAGACACAACCCTTTCTATGAGGTTATTCAATGACTTTTCTCTGTGATTACTGGAGCAGGACCCTGGGTTGTACGGTTCAATGATGAGACATATCTGATGCATGGGACATATGGATACCCTTAGAACTATTGGTGTCTTTATCTGTGAAGATCATCGAGATAGAGACCCTATTACACACACATTTGGGTTTGTTATGAAGAATATATATATATATATATATATATATACCATACATTTGTTCCCACTCATTTGGATTAATTACTCTCCTTCTGAGAGGGGCGATGACGCGTGGGGTATGCCATGTGGTTCCAATGTCTATCCCTTCTTGGATTGGATGAGTATACCTCCTTTATTTTTTTGGGTTGAGCTGTACTCTCTCTATTGTACTCATACACTGTTCCTTGTTCATTCTACTACTCACCGTTTTAGTACCTCCTTTTTTTCTCCCTCAAGAATTCAGGGCATCCTATTAAGTATCTTTTTACTGACCCTTTGTTGGGATTTTCTCACACTTGGTGTTCCATTGTAGATAACAGACATGTTGATAGAGACTACATATAAGCGTAGAGGACACATGGGCTTGGGCTGAGTTCAGTGGTTGTAGTAGGATTTTCATGTGTGAGCCTCACCGGCTATTTACTTTAATTTACCTGTTGTCGGGTAGTGGAAACATTGTAGTTGGGCACGTGTTTTGGCCTTTTTCTATTCATTTATATTGTCATCACTTTACTTTTTCTATTTAGAATATGATGCATGACTGTGGTTGCGTTATAGTTGTTTGTACTTTGGTTTCCTTTTTTACTATGCACTTCTGCATTGAGTTGGTTGTGTGTGTGTACAGGTACTTAAGAAAAGGTCACCCTGAGATTGTTATGCCTTCGATGCTTATCACCAGCCCCTAGCCTATGGAGGTGGGCTTGGGGTAGTTGCGGCTCATCACTAGTTGGGTAGGGTCATGATAATGACACCCCCCAGTCATGGTGTTTCAAGTACCTTCCCTCCACCTGGATGAAAAGGGTGACGGTTATGTATGTCCTAGGGGGCAGAGTGAACCCACCTCGTCCAAGCTACATGAAGGTAAACTCCCAAGAACCATCGTCCTCATCACATGATGTAAAACTTTTGATTCAACCCATGCACTCTATGAGGGGTACCCCGACTCAGACATTCATTACGCCCACTTGTCACCACATGAGTAAAATCATCCTCACATGGATTGATATCCTCTTTGACATAGTGATTCTTATCCATGGAGAAGGGAAGCCACCTTGGTGTAATCCCTAGCCTTTCTTGTATTAGGTAGTACATTTACTCCTCCAACATTCTTCCTTAACAAATGCCTCTCCCATTGGGATTTATCACCATTGGGCCTCCATCCTGGAGTAAGTCCCAATATCCATCTTCTTGGGATTCCGACCACGGGTAAGACCCAGTTTCATCATTGGGCTGCTAAACAGGCATAAGACCATATTTCCTCATTGGGCTACTAACCACGTGTAAGGCCCACTCCACATCCCATGGATGCACCATTCACGCTGTGATCGCCAGGTCCTTGTAGTCTCTTGTTTCTCCCACCGAGCATGACTCACGTGGGCTTAGAGTATGCATCAACCATGACATTTTCTCTCGGCTGCCTGAGCGTGTAATCCCCTAACCGTTTTTGAACTACGTGGACATTGATACTTTCTAAACCAAGGTATGTAGGAAGTCTCTCTGAGGTTCAAGCCCACCATCCATTAGTCCCAACCTCCCTTGTGTCAGTGCACCAAGACCCCATATCAAACTATGTTGAAATTAATCCTTTCCATGGCAAGATACATAGGAAGCCTCCATGAGGTTAAATCCCACCATATATTGGTCCTAAAAACCTTCACGTAAGTTCACCAACCCCCTTTAAGAACTACGTGAACATTGATCCTTGCCAAGGCAAGGTACATAGAAATCCTCCATGAGGTTCAACTCCACCATCTATTAGTCTCGACCACCTTCACGTTAGTTCAAAATCCCCCATTCTGAACTACCTGGACATTGATCCTTGGTAAGGAAAGGTATATAGGAATCCTCCATGAGGATCAAGGCCATAAAATAGTGGTCTCGACCACCTTCACATAGCTTCAGCAACCCCCATTCTGAATTACGTGGACTCTAATCCATGTCTAGGAAAGGTACGTAGGAAGACTCTATGAGGTTGAAGCCCACCAATCATTGGTCCCAACCACTTCATGTCAGTGCACAAATTCCCCCATCCCGAAATATGCAGACATTGATACTTTCCAAGGCAAGGTACATAGGAATCATCTCACAGGTTCAAGCACAACACCCATTGATTTTGACCCTTTCAAATTGGTTTAACCCCATCCTACATGACTTTATGCTATAGGTATGAGTCAGCAGTAAGACGTTACAACCTAATCAGTGGAAAGTCATTTTCCCCCATCATATGGTTAGCCATTTTGAATCCAATCCATCTGACGATAAGTCGTTGTGTCTCCCAATCAGCGTTTAGCTTTTGTACCCAGTTCAGTGGTAATACATTGTAATCCCATTTGTTGGGACCCCCCATCTTTGGTCAGTCCTAGTGGCATCAGGGAAACCCAGGATGCAAAACACATTTAATCCCCCTACATATCATTGGGTTGTTTTCCCATGTGTACACCCCAATTCAATCCATCATCCACGTCTCAGATGTGACTCTCTATCGAGCCCACGTGTTTTGGGAAGGTCAAGCCCTGACCTAGAGGTTCCACTTCCTACGGGTCCCATCAATGCTTCCACTCTCATGGGCTACCTCCTCAAGTATCCCATCACCCCACCGATCTACGTGGACTTTGATTCCCTTTCAACATGGATACGTATGAAGCCTATTTGCGACTCAAGACCAAAATCATCACCATTATCTTCACAACAGTTTGATATCATTCCTCATCTACCTAATTAAACACTCCATTATCCACCTTGATTCTTATCCAGGTTTCCGCACCCCAGTGAGATCATGTCAACTAACCCCCAACATCAATGTACCCTCTAGGGGGTTCACCCATTTGATCCACTCTAGTCAGTTTTTTGATCAGTCTGATCCATCCCATCTAGACATTAAACTCGTGGAATACCCTATGTTAACCTTTGGAAGCAGAGGAAAACCTCAAAGACATGCCTATCTAATATAATTTCTCTCATTCGACATGGGATGTCTCGAACTTCTATGCCCTCGATAAGCCCTATTATAATGGGAAGAAACCCAGATGCGCTAGTGTTCCAGCATCCAGACATTCCAGTGATGTCCAACATGACTACTCCACTGATAGAAAGATTTTTCCCAGACTTGACCCCTTCGAATATCATTACAGAAGCACCATAATCAAATGGATTCCATGATGATATAAAAGTAGGAAGAGTTTCACAAACAACATATTAATCTATGAGGGAGACCCGAACTAGATAACGAGCTCTGAGGAGGAATCCACAGAGGGAGGAACCGACATCCCATCGTCCCATTTCGATCAAGGATTAAATGTCCCTGAATAAGCGACAAAATCCTCCTACCTTTAGAAATATGTAATACCAGACCACAGTTCAATGTGTCCTCTCAGATGGATGTGTGCCCCCTGGCGAATGTGTTGGAAACACCACCCTCAGATAGATTGGCAGAATGAGTGGACAATCCAGATCTTGGATGATATGTTACGGGTGTGTGTCTTGTCCTTTGGTGTGTTTTGGGTGTGACACATTCATTAATAGAGTTTTCACATAATAATATCTATCACTCTTCTATGGTAATGGTTCGATGTGAATCATTGTACGAAAGTGGGTCTTGGGTATGACAACTACATTTAATAAATTTCTCTTATTATCATAGCTATCACTCTTTTATAGGCATGGATCAATTCTAATCTTTCTATGTAAGGAAATTTCATTATCCGTTGTGCAAGATTGTGGAAAGGGAGATAAATGTTCTAGGTCCGAATGTGGTGTAGAGAAAAAACAAAAAGGTTCATCATGTTCATGGGAGGATGAAAGTAGAAAAGTACAAAAAATTCATATACAAATCATAGAAGGAGGACCCTGGAATTCAATATTTGGGAACACATTTTCATGAAATTCTCCCCTCAACATGGGTATTAGAGGTTTTGGATGAGAGTGTAAGCTTACATCATGGTTCATTGGACCCATTGAGGTGATATGGCATGTTGGTGTGGTTGCATACCAATTGGCATTGCCACCATGGTTGGAGATGATCCACGACGTATTTAACGTCTATCATATTTGTTGATATCTTCATGATGAATCCAATTTCCTTGTTTGGGGAGAGTTAGATATCGATGATAATAAGACATTTGTGGAACAACTAGTAGAGATCTAAGATAATCGATAGAAGATGATGTGATTTTTGACTATCCCCTTGGTTCCTGTTTAGTGGAGGAATGGTGCCTAGGATAAGAGTACTTGGGAAAAAGAAAAGTAGAAGCATGCACAATCCCCAAAGTTGTTTTGAGTTTTTTATCTATTTTTATTTTTAATGTGATGGTTGGTTCTTAATTTTATGAGATGATCTATTTTTCTTGACTTGTGTGTATGTAGTGCAACGTGCGATACCGTCTTGACATATGAAATAAAGAGGACCCAATTCCAAATCGATTCAAATTAAAAATGATTTTGTTGAACCCCTATTATAAAATTTGTACCTTCTAGAGTATATAGTATCTTAACATGGAAGAATGGATTTGAAGATTCAAGTGTTCAGATAGTGTATTTGTGGTGTTTGTTTGGGGTGTTTGGGGGATGTTTTGGTTGACGTGTTGGGGATCAATTATAGATGTTGAAGGAGGTGTTCTTGGATGTAGATGTTTCAACTACAACATTTGAACAACACAAGGTGGTTTATCATTGAATGTTGATGTGTTTGGTTGTCAGTGGTGTTTCAAGGGTAGTCTTATCCTTATGAGATATCTCATGGGGTGGTTGTTTGAACACCTCTTTCTTATGGGCTTGGTTTTGGATTCTTGATGATGATAATTGTTTGAGATGTATCTAATGTAACAGTTCACGTCTTTCCCTTATTTAAAATTGCTGGATTTTGGTTATTGGAGAGGTTCACTTCCTAATGTCTTCAAAAAGGGAGGGATTATAAGGCGCGAACCTCTGTTTCATGGGTTTTCCTTGAAATTTCATTGTGGGTAATGTTTCTAGGGTAGAAAAATAAAATAAATCTAGATGTGATGGGATTTTTGACAAAAACCAAACTTGAGGAATTACATGTCATGAATGTATATTAAACGTCATGTAATACCATGCAGATGTATTGTTTTAGGTTATTTTCTAGGGGCTCATGTTATCAAACCCTATAGTTGTAACATTTTCTACCTCAACCCCAAGAGACTCGGAATCCCCTATTTGGAATTTTTAGGATTCCTTCACCAAGGATCAATTTTTATATTATCTCCATCAATACATAGAAATTTTTTATAGATCTAAGGTGAAATCGTCCTCCATTATTGTGGTTTCTTCCTGGTTTATATCCTTTTTTCTCATGTTATTCTGTTCATGTCATGGTGGATGTTCTCCCCTAGTTCTAGTTGGTTTTATCAGTTTTTGTTGATTTGGTTGTGTTGTAGCATCCTCGTATGGATGAAAATATTGCGAGAGAGTTGATCAGAGGACTATTGCAAGATCCATTCTCCTTTGAAGAATGTTGAAACCCTTTCGAGTTAGGATTTACTTTCTTTCTCCTTGTTGTGCATCATGTAGGAGGGGTTTTACTTATGTTTACTTGTGATTAATGGTTGTGAGAACCTAATTGAAGATACACAACATTCTAATTCAAATATAGGGGTAAATTGGTTTTGTTCTCAAGATTATCCATCCTTGATATTGTATTGATCTTATGATTATTTGGTCTTGATGCCCCACTGAAAATTATGGTTGTTGGGGGCTTTGTTTCTTCTAGTAATATCTGTTGTGTTTTATGATTTAGTTTTTGTTATTATGGTATTAAGCTAAATGAAAATTGGTTAATCATGTATATATTGATAATTAATGAATGCCTCAGGATCATAATGTTTCTATTATAAGATATGAATTTGAAAGTGGAATTTAAATATAGTAATTCTTTTAAAATTTTATATTTTTGATTTACCTTGGTTTGTGTGCTGATGTGATGTGTGTGTGGGGTTGTTCTGGTTTGTGTAGAGGTGTTTGAGTGGGAATAGTTGTGTGATAAAAAATGTCTTGGGTGGTCTAATGGAATCTTATGTTGAGAGATTGATTGATTGTGTGGTGGATGAGAATATTTGTGTTATAGTGCTATGAAACTAGTTTTGGTTTATTGTGTTTCTTTATGTGGTTGTGAGTGGAGGGATTAGAAGGGATAAAATTAAAGAAGTATGGAAATGGTTGGTATGGGTAATTCACCCTGAGATTACCCATGTATGAATTATTCTATGCCAATCTATGCTTGGTAGTTTACCAGATAGTGATGGAATAAATAAATAAATGGAATTAATGATTGATCAATAAATAATGGAGTGGCATTGGTTGGTTAAATTAACTGAATATAAATAGTTAATTGAAATTGTTTGGGAATATTAATTGGATTTTGTATTCTTGTGTGGAATTATGCCGATAACGGTAGTAACCAAAGATGGTAGTGTTTTAGGTTGGTTTTCCATTTGAGAAACCATAGGTTGTACTTTAGTGTTTGGTATCATATATCTATCTAATTTAATTTTCCTTGTGATTTATATATTCTCCCCACCCTAGTTGAGAAATATGTTTTGAATACCCCCATCACCACATGGAAGGGTGTATATCCCCAACATCTCAATAGTAGGATGGATGGATGGCCACCCTTTCTTCTATGGTCCTCCTTCATGCTGGTTAATTCAAAATATTCGTCCAGAAGGATGTGGTTTGTGAGGCCCATGTGTGTGCAGGTGAGTTGTGATTTCCTAGGGGACTTTTGGATGAGGTGTGAGGTTATTTCCTAGGTTTCATTGTGATGAGATATGGTTTTATTTCCCTAGTGTCTTTGAGATGATATGGGATGTACTTTGTAGTCCATGTCTCTAAAGGTTTGATATGAAGTGCTTTGGGGTCTTGGTGTCTACGAGAAGGATGTGATGTGGTTTATGACCCACATGATTGTAGGTGGGATGTGATGTGGTTTGTGGCCCAAGTATCTTTAGGTGGGATGTTATTGTGAGGTCCAGGTGTGTGTGGTCAGGTTGTGACATGGTATATTTGGAAGAAGTGGGAATGTCAGGACATTTTCTATCAACGCGTTAGAGTGACTAATCTTTGGGAAAGTAGTGTGTGGAACCCAATCGTTGATGTTCATTATATTATATTACATGAATTGTATTATTTGGTGATAATCTTTTAGTGAGTTTGGGATGGTTAGTATACCTCATTAAGTGCTATTGGTTGTGCCATTTTATTATAGGTGCATTAGTATGCCACTTTCAGATGCACATGAAAGACTTTGGTTCTCCTAATGAGTATACTTGTATGATCACCCCACATATATAAACTACTTTTAGGATTCCAATAGGATTATATACACCATTCTAGACACTATTATCTCGTATAATGATTGTTTTCATGTCACTTCCTAGCTTTACATTTGATATTTTACTGTGGAGACTTTGGTAATGTAAGAGTTCTTTTTTTTAACAAGTAAGAGAGATGGTTCTGGGATTCGTCTATATTTTGACTGGGAGTTTCCTTGGAGATGATCCATATTATCACTTAATATTGTTTTATTAAAAAGGTTAATTCCTCCTATATTTGTGATATTTTTACACCTAGGGTGTTAGTCACCAACCTGAGGCCTACCAGGGGTGGGACCTGAGGATCATTATCTCCCCCCCTCATGGTGTTGTCTTTGGTTGGATGGGTTCATGATAATGGCCTAATGTTAATGATACACACAAGTAAGTTTTATGGAAAATGACATATACTCACTGTCCTGTAGTGTTATAGGTAATAAGGGTCCTTAATTTTTGGCATGAGCACTAATGTAGTGGCATAGGAAACATGTGGAAGACATTCTCATAGGAAGAGGTCTTGAATTGATAGAACTAGATCACTCTCAACCAAATAACATGATTCCTAGTAGAAAGATCTTGGGAAACTATTTTTCCCCAGATCACTCTTAGGATTAAGGTCTATCAAGGCCATATGAATTTATTTCTCATATGGGGCTTCTTCCAGGAGTTTATTGTCCTGATTGGAAACAATGTTCAGAAGCATTTCTAGAAACATAGTGTTCCCTCCCACATACCCTACAAGAGAACATGGGTTAATCCCTACAAAGAGAATTTGTAAATGGGGTTGATCCATACCACCAATGAAGGACCCCTATTTGGTTATTGTGCCTCGTTTACCAATCACCAGCGTATCCCATATCCAAAAGTCCCTTACTGGCCATGAAATATATGAAATCTTTACAGGCCTTCTAGGGGAAGGTCCCTCTACTTTTAATCTCACCATGATTAGATATGACATTAAATTACCCTAATGAAATCCACAGGGATTCTCATTAATCAAATTCTTAAAGACCATCACACAAGGATTTTAATCTTTGAGAATCAATACTTCCATAGTTGAAGGAAACAAACAAGCTGTTTGTGCCTCTAGACACTTTTGTAGTAAAAAACATGCAATCCTATTGCATTAGTTCCATTGAGATATTATTCATAAATTTATATTTACTATATTTATAAATAAATATATTAATATAATATTAAAAATATATTTTAAAAATATATTTATATAATTATATATATACCTAAATAAATATAGAATTATTTGACTAAATATATTTCAAAATATTTACAATTAACTAATGTTTTTATAATTATAAATATTTATATAATTATAATAACAAATAAATATATAAATAAATAAATTAATGAAAATATAAATGAATATAAATATATATATATATATTATAGGTACCTAAGGGTACAATTACAACAAAATACACACACCCACATACCAATGGGAAGGTCACAGACCCTCCCCTCCAAGGGATATCCTAGACATCAAGCATGCTTTATATAACATTGAAAGGACTAAACAAATAGACCCTAGGTCCTAGAAGAACATGTCCCAAAGGACACTCCATTCATAATAGAAACTCGAAGAAACACCAAATGTCAGTTCGTATGAAATCATCACTAAGAAGTATTGTCAACCATGATTAAGCCTCACCTATAGATCAATGATGAGAGGTTTTCTCCAAGAATTGCTAACACACACTCAACATCGTCTCAACCGATTCCATTATTGTGAAATATATGATCTCCACACCACTACCCCTACCATGGAGTGGGGGTTCACCTATAATAACCGCTAGCCAACATTCCAACTTGCTCCTACCACTATATCCAAATAAACTATCTTAGTACATCGGACATACTAGCACAATACCCACTACTTCTTCTCCAATCCACATTGGGTGCCATCGTCACCTATAGATCACTCACAAACCTATTGGAAGTCATCACATGGTATGTTTTCCACCACGTTGGGATGATCGATAAAGTCAATGACCCCAGCCATTGCCTGGTCTTCCATTCTCTAGGATGAGCTACGATCAGGTAGAAACCCCCATATAATGGGCATCATCATAGTCATTTATATGAGTGTTTCCTTTTTTCATATAATCATCTCCCTCCATGGTCAACATCCCAATGAATCTATCCCTACCTTCATGTGGAGGATCCTCTAATATCACACCCACTATGCAGGTCAACAAAACACAATAACCCCTTATATAGCTAGGGAAAATCATAGAACAATTGGGAGTTGAATTCGAGCCACCCTGCAAACATGCATGATTGTGGTATGTAAGGGAAAAATAGAATTTTGTATGGGTAAGATAATGTTAAGGGTGAACTATAATTATCTAATGGGAAAAAGTTATGTACGGGTAAACAAAAACATATATAGTTTATGTAAGGGAAATTATGGGAAAATAGATATTATGTAATTGTGGAAAAAGTTATGTATGGGGAATATTATGTTAATTAAGAGTTAAAAAAGTTATGTAAGTGTAATATAAAGTCATGTGAGTGTAAAATAAAGTTATGTAAGGGTAAAACAAAGTTATGAAAAGGAAAAATAATGTTTTGTAAGAGTAAAAAAATGTTTTTTAATGGTAAAAAAAAGTTATTTAATTTTAAAAAATCATTTAAAGGTTATTTTTTTATCAAGGGTAAACTAAAATTCAGTAACAGAAAACAAAATTATGTGTAGTTAAGACTAATTAATGTATGAGAAAAGTAGAATTAAATTAAGGGTAAACAAAAATTAGTTTAGGGTAAAAAAATATGTAAGGTTAAAATAAAGTTATGTAAGGGTAAAAAAATTATGTTGGTTTAAGTGAGAATATATAATGGTGAAACAATGTTATATAAGGTGAATATAAATTTATGTAAATGTTAACTATAGTTAAGGGTCAACAATAGTTAGGTAAAGAAAATATGATGTTATATAAATGAAAAATAATATAAGTATGGGTAAATAGAAGTTATGTAATTATAAAATAATGTTATGTAAGGGTAAATTAATGTTAATTAAAGTTAAATAAAGTTATATAAGGGTAAAATATAGTTAAGGGTAAAAAATAGTTATGTAATGGAAAACACATTTTATGTAAGTGAAAAACAATGATTTATAAGGGAATACTGAAATTGTGTAAGGGTAAATAATGTTAATCAAGGGTAAACCGAAGTTATGTATGGATAAAAAACGTTATGTAAGGGTAACATAATGTAATTTTAGGTTACATAATAGATAATAAGGTTAAAATTATGTTATCTAATGGTAAAATAATGTTAATTTACTGTAAAAAACGTTATGTAATTGTAAAAAAAATTATGTGGGGTTAGTATAATGTTTTGTAAGTGTATTAAAATGTTATGAAAGGGAAAACATTTGTTATGTAAGGGTAAACAATATTATGTTATGGAAATCTAAAGATAATTAATTGTAAAACAAATACATTCAGTAGTATGAAAAATTTAACCAAGGGTAATTTAATGTTATCTAAGCTTAAACAAAAGTTATGTGAGGGTAGGAAAAATTTATGTATGGGTAAACAAAAGTAAAGTGTAAAAGAAGATAAATAAGTGTAAAATAAAGGTGTGTAAGGTCAAACTAATATTATTTAAGGTTTAAAAAATGTTATGTAAGGGGAAAAACATTTCCTCCTTTAAAAGCATACACTCCTTGCAAGATGGAGTGATCTCAATTTTACAACTTTGGGAATTATGTAAAGGTTCTATAGGGGTATAAAAAGAATATAATAAATATGGTATTAATTAATTATTTAAAGATAAAGATTCTAAAATCACAAAACTATCATGTTATAAATCATTATCTAATTCATGTAGCTTTATATTTTATTTTACCATGGAATGTCTATCATGAATTAACCAATCTCTATTTTTTTACAATCTATATGCAGTAAAGTTATAGTCCCCATAGAATTTCTAAATATGGAAAATGAAATTTTTGTCATATTATGTGAATTAGAAATATTTTCCTGGATGAAATTTTATTTATATTATGGTTCACTTGATGGTTTACTTAGTAAGAGAGATCGAACTATGAGGCCTTGTACATTTTAGATGGATTCACCCCATGGAAAGGTATATGATGATTTTGAAAGTTTAGGTCAAAAATCAAAGTCTTCAAAATCTTTATATTAGGGAGAGATATATTTTTAAGGAAATCATTGAATTTAGTAATGAATACCTATCTAGTGTGGAAATCATTTGTCTACCAAAATATTTTCACACAAGGAAGCTTGTGGGTAAGGGAATTTATGAAATAGATGTTTTCATGATCACTATTTCAGATTCGGAGTAGCCCACATTTATGGTTTTCATAATAGTTAAGAGGTTTCCACATATGTTGAAACACATAAAGAAATTATTAGCCATTTGAATCTATCAAGGGATGAAATTTAAATATTGAATATAGGAAATAAATATTTTATAGTATGGTTTGATGACCCTAATTTTAAAGAGTTAGATAAAAATCCAGATTCAAATTCAGATTGAATTTGATGGATATACAAAGGACCATGATTTCTTGTATAATATTATAATGCTTATGTCACTAATGGTTATACATTCTATAAAAATGAACAAGATGAAACAAGTTCCTTGAAAAATAGAAGATTTACACTAGTCGATGAAGTGATGTATGTATATGATACTGAGGATTGGTGTCTAATTTATAAGAACATGTTATACTTTTACATCATCAAAAAATATAGGTGTTGTATTATAAATTATTACAGGAGCTTATTTTTGATTGAAAATTGATTTATAATAGGTGTGTGGTAAAAATAGATGAATTGGGATTCAAGAAAGTGAATTTTAGTAAGAAAGTGTACAAAGACAAATTGTATATAATGGTACCACTGGTTGTACAAGTATTTTATATTCTAGATCCTACAAACCAAAAGTGGTAAATTATTATTTTATAGATCAATACCACTAGAATTTTAGATGAAAATAAAACCGAGGATGAAACAATCAATTAGATTTCATAATAATTTCAATGTTTCCCCAATTTTTAAGTGGTCATTAATGTCAATAATGACCATAATAAAGGGGTTTAGAGACTCAATAGTGAGGAAAATCACTTTGAATGATCGAAATTTTATTTCAATAATCATGTTATTTTTTTAATATACAATTTTTTAAATCATATTATTTTCCGTTCACTACATCATTTATGTAATATAAATTAAATGTGGATACAATTATACAGATAATGACTTCTTCATGATCTGATGCTTCCTATCCTAAGGAATAATTAGTTTCTCAACAAAAATCTGCTCCTACTATAGTGGAACAATGACATTTTTCACAATACAACTATACTAAATTAAAGGACTAACATATTAATGGTTTTGAAGTTTAGGAAATGGTATATTTTGAAGAATATATGACTCAAAAATAAAACATGACTGTCATATCATGACGGTGTTTGAAAAAATTATTAAGGTGAAATGAAAAGGCATAAAATTCTATGTTTGATGGAATTTATGTGTCCATAATGATAACCCCAACAAGGCCATCTTAAGTAGTTTCATTGGGCTCACTACTCGACAACACAAGTAGATTGATGTAGATTCATTGAACCATGTTGTACCCAGGTTTAAGACCCTTATTTTGGAAGATATTAGGCTAAAATTGTGATATAATTTCTATATTTAGATAAAAAATAAAATAATAAAACATTAAATTACTCTTCATTATCCCTTGAAGATGGCATTTATAATTGAAAACCCCCAAAATGAAATTATATTAATGTTTTATAGAAATCCTAATAATGGATTTTTCAATAAACTAATGAAGTCTCATCTAAATGATGTTGAAGATAAAATAAACCTACACCCACCACATATATACTACCACATTATAAGCCAAGAATCATGGGATTTGTTTACTAGTCATCATGAGGAGACATATTTTCAGGTCCATTATGGATTGTAATAGATTTTTTTGAAAATAAGCAGTTAAAACACTTTGTTAATTCATTTTCATTTTATAAAACATCCAACAAGTAATGAAAAAAATCACCATGTTGAAAAAATAACACACCTCTTCTATATATAAAGGTTGCAGTATTCTTCACTTGAAAAAATGGGTATGTATTTTAAATCTACTACAATAATTTTATTTGAAATGACACAACAACCTAAGTATTTTAATCTTTTTACATGAAAAATGATGAATCCAAATCCAAATACACTTCCACCCCAAATCGTTTGTTATGGAATGAGGAACATGTATATAATATTGGGATACTAATAGATGAAAACCCACACAATGTTTGGGAAGAATGTCTATGTATGAAACAAACAAATTGTTAAATAGTTATTACATAATAATGGTTTCTTATTTTACAATATTTTGTATTTGACTTAGACATTGGAATCATCATTAGATTACCAGATGAACAATTATTATCAATTTCCTTGAAGCGTCCAAAACATTATGGATTCATAAAATGTGTGTGTTTTTATGTGAAACCCCAAGAATAATTTGAGAAAATAAAATAATGAGGGTAAAATGATAGAAAAATGGAAGAGATGTTGTCATGATTATATTTCCTTGAATAATTTTTTGTATGTCTTAGTTTCTAGTATATTGTATGGGTGGAATAAAAGAAAAAAAACAACTCTAGTGAAACCAATATGTGATGATCCCTCCCCCATGAGTTTTGTGGTAGGCCATTCCCCTAAAAGATCACTCTTAGATGAGGTAATCGATATTATCATATTTTTTCATGAAATGTGAATAATGAAAACACTGATACTATTCATATATAGATATTAAGTAGGATTAAAATGATTATGATTTATATCTATCAACACCCACCCATCGCCTTGTTGTGAGAGATACTATGTAAAATATCCAAGTAGACACTCTAAAAAACAAAAAACTTCCAACGTTTCATGTGATGTTGATGATTATTATAACACATGATCTGAGCACTGAGCCACATGTTCCACTTGATGAGGCATATATTCATACTGTCAAGAAAGCTGTTGGAACATTCCCTTCATGGACATCAGTATTGTAAAAGGCATGTCGATAATGTGGTAGTCACTCATGTACAATGATCATTGACTATAAGAAAAAAAACATGATGGAATCAACCATACCTCAATATGATGCAGAGTGTACCTAGTATGACACAAATTTTTTTGATTTTAGATTAAATTTGATATTTTATTAATGTATTCTTTCATACATATGTTCAATTTATTTTTTTATACTATTAATAACATAAAAAATATTCTATTATATAGGTGTATTATTTTTTGTGATGTCATATTGTTCTTTCAACTATCTACAACTAACTAGAAAAGAGATATTATGTTTCTTATAGATGTGGAGTTCTAGGCAGTATGGGGTTTTCTTTTCCAACCAAATGGAGTAGTTTTCACTTTTCTAGAATGGTGAGTATAGTTAAAAGAAAAACAAACATTTCAAACCCAATCAATTTCACCCAAATTTGATACAAAAGTTTCTAGGTATGGAAATAACTATATGTTTTTTTATTATAATTTAATTTTTAGGTCAAAACACACATCACAAACTCCAAAATATAAAACGCATTCAATTTGTTTAGATACTGTTGTTAAATTATCCATAAGTCATTTTGGAGATTTATGAATCTTCTTTACCTAATCTATACACATGATGTGACTGGTATGACTCATAGTGTGTCTTTTTATTAAAGTTGAAATTTAGTAAAAAACAATTTACATACACAAAACATAGAAAACACTTTCATGTTAGTTTGATACTTCAGGAAAACAATACATAAGTCATTTATGTTGTGTATAAATCACCAAAACTTCAATCTGATGCATGATGTAACTAGTATGACTCCAATTATGACTTTTTAATTTAATATTGACATTATTTTTAGTAAAAATTGAAAACTAACACACTCAAAAAAAACCAAATGCTTTTAGATTATTTTTATACAATAGTAAAATTAGTCATGCCTAATTTGTGATGTGTAGGAATATTCTACACCTTAATCTTACATATAATGTGACTTGTATTACTCTTAGTGTATCTTATTATTTAAAATTGACATAACGTTTAATAAAATATAAAATTGACGTACTAAAAATCAACAAAACAGCTTCATATTGTTTTTATAAGTTAGAAAAATGATACTTAAGTCATTTGTGACATGTATCAATCAGCTTCAACTCTTTCCCAAACACAGTGTGCCTGATATAACTCAATGTGTTCATTATTAGTTTATAATTAACATTTTAAATCAAAAAGTATAACACCCATTGAAAAAAAGAAAACACACATTCATTATATTTATAATTTAAATTATTGATTCATAATACATTCTTGACATGTGGGAATCATTCTCACAAATATCCTACACATGATGTGACCGATATTACCCAAATTTAGTGTTTCAAATTTGAAATGACATTTTAGTAAAAAATAGGAGTGCCTTAATCAAAAAATCAATTACATTACCATTTTATTTTTACTATATTAAAATTATCCAAAAGATAATTTTGAAATTTATGAATCATAAACACCTCAATCCTACACATGGTGTGCATGGTATGACTCAAAATGTTCCTTTTTATTTAAAATTGTCATTAATTTTAGTAAAACGTATATGTTTCATACTCAAAACTAAAAAAATAAATTTGAATCATTATTATACTTTAGGAAAATTATTCACAAGTACTTTATGATGTGTAAGAATCAAATTCACCTCAATCTATTGTGTGGTGTGGCCGATATGATTCCAAGTGTCTCCTTATTATATTAAATTGACATAATATTATTAAAATTTAGAAGTGGAATACTCAAGACTGAGAAATTAATTTTGGATTGTTTTGATATATTTGGAAAATGATCCACAATCCAATTTTGATATGAAGTAATCAGTAATTCATTAAATTTATTCACTTTGGGACCATTATGACTCAAAGTGTGTCTTATTATTTAAAATTTTTATTAATTTTAGTAAATAGGACATGTGTCATTATCAAAATCATGAAAACATGTTCAAATTGTTTCAATAATTTATAAAAATAATTCATGAGACATTTTTGGTGTGTTATAATCAACCACACATAATTCAATGCATGGTGTGACTGATATGATTCCACGTGCGTATTATTTTTAAAATAGACATTAATTTATCTAAAAAAGGACAAGTGACATAACAAAAACTGAGAAAACACATTTTTATTGTTTATATATTTTATAAAAGTTTTCCATACGTTATTTATGATGTGTTTAAATCACCTTATTCACAATATGATGCACTGTGTCACTGGTATGACTTCAAGAGTTTCATTTTATTTAAAAATTACATTAGTTTTTGTAAAAATGACGTGTGACATACTCAAAATCAATAAATAATAATACTATTTTTTTATAATTTAGGATAGTGATCTATATGTCATTTGAAATGTGTATTAATCAACTGTAACTGAATCTGATGCCCTGAGTGACCAACATGACTTCAAGTGTGTATTTTTATTTAAAATTTTCCGTAATTTTAGAAAAAGTAACTATGATGAACTCAAAACAAATAAAAAAAATTATTGTTGTTTTTGAACACTCATAAAATGATCCACTTTTCATTTTTCATGTGTCAGAATCGCCTTCATTTCTAAATGATTCATGGAATGTCAAATATGACTCCAAGTGTGTCTTTTTTATTTAAAATTCGAATTAATTTATGTAAAAAGAAAAAGTGACCAACTAAATACTGGGAAAACATATTCATATTTGTTTAATACTTTAGTAAAATGATCCATAAGTCCTTTTTTCCTTGTGGGAGTTAGCCTCACCTCAATCCGAAACACTATGTGATCGTTATGACTAGAATTGTCTATTATATATTTATAATTTACATTTTTGTTCAAAAAGTGTGTCAGTCAATGAAAACCAAAATAAAGGCTTTGATTATCATTATAATTTAGTACAATGATTCATGTTTTATTTATTATTTTACGGAATTATTATCACATCAAATTGATACATGATTTAACCAGTATAACCCAAATTGTGTGTTTTCATTTTAAAATTAAATTTCTGTAAAAAAGAACAATTGGCCTCCTCAAAATGAAAAAAATGCATTTGGTTGTTTTATCCTATATTAAAATGTCCCATAAGTCATTTTTATGTATATGAATCAACTTCACCTCACTCTGATGTGTCGTGTGGTTGGTATAAATAAAAGTGTTCGTTATCGGTTTAAATTTGTAGTTTTAGTTCAAAAAGTTTGTAACTCACTAAAAACAAATCGAATACACTATGATGGTCTTAATAATTAAGTATAATGATTCATAAGTAAATTTTGTTGTGTCATAATTTAACTCACATCAAACTAGAAGATTATGTGACCGTTAAGACTCAAAGTGTGTCTTACCCAATTGAAATGATATTTTAGTTAAAAAAATGTGACAGGATCAAAACTTATAAATCACATTCATATTGTTTTTATACTTTATTAAAATGATTCACATTACATTTTTGATGTGATTCATTCATAATCGATACAATATCATTCATTCTATGACCGATATGGATCAATTTTTGTCTTTTTATTAAAAAATTACATTACTTTTTGTAAAAACAACAAGAAGTATACTCAAAACCAAGATTAAAAATTTGTTTTTTTGATTATTTATAAAAATGACCCATAATATACGTTTTATGTGTAGGAATATGCTCACCTCAATCTGATGCACGTTTCGAATGGTATGGATCCAAGTGTGTCATTTCATTTAAATTTGACATTAGTTTTAATAAAAAATAAAAGTTACATACTCAAGTCCATGAAAAATAATTCATATAATTTTTAAACATTAGGAAAATGATCCATAACTTATTTGTAATTTTTAGGAATCAGTAACACCTAAATGAGATACAACGTGGGCCATGTATGACTCAAAGTGTTTATTGTTAGTTTAAAATTGAAATCTTAGTTCAAAATGCATGTCACTAACTAAATACCAAGAAAACATGCTTTGGTTGTCTGGATAATTTATAAAATTGATTTATAAGTCATTTCTAACATGTGGAAATCATTCTTACATCAAATGGACACATGATGTGGCTAATATAACCTAAAGTACGTGTTTTTAGTTTGAAATTACATTTTAGTAAAAAACACATGTGACATACTCCAAACCAATAAAACACAATCGGATTGTTTTGATACTTTATGAATAATATCAATAAGTTATTTATTATGTGTATGAATCAACTTCATGTAAATCAGACATAGAGTGTGACTGATATGAGTTTAAGTGTATATTTTTATTTTATAATTGACATGTTAGGAAAAAACACTTGTGACATACTCAAAATAAAGAAAAAACATTCATATTGTTTTCATAATTTATAAAATTTATCCATATGTTATTTTTTAGAAGTATGAATCAACCACACCTTAATGTGTATCATGGTGTGCCCGGTATGACACAAACTATCCCTTAACAATTTAAAATCGAAATTTTAGTTCAAAATGTGTGTCACTCACTGAATCCTGAAAAAATGTGCTCTGATTTTCATGGTACATTATTAAAGTAATTTATAATTCATTTTTCATGGTTATCAATTAGTCTCTCATCAAAATGGCACAAGATGTGTCCTGTGTGACATAAAGGGCATGTTTTCTTTTTAAAGTAACTGTTTTGTTAAAAAGACAACTAACATATCCCAAAATGACTAAATTTATTATTATTGATTTGATAATATTGAAAAATAATATATATGTCATTTGTGATGTATAAGAGTCACCCCACCTAAATCCGACACACTATATGACCAACATGACCCTCAGTGTGTCCTTGTAAAAAAATTTTACATTTCATTAATGTATTATTTCATATTTTTGATTAATTAATTTCATTATAGTGTTTCTAACATAAGATTAATTTTCATATACAATTTGATTCTTTTGATTAGGTTGGTGTGGTTTGTTCAAAAACTGATACCATTGTCAGGCTTTTTTGAGAAGGGTTCATAGGTTCTAAAGATGATGAAACATCAACGTTTTGAAATTATTTTGGATAATAATTATAAATGTAATTATAAAAAACCTTCTTTGAAATGTATATAATAATTATTTTTATTTTTGTTGTAAACTGTATTTAAATTTAATTATGTATTTTCATGCAGGTGTATTTTCCTAATGGTATATTTTTATATAGGTTTATATAGTTGTATTTTATATAGTGTGATATTATTCAAATAGCACACTATAACGATAAGACCTTTATAAGCACTATTTCTAGTATGGATAAATTTCCCACATTATCTCAACTACAAAATGTGATGATAAAGGGGGTTGTTTATCAGTTCATTTTTTGCTCTGATAAATTGATCTTCTCTTTATCAAAACTGAGGCAAGAAAAACTTTTTTAATCATTGTTAACGCCTTTTATACAATGTTAAAGGGTTTAACTATAGAAGTTTCCACACCTCACATTACCTTATACTAATGGTGGTTGTAATACCCTATCATTTTTTCTAATCTTGTTAGCTCTTCTCTAGTGGTTTCTAAATTCTCTATTTCCACTTTTGGGGTATGCTCAAATGTGGTCAAACCTTACAAATTCATGGCATGAAATCTCAATTCCACATAAATACATTGGTCCGACGGGGGCCGTTACACAATGCCATATCATGTGGAACACCATGGACTAGAGAAGAAGATATTATGGGAGTATGTAAAATCCTCAAGATGATGCATGAAGTCTTGGAATAATGAACACTAGAAATACTATAATATGAAAAACATGTATGGATCTATTATAGAGGGTGGATACATGAAGTTGTACTACATCGAATTCCAGGAAATGGGTTTGGAAATATATCTTCTTCCTAATAAGGATCACTAATGAAGCATGGCCAAATGGTTTCCCCTTAAGACTTTGTTGGGGTGCCTCCTCATCTATCACCTACCATGTGCCACTTAAATAAAAAGGAATAAATTGATTTATAAAATAGAATATTTACATTTCTTTGAGAGGTGGACACTTTTTAATCCTCAAGGAATACTAGTATCTCTCTATTCTAAGTGTGATGCTATCTTCTCCTTGGTGGGGAAGTGAAATAATGTATTTTTCCAATTGTTTTCAAATATGAAACCATGAAAGTTCCCTAAATGTAATTGGATTTCATATGCAGAGGTATTTAATATGATCCCAGTACTTTTCATAAACAAATTTTATTCAGATGTTGAACTCCTTATTTTCATGGTCAGGTCTATTTGGGTTTCTTTATCAGGTTGATTTATTCATTTCATGATGCCTTCAAACAACATTTTCATTATTACTTTGATACACTATTTTATATGAGAAATATTTTTGATATCCCACTCATATTTTTGAGTCTCTACTATAGACTCTTGAATATTAGTGTATTATTATTTATTTACTAGGTCCTATGGTTTTTCACTATTTGGGGTTTCCATGTTAAAATTTATTGAGTCAAAATTTATTTTTCTGTACATATATTTTGTTACTACACTTCCTCTTAAATTTTATCTTTCTTGTTCAAAGGGAATGAAAATTTATTTCCACATCGTGTTCACTTTGGTGTTTGTTTTCACATTCATCACTTGTCTTATTTCCAAACTTCTAGTATGATAAGGTTTTGATTTGGTTTAGATAAGTAACAGAATCTAGTTACATTTTGATGATTTTTCTGAATTGTACCAACTACCATTATTAGAGATTAATAAAGAAGGATTTTATTTTCATCAAGAAAATAAATATTCTTGTGTTCAGTACTCAAAATCCATAATAATGTCTAATAAATAATGGGTGTTTGAGAATGTCCTGGTTTGTGGTTTCATTCATCAGTGGGTCAAAGACACTTGATGAACCATAATTCCAACATCTAACATTCTATAACATTGTGGGAGAAGCTGGAGTCTACCTATGCCTCCATGATAGAAAAAATATAATTTTCTTCTCCTAAAAATGAAAAATTTATTTTATAAATAAGGTAAATATGTATATATATATATATGATTGAATATCATAGTTGTTTTGATCAATTTTATGGTATGATATTACTCTTGAAGATGATGTTGTAGCACTTATGTGTTGAATCAATAAGGTTTTCCTTATGACTTTTCCATTCCTTCTTATTTTGAAAATCACAAACACCTTATCTTAAGGAAAATCACTTTTATAAGGAAAATTGCTTTCTTAAGGAAAATCGCTTTTATAAGGAAAATTGCTTTCTTAAGGAAAATTACTTTTATAAGAAAAATTATCCTTATCTTATTTTTATCCATATTTTTCTTAAGTATGAAATTCAGTTTCATTTCTATTTTCTCGGAATCATTGAAACTTTGATATAAAGCATTCTGTTTTAGGATTTGGATTCTGGATAAGAACTATAAAGAAGTTTCATTCCGAATCCCGGATATGAACTTTGACTAAGTTCTATTCCAGATTCAGGATACAAATTCTGAAGAATAATTCTCATTAAGAATTCTGAAGAAGAATTCTCATTACGAATTCTGAAGAAGAATTCTCATTACGAATTCCAATGAAGAATTCTCATTACGAATTCTATTGACGAATTCTCATTACGAATTCTGATGATGAATTCTCATTATGATTTCTGATGACGAATTCCTATTCCGAATTATCATTCTGAATTCACCTATTAAACAGAATTTGAGTATCTTTGTTTTATACACTCTGAATTAATTCAGACTCCAAAATATATTTTGGTTAGACTCCGAACTTTTATATTACTTACATTTCTATAATTTGTCTACTCTTTATTATTGTTCCTTACACTCCGAACCTTAACTCCGAAATTTTCATTCCGAACTTTTATGTTAGAGTTTGAAACGATGTCGTCTATTCTGTTTCTTATTAACCGTTGTCTAAGTGACACGTGTACAGGTCCCTCCGATCTTTAAGGAAAATATGACTGTTGGAGAAGGAGCCGACCTTACCTATAAATAGGAGCTCATTTGAAAGTGCTCGGTGCTGATAGCTGAAAAAAGTGGTGAAAGTTTGACAAATTTGCTTGAAGTGATTTCTAGAGAGAGAGACTCTTATTAACTCTCAAAGCTTCGTGTGACTCCGAATGTTGGTGATTACATTCGAGGGCTTCCGGGGATATGAAGAAAGAGGTTGCCGACTACCTTGAAGTTCGAGGGCTTCCTTGCTGAGGAAGACAGAGGTTTCCAACTACCTTGAAGTTGAGGGCTTGCGGGGATAGCAAGACAGAGACTCCGATCTTCATATTGAGGGCTTACCCTGGTGTGGGTAATATAGACTTGCTTGAAAGTATAAATCAAGGGACCTTTATCCAAGGTTGTTGGATACCCTTCTCTTTGGGTTAAAAGACTTATATCTTGTTACTAGTAGTTTTACTACTTGTTCTTATTCTGCTGCATTTTGTATTATAAGGAAAGTATAACTTTCTTATACTTCCTTACTTGTACTCTGATTATTTTAGATTCTATACACTTTAAGGTAGAATCTCATATTGTAATCTTTTGTTATGTTTCAATTTTTCGGAACCATATTTCCAGAACTTACTTTCGAAATCTCTTTCCAAGTTTGCTTTTGGAGTTATAGGTGTTGTGAATTTGCTTAGTTTAACTTTGTTAAACTTAGCTCTTTCCTTCTCTTAAGAAAAACATAGTTATTCTTAACTAACTTTAAAGGTTCCAAAAGAATTTTTAAAGTATACAATCCACCCCCCTCTTGTATATTGAGCATCTACATCATCATTTCGATCCTACAATTGGTATCAGAGGTTGGAAACCTCTTACTCTATACCAATCTTACATTTGGTATCAGAGCCGGTCTCTGAAATACTTATACTCACGAATAAGTTTTTCTTGCTCATTTTATCATTCTGAACTTTTCTAATTCCGAACTTTCTCATTCCGAACTTTGTGATTACAAATCCTTTCTACTAACAAGTTTGTGTGAAAAGTTATATTAATTATGGCAGTAATTAATGTTGGATCAATTGACAATCTAAATCCGACAAGACCACCAATATTTGATGGTAATGATTATGAATACTGGAGAGATCGTATGAAGAATTTTGTTATCAATACTGGAGTAGACAACTTTGTTATGCTTACTGGTGATTATAAAATTCCTGACAAGGAAGTTAGAACCTTTACTAACCAGGAAAAGCAAGAATATCAACTCAACTATAAGGTACGCAACACTTTACTTTGTTCAATGACCAGAAATATATATAGCCAAATTTATTCTTGTGAAGCAGCTAACTGTATATGGAAGAAGTTAGAGGTTACACACTTTGGGACTTCTAAAGTGATTGAGACTAGAAGAGCTATGCTTAGAGCTGAATATCATGGCTTCAACTTTCCTTATGGAGAACCTATCTATAAAGTTCAACAGAGATTTATGACTATTGTCAACAGTCTACAATCTATGGGAGAAAAAGGTTTAGATGATGAAGCTCTTGTGGACAAGATAATTGATATTATACCCAATGAGTGGGAGTCCAAGAGAACAGCTATAGATGAGAACATGAAGGTCACTCAAATTACTCTTGATGAATTATTTGGAACTCTTCTACAACATGAAACCAGAATGAAGAGAGATGCTGACAATATCAAGAAAAAGAATGGAAATGGTACTGTTTCTTTTACTACTATATCAAATTAGATGAAAGCTAAGACTCCTGAGAGAGTAACCAGATCCAAGTCTAAGAAAGTTATTTTCCAATCCGAATCTAGTGAGAGTGATGTCTCATAAAATGAATTAGCAAATCTTGCTCGAAGAATGAACAAGATAGCTGGACAGAGAAACTTTCAATCCAAGTATAAGAAAAAGGAAATGAAAGATAAGAAAGATGGAGAAGTTACTTGTTATGAATGCAAAAGAGCTGGACATATTAGACCAGATTGCCCTATGCTCAAAAAGAAAGAAAGGAAGGAAAGACATTCAGACAGGAACAAGAAGAAGTATTATAAAGATAAAGCTAAGAAAGTTCTGAAAGCTAATGACACCTGGAGTGCCAGTGTTGGTGACTCTTCAGATGAATCTTCTGATTATGAATCTTCAGGACAGAAGAATCCTGGTCTTATAGCCAGATTACCTATTGATAATCATTGTCTTATGGCTAAGGTACGAAATGCTGAATCTTTGACCAATGTTTCTTTAAACTCTAATGATAGTAAGTATTATAACTCTTCTGATAAAGAATCATCTTTTGATGAGGAAAATACTTTACCTACTTATGAAGAAGTCTCTAGGTTTGCTGAACATCTTGAGATTTGGAATTCCTAACTCAATAAGAAACTTGATAAGGCAAACTCTAGGAATTCTATTCTTACAAAAGAGATATCAGATCTTTCTAAAGATCTTGATAAGAAAAACGCTGATTTTGAAAGTATTTCAAAAAGTCCTGAGGAAGTATGTTCTGAGAAGAATGAACTTTCTAAAGAGTTAGAAAAGGTAATTTCTAAGAAAAATGTTTTCGAGCGTGACTCTAGTTCTAAAACTAATGAATTCGACGATAAAAACTTGGTTGTAAAACTCAAGTCCAAAATTTTTTCCTTAAAGAAGTGTTTATCAAACTTTACCCATGGAAAGGAAAATTTTGATAAGATGTATTCCCAAATACGACCTTTAAGAAATAAATCCGGATTTGGTTATACCCATGCAAAACCTATTTTTAGTAACAATTATTTTGTTCCTCAAAGTGCCCCATTTTGTACCAAGTGTCAATGTGGTGGTCACTGGGAAAAGAATTGTTCCCTAAAAAAACACAATCTCTAGGATTTCACAAAGCCTACTTTTCTAAGAAGATGTGGGTACCTAAAATTTTATTGTCTGGAAATCTCAGATACAAACAAGTTTGAATTCCGAAAGTCTAATTTTCTTCTTAATTTCAGGAAAATAAAGAAAGTACCAGCAACAATACATGGTACATGGATAGTGGATGTTCCCGGCACATGACTGGTAACAAAAGATATTTTGAAAAGATTATCAAAACAAAAGGAGGAAAGGTAACTTTCGGAGACAATGCTAAGGGAGAGATTGTTGGTATTGGTAATATTGTTCTTTTAGGTAAAACCTTGATTTCAAATGTTCTTTTTGTTAAGGGTCTTAAGAAAAACCTCATTAGCATAAGTCAGTTATGTGATGAAGGTTACCTTGTGAATTTTAGGAATGATAAGTGTTTAGTACACAATTCCAAGGAAGAATTTATTCTCTCAGCCAATAGGCAAGAGAATGTTTACACCTTAAACTTAGAAGACCTCAGAAGACAAGATTTATCTTTCCTAAGTGCAATAGAAGATCATTCTTGGTTATGGAATAGAAGACTATGTCATTGTAATCTTAGGAACCTATGTAAACTATCAAAGAAGAAACTAGTTAAGGATTTACCAGAGCTTAGATTTGATTCTTCTAATGTTTGTGATCCTTGTCAATACGGCAAGCAACATAAATCTAGTTTTATGTCAATCGGTGAAGTCTCAAAAACTGATGCATTATAGTTAGTGCACATGGATCTTTTTGGTCCAACACAAACTAGAAGTATTGGAGGCAAATACTATGTGTTTGTTCTAGTTGATGATTACACTAGATTTACTTGGGTCTATTTTCTAGCAAAGAAATCTGATGCTTTTTCTTATTTCAAATGTTTTAGAGCTCACGTTAAAAATGAGAAAAACCTTCCATTGAAAACTATTCATAGTGATCATGGAGGAGAATTTCAAAATTCTGATTTTGAAACTTTTTGTAGTAAGAAAGGCATTACTCACAATTTTTTAGCACCTAGAACTCCTCAACAGAATGGTGTAGTTGAAAGAAGAAATAGAATTCTTCAAGAGATAACTAGAACCATGTTGAGTGAACATTCTATTGCTAAACATTTTTGGGCTGAAGCTGTAAGTACTGCTTGCTATACTATAAATCGAGTTTTGATTAGATCTTTTCTTAATAAAACTCCTTATGAGTTATAGAATGGTAGAAAACCAAGACTTTCCTACTTCAAGGTTTTTGGTTGCAAAGTATTCATTTTGAATACTAAAGATAATTTACATAAATTCACACCAAAATATGATGAGGGGATTTTCTTAGGATATTCCACAACCTCTAAGGCTTATAGAGTTTTCAATAAAAATACTTGCTCTATTGAAGAAACAGTTCATGTGAAATTTGATGAATCAGATCCTTTTGTTTTTAAACCATCTCAACTTACATCTACGGATGTGTTTTCAAAAGCTGATTATCATCCTTTGATAGAAGAACCTTCTGATAAGGAAATTGTTCAAGAAGATACTTCTGAAACATTTACCCCAGATGATTTTCTACCCTATGTTGATGAACAGGTTTTACAAAACCCAAATCAGGTGTTTCTTAAGAATCATCCCAGTGATAGTATCATTGGTGATGTAAATCAACCTGTAAGGACTAGAAGTTCCTTAAGAAATGAAGTAGAACATCTAGCATTTCTTTCCCAATTAGAACCTAAAAGCACTGATGAAGCTTTAGGTGATAATGATTGGATCAAAGCAATGCAAGATGAACTAAATGAATTCGAAAGGAATAAAGTATGGATCTTGGTTGAAAGATCTAAGGAAACTTTGGTTATTGGAGTAAAATGGGTTTTCAGAAATAAATGTGATGAAAATGGAGTCATAGTAAGAAATAAAGCTAGACTTGTTGCTAAAGGCTATAATCAGCAAGATGGAATAGACTATGAAGAAACATATGCTCTAGTAGCTAGACTTGAATCTATTCGTATTCTACATTCCTTTGTATCATTCTTTAATTTCAAAATTTTCCAAATGGATGTGAAATGTGCTTTTCTTAATGGTTATGTTCAAGAGGAAGTTTTTGTTGAACAACCTCCTGGATTTGAAGATACAAAACATCCGGATCATGTTTTTAGACTTACCAAAGCTTTGTATGGACTTAAACAAGCCCCACGAGCATGGTATGATAGACTCACCGGATTTTTGCTTCAAAATAACTATGTTAAGGGAAATGCAGATCCAACCCTTTTTATAAAGAAAGATAAGAAAAATGTTTTGATTGTTCAAATTTATGTTGATGACATTATATTTGGTTCAACTCAGCAATCTTTGACTGACTCTTTTGCTAGTCTAATGAAATCTGAGTTTGAAATGAGTATGATGGGTGAGTTAACATTTTTCCTTGGTTTTCAAATTTCTCAAAAACCAGAAGGAACGTACATATCTCAACATAAGTATATTAACGATCTTCTGAAAAATTATGGTTATGACAACAATAAGAGTATAAGTACACCCATTGGTACCTCAAACTCTTTAGATCTTGACGAAGCTGGGAAACTAGTAGATCAAACATCTTTTAGAGGTATGATAGGAAGTCTACTTTACTTAACAGCTAGTCGACCAAACTTAATGTTTTCAGTATGCTTATGTGCAAGATATCAATCCAATCCTAAGGAATCTCACTTAAAGGCAGTAAAAAGAATTTTTCGCTGCCTTAAGGGAACCATGGATCTAGGATTATTTTATACTTCTGGAAATGATTTTGTTCTAAAAAGCTTTTCTGATGCTGAATTTGGTGGATGTAGAATGGATAGAAAAAGTACATCCGGAACTTGTCATTTCTTAAGAGATTATTTAGTTTCTTGGTCTTGAAAGAAACAACATTCCGTAGCACTCTCCACAGCTAAAGCTGAATATGTAGCAGCTGGAAGTTGTTGTGCTCAAGTGTTGTGGATGAAACACACACTCACAGACTATGGCTTGAGTTTTACCAAAACTCAAATTTTGTGTGATAACACAAGTGCCATTGCCCTCAGTAAGAATCCTGAACATCACTCCCGTGAAATATACATAGATATTAGGCATCACTTTCTTAGGGATCACACACTTAAAGGAGATATTATTCTTCAGTTTATCGGAACACAAGATCAACTTGCTGATATTTTCACAAAATCTTTGCCTTCTAATAGATTTGAATATATTAAATAGAAGTTAGGGATGATAACCGTAAGGTAATCCCCCTTATGTAACTTTCTATTGAAAAACTCTTCTTACAGTAATAAACTCCTTTTCATAGGGGGAGTACATTTGATTGTTTGTTTAACAAAGTTTTTGGAACGAAGATTTCCAGAATGGGACTTCCGGAACTAAAATTTTCCAAAATGGACATTCTCGTACAGAATACTTCTGGAATGGAAGTGTTCGTATTAAAAATTTCCGGAATGTAAAATTACGTACTGGCAGTTTCATAACCAGATTTTTGTACCAGTTTTTTTTTTCTTTCTAAATTTTTCGTAATGTATATTTCGTACTAAATTTTTCAAAATGTATTTTTCATACTGAGTTTTTCGTACTATTTTTTTTTCTTACTATGTTTGTTTTTCATACTGAGTTTTCTATAATTTATTTTCCGTAATGCTTTTTCGTACTGAGTTTTTCGTACTGAGATTGTTTTCTGTAGTAAATTTTTTGAGAACTTTGTCTTCTCATAATAAAGTTTTTTTTCTAGTCTTTGTTATATTACCCATTACGAATAATCCTCCTCAGCCAATCCAAAAGGTATGATTTCCTTACTCAAGATTTCATAGTCATACTTTACTTGCTGGCATTCTCTTGTATTATGTTTTCGGATTATAGTTTTCTTAATTCTTTGCTTTAATAAAAACCTCAAAAAGATCGGATTCAAGTTATCAACCGTCATATTTGATCATAATTCATTCTAAACCGTTAGATCAACCGAGGAAGTTGAACCGTCGTTTCATTGACTATATAAAGGGGACCCAAATACTCGTCCCACATCGGTTTCAAGCTCTCGCATCCCGAAACTTTGCCTCTCTGTTTTAAGGCCGTTCCGAACTACAGTTGTCTCCGTTCCGAACTTCTCAGAGGATTACAGATCCGAATGTCTGCAGAGTTAGCCTCTCAAGAAATGTCATCCACTAAGACTATTTCACAATGGTTAGTTTACAGAGAAAGGTTAGTCCATCAGGATTTCTTCAACAACTATGATTCCCTTATTTCAAAGAACATTAAGTTGAATGGCTGGGAAGATGTTGCGGTGTAAAAAACCGGGAACCAAGATGAAGTGTATTCAGACTTACTTGTTGAGTTCTATGAATCAGTTTCCTTCTTTAAGGAAGATAATAGGGAGAAGTTCACTTTTAAGTCTTATGGCAGGACTTACAAACTTTCTTATACCAAGGCAGCAAGCTTGGTAGGATTGACTTATGAAGGAGAATCCGAATTTATTTCGCATGTGTTGCCAGACTCTAAGGGTAGCTTCGATAGGGAAAAAACCTTAGAAACTCTCAGACTGGCTGATGACAAGGCTCCAAAGATTGCAAGTATATCCACAAACTTCCGGATTCTGGAATTATGGGTACAAGGTCTTATCGTACCGAGGAAAGGTGATAAAGATAGCTTGAAGAAAATTGAGATCTATATCTTAGATTTCCTGATAAATCTAAGGAAGTTTAACTTGATGAAGCACATTCTTATTACTATTGAAAATTTGAAGAAAGGAAATCTGAGAGCTCAGATAATTATGTATCCAGCAATCCTCTCCAAGTTGATTGTTCAGTGCCTTGAGTCTTTCAAGGAGGCTTGAAAATCTAAGCCAAGAGTTTGCAAGATCATTCTGGTCAGCTATGGTACTCTTAATAGGATGGATGTGGCTTTCAACAAGGAAACTGGTGAGTTCTTCGATTTACCAAATCAAGAAGAAATGGTTCCAAAGGCTGCTGAACTGGAATCATCTTAGCCAGTAAGGAAGAGAAATCTGAAAGAAGTGGAAATAGAAGCAGAGAATCCTAAGTCTAAGGAAGTCCATTCCGCACCTCCGAAACCCAAGAAGAAGAATGCCTATCCTGATGAGGTTGTTATGAAGTGGATATAAGATAAACAAAAAAGGAAAGAAGGGGATCCGCAGTTCGGATTGGGCCCTGCGGAAGCTAAGGACTTAAAGGAGAGAACTGTTGATGATCTTGAAAAACAAACAAAGCAAAAGAAGCTCAAGAAGAAGATGTTTGAGGTAGAGGTAGCTCAGGCTTTGTTAAAATTCAATGAAATGGTTTCAGCAACTATTCCTGTTCCGAGATCTTTCTCCTTGGAATCTCCACCTGAGACTCCAGGAAGAAATTTCGTTGCTCCGGAAGAAGCTGTTGCTAAGAATACTGAGGAAGTAGAGCAAGTTGAACAAGTGGAACAAGTAGAAGAGGATGCTGAAGGAAGTGGTGAAACCGGAGATGTGCTGAAACAAGTAGATGATTATAAGGGGACACCTTCGGAACACTTATCGCTCCGAACATCAGAAGCTGAATCTTCGAAGCTAGTTACTCCCGCAATGGAAGAAGAGAAAGGAGAAGAAGAAGTTACTTATCATAGAGAAGAAGAACATCTTTTAATTGATGTTATTCAGAAGGAAATCGTAGGGGTTCGTGTTCAGGAAGACGCTGATGAAGAAGATAATGTTGTTCAAGTTTCTGATAGTGAGAAGAGAACTCCAGAATAGAATTCAATTCCGGAAAAATACAAGGGAAAGAAAATTCTTGCTGATACTCCGAGCTCAGAAGTAAGGAAGAGGAAGGAATTTGGTATCTCTTCAAAGAGAAAGCTTGAACTTGTTGAAGAAGAAATTTCTCCAAGCAAAGATTCAGATTCGGAGTCATCCTCGTTGGGGAATGATTTTGTTGTCCAGTCTTTAAAGAAGTTGGTGGGATCCATTCTGACCTTCTCTAGCATTGATTCAAGATACCAGATGCTCCAACATGCTTTGAATCAGAAAACTGACTCCGTATCTATGGTTATGGACAAGTGCGTTGAGATTGAGGCTCAGTTCAAAACGTTTTTTGTTGGTTACGAAGCTCATAGAAGATCTTGTAAGAGGATGACAAACTGGTCGAAGAAGACTGTGGAATAGATGAGGTTGCTCGATGAGTTTCAAGACAATGTTAAAGATGCCTTTGAGACCGAGGACAAGAAGATAAATGAGTTAACTGCATCCTTTGAAGAGATGTTGATAGAAGAAAAGAACTTCTGGATTCAAGAAGTGAGAGATCTGAATGGAGAGCTGAATTCCGTTTCTCAAAACTGGAAGTTTGAAAGAGATCATTGGATCTATTTTGAACAAAGGATGAAGGATTAGGAAGAGAAGATCAAATCTCACGAAGAAAACCTGAAAGCCCAGGAAGAAAAAATTGAAGCTCAATCCGCAAGAATAGTTGTCTTAGAGAAGCAAGATGAAGAAGATCATAAAGACCTGAAGAAGATCAAGACTATTCTAAAGGTGCTCATCTCGAAGGATAAAGATCCGAAATAACCAAATCCGATCTTTTTGTTGTAATATTTTCATTGTTGTCGAGATTTCAAACCTATTGAAAATTGTGCCTCTTGTTTCTATTGTTGTCATTACTAATATCTCAGGTACTTTGTTATTTTTTCCATTCCCTCTAATTATTTTTGAAAATCACAAAGGGGGAGAAGGAAAATATTCTTAAGAAAAAGAAGAACTCTAATAAGAGTTTATGAAAGGGGGAGAAGAAAAAAAAATCCTTCAGATAAAGAAAAACTCTAATAAGAGTTTGTTTAAGGGGGATCTTTTTCATTAAAGAAGACCTTCTTATTTATCACTCAGGGAATCTGAATACGATCCTTAGAGTTTCAAAGCCTAAGGGGGAGTTAGTCGTATTCATCAATATCCTTAAAGCCATGGGAGATAAGCCTTAATGTTTTTCTCTATTCTTAGAATTTCTTTTTCGTAAGGATGTTTGTGCTTTCCAAAAAGGAGGAGATTGTTGAGTCAATAAGATTTTCCTTATGACTTTTCCATTCCTTCTTGTTTTGAAAATCACAAACACCTTATCTTAAGGAAAATCGCTTTTATAAGGAAAATTGATTTCTTAAGGAAAATCGCTTTTATAAGGAAAATTGCTTTCTTAAGGAAAATCGGTTTTATAAGAAAAATTATCCTTATCTTATTTTTATCCATATTTTTCTTAAGTATGAAATTTGGATTCATTTCTATTTTCTCGGAATCATTGAAACTTTGATATAAAGCATTCTATTTTAGGATTCAGATTCTGGATAAGAACTATAAGGAAGTTTCATTCCGAATCCCGGATATGAACTCTGACTAAGTTCTATTCCAGATTCAGGATACGAATTCTGAAGAAGAATTCTCATTACGAATTCTGAAGAAGAATTCTCATTACGAATTCTGAAGAAGAATTCTCATTACGAATTCCAATGAAGAATTCTCATTACGAATTCTAATGATGAAATCTCATTCCGAATTTCTATCACGAATTCCAATGAAGAATTCTCATTACGAATTCTGTTGACGAATTCTCATTACGAATTCTGATGATGAATTCTCATTACGATTTCTAATGACGAATTCCTATTCCGAATTATCATTCCAAATTCACCTATTAAACAGAATTTGAGTATCTTTGTTTTATACAATCTGAACTAATTCAGACTCTGAAATATATTTTGGTTAGACTCCAAACTTTTATATTACTTACATTTCTATAATTTGTCTACTCTTTATTATTGTTCCTTACACTCCGAACCTTAACTCCAAAGTTTTCATTCCGAACATTTATGGTAGAGTTTAAAACGATGTCGTCTATTCTATTTCTTATTAACCATTGTCTAAGTGACACGTGTATAGGTCCCTCCGATCTTTAAGGAAAATATGACTGTTGGAGAAGGAGCCGACCTTACCTATAAATAGGAGATCATTTGAAAGAGATTGGTGCTGATAGCTGAAAAAAGTGCCGAAAGGTTGACTAATTTGATTGAAGTGATTTCTAGAGAGAGAGACTCTTATTAACTCTCAAAGCTTCATGCGACTCCGAATGTTGGTGATTACATTCGAGGGCTTCTGAGGATAGGAAGACAGAGGTTGCTGACTACCTTGAAGTTCAAGGGCTTCCTTGCTGAGGAAGACAGAGGTTGACAACTACCTTGAAGTTGAGGGCTTGTGGGGATAGCAAGACAGAGACTCCGATCTTCGTATCGAGGGCTTACCCTGGTGTGGGTAAGACAGACTTGCTTGAAAGTATAAATCAAGGGACCTTTATCCAAGCTTTTTGGATACCCTTCTCTTTGGGTTAAAAGACTTATATCTTGTTACAAGTAGTTTTACTACTTGTTCTTATTCCACTGCATTTTGTATTATAAGGAAAGTATAACTTTCTTATACTTCTTTAATTGTACTCTGATTATTTTAGATTCTATACGCTTTAAGGTAGAATCTCATATTGTAATCTTTTGTTAAGTTTCAATTTTTTGGAACCATATTTCCGGAACTTACTTTCGGAATCTCTTTCCAAGTATGCTTTTGGAGTTAGAGGTGTTGTGAATTTGCTTAGTTTAACTTTGTTAAACTTAGCTCTTTCCTTCTCTTAAGGAAAACATAGTTATTCTTAACTAACTTTAAAGGTTCCAAAGAAATTTTTAAAGTATACAATTCACCCCCCTCTTGTATATTGAGCATCTACATCATCATTTCGATCCTACAATTGGTATCAGAGGTTGGAAACCTCTTACTCTATACCAATCTTACATTTGGTATCAGAGCCGGTCTCTGAAATACTTATACTCACGAATAAGTTTTTCTTTCTCATTTTATCATTCCGAACATTTCTAATTCCGAACATTCTCATTCCGAACATTGTGATTATGAATCTTTTCTACTAACAAGTTTGTGTGCAAAGTTATATTAAGTATGGCAGTAATTAATGTTGGATCAATTGACAATCTAAATCTGACAAGACCACAAATATTTGATGGTAATGATTATGAATACTGGAGAGATCGTATGAAGACTTTTGTTATCAATACTGTAGCAGACAACTTTGTTATGCTTACTGGTGATTATAAAATTCCTGACAAGGAAGTTAGAACCTTTACTAACCAGGAAAAGCAAGAATATCACTCAACTATAAGGTACACAACACTTTACTTTGTTCAATGACCAGAAATATATATAGCCAAATTTCTTCTTGTGAAGCAGCTAACTCTATATGGAAGAAGTTAGAGGTTACACACTTTGGGACTTCTAAAGTGATTGAGACTAGAAGAGCTATGCTTAGAGCTGAATATCATGGAATCAACTTTCCTTATGGAGAACCTATCTGTAAAGTTCAACATAGATTTATGACTATTGTCAATAGTCTAAAATCTATGGGAGAAAAAGGTTTAGATTATGAAGCTCTTGTGGACAAGATAATTGATATTATACCCAATGAGTGGGAGTCCAAGAGAACAGCTATAGATGAGAACATGAAGGTCACTCAAATTACTCTTAATGAATTATTTGGAACTCTTCTACAACATGAAACCAGAATGAAGAGAGATGCTAACAATATCAAGAAAAAGAATGGAAATGGTACTGTTGCTTTTACTACTACATCAACTCAGATGAAAGCTAAGACTCCTGAGAGAGTAACCAGATCCAAGTCTAAGAAAGTTATTTTCCAATCCGAATCTAGTGAGAGTGAAGTCTCAAAAAATGAATTATCAAATCTTGCTCGAAGAATGAACAAGATATCTGGACAGATAAACTTTCAATCCAAGTATAAGAAAAAGGAATGGAAAGATAAGAAAGATGGAGAAGTTACTTGTTATGAATGCAAAAGAGCTGGACATATTAGACCAGATTTCCCTATGCTCAAAAAGAAAGAAAGGAAGGAAGGACATTCAGACAGGAACAAGAAGAAGTATTATAAAGCTAAAGCTAAGAAAGTTCTGAAAGCTAATGACACCTAGAGTGCCAGTGGTGGTGACTCTTCAGATGAATCTTCTGATTATGAATCTTCAGGACAGAAGAATCCTGGTCTTATAGCCAGATTACCTATTGATAATCATTGTCTTATGGCTAAGGTACGAAATGCTGAATCTTTGACCAATGTTTCTTTAAACTCTAATGATAGTAAGTATTATAACTCTTCTGATAAAGAATCATCTTCTGATGAGGAAAATACTTTACCTACTTATGAAGAAGTCTCTAGGTTTGCTGAACTTCTTGAGATTGAGAATTCCAAACTAAATAAGAAACTTGATAAGGCAAACTCTAGGAATTCTATTCTTACAAAATAGATATCAGATCTTTCTAAAGATCTTGATAAGAAAAATGCTGATTTTGAAAGTATTTCAAAATGTCTTGAGGAAGTATGTTCTGAGAAGAATAAACTTTCTAAAGAGTTAGAAAAGGTAATTTCTAAGAAAAATGTTTTCGAGCCTAACTCTAGTTCTAAAACTAATGAATTCGAGGATAAAAACTTGGTTGTAAAACTCAAGTCTGAAATTTTTTCCTTAAAGAAGTGTTTATCAAACTTTACCCATGGAAAGGAAAATTTTGATAAGATGTATTCCCAAATACGACCTTTAAGAAATAAATACGGATTTGGTTATACCCATGCAAAACCTATTTTTAGTAACAATTATTTTGTTCCTCAAAGTGCCCCATTTTGTACAAGTGTCAATTTGGTGGTCACTAGGCAAAGAATTGTTCCCTAAACAAAACACAATCTCTAGGATTTCACAAATCCTATTTTCTAAGAAGATGTGGGAACCTAAAATTTTATTGTCTGGAAATCTCGGATCCAAACAAGTTTGGATTCCGAAAGTCTAATTTTCTTCTTAATTTCAGGAAAATAAAGAAAGTACCAGCAAAAATACATGGTACATGGATAGTGGATGTTCCCGACACATGACTGGTAACAAAAGCTATTTTGAATAGATTATCATAACAAAAGGAGGAAAGGTAACTTTCGGAGACAATGCTAAGGGAGAGATTGTTGGTATTGGTAATATTGTTCTTTTAGGTAAAACCTTGATTTCAAATGTTCTTTTTGTTAAGGGTCTTAAGCACAACCTCATTAGCATAAGTCAGATATGTGATGAAGGTTACCTTGTGAATTTTAGGAATGATAAGTGTTTAGTACACAATTCCAAGGAAGAATTTATTCTCTCAGCCTATAGGCAAGAGAATGTTTACACCTTAAACTTAGAAGACCTCAGAAGCCAAGATTTACCTTGCCTAATTGCAATAGAAGATCATTCTTGGTTATGGCATAGAAGACTATGTCATTGTAATCTTAGGAACCTATGTAAACTCTCTAAGAAGAAACTAGTTAAGGATCTACCTGAGCTTAGATTTGATTCTTCTAAAGTTTGTGATCCTTCTCAATATGGCAAGCAACATAAATCTAGTTTTAAGTCAATCAGTGAAGTCTCAACAACTGATGCATTACAGTTAGTGCACATGGATTTTTGGCCCAACACAAACTGGAAGTATTGGAGGCAAATACTATGTGTTTGTTCTAGTTGATGATTACACTAGATTTACTTGGGTCTATTTTCTAGCAAATAAATCTGAAGCTTTTTCTTATTTCAAAAGTTTTAGAGCTCAAATAAAAATGAGAAAAACCTTCCATTAAAAACTATTCATAGTGATCATGGAGGAGAATTTCAAAATTCTGATTTTGAAACTTTTTGTAGTAAGAAAGGAATTACTCACAATTTTTCAGCACCTAGAACTCCTCAACAGAATAGTGTAGTTGAAAGAAGAAATAGAATTCTTCAAGAGATAACTAGAACCATGTTGAGTGAATATTCTATTGCTAAACATTTCTGGGCTGAAGTTGTAAGTACTGCTTGCTATACTATAAATCGAGTTTTGATTAGACCTTTTCTTAATAAAACTCCTTATGAGTTATAGAATGGTAGAAAACCAAGACTTTCCTACTTCAAGGTTTTTTGTTGCAAAGTATTCATTTTGAATACTAAAGATAATTTACATAAATTCGCACCAAAATATGATGAAGGGATTTTCTTTGGATATTCCACAACCTCTAAGGCTTATAGAGTTTTCAATAAAAATACTTGCTCTGTTGAAGAAACAGTTCATGTGAAATTTGATGAATCAGATACTTTTGTTTTTAAACCATCTCAACTTACATCTACGGATGTGTTTTCAAAAGATGATTATCAACCTTTGATAGAAGAACCTTCTGATAAGGAAATTTTTCAAGAAGATACTTCTGAAACATTTACCCCAGAAGATTTTCTACCCTATGTTGGTGAACAGGTTTTACAAAACCCAAATCAGGTGTTTCTTAAGAATCATCCCAGTGATAGTATCATTGGTGATGTAAATCAACATATAAGGACTAGAAGTTCCTTAAGAAATGAAGTAGAACATCTATCATTTCTTTCCCAATTAGAACCTAAAAGCACTGATGAAGCTTTAGGTGATAATGATTGGATCAAAGCAATGCAAGATGAACTAAATGAATTCGAAAGGAATAAAGTATGGATCTTGGTTGAAAGACATAAGGAAACTTCGGTTATTGGAGTAAAATGGGTTTTCAGAAATAAATGTGATGAAAATGGAGTCATAGTAAGAAATAAAGCTAGACTTGTTGCTAAAGGCTATTATCAGCAAGAAGGAATAGACTATGAAGAAACATATTCTCTAGTAGCTAGACTTGAATCTATTCGTATTCTACTTGCCTTTGCAGCATTCTTTAATTTCAAACTTTTCCAAATGGATGTGAAATGTGCTTTTCTTAATGGTTATGTTCAAGAGGAAGTTTTTTTTAAACAACCTCCTGGCTTTGAAGATACAAAACATCTGGATCATGTGTTTAGACTTACCAAAGCTTTGTATGGACTTAAACAAGCCCCACGAGCATGGTATGATATACTCACCGGATTTTTGCTTCAAAATAACTATGTTAAGGGAAATGCATATCCAACCCTTTTTATAAAGAAAGATAAGAAAAATGTTTTGATTGTTCAAATTTATGTTGATGACATTATATTTGGTTCAACTCAGCAATCTTTGACTAACTCTTTTGCTAGTCTAATGAAATCTGAGTTTGAAATGAGTATGATGGGTGAGTTAACATTTTTCCTTGGTTTTCAAATTTCTCAAAAACCAGAAGAAACGTACATATCTCAACATAAGTATATTAAATATCTTATGAAAAAGTATGGTTATGACAACACTAAGAGTATAAGTACTCCCATTGGTACCTCAAACTCTTTAGATCTTGACGAAGCTGGGAAACTAGTAGATCAAACATCTTTTAGAGGTATGATAGGAAGTCTACTTTACTTAACAGCTAGTCGACCAGACATAATGTTTTCAGTATGCTTATGTGCAAGATATCAATCCAATCCTAAGGAATCTCACTTAAAGGCAGTAAAAAGAATTTTTCGCTACCTTAAGGGAACCATAGATCTAGGATTATTTTATACTTCTGGAAATGATTTTGTTCTAAAAATATTTTCTGATGCTGACTTTGGTGGATGTAGAATGGATAGAAAAATTACATCCGGAACTTGTCATTTCATAGGAGATTCTTTAGTTTCTTGGTCTTTCAAGAAACAACATTCTGTAGCACTCTCCACTGCTGAAGCTGAATATACAGCAGCTGGAAGTTGTTGTGCTCAAGTGTTGTGGATGCAACACACACTCACAGACTATGGCTTGAGTTTTACCAAAACTCAAATTTTGTGTGATAACACAAGTGCCATTGCCCTCAGTAAGAATCCTGCACATCACTCCCATGAAAAACACATAGATATTAGTCATCAATTTCTTAGGGATCACACACTTAAAGGAGATATTATTCTTCAGTTTATCGGAATGCAAGATCAACTTGCTGATATTTTCACAAAATCTTTGCCTACTGATTGATTTGAATATATTAAACAGAAGTTAGGGATGATAACCGTAAGGTAATCCTCCTTATGTAACTTTCTGTTAAAAAACTCTCCTTACAGTAATAAACTCCTTTTCATAGGGGGAGTACATTTGATTGTTTGTTTAACAAAGTTTTTCAAAATTTGTTTTCAAACATTTCGGAACGAAGATTTCCGGAATGGGACTTCCGGAACTAAAAGTTTCCAAAATGGACATTCTCGTACAGAATACTTCTGGAATGGAAGTGTTCGTATTCATCTGATGAGCATGTCATCCTCACTAAATTGGGGGGTGGGGGGACTAGATTTCATTAATGAGGTGATGGAAAGTTATCATAAGGAATGATAGGTTGTGTCAATGGATGATGTGATGAGATCATTTCACTATGATCATACTTTTGAACTTTTGAAGTTACCTACAGATAAGAGAACATTGAAAAATAGAATGATACATAATATTAGAAATAAAAAAACTAGTTCTATCTAATGATACAATAAATGTTTTGTTATCTAAGGCTTTCATCAGAAGATAGGTATTGATTTTGATGAGATTTTGTCAACTATTTTCAAAATGCATTCCATTCGGGTTATTATTTCTTTGGTTACTAGTTTGGATCTACAAACTGAGTAGATGGATGTGAAGATAGATTTCCTCAAGTGATATTTAATGGATATTTATATAGAACAACCAGAGGGTTTTGTTGAAATTGGTAAAGAGAATTATTTCTGAAGGCTAAATAAGATTTTGTATGGCTTGAATCATGTTCTGAGGTATTGTTATAGGATGTTGGAATCTATAAATTTTCATTTCGGTTTTAGGAGTACATCTTTTGATCATTGTGTTTTTGTTAAGAGATTTAATTATGTTGATTTTATTATATTGATGCTTTATATTGATGATATTCTCATTTTTGTTCATGATGCTTCTAGAATTGACATATTAAAGAATGTTATTTGTTATTATTTTGTGATGAAATACTTGCGTAAATCATGATATATTCTTAGAATTTTAATTTATTATGATAGAAAGGCTACAAAATTATAGTTATATCAAGAGAGATTTATTGAGATGGTTTTTAAATACATTATATTAATATAGTGAAAGTGGTTATTACTCCTCTTTATTTGCAGTTTAATCTTATTACGAGCCAGTAACCTTCTACTGATAAAGAGAGAGATGAGATTAATCACATACCTTATTCATGTTTTATTGATTTTTTGATATATGCAATGGTGTGTAATACACTTGATATAGCTCATAGAGTTGGTGTGGTCAGTCATTTTATATCTAATCTAGGTAGAGATCAGTAGAGAGAAATGAAGTATATATTTTACATTCTTCTTGGTACTTTTGGTCTTATATTGTTCTTTAGAAATGGGGAACATATTCTTTGTGGCTTTACATATTTAGATATGGTAGGAGATACAGATTTTAGGAATTCTACTTTAGGTTATTTGATCCCTTTTTAATAGGGTAATTATCTTGATAGTCTAGATTACAAATATATTTATCTTTTTCTACAAATGAGTGTGAGTTTTTTGAAACAAAAAATTCATGAAAATAGTTGTTGTATGTTAAAACATTTATTTGAGAGATAAATTTTAATCAGGAGTGGTTTGTTGTATTTTTTTAACAAATCAGAGAGATTTATGTTTGGGAATGAATTACACATTTCATGGAAGGTTGAAACATATAGATGTTTGGTATCATTAGATTAGAGATGTCCCTGATTTAAGATAGTTGGATACGAATAAGATCCACATAGATGATAATGGTTCATACATGATGACCAATAGTTTATGAAGAGGTAAATTTGAGACAAATCTATTGATTGTAGTGTTGGAGGTGATCCAAATTTATGTTCGTGGGGGAGTTTATTGGGGGCCTCCTCATATGGACCCAGAACATTCCACCAAAATAAAATATTGTTGTAATGAATTAACAATTATTCATTTACCAGCATCATATATGATGAAAAACACCATTGTGATGACGATGACTCTATGTCCCCTTTTTTTATCATCTTACCTCCAAAATTTTCTACATATGATAATCATTTTCCAACAATCTATAACCAAACACTCACATATAACAGTAATAATATTTTAAAAGATTAGGTCATGAAACTCTTACACTTTAATAATGTTTAAACTCTATTTATATAGATTAATATCTAGATAAAAAACTCAATATAGATATAAAATACAGAATTTAAACTGATTGAAAAAAATATATGATTAACTTATTCAAATATATCTATCATAGATAGATCCCAACCCTCATTATTTATGAATTCAGTAATTAGATTTCATATTGATGCATACTGTATATCATTTCATTAGTTTAAAAAAATTTGATGTTATGGTGATAAGCTTCCATCGAAGGTGATGTTACTGATACATAATAATATCCAATGTAGATGATTCCAAAACTATAGTAATAGATGTTCTTATTTTACTTATATGGATTTCATAGTCTTCCCATAGATGAAAAAAGAAGCAAATATTGGTTTAAAAATGGTTATCTCAAATTTATTTTTGGATAATATCATTTGGAAAATGTCCTATGATAAAGATAATTTGAAAAAGGATGAAAGAAAAATGATATCTGAAATAAAAAATAATATCATCAAAGATTATATAAGATACATTTGTGGAAAATTGGAATGGAAAGCATAGTGGAGGAAAAGGGTAATCCAAAAGCAATGATACAAGAGGGAGAGGTGAAGGGAGGCTTATAGGGTTTCTAGGATCTGATTCCATGTAGAAAGAATAGACCAAAATTTTCCCACTTTTATAAATATAAAATTTTATTTAAAAAGTGGATAAGTAGATACAAGACATGACATAAATATAAAATTAAAAAATCAAACTAATTGGAATGTATTGGGATGTAACTATTGAAAAGGGTCATAAATATCTAACAATATTAACACTTTAATTAGCCTAATAGATTGATAACATAAACTACTTATGGAATTCAACATAAAACATGTAAATTAACGTAACCACGAATAAACTTTCTTTATTTCAATCCTTATTGTTGCAGTAGTTAAATATACATCCCACACACTAAAACAAAAACCATTGAACAATATAAAAACTGAGTCACGACCAAAAATCATATTACACAACCAAAAGATAAACTAATTTTTAACCCTAGTTCAACTCTTAACCCTTACTTGCATCCAATATCACACACCCAGTTTAAATTAGTGGATTCTTAAATAAGTATATCTTCTCTATAATTTTTTTTATCTTCTTAGGGTTTATATCGATGAAAATGTGACTATAAATGGGATGAAAAACTATATTAGTTCTTCAATTGGGTCCAAGGTAGAAACCAATAGAAATAGTAATAATATTTATGATTATTGTGTTTTGGAGTGGTAGAGATAATCCTTAATGATGATTTCTTTTGTTTTATGGTAATAGATTTGATGTTTGATAGGGGTTTTCTTTGTTGGAAATATTGTAAAAATTATAATAATTTTTCTTTTCGTACCATCATTACATTGAATTTCCACATTTTCCATTTTGATATTTGTTTTAAAATAATATATATATATATATATATTTCAATATAAATTTTTATATGTAAATTTCTATTCATATTATACCACATTATATGTCAGTTAGGATTCTTTAAGGGGGTTGGATGCTGTTAATATTTTGAAACTTTTGTTCAAAATGCAAAGGGATTGGTTTCTCAGAATATTGAGTGAGTTTTCTTGAGAAATTTGGAAATGAATTTCGTGTTTTATATTCTAAATTTTTTTACTGGGTAAAAATGTAGTTAAAAGTGAATTTAAATAAAGAGTAACATGTTTTTATTGATGTGAAAGTCATTTTTAAGAAATCCCAGTGATTTATTAGTATAATATTCATCCGTTTTTTATAATGTACATATGATTTTACGGCTAGTTGATTGGTTTTATAGTTATTAAATTATATTTATATGAGGTTTCAAAATTAGGTTGATATTTTTGATTCAATGATAATCTAATTGAAGGATCATTATGATTTCCCATTGACATTAAAATGGAGATTTGTTATTTGAAATCAGAGTGAATTTATTCATTGGGATTTTTTATAATATTGTATAACCTATACACGAAATGTGTGGTGTATAAATTTATAAATGAAATAACATGTTATAAAAAAGGGTGTTATATATATTTATATGATCATATTTACTTTCAAATGCCTATTAAATTTACAAAATATAACATCCTATATAATATATCATGATAATAACATCATGGGAAGGCCATTCCACTAACTCCATAAACCTATTGGATATCCATAATGACCACAATCCTGTAAAATTGACCTAATGGGAAGCTAAGTGCTATTGAAATTTAGTTCATAGAACAAAATCCTTTTCCATTTCAAAGAGTAATTTAAGGGTTTCTTTTAATGATCAAACTATAATATTTGTCTCAACATGAGTTCATGTAAGACCATCTAGATGATCCTTCTCATGGTTCCAGAAATAAATGATCCCCTTGTGGGGATCATAATTCTACTACTTCTTTTTTATCTTTTGATAGAAAACTATGATATGTTATCAAAAGCTTCACCAACACACAAATTTAGGAACATTTTGATTTTAGTAGAAAAATGTCATCATCATTATGTTTATCTCATGAATTGTAATTATGGAATTTTGTTTTCTGAGACTCATCCTTCATCTCTTTCAGATGGGAAACTATGTTTTTTTAACTAAAATATGTAGTATTCATCCCAAACTGAATACTACTAATCATTGTGACGATAAAACCTACCACCCATGGAGTGATTATTTAGAAAAATTCAATACTCACTTCTTTTAAAGTATGATGAAATTATTGGAAACATTAAAATGTTGAGATCCGCTTATGTGAATGGACAATTTTTTAAATATATATGTATATATTAGATATTGATATTTATTAATCAAATAGGATATATATGAATTAAAAATGGATGGGTAAAAATTATATTATAAAATAGTATAGGTATGGGTTCAAGAGATCATCATGTTTGAAAAAGATCCTGTATATAAACCTTCACAATTTTTTTTCCATGTTTACACTATTTTTTTGAAAATTAATTTGTCTAGAGGAGTTGGGAGAACAATTGATGTATCATGGAATAGATCGAACTAAAAATTATGGACTAAATTGTACGAACATTGAATATAGATAAATATTGGGATAACAATATGTTTTGTGGATGATCTGATATGATTATAATTGTGTAAAATGAAAATTATTTATCAGGAATGTGATTATAGGGGCGAATAATGTAGAGAATAATGTGGAAATGATAATGAATGTTGAATACAAACATTGTGATTTTAAAAAATTGTTTGATAAGTTAATGTTTAGTGAAATGATTTCATTGTATGTTGTTTGGTCAAAATAAACAGCATTATCATACAAACTAAATATTTATAATTTAAAATAAATCAATGAATGGAGTGATTTTAATTTTACTGAATTACATTCTCTCTTGAATGATATGCTTATAGAAGAAAATGGACTTCCAAGACAAGAACATTATGCTAAACGAATACCATGTTAAATGGGTTTGATCTCTAAGGAATACATTCCTATAGAAATTACATTATACTATTTCATAAAGGACACAAATATATTAAATAATTCCCAAAGTGTGGTTCTTCAGGATACATGAAAGATGAATCAGGTCCTAGAAAATTTTTATGGCACATTCCAATCACTCCAAGTCTTAGGAACCCATATAGAAGTGAGGATTGCATTGGGAATTTTATGTGGGAGGTAGACACAACCAATAATGATGGGAAATTTTTTCAATCAATAAACACTCCTCATTAGAAGATAATTGATCATGAGTATCCTCAATTTGTAAATGATATCAGAAACCTTCATCTTGTGTTATTGATAGATGGAGTGAATCATTTTGGTTTTTAAAGGAGCACTCATAGTATATTTATAGTAATGTTGGTCAATTGTAACGTTCCACTGTGGATATGAATTAAATTAAAATAAATAATGTTATCCATTCTTTTATAAAGACAAGAACAACTAGGTAATGATATATATGTTTATTTTTTTCCATTGATCAATGATTTGAAGTTATTAATGTATTCGGGAATTGTGTTGTATGATACATATATAAATTAGTATTTCACATTAATAAACATGTTTTACGATATGATAAATGACATTTCTACTTATGGAGGTTTTTAGGATATAGAATTAAAAGAACTCAAGGGTGTCCCATTTTTTGATAAGATAGACATCGAATTTGGTTGAAACCTTCACCAAATACTATGTTCATAGAAAATAATAGATTTCATCCATGGAGACATAAGTACAAATGTTTATAATGTCACACAATTTTTGATTATTTTTATTAATTATATGGTATTATTTCGAGACGGTGACTTTGACGATGCATGATTCGGAGGCCCAGATTGCCCAGAAAGATGCATCAATGTTTTTTTAAACATTAATTAGAATGTGTAATAAGTTTTCATGAGAAGGTAGAAAAAATATTAAAGGGTTTCCCAAATCAGAAATCTGAGGGCACTGTTGCGTTCAGGATTGTTAGGTTTACCTTCGGTGAATCTTAAGTTCAGTCAGCACCAACCTCCTATGTGAAAACCCAAAAATGGAATAACTATAAATAAAATAATTAAGTAAATTATTTTATATTTCAAATGCATATAACTCACAAAATGTAACTCGAATTAAAAATATGAGAACACCAATGAACATGGGAGGGTATGCTTTCTTTAGTCAGATACTATCTTTGGCTAGAGCGGGCATCCAGGGAATGTTAGTTTTTGGCCATAAATAAAATATTTAACTGACAATTATTGTTATAGTGAAATCCATAACATTTAAAAGGTAACTTGGATTGGAAATATGAAAGTACTGTTGGGTTCCTTGGGGCGTGTTTCACTTAGTCAGAGCCTAACCTCAAACGGTGTGGGTCGAGGGTGACTCTTAATAATTTTTCTGATCTTTTTTTCGGGTACGTTGAGTTAAAGCGCAAGCGGTATTTTGTATCTTTTGAACCATTTCTCGGAATTGAGATCTGAGCACACTGTTGAACTCACAGCGCTAATATTCGCTTAAGGAGACCTTCACCTCAACTACAATATGTCAAGGGTAAGAGTTTATTTTTTGGATTTTCATGGGAGGGAAGGACAAATACATAAATAAATTAATTATCTTTTATTTTATTTTTAAAACTTTCCACATGAATCATAAATGTGGGGACCACACAAGGGTGGTCGAGCATTTAATGATAGGCATTAAATGACCGGTAACACAAAATGTGTAACCAGTTTTCTCTTTAATTAATTGGATACATTAATCTTGAATTAATAACCCAACTTGTTAATGAAGAGTTATCTCATTTACTCTTTTTATGGGTTGTATTCCCATTGAATAAAGTGAGATGAGGCCTAGGATGGATAATCCTCCAATGAAGAACCACCCCAAATGAAAAATGAGAATGACGCATGAGCCCATATTGGAAACGTGTTGCAGGAGCGATAAATGACAGCGTCCTCTTCAACGACCACATCTTCCTCTACACGACATCTCCAGTGGAAGATTAAGGTAGGGGTTGAAATTGAATTATGTTTAATATATTTTTATTAATTATTCATACTATGAATTCAAAATGACTATTGTTTAAATAATATGGCCATTTTCCTACACATATACCATGACCCTTTTACTTCTGTTCATCGAACATTTTTCATGCGTTCCTTGACACAAAATATTTAATGACGCTAGAAAAACAATGATTTTCTGAGCGTGAAATACGAACATGGAGCACTCGACATGAGGATTGTGAATATGCGAAGGAAATAATTTTTTGTTCTTGGAAGGAATACATGATGGCTCATGGAAGAAGGTGGTGGCTGTCACTCGACCGACCATGAGGAAGGTGGGGCGGTGCACATACGCGCCACCAGATGACTAGAAGGTCATAGCTCATGGACCGCGGTGGGGCATGGTGGCAGCCAGAATCTTGGTGACCACATGGTGGAGTGGTGGCATGAGTTCGTGCTACCAGAGTAGCAAGAGGCCGCAACCCCTTGGCCGCGACATATGCTGAAGCGTGACCGTCACATGTCCGGTCGTGGTGGAGCACCAGCACACGACCGCGCCACATGGAGGAGGAGCACCGCCTGAAGCACCGACTAGCCATTGCAGTTCTGCAGGACCCAATTGGGTTCCTTTGTGACTTGGTAGAGCCTAAAAACCCTGCCCTTTTCTGTTCCAAATGGAAGGGTGGCCGTTCCCCCTTCGGTGCCAGCTCGGGCGGACCGCGCCACTAGGTCGTGCCATCGGGCAGCGTCTCATGGGCCAGGCTGGGCTACCCCCTTCGTGGGTCATTCCGAACCATGGAAGAATATTATAGGCTTGTTGAGGACAAGGCTATCTAGGCCATACCTAGGTCGGACTGGGTTGACCTGAATCGGGTAAGGTCGGACCGAACCCAGGCCCATCCAGACACGAGTTTCACCTTATTGGCCATAACATGTTATCCGAGCATCTGATTGATGATCCATCTGCAGCGCCATAATAATTTGATATATATGGTCTATTTTATATACTCCACATGTGTTTTGTATAATGTTAGAGTATATCCATGTTGGATCAAACCTGAATCCAACTGGGACCTCGAAGCAAAAACGCTAATAACATACAAACCGGGTATCTGATTGACGTGCGGTCTATTGCATTGGGTCCCTCATGGCGTGAAAGACCATTGGAGAACATCATATTGGAACATAGTTGTGGTTGAGGTATGACCGATGGTTTTATGAGTGGTTCTCCAAAATGTGCTATTAGTAGGAATCCATCGGCTGGTAGTGAGGCGGATTTTGGAGACAGATCATACGGAGGTTAGTTACCTATCGACTCTGGACGGGTCAGATCCTAGGTGGGTCATTATGGGGGTTATTACCTATCAATCCTATACGGTTTATCTCTCAATGAACCCGTGTGGGTCAGCACATGCCAATCGTTTGTGGGTCAGCGCTCAACGATCTTGTGTGGGTGAGTGCATACCGATCCTCTGTGGGTCAGATCCTTTATGGGTCATCACTCAATGATCCTGTGTGGGTTAGCGCATACCGATTATCTGTGGGTTTTCTCTTATGTGGGTCCTTATAGGTTAGTACCTATCGACTTCGATTGGGTCAGATCCTGTTTGGGTCACTACGAGGGTTAGGACCTATTGATCCTTTGTGGGTCAGACTCCATATTGTCAGTAGAAGTGCCTCTAGAATGAATAAGATGATCTAGCTTCATGACTAATCATCTGTACTTATATACTTCATTAATAAAGATTTTGAGCTAAGACTCAATTTGAACTAATACTTTTACCTTTGTCGTACTATCTTCGTCATGATACCTATTTGGTACTTTTACCTTCATGGTACTATCTTCATGGTGATACCTATGTGGTACTTCTACCTTTCTATCTCTATCTTCATGGTGATACTGTGTGGTACATTTACCTTCGTCGTGTAACCTTCTTAGTGTTACATGTGTGGTACTTTTTCCTTCATGGTGTTACCTTCGTTGTGTTACCTTCGTGGTGTTAGCTTTGTGGTATTCTTCACTCATGTATGAGATGTATATATCTTGATAACATAGGTTTATGTAGGGGAATATACCTAAGTATATTTGATGTATTTATTTGTGTATTTTTCATTGTGTAATTCTAGGAGACCAATGAGTGTCTCCTGGACCCTACTGAGTATCATTATACTCACCCATGTATGGGCTTCTCCCACACCATGTTGTGTCTTGTGAAGATGAAATACAACATTTTTCGATGCTTAATAATACAAGACTGGATGGTGATCATTGGTGGAGCATTCAGGGTGACGTGACACAGAGCAGATAGACAAAAGTGGAGTGCTGAGGAGGCAATCTTTACCTTCTTTTCAGGTAGGAACCTCAGACAATGTCCCAGTAGCTGTTTAAATTTTCTATCAGTTGTATTTTATTTTTAGTTGTACTTGTACCTTTAAAGTTTGTCTTGTATTCTGACCCATTTTACATTTCAACACACTTTTACTATTGCAGTTTACATCAATGATTCTTCTTATTGTGTTCTTAGAGCGTGTGTTCTTATGGGATTAAAGACAATAGATTCCCGTTTTAGTGAGTATACCTTTCGGTGCTAGTCACTAGCCCCTGGACTATGGAAGGTGGGCTTGGGGTAGTCACAACACGAGCCCGGGGGGACATGTCTTGACAATGTGGTATCATATCATGGTTCGGTTCTACCGAAGAACTAGGGATGTGATCATTTATGTGTGGAAATAGTGTTATGTTCTATGAGTGTGGTTTTCTATTTGGGGAACCTAGTGTTGGTGTGGTGGACAACATATCAATACACCAGGACCTGAAATCTGATTTCAAACTCAGTGCACAAAAACACTGATGTCATGTGTTTTTGAAAAGTTTTCCTTTTTATCTATTTGGAGTCAGCTCACCGGTTATAACCAAATGACCACGGTGAACCTATTTCTTATCGGGATGTCACCGTGAAGACAACCATCTAGGATTCCCGGGATAGTACATGATGATGCCCCACAGAGCGACGAGGCTCTAGTACATGGCCCTCTTACTGTGTTGGCACCTTCGGGTGGTATACCAACAGCACCACCACCCGTTGGGTAGTAGTTACCACCATCCTCACAAGCATATGGTGCATGCCAGATGAGCGCATTGCACGAGTTCCAATGGTAGAGGCTACCATGTTTTCATGGTGAGATAGATTACCAGGTACCTGAGGAGTGGCTACAATATTTGGAAAGAGTTTTCTTCTTAGTTGAGACAACACTAGAGCAGATGGAGATCTTAGCTGTGAGTTTTTATTAGTGTGTGACCGTGAGGATGGTCCACATGTTGATGAGGTTTCAGAACATGGGTTCTTTCTCGAGATGGAACCTTCAGGAAGTGTGCCAACTATATCACTGCCCATTTTTCAGTAGTTACAATAGGTGGTACCGGTAAAGAACCCATGTAGGCTTAGTGCCTTTCGAATGATTCAACATTAGATAAACCTCTTGTTCTAAAGCAATTCCGACTCACAGGATGATATGGATTGGCTTGAGAAGGAGATTGAGAGTTCTCTAGGGAATCTATAGCTTTGGTATGATGACATTTTTGTAGCTGAGTGTTCATAGAGGCATACCGACCTTTCCTGGTACTCGATGAAGACGACATGACTAGTACTTCAGGGCCCAGACATCTGAGATAGGTGTGCTTAGGGACATCTGAGACATCACTATTCCTCCATGCATTCATACTTATGTTTGGGTGCGATAAGGAACCTTTGTGGTTTAAATTTATTTGGAATAATGTTTACAGCCAATGAATGTTCATAATTGGAATGCAGGAAACTGGCGCATGTCTCAATGACTTGGGTGTGTAAAATTTTTCCGGAAGAGGATGTGATAGGGGCAAAAGAATCTGCTAGGCTATAGATGTGGAAGCATAGCAAGGAGGGCAGCATGAGGTGGTGTATATTTCGACATGTTACAACCACACCCTTATGTGGTCCCTACCAGGCTCAAGGAGCTAGAGGTAAGGGGAAGGGAGTAGCTTCATGGAGCCTAGGAGTGCGATCCAAGAGCTCTTAGAATAATTTTTGGTACAGTCTTTGTCTACTACTACATACAATATTATTTCCCATATGTACCAATCATTAATTCCTTCCATGAATCTAGTCCAGGACCTAGAGTTTCTAGTTAAACCATTGACTTGACCCTCACGTATGGAAATACAATTGGGAGGAGACTCAATAATTATACCTACGCCGACGATGTGATCTGACCCTTGAGGGGAGAGTTTTAGTTGTAACATCTTGGTGGTAGCATTGAGGCCTTATGACTTTAGTTTGGGTATGGAATGGACATCCATAGTTCATAATCAGATTTACTATAGGAAAAAAGGCTGTGTTTTATCTACAACATTGGAATGGGGGTTCCCTTGGTCTGTGATAAATGAATCCCAAGCAACACAGGATAAACTAATGCAAATGTGGGTGCAACCGATCACTCTTGAGTCGGCCAACCTTATCCTCGTGGTAATAGGTGCTTTGATTTTTTAGCTGAAGTGTTAGAGCATGTGGAAATCTTTTAAAAAGTTGTTTCTAGGCCTACCTCCCAGAATGGAGAGGGACTTCTTCTTTGGCTAGGTACTTCTGGGGTTTTGGACCAGACTTCTCCAGGGTAGCGGCACCCATGTCAGATTTGACAAAAAAAGGGGGATCATTTCTCTTGGACAAAGAAGTGTCGGTATAGAATTCAAAACACGAGACATCTACAATGGATATAGTTCCTCCAAGATGGTTACTTTAAGATAATATATACTCTAGGTAAGGGGAATGTGGTAGTAGAAGCACTCAGTAGGAGTTCTGGTCTGCAGTTGCTGAGTGAGGTGAAAGAGCAGCTAGCCGTGTTACAGTTCTGGTCTGCAGTGGCCGAGTCAGGGAGGCACAACATAGGGACCCTGACTGTGAGGCTCAACATGCTCATATACCCTTAGTAAGGGAACTTGAGAGATTTTTATGAAGGATGGGAGTACATCATCTACTTCAGATGACATACCATGGTACCAGTGGTGTTACGAGAGGAGGTTTTGAGGGAGTTCCGTATATCCCCTATAGCAGCACATCCTAGTATGGTGATGATTTACCAGGATATCTGACGTTAGTACTAGTGGGCAGGGATAAAGGAAGCAGTTGAAAAATTCTCTCTCTTTCTAGAGATAGAGACCCTTGGAGTTTCAGGAGGGGGACCACATTTTTGTGTGAATCTCTCCTCGATGAAGATTGCAATGATTTGGCCAAGGAAAAAAGTTATCACTCAGGTTTATCAGGGCATTTTTTATTCTTCAGATGATAGGCTATGTGTCATACCACTTGTCACTTCCACCAAAGTTGGAGAAGGCGAACAACATCTTCCATGTATCCCAGATGAGGAGATACATACACAACCCATCTCACGCCATCGACCACGGTGATATGGACTTAGACGATGGGGTGACATTTTAAGGGGTTCCATTAGCGATTGAGGAACAACATGAGTAGGTCCTTCATAGGTGGTCGATCCCTTTGGAGCATATATACTGGCAGTAGGGGAACCTCAAAGAGAGCACATTGGAGAGGGATTCTCAAATTCATGCTCAATATCCTCTTTTGCCTATTTCCCATTGTTTTGGATTTTGAGGACTTAAAGACCTACAGTGGGGAGAATTTAATGTCCCAGAATTTTTGTATATTTTTTTAATTATATGGAATTATTTCAAGACCCCAAAATATGACTGTGTGTGATTCTGAGGTTTGGAGTTCCCAAAATTATCTGTCAAATTTTTTCTATGCTTCAATTAGCACGCATAAGTAGTTTTTTTGAAAAATTAGAATAAATAATAAATGGATGCCCATAAAAGAAATATGAGGGCACTGTTGCATTCAAGATGGCAGGATTACCCTCGGCGAGACTTATGGTTAATTGGCACATGCCTCTAGTGAGAAAATCTATAAATGGTATAATTGTAAATAAAATAATTAAATAAATTAATTTATTTTTCAAATGATTATAACTCACAAATGGTAACTCAGATTAAAAATCAGAGACCACTGTTGAAATCGAGAGGGTATGCTTTATCTAGGCTAATACTAACTTCGGCCGACGCGGGCCACCAAGGAATGTTAGTATTTTTTTGTAAATAAAATAATTAAGTGAAAATTATTTTTTTGTAAAATCCATAACATTTAAACTGTAACTAGGATTGGATATCTGAGAGTACCGTTGGGTTTGTTTGGACTTGTTTCACAAAGGCAGAGCCTAACCTCGACCAACGTGGGTCGAGGGTGACTGTTAATATTTTTCCGATCTTTTTTCAGGTACTTTCAGTAAATGCGTGAGGGGTGTTTTTTAAATTTGGAACTAGTGCTTGGAATTGATATTTGGGGACACCGTTGAACTCATAGCGCTGGTATTCTCTTAATGAGACCTTCACCTTGACTGCAGTAGGTCGAGGGTTGGAGTTAGTTTTTGGGATTTATATTGGAGGGTTGGAAAAATAATTAAACTAAATAATTATCTATTATTATATTTTTTAATCCTCCCATTTGAATCCTAATTGTAGGGAACAGACGATAGTGGTAGAGAATTTAATGATGGGAACTAAATTCCTAATTACACAAAATGTGTAACCACTTTTCTCTTAAATTAATAGGATATATTTATCATGAATTAATAACACAACTTGTTAATGAAGAGTAATATTATTAACTGTTCTTGTGGGTTATCTTCCGATTGGAGAAAGGGAGAGGAGGCCTAGGATAGAGAATCCTTTAACGAAGAACCACTCCCCATCAAAGAACATGGATGACACATGTGCTTGGTTTGAAAATATGTTGCGGGAGCGACGAACGTCTACATCCCCATCAACGACCACATCTCCCCCCTCACAACATCTTCAACATGTGATTGATGTTTTAGTTTTAAATGGAATTATGTTTTATCTATTTTTATGAATTCATAATAATATGGATTCACAACGACCATTGCCAAACTAACATGTCCATCTTCCAGCACAAATATCATTCCCCTTTTACTTTCTTTCTTCACATGTTCTTCATGAATTCTTCAACACCAAATATTTAATGATGCCAGAAACACAATGTTTTTGAAAGAGTGGCATACGGAAGTGGAGACCTCGACCCGAGGATTGTGAATATATGAACAACATAATTTTTGGGCTTGAAAATAAGCCGCGATGGATCTCATAAGAAGGTGGTGTCCAACCCCCGGTCGACCGTGAGGATAGTCGGGCAGTGCACGTCTATGCAGCCAGATAACCAGGAGGCCCCAACCCGTTGGCCGCGACAGAGAAGGGTGACAGCTGACATCCAACCTACCACATGGTGGAGTGGCGATGTGTGTTCGAGATGCCGATTGAGTAAGATGTCGTGGCCGCTTGGTCGCGGTGGAGGCCGAAGTGCGGCCGACACTCTTCCTGCCGCAGTGGAGCAACAACGCATGACTGTGCTGCTGGGAGGAGGAGGACTGACCGGAGCACCAACCAGCCATTACTGTTCGGTGAGACTCGCTCGTGTCCCATGGTTTCATTTCAGCAACTAAATGGGCTTCCCTTTTGCGTTCCAAAGGGAAGGGTGGCCGCTCCACCTTCAGCACTTGCTCGAATAGATCGCACCACCAGGCCGGGCTAGACCGCGGCCCAGACCCGGGTCAGGCCAGGGCGACACGAATCAGTTCGGGTCAGACTAGGACGAACTAAACTAGTTTGGGTCGGCCAGGGGTTCATCGGGCCGGGTTGGTCCGGATCCGGGCCCATCTAGACCCAGTTTCGTCTTTTTGGCCATAACATGTGGTTCGAGCATCCGTTTAACTATCCTTCTATGGTACCTAAATCCTTGGATCGAGGTGGACTATTTGGTATACTACAATTGAGTTTTTGATAATGTTGGAGTACAACCGTGTTGGATCGAACCCAAATCCAACCGGGCCCTCAGAGCAGAAACACTATTAACTTTCTGACCGATTGTCCGATTGACGCGCCGTCTACTGTATTGGGTCCCTTATGACGTGATGGAACTTTAGGATAAATATTTTTGGAACATAGTGGTGGTTAAGGTATGACCGATGGTATGAGTAGTAGTTCACCCAAATGTGCTATTAGCGGGAATCCAATGGCAGTCGGTGAGGTAGAGGTTAGAGAAGAATCATATGAAGGTTAGTTAGGTATCAACTCTCGGATGGTCAGATCTGTTGCTATCCATTGTGGGGGTCATTACCTATCGATCCTTTGTTGGTCACTGCTCAGAAAACTTTTGTGGGTGTGCCATGATAGTCCGGTATGGGTTAGATGTTGTGTTTGTCAGTGCTCATCGAGCATGTGTGGGTCCGTGTGTAATTCCCCGACCCCAGTAACCCAGAGTTGGTGCACTATTTTAATACATTGGCATGATAACAAGGAATCATGTCCTGAAAGACTAATCGGTTTAGCAGTCTTGGAAAATAGATTACATACGTGAATGTTACATTACACTTTATAACATACAAAACCACATAAATAATCCTTTATGAACACCATTTTTCCTTTGGATTAACCCTTCATATCCATCACAATACACTTCTCGGAATCTTGGGAAAATAAAACATTGAAATGGTGAGCTCAAATGCTCAGTAATGGTAAGCAATGCAGCAGAAAATTTAAAAAATAAGCATAATCATTTAAGGCAATGTATAAAACTAAAAAAAAATCCTTTTAAACTTGAACTTTATCATAAAATGGAAAAGTTAAAATGAAATAATGCCATCACTTATTCACATGGATATTATACTAGTCGAATAATCACATGCAATATCAATAACCATTTTCATAATGATGGAATGCATAATGCCAGACTATCATAACCACGTAGCCAAGACCTCGTGCCAAGACTACAAATAATATTTTTTCAAGGCCTCGTGCCCAGAAAATAGTTTGTCTCATGAGACCTACCAATGCAATTTTTTTAGAAGATACTTACATTTAAAATTAGTCCAATATACTCTAGTGTTATTCTGAAAAAATTATGCAATCTTCTGAAATCAATGTAACTAATTATGAGACTGCTCGACTAATTACAGGACATGATGGGTCCACGCCAAATACCTTATTATCTACCACACTCAAGAGTCGGGTTTTCTGAAAACATTTTTATGCTTGCGTTAAATACGTATAGTGTTCTCGGTATAAGTCATAGTGTCCATTATTAGTTTATAATTAACATTTTAATTCAAAAAGTGTGTCACTCATTGAAAACAAAACAAATGCACTTTGATATTATTTATAATTTATAAAATTGATTCATAATTCAGTCTTGACATGTGAGAATAATTCTCATATCAAACTAACACATGATGTGATTAGTAGGACTCAAAGTGTGTGTTTCATGTTTAAAATGAAATTTTAGTAAAACATGCGGGTGAAAGACTCAAAAAAATCAAATTCATTAGAATGTGTTTGTAACTATATTAAAATGACTTGATGTTCATTTCTGACATGTAATAATAATCCACGGCTTAATCTGACACTCAGTGTGACCGGTATGGCTATATGTGTACCTTTTCATTTAAAATTGACATTAATTTTATCAAAAATGACAATTTACATACAAAAAACTAAGAAAATAAATTTGAATCATTCGGATACATTAAGAAAATGATCAATAATTCATTTTTGACATGTAATAATCAACCACACTTCAATCTAGTCCATGATGTTACTAGTATGATTCCATGTGTCTCTTTGTTATTCAAAATTGACATTAATTTTAGTAAAAACAATAAGTTCGATAATCAAGACCTAAAAATTGATTCTAGATTGTCTTGATACATTAATAAAATGATCCATAATTCATTTTTATATTTAAGAAACATTAAAACCTCAATTTGATGCATGTTGTCACTAATATGACCCCATGTTTGTATTTTTATTTAAAATTAACACTAATTTTAGTAAAAAGGACATGTAGTATTCTCAAAACTGAGAAAACACATTATAATTTTTATTCTTTTAAAAATGATCCATAAGTCATTTTTGATTTGTAATAATCTACCTCACCTTAATTCAACCTACGGTGTGGCATATATAAGTAGAAATGTGTCTTTTTATTTAAAATTGATATTAATTTAATTAAAAAGAAAAGTGAAATTCTGAAAACTAAGAAAACATATTTATATTGTCTGTATATTTTAGGAAAATGTCCCATAAGTCAATTATGATGTGTTGGAATCACTCCATGTTCAATATGATGCACGATGTGACTAGTATAACATAAAGAGTTTCATTTTATTTAAAATTGACAACAATTTTTGTAAAAATGATAAGTGAAATACTCAAAACTAATAAAACACATTTGAATTTTTTATACATTAGTATAATGATATATATCTTAGTTATTATGTGAAATAATAAAATACACCTCAATCTGACACATGATGTGACCGATATTACTTAAATTGATTATTTTAATTTAAAACTAACAATAATTTTAGTAAAACAGATAGTGATATAAGAAAAACGAAAAAAATACATTATGGTTGTTTTTATAATTTGATACATTGATCCATAGTACATTTTCGATTGGTAGGAATCAACATCACCTCAATTTGATGAATGGTGTGACTTGTATGTCTCTATGACTTTATTTTTATTTAAAATTGGCATTAATTTTATTAGATAGGACAAGATACATATTCAGGACTGGAAAATGCATTCATATTGTTTTTATAATTTAGTAAAATGATATATATGTAATTTTTTCTATGTGGGAATAAGGATCACTTCAATCAAAAACATTGGGTGCTTGGTATGATAGAAATTGTCTATTATCTATTTAAAATTGTCATTTTAGTTCAAAACGTTTTTCACTAATTGAAAACAAACAAATAATGGAATAATTATCTTGATAATTTATTACACTTCTTTATATGTTATTTATGATATGTAAGAATCATTATCTCATCAAACTGACACACGATGTGACCGGTATAACCCAAAGTGTGTGCTTTTAGTATAAAATGACATTTTAGTAAAAAACATAGTTAGCATTCTCAAAACTAACAAAACACATTTATATTGTTTTGAATCTATATTAAAATACTTTATAAGTTATTTTTTATGATTAATAATATACTTATCCTCTTTCTGAGGCACGGTGTGGCCGGTATGACTCAATGTGCCTTTTATCAGTTAAATTTGACATTTTTGTTAAATAAGAGTTTCAATAACTGAAAACTGAGAAAATAAAATATTATTATCTTGATAATTTGTTAATATTATTCATAAGTAATTTTAGGTGTGCGGTAATCAGGATGACAACAATCTAAAACATGATGTGACAAGTATGGCTCAAATTGCGTTATTCAAGAGTGAAATGAAATTTTAGTACAAAACCCAAGTGATATGCTCAAAAACGATAATTAAATTTTTTTATATTGGATTAAAATTACCCATATGTCATTACTGACATGCAAGAATCAGCCGCACCACAATATGGAACATGGTGTGAACCAAATGACTCCATGTGTGTTTTTATTTAAAATTTACATTTATTTTAGTTAAATAAATAAGTGACACACTCAAAATTGATAGAAAACATTTGGATTGTTTTGATTATTTATAAAAATGATTCATAAGTAATTTTTTATGTTTATTAATGTGACACACATCAATCTTACAAAGAGTGTGAACTGTATGACTCCAAATGTATATTTTAATTTAAAAGTGAAATAAATTTCAATAAAAAATGCCAGTGAAATAATCAATACCAAGAAAACTAATTTAAATTATTTTGATACATTGGGACAATGATCCAAAAGACATTTTTGATGTGTATGAATTACTCACACCTCAATCAGATACAATGTGTGCCATGTATGACTCAATGTGTCAATTATTAGTTTAAATTTGACAATTTAGTTCAAAATATGTGTCACTCACTAAAAACCAATAAAACACTATATAGTTGTCTTGATAATGTATTAAAATGATTCATATTTCATTTTTATAATGTGAAAATTAATATCACATAAAACTGACACATGATGTGACTGGTATTACCGAAAGTGCTTGTTTTCAATTTAAAATGAAATTTTAGTAAAAAAACACAAGTGACATACTGAAATTAGAGGAAACACATATACATTATTTTAATAATTTATAAAAAAATTCAGTATGTTATTTTTTATGGGTATGAATCAACTTCACCTCAATCCAATATAGGGATTTACCGCTATGAATCCAAGTGTATCTCATTATTTTTAATTTACATGTTATCATGATACACTGGTGAAATACTCAAAACTGAGAAGAAGAATTCAAATTGTTTTAATAATTTATAAAAATGATCCATTATTAATTTTTTATGAGTAGGAATTAGATACAACTCAATTTGAAACAAGGTGAGCCCCGTATGACTAAAAGGGTCCATTAACAATCTAAAATTGACATTTTAGTTTTAAAAGTGTGTCACACATTAAAAATATATCAATTGTACTCTTATTCTCATGGTAAATTAGTAAAACAATTCATAATTTATTTATGATGCGTATAAATCTCTATCATATCAAACTGAATCATGGTGTAGCATGTATGATCTGATGTGTGTGTTTGTAGTTTAAAATGCCATTTTAGTCAAAAAGACAATTGATATAATCAAAATTGACCAAATTTATTCACATTGTTTCCATAATTTTGGAAAATGATAGATATTCCATTTTTGACGTGTAAGATTCATCCCTACCTCAATATGACATAGAGTGTGATCGATAAAACTCTTTGTGTGCCCTTTTATTTAAATGTGAAATTTCATGATTTTTTTTTTCTTTAATTTATTTCTTTTTAGTATTACTAACATAATATTAATTTTATTATACATGTGGATTCTTTGGTCGGGTTGGGGTGGTTTATTTTGCATATGATACCATTTTCATGATTTTCTGAGAGGGGGCTGCAGGTTATAAAGACGATGAAACTTTGATGTTTTTAAATGTTTGTGGATAATAATTAAATGTGTAATTATAAAAATACATTGTTCAAAATGTATATAATAGTTATTTTTGTTTATTTTTGACATAAAACATAATTTAATTTAATTATTTATTTCTATACAGGTGTATTTCTATACAATTGTATTTATATATAGGTGTATACAATAGTATTTTTTACAGTGTGCTATTATTGAAATAGTACAATACAATGGTAAGTTCTTTATAATCACTATTTATATCACTGATAAATTTTCTTATCAACACTACAAAATTTGATGATAAAGTGGTTATTTTATAATTACCTTTTTAGAATAGAAAAAGGGGTCCCTCCTTTAATGGAACTGAGGACAACAATGCTTTTTTGGCAATGTTAATGGATTTTTATATAGAAATATTAAATGGTTGAACTGTGGTATTTTCCCCTCATCACATTACCTTTTACCAATAGGGGTTTTCATACCCACTCAATCGTTTAATTTAACACCCCAAGCTTCTAGAGTACGCTTCTCTTTCAATAATTTAATAGCTCGTGATGCACACAACAGAGAGTTCGGGCACACCATGACCAATCAATCTTGCCATTTAATGATAGGTTATTAATACAATGAACCAAATTATGAAATTTATAAATTTTATTTTTCAAAATAGACTTCATTTTTTAATTCATAACATTTAAATTATCTTAGTGTGATTTTTTGGAATTTTTCTGAAAAGATACAATTTTTGATGAATAGTGAAAAATACTACATTGAGGTTAAAATATGACTTTGTCATTTAAACATTTGTTTTAATGAAAATTAATTTTAATGTTAATATAGATAAATGAAACATATATTAATCCAATTTAGGTTATTGGATTCTTTTGTATGATGGAATTAGATTTAAAAACTTATTGATCTTTTCAACGTCTCTTTTACCCACCTTTTAGCCGTATCTACGGGATGATCATTAAAATTAATTCTACCATTTATATGAATGGAATTTACAAAATTAGTCATAGATTGTTGTAATCAGAATGAATAAATTGTCCTTATATGATTAAAATAATTTTTGTGAATAGTAAATTTTGAATTATATTTACCATGGTTAAAGGTAAAAAGGGTAATTAATGGTAAAAATAATTCTACAATAATATAAAATTACCCTAACACATGTCCTAATTTCATTGGTTAATTATATTTATACTCTAATAAACCTTATTTCAATAATAATATGTTTTATAAGCCCCTTGTGTCAGATAAGAAAATTTATTGTATTTTATTTAATGAAGATTTAAAAATGTCATATTAAAATTTTAATTACTATATAATTTTAAATATGAGGTTATATAAGTGATATGGTAGACTATAAATATTATTTTAAATGATAAAATTATTATTTAAATACGGGTAATTTATTTATAATTTTAGTAAATAAATAAATAAATTAAATGGTGACAGAATGATGATGTAGTAATTTATTTATTAAAGGAAGAATCAATTAAATGATATTAATAATATTAAAATAAATATAATTTGAAATATTTTAGACCATAATTTTTCTTAGATTACACTAAAATTATATGGATGAGTGAATATGGTTTTTCAAGGTAATTATGTTTTTATGACTTTAATAAATTCAGGTATTAAATATTATCAATATTAACTTAAATGTGATTTGAAAATGAATACTATTTTACTAAATGATATAAATATTATAAAAATAAATGATTAGTCTAACTAACATTTATAGTGTTAAAGATTTCATAAATGATCCAACTGGGGTTCTTTTGGAATTTTATTATAACTATAATAAACCTATAGTGTAAAAAAGTTAAGTCAACACAGTAAGAGTTAAACTGTTTAACTAAGGGTTAAATCCAAAATGATATGGTTGATTTGTTGACCGAAACATGTATATAAATCACTTTATGGGAGTATTTAGATACATATTGGTATTATACATCAAATAACTCACTTTGGGTCAATTTGAAATAAAAAAATGAATTTATACTAAATTAATAATTTTTTAATTTCCAAAAGTGCCCCTCATCTCTCTTATAAAAGGGAACCTGTCAGTTTATTTTATTAACACCTCTATAGCCCATTGGCTCCACCATACCCTAAAAAAGTCTCCTAAAAACACCCCTTAATTCATTCTAGAGGCCATAGTTTAGGAATAAATCCAACCTAAAGAGTCCTTTGTTTCAAAAGAAAAGCAGATACTCGAAAAAGAGAGAATTCTTTTTTCAACTCCTTCAAAGTTATTTTCTCCTTATACTTCCTCTTCCTATGTGGCTTCCAAAATAATGTAATAAATTCATCATCATCTACATGCATATATTTTTTCATAATTATGAGACAACCATATTCCTCCTTTAATTTATCCTACGAATAACAATACCACCTTGCGTGTGCGTGTACGGCTTACCGTCTCCACACATTGCTGTAATTTTTTATTAAACAATAATTTATATGTATGATTATAATTATCAATGTTATGGATATAAGTAATTAATATAACATTATTATTATTTATAATTAACATACCATCCAATTCCGTACTATTTAACAATAAATGAAATGATATTATTACTTGTGCGAACGTACGGTCTTCTAAATCCACGACGCAATAAGATTCATTCTCCACATTAACCCTTGAAGAATGATTATAAAATATATAAGAAGTGTAAAATAATAATATTTTACTTAATATCATTATGTATATGAATAAAATACATCCTATTCATAATAACCATGGCTTACAAGACAAAACATAAATGGGAAAAGAAAGTCTTTAACAATCGAAAGAATGGTAATAATGAAATATTATTAACAAAACAATATAATAGAATCTTATATGATATCCTAAATATGAATATGATCTTTTTATAATTTAAAAACATGATTTAATTATTTTATATGGGGTTAATGCACCATCTACTAAAGGAAAGTACAAGGTAAGGGTTAATTTCACAATCTCATTATTATTGGATGTTGATAATACATAAGTATCTAATGGGAAACATTTATCATCAATATCCATGTTTCTTATAATGTATTTCAAAATATTATCTATAATTTTTGAAATTAATTTTTACCCATGTTTTACTTTTCTAAAATGTTTTGATATAAATCTTTCCACCATTTTTCCAATGAGGTACTTTATGACCTTTTCAACCTATTAAGGAAATAATTTTTTCTAACGTATACTACATGAATAGTTATTTCCATCATCATGATGACATTAAATTTTTATGATTACCCATCATGATTACCAGGTTATTTTTAAAAGAATAATTTTCTTTTATAATTGTGTAGTTTTTAAATGATTTCAAAAGGGATATTTCTCTAAAAAAATTTAATGATTTTATTAGAATATTTTCATCCATGTCAACATCCATTTTTGGATTTTCTGTTTCGTTGAGGTTGATTTATAATTATAAAATTATAAATATTTTATTGAAGAGTTTATGATATGTTTGAATGTGGATGTGCTATTCTGATACCATTAATTGTTTATGATTAATTTATTTACAATTCGTATGATAGTGTTAATACGAATGTTTATATTGGCTATGTTTCATTCTATTCCTATGAGGAATGCTTTGGACTAAGTAAGTGAGGGGTTGGGGACCACTAAATGAATGACATACAAGTTGGTTACCTAGTAAATTAAATCCCATTGAGGCATCAGTAGTTCTCACAAGACAAATTATTTTGGCTTTATACTAATGTCTTACCCACATAAGTATGGTCTTAGAATGAGGCCTTGACAATGTGGTCATGATGTCCGACATTATGCATTACCTAATTATCAGATTAGATATTGATATTACATGTGGTTATTATTCTAATAGAATATCTATGTGAATGTATATATGGAATTATTTTATTTGTTTGTTTCATATAATGTTTATGATTCTATTTAAAATGCTTGCGTTTCAATTTTATTCCTTTATATATAAGTTAATACTTTTTTTTATGAAATCATCCACAAAATGCTTTATCCATAATAAGAATATGATCTTGGCCCTTTTTTATGTTTCATTATTCCTAGGATACAACAAAGTATATTGGGAGAGACATATAAGGAGAGTCTAAGGGAAATGGATATTTTTAAAGGATACACTATATTGTTTATCATTTCAAGAAGTAATGTAAAAATTATGTTTGTAAGTAGTTTTTATAGAGATACTAAACCGATCGGTTCTTTGGGAATTTATTTTTTGATATCATTCCAATGTAATAAAATTATTCACTGACAGACATGAACTCAGGTTGGAGAATTACATTTGGTATCAAAGGATGATTAGTAAAATCTTTCGAAACTATATTTAGAAAAACTTTTATTTTGGAACATTACCCTAAGATAGTATTTGAGGATAAGTATAGAAGACCATCCTATAATTTTGGTAACATATATATTTTTTGGTACTTAATGAAATACATTCCTATCTAGATACTACAAGTTATAGTGGTTCCCGTACAGTTGTACCTAAGAGTGACAACTCTAACAAGGTGTTCTGGGTCTAACTTGGGTAACCTGGTACGTGACAACCACCCTTACTGCGCTCTTGGTTTGGAAGTACTAGGGGATATTATTATGAAAATTCATATTTTTTATAACCCATTATGAAGTATTTATCATCAAATATTTCCCTAAAGAATCCATTTTTAGGATTATGATATTAGATATAGATAAATTTTGAAATTTTTGTTATTTATTTTTCTAGTTTGGAATTATGCATTATGATTAATAACCCAATCTAGTGTATATAATTTTTTAGAAATGGAATATAGTGGAAGTAATGGAAGAAATATAAATTCATGTAATCCATATTGGTATTTCCATCCTATTAAAGATATTTATAGTGGATCTCGTGATAGAACTATTACTGAACAACTTATAACCATACTAGGACAACAAAATGAAGTTATGAATAAATACTTCAAACGTATGGCACACCTTGATCCATAATATGGGGGATTAATGTTAGACCAATTAATCATAAAAAAACATCCAACATTCAATGGGACTATATATACATTTGTCGGTGAACAATGTATATAATCCATAGAGAAAATATTTCTTTCTTTGTGGAGTAAGAAATGGGAAAAAGTTTCCATGAAATTTTATCATCCCTTAGGAGATGCTGATAAATAACGTTAATTAATTACAAAATATAAGGAATATGAAAAAGAAAAAAGTATGGAATGGATTGAGTTTAATGATATTTTCATATAGAAATACTTTCCTCATGAACATCCGGTTGATATGGAATAGAAATTTTTGAGTACGAGGGAAAATGAGGATGATAATGTAACAATTTTGAATATAAATTCAAAATATGAGAAAGTAATGACACATAATACTTACGTAACTCATGAAGTAAGATTGATCAATTATTTGATGGGTTGAAACCATTTTTATGTTATGAAGTGGTTTCACAATTTTTCTCATTGTACGAAGATATAGTCTGATTTTTATCGAGATAGAAAAATAATTATCTAAAGGAATATAAATACATGAAGTGGTTATCTAAATAATCTAGGAAACGAATCATGGTAAATAAGGTAAAAAATAACATTACACCCTATAAAATATTTTGGAAGAAACACCCCAGTAGTTTCTGAAAGGGAATCACAGTTTCTTACATGTGTGGAGAAACAAGGCCACCAATCTCATGATTGAAAGGGGAATAAAGAAGTTTTTAATGTTCAATTATAAAATTGTAAATAAAACGGAATTTAATGTTCGTCATTACTATTATTGATTTTGATGTAATCCTTAGTATGGATTGGATTTAAAAATATGATGTAATAATTTCTGGTAAGATGAAATAAATTATACTCTGTAAGGAAGAAGAAAAATCCCTTATCTTTAAATCAAAAAATTAATCACATGATTCTCATCAAAATCCACACCTAATTGATTTAAAAATGAGATTCTTTGGGAGGAAGAGACAATAAAATTTATGGATAAATATGGAAATATTAAAATATTCGATATACCTATTATAATGTAATACATATCTATTTTTTCCAATGATTTTCCCAGAAACCCCCCAGAGCATGAAGTTGTGTTTTATATTAATTTAATCCCTAATTCAAGAACAATATCAAAGACTACTTATATAATAGGAATTGTGGAATTAGTTGAGTTGAAGAAAAAACTTGAAGAGTTGGGTAAAAAGAGATTTATACAACTTATTATATCTCCACATTGATCCCCTATTCTATTTGTCAAGAAAAAATATGGATCCATGATACTGTTTATTGATTATAGGAAAACTAATGCTATTACAACAAAGAACAATTATCTTCTACATAATATTGATGATTTATTTGATCAACTTCAATAGGCTCAATTCTTTTAGAATATTGAACTTTGTTATGGATATAATAAGTTATGAGTGAAGAAGTTAGAAATTTTAAAGGCAGCTTTTCTAACAAGGCATGGTCATTAAAAATTTATTGTAATTCCATTTGGATTGGCTAATGTATCCTCCGTTTTTATGGATCTCATGATTATTTTATTCAAGAAATATATTTAAGATTTTTGGTGGTAATAATTGCTGATATAATGATATATTATAAAATATAATAAGACCATGAGAATAAATTGAGATTAATTCTTGAGACTCTCAGAAGGGAAGAATTATATGGTATATTTTTCATGTGTGGATTCTGGATTGAAGAAATATATTTTCTTGGACATATTTTCTCGAAGGATGGAATGCTGGTTGATCATTCAAATAAAGAGTCAATCAAATAATGAAGAGCATGAATGAGCATATTTGATGTACACTGTTTTATTGGTTTAGTAGTTTACATTCATCATTTTATCCAACAATTATTTAGAATGGATAAGCCATTAAACTAGATCACACATAACGGCATTAAATTCATTTGGAAAAAGAATGTGAAGTATTTTTTGAAGAATTTAACAAAATATTAGTCCATTATCATATCTTAACATGATTATTTAAAAATTATGGGTTTGTGATTTATAGTGATGAATCAAGGAAAGTACTCAATTATCTCTTTATGAAAAATTGTAGAGTTATTTCTTATTTCCCAAGGAAATTAAAAATTACTGAAAAAACTACAAATATCATGATATTGTGTTAGCTTCAATAATATTTTCCCTATAGATATGGTACACTATCTCGTCAGTGAAATATGAGAGATATATAATAATCACAAGAGTTTGAAAAAAAATTTCTCATAGAAAGAACTCAACATGAGACAAAGGAGTTGGCTTGAACTACACAAAGATTATGATTACAAAATACACTACCTCATGGGGAAGGTAAATCAGATAGTATATGCTTTAATTAGGATGGAACATGGAGTTCTGAACAAGATGAGGGTTGAAAAGAATCCTATGTTCATTGATCTAGTAAATATGGATATGATAATTTTCATGGAATGAGAAACATCATTAGTATTTAAAATGGTTTCCAAACCATATTTACTATAAAGAATAAAATGTTATGAGATTGACGATGAGAAGTTTCAAAAGAAGATTAATGATTTGAATGATGGGAAATTGATTGAATTTATTTATGAAGATGGAATTATGAAATTTCAGGAGTGTAACACCCCAGGTAAATAATGAATATGACATTTTCATATTTATCTATTTTTTTGAATAAAATATTAATATGACTTTAACGGGGAAGCTATGCTCGATGGCGTACCCAACACGCAACAACGAGTTTCTTGGGAATCTTACGTTGCACTCTAATAATAAAATAATATTATTTCAAATGGTAGTTAACATGTAGCCGTTGTATTGGCGGGAATGGATAGAAATAACTAAAATATGATTATATATGTTTTATAAATGTTTTTACATTTATCCAATAAAAGACAAAGGCTTAAAATACGGAAAGAATTCAATTTTAGGTGTATATGCCCTAGTTTTCAGTAAAGGTTCACTTATCGCCTTTTAATGGAGAACTATCATTGAATATAGTTTTGATCACTCTTATAGATTCTTTTGGACCAAATAAAACTCTTATTATGAATCGGGACATCAAATTTTACTTTGTGTAATTTTTTGGTATTTTTCCGATAAAGTTCATTTGTTTTAATGAATAGTGTAAAATGTTGTATTTTAATTCAAAACCTGTTTTTAATCTAATTTATTTAAATGATTATATTATCATTTGAATTGGTTTTAAAGTGAAATTAGAAAATATTTTTACCATTAAATCCAATAGTGGTCGTTGGAATTAATTTCACTTTGAAATCAGACTTAAACTAGTGTCAATCTTTTGATACTTATGGTTTCACAAAAACACGCTATTTGTCATGACAACGGGATTAATTATTAAATTAATTAATGTGACTAATATGTTTTTAATTTTTTAAAACGGACTTCATTTTTGAATTCGGAATATCAAATATATCTTAGGGTGAATGTTTGGGATTTTTCTGAAAAACTTCAATTTTTGATGAATAGTGAAACCACTAAGTGGTACTTATAAAAACTGATTTTCCGTTTAAATGAAATTTTGCCATCATTGTGTTTTGATTTTCAAAAATCTGACATACATGGTTTTCATTAAGAAGTAAAATGTGGTTCAATGGGATAAAAATAATTTTTTGGTGAATAGTAACTTATTAAGTTTTTAATCGCGATTAGTGGTAATTAGTGTAGTTTAAGGTAAAAAAAATCATATTATAAGAATGTGAAAACACCATGACACTTTTCCTACACCTATTGGGTGAGTCATGGCCGACCACGACAAGCCATGGACCAACTTGGGGACCCCATGGATCCACTTTAGTTGGAAAATGACAATAATATATTTTTATTTAATGTTAAAATTAAATTTACACAAACATGAGATGTTTTACTAAAACAGTTTTTATTTAGGGTTACACAAGTCCAAATTTAGATTATAAATGATAATTGGAAAGATAAAAAGATTTCCTACATCATAGTATTTTTTTCATAATTTTTAGACATTAAATAAATTAAATTATTTTTGACATAATAATGATGCAGCGATGACATCATTATTTAATGATTTAAATAAAATGGAAAGATAATGTACAATCTACAACCTACACATAGCCAAAACCAATTGGATGAGTGGATTTCGAAGCCTTATCACCTTATCCACTAAATCTATCAATGTGGGACCTTTTAAAACCGAAATACAGTTTCAAATAATGTAATATTTCTTACTTTCCAAAAGTGCCCCTCCTCTCCTCTTATAAAAGGCCCCCAGCTCTACCTCTTTTCCCACACCCCTCAAGCCTTTGGCTCGGCCAAACCCTGCCCATTTACTCTCTCCACATCCCTCTCTTCATCATAGAGGATTCTCTTTGGGCAGAATCATTTCAAAGGAAGCCTTTAGGCTCAAATCAAAAGGAGTTACACTTTTAAAGGTAATTCATTCTCTCATGTTCATTTGTTTTATTTTGCTTCTCCAACCCCCTAATCTCTTTTTATTTACTTATTTTGTAAAAACACCAGTATATTCAATATACTAGGATGTTGTTATAATATTTATTTGAGCTACACTCTCACACAACTACATCAAATGGTTAAAGAACATACAGTTTCCGTGGATGGCGAAATTCTGCCTCCCGAAACGATGATTGTTCAATACTCATTTAACACCTTCAAAGGTGGCCATTATGATGTCAATAATTTTATATATGATATATAATATGTTTATGTTTTCCTTAAGCTTCTGTTTTTTTCATTTTTGGCAAACCGTTATGGTTCCTATTATGGGTAAACACGATATCTTCATTTAAGGAAGTGCGGACTACCGCCCCCTCAAAGTGATTTGATTTGTTAAATACCATATGTGGGACATATAAAGGATGGAACTATGATATTACATATGATATTATACGGGAATTATAATATACCTTTATATCATTATTATTCCATTCTATAAAATACGAAATAGAAATGAAAGTAGCGTTCATGCGTACGTACGGCTTACCGTCTCCATGAACGGTGCATTTCACTTCTTACCTCTAAATGATTATGTAATGTTATAAATTCATGCATGTACTGGATATATATGACATATATTATATCTACAACATGAATACAATTCTGGATATAATAAACATTTGGCCACATGAACAACATGTATTTGTAAGAAGTCCACTTTCGACTTAAGAACCAAATACCGACAAAATGAACATTATTAACTTAAATGATTACATAATGTTTACAACATGTCAATAATTGATATAAAAGGAATAATGAACTTGGAAAAGGTTCTTAAGAAAATAGAAATTAACTCAAGTTTATTATTCAGGACGTTAAAGAACGATCGAGTCAAGTCGGACCCGAGGTAAGGGATCCAACACCTCTCTTTGTTTTTAAGTACACTCTTTCATGTCATTCCTTTTAAAGCTCACATTTCTTATGATTGGGATGTTCTTTTATATTACTCCTACTGTACTTATTATTTTAATATGATGAGAGACCCTATTTCCTCTCATTAATCCATTTTGGAAGTTTTGAGTGGCGCCGTTAGGCTGCCGAACCTTTCGTAAGGGATTTTTCATCTCACTTTTATTCCCGTGATATTTATGCTAAATTTGCCACAATTTCCTTTGAGAGGTGTATGTACTGCCCATTATTCTACTCTTTGTGTAATATACTTTCATTTATGAGTATTTACATCAATTATCTATTGTCCTTCTTTCATGGGGTGTATGTTTTGAAAGATACCCAAGTCGGTAAGGGAACCTTTCACCCTCCTCTTTTTTAAAAGACTTCTTTTGTTGGATCTTTTAATTTACATATTATTATGTTGGGATATGTTCTAATATATCCTTATTGATGTAAATTTTATGTCCAAGTGATGAGATACACTTTTTATCTCTCATCAACTCATTTTGATGTGATGTCGTTAGGCTGTCAAGGGAACTTTTTAACCCAATTTCGATTTCTTTGGGTTCAACATGTAGTCATTGAATATGTCATCCATTGAATATATGTGAATGACCTTTTATTGTTTTACACTTAATATCCACTTATATTGGGTGTATTTATATTTTTCACACATATTTTTGAGATTGATTTGTCCTTAATTTAAGGATACCTTCTTTATAAGGGATTTCATCACATTTGACATTACTATTGAGGGTTCATTGTTGTTATGCACCAATTAACTCTTATATGGTGTATATACTGTCCTTTGGAGTATTATATCATGAATCCATTTATTCTCATGATATTATAAAGTTCTGACTAAATGTTATTCCTCAATTATTGTATTCAAGTGTCTCTAATTTTGGTAAAACCCCTTTAACCAAAATATCGTTTTAAATGTTTTAATTATTTGTTCTTATTAATATCCATGTTTTCAAAATGGTTTTAAGGATTTATTTATATGGATATTAATGGTTTAAAATTTTTAAGCTTCAAGGTGGTATGGGACAATTTTATACAAAAATCTCTTTATTAAATGTTTTAAATGGTTTTGAAAATGGTTTTTAATGGATTCATTATTTCAATATCCTAAAATGTTATATTGTGATTGAAATGTGGAAATGTTATGTTTCCTTTATTCATTTTTTATGTGATACGATTATGTTATGGTTCTTGGGCATTGTTATGAAGAACGGGTGGTTCCGTGATAAACTAAGGGCGGGTGAGCCCGATATAGCTCTCCAATGCATTGGGCAACGTGAAGGAGTGAAACGTTAAGGTTTCTCCGAAGAGATTTAGGGAATATACTGTGATGGGTATTCCAAACATAACCACGAGGGTTACTCCCTACGTAAGAATGTTATGAATGCCTCAAGTTACCTTTATGTCTTATGTTTTATATGATTTATTCATGGTTTGATGAGGTATGTTAAAGTGCCTATGTTTTATGGGTAAAGTATGATTTTATTCTTACGTATATACGAACTCATGTTTCCTTTCCATATTTTTTATAACCCTTACTGAGCTTTTTATGCTCATCCCAAGTTTTTGAAATGTTTTTCACAGGTCAAGGGAAAGGTACATGATGTGATGATAGTGTCAAGGATGTGTCAAGAAAGAATCCATGTTTTATTTTCAATATGTTTCCTTTGATGGGAAGAATGAATACTGTCTTTTATGTAACCACATTGTTTAAATGTGCTGTATAATGCAAGTTTCATGATCTAATTCTCTAAAACTCTAAACCTGAAAAGATCCTCAATGTGTAATCTTGTAATAACTCAAGATTAAGTAAGGTTTAAGGCTGGGGCCTTATAAGGAGAGGCTTTGTGTTCCCAATATACATGAGCTGAAAATCAAATTATTGGTTGATGACCATAGATCCAATTTCTCTATATGCGTTGGTAGCAATAATATGTATAGATATTTGAAGGAACTTTTTTTGTGGGACAACATGAATGGGGATATTACTTATTATGTGTCAATATTTTTGGTTTGTTAATAGTTTAAGGCTATAAGACAACATCCTAAAGGAGTCATGGGACCTCTTCTTATACCGGTGTGTAAATGGGATGATATTACGATTGACTTTGTCATGGGTCCACCAATGAATCCCATAAGGAATGATGCAATATGGGTTATTGTTGGTCATATTACCAAATAAACACACTATTATTGGAACATAGGGGAGAGTAATTATACATAGTTTCAAATGTTAAGTTATTAAATCCACTTATGTTTTATCTGTTGTCACTCTAGAAATTAGGACTTGACTTTGGATTGAAATGATCACTAAACATAGTCACATATGGGGAATGAAAATTTCTAGGATTGAAGAATCTTTTCTATCTTGATTACCCTTTGATTACTCATTCGAGGCAAGACGTGATTTGAAAATATATTTTCAAAAGCATCTTTTCATGTTATATCTTTTTTTCTGATGTGCTAGACATGTTACAGTTTGAGCTATATCATAAACACTAAAATCTATTTTTCAAAGATAACAAAGAATGAAAAATTTTGAGGACAAACAATGCTAAGTGAGGGGGAATTTGATGTGGATCTATTTTTACATACTTTTTCCACATCTTTTTTACATAGTTTTTAATAATTTAATTATTTATTTATGAACATATTACTAAATACTTTTACTTTTGTATTTTTTTAATTATATTTTTATAATTAGTCAATTTTTATAAATAATTAAATATATTTTATTCTTTAAATTAATAAGTTGAATCTTAAATTACTATTCTAATTTCATTATTTGTTTATTGGTTTTGTTTATTTTAATCTCCTCACATCTTAATGATATGACTTTAATAATAACTAATCCTTTAATATCATTATTTTTGTATTAATTAATTATCCCTTATTCTAATATTTTATCCTTCAATTTAGTTTCATTAAAATATATTATCTTAATTAATTAATATGTTTAATCATCCAGATAATTAATTATGTTATGAATTTGAGATTAAATTAAATAAAATATCAGAATAATAACATAAAGTATTCAATTAATTAATTAATTAATTAATTAATTAAGAGTTATAAAAGATTAATTATGTAATCCTAAGAATGATGTTGAATAATTAAGTATTTAACATTTGGTTTTATTCTATCGCTAACCCAGACGAGAGCCATTGCTAACTTGTTGACTCACCGATGCTGTCCGTTTTCCCCCATTATTTACCCAGTAATAAATTTTTATAAAAAAATTTAATTTTAGTATTTTATCAAATTAGTTTAACAATAATCGAGTTTTCAATTTGTGTGTTATCAATCAATAATTTAATCTTTATTTTTTACGATTAATGCTTCATAAAAATTACATATTTTATACATTTTGTTTAGCCTTGTTGTAATTTTTAATTTTAATTAACAATACTTTTAAATTTACGTTTTTTTATGCAGTTTTAATTTTTTGTCTTTTAGTTATTTGTATTTTTTTGAACGTCAGTGTTGTGGATTATGTTTTCCATCAGTGACCATTTGCTAAAAATGACCTTTTATTGAATTACATCGGTGAACTTTTGGAAATGGTGTCCTTTTGCATCTGTATCCATAAAATTTTAAAGCTATCGGTGACCTTTTTTTACAAATATTGAGACTTGAATTTTTTAACCACCAGTGACATTTTCTATATTGTTGAAATTAGTGACTTTTCTATTGGTAACCATAATTTTTTATAAAACATCGGTTAACATATATTTTCTCCAACAATGACCTTCTATTTTATTGTGATGGTGACCCTTGTATTTAAGATACCATTGACCCTTATTCTTATCTTTTGGTAACCAAATGTTCCACTAACCTACTGTCATAGTTGAATTTCCTTCTACCAGTAGTCCCTAATACTGATCCAAAAATGACATATACCTACTATATCCCTCACAATATATCACTGAGACCAACCTGTATTCTAAATCATGTCAGTCTCTTAGTTATCCAACCCAGTGCCTCCACTTTTCTCCACCGCTCCAACATGCCACCGTCAAACCCACAGAAAATGATTCAAACCAAAATTCACAAACCACCACAGACATGCCTGAACCCCTGCTTCACCACTATTTTTTCTGGTCCTACTTCTATTTCAACTCACATACATAGTTTTTTCCTATATAACTGGTTCTTCTCTCAACCTACCATCGCAGCAAGGGAATCACAATATAATAAAACTAAAACTCATATCTAAAAAAATAGATTTTTTCTTGATAAACCAAACCGATTAGATTCACCGCCATTTGGACCAATGTTGCACCACTTTCAAGGATTCTAGGATCCAATATTATGCACTTGAAGAGCTATTATGGAGCCAAGGCAGCAATATTGCTGGAGGATTGACCCAGACCATTGTGGGTTCTGAGGCGCCAGCCACTGCCTTCTGAGCTGCGATCCGAGGCCACGTCTAGAGAATAACCGAAGCTACATGGAGTGTTCCTCTATTTTATGGTTTAACACTAACACCATCATTGTTCTGATCTTAGATTCTACTAATGGATCTAGGGTCATCGCACCACCATGGGAGGTTTTCTACAAACGAAATCCATCATGAGCAGGTTTGGTTGTCCGTCGTGTGAGGAGGAGTCCGACAGGGATGCTTTCCATGGAAGAAGGAAGCATATGGATGTCATTGAGGCAACCCAAAGCCACACTAGACACAGATAATGTAGGAGACCTAATATCCAAGATATCCATCCACCTCTGATTTGGGAAATATTAACAGAAATCCTCTACACCCTTCTATGCAGCGCGAAATAAAGAAGATAAGGGGAAATTAATTGTAAAAAAAATAATAAATTAAATTAACTTAAAATAATATTAAATCATTAAAAATAAGTTAATAATAAAATAATATTTTAACTAAAATATTATTAAAATGGTAAAAATTATATTTGAATAAACTAAATTAATTAAATAAATTGAAAATAATTACTTCAAACTAATAAACTTATTTTTGGAAACTAAAGTAAACGTAAATAAAAAATTTTAAATCAATGAATTACATAAAAAAAATAAATAAAAATACAATAAAACTAATTTTTAAATAACATAAATAATTTAAAAATACTTTAATATTTATTTATTTATTATAGCTTAACATTCTTAATATTATGTTTGTTAATAATAAGCTTATATATTTTTAATTAGTAAGAAGTTATTTTTATTAATTTATTATTTCCTTCGTGTTTTTACTTTATTGTTTGTTATTACTGTGCATGTTAATTCAGGAGTTGTAAGCATGTCCAAGTGCTTCTAGCTAACTCACCAGAAGATAGTTACAACGGTAAAGTTAGTGTGACGTGTCAGTCACGAAAAACCACACGTGGGAGGTGCACAAGTGAGGGAACTAGGTAGTCGGTGAAAAAAAGGGATTTACGCGTAGCTTATTATAGAAATAATTAAAATCAATGTAAGAAGAAAAAATGTTTGGGGGGTGGAGGAATTAATTCAACACATTAAATAATCCTGGTCTGATCAGGGAAAGATCAGAGGGAAATTATGGAACAACTTCCGAGAGCTGGAGGAGTTCTGGAGCAAAGCATCATATCAAGAGTTTATCTTCCACATTAATTCTAATATTTGTACTATGTTAGTATGTTACAAATTGATAAAAATATCATGAACATGTTTACTAGCAGAATCAATTAGTTTGGGGATAAATTGAAGCTTCGCTGGTTATCTTTTAATTTTATTTCACTTAAACATTTTTATGTATTTAATATTGATTGGTGAGATCAATGGTAATTTCATTCAATTTCATGTACCACTAGAACTTAATTTCAAAGTTTCACAGTCAATTGGAAAGATTGATCATGGAAGCACCTTTCAAAATATAATAAAGTCATAAGTCTTTAGGACTTATGGTGAGTTCGTCCTATTGTTATTTTCAAATAATGACTTTCATACTTGATCTATTTATAGTGGAGAACATTCAAATTGATCATCCATTCAATCTAAATTCCTAGTGAGGAAGTGAGTTATTCTCTGTTAGGTGGTACTCTAAAATAATTTTAAAGGGAAATGATTTTTTTTAACTAGTAGAATGGAGATTTTCCCCGAGTGTTTTACTAGATTATTCATTTATCAGTGTTCAATTCATCTGTTTCTCTATGTTTTCAACTATTTCTAGCTTCAATTTATTTTAGATACATGTTTTGAAATTTTCTGTCACTCTACTTCTTAATTAGAAAATAAATAAAATATAAAAATTTAAAAAATATAGAAAATATACCCCAACCACTGACTATAGTGGGGCCTTTTGAATGTTTTTAAAAAATTTGTTGTCATAATTTTTTTCTCTATGGGTTCAACCATACATTCCATATATACAATAGTTATTTGAAACATAAATAATTAATCTTTGACCTGCTTCAATGACAGTACCTTTCATCAACAGTAGAGGTAAGATGATTTTAATGAATGTATGACATGCACCTGAGGATATTCTGAATCTTATTTTAAAACAATCTTCATTATGATGAAGGTTTTATTAGTATTTTTGGTGATGGGAAATGGATTTTTTATAAGGGATATTTGATTGTAGCTTGTGGGAAGAATCATTTGCATTTTTAATAAACCATAGATTTTTTTGAGATAATACATATATTATTTAGTGCTGTTTATCATCCAAATTATGGAATATAAATCTAATCCACATTAGTGATAAAGGGCTTGGTTTCATTGGAATGAAAAATTTCCTTCTAGGTTTAAATGTTGTTAAATTATACATTTGCGAGCATTGTATGTCTATAAAATATATCATTGTGAGATTTCAAAGTTGTCCTTTGTATACAATGTCACAAGTACATGAATAAGTACATTTTTGATACATGTGGCCCTTTGAAATTGAATAAAATTTATGGAAGTATTAATATTCAGACATTAATTAATGACCACTCGTGTAATATTTGGGATTATTTTGGAAATACAAATGTGAGGTGCTCAGTGTTTTAAAGAAATTTCAGGTTTTGGATAAGAGGGAAAATTGTAAGATGTTGAAGTGTAATCATATTAACAATGATGGAGAGTATTGTGATTCATTTGACTAGTATTGTAGGTCATAAGGTATTCAAAATCTTAGACACCTCATAATAAAACAAAACTAAATATTATAGATGAGTGGATGAAAAAGATTTTTTGAAATATTTTTTTGTTTTCTTTTGGAAACAATGATTCTTGGACATTTTTGGTGTGATGCTTTAATGATTTCTGCTTATATTATCGATTTATCAACCATGTTTTCTTTACATAAAAACAATCCAAACATATTTCTATATGGTAAATAGATCATTTATGATCATTTATGTGTTTGTTTACATGGAATTTGTTCATTCTACTAGAGATGAGATGCCCAAGCTGGATGCCATTTCATGATAGTATAAGTTTATTGGTTAGGGATATGATGAGTTTAGATATAGGTTTTATAATCCTTCTTTATAGAAACATGTCATAATCCATGATGCAGTTAATACATGGATGAAACTATCATAGAAATTGATAAGGGGGAAATTAATTTTCTCTAACATATGATGGCATTGTCAATATAGATCTTGTTTTTAACTCACATTTACCTCATTTTATTCATTCTGATAATTATATTTTTCTGTTGAATGATTTGTAGGGTGAACAGGTTGGAGTTCATATTTCTTATTCACCTTTTATCTTCGATGATCCCATTCTAGGGGTTATTAATTAACCCACTATTCCAATCTAAAGATCATCCAGTCATTGTACTATTTCTAATATTTATTCCCTTTTTGAGCATGTGATCCCCACTGAAGGGGGAGAACAAGAATACTTCTATGAGGTGACATAAAGTGATTATAAGGACAAATAGTATGGGAAAATAGATGACGTGGTTAGATCATTTCAAGAAAATCATACTTTTGATCAGGTGAAGTAACCTATAATCCAGATTTGTTTTCAAAATTGATGGATATATCTGATTAAAAATTAAAAAAGTAGTTTTGTTCAATGGAACAAGGTGTGTTTAGTTATCTAAGGTTTTCTAATGAATAATGGTATTGATTTTCATGAGATTTTATCACACAATGTAAAAAATTTATTCCATTCAAGTTATTCATGGTTTGGCTACTAGTTTGGATCTACAGATTGAGCAGATATATGTGAAGATCACTTTCCTCCATTGTGATTTATATGAGGAGATTTATATAGAGCATCATAAGGGATTTTATGAAATATGTAACAAGAATTAGTCCCAATTCTTCTATAATTGACATATTAATGAATGACCTTTGTTGGTCTATTGTGATGAAAGACATAGGTCTATCATGACAGATTCTTAGCATGTCAGTTTCTCAGGAATGAAATGATAATAAATTTTGGTTATATAAGGTGAGAGATATTGAGACAATTCTTTAGATAATTTCCATAGAGAGAGAGAATGTGGTTAGGGCTCCTCTTGTTTTTCATTTCAATATTAGTTATATCCAGTTTCCATATACTACTGAAGAGAGAGATAAGATTAATCACATACATTATTCATATTTCATTGGATGTTTTATGTATGAAACCTTATGTACTAGACCAGATATAGCTCATGGAGTTGGTTTAATCAATAATTTTCCATCTAATCTAGGTATAGAGCCTTAAATAGGAGTGATTTATTTATTTTTTTGTTTTCATGGTACTTTTGATCTAAGATTGTGTTTTGGAAATGGGGAACCTATGCTTTGTGTATTTATAGATTTGAATATTGTAGGAGATATTGATTGAAGGATGTCTACTATAGGATATTTAAGCAATTTTTTTTCTGGAATTATCTTGATAGTGTAGATTATAGAGATGGGTTGCTTTATCTAACACCACGTCTGATTTTATTGTAACATAAAAGGAATGTTTTTTTAGTAAATGAGAAATTTTATTTGAGGGACCCATTTTAATAGGAATTTGTATGATTAATTATTTTAAAATTATAGTTCTATTTTTTAGGAAAGAATATCATTTTTCATGGAAGGTAGAAACATATAGATTTTTGGTATCATTGGATCTGTAAATCTGATGATTTGAGATAGTTAGATCTAAATAAGATCCAAATGGATTAAATTGGGTCATACATATTAACCAGGATCTTTCCAAAAGGTAAATATGATACTTATATACTGATAGTAGAGTTGGAGGTGATCCACAATTATGTGGGAGGGGAGTTTGTTGGGGAACCTCCTCATATGGCCCCCGACACATGCAACTTAAATAAAAAGGAAAAATAGATATAAAAAAATGGGAGTTAAGTTTCTTTTAATGGAATACATTTTCTAGGGATCAAGGCATGTGGCTGTCTCTTTATTATAGGCATGTGACTCTAATCTAAAATTCAGGGTAATGCTATTAGGGTTATATTCAGAATTTTTTAAATCTACAAGGGTAAAAATATTCAGGTCTGTTTGGATTTTATATATAGCATGATATTTGATCTGATCCAATGGATTTTCATTTGAAACATTTATTTTAATAGTTAAACCGGCTTTTCATGGTCAAATCTAATTGAGTTTCTTTATCATTTTGTGTTCTTTATTTTAGAGTACCTTAAAACTGAATTTGTTTTCCTCCTTTGATCCAATATTTTTTCTGAGAATTATTTTTTAGATACTACACATCTTTGGAAGTCTCTGCTTTGTACTCTTGATTATCAGTGGATTCTTTAATCTGGAGTCAGTATCATGGTTTTTTAATTTTCTATTTTTTATGTTAAAGTTTCTATTAACAACATTTATTTTTCTACACATCTATTTGGTCACTATGAATCCACATTAGTTTGTTATGGAATGTTCAGAAGGAAAGGAAACTTATTTCCATTGTGCATTCACATTGGTTTTTTCATGTGTATTTGTCACATGATATATTTCTAAATGGTTTCATAGCACAATTCTATGAGCCTTCCACCTATTCTTTTCTTTCCACATCCTTCACACATTACAAGGATAATTCCCAACAGAGCCTTGAAGATGGTATTGATCATACTGTTTGTGGTTTTATTTATAGTCATATTTAGGGGTTTACACTCCGAATAAAAATTATGAAACCATAAATATGAATGGCTGCTTTAATGGGTTTTAATTTAATTTAATATAATCCTTAAAAATACAAAAAACAATGCAAAAACCTTTATGCGAATGAAACAAAAAATAAATAAAGAAAAACATTTATTTAATAAAATTGGGGAAAAAATTGATGGGAATATGTAAAAAATATAAGAAAAGAATAGCATTTAAAAAATATATAGAATACATTTGTAAATATATATAAAATTGATAATTAAATAAATTATTATGTCTACATATTATTACAAATAAAATTATAAAATAAATACAATTTATAAAAAACAATAATAAAAACTATATAGTTAATGTAGTTGCAAGATTCTTTTTTTCAATTAATCTTTGATTTATCCAATAAACCAGCAGATTCCTTCCAAAAAATATTTTTTCATATTGTATTATATTATGTCTATGGTAATACCTGTAATTCCACAGACAATAAAAAAAGAGCATAAAAAAATATTTAGCATTTAGTGGTGATTAAATCCACCGATAAATGATGTTTGACACTATAAACTATCTTTATCATTTACTAAATATGATCTTCATCATCATTCACATATTTAATCACATCTAAGATACAATATTCTTAAATTTCAATAATTGTAATCATAGCAGATGATCCATAAAATGTAGTATTATCCCTACCAATAGCTACATTATCTATTCCCCATGTTTATTATAGTATTTATAACATCGATCTTTTCCATGATAGATTATGGATTCTTCCAACTCCTCTGGACTAATTTACCCTGAATATCAAAAACGTAAACACAAAAAAAGGATTTTAAAAGGGTCATATGCATGATATTTTTCAATATTTATGAACTCTTTCACTCCATATTCATACTCTTTTATTATATGATTTTCATCCATCCAATATTATCCATATGAATCCTATTAGAGTAAGTAATATTAATGTTTATCAAAATAAATACAAAAATTGGACTTTAAAATAATGGGAACAAAACATTTTATTTATAGTTTTTATTTCATTTTTTTGGATGAGACTCATCCCCTTAGAAGATAACTCCAAAACAGAAATAATATGTAATTGCATAGGACACCCATAATTTAAACCGTGTAGGTAATGTTGGTCGACAAATAGGATTTAGGAGTTTGTTTTGATCCGCTCCCCCCCTTTTTAAGGAGGTGGATGAACGAGGTGCCCGACTGTCGATCTCACGGATGGCTGAGCCTCGCTCGATTACAAAAGTCAGGTACACCGGTCTTTGTTTCGAAATGCCCAACGGTTCCATATCCAACGATACGTGGACCTACTTTCCAAAGGCATGGGTCTGCTAGGTGGTTTGGCCAGCGATGCGTAAGAACTCTCATTGGTCAAGAGGATGGGAAGTCGGGCTAATTGCACCCCTTTGGGGGGGATTATTGATTGTTCTAGGACTCTCTCATAGATTTAAGACGTATTCATATGTTCACGTATCATTGGTTTATACCCAAACATAGTATCAACAGATTTTCCATGGTTGGAAATGGTCATCCAAACAAAGGGATTCAGAATCATTTATGCCCGAGGTTTACCATTGCTCATTGGATTAATGACCCAGAGGAGTTTGGACTCACTGAGGTGGCACCAGGAGTGGCATGGTGAACCACCGTGAAGACAATCGAATCGACCGGTTGTTGGGCTTGAACCTCAGGGAGGCATACTACGTACCCTGCCTAGGAGGCATGGATCAATGTCCACATAGTTCGCATGTACAGATTAACACCTTGCAGGATGAACTGAATCCTAAAACAAAACAGATGTATTTTTCCTGCACCAACTACTTCTAGGACAAAATTCATCAAATCATTAATCAAGGGATCATGTTCATAATGTAACATAGTCAATGATGCATGTTATTTTTGACTAAAGGAAACTTCTACATTGTTTTCTTTTCCTAGATGGTAATTGATCACGTAATCATAAACCTATATCAGTTCAATCCATCTTCTCTACCTAATGTTTAATTATCTCTAAGTGAATATATACATCAGAATTTTACAGATAGTATATATTTGACATTTGGATTCATATAAATAATGCCTCCAAATTTTTAAAGAAAAAACAACAGATTCAAATTTCAAATCATGTATGGAATAATTTTTCTAATGTTTTATTTGTCTTCTTGAATCATAAGTAATTAACTGATCATTCTGCATCAAAACACAACCAAGTCCCTTCAATGAAGCATCACTGTAGATGATAAAGTCACCATTTCGGGAAGGCAAGGCCAAAACTAGATAATTCACCAATCTATTCTTTAGTTCCTAAAAAACATCACATCCTCATATTCAAATAAATTTTACCCATTTTCCTATTATCTTAGTTAGTGGGCTAGTAACCGTGCAATGTTTTTAACAAATAGTCTGTAATAATATGCTAATACAAAAAATGCATTGAATCTTTATAAAATTTGTTAGTCTTGGCCATTCACCAACCACTTTTGGTTTGGTATGATCAATTGTTATTCCATACTTATTTACAATGTTCCCAGGAAAAGAAATCTTTTATAACCAGAAATATCACATCCTGAATTTTCCATATAGTTGTTTTTCCTTTAAGGTTCTTAAAACAACCCTTATATATTTTTCATGCTCATATTTATTTTTAGAAAATACCATAACTTCATCAATAAACACAATGAAAAAATTATCTAATAACTCATGAAATATAATATTCATATGATTTATGAATACAACATGTGAATTAGTTAACCCAAATGGCATAAAAACAAATTCATATTGCACATTTATATTATGAAAATCTATTTTTGGGATGTCGTCCTCCTTCACCTTCAGCTGATGGTATCAAGATCTCAAATCAATAATTAAAATGCACGCTCCCTACATCTAATCGAACTATTCATCAATATGAGGCAAAGGATACTTGTTTTTAACAGTGCTGTTATACAATGATCTATAATCAATCTAAATTCTAAAGGAATGATCTTTCATTTTAATGAACAAAACAAGACCACCCCATGGTGAAGTGATAGGAAAAATGTATCCATTATCAAGAAAATCCTACAAATGATTTTTATATTCTATAAGTTCTATTTGAGCCATTAAATATGGGGGTTTTGAAATTGGATTAGCATCATTAACTATGTAAATTGTGAATTTGACTTCCCGATCAGGTGTGAAACTAGGTACCACATCAGGAAAAATATAAATGTATTCATTTACCACTGAATCATAATTAATCTAAACAGTTCCCTTGATTTCAAAAATATGATCAAGATAACAGTAATTTCTATCTTTCAACAGTTTCTCATATTCGAGATATGTTATAAATTTTATACAATTTTAATTTATATAAACAAAAACTCTTTCTGAAAAATAACTTCATTAGCTCTACAGTCAATCTTAGAATGATAAACAGAAAGGCAATCCATTCTCGAAATGACATCAAACTCTACTAATGGTAAATTACAAGGATTGCTGGTAAATTCTTCCCCCAGAACAATATATAACGATTCTTATAATTCATCCTTTCAATAAAATTTCCCCTGGTGTATTAACAATATGTTTAGGTCTCATTTATTTAGGTGACATTTACAATTTATGAAAAAATTCCCAAAAAACAAATGAATGTGTAGATTCCATAAAAAAAATTATAAAAAACATAGTAAACAAACGAGATACCTGGTAATACTTCATTGGATGGCCCGTCATTTGCTATCGTAGTCACAAAGGATCTCACTACACCTTTCTGCTTTTATTTTTCCTTATTCGCATCATTCAGATCTTTCTTTGAGAAGGAATTTACTTAATTACCCATCTCACCACATTTAAAAAAATTAACAGTTTTCATATCATTATTATTATTAGGATATTTTTCATTACAATCACTATCCATATGTATAAACATACCACATCGAAAATACTTCCAAATTTTTGAAAGATAATCCTCAGGGTGCTTATTTCCATAATTTTCACAAACTAGAAACTGGATTTTCTTACCATCATATTTCTTTGGTGGATGCTCACCTATAAATTTTCATCAATACCAATTCGTATCCATGTTGTGAAATGAATTTGATCATCAACACATTTCTTCCCTGCCCTCTCAGCACATCAAACATGTTTTCCACAACATTTTAATTCATGGGAGTCCAACGCCCATCGATACCTTGGATTCAATCCTAAGTAAAAGTATATTATTTTTCTATCCATATGCAAAATTCGATTTGGATCATACTACTCTACTCGGGTGAAGTTAGCTTCCTACACAATCACTGAATATTCCTCCCTTTTCTTCAAATCAAGAAATTTCTTCTCCAACTTATGTAACACCACCTTAGAAAAATATTTAAGGAAAATAATTTTAAATTCATCCCACTCTAAGGCATCAATATCCACTCTATTCGAGATATTCTTTTCCATTGAACACCTATAATATTCTTAACCATCAAAATTATAGATGGAAATACTTAACTGTTGTCCATTTTAACATCCCATAACATCAAATATATTTTCAATGTCTTTAATCCATCATTCAAGAGCTACTGGGTCAAAGCATATATAATAAGAGGGAGGGTGTTGTCTCACAAAATGTTCCACTATTTTCATGATATGTTGTGATACTTATAGTTACTCTTTTGCCTGGATTCCACCATAATTTATTTTATGGATTATCTAAGCCATTTCTTCCACAAACTACTCGGTTCCAATCACTACACTTTCGGGCTGCAGATTCAGATGGTTGCCGTTATGTCGGTGCCTCGTCTCTTCAGCTTCCATGTTTCGTCTATAGACAACCATTCTGAACAAACATATCTTTATTAAAGAAACACCGTAATCCTTAAATTCAATAACATTTCAAATTAATTATATATTAAATATCATTTATTGTATTCTATTAACATCACCCTAACCCCTAAATTTATCTAAACATCTCTCTGATACCAATTATAACAACCCGATCTGATATCAACAAATTATCTTGAATTTAATCCAGAAATAACTTCCTTTCACATTCAGGATATTTTTAAGATTAGATCATTAGAGAATTAGGACATAATACATTCACGACATTACACATTAATACAATGTATATACCATAAAAACAATATTCATTTCATCAAAAATATAAAACATTTTAATATAAAACATGATTTTTTTGACAATTCTTCAATCATTTAACATGGATACCTTCTTTTTCATACACATCTTTATAACCTATGAAAATAATTTAGAAACCTGGGATGAGCATAAAAAGCTCAGTAAGAGATATAAAAAGAACACATTAGTCCATGAATACTTGTAATGTATTAAATCATTTTCAAAAGACATTCTTGTCACCCATATGTATACTTACATTGTGAAACATGATATTTCAAAAAGATCCCCATAAAAAAAGAACATAATTTATACCATAATGGTATCTTGGGGCATTACATACATAATATTATGACCATCTTGGCAACCTTATAATTTCTAAGTCTCACGAATACCTTACAATTTTTGTAACCATCACAGTTACCCTTGGAGTAATCATATGTAAGACCATAAAATTACACATACCCAATGAATTGAAGTGGTATATTTATCACACAATTCATCAAAAAAATTTCCAAGAACCAAAACAAAATCACACAACATGAATAATTGCATAAAAACATTGTTTTTGAATGTCGTAAAACAGAATTTTAAGAGCTTTTTGAAATAATAGTCTCTTATAAATATAATATAATTTAAGTGACAAATAATAGAGGGGATTGAACATGTATATAAACTGTAAATACAAATAATTTAAAATAATATAATCAAAATTTATCACAGAATTTTTTTAATACCACGTAAATAATGAAGTTGAATGTTAACCCAATGAGTAGAAATTGGTTAGGAATTCCCTCACATCAGGTTTGTCTTACTTCCAACTTGTTTAAACATCATGCATAATGGTTAAATGAGTTTTATTAATATCTTAAAGAAAAATATTCATATTTATAATACATTATATTATCATTTCATTACATCAATTCACCCTTTAAATGTTAGTATTTTGTTCCTTGCATTGTTTTGGGTTCGCTCTTTACATGATTTCCATGATCAGTTCATGGCTAACCAATTATCATTTAGGGTGATACCTCATCATCCACATCTAAAATAGAAACTAAAATAGATATAACAAGTTTAAACAAATACCCCAATGGGGGAAATTTTTGGCAAGGCATCAAGACCGAGCAATCAAAAGACCATAATAACAATAATGTTGTAAAATAATAACAACACAAATTTAACTACTGATTTAATTTAGCAAGATCATTATCTTAAATTAGGTTGGTAAAACCATGATTAATTGGTAAAAATAAGTAAAAACCCAACTACATGATTCACAATAAGGATAAATGAACAATTCTTACATTGAAGGGGTGTTAACATTCTTTTCATGAGAATGGAACATGAAATGGTCCTCCAATCACCTCTATCATATGGTCAACACCCACTCATGGATGTTGTGACACCACTACATAAAAAAAACAAAATAACATTCTGTTATAACAAAGGAAGAAAATCATCTTTGAAAGGAAAAGATTAATATTACGAAAAAAGAGATGAACCTCAATGGAACTGCAAGAATGAGGGAAGAACGCACCTCAGATTAAATATGGATCATTATATATCAATGGGGTGAATCTAGTAATCGATCCTTAGTGATGGAATCCCCAAATTACATAGATCTAGGCCACCTGGGTTGAGGGAAAAATGATGTAGACATAGGTTTTGATAAACCAAGAGGCTGTAAAATCACATCAAACATTACAATAGTGGGGTATTACCTGAAGTGTAACACACATTCACATTGTGTAAAGACTTGAAGTTGGTTTTCATCGAAGAACCCATCCCCTATCGATTTATTTTACATTTAAACCCCTATAATATTACATGATGTGGAACTCCCAATAAAAACCATGAAACAAAGGATCATATTGTGTAATACCATTACATGATATGTAATCCCTATTTTTCCAGCCTTTAACAATTGAATCTATCCAAAAACAAAAATCCCAAAAAGTTACGGACTGGGAGCAAACAAATCATTAATTCAGATACCTCTCAAATGATTCTTTTCCTCAAGAATCCAAAACCAATCCCAAAAGAAATATGGGATTAAAAAACCACCCTAAAAGATAACTCTGAAGGGTCTATCTACACATGAAGAACCACTAACAACCAAACAGATAAATGATCATATATAAACCACCCTATGTTTTTTGAAAGATTGATTGGAAACCCCATATCCAAGAACACCTCCTCCAACATCTACAACCAAACCGCATTATTTCAACTCAAATTTCCAGAAAACACACCAAACAAGCACCACAAACACCCCATCTAAACACATGAATCAATGAATCTTATCCTTTATGTCATGATACTATCTTTTATGGGAAGCTATGACTCACCCGCATGTGATAAGTCACTTCAATATTAATGTGTTTCGATTGGGAATGGGGTCCTCCCCTTTTCATATTTATAGACTTTGTCACACATTGCACCGCATACACCCACGTCAAAAAAATCCCATCATCTAATAAAAAAAGTCCGACCATCACATTACAAAGAAAAATTGAGAAATTAAAATCTAAAAAAACTATAGGTACTGGGAACACCTTTCTTTTTCTTTCTCCCAAGTACTCTCCTCCTAGAAACCATGCCTCCACATCACATGAACCATGGAGATGGTGCATCCCTGCATTACCTTCTCTTGATGATCCTGGATCTCTACTAGACATTACACAAACATTGTTCCTTACTCGATATATAACTCTACCAAATCCAAGACATGAGATTTATCGTAAATATATCAGTGAGGATGAGAGATGCGAATAATGTTGTGGATCCTCTAAACCCATAGCGGCAACACCAACTAGTGTTCATCATCTCCATATTTCCTAAATACATCAATGGTTTCAATGAACCTAGGTGAAATATTACTCCACCTTCCAAACATATACATCCCACGTTGAGGGGAGGCCTTCAAGAACTTGGGGTCCCCATACTCGAACTGCATGGGCCTATTTCTTCAATTGAAAAATGATTTCTACCTATCAGGTTCTTCTTTCATTATCTCATGATCACGATGAACCTTCCTGATCGTGCTATTCACCATGTCCAGACGAAGAACAACTGTCGCCCCAACCTCCATCCATCATAATGGATAATGAAATGACCATCAATAAAAATCCTCAAACAGATCCATCCCAATAGAAAAATGATAGCTATTATTATTATAAAACTCTATTAAAGGCATGTGTCATTCCCAAGACCAACCAAAGACCATGATGCATGACCACAACATATCCTCTAGTATTTTGACCATCTACTATGTATTACAATATATTTGAGAGTGAAGTGTAGTGATGAAGTGTTACTGAGATCCAAAAGCATGATACAATCCCCTCCAGACTCATGAGGTAACTGCATGTCTCTATCTGAGACAATGGATCTCGAAACTACATGAAACCACACAACTACATCCACATACCTTCATCCCATGGCTTCTACTATGACTGACTCCTTGATCACTAAGAAGTTTTCTGATTTCATCAATTCATACACTATCACCCGGATATAATCGAAACCTCCATGAGATTTAGGTAACCCTATGAAGAAATACCTTTATATGTCATCCCATTTACACTCAGGAACATCCAAGAGCTACAAAAAACCACCAGAAACATGGTGATTGGCCTTATCCTACTATAAAACCAATAACATTTCCACAAAATCTTCCACATCCAGTTTAGTCCTTGGCCAAAAAACTGCATCTTTAAGCCACTAAAAATCATGGAAACACTTGGATGCACTTCCATGGGCGACCTATGAAACTCAAAAAGGACTTAATTGTGCATTTATATTGGTACAAACATCATTCCATTAAACAAAATATGGTTCCGACCATTGTTTGAGAATCCATCTAGAGAATCCCCTAGGCAATATGATCACACATTAATTCTTCCTCTATGTACCCCACTGAGACTCCTATACCCTCTACATTAGAGAATATTCCCCGATCATTTAAAATAAACATCCTCTAACACCATCCACTCTTGAATCTAAGTGAATCACTACAAATTCTTACAACATTCTCTAAGCATCCATATATTCCGGAATAACCTCCCTCTATGATTTCTTGTTCAAGGAATTTTCCATTTCATTCCCCTTTCCTTAGGTGTAAGAGATCTCAAAATCATAGTCCCAAAGAAATTCCATCTCCCATCACTACCATAGGTTCAGATCATGGTGGGAGAAGATATAACTCAATATATTATAATTCTTGAAGACCACAAAGTGCTCCGGAATGAGGTAATCTTTGCACAACTTCCGCGTGAAAACAACAGCTACTATCTTCAGATCATGGGTAGTATAATTACATTCATGGGAAAATAAATGTAGAGATCCTAATGTGATAACTCACAACTACTACATCATCACACATCCCAAACATAGATGGGAAGCATAACAAAACACCTCAAACATCACATTTCTCCTGGAAATCGGAGCACATGAGTGCTAACCAACTTCCCCTTTAGGTATTCGAATTCCACCTTAAACTGCTCTATCCTAACAATATTTTAGTAATTCCTAAAAAAAATTCAATGGGGATGAAACTCCAGGGAAATCAAGTAAAAACCTTTGATAATAACATGAATGTCATTGGAAACTATGAATCTATTACATGTTCCCCAGTACATCCCAAGAAACATCTACTTAAACCATTAAAAGGTATACTACCACCTCCTACATAGACACCACATTCATAAGGAAATTCACCTCTGGTGTCCAAAACATACACTTGAAGAACTACCCCTAGAGATGGTGACATCAATGATCATGTATGACTATTCTAAGATGATCAACATGATACTCCACTAACTATTAGTAGACCAAGATTTCCTTGATGAATACGATTATGAAATATCCCAAGAACTCATGGAAAATAGAGTTCATGAGCCCCATGAACACGGCTAGTGTGTTTGTAACAGTGAATGGTGAGACTAAAAATATGAAGTCATAGTTCATGAATTTCAATGTTGTCTTTGGGATATCTACTTACTTCAATATAAACTGGTTTTATCCATACCATAGATGGATATTAAGGAAAAATATTTCTAGAAGTAGATATCTAGAAGACAACATTCAGATTCATGTACTGTAACTTTGGATTTTGAGTCTTTCCATTTGCTGTTACGAATGATCTAGCTGCGTTCATGGTGCTCATGAACTCTGTTTTCCATGAGTTTTGGGATATTTCATAATCGTATTCATAATGGAAATCTTGGTCTACTAATAGTTAGTGGAGGAACATGTTGATCATCTTAGAATAGTCTTACATGATCTTCGATGTCACCATCTCTAGAGGTAGTTTTTCAAGTGTATGTTTTGGACACCATAGGTGAATTTCCTTAGGAATGTGGTCTGTATGTAGGGGGTGGTAGTAGACATTTCAATGGTTGAGGTAGATGTTTCTTGGGATGTACTGAGGAACATGTAATAGATTAATACTTTCCAAGGACATTTCGGCTATTATCAGAGGTTTTTACTTGATTTCCCTTGACATTCAGCCCCATTGAAATATTTTTTAGGAAGTACTATGATATTGTCAGGATAGAGTAGTTCAAGGTGGAATTCTATTACCTGAAGGGGAAGTTTCTTAGTACTCATGTGCTCCAATTTACAGGAGAAAGGTGATGTTTGAGGTGTTTTTTGATTCTTCCCATCTATGTATGGGATGTGTGATGATGTAGTAGTTGTTAGTTATCACATAAGGATCTCGACATTTATGTTCCCATGAATGTAATTATACTACCCATGATCTGAAGATATTAGCTGTTGTGTTCACACTGATGTTTTGTAAAGATTACCTCATTGAGGAGCACTTTGTGGTCTTCATGAATCAGAAGATATTGAGGTATATCTTTTCCCAACATGATCTGAACCTATGGTAGCGAAGGTAGATTTAATTTCTATGGGACTATGATTTTTAGATCTCTTACACCTAAGGAAAGGGTAATGGAATGGAAAATTCCTTGAACAGAAAATCATAGAGGGAGGTTCTTTCGGAATCTATGGATGCTTAGAAAATGTTGTAGGAAATTGTAGTGATTCACTTAGATACAAGGTTGGATGGTGGAAGAGGATATTTATTTTAAATGAAGGTGGAATATTCTCTAATGTAGTGGGTATAGGAGTCTCAGTGGGATACATAGAGAAAGAATTAATGTGTGATCATATTGCCTAGGGTGATTCTCTAGATGGATGCACAAAAAATGGTTAGAACCATATTTTTATTAATGGAATGATGTTTGTACCGATAGACATGCACAATTATGTCCTTTGTGAGTTTCATTGGTCTCCCTTGGTAGTGAATCCAAGTGTTTCCAAGATTTATAGTGGCTTAAAGATGCATTTTTTGTGGCCAAGGATGAAATTGGAAGTGAATGATTTTGTGCAAATGTTCTTGGTTTTACAGTATGTTAAGTCAAATGACAATGATTGTGGTTGTTTTTTGTAGCTCATGGATTTTCCTGAGTGGAAATGGGATGACATATAAACAGATTTCTTCATATGGTGACCCAGATCTCAAGGAGGCTCTGATTATATCTGGGTGATAGTGTATGAATTGACGAAATCAGGAAACTTATTAGTGATCAATGAGTCAGTCATAGTGGATTCCATGGCAAGAAGGTATGTGGATGGAGTGGTGTCGTTTCATGTAGTTTCTAGATCCATTGTCTCAGATAAAGACATGCACTTTACCTCAAGAGTCTAGAGGGGATTTTAGCATGCTTTTGGATATCAGTAACGCCTCGTCACTAAATTTAACAATCAAATATATTGGAATACATAGTAGATGGTCAAAATACTAGATAATATGTTGTGGTAATGCGTCATGGAATTTGGTTGGTCTTGGGAATGACACATGCCATTAATAGAGTATTTTTATAATAATAGCTATAATTTTTCTATTGGTATGGATCTGTTTGAGGATTTTTATTGATGGTCATTTCATTCTCTATTAAGATGGATGGAGGTTGGGGCGACGATTGTTCGTGGTCTGAACATGGTGCATAACACGATCGAGAAGGTTCATCATGATAATAAGACGATGAAAGAAGAACCTAACAGGTAGAGATCATTTTTCAATTGAATAAGGAGGACCTTGGAGTTCGACGTTGGAGACCACGTGTTCTTGAAGGCATCCCCTCAACGTGGGATGTATAGGTTTAGAAGTTTGAGTATTATTTCACCTAGGTTCATTGGAAACATTGAGGTGTTTAGGAAATATGGCGACATTGAACACTGGTTGGTGTTGCTGCTACAGTTTGAGAGGATCCAAAACATTGTTCGCATATCTCATCCTCATTGATATATTTATGATAAATCTCATGTCTTTTATTTGGTAGAGTTATATATCGAGTAAGGAACGAAGTTTGTGTAATATCTAGTAGGGATCCAGTATCATCAAGAGAAGGTAATGCAGGGATGAACCATCCCCATGGTTCATGTGATGTGGATGCATGGTTTCATGGAGGAGAGTACTTGGGAGAATGAAAAAAAGTTGTTCCCAGTACCTGGAGTTTTTTTTAGATTTTAATTTCTCTATTTTTCGTTGTAATGTGACAGTCAGAATTTTTTTATTAGATGATCTGATTTTTTCGACATGGGTGTATGCAGTGCAATGTGTGAAAAAGTCTATAAATATGAAAAGGGGAGGGCCCAATTCTCAATCGACAGACATTATCATTGAAGTGACTAATCACATGCGTGTGAGTCCGAGCCGCCCATAGAAGATAGTGTCATAACATAAAGGATAAGATTACTTGATTCATGTGTTTGGATGGGGTGTTTGTGGTGCTTGTGTGGTGTGTTTTCTAGTCATTTGAGTTGACATAATGTAGTTTGGTTATAGATGTTGGAGGAGGTGTTCTTGGATATGGGGTTTCCACTCAATCTTTCAAAAAACATAGGGTGGTTTATAGATGATCATTTATGTGTTTGGTTGTTAGCGTTGCTTCATGTGTAGATAGTCCCTTCAGAGGTATCTTTAAGGGTGGGTTTTCAATCCCATATTTCTTTTAGGATTGGTTTTGGATTCTCGAGGAACAGAATCATTTGAGATGTATCTGAATTAATGATTTGTTTTCTCCCAGTCTATTACTTTTTTGGATTTTGGTTTTGGGATTGATTCGATTGTTAAAGGCTGGAAAAAGGGGGATTACACACCGTGTAATGATATTACACAATTTTATCCTTTGTTTCATGGTTTTTATTTGGAGTTTTACGTCATGTAATGTTATAGGGGTTTAAAAGTAAAATAAATCGATGGGTGATGGGTTCTTTGATGAAAACCAACTTCAAGTCATTACACAATGTGAATGTGTATTACAAATCATGTAATACCCCACTACTGTAATGTTTGATGTTATTTTACAGCCTCTTGGTTTATCAAAACCTATGTGTACATCATTTTTACCCTTGACACCAGGTGCCCTAGATCTATGGAATTTTGGGGATTCCGTCACTGAGGATCGATTTCTAGATTCACCCCATTGATCTATAATGATCCATATTCAATATGAGGTGCATTCTTACTTCTTTCTTGTAGTTCCATTGAGGTTTATCTCTTTTTTCATCATATTAATATTTTAATTTCAAAAATTATTTTATTCCTTGGTTATAATGGGATTTTATTTTGTTTTTGTTGATGTAGTGGTTTCGCATCATCCATGAATGGGTGTTGACCATACGAGAGAGGTGATCGAAGGACCGTTTCATGTTCCATTATCATGAAAAGAATGTTAACACCCCTTCAAGGTAAGATTTACTTCATTTATCTTTATTATGAATCATGTAGTTGGGTTTTTACTTATTTTTACCAATTAATCCTGGCTTTACAAACCTAATTGAAGATAACAATCTTGCTAACTGAAATCGATAGGTAAATTTGTTTTTTTATTATTTTACAACCTTAATGTTATTGTGATATTTTGATTGTTCGGTCTTGATGCCCTGCTAAAAATTGTCACCATTGGGGTTTTTTTAAACTGGTTATATCTATTTTAGTTTCTATTTTAGATGTGGATGTTGAGGTGTCAGCCTAAATGATAATTGGTTAATCATGAACCGGTCATGGAAATCATGTAAAGAGTGCACCCAAAACAATGCAAGGAGAAAAATACTAACAATTAAAGGGTGAAATGATGTAATGAGATGATCATATAATATATTATAAATATGAATATTTTTCTTTAAGATATTAATAACACTCATTTAACCATTATACATAATGTTTAAACAACTTGGAAGTAAGACAAACCTGATGTGAGGGAATTCATAACCCAATTTCAACTAATTGGGTTAACATTCTACTTCATTATTTATGTGGTATTAAAAATTTTTATGTGATAGATTTTGATTATATTATTTTAAATTATTTGCATTTACAGTTTATATACATTTTCCATCCCTTCTATTATTTATCACTTAAATTATTTGATATTTATAAGGGACTTTTATTTCAAAAAGCTCTTAAAAATTGTGTTTTACGACATTCAAGAGAAATGTTATTATGAAATTATTCATGTTGTGTAATTTTGTTCTAGTTCTTGGTAGTTTTTTTGATGAATGGTGTGATAAATATACAATTTCAATGCACTGGGTATGTGTAATTTTATGGTCGGTCATACGGTTACTCCAAATGTAACTGTGATGGTTACACAAATTGTAATGTATTCGTGATACTTAAAAATTATAAGGTAGCCAAGAGGGTTATAATATTATGTTTTTAATTCCCCACGATACCATTATGGTTTAAATTATGTTCTTTTTTTGGGGATCTTTTTGAAATATCATGTTCACAATGTATGTATATATATGGGTGAAAAGTATGTCTTTTGAAAATGATTTAATATATTACAAGTATTCATGGACTAATATGTTCTTTTTATATCCCTTACTGTGCTTTTTATGCTCATCCTAGGTTTCTAAATTATTTTCATAGGTTAAAAGGATGTGTATGTAAAATAAGGTAGACATGTTAAATGATTGAAGAACTGCCAAAAAATCATGTTTTATATTTTGGAAGAAATTAATATTGTCTTTATGGTATCTACATTGTAATAATGTGTAATGTTATGAATGTATTATGTCCTCATTCCCTAAACCTCTGATCTTAAAAATATCCTCAATGTCAAAGGAAGTGCTTTTTGGATTAAATAAAAGATTATGTAATACAATTAGATCAGGTCATTATAGTTGGTATCAGAGGGAGGATTACATAAATTTAGGGGTTAGGGTTATGTTAATAGAATACCATAAATGATATTTAATATATAATTATTTTGAAATGTTATAGAATTTAAGGATTACCAAGTTTCTTCAATAAAGATACATTTATTCATAATGATTGTCTATAGAAGAAACATGGAAGATGAAGAGGAGAGGCACCGAAATAATGACAACCATCTGAATCTGTAGCCTGGAATAGTAGGGATTGGAACTGAGTATTTTGGGGAAGAAATGGATCAGATAATGCAGAAAATAATTTTGGTGGCATCCATGCAAAAGAGAAACTATAAGTATGACAACATATCATGAAAATAGTGGAACATTTTTGTGAGACAACACCCTCCCTCTTATAATGGATCCTTTGACACAGTAGCTATTGAAGGATGGATTAAAGACCTTGAAATGATATTTTTTTTATTGGATGTTCAAATGGACAAATGGTATGTATCTCCATTTATCATTTTGAAGGTGAATAAGACTAGTGGTTGTTAATGGTAAAGAATATCACGGATAGAGAGGATATTGATGCCATAGAGTTGGATGAATTTAAAATTATTTTCCTTAAATATTTTTCTATGGTGGTGTTACATAAGATGGAGAAGAAATTCATTGATTTGAAGAAAAGGGAGGAATATTCAGTGGTTTTTTAAGAATCTACCTTCACCTGAGCAGAGATTTATGATCCAAATCTTATTTTGGATCTTGATAGAAAAATAAACTACTTTTACTTAGGATTGAATCCAAGGTATCGAAGGGCATTGGACTCCCATGAATTAAAAAGTTGTGAAAAACATGGATGATGTGCTAAGAGGTTAGTGATGAAATGTGTTGATGATCACATTAATTTTCACAACGTGGATAAGAATAGGTATTGATGGAAAGTGATAGGTAAGCATCAACAAAAGAAATATGATGGTAAAAAAATCCAGTTTCCAGTTTGTGAAAATTGTGGAAAAAAGCACCCTGAGGATTACCTTACAAAAATTTGGAAGTGTTTTCGATGTGGTATGTTTAGACATATGGAATGAGATTGTAATGAAAAATATCCTAATACTAATAATGATATGAAAACTTTTAATTTTTTTTAAATGTGGTGAGATGGGTCATTATGTAAATTCATTCTCAAAGAGAGATCTAAATGATGCGAATAAGGAAAACTATAAGCAGAAAGGTGTGGTGAGATCCTTTGTGACCACGCCAGCAAATGTTGGGCCATCCAATGAAGTATTATAAGGTATCATGTTTGTTTAATAAGTTTCTATAATTTATTTTTGTTATGGAATCAACACATTCCTTTGTTTTTTTGTAATTTTCTGGTAAATTGTAAATGTCACCTCAATAAATGAGACATAAACATATTGTTAAAACACCAGGGAGAAATATTATAGAAAGGAGGAATTATAAGAATCATTATATATTGGTCAATGGGAGTAATTTACCAAAAATCCTTGTAATTTACAATTAGTATAGTTTTATGTCATTTTTGAAATGGATTCGATTTCCGTTTATCATGCTATGATTGACTGTAGAGCTAAAGAAGTTATTTTTCAGAAAGATTTCCAGTTTTTATACAAGAAAGATCATATAAAATTTATAACATATCTATAAGATGAGAAACTATTGAAAGATAGAAATTAATGTTATCTTGATCATATTTTTGAAATCAAGGGTACCGTTTAGATTAATTATGATCCAGTTTTAAATGAATACCTTGACACTACTGGAAAATGGGTCTATACCCACGGTTTTGCTTAAAACCGTGGGTATAGGTTTATTTTGAACACTTATACCCATGGTTTTGAAAAACCATGGGTATATGTGTTTTTTATTCAAACCCTATACCCACGGTTTGGCCAAAACCGTGGGTATAGGGTATTTTCCGAAGATCTATACCGACAGTTCATTAAAACCATCGGTATTTGGCAAATTTTTGAAGACCTATACCCACAGTTCTGGAGAACCGTGGGTATAGACTTCCCGCATTATGGCGCGAAAATAAAATTAGGTGGGACATGAAAAAAATTTGGCGGGAAGGCAAATATTAATGGTTTAGATTAATATATTTACGTAAATAGAAATATATAATCACAAAAGTTCTGTAGCTCGGTCGGTAAAAGGTTATCCATGTCTTCTGTAGGTCTGCGATTCAAATCCCCATCACCGCGTTTTTTGAATTTTAATATCCATGTCGATTATATTTATATATATACGCAGATGTCTGTGTATAAATCAAATCATATTCACAGCTTGGTTGGCTGTTCGGTGTGGAGCGGCCACGAGAATATTCGGGAGGTACGGGTTCGAAACACGCTGGATGTTTTTTGGAATATTAATACTGCATGTTAATATATATGGACAGATATATGAATATATAATAGATTGAAGGTGCATCTTGGGTGGTGTGTTGGTGCGGTCGCGGCTGCCCGCGTAGCGCGAGGTCTAGGTTCAAAACTCCCTGGCGTCATTTTTTGAAGAAAAAATTAAATCCCCATGATTCTCAAACCGTGGGCTAAATGCTCTTCCAGCATGTCCACGCACTTGCCACGTTGTGGCATTCCTATCCCCACAGTTTCATCAAACCATGGGTATAGGTCGACCCCCCTATCCCGGTGCTGTTCTAGCCCACGGTTCCCAAAACTGTGGGTATAGGCTATACCCATGGTTTTGGGGGCTATACCCACCGTTTTGAACTGTGGGTATAGGTCAGTTTTCCAGTAGTGTGATATTTTTCCTAATGTGTTACCCAGTTTCACAGCTGATCGAGAAGTCAAATTCATAATTTACATAGTTACTGATACTAATCCAATTTCAAAACCTCTATATTTAATGGATCAAATAGAACATATATAATATAAAAATCATTTGTAGGATTTTCTTGATAATGGATACATTTTTCCTTTCACTTCACCATGGGGTGCTCCAGTTTTGTTGGTTAAAAAGAAAGATCATTCCATTAGAATTTATATTGATTATAGATCTTTGAATAACACAAATGTTAAAAACAAGTATCCTTTGCCTCATATTGATGAATAGATCGATTAGATCTAGGGAGCATGCATTTCCAAGATTGACTTGAGATCTTGATACCATCAGTTGAAGGTGAAGGAGGATTACATCCCAAAAATAGATTTTCATAATAGAAATGTGCATTATGAATTTGTTGTTATGCCATTTGGGTTAACTAATGAACATGTTGTATTCATGAAAAGTACGAATAAAATATTTCATGAGTTACTAGATAAGTTTTTGGTTGTTTTTATTGATGAAATTATGGTATTTTCTAAGAATAAATAGGAGCATGAAAAATATCTAATTGTTGTTTACCAAACATTAAAGGAAAAATAACTATATGGAAAATTCAGGATGTGATATTTCTGGTTACAATAGATTTATTTTCTTGGGAACATTGTAAATAAATATGGAATAGAAATTGTTCATACCAAACCAAATGTGGTTGGTGAATGGCCAAGACCTACAAATTTTATAGAGATTCAAGGATTTCTTTTAGGATCATCATGTTATTACAGATTGTTAGTTAAAAACATTACACGATTATCTGTCCCACTAACAAAGTTATCACGAAAAAGGGTAAAATTTATTTGAACATGAGTATGTGATGTTTTTATAGGAACTAAAGAAGATATTGGTGAATTATCTAGTTTTGGCCTTGCCTTCCCGAAATGGTGAGTTTATCATCTACAGTAATGATTCATTGAAGGGACTTGGTTGTGTTTTGATGCAGAATGATCAGCTAATTACTTATGTTTCAAGACAACTAAAACATCATGAGTTAAATTATCCCACACATGATTTGAAATTGGAATTTTTTGTTTCTTCTTTGATAACATGGAGGCATAATTTATACGAATCCAAATGTCAAATATATAATAACCATAAAAGTCAGATGTATATAATCACTTAGAATGAATTAAACATTAGTTAGAGATTATTGATTGAACTGATATAAGTTTTTGATTACACGATCAATTACCATCCATTAAAAGAATAAAATGTGAAAGACTCCTTTAGTCGAAAACAACATGCATCATTGACCATGTTACGTTTTGAACACGATCCCTTGATTAACAGTTTGTGTCGGGGTACAACCGTAGGGTTGGTTTAAGCATCAGTTGCGCCTCCCATAGTATCTCCTACCTCTGTGATTCCTCCTCCCGGTCCGTCGTGCCAGGAACTTGGGTTCGTAACCATACCCTTCCTCTAGGAATGACCCCATAAGACGGATGACATTAATAGAACCAAATATTGGCTCTTCATCCTTTGACAAGTCAACCTGGTCCATTGTCTCGGATGGCGTCGTTTGGTGGGTTGGTGCCCATGGCACCAAATTCAAGGGCATATAATCTGCCATGGTCATGACTAACATTGGCCTCATTGCGGACTGCTCCTCTGGCGATTATTTCTTCCTTCTTCGATTACACCTGAAAGACCGGATCATGGAGGACTGTGAGGCCGATGCTATCAGTTGTGTGGCATCAGGGGTGGATGGTGGCAATATTGGTTGTCTTATCTGAGCTCGAGGTATGCCACGAACTCGGTTGATAGTATTATGAGTCATCTAGTTATTGACTTTCTGCCCCTGCTTGCTGGTGACCTTCTGCCCCCCTCCTCTTTGTCGGAGTCGGTGGTAGAGATACAAGCCACATGTGCTAGGGGTGGTCCCAGCTCGACCTATCCACACTCTACAATCCTCTACAGGAGATCCTTGAAGATGAAGCATTCTTGGAAATTGTGCCCCAACATTTGATGGCAGGGGCAGTAATCTGGTATGTCATCGCGGACGACCTCTTCATGTTTCTTGGATCTAAGAGGCGGAGCAGGGTAGCAATTCATGGCTGCAATGAAGTAGCAGCAGACTTGATCATCGTGGAACGAGTATAATTTTTTTCTTCATTCCTCGAACGGATTTCACTTCATTCCTCTCTTATCATCCCATTAAATCGGAGGCGGCTATTGATATGTAGGAGGCCCTTGACGATTTGGTAGAGGCCTGAGTGGTGGAGCGGTCACAGGGGCTGGCTTGAGTGTGACGGCAGACGCTTCAGCTCTAGGGGCACATTTCGCAGGAGCCTGTGAGGCTATTCGAGACATCGAATTAGTCTGCTGTAGGGAGTCCTCAATTCTATAGGCAATGGATGAGAGATGGCGGAAGCCAGTGGTGCACTCCATTGGAATGAGTGGTGTTCGCAGCTCATCTCGAAGATTATCAATGCATATGGAAAGCTTCTCATCTTGAGGGATTAGACTGTTCATGGAATAGGTTATCCCTTTCCATCTAGTGATGAAATCTGAGACCCTCTCATTCTCCATCTGCATGAAGTGCATGAAGACGATGACTATTGTTTTAGGCATTGTCCAGCTGAAATGGAACATGAACTGCTACCAAAGGTCCTCCCATCTCTTTATTGACTGGGCTAGCAGACTCGTGTACCAGACAAAGGTGGATCCTTGCAAGGTATGTACAAAGCATCTGAGTTTCATTTCTTCTTGTTGTTCTGGAGTCCCCATTATAGGGTTGCAATAGGATGTGTAGTGCATCATATGCGGTTCCGGATCACTTGGCCTGTTGAAGATAGGGAATACAAGGCTCCCAAAATTGGTTGAAGGTGGTGTGTTGGTCACCGAATCTGGGTAGGGTTTCTACTCTGGCTGTATCAGAGTGCATCAACATTCCATCGCTTCAAATCGATCTTTTAGTGCCTCGATGGTTTTGGTGAGACCCTGGTTTACATCCTCTTGGGCCCGGTCCTGGGCAGGCATAGCCCGAGGAATTTTCTGTGGATCTGTATTGGCCGGAACCAAGGGTGTGTATGCCATTTGTGGAACCTTTGGAGGGTTCAGTCATACCTTCTCTGGTTTCCTCCTAAGTGGAGGGAAATCTTGGTATTCATCATCCATATTTAAATATTTGGAAGGACCAGGCGCCTCATTGGGCAGGAGCTTTGACCGTGCTTTGTTTTCCAGGACGAACCATAGCCTTTGAGCTGCACTTGTTGGGAGTACATGATGTGGCTCTTTCTGGGACACACTTTCAATAAGGTGGTTCTTCTAGTGTATCTTAGTGTTAATCCACCTCAATTCTTTCATCTCCTCTTCCTATCACACGAATCTCTTTTCGAGCGTGAGTGGATCATTTTTTATGAGAGAAAGAGGTTGGTTAAGGGTGACCACTCCTTTATTCTTATCCTTGATGGAAGCTCACTGGGTAGGCAGAGGTGGGTTAGATGGAATGAAGTCCATATTTAGGGTGGCCCTCTGATTCCGGGTGTGCACAGCTTGTGGTTCGTTATGAGTAACAGCCTGACCAGAACCGTCGTCTCCCGAACCATCCAGATTTTCATTTTCCCCGATGTCACCTGCGGTTTTAGCCTCTATGGTGTGGATGAAAGCATATCACGGGGTAGAGGGGATGTCATCTTCCAAATAGGAAGAGGATCTCCAACTTCTTCTGTGGGCCTTCACTTTCATGACTTGAGATTGCCTCCGGACTTCATGACGAAGGGTGACGTAGTGTGTTCTTTGATACGACCTAACAGTACGCCTTCCTCTCTGAGGGGATGATGATTAAAATGATGGGATAGGACAGAAACATCCTCTTCTGGCTGTCCTTCCTAGATGAGAGAATACTGATTCTCATGGGGGAGGTTGTTGTTGAGGAGGTAATAATGCCCCCAACCCTGAGGGCTGGGGCTGGCTCAGTTCCTTAGACGTTGAGCCTCCTCCCATTTTTAATTGTCTTACAGGGGAATTTTTGGTTAAAAATTCCCCCATCCATACAGGATGGGGTTGACCCTGGATCGCGGTAGTGGCTGCTGCTATCACGACCCGCCATATCTCGCGTGCCCCCATTCGGGGGTGAACCAGATTTGGTGTCGAATTCACCTGGGGATCAATCCCTTATGGGGAGGCAGGCAGAGATCGTTGATCAACCTCTCTTAGGCGAGAGGAATGTTGTATTCTCTCGGTGTCCGGATTTAGGAGGTCGTGGATGGCTTGTTCCCACTGGGCCTAATGCTTCTAGGACATACTCAATGCTTGGATCTGTTGGGTGTGTTGCCATTCATGAATCGGGAAACCACTCGATTGCTGTCTTGACATGATGACGTTGAAAGACCCCATTCCGAATGGGTTCTTCTGAGAGATGAGCAGAGTGGAATGCAGAGCTCCATGTTCCCCCCATCCCCTGATATGGACTCCGTTGGAGCGTCACTGATGACCCGACACATTTGGTGCAGTGCGCGGAGGCAGGCTATCTTCATGTTTCCTTTACATCTCACGGGGCGTTGTCGCCTCACCGAAGGAAGGGCCTCCAGGTCGATATGATTCAGGAGGTCTCCTATCGTCTTGACATGGTCTACATACCCTTCATAGGGCAGGAATCATGATTTCAGCTGGCGGAGGGTCGTTCATATATTATGGAGGATTCCATACACACATTCTTTCGACAACTCTCTGGGTATGTCGAACTGAGAGGTATACGTGGGCCAAAACATGATGGGTATATAATTTCTGTCCAGTCGTTTCCTAAGGTTAAACATGTCGGAATACTCCCCCGCTAGTGATTCCTCTACCTGGTCAGCCAAACTGAGGCGCTCGCCGATAGTGTGGTCAGATTTAGTGGGACTTGTAGGTGATGAATCATTATGTGGGAGATTCCGATGTGGTTCAGAAGATGAACGCGGACCTGGACCATATTATGATTGAAGAAGGAGGTCATTGGTGACTAACTGGGAATTTGACATGCTTGATACCATCCTTTTGAGTGCCTTGGCATACAAGAGATTTTCTGTGCTTGATTCGGAAGGAGGAGGACCTTCCTGTCGACATGATCTGTCATCACAGGGAAGGCCTCCGCAATGAAAGCCGTAACAGCGAGGAATACCATTACTACATGATGCTTCACGACATAGAATTATTTTGTAGTGCTCACCTTGGGGAGGACCTCCAAGGTGTGTCGTAGAAAGGGTATAACCTTCTGGTTGTGTGGCGTCGTTACGGGGAGGGCCTTCATAACTACTACCATCATGGAGAGGATGAACATCCTGGCTTGACGTTCAATGTGCATCCTGGGGAGGACCTTCAGGACACACTGCGATAAGGGGAGGACATTATGGTTGCTTGGGGCCATTGAGAGGAGGACCTTCGTAATGGAGGTCATGGTTGTGAGGACTACCATCATAGCTTGATGCTTCACATCATAGAGGACTTTTACAGTGCACACCCCAGGATGGACCTTCAAGGCATGTCGCAGCAAGGGGAGGACCTTCTGGCTGTGATGCATTGTTATGAGGAGGGCCTTCGCAACAATTTCCATCATTGCGAGGATGACCATCATGGATTGACGTTCTATATGCATCCTGGGGAGGACCTTAAGGACACAATACGACAAGGGGAGGACCTTCTTGTTGCTTGGGGCCATTGCGGGGAGGACCTTTTCAATGGCGGCCGTGGTGGCGAGGATTACCATCATAGCTTGATGCTTCACTGCATTGAGGACACATGCAGTGCTCACCCTAGGGAGGACCTTCAAGGCGGGTCGCAGCAAGGGGATGACCTTCTGGCTACGTGGTGTCGTTACAGGGAGGGCCTTTGCAACAACTACCATCATGCCGAGGATGAACACCATGGATTGACGTTTGATGTGCATCCTGGGGAGCACCTTCAGGACACACTGTGATAAGGGGAGGACCTTCTTGTTTCTTGGGGCCATTGCGGGGATGACCTTTGCAATGGCGGCCGTGGTTGCGAGGACTACCATCACAACTGCGACAATGACAAGGACTACCATTACGACTACCGCATGGAGAATATCTGCGGGATACACCCTGGGGAGGGCCTTCAAAATGTACCACAACGAGGGGAAGGACATCTCGTTGCTTGATGTCTCTACGGGGTGGACCTCCATTATCAGGGTGGTGAGGACTACCACCATGATCTAATGCCCGTCTGCGCAAAGTGTTGTTGCAATGTAACCCCTGGTGAGGACCTTCAGTGCATGCCACGACAAGGGGAGGGCCTTCTTTTCATGATGAGACGTCACTATGGGGACGACCTCTATAGTTTCTACTATAATAGTGAGGACTACTATCACAATCTGTGGTCCCACTACATGGAGAGTGTTTGCATCGTATACCCCGGGGAGGACATTCAACGTGGATTGCAGCAAGTGGAGGAACTTCATGCTGCTCGATCTTCTAGTCACGTGGAGGGTTTCCATGGCTCGCATCAAAAGGGTAACTCTCATGATCGATAGTTATATGCCCACGGGAGAGGCCCCCACATGTGCTCTGGGGGGGACATTTCGAGCTGCTGGTAGCAACATTGTGGGGAGGACCTTTAAAAATGCTACTGCCACTCCCATAATATGGTAATGAGTGGCAAGGGTGCTGAGCCTTTGATATGTTCTTGGAAGCATTGGGAACCCCAAATTTCAGCAGAGCAGATTCATGATCCCACTCTTTATTTTCCGGTTTCTTTTGGCGTGTTCAGGTCACTCTCTTGTGTGCAGCAGGGACCGTCTACTGTTGACAAAGGCCTTCACCTTTCGGTCCCTGTCTAATTGGGTCTTGCAATGTTGCTAGGATTCACCAACGGAAGTCTTGACTTTTAGCAGGGATATATGCCTGCTCTGGAGAATCATCGTGATGGTCGGGTGCCCCCAGTTGGAACAAGTGAAGCTGCTCGATTCAGTTGCCCTTTCATCGTGGAATATGGATGTAGAACCTCCTTGTAAGTAGAAGAGATGCAGATCTACTCCGAGGCGGATATCTCGTCTCGTAGATGAGTCACCTCAATTGGGGAGATGGGCTCACGGGCCCGAGTCCTTGTTGTTGTCGCTGATGCAATTACATTCTGTAAAGTCTGCAAGATATGATTTGGGATCGATACCTTCTCCTTCATCATTTCCAAGATATGTAGAGAGAAATCTTTGTTTGGGATGTGTATGAAGGCCCATTCCGGTATCGGAGTTGGAATATCCTTCTCTGGTCCTCTAGTTGTCAGTGGGTACTGACTATTCTCTTGTGTCGGGGCAGGAGAATGAATCTGACCCTGTACTGGGATACTCCGGTTTATCTCTCCATTTGCTACCACATCGGGATGGCGGAATTTACTTGCATCCGCTGGGAGCTGGCCCTGCATATATTAGTTTCCCACCATATCGAGTCGGTGGACATTGTTGGTGGGGAGACATGCTCGCCTACTAATTTCTGTCACATCTAGGTGGAGAGAATTACTGATCGCCACCATGTCAGGATGGTGGGCATCAGAAGCATATACTTGGAGCTGGTCTTGTAGGTGTTGGGTCACCCCCACGTCATGCTGGTGGGCTTCACGACCATGGGTAAAGAGAGGTGCCTACCGAGTAAGTGTTGTCCTGTGTGGGTGACGGGCTTGATTGAGCTCAGAGGTGATACACTCCAGCTCGTATGATGCCACCATGTATAGATGGGGGGCTCAGGAGGAGTGAACATGTGTAGGTTCTTGTCTGTGGTACCTCTTTGTGGCTGGGCAGTGGAGCTCCTCCTTAGGGACTAGGGTGATGACCGGTCCCTGATGGTATGTCTGCCTCCCTCGTCGGGCGGTCCGAGGGGCCGGAGCTCTAGGTTCATGGGCCTAAATCCTCGTGGAGACATCCTCCTCAGCATGAGGATGTTGAGTCGTGGCATGACCACGACGATGCCTTCCAACGAGGGCCTTAGAGCAGAACACCCGTTCGGCAGGGATGAAGTCCTCAGCGTCAACCTCATATGCCTATTTATGATAAGGGAGGTATGCATTGTCATGTTCTGGGGATAAACTCCTGAAATGGTTGGAGAAAAAAACAGGGGCTATCTGGATCTGCTTCTATGGTAGCTGCTGGGTAGGAGACCGGTGAGTTTTGGCAGATTGGAGGGTGTGCATGGCCGCCTCCAACGTTGGGCGAGTACCGTTTAGGTGGTACTCTCGAATCAGCACGTCTGAGACCCAGTGTTGAAGACGCTGGGTGGGTGACGGGGTCCTCCATATGTGAGGATTTCTGGTCCTTGCGTTGTTGGATGTGTGTGCTTCAGAGTTCTTTTGTGAATCCATTTGATCAAAGGGAGTTCTGTGTGGTACCTGCAAAACATTTAAACAAATACAAGCAGAAAACCCGTCAAAGTAGCATCTCATGATACCATGCGTAATTAATGACCTTTCTTGGCCCTCTTTGAGAGTATAAGGGGTCACAGAGTGGGATGAAGTTAAATCCGTCTTGTTTGGTTAAAGATTATCGTCGGGTTCACCATTTTTTTTCGATTCGCTTCCCCCAAACTTTGAGGAGATGGAGGTCCGAGGAGCCTGACTGTCGATCTCACAGATGGCTAAGCCCCGCTCGATTACCAATGTCGGGTACACCGGTCTTCGTTTTGAAACTCCCAACGGTCCCATATCCAACGATACGTGGACATGATTTCCAAAGGTAAGCGTCTGCTAGGTGGTTTGGCCAATGAAACTTAAGAACTCTCATTGGTCGAGAGGATCAGAAGTTGGGCTCATCGCACCCTTTGGGGGGGGGGAATTATTGCCTGTTCTGAGACTCTCATATAGATTTAAGACGTATTCATATGTTTGTGAATCTTTGGATTATACCCAAACATATTATCCATGGATTGTTTCTTGGTTGGTAATGGTCAGCTGAACGCCGAGATTCAGAATCATTTATGCCCGAGGTTTACCATCCCTTATTGGATTAATGACCCTGAAAAGTCTGGACTCACTGAGGCGGCACCAGGAGTGGTGTGTTGAACCATCGTGAAGATAATCAGATCAACCGGTTGTTGGTCTTGAACCTCAGGTAGGCTTCCTACATACCCTACCTAGGAGGTAGGGATCAAATTCCAAGTAGTTCGCATGTACAGTTTAATGTCTTGCAGGATGAAGACAAACCACCGTCAAGGTTTTTTAGAATAGCTAGGTTGTGGGCTTGAACCACTTTAATACTTCCTACATACCCGACCTAGTAGGCAAGGATCAAATTCCTCGTAGTTCTTAGAGTAGCATCGTAGAACCGATGTGAATGTGGACTCGGGGGTCCGATGGTGATCGGGCTTGAACCTCTTGGAGGATTCCTAAGTAACCTACCTAGGAGGCAGGGATAAACATCCACATAGTTTGAATGAGATTTTGGATTACACTCTGAGGAGGCCCATATGATGTCATGGTCGATGCTTACTCTTAGACCACATGATTCATGCTCGGTGTGAGAAAAAAGAGGCAGCAGGGACCAGATGATCACGTCGCGAAAGATGTTTCCATGAGAAGAGAAGTAGGGCATACACATGGAGAAAACTATAAGGTCAGGTCTTACTCTGAGATGGACGCCCATGTACTGCTAAGGAGCGACACCGATGGATGGGGCATACGCAAGGACGCTGCCCATAATGTCGGGTCTTACTCTGAGATGGACGCCCATGGTGTCTTCTTCATGTATGGCCATGATGTCATCCCAACCCATTCGTGGGTTGAGGAATATAATGGGGGTCATCTCCTATGCACAAGTGCACAAGTGGGATAATTCCAAGGGCGTTGGAATCAGTACAAACAAAGGGAGATAAAAAGTGTGAATTACATGCCTGACATTCAAAACACAATGAGGATGGCATGGTGATGGAGGATAACTATTGACCATAATCGAAACACTGCAACCATATCGAGTTATCTTGAAATGGGGAACAACAAATGAGGGTCGGCTGCTGACCATGTTCGAAACACATGATCTATCTCAAAGTGTTGTCAAATGCCTTCGGGGGCGTTGGCCCAGGATGGTAGGTGAACTGATGCGGCATTGGAACAGGCCGTTAGGGGGTCCCTTCGGGCATGGAAGTGGATGAGGATCCAAATGAAGGATAAGAAAAGCGTGAGGTGGAGTGATGGAATGTTTTAATAGATTCCAGTGCTCTTGAAATTACACCATTGTGATCAGGACGTTCGGCATCCTATGCTTGGAGCATAAGGAATCTATTATTTGGAGTAAGGGGCATACTATGTTTGGAACATAGGGAGTGCTACAGTTTATATTCATGTAGAGAGGACTACTTCTGTATAGTTAAACGTCATAAGGATAAGATGAGGATATTTCATGGTCAATGCTTTCTCTCATCCCACGTGAGTCGTGCTCGGAGTGGCACTGATGGATGGGGCTTACGCAAGGATGCTACCCAGGTGTGTTCCTCATGTCGGGCCATGAGAGAATCTCAACTAGCTGGTGGGTCGAGGCATATAATTTAGTTCAATGCCTATGCACAAGTATGAAAAGAGTGAGGTAGAGTGATGGAATGTTCGAATAGATTCCAATGCTCTTAAGGTTATGCCACTATGATCATGGAATTAGGCATCTTATGCTTGGGGAATAAGGCATCTCTTATTTGGAACAAGAGGCATCCTATTATTGAATGATAGGGAAAGCTACACTTTATAGTCATGTAGATAAGTCTGTTTCCATACATTTTAATGTCATGTGGTCTGGAAGAGGGCCATACAGTTTAAAGTCATTTGGTAAGGATGACTAGGAAGGAGATACTTAGCAATGGTTAGTGTGGGACTTACGCAAGGGCGTCCCTATATGGATGAACCTAGAAAAAGGAGCTAGGAAAAGGGGTCTTAGGAGTCTCATGAAGAGTATCTCGGCTAATGGCATTTATAGGACGGATTTTGTAGCGGCATAAGGGTGGAATGTAAAATACTGTTGACTCGGCTCGAAAATCTTGCGGTGTGACTGCCACTTTTTCATGGGGGTCAGTGATGGCAGCGAAGGGACCGGCCCGGAGGGCCGAGATCGGAGCCTGGCAGTGAACCCGAGCGGGGGGTGGGGGGGGGGGGGGGGGGTGGGGGGGGGGCATGGGGCATAGCCCCCGCGGTATGGACCAGCGAGTGCATGGGGTTTTTTCATGGGGGGGCTGTGGAGGAGCTGTCCGAAAAGAACCAGCAGTGAGGAGCCGGATGCGAGGAAATAGCCGCAGAGGAGCTATCCACAAAGGGTTCGCGGTTTGGTTGTCCGCAAAGGGTGTCCGTAGAGGAGGCAGACCGCGATGGAGCTGGCCGCAAGGGAGCAGCAAAGGAAATGGCTGCGATGAGCCGGCCGCGAAGGAAATGGCCGCGAAGTGCAGGCTGCATGTGGTTCGCGGTTTGGTTTTCCACCAAGGTTGTCTGCGGAGGAGCTTGCGCCCGTCCTACTTTATGACCGTGGAGGGATTACCACCTCAATTTCGCGAATGACACTGGTCTATGGAGGTGGGTGACCATGATGGAAAGGGCCGCGAAGGAGGCGTTTTGCGAAGGAGCGGGCCGCAGAGGTGCTGATCACATGTGGTTCACTATTTGGTCTCTCCTCTATGAGGAAGAGTGCATCCGCAGATGATATGGTGTCTGTGGATGGTCGCAGAACATTACTGCTGGGAGCGATTTCTCCAGCGTCTTCCCACGGGTTTTCACTCGTCATTCCTATCCTCTTTTTTGGTGCCCCTCAGTGACAATTTATAGAGTCATGAAAGAGGGTGTATTGATGGGGCACACAACACTTTTTGCGGAAGCCCATGAAGAATTCCCCGCCCGCTTATGACTCGGTCAACCAATGATTTTTGAGACCGAGATTCGCGTAATTTCTCCACGGCCTTGCACCGCTCTACTTCTGTTCTGCAAACCAACAACTGTCTGTTGAGGGGTATGTTCGCGATGGTGGAACAGCTTGTCACCCGTTCTTCTTCACACTCGTGAAGGAGCTCCCACCTCTGTTTTGATGTTTTTATTTTTTAGAAAAAATATCAATAAGTCCTTTTTATGTGAAGGAATCATCCGCACCCCAATTGTACGCACGATGTGAATGGTATGACCTCATGTGAGTCTTATTATCTGAAATTGACATTATTTTTAACAAAAAAATATGGGTGACATACTCAAGAACACAAAAAAGAATTCAGATTATTTTGATACATTAGGAAAACGATCCAAATGTCATTTGTGATGTGTTGTAATCAATGAAACCTCAATCAGATGCACTGTGTTTCATGTATTACTAAAATTTTCTATTGTTAGTTTAGAATTGATAGTTTAGTTTCAAACTTGAGTCACTCAGTGAAAGAAAATCAAACACGATCTGGTTATCATGATGATTTATAGAATTGATTCCTAGGTTATTTGAGACATGTGGGAAAAAGGATCATGCCATGCCGACAAATAATGTGACCGACATAACCTAAATTCCGTGTTTTTTGTTTAAAATGACATTTTAGATAAAAAACATATGTGACATACTCAATAACAAGAGAATGCATTCTAATTATTTTGATATATTACGAAAATTATCCTTATGTTATTTTTGATGTATATGAATCAAATTCATCTCAATCAGAAGTATGTTGTGACTGTTATGAATCCAAGTGTATTTTCTTTTCTATAATTTAAATTTTAACAAAAAACACATGTGACATACTCAAATAGAATAAAAATCATTCATATTGTTTTGAATTTTTTTTAAAATGATTCATAAGTCATTTTTTATGAGTAGTAATCAACCACAACTCAATACAACACATAGTGTTCCCATTTTGACTCAAAGAATACATTAAGAGACTAAAATTGAAAAATTAGTTTAAAATGTGTTTCAATCATGAAAAACTGGGAATATGCACTCTGATTATCTTCATGCATTATTAATAAATTCGTAAGTCATTTTTCAAGTGTGTGAATCTGTCCCACATCAAACTGACACACATAGTGGCCTATATGACATAAAGTGTGTGTTTTTTGTTTGAAATGACTTTTAGTTAAAAATACTAGCAACATAATCAACCCCATACAAATGTATTCATATTGTGTCAAAAAATTTGGAGGATGATATATATGTCATTTGTGATTTGTGGGAGTCATCACCAACTCAATCTGACACACGGTGTGACCAATATGACTATAACTGTGTTTTTTTATTTAAAATTGACATTTCATTAATGTATTGTTTAATATTTATGTTTAATTAATAAATTTATAGTATTGATAACATAAATTTCATTTTCATATATAGGTGGATTCATTTAATCTGGTTGGGGTGGTTTGTCCATCAATTGATACCATTGTCGGGATTTTTTGAGAGGGGGTCACAGGTTCTAAAGATTATGAAATGTTGATGTTTTTAAAAGTTTTTGGATAGTAATTAAAAAAATAAGTAATTTTTTTTAAATGTAAACAATAGTGTTTTATTATTTGTGATGTAAATTTTATTTCAATCTAATTATGTATTATCATACAATTTTATTTTTGTACAGTTTTATTTCCATATAGGTGTATACATGTGTATTTTTAACAGTTTTCTATTATTAAAACAACACACTACAATAGTAAGTCCTTTTTCAATGCTATTTATATACTTAAACCGGACCCATTTTATTAGCACTACAAAATGTGCTAATAATCGGGTCATTTATCAGTCCCTATTTAGTTGTTACAAAGGGGTATCCCCCTTTAACGACACTGGGGACATCAACACATTTTTAGCACTCTTAATGCTTTTTTATGATGTTAAAGGATTGAGTTGTGGTAGATTTCACACCTCACATTACATTGTACCAATGGAACTTGTCATACCATTTCATTCTTCTAATCATATTAGCTCTTCCTTAGTGGTTTCTGCTTTCTATATTTCTTCTTCTAGGGTATGCTCTCATGTGGTCAAACCTAACTACTTCTTGGCATTAAGGCCCAATGCCCTAGAAATACATTGGTCCAACATGGTCCATTACATGATGTTGGATCATGTAAAACACTATGGACTAGAGAAAGAGGGTTGAGGGGATTATGAGAAATCCCAGAGATGATTCATAGAGCCTAAGCATGGAGAAAACTGCCAACAATCTAATATAAAAAACATTCATGGATCCGTTGTAGAGGGAGGATACATGAAGTTGGTCTACATAGAAGCCCTGAGAGTGGGGTGGGAAATATATCTTCCTCATAATAAAGGTGACTAATACACCAATGCATGATGGTTTCCCATTTGTCTCTATTTGTTTGCCTCTTCATCTATCACACACAATGTGACACTTAAATATAAATTAAGAAATAGATATAAAAAGAGGGTAGTTACATTTATTTTGGAAGTGGACATTTTTAGGGCTCAAGGTGTGTGAGTATATCTCTATTATAGGCATTATTCTCTTTTCTCCATGGTGGGGTAGTGAAGTTTGGGTTATATATAATAGTTTTAACATCTAAAACCATAAAATTTATCCAAATATAATGGGATTTTATCTACGGTGGTTTTTAATCTAATCATGGTGATTTTAATATGAACCTTTTATTTATACAGTGAACAAATTATTTTCACATTCATGCCTATTTTTGTATCATTATCATCCTAGATCGTCATTTCCAGCTTCCTAGAAACAACATATTCCATTTCCTTTTATCCTCTATTTTATCTAGGAATTATTTTTTATATCCTGCACATATTTGAGAGTCTCTACATTGTCCTCTTGATTTGTAGTGGATTATTTACTAGGTCTTTTGGTTTTTCTCCTTTTGGTTTTCCATATTAAAATTTATGATGTCAGTAGTTATTTTTCTATACATATATTTTGTTATTCCACACCCACTATAATTTTTTCTAGTTTTTCCAAAATGAGAGTATAATTATTTCCACTTCACATTCTCTTCAGTGTTTCCTTTCACATTAATCTCTTGTTGAATTTCCAAACTTCTGGTATCATAGGGTATTTTTCTAATGAGTTATAGATTCCAATAATAGTTTGATGTTTTTTTAATGTAACCAACTACCATAAAAGTTTATTTAAAATGAAGGATCTTGTTTTTGTCAAGAAAATAAATCATCATGTGTTTAGTACTCAAAATAAAAAATGAATGTCTGATGAAGAATGGGAGATTCATAATGTGTTGGTTTGAGGTTTCATTAATCACCGGGTCCAAGACAATATGATGAACCATATTTTCAACATCTCTCATGCTAGATCCTTGTTAGAGAAGCATGATAATTTCTAAGCGTCAGGATAGGGAAAATGATTTTTTTTCTCATAAAACAAATGATAAATTTGTGGTTCAAATAATGTACATCTACTTAAAGAAATTATTTGTAAATATCAGGTTGTTTTTTGATCAATTTTATGGTATGGGGTTTAATTTTGATGATGATGTTTCACTGTAATTTTTTTATATTTTACCCAATTCCTCAGAAAATTTTTGTGTTACTCTAATTTTTTTTACAGTTAATGGTACTGGAAAATTCAGTTTTGTTAAGTCTATTGTCATTAATGAAGAGTTATTGAGAAGTAATTAGGAGAAATATTCTTCAGATATTTCATTCATAATGTTTAAGGGTATAATTATAGAAAAAATTCAAGGATATAGTAGTCAAGAGAAGAGAAAAGGTAGAAGAAAATCCAGGTTGAAGAAGGGATTTTAATGTCATAATTTTTGTAATAATGGAAATATAAAGAATTTATTATATCAAATGAAAAGTGAAAACTGAATAAATGATAATTTGAAGAATAAAAATGGTGATTGATATGATCGTTTCGCCACCATTATAGGGGTGTTCATGTTATTATCTATGAATCCATTAATATTTATTCTAATGATTCTTGTTGGGTTGTTAATAGTGATTCATGTTTTCATGTGACACTGAGAAAGGCGTTACTTACATATTACAAAACTATAAATTTTTGGATTTTATTGATACAGAATGCTGGTCAGGTTGATGGTGAAGGTATTGGGATTGTTTGTTTAGAGAGAATCATATAAAATAAGCATATTTTGAAGAATTTTCTACATGCACCTAAGGTTATTATGATTCTTATTTGTACAAATGTTTTTTATAGTGATGGGTTTATCAGTATTTTTTTATGTCTAATGGATTTTTATCCAATGGATCCTTGATTTGGATCTATGTATGAAGTAGTCAGGTTTGTACTGGACCATATCTTTGAATTTTTGTGATACTACATTCATTATTGAGTGAAATTTGTCTTCCACGATATTGAAAATGAGGCTTAGCAACATTAGTGAGAAAGGGATTGGTTGTTTTGAAAAGGCAAATTTTCTTCCGGGTTTTAATAGTGTTAAATTAAACATATGTGAGCATTTTATGGTTGTAAAAACTATCATGGTGAGTTTTATCAACTGTATTTTGTATAGGAAGTCACATGTACTTGAATTAGTACATTTTGATGTATGTACCCCTTTGAAATTGATGAATCATTATAGAGGTATTTATATTGGGACATTAATTGATGACCACTCATGTAATATTTGGGATTATTTTATGATTTTGAAAAGTGAGGTTCTGAGTGTTTTAATGAACTTTCAGGTTTTAGATGAGAGGGAATATTGTTATAAGTTGAAATCTATTAAAAATGACAATTAGTGAGAGAATTGTGGTTTGTTGGATCAGTATTACAGGTCGTAAGGTATTTGGAATCATAAGACACATTCTAAGACACCCGAACAAAATTGTATAAATGTGTTTTAAAAAAAAATACATTTTTGGATAGAGTTCATTGTTTTCTTTTGGAATCAATTTTTCGTGGACATTTTGGGGTGATTATTTAATTATTTATACTTATATTATCAATTTATCAAACATGGTTAATTTTCATACAAATACTCCGAAAATATTTATATATGGAAAATAGATCAAGTATGATCATAAATGTGTTTTTGGTTGAAAGGCATTAGTTAATTTTCCTAGATATGATATGCCCAAACTAGATGTTAAGGCACAATAGTTTATTATTTTTAGCTATGGACATGATGAGTTTGGATATAGGCTCTACAATCCCTCTTTGATGAAACTTGTTAGAATCTATAATGTAGTTTTTAATGAGGTCAAACTATTATAGATATTTATAAGGGATAAAATTATTCTTATATAACTTTTGATGGTTTTATTAATCTATATCCATTTTATAATTCACATTTACATCATATTATTTATTAAAAAAATTGTGTTGATGTGAATAATGATGTTTTGGGTGAATAGGTTGGTGTTGATGTTTCAGATTCACCTTTTATTATGATTCTAGACTAGCAATTATTAATAAACATGAAGTTCCCCTCCAAATATCATCTCAGCATCGTACTATTACTTCTTAGAACTCGCTTGATGGGTATGTGATCCTTATAGAAGTGGGTGAATGAGAATAGTTTGTTGAGGTGATGGAAAGTGATTAGAAGGACAGATAAGATGAAGAAATGGATGACGTGATGTGATCATTGCACTGTAATCATACTTTTGAGCTGGTGATGTTACCTATAGGTAAGAGTGGTTTTCATAGTCGACTAATATATCGGATTAGAAATTAAAATCTAGTTTTTCTAAATCAATACAAGACATGTTTGGTTATCAAAGGTTGTCATTAGAATAAATGTATTTATTTGGATGATATTTTATCACCCATAGTCAAATTCATATTCATTTAAGGTTATTCTTGTATTTTCTACTATTTTGGATCTGTAGAATGAGTAGATGAATGTGATGATTGCTTTTGTTCATTTAGATTTAATAAATAATATTTATATGGAGAATATAGAGGGTTTTGTTGAAATTGGTTAAGAGAATTATGTCTGTTAGTTAAATAAGTGCTTGTATGTCTTGAATCAAGCTCTTAGAAAGTGGTATATGAAGTTTGAATCATTCAATTTTCATAAGTGTTTTAGGAAGACATCTTTTGATCATTATTTTTTTATTAAGATTTACTAGTATATTTTCTTATATTGTTTCTTTATATTGTTGATAAGCTCATTGATGGTCATGATGCCTCTATAATTGACATATTAAAGAATGAAATTTTTATGTATCTTGTGATGAAAGACTTAGGGCCAGCATGAGAGATTATTAGAAAGTCAATTTCTCATGGAGGAAAGGAAAATAATATTTTGTTATCTCAAGTGAGATATATTGAGATAGTTCTTTGGATATTTTTTATCGGCAAAGAGAATGTGGTTAGGAATACACATGATTAAATTTTATGCTTATTTTTAGCTAGTTGACATCTACTTCTAAAGAGAGAGAGAGGAGATGCAACATACACCTTATTAAAATATCATTGGATGCTTGATATATTAAATAGTATGTACTTGACTAGATATAACTCATGGAGTTTGTGTGGTCTGTCATTTTCCATCTAATATAGTTAGAGAGCATTACAGAGGAGTGATTTATATATTTTGCAGTCTTTATTGTACTTATGATCTAAGATTTTGTTTTAGAAACGATGAACCTATGATTTGTTGCATTAAAGATTCAAATATAGCAGGATATATTAATTCATGGATGTCTACATCACGCTATTTATTCCCTCTTGCAGGGGGGAATTATCTAGACAGTATAGATTGCAGATACGAGTTGCTTTATCTAAATCTGAGTTTGAAGTATTTGAATAAACATATGCATGAAATGAATTTTTTGTAAATGAGAACCTTTATTTGTGAGATCAATTTTAATTATGAGTGGAATGTTTTCTTTTGTGACAATTAGAGTGCTAATTGTTTGGTACAGAATGTAACTTTTAATGGAAGGTCATAACATATAGATGTTTGGTATCATTGGATCTATGAAGTCCTTGATTTGATATTGTTGTATGTGAAGAATATAAACACTAATTAAAATGGGTCATACATCTTCACTAATCGTTTACCTAGAAGTAAATTTGAGACTTATCTACTGATTGCTGGTTTGGAGGTTATCCACAGTTGAGTCATAGGGGGAGTTTGTTGGGGAAATTCCTCATATTGCCCCCAACACAAGCTACATAAATAAAAAGGGGAAATAAACTTTAAAATATGTTATTTAATTATCATTGGAAAGAATATGTTTTTTAGTTCACATGGCCTGTGGCCGTATCTTTATTCTATTTATGTGTCTCTCCTATAAAATTTGGGGTAGTGCTTTTAGGGTCATATCGATCATTTTTTAGATCTTGATGGGAAAAATTCTTCAGGTCTGTTTATATTTCATCTACGAAAGGGGTATCTGATCTGATATGGGTGTCTTTAATTGGAAACTTTTATTTGGATAGTGAACACCTTCTTTTCATGGTCAGATCTATTTGAGTTTCTTTATCATGTTGGGTTATTTATTCCAGAGTGTTGTCATACAACATTTGTTTTATTCCATTGATCCACTATTTTATTTAAGTATTATTTTTGTGAACTTTATCATCTTGGCGTTTCTCAGTTTTGTACTCTTTATTTTTAGTGGATTCTTCTTTCTGTACTAGGTATCATGGGTGCTCTATTTTGGGGTTTTCACGTTAAAATTTCTAGTGACAACATTTATTTATTGCCACATTTATTTGGTCATGGAACATCCACTTTATTTTTTTATGGAATGTTACAAAGGAAAGGAATGTTATTTCCATTGTGCATTGACATTGTTGTTTTCTATCACATTTATCACTCGATGTATTTCCCTAGAGTCTCACACCCTTCTGCCATGATCCTTCCACCTCTTCTTTTCCTTCTATAAACTTTGTACATTATAAGGCTCCTTGCCCACATAACCTAGAAGGTAGTATCAGACATAATATTGTCAATTATATTTATATGTGCGTTTGGGGGTGTTACACTCAAAATAGAAAACATTAAACGATAAATATTAATGGATCCTTGAATTGTGTTTGATTTTATTTAATATACACCTTAAAAAGAAAAAAAATGAAAAAATCATTATGTGAATAAAAATACGAAAAAATTTATATGAAAACAAATTGGGGAAAACATTTTTGGGAATGTGTACAAAATATAAGGAAATACATTCATTTAAAAATAAATATATATTGTTCATTTGTAAAAATATATTAAAGTGATAATTAAATAAATAATTTCGTTTAGATATTCCAAAAATTAAAATTAAAAAACAAATACAATTTATAAAAAGCAATAAAAACCATTATATAGTTAATGCAATTCCAAGATTCTTGTTCTTTACATTAATCTTCAATTCATCCTTTCAACCATGCGATGAATTCCAAAAAACATTTATTTCATATCGCAGTCTGTTTTGTCTCCAATAATACTTGAAATTCCATCTATAATAAAAAAACAAGTTTAAACCATATTTTTTATCATTTAGTTGTGATTTACACCACTGATAAATTATTTTTGAATCTTTCAATTTCCCTGGTCATTTACTCAATATATCTTTCATCATCATTCACATATGTAATCACATCATCGGTATAGTCTTCTTCATTATCGTATATTGTAATTATATCAGATGATCCATAAAATGTAGTACTATCCCAACCACTAGACACATTCTATGTTCTCCATGATTATTCCAGCACTAATAAATTCAATCTATTCCATGAGAGATCAAGTGTTATTATAACTCCTCTAGAATAATTTTCCTGGAATATAAATATCATAAACAGGTAAGATGGTTTTGAGAAGGGTCATATGCATGATATTTTGAATCTTTGATAAACTCTTTCACTCCATCATCATACTCTTTTGTCATATGGTAATAATCCATCCATTATTTATTCATATCAATCACATTTGATTCAATAATATTAATATTTCACTAAATAAATAAACAAAGGGTACTTTAAAATGAGGGGAACTCAACATTTGAATGCTATTTATTATTGCATTTATTTGTCTGAGACTAATCCCCATAGAAGTTAACACCCAACCAGAAATAAGATGTTGTTTTAGAGTACTCCCCTAATTTAAACCACACATGTGATGTTAGATGAAAACTTGTTTTATGAGTTACAATGGGGTTAAACATTAATTCACCTTTCGGGGGTGTGAGGTCATGATGGATATCCTATGGGTTGGATAGATTTGCTGACATTACCTTATCATTATGTTATTATTAATCTAATTTTCTTTTCTATATAATTTAATGGTTTTAATTATTCTATAAAAATGTAAACATAAAAGATTATGGAAAAACTAAATTTTCTATGTATATTGAAAAATATTTATAAAATAAAACTGTAAATGCCACAAAAAAACCGAACCATTTACACAAATACATCTTTTAAATAAAACACCCTGTTTAAAATAAATCAATCAGTTCGAAACACTCTTTCACAAATACATTCACACTTTGAAGTATATCTAAATTATTTAAAATTAAATCCATTTTTTTATGTTAAATCACTTTCTCATCTTCAAAAAAATTTCTATAATTTTTCAGAATTATATCGACCACATCTCAAACATTTAAAATTTAATTACTCATTATTATAAGAAAATATTCACACATGGTTTTAAAAATTACTCCATTTATCAAAATATCCATTTAATTTCAATACCAAATATTCCATGTAAAAAATTAAATGATAAGATAAATCATATTTAAAACATTTCACAACCATTAAAATATTTTTCATTCCCTAAACAATATTGTTTTAAAATCTAGTCACTCAGTAAAATCTTATTTTTCATTTTTAAATAATATTGTCCAAACACAAAAATAATATTTTAAGTACTAAAATAGGCTATTATAGGAAAACATAAATTAATTGGTTTATAATTCACTATTAATGTTTATTAGATTGGGGAAAACAATATAATAGAGAAATTTAAGGTGAGAAAAAATATATGAAATCAAGGAAAATATTTATGTTAAGAAACCGAAAGGATACAAGGAATATCCAAATGTGGATGTTATATGAATATTCAAGTAATTGTATTATTGATTAAAATAGGTTCCTCAATATTTATACCAGATGAGTGAGGTTTTATGGTTGATTAAGGATTCACCAGGAGCAATAAATTCTACTATTTTAAAAAGAAGGTATGGGATAGAGGAAGTTACATTATACTTTAAAATATGTGGATGACCAATTAGTTTCTAGATTGGTACTTATAAGTATTAGGGTTTTAAAAAATTATTTTTCTAAATGTTTCGAGATAAAATATCCTATAATTTCAATGAATATTTTCAGAATGTTAATTGGGAGATATTGTAAGGCTATAACATTGGTGATATGTTGGAAAGAATACATCCAAAAAATAATCAATAGATTCTCTATGACCATATGTAATCCTTTCTAAACTCCATTTCCTGTAATTTATATATCATCTAAAGCGTAGGTATTGTGTACTGAATATGAGATCCTTTAGAAGGAAAATATTTTATTATCTTCCATGGTCATAATTTTTATGTACATCATGAGTTTTACATAGTCATATACTACCTTTTTAGTGTTATTTTTGTGTCTCTCATGTAAAATATAGTAAGGGAACCCTGAGAGGTTGAAAAAAATAATCCAATACTTAATAGTTTTGAATGATACATCAGTGTTCCTTCAGGATGATGATCTTCTATATGGGTTCCAATACAAAATCATATTTAGATATCGAGATACCTAGGAGAGATCAATTGTATTAGTGTTATCATATGGAAGGACAATGGTTAGTCTTATGTCTAAGCTATAATTGGTAGTTAATTTTTCAATTATGTAAAGTAAATTTTTGGAATCAATTAAAGTGGGAATGAATTTTATTTTTTAAAGGTGATTAATAAATGAGAATAACATTTTTTAAGAGGAGGAGATAATCTATTATGATATTTAGACTATGATTCACAAAAAAAATATTTTGTTTCATTCATGTTTGAAACACATTGGACTCATATTTAATTTCATCTAACATGTATTAGAATAAAAATTGTTAGAGTAGTGAAAAAAGTTGAGAAATTGAACCTAGATGATACATTCATCTTGATTCATATCCATGAAAACCTAAGGAAATACTATTCCATAGTGGGACTAGTATGATGAAATAAGATAGAGAACATTACATTCTATGAAATGGAGGAACAATGGTAAAAATTTACAAATTTAAAGGGGTATTTATGAATTTCTGTCAAATTGTCATAAAATTGGAGATTATGAGGAAATAATTCTTGTTTCAAATTTTTCTGTTTTATTATTATAGGTCATAAGAAGTAAGGTAATTGTTGTTAGAATGGATATAATTTAATATAATAATGAAACAATTCATGTCATTTTATTCAAAAAGAAATATATAAAAAAAAAATCCAAAACCACTTCTAACCAGTATTTCCAATCATCGACTTGAACTCCAAACTTCCATGGTCCATCTTAGTCACTAAATTACTCATAATCACACATAATAAATATTTAGGTGTGATCATAAAATGTATACTATGTATGATCATACACAGGAACTCTCATGTAAATGTTAGAAAAGCATATTATTACTATAGTGAATAAAAAGTATAACCAACATACACATTTTAGGTCAACTACCCATCCCAACCCTCACTAGGAATTTCATCCAAATACAGTAAATGTAATATGAGAATAAAAATAATCATAGGATTCCCCCACAACCACTTGCCCCTGATTTTATAAACTCAAATTAAAATTTTAAATGACTGATGCTACATTACCTTTCTTTAATAATGTGCATCGAGTCGCAACCATACCTACACCAACTCTCACAAGGTCCAACATCTGATGTTGGCATCATTGAAAACACATATCTCATCATCAAATTATAAATAGAGTACACCATGGAGGAAAAACACATCTATGAGAAATAAAATGTCAATAGAAAATTCTAAACCCAAATTAATATAAATCTATTTGCACACAAAATTTCTAAATGGACAAATAATTTTGACTGTTTAGAATTTATGGTCTGGCGGCAAGGATGGTAGGGGTGGTGGAAGGGGTAGTTCTGTCAACGGTGGGAAAAACGAGGACGAAATAGATAGTATAGGTAGGGGTAGTGAAGGAGGGGTTGTGTAGGCGGATGCGAGGATAGTAGGGGAGAGGGTAGTAGAGGTGGAGGCAGAGGAGGTGGCTGGGACAACATAGGAAGATGCAGTAGAGGAGGGGGTAGCAGAGAAGGGGTAACATAGAAGGAGGTGGGGGTTGCGGGGGTGGAGGCTGAGGTAGAGGTGGGGGTGGATGCTGTGGAAGCGGAGGCGTGGGTGGATATTGAGGAAGCAGAGGTAGAGGCAGCGACGACGAATGTAGAACTCGACTTCCCAGAAAGCATGAGGGTCGAGCAGCAGTGGATCTATTGGTGTTCCATCTATAAAAACACAAAAGGATTTTATCAACAGTTTTTGGAAAACATAGATAATGGTCGTTTTTTATCAATACTAAATTATAAAACACTAATACAACCAACTTTTATCAAAATTTTAGCACTGATATAACATTCCTTTATCAGCTCTAAAAATGTAGTGCTGATAAAAGATGTTTTTGTCTGGGCCTTTTTAGTGCTCATAATGGGTTATCTTTATCTGCATAATAAAAGTGATGATAAAGACCTAATATTATTAAATTATGTTTTATTAAAAAATTATAAAAATTATATTTATTATAAAAATATTTATTATAATTTTATAATTTTATATATTATTATATTTTAAAAATTCATGAAATTATAAAATCCATGTATAATATAATTATTTTAATTTCATAAGTATTTGAATCTAGATATATTTATTTGTATTTATGACTAAATAAATAATGATATTTCTTTATAATTAAATTTATAAGTATAATGATTATATTTTTTTTTATGATTTATAATTATATATATATTTATATATATTTTATAATTATAATTATAAATGTTTTTATATATGTATAAAGATTTGTATATATTTATAAATATATATCAATAATTATATATATTTATAAAATTATAATTATTATAAATGTATTTATTATATTTTTCTACTTATTTAAATATATATTTATTTATAATTTTAATTATAATTAAATAAACAAATAAATATTTTTATATAATTATAAATATATTTATATATGTATATAAATATGTATATTAATATAAAAATATATATATTTATAAAATTATAATAAATGTATTTATTGTAATTTAAAAAAAAGAGTTTATTCATTAAAGATATATATTAATTTATATATATATATACATTTATAATTACAATTATAAATAAATATATTTAAAAGGCTTTTTTATATTTTCATAAATATAATAAATATATTTATCATTTAAAAAAATAGTTTAATTTTATAATAATTTCAATATATATATATATATATATATTGTTATATATAATTATAATTATAAATAAATTTTGAAATGTATTTACATATATCTAAATATTTATAATTATAAATATAATAAATATATTTATTATTTAAATATATTTATCGAAATTTTAAGTATTTGTGAGAACATAATAGCTTAATGGGAAGATGAATGAATCATATACCTAGTAAAGTATAGATAATAAAAAACAATATATATGGAAAACATGAATATTAAGGATGGTGTAATGTATAAATGAGCATTCATGATGAATACATAACATACAAACGTCAATTATATTCACAAATTAATTGACCAAAATCATTTAAAACATATATATATATATATATATATATTAATTTATAAATTTACTTTTTTAAAAAGTATTTGTATATAATTATAAATATATATATTCAAAAAGTATTTATATATAATTATAAATATATAAATATAATAAATATAATAATATATGTATTATTTAATTATATATATATATATTTAAATTATTAATATATATATATATAAATATTTGTTTATATATTAATTATAAACATGAATTTTTAATCTAATCTATAATAATAAACATTATTTTTGAATATAAATATAATATTTTTATACAAATTAATAACAATTATTATTAAAAAAATTTATCAGCGCTAATAATATTGTTGATAAATCTACCATTTATCAGCACTAAAAAATGATGATCCTTATCAGTGCTTATATAGACCTAATAAAGGGTAGATTTATCATTGCTTTTAGACAACACTCATAAAGACCCCTCCTTTTATAATCGCTTTTTTCATAGCACTGATAAAACATGGCACATCCTTTTCCAGATTCTGTGGTAGTGCACCTTCATCCTACCATGATGGAAGACACCCATGATTGATGTAATGACTCTTCTTCAGGTTATCACTATCCTTTTGTAGCTGGAGCCTGATTCTCTTTTCATTACAAATCCAACAGCAGCAAACCTACTAATCATAATTCTCATCCTACAGGCCTTAAGATGACTCCCACACGACGCACAATGCCATGCATCCTTCCACCTCCTCTGCATCAGGATCCTACTAGTTTTCATCACACCTAGGCTCATGGCGAACCCTGTAGCCCTTCTGATCCCCCAACAAATCTCCTCACCATCATATCCCTTAAAACTCCCTTCTACAAGGCAAAGTGACGACTGATGTCCTTCTCCCAAAAACATGTATCGTCCTTCCGACTCCATTTAGTGGTGTCAATATATGCCCCAAAACCCCCACAGCTAGTGTGATTACACTTTTCGGTCTCTCTTTCATTGTTTTACATTATTGTGTGTGCCAGACTTTTTATTTTTAATAAACTGTTCTTTAGTAACTGTTCCTATATATATTATTTCATATCATTTATTTGATTATTATCAAAAAATCAATAATTTAACATTTTATTTAAATATATATATTTACAATTATAATTATACATAAATAAATTTATAAAAACATATATTTATGATGATATCATTATATAATTGTAAATAAACTTATATAATTATAAACTTATATATATATATATGAATACATATTCTTAGAACTATTTAAATAATTATTAAAATTAATATAATTATAACTGAAATTTGTTATATTATTATTCACATATTTTGAACTATTTATATATTTTGAACTATTTAAATTAAAAAATTATTTATATATTAATAAAAGTAATTATATTATATCATTTTACCCATATTTATAATCATACCAATTTATATATTTATATATAAATATATTTATAAATTTATATTTACTTTATTTAAAAAATGAGTATATTTAAATATTAATATTCCTAAATTTGTTAATACAATTGTAAATATATCTAAATAATTATATTTATACATAAATATATTTATAATGACATTTATATAATTATAAATAAATTTAAATAATCATAAAGTAATTCATATAAGTATAAATAAATTCATATAATTGTAAATAAAATCAAATAATTATAATTAAATTTATATAATTATAAATATATTATATATATCATAACGAGAGAATTGAGTTTTTACAATGGGGTACACGAGTGAACACTTATTGTGGTCACTAAAGGTGGTAATAGGGACTGCCACAGGTAGTCGTTGTATATAACAAAAAAACACACTTAATTGCCCCCACCCTCACCATGATCACACAACCCCAACCCACCTACCATATCTCACAGCCCTCACCCTCCACCTGTTGTCATTTTTGGGCAGCTCGAAGTCCACCTCCAATCCTCCCACCTCGGTTTTTCCCCCTCAACTACCTTGACCATGCACCATATTCCTGCGGTTGTTTCCGCCTCTCATTACAGCTAATTCAGAACCTTCTACTGGTCTTCACCCACCCTCTATCCAGGCCAATGCCACCCTCAATTTCTCTGGTCCCCCCATTTTATCTAGTCCAGTTCCTCCACCCCCATTTTTATTCACAGGTTTGGCTAAGGCTTTGTGTTTATATTTCCACATTCATAAACCATAATTTCTACTGGTTTGGGATGTAAAATCTATTTTCCAAATTCCCCCACCCTCTATTTTTCAATCCTATTATCTATTGCATCAACCCCCTTCAATTCCACATCTAAATTTACTCAACCCATGAACTGTATGCCTAACCCCATTATCTAATTTTTCTCCATACATCAAATGTGATGCTCTAGGAGTGTATGTTTTCTCTGTTCAGGGTTCCTCGGATTTTGGTTTGAACGGATACAATCACATTTTGAGGTAAAATTTGCTTATCAACCTTTATTATTTTCCTATTGTTTAATAATAATTGTAATATGAGTTTTCATTGGTAAATACAAGAAATTTATAGTATATTGGTATAATTTACTATCACATTATTGAAATTTTAATGATACATGCACCTATCAGTACCCAATTAAATACAACTAGTTTTTCATTGTATTGAATCTAATTTAAATTTAACTGAAAATAGGTATGTACTTTTACCTACATTTTTAATTTAAAGGAATTTGTACCATTATGTTTTATGGAAATGGGTATACATTTATCTATATTTGTGGGATTGGTTTGGGCATAAAATTATGATTTCTATAGTCATGATTCATGAACTAAATCTAATTTTCTGGAATAACTTATCATAAGCAATAATAGTCATCATTATTTAAAACTAGCCTTGTATATTTTCTCCATGGTGGATTCTATGTAATTATAAATCTATGTTATGTATTGAAAAGAATCTGATTAAGTTCTATTTCATGGTGAGATCTCCATGGACACAGATTTCCATTAATTTTGATTACTTATGGTGCTGAAAATCTCATGAAATCATTGTTTAGTTTGTCCCCATAATAGATGTTTTAGATGTAGATTTGAGATGATTTCCAGCTATTGTGATTTTAATGGAATCTAGTGTTTTTGGAGTTGAAATATCCCATGTTCATAACCTTTTTGGTGTCTATGTTGTGATTGAAATTCAATAATTGGTTACTGGCGTTGGGTACAGAATGAAAATTCTAAGTACTTGATTATTATATTAATTTTCTTAATTAATCAAATACAATTTATTTTAACTTCTTCTCTAATATTTGATTTACGAGAATAATGATAACAATAATTCAACCTCTTAATGTGACATTTAATATTTAGGAAATTCCATTTAATTTACCTCATTTATTGTGTTTCTATTCTTTAAATCATGGTTATACAATTACTTGTATTTATAAATCCATTCGAATTAATCTAATTCCCTTTTAGGTAAACTTGATATTTATTCATAGTGGAGGTCATTCAATTAATTGTGAAAATTCATATATTGTATAAGAATATCATTTATAATTTTTCAAATATATATAATTTAGTTTGTATAAAAAAATACATTCAATCAACAAAATGTTTTCTTCTAATAACTAATTATTTCAATTATCTTTATTAGATTGATATACATAAAATCCATTCATAAATTCCACTTATATATCATGAAGAATACTTATGAGTTTTGATTCCATCAGGAACTAATTATTTTTAAGGGAAAAAAATTCTATTGTAATGTAATTTTTAGATTAAAATATATTATACATTTGTCGAGCCCTTGATAAAAAGACATATGGAATTTTGTTCATTTCTGATATTCAACAGATTCTCACAGAGTTCTAGAAATATTATGACTATATCCAAGTAGTATTGTTATTTATAATCATATTTTCATATATATTTTTCACTGATCTAACCACGCTAATTTTTATTATGGTATCTTTTATGTCTTAAAATGTGTATGTGGATATTTTTACATCATGTTACAATATTACTGTGGTAGAATCCATGAGTTCAGTTTTGCATAATGGAACCCATGCGCTATGCACTCAGGATTTTATATCATTCATTTAATTCAATAATATATTATATCTAATGAACTTACTTTTGCTAAAAAATAGTAGGTGCAAATTTTTCATTAAAAGAAAAATGGAGTTATAGCTCATCTGCAGGTGGTTTGCATTATCTAATGAAGTATCATTTATGTATCTGGTTTTTTAAATGGGTTTTTTCATATATTTTTATTCAAATGAGTAATTTATTGGTGAAATTTAATTTAGATTTTACCATTTATATACATAAGTGATTCACAAGATTAAATTAAGTAAATATGATAAAAAAAATGGTTCACTGAGGTAACATTATATCTAATTAAGATTGCATTTTGAAAAAAAGTGTGAATTCTTTATAAAATGAAAAATGAATTTATATATCACTTGGATGCGCTTTGTTTTGTCTATTGATGGATCATATATTCTGTAATTTTTAAATGTTTCAATCTTATTTTTTTGTTCATATGGTTTATTTATTGATGAAATTAAATTCATAGGTAAATGTTGATTTATATATGTGATTCACCAAATTCAAATTGGTTACTCATTAAAAACATTCTACACTTATTTTTATAAAGTATGGTATAATTTGATTCTAACATTCAGTATAAATAATTTAATATAAATTCGATGAAATATTTGACTGATATATTTAATTGAAATCAATGGTTCTAATTATTTTTTTAGTAACTATGATTGTGGAATTTCTCTATTGGATAACAAATGTGAAACATGTATTTCAAATTTTTAGAAATTAAATTTTTGTTGTTGAGTGATTTTACATCAATTAATTTCATCTGAGATTGATTTTAGAAAAACATTTGATAAAATACCATTGAATGGTACCTGATATCTAATATTATAATGCGAGTAATCCCCTAGGCCGCAATTTATCCCCTCACTATTTGCACTAACTGTATTTTATATCTTTTGTGGACGGTGAATGAATATTTAGTTTTACTGTGATACTGCTCCACCTTTACTATTTTAGTATTATGTCATTCCATTTTTTTGAGTTTTCTTAATATACATTTTCATTGTTCAATACTTATTTTGTTCATTATTTTTTCACATTATTTTTAATAAATAAAATACAATGTATTCATGTTTTAGAAGTGTTTATTTCATCTGTAAATTTAATCTAAAATTTTTCATGATATTTATTCTATCTTAAAAAATGTTTCTATTTCTTTATTTCATATATTTATTGAAACTCCCATTCATTAGTGTGCGTATGAAATTTATTTTCTAACATTATTATATATAGGATATGATTAAAAATGGAGAGATGTTAAGGGAATTACTGTGATTCTATAAGGATAGTTATCTTTATCATAGTTGTTTTAAGATGATTTTTTAGTTATACTATGGTTTCATAGTGTTTACAAACATATAAAAAAATAATACATGATTTTGAATCTTGATAAGATAATGTGATGGAAAGGAATACAAATAATTATGAAGAATGATAATGTGTTCAAAAATAAATCATGGGTTAATGATCACTGATTCATTTTTTATATTTTTGAATCAACATTACATCCATAGAATGATCATTTCTCCTGTTATGTTGGAACACTACATGTACTGTTTTCTGGTTTTATTAAAATTGCATCTCTCATCAGGGGGTCAAAAATGAGCAAACAAAATCTGGTTGCCATTAAAATCTAGGAGAGCATTCCTTAAATTTTATTTGATTTGTTTCAATCAACCACACATAAATCTGATGCCTAGATAGATCATTGTGGATTCAACTTGTATTTGACATCATATGTTTTTTTGTAATAATAGACAAATCTTGTGTGTAGGGGTCAAAACTGACCAAATGAGATCTTTTTGACTTGAAATCATAGGAAAACGATGGTTATGTCATTTAAAATCTGTAGGAACAATCGACATGTCATTAAGATTCCATAATTTCTTGTTATGACTAAAAATTTTGTCTGTCCCTCAAATTTGTAGTGAATTGAAAAATCACTTAAAAGGGACATTACTTAGAAAACACCCCTAGATTGAATTGAAATCATGGGAGAACGATCACTATGTAATTTTTTATGCATTTGAATCAATGTTGAACCCATTAGATTCTTTTGTCGTCCATTTTGATGGAAAATGACTAGTACTGTTGTCTTTTTTAATTAAAATGACAAATCTCCCATCAAGGGTTTAAAATGAAAAAACATATTCGGATTGATAGGAAAATCCCGGAGAGCATCTTTCTAATCATGTGAGATCTGTTTCAGTCAACATCGCATCAATCCAATGTCCAAATTAACAGTAGGACTGAAATTATGATTTCACATTATTAAACAGTTTTTCAAATAATTGGAAGATCATGTGTTTAGGGTTTGAAATTGACCAAGAAATATTTGACTAAAATGAAATCATAGGATAAAAATCATTAATTCATTTTAAAATTTATAGGAACCATTAACATGTGGGTGAAAATCCCTAATTTTTTGGTATGATTGAAAATAGAATTCATACTGTGAATTTGGTGTATAGAGACCAATCAATTAAAAGGGGTAAATACCTATAAAATGCATTATTATTGACATGAATTCACGGGACATTGATCACCAAGTTGTTTTTGATATGTTAGAATAAACAACGCACCCATTGGAGGATTTTTTCACTCCGTATTATGGAAAAAAATGTGTAATGTTGTCTTGTTTCATTAATATGACATGTCTCCCATTAGGTCGTTAAAAATGATGGAATGAATTAATATTCACATGAAAATCTGGGAGACCATTCCTCAAATTATTTTTTATTTTTTGTAATCAATCACGCATCAATCTGATGCCTGGAATGATCGATAAACCCTATGGTATGATTTGAAATTACTAATTTTTTTATTATAATCGTCAAATCATGTGTGTAGGGTCTAAAAACCAACTAAATGAGATCTGATTGAAATTAAATCATAGTACATTGATTTTTATGTCATTTAAAATATGTAGGAACCATCAACACATCGACCAGATACCTAAATTGACCAGAATAATAGAAAATGGCGTTCATCCCTCAAATTTGGAGTGAAGTGACAAATCATGTAAATGGAGCCAATTCCTAGAATAAAAATTCTATTGAAAAGAAACAGTGGGTGAAATATCATAATGTTATTTTTGATATGTTGGAATTAACAATGCGTCAATCAGATGCTCATGTCAATCGATATGATAGAAAATGATGAGTAACATTGTTTAGTTTTATTAAAATTACCTATCTTTCATTGGGGGGGATGAGAAAACCAATTCTGAATGACATGAAAATTTAGGAGGAAATTCCATGAATCATTATTGAATCATTTTATTCTTTTCATTGTTTAATTTATTTTTGTAATTTAATTTTTGTTTGATTGATAAATATGATTTGAAGGGTCTGATGGTGGGGGGTATTTGATGCTCATATTTTTACAAGAACACTAGGGTTTTATTTGTCTATAGCACCCAAATTGGTAATATGGGTTTTAGATGTTATTCAAAGGTGCATGCTTGATGTGGAAAATTATCTGAAATGAGGCCTGATGAATCTTTGAAGATGGTATGTCATTGTTACTACAATGGTTGGATGTAATTGTTCACTGTCTTAGACCCAAATTCATATTTTTGGTCACTGTGAATCTGAGTTCAATGTGATGCTACCCAAGTTCAATTTAAGGAAATATATTTTTAGATAAGTACGTTTCATCAGTTGATTCTCGGTTGGCTTGCTGGTTCATGATGTGATGCAAATTTGGTGCTTTTTGTGTGCTGTCTTGAAGAAGACGTTGATCTCAGGTCCATCTCTACACTGGGGGAGTTTGAAGATTGATCTTATTTGAGAGGATGTCTACATAGATATGGAACATAGACAAACTTCCTTTCCATTATGGGATATTAGATATCGATGTCTTTATTATCATCAATAAAATTATCATGTTGGTTTATTGTAGTATATTATAGATGCTTCATAACCTCGGGTTATTTGAGGTATTAAGTATGGAATTAATTTGTGCATTTTTTTGGATTTTATTTAAAAGTCATTGGAATTTAGAAACTTCATATGGTGGACGCTAATAATTTTTCCCCTAGTACCATTGCCAATGACCTATGCTGTCTCTTTAAGTTACCCAAGAGACTTCCAACATGGTTTCTTTGGGAACACCTATAGTGACTATTTTTGGTGGTCGCTATTTCCCTTTAGCGAAGTGGCAGCTGTCACGGCCAAAAATTGGTCCCATAGAGGTCACTAGAATTATTTTTTGTATATAAATAAATATATTATGAATACATATATTTGTAACTATTTCATTATCATCATCATAATTTATTAATTCTAAAAGATCATGGTAAATACAAATAAGTGGAGCAACCTCCGTGTTGGGTGTGTCTTGAATGCAGCAAGTTTGCACCCGTGATTTCTCCATGTCAAGATCATCATGGGTGATGTTGAAAATTGGATGAACACAATATTTTGTGCCTTATTTTAGTGTTATATAAATTCCAAGATGATTTAAATCACTTGGGATTTAATTTTCATGATAAATTTCAGATCAAACCGAATCTTTGGTGTGTGTTGAAAATATGAAATTATTGAAGACTGTGATGTTATGTGAAGCATAAGATGAATGCAGCTTATTCTACCATGATTCTAGAAAAATATGAGTTGGTGGTTAATTTCCAATAAATACTACCCGAGGGGATGAATTTTTTTGTGGTTTTTGAGAGGTAAGAAACACTATCAAACAGGGAGAACATAAACACAATTCATTTAATTTAATATTTAGTAACTGAGCCACAAATATTAGAGTATAAATAATGATATCGATACTTATTTATATAATTAAAATAAATAAACATCTTATATTGAGGTGAATTTAAATATTTTACATTGATAATGAGTTAATGTTAACGTGAGGTTATTTTAATGGTAAAATGGATTCCTATTAATGAACAACACTTGAATACAGATTTATAACTCAATTTCTAGAAAATTATAACCCCCCAATGGTGAACATCATATTTATATTCTAGTTCTCTGTATTCCACCACATCATTTCTCCTTGGTCATATTAAGGAATTTCTTTTATGAGACATAACCTACACCCACCCCCTACCATCGATACAATCCCACTGATCAGAGACATTAATGATGACACACACTCCACATATTATAAAATCTTACAATTATCCTCCCCCAACATAAGATACCAACCATGGATATAAGGACTCTTCTTCCCACTATCAACAATGTTTTACAGCTGATCTCTAATTCTCCTTCGCAACTAACCCAATAATATCAATCATGATTGTAGAAATTCTGATGTTCGACCTTTTATGACTTTTCCCATAGGGCTCATTGAGCCAGGAATCCCACCTTATATGTAAGGGGATCATACTGGTAATTTTTACAACTCATCTCATGGTGGTCCCTCTAGAATTTCTGATCCACCATGTGGTTTTTTTCACCCTCCTCACCTTCAACATGCAGTTGGACATCACAAAGTGATGAGTGATGGATTTTATCTGACAACTGGTATCATCATCTCCCAGACTCCCCCACATCCTCGACTATCTACACAATATCCCCCGAAACCCACACATTCCAACCGGTATCATCTTCCATTAATGTTTTCAAATGGTTTTTTTACTTGTGTCAAATTCAATGAAGATCGAAATACTAATATATTATGATACCTTTCATTATTATTTAGTATTCATGAATGGATTTTATATTATATTATGAGGTATGTTGAATTTAAAAATTTATTGGGGGATGTCTTATCTGAAATTAATTATACCAAATTATATATATTTATCATTACATAGATTAATATGTATTAAGATATTTTGGTTCATTTTCAAAGAAATTGTCTATTTTTTTTCTATAGGATCTTGTTATGTATGGTACTGATTGACGAGACATTATAGGTAAAATAAATGTTTTATATATCTCATGTGTACAGAGAAGGGAATCATGTATCCATTTATTTTCCTATGTATTTTATTTTCTCATTATGAATTTCTCAATTTAATTGAATTATTTAATTTTTTTCATTAATTTAATCATAAAAAATACAATGATTTAGGTCGACATTTTTTTTCTCCATGCACAATGATTTATAATAATTTACAATTTTATAGATCAATTTAGTTGGATATGGTTTTATAACAACTTCTTTGTGTTGTTTTAGTTAATATATATTTATGAATGATGAGTAATATTTATTTATACTATTGGGTAATATATTTTATTATAATTACTACAATATTTATAATAATTTGATGGTTATATTTTATTCTATTAGTATTTAAATATATAATCATGTAGTCTCCACCTAATATAAACTCATTTAACCTCATGATCTACAATTGTTACTGCAATCATATTTAATAAATTTTTGTCTATTTGGGTTGGTAAATAACACATTATTGTTCCTTATCAATTATAACTATATTTAATATGAATATTTAAATTAAAATGATTCTTACAATATTTATTCAATTAAAATAAATAATAGTTCAAAAACATATTTTTTTTAAAATGTTATATTTTGACATAATAATAAATTTATTCAATTACCAACTGGAAGAATAATTTATAAAAATAAAAAACATAATTAGTTATTTATTCAGATAGGGATTTTTTCAATAAGGAATTATACTGATGTGATTTCTTCAAAAGTGTTTTCACCTTATGTAGTTTTTATGAATTTCATTTGGATTTGTGATACAATAATAATCCAAAAGATATAGATAAACATTTATTGCATAAAATGACTTGTGATATGTCTATCAAACTATATGAGACATGATGATGAGGGGAATGATATAAACATATCTCTTATATTGATATAATTTTTTTTTCATATACCAAGAGAACCAATTCAAACATAAAGGATTCACTGATATGATTAAATTATGGGATATCAAACTATCATAACCCATTTCATCACCAAATGATATTGAGAAAAAAATTTAAAATTATATTCTAGTTTTTACATTGTTTTCATAACATTGAATAAAATATTTAATAATTTATGATTCACAATTATTTTTTATAATTAAAAAATATGTGCATTAAAACTTATATTGTTTGGATTGCTTTTGAAGTGTTCATTTTTTAATAATAATTTATATTGTGAGATGTAGTATATAATAATGAATTCATACTATTAGGTTATGAACATTGTATAATATGAGAAATGTTTGATTATTAAGGCCTGAAGATATTTACATCAAATTTCCCTCAAGATCGAGATATGATCCACAACTGGAAGACATGAAGGTGATAGAGAACAAAATTCCACGAATAAGATAAAAATAGAATATTCTTATAATGAATGATTTTTAGACCATTCAATGATGGGGATACTACAAAATAATTTCCCATTTATGTGACGTGATGATGAGAACCACCTTTATGGAGAAGTAATTGATTATGTCCTATGTTGATGGAATGGTTAAAGGAATATATATAGGTGGGTGTGGGTTTATCCTATTTTATTCATGAACAAAAAACTTTATGGATGAAAAAGGTTGTCATTATTTAAATTTTTTTTGATAGGATTAATTATATGCAACATAGAATTAAAATGAACCCCCATATCAATAGTTATCACAATTTCAAATTTTTAATATTGTTGAATAATTCCTGACGCAAAAAAAACCTTATGGTGAGATCTCCATATTCATTTGAATTAAATAACTACGATCTCATGTCCAAGACATTCACATCTAAAAAACACTACCACACATGTATTATGAGGGTCTAAATATATTTATATAGAAAAAATCACTTACTTTCATTTATCCATTACCATTGAAAACAGAAACACTTGCTACACTTATGAAAAAGATACCATGAATTGTCTTTGGATGGAATAATTATTATCCTACATCAATGAATTTATTATAATTGGAACACTGACACTATAATAACTATATGAAATATAGAAATTATATTAGTGAATGAAAATCATTTTTGTTTAATGTGCATGAAACCCATATGCTATTGTGTCCATGACTTACGTACATGTGAAACACTTAAGAGTACACATCCTTGATTATCATGCATTTTAATTAATAAATCCTTTTATCTTTTATTTTAAACACATGGAAGACATAAAACAATTATCTCAAAAAGAACCAAAATAATGAATATATTGAAATATTACATTCACACATGCACAACAACCACCAGACTATAGACACACACACACACACAACACTTACACTCCCACATCATTAAATATGAAATACATGAAACTCTTATGATCTAAACTATTTTCCTTACATTCATATGGTGATATTTCATATTAGAGTCTTAGAAAGCCATATGTTTTATTGTTTATCCATTTTTTTATGTTAAAATTCATTTATTTAGAAAAAATCCATAGCTTTTAATAGCCTTTCTGTAGCCACTATGTGAAAAGAACAAGACTCGAAAAAAAAATCACATGTTTATAGCTAAACTAAAAAATTATTTATTTTTAATCAATAATACAACAATTTATGACTTATTTAAATACCCCTCTTTGGAATGTTAATTTTTCTTCATATTCATGTGGTAACCCAAATATATATAGATCAAGGTACTCATGACATAAATATTATAACATATGTTATATAAAATGGTAATGCCTTTGTATAACCATCACACATGTTCAGAATCCACAGGTTCAAAATAATGAAACACACAAATATATATAGATACATATTCATCCATATTTAAATCAATTTTTTATCATTTAAACATGTATTTTTTTTCTTGAGTATATCCTTACATTTCGTTATTGATTCCAATATTCAATACGTCCACAGAATCCCATTTTCAATGGGATTATCCCTAACATGGGTTTCCATTTACCCATTCCTATATCTAATTTATCAATATATTTTTATGAATATATAAATTTATGTAAAAATATTAATGATATGATGTATCAATTTTACATGTTTAAGAATAAAAAATTGAAATGTGATATTCCTTTGACAACTTTATTCATTTTCCCCATGAATATATCCAATGTGATAAGAGAAATTTATATTTATCTTTGTATAAGTCATACATTTTAAATGTCGGTAAACATTAAAAATTCATGAAACCAAAAATAAAAATGTATTTACAAAAACATGGGATTTTATTATACCCTTTCCCATTTATATTATTCATTATTAATTCATGTATTTACATTTATAACTCCCAACATTCCCACAACGATGACGAATTTCATTTCAATTACACTAATCCCACAATAATTAGTTTCTATCGCAACATTGGGTTTCCTTATATGCTTTCCCTTCTCTACTAGGATGTTGTAAATTTAGGGATTTATTTTCATAAGTCCAAACATAGAAATAATGATATAAAGAAACCCCACATTTACTCACAACCTTTTCAAAAAGTAATTTCCCATCACAGGTGATTTACTTATATTAATTATCATCTACAATGGGTAATGGTATATTCACACATGATGTGTCTTTCCTCCATGATGAAAATGATCTAATTTTTTACACATGAGAGACCCATACATATGTATTCATTGGTCAAATTACTACTTCACCCTTACTTGTTCCCACCACGTGTGTTTCTAATGCTCCACATCCTTGATATATTTTATTAATATAGATTCCTTTACAGAAATACTATATTGTGTAATTTCAATATCTCTATATAATTTAAATATTATGGAAAATTATTAGGGATTCCATTTTTGAATATCACTTTCTCTCATAAAATTTCAATGATCATTTCACATTGAGGTAATATTTGTATAATCTTAAACATCGTGTCATGGGTTATGATTAAATGACCATAAAAAAATCCCATAATTGATACTCATTGAATGAAATTATACTTTATAAGAAACCCTTTCTAAATGGTGATATAAAACATGATAATACATTTTACTAGGTCGAAATTTTCAAGAAATATCAAAACAGATGAATTTATTTCCATTTCAAACACCTTTAAAATATGAAATCAAACTACATGGGTTTTCATTCCCATAAAGTGTATAAATAGGAATAATTATATGTGACCAATTCCAATTCCCTGAAACATTCTTTTCTATTATAACTAATTCTTCTTCTAGGATGACACTAAACGTCTATAGACTATAATTTATTCCTATAGGACTTAAAACACATACATAATCAACTTCCACATCTTAAAAACATAAAGAACTATACCTCTATCACATCATGAAAGACCATAAACCCCAATGTTAACTAATTATCCATCAATGAATATATAAAATCATAGTGTACTGTTATGTCATCATAAGAAGACCTAATCTCCAATATACCCATTATTTTATCAAAAGAGACCTTAATCCCTGATATAATCATAATTTTATAGTTTATGTAGCACTAAAGTCCAATATAACCATTGATTCATCCTTGAAGAACATTAAATACCAATATATGTACAATGGATTTTTATAATAATTCTAGATATAAAACCCAATTTATGTACATCCCTGATAATAAATTTTGTTTTATTAATACTCATTAATGAATTAAGATAAATTATAAAGTCGCCATCTATAAATTACTACAACCATTTAAAGCTCAATTTAATCTTTAGGTATTCCAGGTTGTAGTTAATCTCTACTATAAAGAATAATTTATTTATGAATTGAGTTACATTCAAACAAAGCCCTTACATATTTTTAAATTACTATAAACTGTATTATTACCCTTCATACCATCCCACCATTAATTAATATTTGGAATTTATATAATGTCTTCCTAGATGACCTATTGAATCATAACCATTATTTTATTCCTAAATGAATTAAATCATTAATGTAAAATTTGGGTCCACTTGGATGATATTACACTTTTCTGTAACCCTTTAGAAGTTATTCTAAATTCAAAAAAAGTAACATTCTAATCAAGAACAAAAAAATGGAATTAAATTATAAAATAAAATCATATACTTATTTATAATATATAGTACCACAGATAGACAAACACATACTACTGAAATAGGTATGAGATACACTATGATATAAACATATTTTGACGTAAGTCCAATGAAATTTTTTCAAAATGAACCAGTGTATTTAATTATCATTCATAAATTATTTTCATCATGTTAGGGTAAAAAGTAAAAAAATTAGTATTGTTAGTGATATGGATTTCCTAAAAATTTTATGAATATATTAGATTGTTTAAAAATGTAAGCAAATATCCTTCATGAGTTGGTATGATATCTCATCCTATCAATTTAAATTAGTATCCAATAATTAATTCATGTCCATTTTCAATTTATCAAAATAATGGTCAATTAAATATAAAATAGTTGAATAATTTGAAAAAAATAGTTAAACAAACATTAATTACATTTCCTTGAAAAATATAGACATATCATACTTATTTACATGTGATGTTTCACTGATGGGTAATTTTGTCTGAAGACTAAAGCATCAAAAAAATATTTCAATGATGAATATAAATATTTTACTACTCCCATCAAAAGAGGGATGACCAGAATCATTATTGGTGTTTCTTTAACAAAAAATTACCATGCCATCATAAAATTAACCCATTCCACTACTATTGTGGTAGCAGCCACATATTTTTTGAAAATATTATAATATTCTCTAACTAATTATCTTCATCAATAAATTGTTAATGAACATTTAATAGTGTATATATGTAACTTTGTTACATCTCCTCATTGTCTTGAGATGTTGGGAACTGTTACATGGACTTAAGTTACATCCCCAAGATTCCAAAGGATGGAAATAAATTCCCAAGTGCATCAATACAAATGGGTGATGGTTTTCCCTTTCAGATATAATCAAAAACCAAAACATGCAATAATTAAACAAGAAAAAAAATCATGCATGATACAATGAAGGATAACTCAAATATTTCATTTATATCAAAACCAAACGAAAACTATCTTCAAGAGCGGAAGACTAAAATATCAATGTATATATCAGAAGAAAAAAATACAAAACAACAATGAAAAATAAATAACTTCAATGCTCCACATGATCCATCCTCTAAATCCACTAAGAACAATAGTATCATGATGTACTACCAAATATGTGTGAAAATTTATATTTTTCCCATGACTTGACAAAAAATATATGCATAAACCTCAACGTTCAAAAGAAGGGATGAGTAATAAAATTTAGTATTTTGTCACAATTACTTACCTACTCATTCCACTAAGATAAAACATGTTAGAAATATTTATATAAAATTAATTTATATAAAAAATTTCTAAAATAGTTTATATTTAAACATAAATAAGTGCCAATGAAATCATTTTGTCAATAAAATATCAAGATACATTGAAAAACACAAAAAAATTTATAAAATAATTTCAAAAATGATATTTTGGAATAGCCATTCCATTTCACTTATCCATAATTAAAACCTTGTATGAAAACATGGACCTCCTTGTACTCGCGAGTGGTTAGTCATCCTTTAACTAAGCCTTCAGCCAGTGAACTAATTTTGATGGGGAATATCCTTGACCATGATACATACAAATATTTAATGGGGATAATCATTAATCTTATCTATCTAGAATGAACATGATAACAAAAAATCATTATTCCAATCCCATTACAAATAACCATTTCAACCATTTTAATAAAAACATTCTTTTATCAAAAACATTCCAAAAAATCGAATTCAAATCAACCATTCCAATTTATTTAAATTAAACCCACCATTTCATTGAAAATATTTTGATTATTCCATTTACAATAATTCCAAAAAAATACACATTTTTAAATAAACATTTTAAAATCAAGAACCAAGGAACCTTCCGCAAAAACCCAAAATTTCCTTATTTCCAAAAACTATAACATAAGAGGGTTTTCAATAATCATTAATAAAAAACAAAATCAATTTCCCAAGATAATTATTTTATTTGAAATAAAGACCTTATATTCTAAATATACGGGTCCAGATTGAATCCACCTACCTCCAGTTTCATGATGAAATCAATGATTGACACTCAAATGCCAAAAAAATTGGCTTCAATCTCCACAAACCCACCTTGAATATCTAACCATATCTATAAACAAACCAAATATATTCATATTTGGAATTAGTTGTCTTAGATCTGACCATAATGGATTTAGATCTAAGAAACCGAGAGAGATAGAGAGATAGATATAGAAAAAGGGACTTATGACAACAAAAAATGATCACATGCCATAAGAATCCAGCTTCAAAATCACTAAGGGAAGCCTTTAGGGGTCCTACAGATTGATGAGAAAACCTTTTTTATCCATTAAGAAGAGAGAATATTGTGTTAGATCCTTATTGGGGAAAAATATATGGAGATAGAGGAAAAAGAGAGAGAACCAATGTTTTCAGATCTCACATTTGACTTGTGAATAGTTAGTCACATGGTTAGTAAAATAGAGGGAATGTTTTTTTATTAAGGGGGAAACACCCATGGTTGTCTCACACTGTTTTAAAACTGCGTTCCAATAATTCCAAAGCTCATTGTTTCTTGATTAATGGTTTCTTCAAGGCTTGTGCATGGTTTCGACAAACCGTGCACCTCCCATGCACCTTCCCTTTAGCCCCTACCCCACTGTTCATGGTTTTTTATTAGTGATTCATTGTTTTCCCACACTATTCACCAACTATTCAACTATATAAAATCCAAAAACACTCTAATAGTCCTCCAAAATCTCCAAAACATTACTCATATACTTTACATAAATAAAAATTATAAAGAAATGGTTACTTACATAGAACTGACGCAACTAAATTCTCCCCACCATTGGACTTTCCATACCCAGGAAGTATAAAACCATCCTTTTTCCGAAAGTGTTATGGGCATAGCTCTTTCAATTATTTCTGTTGTTCCTATGGTTTTTCCTGAATCTAACATTGTTACCCAAAACCCACAATAGACCAATGTTCTTCCCATGAATGACATACTCTTTCCTATCCAAAATATTTATTGGGATATGTACCAATTAATAATCCATCTCATGTTCAACATTATCTCATACAATCACATGGTCAAGATCAGGCTGATACATTTTCTACTAGGATACATGAAACTCATTTTGTACCTCACAGAACTGTGGTGGTACTAACATCTAATATTCCACCACACTAACTCTTTTAATTATATTAAAAGAGAATATTTAGCTAGGAGATAATATTATCTGCTTCCGATAAGGAAGGTGTCCAATTATTGGAGATATCCTCTTGAACACATGACTACTGACAGTAAAAACCAAATGTTTTCAGTGATGTTCCACATAAGTGTTCTGACCACTCTGAGACATCTCCACCCCTTTTCATATCATTTGAATCTTCTATATATAATATTTTAAAAGGCTTGGACCAACCTATTAAGTGTCACCTATTTCCACAAAAGGGGGATATGATAAGTATTTCCATTAAATGCATCAAAATGAGCCATATATATCATTGCATGACCGATGTTTTTATATAAGAACACCACAAAGGGTATGTTATCTTCTCATGTGCCACTAAATCCATCACACAAGCCCACAACATAACTCAAAACATTTGCATTTTCATTTTGGAGTGCTCTTCTATATAAGTATGATACACAGTACTCATTGCCAACATGGTTCCATGAGAACTCATTAAATATGTCTAGAATTGAGATGTAAGCCTCAGATCTGAGTCTGATACATCCAAAACTGGAATACCATGAATATATTCCTCTTCATGGATATATACTTTTGACAGATCCTCCACCATATGAGTTTCATGAATAGGTATGAAATTAGGAGACTTTGTGAGGCAATCCACTATCACACATTTTCATTCATGTTTCTTAACCATTATTGGGATACTTGTTTCAAAATCCATATCTATTTGATCCCATTTCTACACTAGAATAAGTAATTGCTTCACATACCTTCTAGTCACTTATGTTCTTCCTTAATAAGCTAAAACATTCTGTGTCTTAAAAAAATCATCCAACATTATATTCTTGTCGATACACCATAATTGTGTGTTTAATGCCTTCAAGATATTTTAAATTATAGGATGATAAACCCATCATGATTGGTGGTAAAACATGAAGAATATTTACCTAACAATTCATAGGTATGCACATCTTATTTCTGAACCACAATACAAAATTCTCATCCAGCTTCATTCCCATAATGGTCTCCCTACCATTGGTTTTTGAACCCCTACCACACATTCCGAATAAAAAGTATGTTCTTATTTTACCATCACTTCCAATTCAAGAACCACTGAAACTAAAAATAAAACAAAACATCACCTCAGTCCTTGAATTTTAAGCACATGTCGGTTATGATCTTCATCAACTACCACTCTTATAAGCATCTTTTTTAAACTATGCATATGAATTTATACATAACGCATCATCCTATGAATTTCCATTACCCTTTGTATAGATGAAGTAAAATTTTGAAATTTTGAGACTCTCCATCAGAATTTATTACCTTAAATTCGAATCACATTGTGACAAAATACATTTCATGCTCTTATGATCCATGAATATAGTAAATTTAGCACCAAAGATATAATAACACAAAGTCTTCAAACCATGGAGTACATTAGATAATTAAAAATCATGTGTTGAGTAGTTATTCCCATGAACTCATAGCTTCCTTGATCCATAAGTAACAACATTATCTACATTCCGGAGAACACTTCCTAGCCTGGATTTCAAAACATCACAATACACCACATACCATTTTCTGGAATCTGATAAAATCAAGATCGATGATGATGTAAGAAAAACCTTTATCTCTTGATAAGAGTTTTTGAATTCATCATCCCATTGGAGTGGAACAATATTCATTTTAAATGTTTTAATAGGTTAAGATAGTAATAATAATTCATGCATAAATAATTAGTAATAACAGTCTAGAACATGGAAGATATTTATCTCAAAGATTTTCATTAGTGTTTTTCAAGAAATTAAAGCTTCTATCTTCCCTAGATCCATAAAAACACGTCTTTTTGAAATTTGGTGGCCATTAATGCGTACCACTTGTATCCAAATATCACATAAGATAATTAGGAATATAACTGATGGAATATCATGATTCCTAGAAACTATCTCCAATAGTTTCTCATTTTCTACCATTGTACTTGAATACAACAACATATCATCCAAAAAAACCACCGAATCATGATACCTATAAAATATTTGATTAATCAATTCCATAAGGACTTCTTGTGAATTTTTAAGACCAAAAGTTATTAAAACATACTTATAATGGATATATATACTTTTGAATGTTTTCTTTGAAATATCCTCCTACACGACTCTCATTTGGTGATATCCTGGCTGAAATAAAATTTTAGAGAAACAATATGATCCCCACAATTTATCAAATAGATCATCAATTCATGGAAGGGGAGACATGTTTTTATCATAACATGGTTAATATTAATATAATTCCTAGAAGCATATTTTTTTAATCTGGATTCTTGTGGTAATTACTTCATCACTGAACATTGCTTCTTCTTTCCTTATTGAGATTTCACTGTCTGAGGAGTCATGGTATTCCTAGAATCTCCATTTATAACTAAGTTCTACTGAATAGATTGAATCATCTTCCCTCACCCTGTGAAAGCATACAATGCATATGATACCCAAGAAGTGTGCTGATCTTCTGACCTCATAACACTCTAATAATATATCTAATGATGCCCCACCTAATTTCTATTGTGGAATGATCTATGTGGTATAGTTAATTGTCACTTCATGTGGTCAAACAAACCAAATTGAATGCATATAGGATGTATATTTGGGTTTATAGGAAGATTCAATGATCTACCTATTGGATTATGATTCACCCTCCCATATTGGAAATAGGTGTCCCTATTCAGCCTTCCCCAAATATTAGAGATCCTGCTGTTACTCATGGGTATCAAAATTCTCCCTCAACCCACAGATCTTGATATGTCTCTTTCAACCATCGTCCATATATTGAACATCACTATATAGTCCATATTACAATACATGATAATCATCAAGTGATTTTCATGTCTTACCCTCAATTCAAAGATATGTGCCTTCAAGGATGCACTAGAAGCAACTTTAGGTGAAAAGAACCCTAAATTCAAGAATCACCATAGATGTTTGGTGGATTATGTTTCTAAAATAATATGGAATGATTCACTTGACTTATCTCATCCCTCAAATTCCTTTTTTTCCTAGTTGAAAAACATGGAAGATATTCATAACTAGTTGTCGGTTCACCTTTGGCTCAAGTGTAACCAAAATTCCAGCCACCTCATCCGATTTATTTATAAGAATACAACCTGGTTCCATTTTCTATAACTAAAATAATCAACATTAGTCTCAATCTCTACCAACTGATTTCATAACCTTTAAAATTATTTCACATCAAATATCAGAACATTAATCTCAAAAATATAACATTTTATAATCATCTATATTTTAAAAATATCTAATTTCATGTGAAAATTAAACTATTTTAAAAATACCACAGTAATGTTATTTTTCATAATTGTTCATAATTGTTTTTTTTCAAAAATATACATATTGCACCAAATAAAAAATCATTACTCAAAATGAAATATGTACTCTTAGTGGAATTTCATTCCTATAATTCAATCCATTTTCATGTAATTGGATAAACCCATGAAAATGAGATTTTAATTCCTATATGTGTCCCTAAAAAACTTATGTACCCAAATCTCTGTTAAAATGATTTTCATCATAAAAAGGTTAGATACATCTTTTATATTCTCTATTTTTCATTTACAGAAAATCATACTCCTTTACAAGATCCCATCGTAAGGAATAGAAAAAAATTAAATTCATCTTCAAGTCTAAAAGAGATGTGGACTACTTGTTCAGCATGGAACAGACCAAGTTGATACCAATTTTAATGTCCCTCCTTCTCCTCATTGTTTTTTGAAGGAAGAGGAATGTTACTCGGCATTATGAAACACCCACATGGTGCCCATGAGTAGAAATAAATGTTTAAGGGATTCAATATACATGAGAAATTATTTTACCTTTAAGAAGTAAACAACAACAAAAACATAAAATAACAAGACAATATAATACTTGATGCATGAAACAATGAACGATATCTCAAACATTTAATTTATATCAAAATCAATCTAAAAACAAGTTCCATATCATAAGACTATAATATTAAAAAACATAATAGAAGACAAATCTTTAATAACGTAAAGATACCCCAATAACTCGAAATTTCCAATGATTTGTGCTCTAACTCCACCGAAAACCCACGTATCACGAATTAATACAAAATTTGTGTGATACATTATAATTTCCAATGTCTCAATAAAAAACATCTACAAAAACCTGAATGTTTTAAAGAAATGTTGAGTAATGAAATTTAGTAGATTTTCCCCAATGACTTCACTCCTCATTCCACTAGGATAAAACATGTTAGATACTGTTATTCAAAAAATATATATAACAATTTTTAGAATACATTATTACTAAATACAAAAAATGTTCCAATGAAACCATTTTCTCAAGACAACAACATGTTATAATGAATAATCAATCCAATGTTACAAAATCATTTCACAAATTCTATTTTGTCATAACAATTTCATTTCACTATACACACATCCAACCTTGAAAGAAACAATAGGCCTCCCTATGCTAGTGAGTGTTGAGTCTTACGTTCACTAATTCATCTCCTAGTGATCCAATTTTGATGGTAGTGATCCTTAAAACTTATCTATCCCACTAATGATGGGGTTATAATCCTTACCCATATCCATCTTGAATTAATATGAACTCACAAAACCATTATTTCAAATCAATTCTTAAAAACACTTCATCCATTTTAATAAAAATATTAATTTATAAAAAAACTTCAGAAAAACAAATCCTAATCAACCATACCAATTTATTTAAATAAACCCATTCATTTAATTTAAATCATTTTTATTAATCAATTTAACACAATTCATGAAAATCCACATTTTTATTCGTCATTTTAAAACCAAGAACCAAGTCACATTAAACTAAAACACTCAATTTCAATGTTTCCAAAAACCGTCACTTAAGAGGGATTTTAAAAATAAATACATAGAAATTTAAAAATCAATTTTAAAAAATGATTAATTTCAAATAAAGGACTCATATTTTAAATAGAGGAGTTTAGAGTGAAGCCACCTACCTCGGGTTTTATGGTGAAAACAAGTAACATAACTCAAACACCAATGAAACGTAGTTAAATATCCATTTACCTCATTAAATATCTTCACCCATAATGAAACAAGACTAATATAGTACTGTTTTGAATAATCTATCTAAAATTTTACCACAACGGATGTAGATCTAATAGATTGAGAGAGTTAGAGAAGTAGATCTAAGAAAATGTTCCATGAACAACAAAGAATGATTACTTACCACAAGAGTCTTGCTTTAAATCACTAAAATAAGCCTTAGGATAAACTCTAGATTGATTTTATAACCTTACATAACATTTTAGAAGATAGAATATTGATTCTGGACCACATAGGTGGAGAAAAAGGGAGATATAGGGGAAATGAGTAAGATACACAATTTTAAGATCTCACTTTTGATCTGTAAACAATGAGTCAAACTGTGTGTTAATAATGTGCTAGATTATTCTTTTTGGGGGACCCTCACATGGTGGTCTTGCATGGTCTATAATACAAGTTCTAACCATGCTAAAAACCATTATCTCATGTTGCGCTGTTTCTCCTAGGCTTTAGCATGTTTGGGGAAATCCGTCAGCCGCTTGTGTGCCTTCACTTTAGTTGTCTCCTCATTGGTCACAATTTACTATAGGTATTTCATGGTTTTCCCAAATCATGTGAAAAAAATTAATGTAAAACCTTTATATTTCTTTAAATATTATTTTCAAATTAATCAAATATGATGAAATTGTTTTTCACACAACACTAAAAATAGATTATCATTAAACCAAACATTCCTTTCACATTGAACTTGATTTTCAATTGATACACACTACACTTAATTGGAATTTGTTACATGGAATAACAATTTTAGTTTAAATTACACATAAGACTGACCTTCCTCGATGGATTGTGTAACACACAATACCGATTGTTACATAACTAAAATATATGATTAAAAATATTAATATAATAATATATAACCTAGAATTTAAGGTGATGGATCTGAATAGTGTTAAAAAAATTATAAAAATATATGGTTTACACAAATAAAATATCAATTCATACATTACAAATTAATTAAATGTTAATATGAAAACAGGTTGAATATAATGAATAATATTGCTATAGTCACAAAGAAATCTTAACCCTGTAAATTAAATTAATTACTATTGGTATGTTATATTAATTTAATACATATATTATATATTAAATTAAATATTTGTGATATTCATCCACCATATTCTATAAATATAATATAGGTACAAAACCCATTTAATGCATAAAAACCTATTTTTTATAAGGGTAGTTTTAGTGACTTTTAATGGAGAACCTATTTTAAATCCAATTTATGGAACTTTTAAATATTTAATATTTAAAAATAAACATCATATTTTTTACTTTTGACATAAAAATTTGGTTTGGATATTTTTTTTTGGAATTTTTATGTGACTTTTCATCTATTAATGAATAGTTAAAAATATGGAATTTTAAATCAAAATTACATCTTCATCTTATTTATTTATAAACATAAATTATTAATTTTATAATTTAATTGTTTATTTAGATAATATTTTTTCTAATTAATCCTATTAATCCCACTTGAATCATTTGTACATTAAAAATGGGTATAAATACTTATCAAACTGTTTGACGTTTTTTCATTAAAAACTCAAAGTGTTGTCCAATCCACAGGATTAATATTAAATTAATATCTTCCACTAATGCAATTAAAATTTTAAAAAATGGATTACATATTTGGAAGAAGAAAAATGTGTTTTTTCTAAAATGGTAAATTTTAATTTTAACCAAAAATATTTGTGAATCTGAAAAAAAATTAATTACATCATTTAAGAGGAAAATTCGTTTAATAATGCACTAAACCATAAATTTAAAACCCAAAAAGACATAGAAACATGTCCAACATCTATTTTCTAGCTATATTTTGTCCTTATAATAATTTTTATAGAAATTGTTCCATTATTGTATTCACTTTCAATAGGAAAAATATGGGAGGAATTCTCGCTTCAAATATTTACATGAGTACCACTCCTCCCCCAATATAAAAGCCCACAACCACTACCAATTTGTCACACCTATAAAACCATGTATGTTTGGCCAATATATGTCCATTTAAAATTCCAAAAGAAATACACTATACCTTTATGACTTCTTTCGTGCATAAATCTCCTCCTAGAATCCTTTTGGCATAATCTAAAAGGAGTTACCCAATTAAGAGGTAACGTCTTCTCTCAAGCACCATTACTTTATTATCCTTCATCACCCCAACACTCTATTTATTCCATTTTATTTGTGAAAAAAGTATACAACCTACACTTGTATGTTTTTAGGTTTAGTTTTTGACCTTCACTTACACATACCTCCAACTAATAGATATCGAACATACTCTTTCTGTGTGTGGCAAAATACCACTTCATGAAACAATGATTGTTCATTATTCATTTACTATCTATCATGGTGGACATAATGATAGATAATATATTTATATATGTCATATATTATATTTATTAATTTTTTAAAATTAGTTATTCCTTTTTAAATAAACATTCATTACCTACCATTTGGTGTTAATATGATAATCTCGTTTGAGGTAGTGTAGACTTCCTCCCGCACAAAGAGATGTGATTCATTCACAAGCAACATGGAATGTACTAAGGATTTTTTTTATGAATTTATATGATTTAATAATTATATTGGAATAATTATATCTATATATATTCTTGTTACATTTATATACATTCTTTTAATATGACAATAAAAATGGATACAATTATCATGTGTATGTACGACTTGCCATATCACTCCTTTATTGATATTTCTTATGTTTATGATATCATTGATTGAATATTATGATCCCTATCTCAATTGAAGTCATGATTTTCTTTATGATATGTTTTTTCAAGATATAATAATGTTTCAGTACCATTTTTCCACTCATTGGTAATTAATGTAATGTTTTTAAGTAAAATTTACCGTCTCTCTATTTGGTGAGAAATCTATTCTAGCCAAAAACCATGTTTTTACAAATGTTTTCAAAAATAATTTAAAATGACATTTCAATATAATTTAAAGTAAAAAGGATTTTAAACATTTTTTTATTGTTTTAAGGCTTCCATTATATTTTTTTAATGTTATTTTCAATCACTAAGGTTTTCAAATGTTTTTTTGTTATAATTTTTTTTTCAAAGAAGATATGTTTTTAAACTCAAGAAATATTTTTAAAATATCCTTCCAATTTATTTTAAATGAATGATAACGTCCATCGATATTACTCATTCCCTTCTAGGAATTAATCCAATGTTTCCAATGATATTCTTTATTGGGTAGTTTATGTTTTTATGGAATGATAATTAAGTCACCCATTTCACATCCACAGATTCTATTCTATTGAAACACACACTTTTCACGATTTATAAATTCATGAAGTGATTATGATACATTTATCTTTTTATAGGTTAGGATGTGTTGAAAAGTTAATCATCTCCATTTAATTTTATGGGATATTACTTGATTTCTATAAAAACTATCTATTTTTATGGTTCATGACATGATGATAGATTTATTATCTTGTGGCGTATGTATGAATGATTTAATTATGAGATAGGTGGGACATATATCTTAATCTAATTCATTAGGTAATGATAAGTTTTATATGATCTCAAACTCTTATTGGGTTATATCCCAAGCATAAAAGAAATAAGGTTCTTGGATTGTTGCCCAAGCTAAGAAGAATGAAGTTTCATAGGTTGTAGCCCAAGCTAAATAGAAATAAGGTTGATGGGTTGTAGAGTTAGACTAAATAAAACAAGGATCATGGGTTGTAGCCAAATACTAAAAGAAATAAGTTTCAAGGGTTGTAACCCAACCATAAAAGAATGAGGCTTTACGCATTGAAGCCTAAAACCAAAAAAATGATGGTACATGGGTTGTATCCCAATCCTAAAAGAAATTGGGTTCACTAGTTTCTAGACAAATACTGAATTCGGTACACGAGTCAAGCCAATCCTAACATGTTATAATGGTCTTGGCCGATATCATTGACATAAATGTTTTTATTCTTATTTGTATTCCATATATCCTATGTATTAAACCATTGTTATGACTTCATGGATCATGATTTTTTATTTCTTTATGATCCATGTCTTATAAACAGCCAAGATTTATCCCATATCACAAGTCTGTGTTTTTTAAAATGTAGGGTATGATATCCTAATGTTACGAATGCATTATCATACACCTATATTCATGTTTATGCTTCCATTTCTCCCTTGTTTACCCATACTGAGCATCTAAGATCACCCCATTCTTCTGTTTCCTTTCTCTATGTTATGAAGAATGGTTTTAGGAAAATGTAGTAACAGAATAGATATTAATGGGAGATGTTTAATATCATTCATAGAGATAGAATATCTTTTTTACAAGTTTAAAAATACAATAAAATAATAAGTTTCTCAGGCATGTATTTAGGTCATGTACTAAATATTCATCTAATATGAGGTAATATTCATGAATGTTAATCCTAGGTATCAATAGTTAGTATTGAAGGAAATGTTTATTTAACCTTTAAAAAATGTTTGAGAAAACATTAGTGATACCTCTGGTTATATTTCAAAGGATATGTTGAGGGATGTCTCCAAGGATAGGTATAAGGATTTTTTAACATTTAGGAAAATTTCATGTAATTTTGGTGAAAGATAGAGTCTGTGGTTTCCTAGTAATACATCATTTTTAGGATACTACAAGTGGATAGGGATAATGAATATATGTACCTAGGGGTAAAAACTCTGACAAGATGTTCGAGCTTGACTTAGGGTAATATTGTTCACAATAATGGGCCTTAGTGCACACCCTGTTTGACACTCTTGTGGGATATGATTTGGAAATTCACAAAACTCGTTATGAACCATCATGAAGGATTTGAATGAAAGATGGTTGTGAGTAACCATGGCTAATCCTTGAGTGTTGTAGAATAAAAAATTTGACATGATTTATACATCCTATATGTAATTATTTTCATAAAAATATGGGTTTCTACTATGATAATAAAATTCTCACACTATGCTTCTAGTTTTAGTCAATGGTGTAAACTGGAAGGAATTTTATTAATGATGAATGTGATGGAATGTTATTTTATTATCAGTCATGTCAGCAGATCACCGAATTGAAATATGTTGTGATATTGATTAATCAGTTTTCAAGAAACATGGTTATCAATGTTTACCTTGACCAACACTCACACTCATGAAGTATGATAAATAAGGAGTTTGATAAGAGTTTGGTTAACTGAGACCTTGTAGTAAAGATGATTCAGTATCCTTTGTGTTAGGAATGCTTATAGAACAACTTAAGAGAATGAATTAGAGGGATGAATTTTTTTTTGAGTATGGGAAATAAGGACACAAATTATGTGACTACAATGGAAAAATGATGAGTTTTGTTAATGAAATGTATACGAATATTGGACTCCCTAAGTCATCATTATGTTTTACATTTGAAATAAACTGTGATTGTGCTACCCAATGTCGTGAGAGGAATTTTCTTGAAGAGAATCAGAATGGTGGTGTGAGTAATATTTACCTAATTGAAGATGAAGACACTAAAGATGAAATGTGAAGTGAATGAAGTATTGTGTAATAGGATGGGGAAGAATTTTTAATGGAATAAGGATTATGTGGAGTAATTGAAGTGTTTATGTATATAGATTCAAATCTAATGAATGATGAAATCTAGAAGGATTGTAATACATATGTTTTTGCTTAGTATTTACAAGTTTGTATTGGACCGGTGATGTGATTCAATTAAAATGTGATATTTTGTCTAAGGGAAGGTTACCCTTATTATGTTATTTACGTTAATATAATGTTGTATGGATAATGATACGTGGGATATGAAAAATTAAATTGGACAATATTGATTATATTGGATCTAATTAAGGACTTATTGATAATTGGTATATTCTATCACTGATGATGTTAATGACATTTTTGGATTTATGGAATAAATACAATATACTTTGGAATTAGGATTCATGCATGTTTTACAAAACATATTTCTGGTAAGTCTTTCTATTACAATGTTTCATGGTAATATACAATAAGGGTATCACATATTTGGAATGTGATTAACAATCGTGACGTTGTGATATATAGGGGAATCAATATTATGTAGATTTCATGACACTATTTCTAATGTTTTGAATTTTAATCCTTGAGAAGGGTTATAAGGTTCAAAATCCTTCTATTGATTAAGTTATACTTTAGAGGAAGTATTTGGGCACTGAGTTTGTATTAAAAAACATAGTTCACAAGCTATTTTATGATTAACCATATTTATATGGTTTCCATATTTTATATTTTGGAAATTATATAAGCGTTGTTCTGGAAAATTACATCATGTATTTCAGGTGCCAAAAAGTCATGTTCAGTAAGGAAGTGGGTTTTGAACCCATGACCTAAGGACAATATGGGTTCCACACTTACCACTGTCCTACGCGATGTATTGGTTAATGTATATTTATTTACAATGAATAATTATTTATGATGAACCTGCAGTGTTACTTTTTATGATTATTGATTAATACATTTTGATAGTTAGACATTTAATTATTTTTTGGTCCTTATGATTCATTAAAAGTGTATTTATAGACATTCATTCCATGAGGTAATAGATATATTATAAATTTTTTAAAGAATAGACAATGTATGAAATTTTTTTATTGAAATATATTAATAATTATGCAACATTCTGAATGTGATAAAAAAATTGTTGTCCAAATACATTAATTTTTATTGATCTGATGTCCTTTTAAATCCTCATAGATTTATTTCATAAAGGTACTAATATTTATTTTTACCATTCACTTGTTTGTGATTGATGACCTAAATCACTTCCTATAAATATTTACACTTTCCCTCTATGTCCAATCTTCTCTCCCAACATATTTTTTCACATAATGATTGTCTAATGAAGAGTGGGAGTTTGAGAATATGATTTTTTTGGATTCATTCATATGTAGTTCAAGAAAACATGATGAACCATATTGTAAATATCTCACAAGCCATAATTGTTTTGGATAAGAATGACACTACCTATACATACAAGACATGAAAAAATAATTCATTTCTCATCAAAGAAATGATGAATGTTTAATACAAAGAATCTATATCTATTTATAAAAATTTGCGTGAATGCCATGGTTGTTTTTATCAATTTTATGGTATGGGTATTACATTTCCTTATAAGGTTTTACCACTTTTTTCCTCAATATTTTACAATATTCTTTGGAATATATCTATGTTACTCTAATTGCTTATACTACTAATGGTACTATAACTATCAATTTTATTAAGCCTATTTTCGTTAATGAAGAGGTCATGAGATGTAATCAGGAGAAATCTTATTCATAAATTTTAATAATGATGATTAGTGCTAGAATTTGGGAAAAAGTCTGGGATATAGTAGTCATGGTAAGAGAAAAACCTTAAGAAAATCCAGGTCGAAGAAGGGAGTTTGAATATTATCATTGTTATAAGAAAAGAAATATAAATAAGCTATTCCAACTGATAAAAAGAGAAATTCGAATGAAGGAAAATAAGCATAATAAGAATGGTTATGTATATTATAATATATCCACCACTATAGGGGTGACAGTGATCTTGTTTATGAATCCATTAATATTAATGGGAATGATTTTTGTTGGGTTTTTAATAGAAGTCCATTTTTTCATGTCAAACAGAGAAAAATGTTATTAAAATCCTAAAACCTCTATAAATTTGATAATTTAAACATACGTAATGATGGTCATGAAGTTTTTATAGGTATTTGGACTATTTGTTTAGAGACCAGCACATGAAGTAAGCCGATTTTGAAAAATGTTTTACATGCTCCAGAGGTTCATCAGAATCTTATTTGTACTAGCACCATTATGGTCAAGGTTTTATTAAAATTTTTGGTGATGCACAATGGAATTTTTCTCTGGGATCCATGATTGTGGATCAAGGGAATAATTATTTTGGTTTGTGATAGACTATAGATTCTAATTCTTTTGATACCGCATGTGTTTTTTATTATAGTTTTTCTTCCAATTTATAGCATATGAGGCTCAGCCACATTAGTGAGAAAGGGATTGATTTTTTGGGAATGAATAATATTAATTCATTTTTCAACAACATTATATTGGACATGTGTGACCACTATATGGATATAATATAGATCATGGGTCATATCAGTAGTTGTCCATTGTATAGGAAGTCATATGTAGTTGAATTAGTACATTCTGATATATGTGGACTTTCAAAATCTAAGAAATTTTATTGAAATATTTATTTTGTGAAATTTGTTTATGAAATCTCAAGTAATCTTTTAGTTTATGTTTTGAATCCCAAAAGTGAGGTGCTCAATGTTTTTAAGAATTTTCAGACTTGGTAGGCGAGGGAATCTCCTAAGATGGTCAAATGTAATCATAATAACAACAAGGGAGAGTATTGAGGTTACATTGATTATTATTGTGGGTAGGAAGGTATTTTTAATCATAAGAAACCTCCAAATACACCATAACTAAATTGTGTAGCTGAGTGGATGAAAATGAATTTACTGTAAAGAGTTAGTTTTCTTTTGGAATCACAATTTCTTATACTTTTTGCGGTGATGTTTAATTTATTCTACATATATTATCAATTTATCAACCATGTTTTCTTTGTATATTGACACTCCCAAAATATTTTTAAATGGAAAATAGATTAATTATAATAATTTACATGTATTTTATTGAATGGAATATGTTTATGTTCCTAGAGATGAGATGTTGAAGCGGGATGCTATGTCATGATAGTGTATTATATTGGCTATATACACGATGAGTTTGGATATAGGTTATACAATTATACTTTGAAAAATCATGTTAGAACAGATAATGAATTTTTTGTAGATGATCAAAATATTATTGATATTTACAAGGGGGAAAAGTATTCATCTCCAACTTCTAATGGATTTTTCAATATTGACCTACTTTCTAATTCACATCTAACACTTATTATTGATTTCAATAATCAAGTTAATGTCAAAAATGATGCTTAGGGTGAAAATGTTAGAGTTTATGTTTCTGATGATCCTTTTGTTTTTTATGATCCCACTCTATAGGTTATTAATGAACCCACAATTATACACTGGATAACATCTCAGTGTCATACTATTTATTATTTTTATTCACCTAATGATTATTTGATCCTCGCTGAAGGGGGAGAACTAGAATCATTGGATAAGGTGATAAAAAAATAACCAGAAGGAATGATAGGTTGTGGAAATATATGACATTATGAGATCATTTCAAAAAAATCATACTTTTGAGCTGGTGAAGTTACCTAAAAGTAAGATATATTTTCAAAATTGATGGATATATTAGATTAAAAATGAATAATATAGATCTATTCAATATTACAAGAAATTTTTATCCATCTAAGTCATTAAATAGAAGAAAAGTATTTATTTGGTTGATATTTTCTATCCAATTGTAAAAATTTATTCGATTCGGGTTAATCTTGGTTTTGATGCTAGTTTGGATCTACATATTGAGCTGATGGATGTGAAGGCAACTTTCCTCTACTATGATTTAGATGATGAGATTTATATGGAGTACGTTGAGGGTTATTTTGAAACATGTAATGATAATTATGTTTGTAGGTTAAATAAGTGTTTGTATGGTATAAATTAATCTCATAGGGAGTGGTATACGAATTTTGAATCTATTAATTTTCAATATGGTTTCTATATGACATAGTTTGATCATTTTGTTTTTGTCTAAGAGATTTATTGATTTTTATTTTATTATATAGTTTATTTATATTGATGATATTATCATAATTGTTCATGATGATTTTATAAGTGACATTTTAAAGAATGATATTTTTAATTATTTTGTGTTGAAAGACATAAATAAATCAGGAAAGATTCTTAGAATGTCAATTTCACATGATACCAAGGCCACAAAATTGGGATTATCTCAAGAGAGAGATATTGAGAAGATTCTTCAAATATATTCTTTTGATAGATAGAATGTGGTTAAAAATCCTCTTTCCATGCATTTTAAGCTTAGTACTAGTCACTCACCTTCTACCACTAAAGAGAGAGAGGATATGTAGCAAATACCTTATTCATATTATCTTGGCTGTTTGATTTATGAAATTTTATATACGAGAGTAGATATAGCTCATGGAGTTGGTGTGATCAGACTTCTCTTATATAATCTAGGTAGAGAGCATTGGAGGGTAGTGATGTATATATTTGTTTCCATTTTTTTACATATGATTTGAGATTGTGTTTTAGAAATATCGATACTATGATTTGTAGAATTAGGGATTCAGATATGTTAGAAGATATAGATTATAGGAAGTCTACATTGGGCAATTTGATCACTTTTTCCAGGGGCATCATCTATGAAGTCAAGACTGTAGATATGTGTTGATTTATCTACCTACAAGTTTGAGTTTTTTGAATGAAAAGAGGTATGCAAATAATTTTTTTTAATGAATAAATTTATTTGAGTGATCAATTTTAATTTAGATTAGTATGATTCACATTTTGATAATCAGAGTGCTATTTCTTTGGGAAAGAATCCCACTTTTCATGGAAGGTCAAAACATATGGATGTTTCGTATCATTTGTTCTGTGAAGTCCTTTATTCGAGATATTTGGATATTAATAAGATCCAAATAGATGAAAATGGGTCATACATGTTGACCAAGAGTTTACCAATAGGTATATTAGAGATTTATCAACTGATTGTAGGGTTGGAAGTTATCCATAGTTGAGTCAGTGGGAGAGTTTGTTGGGGTTCTTTCTCATCTATCCCCCACCACATTACACTTAAATAAAAAGGGAATAACAGATATGAAAAGAATGGAGTTATGTGTATTTTAAAGGAATACGTTTTTTAGGGATCAAGTTATGTATACTTATCTTTATTCCATTTGTGAGTATCTCTTTTAAACATTAGGGTAGTGCTGATAGGGTTACATCCAACAATTTTTAGATTTTCATAAGAAAAATCCCCCTTGTCTCTTTAGATTTTATATATGGTGGGGTATTTGATATGATCCTGGAGATTTTCAACTGTGACTTTTATTCGCAAGGTGAACACCTTATTTACGGGGTCAAATCTATTTTAGTTTTGTTATCAAGTTGTGTTATTCATTTTGGAGTTCCTTCAAAGTCCATATTTTTTCTGCCATTAATCCCCAATTTTTTCTGAGTGCTATTTTTGTGATCCCGCTCATATTTGTGAGTCACTTCATTGTACTATTTATTATTAGTGGATATTTCATTCTAGAATTTGTCTCTTGGTTTTTATATTTTTATTTTTCCATGTTATAATTTATATTATCAACATTTATTTATCAGCACATATATTTGGTCACTGATAATCTGCACTAGTTTTTTTTGGCGTGTTCAAAAGGAAATGAAATTTATTTCCATTGTGCAATCACTTCGGTGTTTGTTAGTGCATTATTAAATTGTTATATCTCCCAAGAGTCTCACACCCCACTATTATGAGCCTTAATTCTCTTCGTTTCCATCCACATCCTTTTCACTTTACAAGGGTCCTTCCCTAAATAGACTTGAATGTACTGTCTGTCGTAAAATTGGCGGTGCTATTTATAGTGGTGTTTGGGGGTGTTATGAACAAAAAATATGTAAAATCTTAAATATAAATGGCACCATGAATGGTGTTTGATCATATTAAATATACACTATAAAAATACATAAATCAATGTAAATAATTATTAGAAAATAAAATAAAAATAAATAAAAACATTTATATGAAAAAAAGTTAGGAAGATCATTGATGGGAATATGCAAATAATATAAAGAAGGAATAGCACTTGAAAAAAAAAATATATTATACATTATTAAAAATATATAAAATGGATAATTAATTAAATAATTATGTTTAGATATTAAGATAATGAAAATTATAAAATAAATAGAATGTATAAAAAGCAATAAAAATGTTTATATTGATAATGTAGTTGCAAGCTTGTTTCTTTTTCCATTAAAGTTAAATTCGTCCTTTCAACCATGTGATGCATTCCACAAACTATTTTTTAAAATCATATTACATTGTGTTAATAGTAATTCTAAAAATTCTATCTGTAATGAAAATGAGTTTTACCGCAGTGTTTTATCATTTAGTGGTGATTTAAACCACTAATAAATGATGTGTGACGATTTCTAAAATTATCATGTATTTGGATATGGGAAATCTTTTCATAGTAGTTTTTTCAACGGATTTTTATTTATTGGGTTCTTAGACCATCACCGAATACTTATCCATGATTTCTAATCTTTTAAAATTTATTATTTATTATATAATTAAAAATAATCATATGTCTATATATATCGACTTAATGTATATTCATGTATATAAATATTAATAAATAATTATAAAAATCTATAAATATATATTAACAATAATAAATTTTCATAAATATATAATATATATATTATTAGATATAAGACTATATATATATTTACCTAGATAATAGATATTAGTAAATATAAATACCAATTAATATAAATATATATTATTATATATTAATATAAAAAAATACATATAATTATCTATAAATATACAATAATATATGTATATTACAATATATATATATATAAAGATGTATATATAAATATATATTAAAATATAATTATTAATATAGAAAACAATATACGTAAATATGTATAGATATCCCACCCACCATCATCACCTACATCAAAGGATTCCAATGTTCTGATGTTTTTGTAAGATAGGACATGTTTCACCATCACCTAGGTGTTTCATCCATCCTTGATACAACTAGCCATAACAGATTAATGAATAGCATTTCAACATAGCACCACCATAATTTAAACATAACCCACCCATAACATACGTTACCCATCCATCCACACGGCTTTATGAATTTCAGAGTCTTGTTTCTCACCCAACAGATTATTAATTTCCACCTTTATCCACCCCTGACAGAAGACATCCAAGATGGGTCAGATTACCCATATTCAGGTAATCATTTACCTTTTGTAGTTGAATCTCTATTCTCTATTCGATACAAATACCACAACAGAAAATCTACTAATCATAATTCTAATATTACATCTGTCAATACATCTCCCACATTTCCCTTTTTTCCACAAACCTTCAACCTATTATTCAAAGGTATCCTACTAGTTTTATTCACACCCAGGCTCATGGAGGCCCCTCTAGACCTTCTAATCCCCATATCATTCTCTTCACCCTCCTCTTCGTCAAAACACCCTTCCACAAGGCAATGCGTCGACTGATGACCTTCACCCAAAAACTTGTATCATCCTTCTCAATCCACATGATGCTACCAATATATACACCATGATTCCCACTGCCAATGTGATTAGAAACACACATTATAGTCTCTCATTCATTGTTTTATCTTATTGTGTGTTCCAAAATTTTTATTTTTAATATTTTTCTCTTTTACAATTGATCCTATACATATTATTTCATCACATTTGATGATTAATAATAAAATCCATAACTTCACATATGTATTTAAATATATATATATATTTACAATTTTAATTATATATAAATATATTTATATATACATATATTTATGATGAAATATTTACATAATTATAAATAAATTTATATAATTATTAATTAATATATATATATATATATATTAATACATATACATATAATTATGTAAATATTTATAACAATTTATATAATTATAAATGTAATTTTATTATATCATTATTCACATATTTATAACTATTCATACATATAAAAGTAATTTTATTTTATCATTATAAACATATTTATAAGTATAACTATTTTTATATTTCAATTTTTATATAGTATCAATTATAAATATGTGTATAAAATTTTAAATGTAGTTAAATATTTATAATTATTAATAAATATATTTATGAGTACATTAAAATAATTATAAATAAATTTACATAACTATAAATTTATATTTATAAATATATAAATATATAAATAAATATATATATATTATTAATACATATATTAATAACTATTTAAATAATTATAACTATTTATAAATTTATAAATGAAATTTTATTATATCTTTATACATAGATTTATAATTATAACATTATATATATTTATATATAAATATATTTATTACAATATATTTACTATATTTACAAAATAAATGTCTTTATATGATTATAATATTATATTTGTATATATATTTAATTTTTATAAATATATCCACATAATTATAATTATACATAAATAAATATTTACACATACAATTATACATAAATATATTTAAATATAATAATATTTAAGATGACGCATATATATAATTAAATATATATATATATATTATGAATATATATATTTATAACTATATTATCATTATCACCATCATTTATTAATTCAAAAAGATCATGTGAATAGAAACTAGAGAAACAACGAAAAAACATTGGACTATAGGGGCCTGAAATAGAAGTCCAAGGGAATCCCCTCTTACTAGGTTCCCCACCTCAGGCCTCAAGAAGTCCAAGCATCAGAAATAGGGGACACTAGATCCTTGGTTTTCTATGGATGTAATGTAACGACCCAATCTTTTTGAGTAGTATATTAACTTACTCTTAATGATTTAATAAGATGTTAATGGTTAATGCAGAAAGAGGAGTCGATGGCTTCATCCAGTAGACTCGACCCTTATGAAGCCCACTTATCAGAGCTTGGGAAGGAGGTAGCATCTGTGGGCTTCGCTTTGGACCAAGCCCAAGCCGAACTCCAGCGTGTCAAGCTTGAACGGAAACGCCTGCGGGAGAAGTTCAAGTTAGTAGAGATTACTACTAGGGCAATGTTATCTGAGCCTCCCTCAGATTCTCTCACCATAGCACACCTTACACTTAGGTCTTATGCCGGTGTTATAAGGGGCTATGTGACGAGACCCTAGCTTCCTTGTGTAATCCTTTCGGGTGAATGAATTGAGATTTCTTCCTTTAGTGATGTTTGTGAAATTTCAAATGTCCAGATAATTTTAGAATGTTTTTTATTGATGAATTTTGAAAAAAGGATATTTTAAAATATTTATGTAAACCCTAAATAACTAATGATGTGTAATGATTTTCAAAAAATGGTCTTCTACAAAAGTGTTCAGTAAGGAATTTGGAGTCTAATAAGATCAACTTAATTTTTGATGAATAGTAAATTATGAATAGTGATTTTACGCTTAAGATTAGTAATGTGACCAAATGGATTAGTAATTTCACTCAAAGAAAGTTTTAATATAATTTAGACACCTAGATTAAGTAATGTGATTCAATAAAATGGGTAAATAACGGTTTCATAAATTATTAGTCAAGTATTAGTTTTTTCGGATGAATAGTGTTTTTTAATTAAAAATTTAATTAAAAATAATTAGAAAATTATATTTATAAAAAGGACTTTATTTTTTAACTCAGAGCATCGATATTATGTTAAGGTAATTTTTGGGGATTTTTCTGAAAAAAATGAATTTTCGATGAATAGTGTTTTTATTTAAAAATTAAATTAAAAATATTTAGAAAATTATTTTTATAAAATGGATTTCATTTTTGAAATCAGAGCATTGATAATTGGTTAAGGTGAAATTTTGGGATTATTCTGAGAAAGTTGAATTTTCGATGAATAGTGAAAATATAGTTTTTAAGTTACTGGTGTTTAATGACATTATTAAATGATGTATTAAGTATATATTCAATATGGTCGAATTATGAATAGTAATATAAGGTATGAGGTGTCCCAAGTGGCCAATACCATGGGCAAATACCATGGGCAAGCCCATGGTTTTGCCAAAACCACTAGTGAGGTGTCCCTTGGCCATTAATGCCTTGTCCCCTCCCTTTCCTCCTTTAGTTTTCACTGCCAACTCTCCCCCAACAAATTTCTGGTCTTCTTACCTTCCAAGGAGTCCTCCCAAGGTGCCCTAAGCCCTCAAGGTCCAAAACATTGAGTTTCAAGAGTCACGTTTTAAGGTAAGGGATCCGACCCCTCTCTTTCTTTTCATGTAATCTCTTTTATGTCGTTCCTTTTATGCTCCATGTTCTTATGTGATAGGATGTTCTTTTCTATTCTTCTTACTGCCCTTTTCATTTTTTATATGATGAGAGATCCCCTATTTCTCTCATCATTTCTTTTTATGAAAGTTTAAGAGACGCCGTTAGGCTGCCGAATTTTTAAGGGATTCTTTCACCCTTCTCATTTTTCAAGTTCGATTTTCATGTCAAGTCTTTCAAGTTCCTTTTTATTATGTTGGGGTATGATCTCTATATCTATTATACTGAACTCTTATGATCATATTATGAGAGACCCTATTTGATCTTGTCAATTAAATTTTATTGAAGTTTAAGTGACACCGTTAGGCTGCCGAATTTTCATAAGAGAAATCTAATTTTTGTCTTCCTTCCATGTTTTTCATTTCAAATGGTATGTCCTTCAAACTTCATTACCATGTCCATATATCCTTATTATTCTGTCCCCCTACTGTTTTATGGATCAATTGTGAGTGGGTGACCCATGTCCCCTCTGTTTTCAATGTTTTCTAAAACCCCGAAACATAGCCGTTATCCTGCAGAATTTTCGTTTCAAAATGCCTCTCTCTCTTTTCTCAAAATTATTTTATGTAATAAAGTGAATACTCAAAGCTCTTATTTCTACAAGGGTATTCAGATATATATCAAAATGTTCTATTTTATATTCTGGGATTTCCATACATGAGACCCACTTTCCCTTTCCGTGGGTTTAAAGTGACATAAAGATCATGTCTTTAAAGCAGTTTTTAAAACGTTATGATTATGAAATAAACCCATTTATTTTATGCTATATGGGTTATTTATGAAATGTTTGATGATGATATATTTTGATCACATGATAGTAAAGGCCAATTTAAGGGTGCGCCTTGATAGCGCTCCAATGCATTGGGTAATGATGTAACCACTAGAGATTACAATTTTCACGATACCTTGGTGAATAACCTTGGTAATTATCAAATGACACCTTGGGGATGGACCTTGGTGATATGTTCATGATTGTCTATGTTAAATGATGTAGCCACATCTTCAAGTTATGAAAAATGTTATTTTTATTATGAAATGCCTCATGATTTCTTTCTCATGCCTTAAAGTTCTTTTCATGTCTTTATTGAAGTATATCATGTTCACATGTAAAATGTTTCTCTTGTTTCCCTTACTAGGCGTCCTGCTCACCCTTTCTTTTGATGTATGTCCCCAGGTTATGAGATGCAGTAATGAACCTAGGATGAACTTTAGGAGAAGCCTTTCAAGTGTTTAAGAAGAATTCTTATTGTTGTTTTCATGTATTTTGTTCCTGGTTTCCAAGACACTAGACCTTAAAGATCCTCAGTTATGTGTAATGTAATGAAAGTTTATGTTATAAGAAGACGGGATTCTATAGTTGGTATCAAAGGGAGGTTTAGTTATTTGTGGAAATTAGGATATAAAAACTTTAGGAATAACCCTATAGAAAAGTTTAAATATAGGAAAACATCCTGGTATTTTGGTAAGTATTGAGTAAGTTGTTTATCAAACAAATACATCCCTGTATGGATACGAGCAGGTAGAGGCGGCTCTGGCATAGATGTACATAGGGGTAAAACCCGAAAACACTGCTTTGAGCTAGACTCGAACGGGAACTGGTGCACGATAACGGGCCTTGCTGCACTCTTGGTTACGACACTCCCGGGGGATATGTTTGGTTAATCACAAGCTTTTTATGAATCATTATGAAGGAATTATAGAGAAGTATAATTGTCAAAGCATGAAGTCTTAGTTAAAAGATTCATAAATGAAATAAGTTTCTCACTAAGGTTTTATTCTTTTAGAAGATGGCGGGCAATAGGAGGAACAGTGCCGATGGTGACCGCAATGCACCATGTGCTGACGGCCCTCCGATGGAAGCCGGAATGGAAACATTCATGCGAATGATGAACCAAATGACTCAAGTTATGAGTAATAACTTGAATCAAGCTGAGAGGCCGATCTCACCATGAAGGTAGAAACTTTCAGTTGAGTCCTTTATACGCCAACGACCACCGACATTCAGTGAATCTACTGACCCATTGGTTGCGGAAAAATGGATAAGCTCCATTGAAAAGATCTTTTCTGTACTTCAATGTTCGGAACAAGAAAAAGTCACCCCTGCTGTTTACCGCCTAGAGGGAGAAGCTGATCAGTGGTGGTCACTGATTAAAAACATGAAGCCATAAGGAGAGATGGAAGCTATGGAGTGGGAAGCATTTCTGGGAATTTTCATTAACAAGTATTTCCCTCGTTCCATGAGAACGAAAATGGAGAAAGAGTTTCTCGAGCTGAAGCATAAGGAGAACGAATCTGTCGGAATCTATGAGATGAACTTCACAAGGCTTTCCCGTTATACCTCAAGCTTTGTCATGGACCCTAATGGGAAGGTTGATAGATTCTTTGGTGGACTAGGACCTCATCTGCAGAAGAATCTAGCCAACAGGGACTACGATAGCTATGAAGAAATAGTTCGAAGTGCTATGAAAGTTGAAATAGAGTTTGGGGAGACACAGTGGTCTCACAAATCTAATGAAAAGAAGAAAACTCTAGAACCAATCCTAGGAAGAAGGTTTGATCAGGAAATAGGTGGAAAGCATATGCAACATGCCACATGCAATAAATGTGGGAAGAAGCATCTGGGGAACTGCTTGATCGGAAGTGGTAAGTGCTATAGGTGTGGAAGAGAAGGCCATATTTCTCGGAATTGTCGTAGTGATGTGAAGCCTCAACTTCCCAACACTAACGATAGAGGAAAGATGGTTCTGGCCCTACCTGAAGTCACATGCTTCAAGTGTAGACAGCTTGGGCACTTTGCTAATCAATGTCCAAATCTGAGGGCGGTGGAGGGGAATCACCATCAACCTCAACAGAGGCCAAGGGAGCAAGGTCGTGCTTTCCCTATCACAAAAACTGAAGTTGAAGTTCCAAACGATGTGGTAGCATGTACTCTTGTCGTCCTCTAAAAACTAGCAAGTACTTTATTTGATTCTGGTTCTACGCATTCCTTTATTTCCTCCAAGTTTGCAAGGAATATAGAATCAATCCCCGAACTGCTAGAGGTAGAGTTTTCAGTCAAGACTCCAAGTGGGATTATCCTTGCATCAACAGTATTTAGAGACTCTAGTGTTTACTTTGGTGAGAACAATCTTATTTCAAATCTAGTAGTCATTCCCATGATGGAATTTGACATTATACTAGGGATGGACTGGCTCTCAAAGTATAATGCTAAGATCAAATGCAGAAGTAAGGAAATATCAGTAGTCTTGAATAAACGACCTACAGTTATCTTCCAAGGAGAGATATCCCGAACTGATCCCTATCTAGAAGAACCTCCTATATATTTCTTTATGGAGTTAATCGGTGATGATGAAGAAGGAGAAGGGAGCATATAAATAGAAGATGTTCCGATTGTTCAGGAATATATGGATGTATTTCCTGAGGAGTTACCTGGACCTCCCCCAGAAAGAGAGGTAGAGTTCTCCATTGAACTCGTACCTGGGTCTCTACCGATATCAAAGACTCCGTATAGAATGGAAAATGTGGAGATAGAAGAGTTAAATAAACAACTCCAAGACTTGTTGGAGAAGGGGTTTATCCGACCGAGTGTGTCTCCTTGGGGAGCACCAGTTCTCTTTTTGAAGAAGACGGACGGATCAATGCGGCTATGCATTGATTATAGAGAACTGAATGGGATCACAGTGAAGAACAAATATCCTCTTCCAAGAATTGATGATTTATTTGACCAACTTAGTGGGGCTCAATTCTTCTCTAAGATTGACCTTCGATCTGGTTATCATCAACTGAGGGTGAAGAAGGAAGATATTCCAAAGACTTCCTTCCGATCAAGATATGGGCATTATGAGTTTATTGTTATGCCCTTCGGCTTGACTAATGCTCCTGCTATTTTCATGGATTTGATGAATAGAGTCTTTAAGGACTACCTTGATAACTTTGTGGTAGTTTTTATTGATGATATTTTGATATATTCAAAAAGTTGTGAGGTGCATGAAGATCATCTAAGGGTTATATTGAAAACTCTGTGGAAGGAGAGGCTCTTTGGGAAGTTCAGCAAGTGTGAGTTTTGGTTACAACAAGTGGAATTCTTGGGGCACATCGTAACCAATGAAGGAATCTCGGTTGACCCTGCAAAGACAATGGTTGTGGAGGAGTGGCCTCAGCCCACAACAGTAACTGAGATTCTTAGTTTCCTTGGTTTAGCGGGATATTATAGGAGGTTTGTGAAAAACGTTTCATGGATTTCTAATCCACTAACCAAGTTGACTCGAAAAGGGGTTAAGTTCATCTGGACAAAGGAATGCGAGGAAAGTTTCCAAGAGCTGAAGAAGAGATTGGTTACTGCACCTGTGTTAACACTACCCTCTATCGGAGAAGGATTCGTTATTTTTAGCGATGCATCTTTTAAAGGGCTTGGGTGCGTCCTCATGCAAAATGACAAGGTAATTGCTTATGCATCTCGACAGTTGAAGATTCATGAGCAGAATTATCCTATGCATGATCTAGAGCTGGCGACAGTTGTTTTTGCTCTAAAGATATGGAGGCACTATCTTTATGGGGAGAAATGTGATATATACACTGACCACCAAAGTCTAAAGTATATTTTCACACAGAAAGAATTGAACATGAGACAAAGGAGATGGTTGGAGCTTATTAAAGACTATGATTGTTCAATACATTATCACCCTGGAAGAGGAAACAAAGTCGTGGATGCATTAAGCAGGAAAGATCCTGTTGTTCTGGAAACAATGAGGATCTTAGGAGATCCCTTGATTAAAGATCTAGTAAAACTGGACATGGGAATTATAAGGAAAGGGACATCATCAACCCTATCCCAAATTATTTCTCAACCTTCATTACTAGAGAAGATCAAGAAGGCTCAAAAAGAAGATCCTTTACTACAGGAGAAGTTGGAGGCTGTAAAAGATGGGAAGTTACCTGATTTCAATATTGATCAAGAAAGTGTATTGAAATTTCATACAAGACTATGTGCCCCATCTATTACGGAGATAAAGAAAGAACTGATGGATGAAGCTCATAGCTCTACTTTCTCTATACATCCGGGAAGCACTAAGATGTATAGAGACCGTCGTGATCATTATTGGTGGGATAACATGAAGAGGGAGATTGCCGATTACACTACAAGGTGCCTGGTGTGTCAGCAAGTAAAGGCAGAAAGACAACTTCCTAAGGGGGTATTACAACCGCTACCCATACCAGTATGGAAGTGGGATAATATCACCATGGACTTTGTAACTGGTCTCCCAAAAACATCCAAAGGAAACAACGCGATATGGGTTATTGTGGACCGTCTCACCAAGACAGCCCATTTTATCTCTATTCGGGAAGATTTCTCTCTGGATCTACTTGCCAAGATATACGTGAAGGAAGTGGTAAGGCTTCATGGGGTACCACTATCCATCGTATCTGATCATGACCCAAGATTCACATCAAAATTCTGGAGAAGTCTGCAACATGCTCTGAATACTGAATTGAATTTTAGTACGGCCTATCATCCTCAAACTGATGGACAATCTGAAAGGACTATTCAGACACTTGAAGACATGTTGAGATTATGATCAATGTAATTTAAAGGTGGATGGGATCAACACCTCCCATTAGTGGAGTTCTCCTATAACAACAGATTCCATGAGAGTATTCAGATGGCACCCTATGAAGCTCTGTATGGAAAACGGTGTAGAACTCCTACTTGTTGGGATGAAACTGGTGAGAGGAAGCTTCATGGGCCTGATCTCGTGCAAGAGATGACGGAACAGGTTCATGCCATCCAACAACACATAAAGGCAGCTCAGAGTCGGCAGAAGAGCTTTGCTGACAATCGTCGAAGGGACTTGGAGTTTGGTGTTGGTGACAAAGTCTTCCTTAGAATTTCTCCATGGAAGAGAGTCATGCGGTTTGGGAAGAAAGGGAAGCTCAGCCCTAGGTACTTTGGCCCCTATGAAATCCTTGATCGCATAGGACCAGTGACCTATCGTCTAGCACATCCACCGAACCTAGCTCAAGTTCATGATGTCTTCCATGTATCTCTCTTGAGGATGTACATACCTGACCCTTCGCATGTACTGAACCCAGAGGTGGTACAACTGGAACATGACCTCTCTTATGAGGAGCAGCCAGTGGAGATCTTGGACCATAGAGACAAGGTCCTACGAAACAAGACTACCCACGTTGTGAAAGTGTTGTGGAGGAATCATAAATATGAAGAAGCGACTTGGGAGCCTGAGGAAACGATGAAGCAAAAGTACCCTCACCTTTTTGACTAGGCCTCAAGCATAAATTTCGGGGATGAAATTTCTTAAGTGGGGGAGAATGTAACGACCCGATCTTTTTGAGTAGTATATTAACTTACTCTTAATGATTTAATAAGATGTTAATGGTTAATGCAGAAAGAGGAGTCGATGGCTTCATCCAGTAGACTCGACCCTTATGAAGCCCACTTATCAGAGCTTGGGAAGGAGGTAGCATCTGTGGGCTTTGCTTTGGACCAAGCCCAAGCCGAACTCCAGCGTGTCAAGCTTGAACGGAAACGCATGCGGGAGAAGTTCAAGTTAGTAGAGATTACTACTAGGGCAATGTAATCTGAGCCTCCCTCAGATTCTCTCACCATAGCACACCTTACACTTAGGTCTTATGCCGGTGTTATAAGGGGCTATGTGACGAGACCCTAGCTTCCTTGTGTAATCCTTTCGGGTGAATGAATTGAGATTTCTTCCTTTAGTGATGTTTGTGAAATTTCAAATGTCCAGATAATTTTAGAATGTTTTTTATTGATGAATTTTGAAGAAAGGATATTTTAAAATATTTATGTAAACCCTAAATAACTAATGATGTGTAATGATTTTCAAAAAATGGTCTTCTACAAAAGTGTTCCGTAAGGAATTTGGAGTCTAATAAGATCAACTTAATTTTTGATGAATAGTAAATTATGAATAGTGATTTTATGCTAAGGATTAGTAATGTGACCAAAAGTATTAGTAATTTCACTCAAAGAAAGTTTTAATATAATTTAGACACCTAGATTAAGTAATGTGATTCAATAAAATGGGTAAATAACGGTTTCACAAATTATTAGTCAAGTATTAGTTTTTTTGGATGAATAGTGTTTTTTAATTAATAATTTAATTAAAAATAATTAGAAAATTATTTTTATAAAAAAAACTTTATTTTTGAACTCAGAGCATCGATATTATGTTAAGGTAATTTTTGGGGATTTTTCTGAAAAAAATGATTTTTTGATGAATAGTGTTTTTATTTAAAAATTCAATTAAAAATATTTTGAAAATTATTTTTATAAAATGGATTTCAATTTTTAAATCAGAGCATTGATAATTGGTTAAGGTGAAATTTTGGGATTATTCTGAGAAAGATGAATTTTCGATGAATAGTGAAAATATAGTTTTTAAGTTATGGGTGTTTAATGACATCATTAAATGATGTATTAAGTATATATTCAATATGGTCGAATTATGAATAGTAAGATAAGGTATGAGGTGTCCCAAGTGGCCAATAACATGGGCAAATACCATGGGAAAGCCCATGGTTTTGCCAAAACCACTAGTGAGGTGTCCCTTGGCCATTAATGCCTTGTCCCCTCACTTTCCCTATAAATACCCACCCTTTCCTCCTTTAGTTTTCACTCCCAACTCTCCCCCAACGAAGTTCTGGTCTTCTTACCTTCCAAGGAGTCCTCCCAAGGTTCCCCCAATCCCTCAAGGTCCAAAACATTGAGTTTCAAGAGTCACATTTTAAGGTAAGGGATCCGACCCCTCTTTTTCTTTTCATGTAATCTCTTTTATGTCGTTCCTTTTATGCTCCATGTTCTTATGTGATAGGATGTTCTTTTCTATTCCTCTTACCTCCCTTTTCATTTATTATATGATGAGAGATCCCCTATTACTCTCATCATTTCTTTTTATGAATGTTTAAGAGACGCCGTTAGGCTGCCGAATTTTTAAGGGATTCTTTCACCCTTCTCATTTTTCAAGTTCGATTTTCATGTCATGTCTTTCAAGTTCCTTTTTATTATGTTGGGGTATGATCTCTATATCTATCATACTGATCTCTTATGATCATATGATGAGAGACCCTATTTTATCTTGTCAATTCATTTTTATTGAAGTTTAAGTGACGCCGTTAGGCTGCCGAATTTTCATAAGAGAAATCTAATTTTTGTCTTCCTTCCATGTTTTTCATTTCAAATGGTATGTCCTTAAAACTACATTACCATGTCCATATATCCTTCTTATTCTTTCCCCATACTGTTTTATGGATCAATTGTGAGTGGTTGACCCATGTCCCCACTCTTTTCAATGTTTTCTAAAACCCCGAAACACAACCGTTATGCTGCAGAATTTTCGTCTTAAAATGCCTCTCTCTCTTTTCTCAAAATTATTTTATGTTATAAAGTGAATACTCAAAGCTCTTATTTCTACAAGGTTATTCACATATATATCAAAATGTTCTATTTTAAATTCTGGGATTTACATACATGAGACCCTCTTTCTGTTTCCGTGGGTTTAAAGTGACATAAAGATCATGCCTTTAAAGCAGTTTTTAAAACGTTATGATTATGAAATGAACCCAATTTATTTTATTCTATATGGGTTATTTATGAAATTTTTGATGATGATATATGTGTCTCACATGATAATAAAGGGAAATTTAAGGGTGTGCCCTGATAGCGCTCCAATGCATTGGGTAATGATGTAACCACTCGAGATTACAATTTTCACGATACCTTGGTGAATAACCTTGGTAATTTTCAAATGACATCTTGGGGATGGACCATGGTGATATGTTCATGATTGTCTATGTTAAATGATGTAGCCACATCTTCACGTTATGAAAAATGGTATTTTTATTATGAAATGCCTCATTATTTCTTTCTCATGCCTTAATGTTCTTTTCATGTATTTATTGAAGTATATCAAGTTCACATGTAAAATGTTCCTCTTGTTTCCCTTACTAGGCCTCCTGCTCACCCTTTCTTTTGATGTATGTCCCCAGGTTATGAGATGCAGTAATGAACCTAGGATGAACTTAAGCATAAGACTTTCAAGTTTTTAAGAAGAATGCTTATTGTTGTTTTCATGTATTTTGTTCCTGGTTTCCAAGACACTAGACCTTAAAGATCCTCAGTTATGTGTAATGTAATGAAAGTTTATGTTATAAGAAGACAGGATGCTATATGAAAGGTGGTCTGCAATCATGTTTCCCTCGCACCATGTGTGGGGTACATGAATATTTTTTTGGAGGACATTTCTACACCTTCTCGATGCTTAAAAATCTGCCATGGCATAATACTTGTTCCTTGAAAATAATTGTGTATAAATATAGATCTCATTTCTCCTTCTACTAGTTCTATATTCCATTGAATGTATAAGCATAGTCTAGTGAGAAAAACCTTGGATTTGTCATGGAGGGAGTGGATACTATTGAAATGTTATATGAGAGACAAAATAACAAACCCCTTATTGTCTTTAATGACACCACCTCCCCACATTCCACCCGGGATGCTAGAACCATTTTGGTTATGTTTGAGGCCCAAAAGGGGTGAACACCATCCAACCTACTACCCTTGAAAATTATTGCAGATGGAGTGGTCAGGTGGGTTGCTCGGTTACAATAGTCTCCATGTGGGAGCATCACACGGGTACATAAAAAGAATTACTGTGTCGACCAAAATGATTGTTGTTCTCATGATAAGATATTTACCTGTTATAAAAAACATTTCATTTTGATAACTGTTTCATTCATTCTAGATAAAATAGTATCTAGGGATCTTCACAATTGATAAATTTATCTTTTTCGATACTGTAACACCCACACTGAGAAACCTATAGTCTAATAAATGGACACCAAAGAACTCTTCATTAGAGAAAGAAATAAAATCACCCATAGAGATCCATATTGAACGTGCTCATTCCCTATTAAAAACTGATGGTTTTAACTAACCTACTGAGATTCCCAACAACAAGAACACTTGAAAACTAGGTAGATACTAGTTCTTTTGATATTTTCATCATTATTTACAACATGGTTCCATATTCTATAGGAAAACAAATTGTAATTAGTAGGAATCATATTACACCACAGTGTCTTTCTCCATCAATCAGTTTGGTCCATATCGATAATCTGTTTTTGGAATACCCTTATAGAAAATTCCCCAAATTGAGTCCTTAATAATATACCATTCTAGTTCTATGTTAATCTCAATATGATCAAAATAATTCTTCTTGTTTATGATACATGACATCCTTGATGATCATTAGGTATTGGAATGTTCCCCTTAAAAAATTCCTGGAGTTGGACATATACGGAAACCAATTTACGATCAATCCTAATTGTGGTACCAAAAGAGACTGTCACCTTTCCCCATAATCAATTAGATTATAGTCTGTAGTTTTGAGATGATGGGGTAAAAAATGGGCAATAATGAAGAATAATTCCCTCATGACACCTCTGATCCCCCTCTGCATTTAATATCCATGGCCATGTCGTAGAGGTTTCTCTCCTCTAAGACTTCTCACACCAGATTTACTTTCATGAAATAGAGAGTGTCAAATATATTTATCCTATTAATAACACCTTCCGCTATTTAACATTATATTATAGAATAGGAGACCTAGTGTATTTTCTTCTTCAATAGATCATCGAAAATATATCTATCTAGGATCCTGACAATATTGGATATTACCATTTTCAGAACCCCAATAACTCTGAGTTCCTATATTGGTATGGCTGAGAGAACACTATTAACCAAAATGATCCGACCTCTAAAGGATAAATAATATTTTTCTGTTTCAAGACACGACCTGTGATCTTACTTATAATGAGATCAAAATTATGTATAGGGAACCTACAGGAAGACACGTGGGAACCACATTACTCTATCAAAATTATTCTTCTCTATATGAATAGACTATTACACAAGGAAGAAACCCATATATCGTATCATCTTTTTGAGATTCAGAGACTTCTCTTCCCATAATTGATTATTTGTCTGTTCCAATAAAAATACTGTTGAAGAAGTATATTGATACCTCATATGCATCTTTTACTAGAATTACACATTATAATTATGTCAAATGGTAGCATAATATGGGATATACAATAAGAGGTCATCCTATATCGGTAAGGAAGACTATCTCTCTATGGAATTCACATTTTAATAAGGAGGATCAGAACATCATGGGAAAATGATGAAAATTCACAAGAATATAGTATCTCTCTGTATAATCCCACTGGTTTCCTTGATTACTCTATGATTCCTCCCCATGAAAGAGACTACCAAGGATGAGGAACTAAATCAACATAAAATTAAATATGAGGCCTATAAAGATAAGCCCAAATATTTTAACCCACCAATGAGAAAGGTCGACTCAATTATATCATAGACCTTATACGTATATATTTTTATTTCCATGTTTGAACCGTGACCCTTGAGGTTAATGTTAGTAACTACCCCTTGGGATAGTTCTATGTCCCCTTTGATTGATCATACTTTAAAGAATCCATGTTGTTCCTTAGAGATCTATGGAGGAATATTTAAGGAGAGCCTTCTATTGATAATGATCACATGTACATTATAAATAAAATTACACATGCTAACTGGCATGTAGTGTTGTAGGAATAAATGGTCCTTAATTTTGGGCATGAGCACTAATTTAGTGGTATAGGAAACACGTGGAATACTTCCTCTTCAGAAGAAATCTTGAATAGCCAGAATCAGATCACTCTTAACTACATTCCAATATTCCTTGTAAAAAGTGCACATGATAATATTTGGTCCCACATCACTCTCAGGATAATTGTCCACCATAGCCTTGTTAATTTTATTTATCATCAAAGAATACTTCCAAGAGAGGATTTTCTTGATTGGAGATAGTGTTTACAACCACATCCAAAAAATCAATGTTCCCTCTCAGATACCCTTTACGTATATGTGGGTTAGGCCCTACAAGGAGAATTTTGAAATGAGATTGAGACATACGACCAATGACATCCCATTAATTAGAGTAATATATATCCTATAGAAATATATTGGGTATTATGAGGAACCTATTATCCAAGATGATGGTTTTGTAATTTGTTGTATTCCTTTAACATTCATGAAGCCACATGATGAATCTATGTCTGGTTATATCATGAAAATATAGGAGGGGTGAATCAATGTTGTACTGTTACAATATATTCTTTTAAGACCAATCTATGTGATTGGTTAAGATCTCAATCCTAAATTTTTAGATTCTCACTTGTCCCTTATCAAAAACACTGAAAACAATTAAAAAACACAGACAAATTTTTTCAAGGTTCACCCCCACTGTGGGTGACTACGTAATTGTCATTTTAAGGATATTATTAGATAAATAATATCCACTAGTAATAAGAAATATGATTAATAATACAGAAAATCTCCTGAAATTCCTGATAGAGAAACTCGCGTAATGTTTGATCATGACTAGTTACTATAGACTGTCAACTGGTAGGCTTTTTAGAGTTGCATCCCACTAATGCTCTTTATATTGACTCCCCACATTTGAGATATCTCGTAAAAAGATTATATTTTTATACTGGTATCCTGACAGACTTGGATGAATGATTTGTTTGAATAGGTCATCAACTTCCATAGACTTTTGATACAGTGAAATGATTTCCTAGTTATGCTTCATGTCCAATCAATATAATCCTCATATTAACTTTTAGGATTTCTCACAGTAAAATTGATCACCTATATATGGTCAATATAGACAACCCTGATATTATTACAGATTAATACATGATTTATTACATGATATCAAACTTAATTCAACCCCTAAATATCAATATGTATAGTATATTTGTGAATTAATAAATTACATAATTATTTAAACATGAAATGCAACATCTTTATTGAAAACATCCTTAACATGTTCATAATACTACTTCATACTTAATTATTCATGGGATAACCAGATGATTTATATAAGAAAGGGGTGAGCTATAAAGCCCAATAAGGGAGTAAAAAAGTCATAACATGAAGAATAAAAAACATGTTAGGAAATATGCATATCAATGGATCATAAAAGGAACACAAATACAATGGCGTGATAAACCATGGTAATCATAACATGGAAATGTGGGAACAACTTTTAACAATACATCATAAACATAAGTCAAAGTTAAGCCACAAATAAATCTTGGTGTAAATGTTTCCCACAAATGAATCATGTAATCCCATGTACAAACATGACATATCATGATACTAAACATTACCAAATACATTGGAATGCTATCAGGGTGAACCCTTCATAATCTTTTTAATCCCATTCATATGTTTTCCACATAGATCATATAACATGGACTCATTCAACGAAATTATTTATTCCATGATCAAGGAATGTGAAATTTATACATATAAGTAACCATTCAATAAGTATATTTTTAAAAAGGTTAATACCCTTTATAGAGGAATGGTTATGGTATTCACCAAACTATGATTTTCGCATGGAAAATTGTTGTGCATTTTCAAGAGCATAGTGACATCATATGGAAATTCATAAATTGGCTTGATGAAATAAATAGGGGTATATCATCATTTATACTTGATATAGGTATTAATGGGATATTATAATATAAAATCCAAACAAATTTAATTTAATTTAGATGCATAATATAATATAAACGCTTGAATGGAACTGAGAAGAGAGAAACCCCTTGTAGAATTTTCTCAAGGTAACGAGTGTACATGTAAAGGATTAATGAGGGAGAATGGGGTATCATATCATTCACACATAATAAGGGAAGTATGTGGCTGTTAAAAAATATACCCCATTATTTGTAATTAAAAATAAAACGGTGTAACAATATAAGGAAACATGGATAACAATGAGAAATAAAGGAACCCTTACTTGGATATGTGATCCCAATTGTTTGGGAGATGCTTATTGGGAGCCTATGACTCCTTGGGGGGAATCTATGGAGTATAGATAAGAGTTTGAATGATCTTAAAGTTATTTTAATGAATAGTAATGGGTGAGTGGGTTGGTTTATATTGGAAAGGAGGTGGATATCTTTATTATTTTGATCTTGGAAAATACATAAACAATATTAGAAACCACAACCCAAACCATGGTTTCTGCCCATGTATTATTCCAAAGGGAAGTGGATTCCATTATTTTATAAGAAAAATAGACTAATTTATTGAAATAATTCCATTAATTATGTGGAGGTGAGTCACATTCTCAAAGATATTATTTTAAAATCATAAAATAATTTTTTAGTTTTGTAAGATTCAATGAGGCTTAATAATAGAAAGGATCTAAAATCACATTATTTTAAAGGTAAAATATTTATTTGGAAAATTATCCCTTTTATAGTATATATTTCATCACTATTGGGTCATTATGATGTCATAAAACACATTGTAATTATTCAGTGTTTAATTTTTACCTGATAATTCGAATTTCTCAAAAATTAGTAAAATTTCACCATTGGGTTATTTCAACATTTGGATTCCAAAAATAATACCCATTTTATCAAAATATTTTTCTAGGTATGTGAATTTTCTCATTCTAAATTAAATAATTTTTTTTTGAAAATGGTTGTATTTTAAAATAACAATTTTTTAAACCTAATAAAAATTACATTTTACTTCATAAGAAATATATGATCATTTATATTTAATAATAATTATTTAATAATAATATTTAATTAAGATAATATTTACTCAAATAATTTATTAATTCATAAAAATAAATTCATTAATTAAAAAAAATTATTTGTTTTCGTATAAAAGTACAATTCTTATAAAATTGATTAGTTAATCATTTATCAAGAAAAATAATAATAATAAAGAGACATAATAACATTTATAATTAAAAAAATTGTTTTTATTAAACTATTTAATTATAATAAATTTATTATTAAAACCTCATATTAATATAATAATTTATATATTTATGAAAAGTTTCATTTTAACCTGAAAAATAAATTTTTAAAATTTACCTATATTTGAAAAATACTATTCTCATAATAGAATTTATGGAAGTAGAATTTTATTTTTAATAATTGATTACAAATAAGTAACTAATACCTTGTTACATATCCCCTTATATCACATGCATATAACCTAAGGGTAAGGTGTGTAGTGGTGAAAGACTTTCGGGGTGGCTCTGATTACATTTCCTGTGTGATGATTTCCACCAACATGGACATCTACTGTAGGATATTTGGTTCAAGATTAATAAGTTTAATCTCAGCTTGGGCTTGATCTAGAGAAAACCCTAGTGGCACTACCTCCTTCACAATCTCTGAACGATGGGATTAGTATGTAATAATTCAATTGTTATAGGCCATTAACTATTCATTCTTACTTGATTTTCCATTTTAATTTTTATTTATAAATCTTAATTATTAAATTAAAAGTATTATTGTTTCCATCGGTCTTATTGATCATAATTCCTAATTGAAAAATGGTCTAATAACAATAGAAAATTGAAATTTACATTTTAATAGGTACTTATATAGATTTAATGAATGTGTGACAGTAAAAAATACATTTTAAGGAACCAAAATATTATTCTAGAGATCAGTTCGTTACATTCATCCCTCCTTAAGAAAGTTTGTCCCATAAATTTCCTTTTACGTACTATGCCGAAAACTGATGAGGGTACTTCTGCTTCATCTCTTCAACGAGTTCTTTATTCATTCCTATAAACATTTCCATTAAGTAGAAATAGATTATAAATTACAATGGTACCTTATGATATTTCCAATATTATCTACTTCATTTACACAAAAACACCTAATGTGTCTTTGATTATATCAATGAATAAACTAATAATTCATTAAAAAGGTATTTCTTATATATAATTTTTAAATATCTTCTTGAACTTGTTTTTTATAAAAAAATTCTTACCGATTCCTCTTAAAATATTTCAAAATAGGGTATTGGTATATCGTTTTAGGTATTTTCACAAAGGCAGAAATGTATAATTTGATACATATATGTTGATTAGAGGTCTCCCAATTTTTCATCATGTAGAAAATCATTTAGTGATTTATAATTTTGAAATAAAGAGATGAATTTGAATAGTTTGTGATATTACATGCAACTCTTATCATGGTAAGAAATTTGAGAGTTCAATATTCCCCAACAGTTGTTACATGATCCTTTATAGAATTGTGCAATAATAGAGGTATTGTATGCCTCATAATTTTTTTTTCATGAAAATTGGATGTTTGAAAATGTTTCAATGTCATATAAAACTGAATTCATGATAATAAATCTATGTATTTCATCAGAAAGGGAGATATGAGTTTTCCATGATCTTCCTCCTTCTATATTTAAACTATGAAAAATAAAATACAGCCAGGGGTTTTGCAAACTTCACTAATAAAAATGTAAATAAGAAAAAATTGAACATAAAAGGATAATACAATATATGAATAATATATCCTAACTTGTAAAACCCTAATATTTAATCTAGTTTGTCCAAAATCTATTTAAAAACATATATTTTTTTGGGATTTTATTTGCTTCCATTAATAATGGTTCAAAATGAGTAAATGAATTTACCAAAGCATATCCCCATTAATATAAATGTAAGATAAATCATGTTAATCATAACATACAAATGTGGTTACTAATTATAACACTTCATCATAAACCTAAGTCAAATTTAAAATAAAATGAACTCATGGTGGACTAGTATTCCATAATGGAATTATTTAAACCCCTTCCCCATCATGACATATGATGATACTACACATTACACAATGCATTGGAGTTCTATCAGGGGGTACCCTTCATAATCATTTAAATCTCATGTTTAATTGTGCCACATAGATTATATAGCATGGATTAATTAAACATAATCATTTATTCAAAGATTATGGAATGTGGAGTTAATACATGTACATGAAAATTCATTATTTTTGTATTCATAAAGTTGAATACTGTTGATAGAGGAATGTGTATGGTATTGAATACATGATGATTTTGGCATTAAAAATTGCGGTGCAATTTCGACAGCATAACAACATCATATAATAAAGGGTTCTATAAAATTTTATATATGATATGTAAAGTAAGGGGATCATGGAACATAATATCCTAACATATTAAATGGAATTTAGATGCATAATATAAACGAAATTCTTTAATGGAAATGAGACAAGAGAAACCCCATATAGAATTTCAGCACGATAATGAGTGTACATGAGAGGGATTAATGAGAGAAAAAGAGGTATATAATCATTAAAAAATTATAAGAGAAGTATGTGGGATGTTAAAGAACATACCCAATCATTTTAATTGAAAATAAAAGGGTGTAACAATATAAAGAATCTGAGATAAAATGAGAAAGAAAGGAAACCTTACATGGTTGTGTGATCCCAAAGGCTTGGGGGAGAATTCATAAAAGTCTGGGTGTGCATTGGGAGGACTCCACAGAGTAGATAATGGAGTTTGGATGAGCATAAAGGATTTTTAGTGAAGAGTAATGGGTGCTTGGGTGGGATTATTTAGGAAAGGAGGGGGGATTTCTTTAATAATCTTATTTTGTACCCAACACAATAACTGTCTCAAAAACATAAACCAAATCATGGTTTTTGAACATGAATTCTTCCAAACAGAAGTTCTCTCCATTAGTTTAAATTTTAATGAACCTAATTTAGTAAAATAATTTCCTTGCCTATGTGGAGGAGCGACACTTTTTCAATGAAATTATTTTAAAATTGTAAAATATTTATGTCTTGGAGTATTCAAAAAGGCTTTATAAAACAAATAAAAAAGATATAAAATGAAATAATTTTAAATATAATAAATTTATTTGGCCTAATATACATCTTATTGTATTTATTAAACTACTATTTAGTAATTATCATGTCATAAAACACATATTATAATTATTCCTTATTTAATTTTTACTCAATAATTTTACTATCTCGGAAAATTAAGAAAAATGCACTTTTGGATAATTTTGAAATTATTATTCTAAATAAAATATTCATTTTGTTGAAATAATTTTCTAGATATGTGAATTTTATCTTCTAAAATATAATTTACATTTATTTAAAAAGACCATTTTTGATAATAAATGTTTTCAAACCCTAATAAAAATTACAGTTGACTTCAAAAAAATTCAATAATCATTTTAATTAAAATCATTTAATAATAATATTTTATTTATTCTAATAATTATATAAATAAAAAAAATAAATTCCTTAATTGAAAAAAATAAAATTTCTTTTTTATCGTCTAAAATTATATTTGTTATCGAATTGATTACAAAATAATTTATAGATAAAAATCAATAATTAAAAGATATAATAATCATTATAATTAAAATAAATGTTTTTTATTACAATTTTTATTTATAATAACATTATTACTAAATCCTTAGTTTAATATAATTATTTATATATATTTTGTAACGCCCCGACCCTAGTTTCCTAGAGTCGGTGCATTATTACATAACATTGGCATGATCACAAGAAAGATCAAATCTCGAAAGACCGATTGGTTTAGTAGACTTGGAAACACTAGATATATTCATAAGTTTTACATTACATCATAAAATCAAAAACTACTACAACAACATAATGTTTCCACAGTCCACACTACAATCCCCTCATAATATCCCTGCAGGTCATTCATAACTTACATCTTCACTTCCTGGGAAAAATAAAACATAGAAAAGGGGTGAGCTCAAATGCCCAGTAAGGATAACAATATAGCAGAAACTTTCATCAATAAGAATAAACATTTAAGGCAATGTATAACTAAAACAAAAGCCTTTTAAAATTGAACTTCAACATGGTATGGCAAAAGTAAAATGAAATAATGCCATTTACTTATTCACATGGATATTCTACTAATCGAATAATCACATGAAAAAATCAATAACCACTTTCATAATGTTGGAATGCATAATGCCAGACTATCATAACCACATAGCCAAGGCCTCGTGCCAAGACTACAAATAAGATTTTGTCAAGGCCTTGTGCCAAGACACTAGTTTGTCTCATGAGACCTACCGATGCATCGAGGAGCTATAGCGGGCTCCACCCGTCACTTATTAAGTCCAATGCATTCCCATATGAAAAGGTTTAAACATAACATAAACATTCGTATTAAATCTAGCATACGAAATGTCAATACTTTCACAATAAACTATGAATGGTATAAAAATAGCACATCCACAGTCAAACATATCACAAAACCTTCAATACAATATAGAAGTTTTGTATCATAATAAATCAACTTCAAATAATCTTAAAATCCATCAAAGGATGTTGACATAGATGAAATCAAAATTCTTTTAAAAGAAATATCTCCTTTTATTTTGAAATCATTTAAGATCCATATAAAATAAAACATTTTCTTTGAAAATATTCTTATAAGCTTGTATGGGAAGCTTCGACGATTTTATAACGGCGGAAAATAACCGCACCCGCCGTATAAGTTAAAAAAAACATTCTTACCTCAATTCTGTCGAAAAGGTTAAAAAGGACCTTGTTTTGAAAACGACGGAAAGATTCCTTTATAAACCTCTTATAAAAAGTCAAACAAGGGTATAAATGACTTTAACCCATATTCTTGTAAATAGTAAAAATGTTTTGAAATACATTTCGAAGAAACATGGATGTGGATGATAAAGAGATCCCAGTAGATTATTACGTATAATACAACCTCGGATAATGAAGAGATTGTGAAATAACCCTTACCTTGTACTTTTCCTTTGTTGGGGTAGGTTAACCTCCTGTATAATGGTGAAATAATTGTTATTAAATTATACAAGAATCATATATATTAATATGATATCATATATGATCCTTTAACATTGATTTGTTAATAATATCTTAGAATTATCGTCGTTTCGGGTGTTAACTTACTCATTTTCTTTTATATGTTTTGTTACATAAGCCATGGTTGTTGTATCATATTCATATCCAGAATGATATCTAGTCCTTAAACATCATTTTTAAATCATAAAATGATAATTATACTTGAATGGATACGATGGAGAATGAATCTCATCGCGTTCGTGGAGACGGTAGTCCGTACGTACGCACGAGCGACAATATCATTCTTTTGATATTAAAATAATATATAAATGAATGGTATATCATATATACAGAATCATTAATATGTTATATTTATTATTTACATGAGTTACACATCATTATTATACCCATCCAAATAATATTATATTGAATAACAATTACACCACGACGTGGAGACGGTAAGCCGTACGTATGCACGTATGGTGACATGTTATTCAAAGGGTGGATAGAATACTGAATATGATTGTACCATATTTATAACAACATCACAGTATATGTGAGATACTGGAGTTATTATTTCAGAATGGTAAGAACAAAGGAAGAAGAAGTGGAAGAAGAAATGAACTTAGAAAAGGGTGGTGAAATCATTACCTCTTCTTCGGGTTCTTCCTTTTGATTTGATCAAAAGGGCTCCTTAGGTTGGCTTTCTGATCAAACTAAGGCCTCTAGGTTGTAGTGAGGGATGTTGGGAGAGTATTTGGGCAGAGTTTGGCCGAATCAAAAGGCTTTGAAGGTGTGAAGAAATGAGAAGGAGGAGTGCCCTTTTATAAGAGGGGTGAGGGGCACCTTTGGAAAAGTTAGAAATATTAATTTATAATAAATTCATATTCGGTTTACAAAGGCTCCAAAGTTGACTATTCAAAGGATGAGGTGTGGATAGGTCGAAAACAACTCATCCAATAGAATTTAGACAGGTTTGGGTACTTATATTAACCTTATCTTTAAGTATTAACTCTAAGTTAATTAGTTTCACTTTTACAATGTCTCTTTGTATTTTATATATTATGGTTAATAAACTTACTATATACATCCAAGAGACCCCCAAGTGGTCCATTAATGATTAACCTATCATTATATAAGTCTCTTGGCCGAACCTTAGATTTTTAGGAATTTAATATCAATTAATAATATAATATTTGTTTTAAGAATTCTTTTATGTCAATTTTGACACTATTCATTAGTTGATTTTTTTGAAACTCCTAACAGATTGATTACTTCGAACAAAGTCCATTAAATCAATCCTAATATATCATATTATCATAGAAAATTAGTTTAATTCATTAAAAGTTTCATATTATAATTATTTGGGTATTTATAAGATCAATTATTTTTATTTTTCATTATTTTAGTAATTACTGCATCATCATTGTGTCATAAATAAAATAAATTATATAATGTCTAAAAATTATAAATAAAATATCATTATGTAGGAAATCGTTTTAGCTTTCTAATGAATATTTATAATCGAAAATCCAACATGTATAACCCTATGTAAAAATTGTTCTTCTAAAAGATGTAAGCTTATGCCATTTTTATTTTTATTTTAACTTTATTAATATAAAGTGTCCCTACCACATACAAGTGGCTCCAAGGGGTCCCCAAATTGACCAAAGGATGCCCATGGTCGGGTATGTGTCCACCAATAAGGTTAGGACACGTTTTAGGGTAATTTTTTATTATTATAATATTATTTTTTTAACCCTTATTTACCGGATTTACCCTTTAACCATGGTAAATAAAATATTTACCACAGTAACTATTCAAAATGTCTAAAAATAAAAGTTACCTATTTACACAATTTGAACATCCTGATTCCAAATATGGAATCCATTTTCCTAAATTCAAAACACAGAAGTGGCAGAAATTAATTTAAAATTAATTCCCGCTGTCAAAACAAAAAGCGTGTTTTTAAGAGATAATAACTATCAAAAGATTGACACTTGTTTATGTTCGGTTTAATTGTAAAATTATGTCCAATGATAAACATTAAATTGAATGGTAAAAATATATTCTAAATATACTTTAAAACCACTCAAATTCATAATTTATCACTATTAATTATTTTGATTAAAAAAGTTGTTTTTAATTAAAATTTAGAAATTTTCACTATTCATCAAAATATGAAAGTTATCCGAAATGTACCAAAATTTCACCCTAGGCTAATTTTGATATTCCGAATCCAAAAATGAAGTCCATTTTGAAATATAGAATATATATGATTTCAAAAAGTAGGTATTACTATTCACAATGGCTAGTTTAATTAGTTGTGGTGTGTGTTAGAACTCGAGGTTGCGTACAACACACGCTATCGCATTATTCGAAGGGAAACGTACCGTAGAAGCTTGGGGTGTTACATATTTAAAAAGTTTCATCTTTACCCAAAAATTAATTTAACAAATTCATCATATTTTTAGGAATGAATATTCTCAGAATGGAATTGATTGAATAATAATTTTATTTATAAAATTGTATTAAAAATAAGGTACTAATACAGTATTACATAACCCATTATAACACCCACATTTGACATAATGGTAAGTTGTGAGATGGTGATAGACTCTTCAGGTGGCTCTGATAACACTGTATGAGTTGTTATTTCAACCAACTTGAACATATCATATATGATATTTAGTTCAAGAATAACATGTTGAATCTTGGAATGGCCTTGTTCTAGAGAAAAAACAAGTGATGCTACCTCCTTCCCGTGCTATGAAAAATGGGCTTCGTATGGAATAGTTCTACTAGTATTGATCATTGACTCTTCTTTCTAGATTGATTTTCTATTTTTACTTATAATTAAAAAGAATAATTATAATGTTAAAATTTTAATTGTTTATAACAATGATATTGATCATTTTTCAAAATGGACCAATGGTCATATAACAGTCGAAAATTGAAGTGTAAATTGTAAATTATACTTATATAATTTTAACAAATGTGACACAGTAAAACACACATTTTTATGAAACAAAAATATTATTCAAAAGTTCAGGTCGTTACATAAGCTACCACAGTTCAACACTTCTTGGGATATTACTTCTTCGGGTGAAGACATGAACTCACTAAAAAAGGTATCTCGGATATGTAAATCTCTTGATACATTGAGAGATATAATTCCCCAGCTTCGGTTTCAAAATACTACAGTCAAATCATGCAAGGTATTTTACATGTACACTTATCTTCCAACATAATTAATATGTATAAAATACATCTCATGGTATTCATAATTAATACATGCAATGAATCATGTACATGAACACTGCCTCTTTCATTAATTGCACACACTTTCTAATTATTTATCAATTTCTTACACATTTCCTTACGTGCACATACATATATCACATTCACAACCTACATTCAAACTGCAAGCATGTACACCATGCATGACACTTCATTCATTATGAATCATATATAGGCTTCTCATACATATCATGAAAACCAATTGAAATTTTAATATGGTTTTGGAAATAGTGTGTTAGTCTTCTTACTCAAATTGTAAACACTTACTATTCAACAAATTCAAGAACAAAACTGGATGCAAACCCCATACGCGCAAACCCAAATTGAAATATCCATAGTGTGTGAAAGCCCTTATACACAAGATGTTGTGTGTGAAAACATATTATCTAGTTCCATATAATTATTCATGTAAATACCAGAATATACATGTAGTAGTGTATCGTGTTATCCTTTTATATTTGCATATCCTTGTTCATCATGAAGCAAAATGAGTGTACAAAGAACATATCATATGCACACAAAAAAGACTTTTTCTTCTTCGAAAAAATAGAGTATCTATGCATCTTCTCTCTATCACAAACCAGAGCATTCACTATTCTCTATTTTTCCGTAAATAAGATATTCTCACCAAATTATTTACACACACACTTCCTCGGTGTCTATGGGAATTTACAAGAAACTATTAACATCTTATATCCTTCTTGAATCACATAGACCACACTCCTCATTCATTAACTTCTTTTGTTTCCCTACATCAAAAGAACATCCACTATAGATTCATTTTTTAATCAACACAATAAATTGACATTTTGATCCTAATTATTTCATGTAAACAGAGTTTCAAGATATTTATATCAGTTTTATATCTTTGTAATATCCAATCTAATATCATAAATATGGGTGCGTGCTACTTTCAATGTCATTATAGGAATCAACGACAAACAAATTACTCGGGTGCCAGCTGAGGTTAAAGATGAAGTTGTTGAAATTACTGCAAAACCCCCAAACAAACATTAGGTTTTCTCATAATATTGATACACTAATGAGAATGATATTTTCAAGTTCTATATGATACTTCATGGAGAACCCAATGAATATGTACTATCGTGAAAGGCCGAGGATGACGATGATGTAGCTGAATAATTAAAATGACTAGGATGAAGAATCAAATAGATTGGATGTTTGAGATGAAGGATCAATCTATTCGGACAAAAGGATGTTTTTTGATGCTATAGTAACCTGTAAAAATGTGTTCCCACATCAAAAAACTCTAGTATTCACCGCTTCCTTATAATACACATCCTGACATCAAAGGCTCATAAATATTTTATAGGACGATCCTATGAACTGGTGCACAACATGGAATGTTTAAAATACATGAAAATTGATCACATCATGAAATTGTTGATTGATTTTTTTAACTGAGTAATTTATTTTTCAGGATATATACATTCAGTGGATTTCATGTCGTTAAACCCGTATTCATGTCATGAAATGTGGGCATCTAGTAGGTTTTTATGCACACCATATCTAATTACAATTCATTCCACATGAATTCCCCTATCTTAAAACATAGGATCACTCCTAGGTGATTTTGTGGATCTTCATTCCTTCTAAGTCACCATATTCCATTGTTTGGGACTATTGTTATAGGCTACACAAATGGTTTGGGTGGTCAATGGCTTTTCGGGTATTGGTATAGACCTATAACAAAGGATTTGAGAAACCGCTGGTATAGGTATCCTAAAATACCTATACCAATGGTTTTGAAATCCATTCGTATACATAATACAAATAACATACCCCCATCTATTTTTGATCCATAGTCCTCTTATTTATATCTCAATGACCCAACATCTAAGATGCAATTTTTTTTAAACTGTAATATTACAAATATGTATATTCAGATTTATATGTAAATTAATTTTTTATGTATTTAATGTTATTTGGTAAAATAATTCATTAAAATTCAAAATACCTAGACCAATATTTTTCCAAACTGTTGGTATATATATTTTGAATTTTGGAAACCATAAAAAAGGTTTTGGAAAAACCATTGGTATGGGGTCATCAAATAGAGGCTATACCAATGGTTTTAACCAAACCATTGGTATATCCATCAACATTACCAATGGTTTTGGGTAAATCATTGTTATAGGGTCATTTTATTGATGTTATACTAATTTTATTCCATGAAATTGGTATTGTGTAATTTTATGGAACCTATACCAATGGTTTAGAAAAAAATATATGTATAGTTCTAGTTTTTAAAAGTGTTATTCTCGATTCACTACATCAATCAAGGTAAGTGATATCTCTACTTACTCATTGTCATTGGTTGTTGAAGCACCATTTTGCTATGTATTTAGATTACACAGACTTGATATTATTGATCCTTATTTATCCTTTAAAGATCTAATATGTTATCTTCCTCATGAGGATGGCCTTTGGGTAGGATGGGTTGAGAAGTGTGAGTTCCGTTATGTATTTGTTGTTTTATCTTCTTCACCATCCATTCTTCTTATTAAATTTATTCTGACATGAATGGATTGATTCTAGGTCTTCCACGTTTTGTCTTTGTGTTCTTCCATGTTAGTAGATGTTGTTGTGGGTGAATGTATCCCATGATTGAGGTAGGTGGTTCAATATCAAGCATGTGATTGATGAACCATGATATCCTTAGTTTTAATTATATTTATATATATAAAATTTAATGATTTATTGATTGATTTGGGTGTGTGTGAAAATTTGTTTTTTAGAAAGGATTATTTTCCCCTTGTTTTGGAAAAAGGATATTGTAATTTCAAATCATTGTGAAATAGATTTATGAAATGATTTTCAAAGAATTGTGTTGTTGATATTTTTTGGAAAATTTATCATATTGGAAGCCATGGTTACTTAATTGAAAGGTGTTGTAATAGGCCTCATCCATAGATATTGTCAAGGGTTGCACTCACGAGGTGTTCCAATTCTCCCTAGGCATGTTGTTACAAGGACCTATGGGACCTATTGAGAGGATCAAATTCTAGTATTCCCGCTACACTCTATATTTAACTCATATATCTATATACATGATATTCATGATTATATATGTTTAGGTATGTATGTTCTAGCTTGAATAACCTCTAGTGATCCTTAAAGAAAATTACCAATTCTTATGGGTTTTACTTATTTTTATTTGATATGATATTTGATACATGATTTGAATTCTATAATGTTTGTTTTATTCATTGAAAATGCAATACCTAGATTATTTAGAAATTTGAAAAATTGTATTTATTTACCATGATTTTTTATATAAAAATTATTTAAATAATTATCGTGCCTTATTTTATTTAAATTTGATAATTTTTTGGGATTATAGTAAGGATAGTTGTTATGGAACACCTTGGTGGGATCCTGATATGATTATTTATCTCATACCCTGCACACAGCTTTGGTTGTGTTTATACATTGTTCTGTATTTTAATGTTGGAATGGTAAAGGTGTTGTAATGAGGTAATGATGTTATTTAGTTGTTTCTAGGTATATGGTGGTGGGATGGTGGAAGTTTTCCCAAGATATCACATGGATTAGTTTTTTCAGAATTATTTATACTTTTACATTGGGATTTCATCTAGGAGATTTTTAGATACTATTGAGTTACATCACTTATACAATTTCATTTTTATGACATGAATTTCATGTTTTACACTTCCATTTTTTTTCTTATCCAATATATATTGTTCATTTTATTTGTCACAGGTTGGTTGAAATAATTATTTATGGATGTTGATGATGCACTTGTGCTAATTGCCAGCATGTGGGGATCAAGAATTCCCTTCAGTTATGTGTCGGGTTGGGTAGGGTACCGTGTTGTGATGGTATCAAGATCAGTTCACCATAGTTTGGTTTCAAAGTTGGCCATGCTATGTTTTTGGAGGTTTTCATACCAGAGATAGTATTATCGATAATTGATAAGTTGTTTTTAGTTATTTTCTATCTAGCAGTTATCTTAATGAAAATCATGTTACCATGGGGTGTTGCGATGTATGTATCTTATCTGGTGTTCTGATCATAGATTCAATTTCATCTAATGGTTTTCTAGATTGAAGTGAGATTATCTGGTTGTTTGATCATATATTCTACTTTGGTCTGCATTGGAATGCCTATAATAAATATACAAATGGTTATTCATGAGACTACAATAGATCCAACTCAATTGAAATCCCCTGTAGATCCTAATCTTATCAAATTTATTGTATGGGTAACTTGTGTTATAATCCAAAATGCACTTCAATTTCAAAATATATTTTTTGAGGTACATTCAGGAGGGGGAGGAGAAAGGGATCAATCATAAGAGTTCTTAAATGAAAATACACCATCCTTTAATGTTATAAGTGAGGACCTTAAGTCGTAATATTGGATATATATAATTTATAATATATTTGACTACATGGATAAACCTGAGAATGTAAAGGTAATGTATTCATTGTTCCTATTTGAGGGTCCCAATATGTGATGTTGAGAATCCATGGTAGATGTGGATAAACACATGGTCTTGTAATAGAAGGGTTTCAATATACACTTCATTCAGTAGTTACATCAAAAGTCACTGTTGATAGGGATGTATTGGGAGTTCATCTCCTCATAATAGGGATATCGTTTAGTGTCATCATACACCCATCGTTCTATGAACCGAGGTCTTTTCACTCTGAGGTAGTAATGAATGACATGTTGAAGTATTATAAGTACCTTTAGGGATCATGAATAGATATTAGATTCTATATATTTATGTTCATTCATTTTAACAATGAAGAGACAGAAAGAAAGATAATGATGGATAAGATGGATATGCCTAAAAAGGTTAGTTATTATACCCCTTCTGTTCCACCATGTGTAACCTTTAGTAGAATTTATGGAATTAAGAAGAATTTGTGGGAACATTATCAGAGTGCTGGGGATGGATCTCAGAAATCTTCCTCCTATGCACCTTTAGTAACATCCAGTAGTGTGACATTGAATTTCTATCAATGTGTCAATATTGGACACATCCGACGGTATTGCTCTGCACCTGCGATGATTTGTACAAGTTGTGAACTCTATTTCCATCTACCGTGTTTACATAATTCTATTTATATTCCTCATTATTTGCAATAATCATTGACCCCAAAGGGTAATATGATGATATAATATGCCTCAATGTCTATAGGGATCCAGCCACATGCCTCAAGTGTGAGTACCTGAATCCGGTGGATGAGATTCCACCTGAGGTATATGTGGGTCTAGCGATACTAAGAGGTACCATGTTTATTTCATCATCAAAAGAGTACGATTTATTTTATATAGGTTCCTCCCAATCATTTATATCTACCTTTTTTTGTGGGAATTCTTAATCGTCTAATTGAACTCATGTAGACTATAATGATGTTAGTGACAAATATTAGAAAGTGAAATGAGAAGGGTTTAAATTTCATTCTTTTTTACTATTGATAGTTGATGAAGAGTTAGACTAATTTTTCCTCATATTTTGATATAGATCTATTTAATGTCATCATTGGGATGGATTAGATTATCAATCATCATGATAAGTTTTATCTTTATCATCTATTTGTTTCATTCCATGTATATTATGGGAGATATTTGGTGTTTCAGGGAGAGTGGGATCCTAGGTCAAGTTGTGAAAGTCCTTCCCACCTAAATATAAGGAGTTAATTGTCTACTATTTTATTTGTGGTAGATGATGTTTCTTTTGTGGGTAATCATTACTTGGTTTTCATTAAATTTCATGGTGTTTTCTAAATGATTTAATTAGTATTTCTATTGTTAGGTAGATATAATTTATGATTGATATGGTTATAGATATAAAGAAAGTCACAATATCCTCTTCTAATATGATTTCAGAGAATATGAGAGAGTGATCATGATTTAGTTTAATGATTTAATAATGAAAGGTTTTGTTATCTCTAGTGTTTCACCTTTTGAAACCCCGATGAACTTTTCCATGAATTCTTAGTTTTCCCTTCGTTTGTGAGTTTATTATCAGAAGTTGAACTGAGTAATGGTTAAGAATAATTATTTGTTGACCTGTGTGGAAGATTTTTTTATCACATAATTGGGGAGTGTAGTTTTTAAAGATGAATCATAGGCCAGGTTATCATCATCTCAAATATTGTGAATCTGATATACCAATGATGTCTTTTAGGATTGGGTATGTCCATAAAAAATATATTGTGATGTCATTTGTCATGACTAATGATACTAGATTTTTTACAGATTTAATTATTTATATATCTCATAAGTATCTCAACAATTTTTTGGTAGTGTTGATGGATGATATTTTGGTCAATTCATGCACTGAGTGTGAGAATGAGCACCATTCCAGTTTAGTTTTTGAAATCATAAGGATTTGTCACATGTATGGAATAATTTTGAAATGTGATTTATGGATCAAAAAATAGATGATATTTGAAAAGAATATTTCTATGAATGGATTATCATTTGATACTATGAATTTGAAGGTTGTCTTTTCATCATAAGTGCCAAAAAACTTATTTTACATTTAGGGCATTGTTAGTGTTACTCGGAATTACTGATGGTTTGTCATGTATATCTTGAAGTTGCGATCACCTTTGACTAATGTTTCCAATAAACTGGTAATTGTATATGGGATGAAATGTGTCAGTCTTATTTCAATGAAATTAATTTAATACTGGCCTCCAATCCTATTCTGATCTTACCTGATCTCGTGAAGTGGTATTCTTTTTTCTATGATTCTTTTGGTGATGGTTTGAGTAGTTTGTTTATACATGATGATCTTGTGGTTTCTTATGGCTTTCACCAAATTCTTCTGTATGATAATAAATACCCCAATTACAATTTGATGTTTTCTATATTTATGAATGTTCTTATATGTTTTAGTAACTATCTTTTGGGAGATAGTTTCCCAAAACATTCAGACCATAAGAGTATGAGCTAAATATTTCATATAACAACTTGAATCATAAACATAAGTAGTGTGTGGAGTACTTTCATAAATTTAAAATCAAAATCACCTACACTCTACGGAAGGGTAATTTTATTTTAGAAACCATTATTATATAAGTATAATCACATAATGTATTGAAATCAAGGGAGGATAGAAACATTATGGGGAGCTTTACTCAGTTGAACCAAGATTATCAAAATGAAATTTTAGATAAGTTTATTTACCATTTATAAGATACCATCATATCTTATTGAGTATATTACTTAGGATTAGTAGAAGGATGATTATGTCAGTGATATTTGAGACACCCTATATGATGGGAATATTATTTATTGGTATGTCTATGTATTATGATGGAATTTACCATTTTGGTCATTGGGTTTTCATCCCAGCATCGATGAGATTTCAGTTATGATTAAATATCATAGTTATTTATGGATAATTCATTTGGAATCAAAAAATATGGATTACTGTATGAGACTATGATTATGTTGTCCATGTATTAAGTATGAAATTTTGAATTATGTGTCCCAATGTTGCACCTACAAACAGATAAATATAGATAATCTAAAACCTTCTAGTTTTCTCCAACCTCTTCTTGTGCTAGTTTGAAAATGATAATAGGATTCCATTAATATTATTATTGTATTATAATAGACTTAAGGAGGACAGAATAATATCAAGGTGGTTATTTATCTATTGAAAAAGCATCTTCTATTCATTCCAATGAAGGACACCACTAGGGTTGTTGGAATGGGTAAGTTGTATGTACATGAGGTTGTGAGGATACTTGGATTACCTATACCAGTTTTTTGATAGGGATCCAAATATTACATCATGGTTCTAAAATATTACCTTGGAGGTTATGGGGAATAATTTTTTGTTGAGTACAATGTTTCATCTACATACAGATGGTTAGAGGGAGAGTGTTATTCATATCTTGGAAGGTGTACTATGTGCATGTGTTCTAGATTCTAGTGGATCATGTGATACTCATTGTAACTCCCCGACCCCAATTACCCAAATTCGGTGCATTATTACCTAACATTTTCATGATCACAAAGGATCCAGTCTCAAAAGACTAATTAGTTTAGTAGTCTTGGGAAAAGTAGATACATTCATAAATATTACATTACATCATAAGGTTAAAAAAAACTACAACAACATCTTGTCTTCATATCCCCTCATAATATCCCTGTAGGTCCTTCATAAATTAATTTATTCACATCCTAGGAAAAATAAAACATTGAAAGGGGTGAGATCAGATGATCAGTAAGGATAAAAATATTGCAGAAGCTTTCATAGATAAGCATAAAAACTTAAAGCAGTGTATAACTAAAACAAAATCCTTTTAAACATGAACTTCAACATAATATGGCAAAGATAAAATGAAATAATTCCATTTCATTGTTCCCATGGATATTCAAGTAGTCGAATAATCACATGCAATATCAATAAACACTTTCATAATGATGGAATACATAATTCCAGACTATCATAACCACATAGCCAAGGCATCATTCCAATACTACAAATAAGATTTTTTCCAGGCCTCGTGCCAAGACACGAGTTTGACTCATGAGACCTACCGATGCATCGAGGAGCTATAGCTAGCTCCACTCGTCACTTACTATGTTCAATGCATTCCTCATATGAACAAGTTTAAACATAACATATACATTCGTATTAAAACTGTTATATGAAATGTCAATACATTATCCACAGACCATGAATAGTATAAAAATAGCACATCCACAGTCAAACATAACTCATTTTATACAATATGGAAGATTTTATTGTATCAGATTAACCTCATTCGATAATAATGAAGGGTAGATGAAAATAATCATCAAAACTATTAGAGAGAAATATCCCTCTTTTTCTTGAAAACATTTAAAAGTCACACTATTTGTCAAGAAGCCATTTAAAAATAGATTTTTGAATCAAAGTGTCTCATACCACTTTGAAACATTTAAAAGGAATTTTAATTATACAACTATAATTTCCATATTATTAAATCGTTAAAACCATTTTTAAAACATGGACATTAATGAGAAATATTTAGAATAATAAATCTTTAAAACATGTTAAAATGATATTCTAGTTAGAGTTCTTAAACAAAAGAGAAACACTTGAATACAAATAATTGAGGTAATAAAAACATTGTAATGTTATGAGAATAAAGGGACTCATGATATACTATGTAAAATTCCATTATATTCACCATATAAAAGTGATTTGGTGTATAACAAAAAAAGGGTCGCAATGGAATGTAAATTGAAATGAAATCTCTCATAAAAGAAGGTTTCTTTATGTTAAGGATAAATTAATAACATAATTATGTCTGAAAAATATAAATACAATCAATGGACATTCACACATATTCTTGAAAAAACAACAACAATGAATTGGATGTTTAACACAATAAATAGAGATTGAGTTAAAATTACTCTCATAAAGTTCATCTCGATGACATGAAAATTATTCAATATAGTGATTATGTGTATCAAAAGTGTATCCATAGAAATGGGAGTGTAAATTTTGACATAAGCAAATGAATAGTGATTCCACACATAATCTTGAGGTAAATAATCAATGAACTATGCGTAAAGAAGAATGAATGGAAATTGAAATTTCCAATTCCCTTAGCGATTTAGTAACATACGAAACATACACACACAAAAGAAGTATCATAAAATGATGATGTATATATCAAAAAATTTAAGTATATTACACAATGAATATAATCATGGGAAGTACACACACCACATGCAATAAAAAAGTGGTGAACAATGGAAATCTCACAGAATTAAAAGTGAAATAAGAAACCCCTTACATTGTAATTTTTCCATGGTCGAGGGTAGGTTAGCCTCATTTATAATTTTTAAATAATTTTTATTGAATTATACAAGAATAATATACATTAATATGATATCTTATATGACCTTTTATCATTTCTTTGTTAATAATATCTTTGTATTATCGTCGTTTCGGGTGTTACCTTACTCGTTTTCATTTTTATGTTTTGTTACATAAGTCGTGTTTGTTATGGATAGGTTGTATCTTATTAATATAAAGAATTATATTAAATTCATAAACATTATTTTTAATCACAAAATGAGAAATATACTTTTATGGATACGATGGGGAATGAATCTCATCGCATTCGTGGAGACGGTAGTCCGTACGTACGCACGAGCGATAATATCATTATTTTGATATTAAAATCATATATAATTGTATGGTATATCATATATAATGAATAATTATCATGTTATAATTATTATTTACATGAATTACACATCATTATTATACCCATCCATATAATAATATATTGAATAACATTTACACCACGACGTGGAGACGGTAGGCCGTACGTACGCACATATGGTGAAATGTCATTCAAAGGATGGATAAAATACTGAATATGGTTATACCATATTTATAATAACATCACAGTATATGTGAGATACAAGAGTGATTATTTTATAATGGAAATAACAATGAATGAAGAAGTGGATGAAGAAAGGAACTTGAAAAAGGGTGGTGAAAACATTACATCTTCTTCGGGTTCTTCCTTTTGATGTGATCAGAAGGGCTCCATAGGTTGGCTTTCTGATCAAACTAAGGACTCTAGGATCTATGTGATGGAAGTTGAGAGATAATTCGGGCAGGGGTTGGCTGATCCAAAAAGCTTTAAAGGTGTGAATAATTGGTTATAAGTGGTGTCCGTTTATTAGGGGGAGGAGGGGCTCTTTAGGAAGAACTTAAAGTGTTATTTTGTAATAAATTCATATTTAGTTTCTAATGGCGTAAAAGTGCATTATTAAAACGCTTAGTTGGGTATGGGTAAAAATCCTTTCAACAAATAGATTTTATATAGGTTTGGGTTATTATATTAACCTTATGTTTTAGTTTTAACTCTTAGTAAATTAGTTTGACATTTACCATGTCACTTTGTATTTTTATATTATATAGTTAATAAACATACTATATACATCCAAGTGACCCCAAGTGGTCCATTAATTTTACACCTATCATTATATAAGTACTTTGGTCAGGAACTATATTTTTAGGAATATAATATCAATAAATAATATAATATTTGTTTTAAAAACACATTTATGTCAATTTTGACACTATTCAATAATTGATTTTTGTAAAAGACTTAAAAAATTTATTAATTCGAATAAAATTTATTTATGCAATTCTAACATGTAATATTAACCAATAAAATCTGTGGATATAATCGAAACATTCAAATTATATTTATTTTAAATTTTTATAATACCAATTCTTTTGATTCTTTTATTATTATGGAAAATACTGCATCATTATTGTGTCATAAATAAATTTAATTATTAAATCTCTAAAAATTATAAATAAAATAACATTAGGTATGAAATATTTTTCTATTACTAATTAATATTTATAGTAAAAAATATAACATATATAACCCTATGTAAATTTGTTTTTGCTAAATGATATATGCTTATGTCCTTTTTGTATTTACTTTAACTTAATTAATATAAATTGTCCTTATCACTTAAAAGTGGCTTCATGGGGTCCCCAAATGGACCCAAAGATGTCCATGGTCAGACATGTATCAACCAATAAGGTTAGGAAATGTTTTATTGTAATTTATAATTATTATAATATTATTTGTTTACACTTATTTACAGGATTTACCCTTTAACCATGGTAAATAATATATTTACTGAAGTAATTATTCAAAATGACTAAACATGAAAGTTATCTATTTACACAATTTGGACATCCTGATTCTAAATATGGAATCAATTTTTCCAAATTCAAAACACAGAAGTGGCAGAAATTAATTTAAAATTAATTCCCGTTATGAAAACAACAAGCGCGTTTTTAAGAAATAACAACTATCAAAAGATTGACACTTGTTTATGTCCGGTTTAAATGTGAAATTATGTCCAATGACCAAAATTTTATTAAATGGTAAATATATATTATAAATATAAGTTAAAACCACTCAAATTCATAATTTATCACTATTAATTATTTTGATTTAAAAATATGTTTTTAATTAAAATTTAGTAATTTTCACTATTCATCAAAATATAAATGTTATCCGAAAAAGGAAAAAATTTCACCCTAGGATAATTTTGATATTCAAAATCCTAAAATGATGTCCATTTTGAGAGGTCAAATTTATAAAATTTCAAAAATTTGGGTATTACTATTTATAACGGCTACTTCGATTGGTCGCAGTGTATTAGAATCTCGATGTTGCGTACAACACACACTACTATATTATTCAAAGAGAATTGTACCAAGATAGCTTGGGGTGTTACATTTTCCCCTCTATAGAATAATTTCATCCTAGAAATTTTTAATATTGGGCTTCGGAATATAATGGAAATTCCCAAATCGGATAAAGAGTCAATAAAACTATCACCTTAAAAGAATGAAAGAAAAGTACAAAGGTCACACGAGATAACCTATAATAGGATTCAATGAAGAAAATCATGGTTATGTATGATAAACTAAGTATCAAGCTCTGATATAGAGGGATATAAAACATTATCAGGAGAAAGATAACAACAAGAAAACCACAAACTTTTGATGGGTCAAACTGTCATTAGTTTCCCAGTAGGAAAAGTAAACAGACAACATTTTAATTTTATTATTTTTAAGTTACATTACATAAAGTCAAGGAGTTCATTTCTGAGATTTACTAAGAACATAAAGAGAAATACTTAATTTTTAAGTAAAGTATAATTCTTTAATAAATTTATACTACTAACTCATTTTTAAACCATGAGTATTCCAGAAGACTTGGTCATACTAGAAGAGCTAGAATAAACTTCTTATAGATTCACATGTTCCACAAAGGATAAACTATATATTTACCTTGTCTTTTGAGAGTAATAAAAACCAAAATGGTTATTATAAGATCTGATGATCCCCCAAAAGGTTATTCCATTAGAGAAAGAAACACTAATCTTAATTTCTAAAATTAATCCTATAATACCCCAAAGTTAAATAAATAAAATTCAATAAACAATTTTCCTTAAAAACTTTTAATATAATCAAAAATAATATTGAAACCCAAAACATAGAATAATTTGGTTATGTAGTCTACCACGTTAAATTGTATATCCAAATGAAATCAACTACTTTTAAAGTCACATACTTAAAAGTAATTAACCTAATCAAATATTCTCTATTATATGTTAATCATTTCCATAAATAACCCAAATCACTATAAATCCAGAACAAAAACAAAGATACAAATCCACCATTACTCCTCAAATAAAATCCCATACTATTATATTTTCCTTGGTCATATAGTGTTCCCAAAAAAGTGAACATCATCCAAAATAACATTTATCACTTAATCAAAAAATCATTTTCCTATACTAAGGGTATTCATTTGATAAGACATAAGATCCCAAATCAAAATTATTATTGATAAATAAAATCATTTAACTAAAAATCATAGTCACACTAACCAGGGACTTCACGTAGTCCAGTGGTAGGCAATAAATCCCAATCGCGCTTTGGTTGTGGGTTCTATTCCCACAGCTTTGTCTGACATGACGGGATGTCACATGGTCTGCATGATTTCCTTTTTTCAAAAACTATATTTTATAACATTACCAAAATGAGATAAATTCCTCAAACTAACCATAACATTATTTAACCACAAATGTTATCTCATAACTAGAATTTCCATCCCAAAATATAATAACTTATAATTGCCTCAAACCCAATGATCATATAAAACCAGGTGGTTATTTATAACAATATCCACAAGAGAAAAGATAAGTCTTCCTCAAATATCATACTAACATGGAAAACTAAAAGGTTATAAACACAAGAGAAATTTTTTACAAAGTAGTACCATCAACTAGGAGCACTAATACTTTTAAACATTTCTCCAACCATTTATTTCCACATAGCTTCTTCATTGACCAAGAAAATATCATAGAATGGGGCGTTCACTCATGTAATGGCCAGGTCCACTAAATTTATGGAAAATGACTATAAATGGATTCTTCTGACCATTTTTATTTTCTTCCATAGTACTCATCAATTTTCTTAAACAATTCTTCACTATATGTCCTTATTTCCTACACATAAAGCATTTCTTTGTTCCATTGAGACACTTTACTGTGTGACTCTTTCCACATTTCCTGCATGATAGAAATTGAGGATTCTTTTCTCCATGGTCTCCACTGTTGTAGCTCTTATCATTCACCAACTTTTTCTTTTTTTTGAGTCCGGGAGTTGGATAATATATATGTTGTTGATTATATTTTTGAAAAACTGATTTGGAAAGAAAACGATATCTTTACACCTATAAACATTCCATTTTGTTGCTCATTTCCACCACCGTCCCAACATTGTGCATCATTATCAAAGTTACTATAACATCCTTAGAATCCATCAATTTACTAAAACTAGAAAGAATTATGTGAGTAACACTATTCATAAAATCATTTAGAGAATATCATGTCACCATATTCTCAATTTGAAACATGTTAGGAATAACCAAGGTCATTTACTCTCATCTTATATTAAAATACTTCAAATTGGTTTGTAAAGAAAAAGTAAAGTATCATAAGCATATCCCCCAGGAGTGTCGTAACCAAGAGTGCATCAAGTCCTGTTGTCCAGCACCAATTCTCGTTCGAGTCTAGCTCAATGCAGTGTTTTCGTGTTTTACCCCTAGGTACATTTGTGCCAGAGCCACATCTACCTTCTCGTATCCAGACAAGGATGTCTTTTTTGGAAAACTCACAAAATCTATACAATAAAAAATTCTAATAAACTATTCTATACTAATCCTCAAAGTCTTTCTTAGGTCTATGTGCACTAATAAGAGATTATCTAAATCTAGCTTCCATGTTTTTTACTAAACATTCTTTGATACCAACTGTAATGCCCCGAACCTAGTTACCCAGAGTCAGTGCATTATTACATAAAATTGGCATGATCACAAAGGATCAAGTCTCGAATGATCGATTAGTTTAGTAGACTTGGGAAAACAAGATACATTCATAAGTATTACATTACATCATAAGGTAAAAAAACTAAAAAAATATCTTGTCTTCATATCCCCTCATACTATCCCTGCAGGTCATTCATAAATTACTTCCTCACATCGTGGGGAAAATAAAACATTGAAAGTGGTGAGCTCAGATTCTCATTCAGGATAACAATATATCAAAATCTTTCATAGATAAGCATAAACACTTAAGGAAATGTATAACAAAAAAATCCTTTTAACCTTGAATGTCAACATAATATGTCAAAGATAAAATGAAATAATTACATTTACTTATTCACATGGATATTCTACTAATCGTATAATCACATTCAATATCAATAACCACTTTCATAATGATGGAATGAAAAATGTCATACTATCATAACCACATAACCAAGGCCTTGTGCCAAGACTAGAAATAATATTTTGTTTGGGCCTCGTGCCGAGACACTAGATTTTCTTATAAGACCTACCGATACATCGAGGAGCTATAGAGAGCTCCACCCGTCACTTACTAAGTCCAATGAATTCCTCATATGAACAAGTTTAAACATATCATATACATTCGTATTAAAACAAGCATACAAAATTTCAATACTTTATCCCCAGACCATGAATGGTATAAAAATAACACATCCACAGTCAAATATAACTCATTCAATACAATATGGAATATTTTATTGTATTTGACGAACCTCATTCGAGAATAATGAAGGATATATGAAAATAATCATCATAACTATTAGAGAGAAAAATCCCCCTTTTTCTTGAAAACATTTAAAAGTCACACTATTTGTCAAGTATCCATTTAAAAATAGATTTTTGAATAAAAGTGTCCCATACCACTTGGAAACTTTTTAAAGGAATTTTAATTATAAAATTATAATGTCCATATGAATAAATCCTTACAACCATTTTTAAAACATGGACATTAATGAGAAATATTTAGAATAATAAATCTTTAAAACATTTTAAAATGATATTCTAGTTAGAGTTCCCAACAAAAAGAGAGTCAGTTGAATAAATATAATTGAGGTAATCAAACCATTTTAATATCTTGAAAATAAAGGTATTCATGATACACTATGTCAAAGTTCATTACATACACCCTATAAAAGTGATTTGGTGTATAACTGAAGTGCATTGTGTTGCATTTGTTGTCAATGAGGCATGAAGTTGTCTTGGAATGAATGGAAGTCAGAGAGTTTCAAAATGTGAATGACAAAGGTTGTGATGGTGTTGGTGATGAATGGAGAATGGCCATTGTACTAAGATGCATGTCACTTAGGAGATTCACTAAGTGGCATTGGAGAATATGGTTGAAACATTCTCTAGCCACATCTGACGATTGTTGAGCTGATCTTTAAGTGCATAGAACTTGTATCCTGATGATACAAAGTCACAACATTGATTGAAGACCATGCATTGTATTGACAATGCATGAGGAGTTGAAAGGAGTTCCATCCACAACTACTAAGTGGATGATGTGCACTAATGAAGTCCATGCACTATCACTTAGTGCATGTGAATCAGAAGATGTTCTAATTGATCTCTGATTAGATCAATGAAGTTTATTGAAGAAATATTTGATTTAGGAGCTCGGTTGAAGATGAAGAAACCTTTTGAATTCCATATCCTAAGTGAAGATTATATGTTGAGGAGGATTAAGGAATTCTTAAGAAGTAGAGAAGGGAAGAAATTGAGAAGAAGAATGAAAGGGCTTGATATGGAATTTTACATGGAGGACTTTGTTTTTTACAAAGTCTTATTCAAGACTTAGCCAAAAAAATTGGCCAGCCCATGGACACCTTGCGGGTTCAACCCCAAGGCACATGTGGGCCTAAGGCTCCACGCCCAAGGGGGAACCCGTGGGGCGAGTCCAGGGCGGCAGGACGCACCCAAGACACCGCTAGGCGCTTGGGGCACGCCCGGAGGAGCGCGACAGGGGCGCATGAGTGCACCCGCGAGTGTCACAGCGTGCATAGTGGGCGCCAGTGGCGCGCCCGCAGGGAGCATAGTGGGCGCAAGAGCGCGCCCGCAGAGAGAACCCGGTGCGGGGCGGCACCGGGAGGGGAGAAGTGCAACTGATGGGAAGCCGGCAGCGCCAGGGTGATAAAGCGCGAGAATTCCGCAGCCCGTTTCGATGTGGGACGCGGAAAAATTCCCGGGAGCGAATCTGAGCCGCTCGATCGATCGCGCGCCAGATCTCGACCGCACGATCGATCCCGCGCGAGATCTTCAGATCCAGGCCGCCCGATGTATCTCAAACGCCTGATCCGACGGCCGAGAGCTCGTCTCCTTCCTCGAGCTCGAGCCGAGGACATCCCGAAGCCACCCGCAGCCTCCTTCGAACCAGAGGCCTCCCGAAGATGGTTTTTGAGTTCCCGACCACCTCTGAAGGATCTAAGACGTCCATCCGACTCGTCTGGACCTACTGAACCGATCCATGCTTAAAAATACACATTCATGCAATGTTTGGGAGATTTCGAACAAGGCCGAGGCAAGAGAATCTGCCGAGGCATCGGGTGTTCATGTTTTTGCATGGGATGAGCCTAAACCGAAGGCCGTGCATGCGTTATGAGTCGCATGCACGTAGAGGAACAAAAAATGAAAGATCCCGCGTGAAACAGAGGATAAAAATAAAGATTTGGAATGATTTTAAATAACCGAAACTTTCGGGGATTTGGAAATATCTCACGCGGATGAACCGCATTCCTCTGCCTATATAAAGAGAGGCCGAGACCTCTGAGCCGCTGGCTGATGTGCTGAAACTCTGTTGAAGATTTGTGTCCCGTGAGTGCTCTGACTCGCGAAGAAGAAGCCGCCGTGCAAAGATTTGCGCGGCTGAAGTCCCCTGCGCGCTAATCCTTTGCGCGGCAGGAAGAGCTCGTGGCCGCAACACTTTGCGCGCCCGAGGCTTGTTCCCTCTCTGCCCGCACCCTTGCGCGGCAAGAGGAAGACCTCGCGGGTGTTGCACTTGCGCGCCCCGCGGGTAGGAGGTCTTGCGCGCCCCTGTGCCGTGCACCTTGTGCGCCCTAGAGGCCTTGAGCACTTGCATGCTGCCTTGTGCAGCAAGTGTGCCTTGCGCTTTGAAGAAGAAGAGAGGCCGCGGCTCATACCTTGTTCTCTTTGAAGAAGAAGTGGAAGTGGCCGCACACCTTGCACGCCCTCCCTTGAGTTTGAGTTCGGGTGTGTGCAAGTAAAGGCTGTAGCCTTGGGTGTGTGTGAAACAAGAAGACCACCACAACTTGGGTGTGTGCAAAAACAGAAGAGGACCCGAGGCTTTCATGCCTCGTGTGTGAACATTGAGAAGGCCGACCCTTTTGTGTGTGTGCTAAAGTGAAGGAAGACCCGAGGCCATGTGTGTTCACAAAGAACAACACCAAGTGGTGTGTGCCAAGTGAAGTGGAAGACCACACTTTGTGTGTGTGTAAGAATTGAATAATCCGTAGTCTTGGTTGTGCATTTGAACAAAGAAGAACACACTTTAAGTGTGTGCATTTGAAGAGGCCAAGGGTTGTGACCTTGTGTGTGCACACCTTGAAGAACAAACTAAAAGAACACTAAAGTGTGTGTGTGAAACAAGAAGAGGAGGAGGCCAACTCATGTATGTGCTAAATTGAAACAATTGTGTGCAAATTAAAGAAGTGGCCGAACCTAGGTGTGTGCACTAAAAAGTGTATACACATTAGAAGAAGAAGAAGAAGTTCCACACTAAAGTAAAACACACTTCTAAGTGTGTGAACAATTTGGATAAAGTGTGTGAAGTCCAGTGAAGGTGTGTGCTTAAAAGAATTATACCCTTTGAGGGTTTACTGCACGAAGAAGAAGAAAGAAGAAGTGCATGCATGCATGCATGCACGTGCACACGTGAACAGAGCCAAATCAGTGGTGTGCATTTGAGTTGTCCAAGACCAGGAGGTTCTTGAAGAATTTGAGGAACCCGTGCTATCAGTGCATAAAGTTCATTTGAACTGAGACTGGACCAGACTGAAGATAAAGATATCAGTTGTCTGAGCACTCAGTAGTTGAAGAGAGAAGCCAGGTCATCCTGAAGAAGGAGATAAAGCCTGAGCTGGACGAGAAGCCCTGATCAACCACAAGTGATCAGAAGAGAAGAGCAAGGCCAGCAGCCTTTATCCCAGGCTACTGAAGTTACTTGAAGAACTTAAAGTGAAGAAGAGCTACTCGTGTGACTCGAGGAGCCAGGAGAAGACCCTGTGGGACTCAGGGAGAAGAAGTCTTCAGTGGGATTCTGGAGCAGGCCAGTGGGACTCTGGTAACACTGTGGGACGCAGTATAAAGACACTCCTGTGGGACTCAGGAGAGATACAGTGGGACTCTGTATCGACCATTGTAATTCTAACAAGTTATAATGGGAGAATCCATGCTGGGAGAGCATGGTAAGGATGTAGGCCTTTGGTGCCGAACCTTGTAAATCCTTGTGTCCTGTGCCTTTTCATTACTGCATTATCCGGGAAAGGTTGAGAGATACAAGAAGAGTGGATCGAGGCTTTAACCAGCCATAGAGGTTTAATTGATAAAGAATCAATTAGTAAAAAGTTTTAAGGGATCACTGATTCATCCCCTCCCCCTCTCAGTGATTCACACTGATCTGGGCACTTCAATTGGTATCAGAGGGAGGTTACCTCTAAAAGATCCAAGAGAGTCTACATGGAGTGCAGATTTGAGGAAATGAAAGAACAGCCTCAAATGGAGATATCTGCCAAGACTCTGAAAAACAGAATGAAGAAACAGGCAAAGAAGATGAAGAAGAAGGCTGGTGCAATCAGTGAAACTCCTTCTATGGAAAGAAATGTGAAAGTCACATCTGATGAGAATTCCTATTATCATTCTTCTGATGAAGCCTGCTCTAGCTGTGATGAAGATGGAAGAAACAATGATCTTCTAAATGCAATCAAATATCTTCAGAAGAGTGTCCCCAAGGAAGTTGCAATGTGTATAGCTACAGGCCTCCTTGATCTTCAAGAAGAAAAATTACAGCTAGAAGATGAAGCCAATTCTCTAGAAGTCCAATTGGCAAAAAGGGTTGGCATAACCAACACTCTCAGAAAGCTGGTGAAGGCTAAAGATGAAACTGTATCTCTTTGCAATGAAAGATATGAAGACACTGCTGAAGAATTGCAAAGAAGCCTTTCTGAGAAATAAATCTTTAAAGTAATAATCAAAGATGTTTACCATGCACTGGAGAAGAGGCACAAAGTGTCAATGAATGTCAGAGATGCTCAACTCGAAGAAAAAGTCAAATTAGTGAAGGAGCTGGACAATTCATTGCAAGAATTAAAGAAGGTGCATGATGACCAGATGAATTAGCTGAAAGAAAGTTGGGAAGGAAAGCTAAGAGCTGTTGAGGATGAGAAGAACTCCCTTAACATGAAGTGCTTAGAACTAGAGGTGATATTGACAAATCGGCAATCACCCAAAGCTGAAACCTCCCAGTCAGCTGGTAGAAGAAATGTTGCCACTCAAGTGAGCATTGAGAAGGATGATTCTAAAAGAAGGACATCCTCTAGTAAAAGTGCAACATCTTCTAAGAAGAATGTTCCATCCATATGGATGAAGATAGTAAATAAGCAGAGCTCTCCGGAAACAGCACAACAGGTCAAGAAAAGTACCCTACAATCAGAAGGAATCAAGAGGTCAAGATTTGTGGGTCAATGCTGGTTTTTTAATAAGTATGGGCATTGTGCAAAGGATTGTTGGTACAATCCACTGAATGCCAAAGCACAGAGGAAGCCCATGCTAAGGGGGAGCAAGTCAGAAGGAAGGAAGCAACATCCACAGGTCCAGAGACATCTGTTTACTGCAAATAGATTTGGATTACTTGACAACATCTAGGATGGTTGCAAAAGTGGTCAAAAAGATACATGTCAGTCTCCAACTATATCCAGAGCTCAAAAGAAGAAAAGATCATAGAACCTGGCTCAGAAAGAATCCTTGGGAAGCAAGAAGAAGAAAGCTGAAGATGCTCCCAAGAAGATTATGAAAAAGGAAGAGAAGACCTTGGAGTCTAAATCCAAGAAGGGTGAGTCATCTAGAAGGACCACCAAGAAAATATGCTTCTACTGTGGGAAGAAAGGACACATCATGGACCTTTGTAAAGAAGCCATGAAACTAAATAGAAGCAGACTGAACTCCAAAAGACAATCAATACAGAAGAAGAAGGGACTGATTGAAAATAAGTTGCCTAAGAGAGGTAGCTTAGCAGCATCAAAGGAACCATGTGAAACTTCCAGAACTGAGGCCATACTTCCAAATGACTCGTTAGTCATATGGCCAAATCAGTTGCAACTTGCCAAAGATCTGCAAAGAGCTGAAGATGAAGTTCTGGCAATTGCTAAGGCAAAAGGGAAGAAGAAGGTTTCACATGAAGATGTTTTGAGAACCACACCAGCACAATCATCAATGAAGATCAAATGTGCAAGTGTGAAGACTGGTGAAAATGGGACATCTCGGTTGAGAGAATCTTCTCAACCTTGTTGTTCACATTGATGAACCAAGGAGGTTCCATCTTATTCCCTTATACATTGGTATTTACATGTGCTAACAATGCAGGGAATTGAAGATGATGATCATTCTCAACTGGAGGATGGTTTGGAAAGAATCTTTTGCACCCCTTGAGGGGGAGCCAATCTGGAGAAGATGATATTTTGGGATTTAATATCATCTTGAGAAAAGTGAAGGTAATCCAATCATACTTTCATCCCTTGTTTCTTAATTGAGGCTATCTTGTCAATTAAGGGGGAGTATGGATTGAAGACAAATGGATGAAAGGGGGAGCTTTATCTTTGCACTGAACTTTCTAATGAGTTTTGTGAAGTTGTGCAGGATTTAGCAAATTCATTGTTATATCTGAAAAATTTCAAACCCCTAAGCATGATCTCACATGTGTAGAGAATTATGGACAGCTTTGAATTCCTTGGTTATATCACTCTTGTTTTCTACACCGGGTTAGCCCAAGTAGACTTAGAGATGATTTACTAAAGGTTCTTTGCTAAAGAAGAACATGTGGCATCATCCCTCTCTTAGTGATTTTCAAAAGATGCTATTCAAAGGGAGGAAGATATTTTTGAAAGAGAACCACACCACACCTTTGCATTTGATTGCCAATAAGGGGGAGAAAATATTGGCACACATATTGACCCATTCATATGTGCTGAAGGAGAGTATTGACAACAAATACAAAGGGGGAGATTGAAGTGCATTGTGTTGCATTTGTTGTCAATGAGGCATGAAGTTGTCTTGGAATGAATGGAAGTCAGAGAGTTTCAAAATGTGAATGACAAAGGTTGTGATGGTGTTGGTGATGAATGGAGAATGGCCATTGTACTAAGATGCATGTCACTTAGGAGATTAACTAAGTGGAATTGGAGAATATGGTTGAAACATTCTCTAGCCACATCTGACGATTATTGAGATGATCTTTAAGTGCATAGAACTTGTATCCTGATGATACAAAGTCACAACATTGATTGAAGACCATGCATTGTATTGACAATGCATGAGGAGTTGAAAGGAGTTCCATCCACAACTACTAAGTGGATGATGTGCACTAATGAAGTCCATGCACTATCACTTAGTGCATGTGAATCAGAAGATGTTCCAATTGATCTCTGATTAGATCAATGAAGTTTATTGAAGAAATATTTGATTCAGGAGCTCGGTTGAAGATGAAGAAACCTTTTGAATTCCATATCCTAAGTGAAGATTATATGTTGAGGAGGATTAAGGAATTCTTAAGAAGTAGAGAAGGGAAGAAATTGAGAAGAAGAATGAAAGGGCTTGATATGGAATTTTACATGGAGGACTTTGTTTTTTACAAAGTCTTATTCAAGACTTAGCCAAAAAAATTGGCCAGCCCGTGGACACCTTGAGGGTTCAACCCCAAGGCACATGTGGGCCTAAGGCGCCACGCCCAAGGGGGGAACCCGTGGGGCGAGTCCAGGGCGGCAGGACGCACCCAAGACACCGCTAGGCGCCTGGGGCACGCTCGGAGGAGCGCGGCAGGGGCGCATGAGCGCACCCGCGAGTGTCACAGCGTGCATAGTGGGCGCCAGTGGCGCGCTCGCAGGGAGCATAGTGGGCGCAAGAGCGCGCCCGCAGAGAGAACCCGGTGCGGGGCGGCACCGGGAGGGGAGAAGTGCAATTGATGGGAAGCCGGCAGCGCCAGGGTGATAAAGCGCGAGAATTCCGCGGCCCGTTTCGATGTGGGACGCGGAAAAATTCCCGGGAGCGAATCTGAGCCGCTCGATCGATCGCGCGCCAGATCTCGACCGCACGATCGATCCCGCGCGAGATCTTCAGATCCAGGCCGCCCGATGTATCTCAAACGCCTGATCCGACGGCCGTGAGCTCGTCTCCTTCCTCGAGCTTGATCTGAGGACATCCCGAAGCCACCCGCAGCCTCCTTCGAACCAGAGGCCTCCCGAAGATGGTTTTTGAGTTCCCGGCCACCCCTAAAGGATCTAAGACGTCCATCCGACTCGTCTGGACCTACTGAACCGATCCATGCTTAAAAATACACATTCATGCAATGTTTGGGAGATTTCGAACAAGGCCGAGGCAAGAGAATCTGCCGAGGCATCGGGTGTTCATGTTTTTGCATGGGATGAGCCTAAACCGAAGGTCGTGCATGCGTTATGAGTCGCATGCACGTAGAGGAACAAAAAATGAATGATCCCGCGTGAAACAGAGGATAAAAATAAATATTTGGAAAGATTTTAAATAACCGAAACTTTCGGGGATTTGGAAATATCTCACGCGGATGAACCGCATTCCTCTGCCTATATAAAGAGAGGCCGAGACCTCTGAGCCGCTGGCTGATGTGCTGAAACTCTGTTGAAGATTTGTGTCCCGTGAGTTCTCTAACTCGCGAAGAAGAAGCCACCGCGCAAAGATTTGCGCGGCTGAAGTCCCCTACGCGCTAATCCTTTGCGCGGCAGGAAGAGCTCGTGGCCGCAACACTTTGCGCGCCCGAGGCTTGTTCCCTCTCTGCCCGCACCCTTGCGCGGCAAGAGGAAGACTTCGCGGGTGTTGCACTTGCGCGCCCCGCGGGTAGGAGGTCTTGCGCGCCCCTGTGTCGTGCACCTTGCGCGCCCTAGAGGCCTTGAGCACTTGCATGCTGCCTTGTGCACCAAGTGTGACTTGCGCTTTGAAGAAGAAGAGAGGCCGCGGCTCATACCTTGTGCTCTTTGAAGAAGAAGTGGAAGTGGCCGCACACCTTGCACGCCCTCCCTTGAGTTTGAGTTCGGGTGTGTGCAAGTAAAGGCCGTAGCCTTGGGTGTGTGTGAAACAAGAAGACCACCACAACTTGGGTGTGTGCAAAAACAGAAGAGGACCCGAGGCTTTCATGCCTCGTGTGTGAACATTGAGAAGGCCGACCCTTTTGTGTGTGTGCTAAAGTGAAGGAAGACCCGAGGCCATGTGTGTGCACAAAGAACAACACCAAGTGGTGTGTGCCAAGTGAAGTGGAAGGCCACACTTTGTGTGTGTGTAAGAATTGAATAATCCGTAGTCTTGGTTGTGCATTTGAACAAAGAAGAACACACTTTAAGTGTGTGCATTTGAAGAGGCCGAGGGTTGTGACCTTGTGTGTGCACACCTTGAAGAACAAACTAAAAGAACACTAAAGTGTGTTTGTGCAACAAGAAGAGGAGGAGGCCAACTCATGTATGTGCTAAAGTGAAACAATTGTGTGCAAATTAAAGAAGTGGCCGAACCTAGGTGTGTGCACTAAAAGTGTATACACATTAGAAGAAGAAGAAGAAGTTCCACACTAAAGTAAAACACACTTCTAAGTGTGTGAACAATTTGGATAAAGTGTGTGAAGTCTAGTGAAGGTGTGTACTTAAAAGAATTATACCCTTTGAGGGTTTACTGCACCAAGAAGAAGAAAGAAGAAGTGCATGCATGCATGCATTCACGTGCACACGTGAACAGAGCCAAATCAGTGGTGTGCATTTGAGTTGTCCAAGACCAGGAGGTTCTTGAAGAATTTGAGGAACCCGTGCTATCAGTGCATAAAGTTCATTTGAACTGAGACTGGACCAGACTGAAGATAAAGATATCAGTTGTCTGAGCATTCAGTAGTTGAATAGAGAATCCAGGTCATCCTGAAGAAGGAGATAAAGCCTGAGCTGGACGAGAAGCCCTGATCAACCACAAGTGATCAGAAGAGAAGAGCAAGGCCAGCAGCCTTTATCCCAGGCTGCTGAAGTTACTTGAAGAACTTAAAGTGAAGAAGAGCTACTCGTGTGACTCGAGGAGCCAGGAGAAGACCCTGTGGGACTCAGGGAGAAGAAGTCTTCAGTGGGATTATAGAGCAGGCCAGTGGGACTCTGGTAACACTGTGGGACGCAGTATAAAGACACTCCTGTGGGACTCAAGAGAGATACAGTGGGACTCTGTATCGACCATTGTAATTCTAACAAGTTATAATGGGAGAATCCATGCTGGGAGAGCATGGCAAGGATGTAGGCCTTTGGTGCCGAACCTTGTAAATCCTTGTGTCCTGTGCCTTTTCATTACTGCATTATCCGGGAAAGGTTGAGAGATACAAGAAGAGTGGATCGAGGCTTTAACCAGCCATAGAGGTTTAATTGATAAAGAATCAATTAGTAAAAAGTTTTAAGGGATCACTGATTCACCCCCTCCCCCTCTCAGTGATTCACACTGATCTGGGCACTTCAATAACAAAAATGAGTCTCAATGGAATGTAAATGGAGATGAAATATCTCATAAAGGTCATATCCTTAGGTGAAGGATAAATCAATGACATAATTATATGTGAAAAAAATAAAAACACTCAATATGATTGGATATTCAGTGTAAAACAATCAATGAACATTCAAACATATTCTTGTAAAAAAAACACCAATGAATTTGATGTTTAATTCAATAAATGGAGATTGAGTTAAAATTACTCTCATCAAGTTCATATCGATTACTTGCGAATTTATAAATAGAGTGATTATGTGTGTCAAAAGTATATCCACATAAAGGGGAGTGGAAATTATGACATATGAAAATAAATGGTTATTCCACACATAATCTTGAAGTAAAATAATCAATGAAGTATGCATAAAGCAGAATGAATGGAAATTGAAATTTCAAATTCCCTTGTCGATTTAGTAACATAAGAAACATACACCCCTGAAAGAAGTATCATAAAATTATGATGTAGATATCCACAAATTAAATTATATTACACAATGAATATAATCATGGGAAGTACACACACCACATACAATAAATAACTAGTGAACAATATAAATCTCACGAAATTAAAATTGAGATAAGAAATCCTTTACATTGTACCTTTTCCTTGGTCGACGGTAGGTTGGACTCCTTTATAATGATTAAATAATTGTTATTGAATTATTAAAAAATCATATATATCAATATGATATCTTATATGATCTTTTAACATTGCTTTGTTAATAATATCTTCGTATTATCGTCGTTTCGGGTGTTAATTTACTCGTTTTGTTTTATAGGTTTTGTTTCATAAGGAATGTTTGTTATGGATAGGTTGTATCTCATTCATATACAGAAATATCTTAAATCCTTAAACATTATTTTTAATCATAAAATTAGAATTATACTTGTATGGATACATTGGGGAATGAATCTCATCGCATTCGTCGAGACGGTAGTCCGTACGTATGCACGAGCGATAATATAATTCTTTTGATATTAAAATCATATATAGATGGATGATATATCATATATACAGAATAATTATCATGTTATAATTATTATTTACATGAATTAAACATCATTATTATACCTATCCAAATAATAATATATTGAATAACAATTACACCACGATGTGGAGACGGTACGCCGTATGTACACACATATGGTGACATGCCATTCAAAGGATGGATAAAATACTGAATATGGTTGTAAAAAATTTATAATAACATCACAGTATATCGACGATAGCGTAGTTACTATTTTATAATGTAAATAACAAATAAAGAGGAAGTGGAAGAAGAAAATAACTTGAAAAGGGTGGTGAAAACATTACCTCTTCTTCGGGTTCTTCCGTTTGATTTGATCAAAAGGGCTACATAGGTTGGCTTTATGATCAAACTAAGGCCTCTAGGTTGAATTTAGAGAAGTTCAGAGAGTATTTTGGTAGGGGTTTGTTGAGCTAAAAATCTTTGAAGGTGTGAATAATTGGTTAGAACTTGTGTCCTTTTATAAGGGGGAGGAGGGGCTCTTTAGGAAGAACATAAAGTATTATTTTATAATAAATTCATATTCAGTTTCTAATGGCTCCAAAGTGGATTATTAAAATTATATGGAAAGGATGGATCTAAATCCTTTGAACCAATATATATTAGACATTTTTGGGTCATTATATTAGACTTATCTTTTAGTTTTAACTCTTAGTAAATTAGTTTGACATTTACCATGTCACTTTGAATTTTTATATTATATATTTAATAAACTTACTATATACATCCAAGCGTCCCCATGAGGTATTTTACTAATAAAAATATCATTATATATTTACTTTGGCTGAACAATAGATTTTCTGGATAGTATATCAATTAATAATATAATATTTGTTTTAAAAACACATTTATGTCATTTTTGACACTATTCAATAATTGGTATTTGTTAAAGTCATAAAAACGTTATTAATTCGAATAAAATTAATTTAAGAAATAATAACATGTAATATTAACCAATAATATTCTTGGATGTCATAAAAACATTCAAATTATATTTATTTTAACTTTTATAATACCAATTATTTGATTCTTTTGTTATTAAGGAAAATACTGCATCATTATTTTGTCATAAATAAATTTATGTATTAAATATCTAAAATCATATATAAAATTCCATTATGTAGGAAATAATTTTAGCTTTATAATGAATATTTATAGTAAAAAATATAACATATAAAACCGTATGTAAATATTGTTTTTCTAAAAGATATATGCTTTTGTCATTTTTGTATTTACTTTAACTTAATTAATATAAAATATCCTTATCACCTACAAGTACCTCCATGGGGTCCCCAAATCGACCCAAAGATGCCAATGGTCTGACATGATTCAACCCATAAGGATACGAAATGTTTTAGGTTAATTTATTATTATTATAATATTAATTTTTTACCCTTATTTACCAAATTTACCCTCTAACCATGGTAAATAAAATATTTACAAAAGTAATTACTCAAAATAAATAAAAATAAAAGTTATCTATTTACACAATTTGGAAATCTTGATTCCAAATATGGAATAAATTTTTCCAAATTCAAAACACAAAAGTTTCATAAATTAATTAAAAATTAATTCCCACGGTCAAAACAAAAAGCGGGTTTTTAAGAAATAATAACTATCAAAAGATTGACACTTGTTTATGTCCGGTTTAAATGTAAAATTATGTCCAATGACCAAAATTGTATTAAATGGTAAAAATATATTATAAATATAATTTAAAACCACTCAAAATTCATAATTTATCACTATTAATTATATTTTATTAAAAAAGTGGGTTTTAATTAAAATTTAGTAATTTTCACTATTCATAAAAATATAAAAGTTATTCGAAAAGTACCTATATATAACCCTAGGGTAATTTCAATATTCCGAATTAAAAAATGATTTCTATTTTGAGAGGTAAAATTTATAAAATTTAAAAAAATGGTTATTACTATTTATAACGGCTACTTTGATTGGTCATGGTGTGTTAGAATCTCGAAGTTGTGTACAACACACACTACTGTATTATTCAAAGAAAATCGTACCAAGGAAGCTTGGGGTGTTAAAATCATATGGTAGTAGTTGAGTTTTATTATAAAAAATATATTATTAGTTTTTCATAATGTCTGTCTTTATGGATTTATATGGTCTCCCATGAAGGTCACCTCTTTATTGGGTAGAGGTGGGAGATGCTACTTTTTTAGGACCGAGTCTCATTCAAAAGTCATTGGAGAGAATTAATGATATATGTAATCTTATGGTTATAAATCATAGTCATTATAAATAATATTTGGGTCTATTTCATCATCCTTTGAAGTTTTCCCTTGGTGTACGTGTTTTCTTAAATATCAATCATCAATTAGGTCATTATTTGCATGGAAAATAAGGAATGTTGGCTTCGAGATATGTTGGACCATTTTAGGCCAGTGAGCAGCTTGGGTAGGTTGCTTATCAGTTTGAATTTCTAGTTCATTGGATGGGAGTTCATGATTTATTACATATGTCTCATCTCAAGAAATATAATCGTTATCTCTCCCACATACTGAGTTAGGAATAAATGAAGTTGGTTGTAGATGTTTTTGCTATAGGGAAGCCAGTGGAGATCTTTGGCTCTCAAGTGAAAGTCATGCATGGGATGTTCACTCTCTTCCTGGGATCAAGAAAATTAATTCAACATTTCAGTATTTTATTATTTTGTTAAATAATGAAAGGATATCGTAATTTTACCAAAATCTTTTAAAAAATTAGCGTATTAATTGTTGGTACAACATGGTGCCTTGAATATAAATCAATCAACTTGTGTTTTTGAGTGGTGGTCCCAATGAAACAACTGAATATTGCCTTTTTGGGGTTAATAGAAAGGCTGCACACATTCCATCCATCCTTGAATTTTATGACATTTCTTTTCACATTAATAATTACTAAAAAGAGTTTCATTCTATAACAATTCGAATTTTTGAGACATTGATTCTTCAACATCTACCATTTCAATATGTTAAAAATCAAGAATATGTTGTTCCTTTAGATTGCTAGCAGTAGAATGTGCAAGAAGGTCATTGTTCCTCCGCACTATGAGTAACATCAAATTGAGAAACCAATTATTCATTAGGATTGGGAGAATCAGCACATACATAATATATTTTATCTATAATTGGTTCAAATTTTAATTTAGATTACGTAAATGCATTAGGGAACATTAATAATATCATGTAACACATTGTATATTATAAAAAAATTAACATCATTATTGAAATCTATTTTTTAATGGTTCAATTGATTTTACCCCACAATTGAGTCTCCAAATCCCTTTATTATGGTTTGCTTTGACATTCATGTCCCCATCCACATTGGAGGCACTGTGAAATGGTTGTGATGTCCCAATAAAAGGGTAATCCTCAGTTGGATTTTCATCTAAACCTCCATTGATTTGGTCAATAACAGAATAATAAAATGATTTCTGTTCATAGGATAGAGAATATAAAATCATTGTAATACATATGATGCCATTATAAATGGTTCATCTTTTTACCCTTACATAATAAAATCTACTTTCATGAATCCCAATTCATCTATTTTAAGAACACTCTTATTAACAACCCATTTTCACTGAAAATCAGCATTTGGATTTAGTTTATAATACAACTCCCATATTCTTTGATGAATCAAAAAGTTTAATATATTCATATAAGTTGGACTCTTATCCTTAGTATCATATAAATGAATTTCTTCATCCACAAAGGTAACTACAGTATTTTTCATGGTACTTCCTTCATCATGTTCATTTTTATAGAACGTATAACCATTATAATATAATACATGCACAGTTGGACCCCTGTCTAGCCATTGAATTCATTCTGAAATTGAATTGGGATTTTCATATTACTCCATAAAAATATAGTCTTGAAAACATCCTTTAAAATTTTTATTTTGTGTATTTGATATCTACATTTCATCCCTTGATGAATTCCAATGACGATGAATTTAATTATGGGTTTCGACATATAGGGAGACCTTTTTAAATATTAATAAAAAAGTATATTTGGGATTGCTCCCAATCCATAATAGTGATTGGGACTAAATATATTTTTTAAATTCTTTTACCCACAAGAAGTCTAGTGTAATAATATGTCGGTAGAAGTACCTTCCACATCAGAAAGGTTTTCATTACATAGTTCAATGGATTCCTATATAATATATAAAACTCCAATAGAAATATTTGTATGAATTTAATTTTTGAAATACACTTACAAAATCATCATATACCATTCAATGGGGTACATCAATCTATAATGTACAAGACCACATAGTCAGATCTCTATTATGAAAAGAACCATCAAGTGTGATATCATATAATAGAATATCAGTGGGACGAAAATTTCTAATTCACATAATATGAAAAAATATAATTTTTTATAATTATAAATTCTATATGGTCTATAACCTTTCTACATATAACATGGAAAAATAACCTGGTATTTGATAATTCTTGGTTGACATTCTGAGGTAAAATGAAACGTAAAGCTACAAGCATTAGAACTTTAATTATAACATGATTGCCTTTTGATTTTAGAACCGTTAACTTTAAATCATTCATTAACACAATATTCTTGATATAAAATAAATAACCCTATGGAACATTTAAATCATTCTTGATGTTATAAAACTGATATCTCCCATGTCTAGAAAGAGTTTAAGCAATATAAGTAATAAATATTGTTTTTATCCTTAAATTAGATTCGTTAAACCTTACAAAACATTAGTTTAACCTTACAAGACATTTTTAACCTTACATAACTTCTTTTCACACAATTAACTTATTTTTACCATTACATAATTTTTTCTAACCCTCACATAACTTCTGTTTACCTTTACAAAACATCACTTTACCCCTGGTTAAATTTTTCTTACCATTAAATGGAATTGTTTTACCCTTACGTATCATTATATTACCATTAAATAACATTTTTTACCCCTACTCAACCATAGTTTTCGCTTTCATAACACCTAATTACCCTTACATAACTTTATTTTACCATTAAATATGTTTTTTACACATAACATTATTTTAACATAACATAACATAGTGTAACCTTATTAACTACTATTTAAGTCAATTTACGTTATATTACGCTTATATAACATTTTTACCCATATTTAACTTTATTCTACCCATAATTAAAATTTCTTACCTTTATTAAATTTCAGTCTTCCCATATATATAATTGCTTTTCCTTTACAAAACATTAGTTTTCCATTTCAAAACATTTTTTACCATTAAATAACTTTATTTTACCCATATATAACTTTGTTTTAACATTATATATATTTAATTTACACTTAAATACAATTTTGTTATCATTATATAACTTCTACGTACCCTTAAATAACTTATTTTTCCTTTACAAAACATTGTTTTTTCTTTACCTTACTTTTTTTCACCCCTAAATATTTGATACAATTACCTTTAATTTATTCTAACCTTAAATAAATTTTATTTACCCTTACCTAATTTTGTTTTACCCTTATATAACATTGTTTTACCCTTACTTAACATTAGTTTAACTTTACATGGATTTATTTTTCCCTTACCTAATCTTTGTTTAGAATTAATTAACTTTTGTTTTCCCTTACATAAATGTATATTACCAACACAATTTTATTACCCTTAACATTAGTATACCCTTCATTAATTTTATTACCTAATAATAACTATGTTTTAAACCTACTTAACATTAGTTTACCATTACATAACATTGTTTTAACCATACATAACTTTGTTTTTCCCTTTTATAACATTGTTTTACAGTTACATAACATTAGTTTACCGTAAAATAATTTTATTTACGCTAACATAACATTGTTTTAACATTAATTAATATAATGAGTCCCATACATAACTTTTTTCACCCTTACATAATATATTTTTCCAATATGTACCCTTAGATAACATATGCATGTTTTTGTTTATCCATGCATAACTTTTCTTCTCTTAAATAACGTTAGTCCATCGTTAACATTATATTACCCATAATAAATTTTATTTTACTATTACATTTTATAATCATGCATGTTTTCTGGTTGGATAGGATTTAAACCCCAATAGGTGTGTGATTTTACCCAGTTATATTGGGGGATGGAGTGTTTCATTGACAACCCTAGCTGGTGTGACACTAGAGGATCCCTTGTACAACTGTCAGTGTAGTGTCAATTCATTGCCGATATATATTGAGATACTAATGAGAATGATGAAATCACTCAGATAGATGGCTATGATGGTGATCAACTTCTGAAGGGGTCTACCTGAACGTATCTAAACATGGAAGATAGAAAACTATGTGCTGGATATGGGTAATGACCTAATAAATCAGCCTGACATGGTTGATGGATGACCTATAGAATACTTCTGGGTTTCTTATGAGTGATTTATAGGTGACAGTGGTGCCCGATGGGAATGGGATAGGAGGTGACATGTAGTGTGATGGCACATGCGATGTATAGAGGATGTTGATTTGAATTTGGCTATATGAGAAAGTCAGAATGTTCTCCAGTATTTAGGATATGTGAGCCCTCTCTCCATGGTGGTGGTGGTGGTATGGAGGTCTCCTATGTCATATCCATGGCATCCAGTGAGATATTGACGGGGTTGTTTAGAAATTCATGGAGAAACATATCCATCATTGGTATGTAGGTGAGGCCTAATCATGGTTGAAAATACCTCTTGGTGATGGTTTCATATGATGTGAAATTTGGGGGTTCTTTGTGTTGTGATGATGATGGGTGGGTCCTTTGGTCCATGGTTGTCTGGGTACTATGATATTTTCTTGGGCCTTTCGAGGAAAAATAAATCAATCTTGATTAGTTGGTTATCCCATGGGGGGAAATGACTTTCCCATTGGTCTGTTGGTGAGGTGTGGGTGAGTGTGTATCCCTATAATTTTATCCATTAAAACCTATAATAAATATATTTATATTCAATTATAGTTAAATTAATTGATATATTTACGTAATAATTTTTAATTACAATTATAAAAAATATATATATATATATTTAAATGTATAATTGTATAATTATAATTATATAAACATTTATAATTATAATTAATTAATTTAATAGTAAATAATTAGATATATATTTATTTAAATAAATTATAAATATATTATTTATATTTCTAATTATATAAATATATTTAGAAATATAATTATAAAATTATATTTATATTTTTTTAAAATAATAGTAAATATGAATTTATAAATAATATCTCAGTTGAACAGATAAATGTGGATGCAAGTTTGTCACTACAAAAGTGACTATAGGCACTACCAGCTTCTTTGGTTCCTTCATCTATAGAAGTTGCGATGCTCAAAAAAGAGAATCCTTGTTGCACAATCTTGAAGCATTTGATCCAATAGACTCCTCATGGATTTCAAGGGGAGACTCTAGTGTCATAGAATATCCGGATGAGAATAAAGTTAGAGGGGCCTTCCCTTTGAATGCTAGTATGGATTTCGTACAGTTCATGGATAGTAATGGGATATTAGATATATGCTACATTGGTGATTAGTACACATGGTGAAAAAACCAAAGAGGGGTTCTCTAAGCATGGTGTTGCATTGAAAATGTATGGAAAATGTTCATGCCATATATTTATATCCCAGGGAAAAGGTTTCTCACTTGGTAAGAGGTATATATGATTAGTCACCTTTGCAGGTCTCATTGTCACCATGGAAGGAGAGACGTGAGTGTTTCATGTTCTACTATCTATGGACACATATTATAGGATACCATCTAAATGTATGTGATTCATTGAACAAGACCATATAGGTAAATTCAAGTATAATGATGAAAAATAGGCCGATGTGTATCAAAAACACCCTATAATTGTGGGTTGGGTAGCAACATCCCCACTCAAAGGATATGGAAATTGTCAAGAAGGATATTTACTGACAATAATCTAGCCTTGAAGAGGAATAAAATTACACATTTTTTGATGAACTCACCAGTAAAAATGATAGTATGATAGAAATAATCTTGGCATAAGAACATGTGGCACTTGAGAAACTGATAAGAAGTTGTCTCTGTAAATATGATATGAATAAAACATATTTTGATGACAAAATCTAGGAGAAGTGAAACCTCATAATAAAAGATATATATCTAGATGATTGATCACACTGTAAATAATTGGATACCATGGTTGTATGGATCAATCCCATTTGAAAATTATCTTTCAATGTATAACCCACATATGTCTAATGTGTATCTGAGAGGGAACCCAATGTTTTTTGAAGAGGTTTCGAAAACTATCTCCAATCAAGAAAATTCACTCTTGGATGCAGCCCCTAATGGGAAAAAAATTTATAAGGCTATAATGGGACTTAATATAGAGAGTGATCATAGAAAAATATGGTACCATGATAATTATATAGGGAATCATAGGATCTGGTTAGTAGTGATCTGTTTATATCCAATGAATACTTCTTTTAAGGAGGAAGTCTTCTACATGTTTCTTGCAACACTACATTAGTTATCATGCCCAAAATCAAGTACCATTCCCCAATAAAACCCCCTCGAGATTATGATCACATGTAATTTTCTATATAATTTACTTGCAATCATAATCAATTGAAGGATATTTTCATGACCACTTCCACCCAAAGAAACTACAATGAGGGGAGAGAGATAATGACCCCCGAGTCCTACCCCATGTGGGCGGTTTGGAGAATATCACCATGGATGTACCGATCTAATAAATATGGGAGGAATTACCCTTTATAAGAAATCAATATTAGGAAATAATATGTATAGTCCATAATGAAACTCCAAGACATAATATAAAAGATAACCAAAACCATTAAAGATGCATATTAAAAAAATAAAACTCTTACAATACAAAAGTCTCCAATGTAAAATACCAAAAGTTAATCTACGAGGAATCATGAAAACTATCATGATCGAAGCTAGTATGTTCCAACAGGGTCCAGAAAACTATCACAGAAACATGAAATCAGTTTATATATTTAGGGTGAGTAAACAAGTATACTCAATATGAAAACCAATGTCTCTCATGCACATGTGAAAGAAGGAATACTAATTCACCTGTGAGAAATTGGTAGAACCAAAAACACCAATTTCGGTATACTTTCAATCCCAACCCCACCATGTAACTCTTAACAAATAACAAAATTTAAGTAATATAATATAATGAAATTGATGATAGGGTACCCTGCACCACTTTCCCAATAATTAACCACTCTTAGAACCTAATACAAATGTTATAGTGATCCCACCCCTTTGAAATATACCATGTCACAACCAGACCAGACACACCTAGGCCTCAAAACCACATCCCTCTCATAGAAAACAAGGCCAAAAACCACATCACATCCCGCCTGTAGAAACCTGGGCCACAAAGCACATCACATCCTACCCACATAAAACTTGTCAACAAACCACATCACATTCCGCACCAAAACTCCTAATCCTAAAATCATATCACATCTCATCTAGAAGACACATGGGACGTCACAATACATCACATCCTAGAGACACTTGGGAAAGAACATCAAATCTCATCCTGAAGACACCTAAGATATAAGGACCGGGCAAGATTACATAACATAATCTTGAATTAAATATTGAAATAACTTCCATTCACATTGAGGATCTTTTCAAGTTTATAGATTTATAGAATCGGGACATAATACATTAATAAGATAATATATTAATACATAGTGGATACTATAAACACAGTATTCATTTATTCCAAAATATGAATCTATTCAAAATAAAACATGATTCCTTTGAAAATTCATCAAACATTTAACATGGATTAATTCATTGTCTTACACATACTAATACACTATGAAAATCATTTAAAAACTTGGGATAAGCACAATAAGATTAGTAAGGGATATAAATAGAATACCTTAGTTAATGAATAATTGTAATGTATGAAATCATTTTCAAAAGTCATAATTGTCACCCATATATATAATTACATTGTCAAACATGAGATTTCCTATAGAACCACAAAAAAAATAAGAACATAAATTAAATTATAAAGGTATCTTGGGGAATTAAATACATAATCTTCTACCCCTCTTGGATATCTTTTAATTTGTAACCCTCACAACTACCTTACTATTTGTTTAACCATCACAGTTACACACGGAGTAACCATACGGGCGACCACTAATTTACACATAACCAATGCATTGGATAGAGATACAGATCCCACCGTTCATTATAAAAAATACCAACGAATGAGAACAAAATCACATAACATGAATAATTTCATAAAAACATTTCTTTTGTATTTCGTATAACAGAATTTTTAAAAGTTGTTTTTGAGAGAAAAGTCTGTTATAAATGTAATATAATTGAGGTGATACATAATAGAGTTGATGTAACATGTATACACACTATAAATACACATAATTAAAAAATATGTAAACAAAATGAACCATAAAAATAAATTTAAACACCACATAAATAATGAAGTAGAATGTTCACACAAAGAGGGAAATCAGGTTATGAATTCCCTTACCTCAGGTTTGTCTAACATAATTTTTTTAAACCTATTGTATATTGGTTAATAGGCTATTATTAATATCTTATAGAAATATATTCATCTTTTTAATATTTATATTTTCATTTCATTAAATCATTGTACCCTTTAATTGTTATTAATTTGTTCCTTTCACTGTTTTGTGTGCATTTTTTATATTATTTCCATGATCGGTTCATGATGGAAATTCTTGTCGATTTGAAATGAAAGTCCATAATTGAAATGGAATAGTATATACATATTTAAAGTACCAGAAATTATAACATTTATGATTTTAAATTTGGAAATGAGGATGATTCATAAGTTAAAACATTATTGTCATTCGTTTAGGTGATTTTGGCAATTCTTCAATCGTAATGAACTCATTTTGTTTTATAATGCAGTAACATGTGTAAAAAAGATTCAAGAACCTTAAATAAAATATAATATAGTAATTATATTCTTTTTTGACCATAAAAATGGTTTCATGATGAGTCTTTAATTAAGTAAAATAGATTGAAATCACATCATCCATGATGTCGGTAAATCGACACATCAAAGATGATGTTTTAATTTCTTGAAGAAGATGGAGAGGAGGAAAATTATAACCTTGAATCTTCGATAAAAATGAGGAAATAAATAATATATAAGATACAGGTTTATTCATTCTTCTTGGATAAAAGGATTTAAGGAATTGATAAGAATATAATAGATAATTAAAAGAAATGAAAGAAAACAAACGAGGATGTTAAACTCTTTATCTCTTCTCCTTGAGATCCTTCTTAAGGAAAATGGTTTTGGACATTTGGTGAGAAAAAAAGCTCTAAGACATGGGGGAGATCATTATGAGTATTATTTTTCATAACATAGTTATGTATCAAGGCTTGGGCGGTGTGGGAGGAAGAGGGGAATGGCGGTGGAATTTATAGTGGATGAGATGCATAATTTTTCATAATTTAAATCATTATTATAATAATGTTTCTCAAGACTATGAATAATATTAATTATTGTGACCCCAAATAGTAATAATGAAATGTGAGTTTGAACCAAGTGGGATTAAATCACCTATGATTTCATAAATAGTGTATTTATTTGACAATTTGAATATACTATATTTTACCATATTTAACTACTCATAAAAAATTCATGAATTTTAGAAAAATCCCAAAAATTAACCCGTACCATTTTTCGACATGTAGAATTAAAAACGAACTCCAATTTTGAAAATAATTTCCTAAATATTATTATTTTAATTTTAAAATAAAATCATACATTATTAAAAAATTATCAATTTTAATTCAGAAACTACTTTTATATCACATTGAAAAATTAACCATGATTTCATTATATTAAAGTCTCAAGAAAATAAAATAATAATACAATTTACTATTCATTTAGGTCATATTACTATTTATATTAAATTTACTAAGGGTATGTGACTATTCACCATAAAAACAGTTGTGTTCAATCAGACTCCAAATAACATACTAAGCATAATTGCAGATGAATATTTTTTGAAATTCAATACATAGAAGCAGAAAAATTAAGTTTAATGGGTAGTTATAAATATCTATGTAAAACAATGTTTCATGCATTTCAATTGTTTTTTTAAACCATGGCGGGTTACTTTATCCCCAACTTTTGAAAATTGTGCCTTCACAGTTTATAGACTCATTAAACAAATGAGGATAACATTCCCACATAGCAATATCATATTCCCATGATTTTGGTTTCAACACAAAATCTTTACATGGTGGATTACCTTATTTTTCAATACTTTTTCCCTTTGATAAAGAATCTGAACTGGTTTCTCTTCATATGAATGTTTCTATTTTAGTTGAACTGCATAGGGTATTATATATGAGATGAATCTAGAATATACTTTCCTAAAACCAAAACATGAAGAAAATTGTGTACATGAGATAAACTTGGAGGTAAATCTACTTAGTAGGTGATTGGTCAAACTTTCTTCATAATTTCATTAGATCCAACAAACCATGGAATTAGCTTTCATTTATTACCAAAATGCATCACATTTTTGCAATGAGAGATATAAAGATAGATTGGTCCCCTGCCTCGAAAGAGAAGTATTTCCATCTATTATCCACATAACCTTTCGGCATGCTTTGATTTTTCCTCAGGTGTTTCTACATAATCATCACATTCTTAGCCAATTCCTCAACTAATTCTACTCCCATAAACTTCTATTCCCCAACTTCATCCCAAAAAGCTGGTTTTTGACATCACTTCCCATACAATTCCTCAAAATTTGCCATATGTATACTGGAAGAAAAATTTTTTTTATAAGAGAACTCAACTAAAGAACGATGTTGATCCCAAAATCCATGGTAGTCCATTGAACAAGCATGAATCATATCTTCTGATGTCTGAATTTTTCAATATGACAACACATCTGATTAAAAATGGAATGCTATACTAAAATTTATTTTTGTGCCCAATGAATTTTGAAGCCCCTTCCAAAAGTTATAAGTTTACCTAGGATCTTGATCAGATACAATAGAAAGAGGAACTCCATGTAACCTGACAATCTATTTGAGGTAAATTCAAGAAATATGATTCAAAAACATTGTATCTTGAATACAAAGAAAATGTGAAGATTCGGTCAACGAATAAACAACAACCAAAATCACATTATTTCCTTGAGAATTCTTAGGTATTCCAACTATGAAGACCATTGATATATATTCTCCCATTATCAATCTATCACTGGTAAAGGCTGAAGAATCCCCTTTAGTATCTGTGGTTCTACATTAACCTATTAACATGTAAATCATTTCGTAGTAAAATAACCAATATTCCTTTTTCATTCCATCCCACCAGTGATACCCTTTATGGTCTCTATTCATCTTGGTACTGCCAGGATGAACTGAAAATGGAGAACTATGAGCTTTGTAGAATAATTATTTCTTCAAATAGGAATCACATGGAAAAGACAACCATTTAGCTAATCATAAAACACAATCCTTATCAAGGATAAAATTTTGAAAAATACACATTTTAACCAATTATATCATTTTCTGTAGCTCACGGTCTTTCTTATTTGCTTGTTTAATTTTGTGTGATAAAATTTACTGAACTGAATCCTAAAAAAAAACAGAGGTGTTTTTCTTACACCAACTACTTATAGGAAAATATTCATCAAATCATTAATCAAGGGATAGTGTTCAAAATGTAACATGGTCAATGATGCATGTTGTTTTAGACTAAAAGAATCTTCCACATTGTTTTCTTTTCCTAGATGGCAATTGATCGTGCAATCATATTCCTATATCTGTTCAATCCATCTTCTCTACCTAAGGCTTAATTCTTTCTATGTGAATATATACATCAGTCTTTTATGGTTAGTATATATTTGACATTTGGCTTCGTGTAAATTATGCCTCCAAATTTTCAGAGAAAAAACAACAGATTCCAATTTCAAATCATCTGTGGGATAATTTAACTCATGATGTTTTATTCATCGTAAACATTAGTAATTAACTGATAATTCTGCCTCAAAACACAGCCAAGTCCCTTCAATGAAGCATCACTATAGATGATAATCTCACCATTTCGGGAAGGAAATTCCAAACCTAGATAATTAACCAATCACATTTTTAGTTCCTAAAAATATCACATACTCATGTTCAAATAAATTTTACCCATTTACGTGTCAACATAGTAAGTGGGCTAGATAACCATGCAATGTTTTTAACAAACAGTCTGTAATAACATTCAAATCCAAAAAAAGCTTTGAATCTCTATAAATCTTGTAGGTCTTGCCCATTCACCAACCACTTTTGGTTTGGTAGGATCAATTGTTATTACATACTTATTTGAAATGTTCCCAAGAAAAGAAATCTATTGTAACCAGAAATATCACATCATGAATTTTACATATAGTTCTTTTTTCCTTTATGGTTGGTAAAACAACCCTTAGTTTTTTTCATGCTCCTATTTATTTTTAGAAATACCATAATTTCATCAATAAACACAACCAAAAACATATCCAATAACTCATGAAATATTATATTAGTATGATTCATGAATATATTATGTGCATTAGTAAACCAAAATGGCATAATAAAAAAAATCATAATTCACATTTCTATTATGAAAATTTATTTTTGGGATTTCATCCTCCTTCACCTTCAAATGATGGAATCAAAATCTAAAGTCAATCATAAAAATGCACGCTCCCTAGATCTAATCGAACTATTCATCAATATGAGGAAAAGGATACTTGTTTTTTACAGTGGTGTTATTCAATGATATATAATCATTCTAAATTATAATGGAATGATCTATCTTTTTAATGTAAAAAATAGGAGCACCCCATGGTGAAGTGATAGAAAATATGTATCCATTATCAAGAAAATCCTACAAATGATTTTTATATTCTATATGTTATATTTGGGCCATTAAATATGGGGGTTTTCAAATTGAATTAGCATTAATAACTATGTAAATTATGAATTTGACTTCCCTATCATGTGTGAAACTAGGTAACACATTAGAAAAAATATCAAGGTATTCATTTACCACTAGATCATAATTAATCTAAACAGTTCCCTTGATTTCAAAAATTTGATCAAGATAACATTAATTTCTATCTTTAACCAGTTTCTCATCTTCTAGAGATGTTATAAATTTTATATGATCATTATTGTATACAAACTGAAACTCTTTTTGAAAAATACCTTCTTTAGCTCTACAGTCAATCTTAGCAAGTTAAACATAATGCCAATCCATTCCCAAAATGACATCAAACTCAAATAATGGTAAATTACAAGGATTTCTAGTAAATTCTTCCCACAGACCAAAATATAATGATTCTTATAATTCCTCCTTTCTATAATATATTACCCTGGTGTTTTAACAACATGGTTATGTCTCATTTATTGAGGTGAGATTTATAGTTTACCAGAAAATTCCAAAAAAAACAAAGGAATGTGTAGATTTCATAACAAAAATATATATAAAAAACTTACTAAACAAATAAGATACCTGATAATACTTCATTGGATGGATCTACATTTGATGGTGTAGTCACAAAGGACTTCACTACACCTTTCTGCTTATAGTTTTCCTTATTCGCATCATTCAGATCTCTCTTTGAGAAGGAATTTACATAATGACTCATCTCACCACATTTAAAAAAATTAACGGTTTTCATATCATTAATAGTATTAGGATCTTTTTAATTACAATCTCAGTCCATACGTCTAAACATTCCACATTGAAATCACTTACAAATTTTTGTAAGATAATCCACAGGGTGCTTCTTTCCACAATATTCCCAAACTAGAAACTGGATTTTCTTACCATCATATTTCATTGGTTGATGATTCCCTATCACTTTCCATCAATAACTATTCTTCTCCACGTTGTGAAAATGAATGTGATCATCAACACATTTCATCGCTACCCTCTCAGCACATCACACATGTTTTTAAATACTTTTTAATTCATTGGAGTCCAATGCCCTTCGATACCTTGGATTCAATCCAAAGTAAAAGCAATTTATTTTTCTATCAAGATCCAAAATAAGATTTGGATCATACATCTCCGCTCAGGTGATGTTAGCTTCCTACACAACCACTAAATATTCCTCCCTATTCTTCATATCAAGGAATTTTTTCTCCATCTTATGTAACACCACCTTAGAATAATATTTAAGGAAAATAATTTTAAATTCATCCCACTCTAAGGCATCAATATTCTCTTTATCCGTGATATTCATTACCATTGACCACCACTAGTCATCTTACCCTTCAAAATGATAAATAGAAATACTTAACTTTTTTCCATTTGAACATACCATAACATCAAATATCATTTCAAGGTATTTAATCCATCCATCAATAGCTACTGGGTCAAAGGATCCATTATAAGAGGGAGGATGTTGTCTCACAAAATGTTCCACTATTTTCATGATGTGTTATGATATTTCTAGTTAATCTATTGCATGGATTCCACCACAATTTATTTTCTTCATTATCTTAGCCATTTCTTCCACAAACTACTCGGTACCAATCAGTAATCTTTTGAGCAATAGATTCAGATGGTTGTCATTATGTTGGTGCCTCTCCTCTTCAACTTCCATGTTTCATCTATAGACAACCATTCTGAACAAAATTATCTTCATTAAAGCAACTTGGTAATCCTTAAATTCTATAACATTTCAAATTAATTATAAATTAAATATCATTTACAGTATTCTATTAACATCACCCTAACCCCAAAATTTATCTAAACCTCCCACTGATACCAACTTTAATGACCCGATCTGATTGCATTACATAATCGTGAATTTAATCCAGAAATCACTTCCTTTCACATTGAGGATGTTTTTAAGATCAGGGCATTAGAGAATTGGGACATAATAAATTCATTACAATACACATTAATACAATGTAGATACCATAAAACAATATTCATTTCTTCCAAAATATAAAATATTTCAAAATAAATACTGATTTTTGACAATTCTTCAATCATTTAACATGGAGACCTTCTTTTTTGTACACATCCTTATGACCTATTAAAATAATTTAGAAACCTGGGATGTGCATAAAAATCGCATTAAGGGATATAAAAAGAACACATTATTCCATGAATACTTGTAATGTATTAAATCATTTTTAAAAGACATACTTGTCACCCATATATATACATACATTGTGAAACATGATATTTCAAAAATATGCCCACAAGAAAAAAGAACATAATTTAAACCATAATGGTATCTTGGGGCATTACATACATAATATTATAACCCCCTTGGCTACCTTATAATTTGAAAGACTCACGAATACCTTACAATTTGTGTAACCATTTACACTTGGAGTAACCATATGGATGACCATAAAATTACACATACCCAAGGAATTGAAGTTGTATATTTATCACACCATTCATACAAAAATAACCAAGAACCAGAACAAAATCACACAACCTGAATAATTTCCTAAACACATTGCTTTTGAATGTCGTAAAACATAATTTTTAAGATCTTTTTGAAATAAAAGTACCTTATAAATATCATATAATTAATGTGATAAATAATAGAGGAAATGGAACATGTGTATAAATTGTAAATATAAATAATTTAAAATAATATAATAAATTTTATCACAGAAATTTTTTTAATACCACATAAATAATGAAGTACAATGTTAACCCAATGAGTAGAAATTGGGTTATGAATTCCCTCACATCAGGTTTGTCTTAATTCCATCTTGTTTAATCATCATGTATAATTGTTAAATGAGTGTTATTAATGTCTTAAAGAAAAATATTCATATTTATAATATATTATATGATCATTTCATTACATCATTTGACCCTTTAATTGTTATTATTTTGTTCCTTCCATTGTTTTGGAAGCACTCTTTACATGATTTCCATGATCGGTTCATGATTAACCAATTATCATTTAAGGTGATACCTCACCTCCACATCTAAAATAGAAACTAAAACAGATATAACTAGTTTAAAAAATACCCTAATGGTGAAAATTTTTAGCAGGGTATCAAAACCGAACAATCAAAAGATCACAACGACATTAAGCTTGTAAAATAATGAAAAACCCAATTTACCTATCAATTTCAATTAGCAAGATCGTTATCTTTAATTAGGTTCGTAAAAACATGATTCATTGGTAAAAATAAGTAAAAACCCAACTACATGATTCATAATTAGGATAAATGAAGTAAATCCTACCTTAAAGTGTTGTAAACATTCTTTTCATATGAAATGAATATGAAATGGTCCTCCGATCACCTCTCCCATATAGTCGACACCCATTCATGTATGTTGCAAAACCACTGCATAAAAAAAACAAAATAAAATCCCATTATAACCATGGAAGAAAATCCTCTTCAAAATGAAAAGATTAATATGACTATAAAAGAGATGAACATCAATAGAACTGAAAGAACGAGGGAAGAACACAACTCATATTGAATATGAATCATTATAGATCAATGGGTGAATCTAGTAATCGATCCTTAGTGAAGGAATCCCCAAAATCCATAGTTCTAGGCCACCTGGGGTCAAGGGAAAAATGATGTAGACATAGGTTTCGAAAAACAAAGAGGTTGAAAAAAACATTAAACATTATAGTAGTGGGGTATTACCCAATGTGTAATACACATTCACATTGTGTAATGACTTGAAGTTGGTTTTCATCGAAGAACCCATCACCTATTGATTTATTTTACTTTTAAACCCCTATAACATTACATGATGTGGAACTCCCAATAAAAAACCTGTAACAAAGGGTCAAATTGTGTAATCCCGTTACATGATGTGTAATCCACCTTTTTCCAGCCTTTAACAATCAAATCTATACAAAAATCAAAATAAAAAAAGTAACGGACTGGGAGCAAACAAATCATTAATTCAGATACCTCTCAAATTATTCCTTTCCTTGAGAATCCAAAACCAATCCCAAAATAAATATGGTTTTGAAAACTGAACCTGAAAGATACCTCTGATGGGTCTATCTACATATGAAGCACCACTAAAAACCAAACACATAAATGATCATTTATAAACCACCCTATGTTTTTTGAAAGAATGAGTGGAAACCCCATATCCAAGAACACCAAATCCAACATCTACAACCAAACTGCATTATGTCAACTCAAATGACAATAAATCACACTACACAAGCACCACAAACACCCCATACAAAAACATGAATCAAGTAATCTTATCTTTTATGCCATGATACTATCTTATGTGGGTGTCTCTAACTCACCTGCATGTGATTAGTCACTTCAATGTTAATGTGTGTCGATTGGGAATTGGGTCCTCCACTTTTCATATTTATCGACTTTGTCACACATTGCACTTCATACACCCATGTCAACAAAATCAGATCATCTAATAAAAAAAGTCTAACCATTACATTACAATGAAAAATAGAAAAATTAAAATCTAAAAAAACTCCAGGTACTGGGAAAACCTTTTTGTTTCTTTCTCCCAAGTACTCTCCTCCTAGAAACCATGCCTCCTCATCACATGAACCATTGGGACGGTGCATCCCAACATTACCTTCTCTTGATGATCCTAGATCTCTATTAGACATTACAGAAACATCATTCCTTACTCGATATATAACTATACCAAATAAAAGTCATGAGATTTATCATAAATATATCAATGAGGATGAGAGATGTGAACAATGTTGTGGATCCTCTCAAACTGCAGCGGCAACACCAACCAGTGTTCAACGTCACCATATTTCCTAAAAACCTCAATGGTTTCATTCAACATAAGTGAAATATTACTCCACCATACAAACCTATACATCCCGCGTTTAGGGGAGGCCTTCAAGAACATGTGGTCCCCAACCTCGAACTCCAAAGGCCTCCTTCTTCAATTGAAAAATGATTTCTACCTGTCGGGTTCTTCTTTCATCATCTCATGATCAAGATGAACCTTCCCGATCGTGCTATGCACCATGTCAGTACCAAGAATAAATGTCACCCCAACCTCCATCCATCACAATAGAGAATGAAATGACCATAAATAAAATCCCTCAAACAGATCCATCCCAATATAAAAATGTTATCTATTATTATAACAAAACTCTATTAAAGGCATGCGTCATTCCCAAGACCAACCAAAGTCCATGATGCATGAAAACAACATATCCTCCAGTATTTTGACCGTCTACTATGTATTCCAATATATTTGAGAGTGAAATATAGTGATGAGGCATTACTAAGATCCAAAAGCTTGTTTCAATCCCTCCAGACTCATGAGGTAAACTGCATGTCTCTATCTGAGACAATGGATATCAAAACTACATGAAACCACAACACTGCAGCCACATACCTTTTTTCCATGGATTCCACTATGACTGACTCCTTGATCACTTAGAAGTTGTCTAATTTCTTTAATTCATACACTATCACCCACATATAATTGAATCCTCCTTGAGATATGGGTAACCCTATGAAGAAATCCCATTATATGTCATCCCATTTGAACTCAGGAACATCCAAGAGCTACAAAAAACCACCAGAAACATGGTGATTAGCCTTAACCTACTATAAAACCAAGAAAATTTCCAGAAAATATTCCACTTCCAATTTCATCCTTGGCCACAAAAACTGCATCGTTAAGCCACTATAAATAATATAAATACTTGGATGCACTACCAAGGGCGACCTGTGAAACTCACAAAGGACTTATTGTGCATTTCTATCGGTACAAACATCATTCTATTAATCAAAAAATGGTTCCGACCATTGTTTGAGCATCAATATAGAGAATCAACCTAGGAAATATGATCACACATTACTTCTTCCTCTATGTACCCCACTGAGACTCTTATACCCGCTACATGAGAGAATATTCTACCATCATTTAAAACAAAAATATTCTACCACCATCCACCCTGGCATCTAAGTGAATCACTACAAATTCCTACAACATTCTCTAGGAATCCATAGATTCATGAACAACCTCCCTCTATGATTTCTTGAACAAGGAATTTTCAATTTCATTCCCCTTTCCTTAGGTGTAAGAGATCTCAAAATCATAATCCCAATGAAATTACATATACCTTCACAACCTTAGGTTCAGATCATATTGGGAAAAGATATACCTCAATATCTTATGATTCATTGAGACCAAAAAGTGCTCCTCAATGAGGTAATATTTGCACAACATCAGTGTGAACAAAACATGTACAATATTTATATCATTGGTAGTATAATTACATTCATGGGAACATAAATGTTGAGATCCTTATGTGAAAACTCACAACTACTGAATCATGGGAAGCAACACAAAACACCTCAAACATAACCTTTCTCTTGGAAATCAGAGCACATGAGTACAAACCAACTTCCCCTTCAGGTAATCGAATTCCACCTTGAACTGCTCTATCCAGACAATATCTTAGTAATTACTAAAAAAATCATTCAATGGGGCTGAAACTCAAGGGAAATCTGATAAAAACCTCTGATAATATCTTGAATGTCATCGGAAAATATGAATCTATTCAATGTTCCTCAGTACTTCCGAAGAAACATCTACCTCAACCATTTAATAGTCTACTACCACCCACTAAATTGACACCATATTTCTATGAAAATGCACCTCTTGTGTGCAAAACATACACTTCAAAAACTACCCCTAGAGATGGTGACATCAATGATCATGTAAAGCTATTCTAAGATGATCAACATGCTCCTCAACTAACTATTAGTAGACGAAGATTTCCTTGATGAATACTATTATGAAATATCCCATGAACTCCTGGAAAACAGAGTTCATGAGCCCCATGAACACGGATAGTGAATTCATAAGAGTGAATGGCAAGACTAAAAATTCGAAGTCATAGTACGTGAATCTAAATGTTGTCTTCGGGATATCTACTTCATTCAATATAAACTGTTTATATCCAGACCATTGATGGATCTTAGTTAATAATATTTCTGGTCTCAACTTGTCGAAAAGTATCTCTATTCTCGATAGAGGGTAACAGTTCTTGAGCATCAACTGATTCGTCATCTGGTAATCTGTGCACAACCTCATACCACTATTCAACTTCTTTATGAAGAACCCCGATTCACCCTAGGAAGACACACTAGGATCAATAAATCCCTTCTTTATTAGTTCATCAATATGAATAATCAACTCTCGCAACTTAGAAGGTTCCATCCAAAAAGGATCCCTCAAAATCGGAGAAGCACCTTGATGTAAGTCTATCCTGAACTCAACATCATGTGAAAGGGGTTTTGTGACAACATCGCCATGGAAAACATTAAATAACACCCCAATAACCCTGGGAACCTCCAAATTATCAACATTCACCAATTCTAGTGACAGATTAGCTAACATGGAATGAATAGGCTCCACATGACGACTGCCCACCCGATAACCTCACTCGCCCAAGACCAACACATTTTCCATCCACTTCTAAAATCATGGCTCTTCTCCATAAGATGTTCATAATTTCATTCATGGAATAAAAATAGTTGATGCCCTGGATGGTATCGTATTTATGAATATGTTACAAAAAGATATCCCCATGGGATTGATGTAGTGCTATCATCAGTCTACACCCCCGGGATACATCAAAGAAGCTAGTCTGGACTCTTGATAGTATACTCAACACCAGGGTCATTGGAATCCTCACTAAGCCTACTCCCATAGACTAGTCTATAGTGTGTTACTTAAAATAATGTTATAATCTTTAGTAAAACAAATCAAAAGAAAGGGTACTGATAAAACCGGTTGTACCAATGACGAACTCTGGCCCTACTAGAAAAATTTCCACTACTTCCTGAAACAGACAAAGCCATACTCCTCTCCCTCCCAAATTATGACCACCTCCATATCCATACTCACATACCCTAAAAAACCTGTTGTTACTTCTATTGAAATTGCCTCCTCTATAATTTATACTGAGGTTGGCACTGATCTTATCCATCTTCACTAAAATGACCTCACGCAGCCACATGGAACTAGATCTAAATATGGATATGAACCCCATTGAAGAATCATTTTGGTTCCAATCCCACATTAATGTAATGGATTCCACATTCAAATGAATTCTAGAATGGATGTTGATGATGTAATCAACCCACCGGTCTAAACCTCAATGTTTATAGTGCCTGATATCTTTCCCTAAAACTCTTCCTCTTAAAGGACACAACTAGAATCCCTTTCAGAGTATAACACCTCAAGAGTGCATATGATCAATCACTTATATGTTCTTATAATCCTCTAGATACACTATAAATGTAAATAGAGTAAAATCATATTTGATAAAATGGTGGACTGTCTCCTTGATATATCTCACACAAGACTTCACATCAAAAAAGGATGGGGGAAAAGAGAAGAAGATCCTAGAACTTGATCCTAATATCCCATTCAAAAATATTTCCCTTCCAAAGGTAGAATACCTTTTTTATATTCTCATACTTCATAGTTGATGAATGGAAATCTAATTGGAACTCCCTTGAGAAGTAAACCCACTATACATCTACCTACTTCTGCTCCCTGAGATACAACATTCACCATAGACCTGTAACACCCAAAATTTGACTAACTACCAACGATACCCTATAACATGTCAGGGACGAGTTTAGATTCACTCAAAATGGGGTCTACTGCATGATGGAAATAGGAAGAGTTCTTTATGTGGAATAATTGATAGTGTTAGATCTTAGGCATCAGGACATTCGAGGTTTCGACCATTAAGACATGAACTCAGCAGCTTCCTTACTGCCTTATGGTTTCAACGGCCTCCTTACCATTCCCATGGGCTTTGGGAACATGTATTTAATATATGTAGTTCAAGGTCATCTTCATAACGAGTTCTCATTGGCTTACAAAACTCAGTTTTTTGGAGCCGGACAAGTTCAACGCCTACCTCTGTAGCAGTTTCTATTGAAATAGTTTTAGTAGATGAGAAAATTAGATTTTTTTCCATCGAGGTGAGATAGAGTAGATTGAGTATGAACTCAGGATTATCCTCATGTTTAGGGACTATGAATTGATCTTGTTCGTGAAGGTGGTCATCAGTAGATAGGTAGAAAATATGGGTGTGTTCTAGTGCATTTGGTTGAGGTTGTAGTACCACAAGATCCAAAGACTGGCATATGTACAATTAGTTTATTTAGTACACATTCTTATGATTTATTTTATTTAAGATCATTTCCTTCCTTTATTTTACTTATTATAGACTATGATGTAGGACTTTACATTTAGTGTCTTCCCATGCCCTAGAAGTTGAGTACACCAGTTGGAGGCCAGACAAACTTTTTTGATGTGTTCTGGTGGTGTAGACAGATGATGGGACTACATTACACCCATGGTGATCTCATCTTCTGACAGATTCAGCTATAAGATGTCATCCTTAGCATTATATAGTTTTATTCCATGCATTAATTTATCAACTAATTCAAGAGGAGAGTCCTATTTTCATATGTGTATGTCCAAAAGTGTGGATTTGAATAGTGAGAAAGGTTATCGGGTGGGAAGTAAGTTTGTGGAAAATATTATTTACTTGTTATATGTGATTTCAGTGGAATTAGTGGATTCTGAGATAGTGTATGTTCTTAGGGTCGTTAAGGAGTTCATGGATGTTTTCACCTAGGATGTTGAGATGCTACCCCGTTGAAAAGACTTGGATTTTGAGATACACTTAAATCCCAGTGCTACTATGATTTTGATTGATTTTTATTTGATGGAACATTCTGATTTGTCAAAGATGAGGATTTAGATTAGAGACTAGAGGAAAACGGGCTTTATCAAACCCAATGTGTCAACGTGGGTTTCTATAGTGTTGTTTTTAAAGAAGTAGAACAGTGGTATGTGGTTGTTCATTGAATTCTAGAGGTTTCATCTGATTACATTCAAGAACCATTCCCCTATCCCTATAATATATGACACATTTGACCAATTGATAGGGGTGAGTTGGTTTTCTATGATTGATTTGGTATTTGGATATAACCATTTGAGGGTGAAAGAAGGGGATATCTCAAATACTTCCTTCAGAAGTAGGTATGGGAAACTAAAGATAGTATTCATTCCATTCAGTATTATGAACACACCATCCATGCTCAAGGGGATCATTAATATCATTATATATGATTTACTAGACTAGTTCATCATCATATTCGTCAATGACATCTTGGTCTACTTGAAGACAGATGAGGATCATGTTGAGCATCTAAGAATAGTATAAATAGTTCTTCTACACCACTATGTATATGGGAAGTTGTACAAGTATATTTTTTATCTTGATAGGTGTAATTAATTAGGAATTTGGTGTCTCATTAGGGTTTCTGAATAGAAATATCAATGGCTGAAGCTATTGTTTCTTAGATGGAACCCAAGAGTGTGGCAGAAGTTTGTAGTTTACTTGGTATTTTAGGCTATTATCAGAGGTTTGTACCCAATTTCTCTAGATTTTCATCCCCATTGATTACTTTGACTAAGATGGACAAATATTTTGTGTGGAGTGAACAGTTCCATGTGGTGTTTGGTTACTTGAAGGGGAATTTTGTTAGTGCTCTGGTGTTTTTGTTCCTAGAAGAAGGGCTGATTCTTGAGGTGTTTTGTGTACCTCACTATCTGGTTTTGGGATGTTTTCTAATGTACAAGAGAGGAGTGATATATTATGGTTCTAAGAGGTTAATTTCCCATGAATTTAACTAATCCAACCATGATCTAGAGTTATATGTAGTTTGGTTCACACTAAATTGTGGAAGCATTACACCATTGGGGAGTGCTTTGTGGTCTTCATGGGTCATAAGATCTTGAGGTATATCTTTTCCCAGTATGATCTAAACCTATTATAGTTGATGTTTGTGGATTTTCTTCATAAAAATAATATTTTTTTCTCCTACACCCTATAAAAGTGGAATGTTGTGGCTGATTCCTTATTTAGGATGTCATAAAGAGAGGTGGTTTTAGAATTTTTGGATTATTGGAGAATGATTGAGGAGATGGAAAACATTAACATAGATTAAAGGGTGGATGGTTGTAGAGGATATTTTTTTAGATGACGGTGCAATATTCATTGATGCTTTAGGTGGAGGTGTCTCGGTGGGGGAGGGGGGGTCCTAGAGGTAGAGGTGATGCGTGCTTGTGTTCACCATGGTGATGCTTTGGAAATTTGGTTAGAGGATGTTTATAACCAAATATTTTTTTATGGAATGATTTTTTTCTCGATATAAATTCACAGTGACATCCTTCATTAGTTTTATATCTCACCCTTGGTAGTGCATCAAATAGTTTTCACAATGTACCATGACTAAAAGATGTAGTCTTAGTGGCCCTAGATGAAACATGGTGTATTAGAGATTATGGAAATGTTCTTGGTTTTCATATAGGTGAAGGATAAGGACCGTGTTCCTGGTGAGTTCTTGGAACCATTTAATGTTCCTAAGTGGAAAAGGGATGAAATATCAATGGATTTCATCACAAGGTTACCCATATCTCAATGAGGATGTGATGCTATCTATGTGATACTATATCATTTGATGAAGTCAGCCCATTTCATAGCGATTAAGGAGTCGAGCACAATGGATGCCTTGGAAATGAGGTACGTGGATGAAGTTATGTAGTTTCATGGAGTTCTGAGATCTATAGTCTCATATCAGGACACACTTTTTACCTCATGAATATGGAGGGGGTTGCAACATGATTTTGGCACCCAGTTTTAAATCAACCCTACATTTCACCCTTAGACAGATCTGCAGAAAGAGTGGACAATCCATATGTTTAATGATATTTTGTAGGAGTGTGTCTCATAATTTTTCATGTCTTGGGTATGAAACCATAATTTAATATTTATATTTCTTATTATATATCTATCACTATTCTATTGGCACAGTTCTATTTGATGCTTTCTACGAAAGTGGGTCTTGGGTATGAAACCTACCTTTAATAATGATTTCATATTATAATTTCTATCACTCTTTGATTGGAATGGAACCATTTAAAGATTTTTATGGAAGGAAACGTCATTCTACATTGTGCTGGATAGAGGATAGGTAGATATTTGATCTTTTTCTGAACGTGGTGTAGAGAATGAACAAGACGATTCATCCTGTTCGGGAGAGGATGGAACTAACGAAGGAACATAAAAATTCATATACAAATTGAAAAAGGAGGACCTTGGAATTCATTTTTGGGGACCACATGTTCTTGAATGTCTCCCCTTGATATGGTAAGTAGTGGATTTGTTTGGGGGTGTAATATTTATACCAGGTTTTTTGACCCTTTGAGTAGATAGGGAAAGTTGGGGAGGTTGCATAATGATTTTCATTTCTGCCATGGTTGGAGAGGATCCATGACGTCTTTCATATCTCTCAGATTTGTTGATATATTCCCGATGAATTCATTTTCATTGATTGGGGATATTTGGATATTGATTATAATGCGACATTTGTTGAATTGCTCATAGAAATCCATGATCATCGAGAGAAGGTGCTGTGAATATGGACCATCCCCTTGGTTCCTATATTATGGAGGTATGGTTTCCAGGAGGATAGAACATGGGATTAAGAAACATAGGTGCATGCCTAGTACCCACAGTTGAAATGAGTTTTGTTTTGATCTATTTTTCTATTTAATGTGATTGTTGGATCTTCATTTATGAGATGATTTGTTTTTCATGACCAATGTGAGTAGTGTAATGTTTGATAAAGTATTGACATATGAAAATGGGAGGACACTATTCCAAATAGATTAACATTAAAAATGATTTGACTATACCCTTTTGGGTAAATCAATACCTCCTAGAGCATATGGTCTCTTGACATGGATAAAAGGATTCCCTGATTCAAGTGTTCAATCAATGTATTTCTCGTTCTTGTGTGGTGTGTTTTTTAGTTGTTTAGTTTGACACGTTGGGGCTTGGTTTTAGATATCAAAGGAGGTGTTCTTGATTATGGATGTTACCACTCCACCATTCGGACAAAACATGGTTTTTTATCATTGAATGTTGAAACGACTATGTCTTCAAATGTCCGTTTATGTTAATTGAAAATATAATTAACAAAACATTGTTTGAAATGCATATAATTGTGTTATCTTGTATTTATTATATAAAATGTATTTCAATTTAATTATGTATTTTCATATAGGTTTATTTCCAGAAATGTGTTTTAGCATACATGTGTATATGGGTGGGTTTTATATTGTGTTCAATTGTGAAAACCGCACACTACCACAGTAAGAACGTTATTTACAGTATTTATAGCTCTGATAAAGGGCCCCTTTTATCAGAACAATAAGATATGATGAAAAATGGGGTTATTTATCATCATCTTTTTTTCAGTGATAACAGGGTCCCCAATTTTAGATCACTAAGGACAAAAATGATTTTCTATCACGGCTAAATCCTATTTTTGTTATGTTAAATGGCTGACCTGTGGTAGTTTCCCCAACTCATATTACCTTGTACCGATGGTGGTTGACATAGCCTCTCATTATTCTAATCATAAATCCCTTTCTCTGAGGGTTTCTGCTTTCTCTTTTTCATCTACAGTGGTATGATATCGAGTGGTCAAACCTATGTACTTCTTGTCATGAAGTCCCTATTCTCCAAAAATCCATTGTTGTAATGGGGTCCATTACTCAATGTTGGATCATGTGGAACACTATGGACTCGAGAAGGAGGGTTGAGGGGGGGGGGTATGATAAATCTGATAGATGGTGCCTGGAACTTAGTATAATGAAAACTAACAATGATCGAATACAAAAGAAACACCATGGTTCCATTGTAGAGGGAGGAGACATGAAGTTGGCCTACATCGATGTCTTTCCAATGGGGTGTTATATATTACTTCCACTTAATAAGGAACATGAATTCATCAAGGCGAGATGGTTTTCCCTTTAGTCTTTATTAGGGTGCCGCCTCATCTAGCCCCCACCGTGTGCTACTTAAATAAAAAGGAAGAAATAGATATAAAAATTGTGGAGGAAAATATCATTGATAGGAAGACATTTTTAATTATCAACATATGTGAATACCATTCTTTTCCATGCATTCTTATCTATTATCTATGGTAGAACCATGAAGTTAGGGTTATATCCAATTGTTTTGAGATCTTCAACCAAAAAATTTCTATCGTTCTAATGAGATTTCATCTGTGATAGTATTTTTTCTAATCACAATTCTATTCATTGCCACCTTTTACTCAAATAGTGAATTCCTATTATCATAGTCAGGTCTAATTATGTTTCTTTATTTCGCTTAGTTCATCATTTTAGGATGCCTTCGAAGAACATCTCATTTCTTCATTTGATCTACTATTTAATCTGAGTATTATTTTTGATATCCCACTCACATTTGGGAGTCACTTCTTTGTACACATGATTATTAGTGGATAATTATTTTTTACCAGGTCTTTTTATTTTTTCCACATTAAAATTTATGGGGTCAACATTTATTTTTCTGCACATATATTTTGTTAATACACATCCAATTTAATTTTTTCTAGCATATATAAAGGGAAAGGAAATTTATTTCCACTACCCGTTCACTTTTGTGTTTCCATTCACATTTATAACATATACTATTTTAAAAAATGTTGTATCATATAGTTTAATTTTTGTTCAGATAATTTATGGATCCAATTATAGTTTGATGATTTTTTAAATGGTTCAAACTATCATAAATAGCGATTTAAAATAAAGGATCTAATTTTATTCAGGAAAATACACCACTCTATGTTTAGTACTAAAAATCCAAAAATAATGTATAAAAAATAATTAGAGTTTGAGAATGTGATGGTATTTAGATTCATTCATCAGTGGGTTGAAGACAAGGTGATGAACCATATTGTCAATATCTATCATGCTAGTACATTGTGGAGAAGCATGAGACTACCTAGGAATCCAAGACAAAGAAAAATAGTTTTTTATACTAAAAATGATGAATTGGTTTTAAAAAGAAGGTACATATATTTCAAGATAATTGAATGAATATAAGGTCTTTTCTGATCAATTATATGGTATGCGTATTACCATTAAATAATAATTTTTAGATATTTTTTACATAAAATTTTTCCCAAATTCTGATAGATTTTTTGTATTTCTCAAAATGGTCTTACTCTTAATGGTACTATACCATTTTGTTTTTAAGTATATTTTATTTAATGAATAGGTATTGAGATGTAATCAGGATAAATATTCTTCAATGATCTACTTCACAGAGTTCAGATGGAGAATTCGGGAAATAAATCAGGGATATAGTTGTCATGGTGAGAGAAAGCGTAGAAGAATATCTATGTCAATGAAGGGAGATTGAATTTCATCATTATGGTAAGAAATGATATTTAAAAAAAAATTTCTATCAAATGAAAAGAAAAAAATGAACAAATTAAAATAAAAAGAAAAAGAATGCTGATGGAGATGATTTTGCCTCCATTACTATAGAGGTGATCAAGTTAATGTTTATGAATCCACTAATATTTACACTGATTAATCTTGATGGATTTTTAATAGTGGTGCCTATTTTCCTGGGACACGAAGGAAGGGATTTTTAACTACATATAGACTATTTTATATGGGGATTTTAAAGATTGGTAATGATGGTCATGCTATTGTTTTAGGTATTGGTACTGTTTTTTAATAGACTAATACTAAAAGAAAGTAGATTTTGAAGATACTTTTACAAGAGCCTGAGGTTATAGTGAATCTAATTTGTAACAATATTCTTTATATTGAATGTTTTATCAGTACTTTTGGTCATATTCAATAGATGTTTTCCAAGTATTCTTTGACTATGGATTAAGGGAAGAAGTAGTCATGTTTTTAATGGACCACAACTTCTATTTCTTGAGATAATGCATAAGTTTTTTAGTTTAGTTCGTATTCCATGTTATGGAATATGAGTATCTGCCACATTAATGAGAAAGGGATCTCATTTTAGAAATTGAAAAAATTTCTCCCATGTTTGAATGTTGTCAAATTTGACACATTTGACCACTTAATGGATGTAAAATAGCTATGGGTGGGTTTCAGCAGTTGTCCTTTATGTAGGAAATAAAAAGTACATGAATTTGAATATTTCAATATATGTGGAATTTTTTAATATATGAAAAATTATAGAAGATTTTATCTTGTGACATTTAATGAATAACACTCATGTAGTCTTTGGGATTATTTTTTTTATTCCAATATTTATGTGATCAGTTTTTTATGAAATTACAGGTTTTGAATGAGATGGAATATCATAAGAAGATTAAATGTATTCATACAGAAAATGAGGGAGAGTTTTTTATTATTTTTATTAGTATTCTTTGTTTAATGGTAGTTGGAATCATAAAAGACCTCCTAAGGAAACACATCTAAATGGTGTAGATGAGTGGATGAACAAGAATTTGTTTGTAAAATGTTCATTGTTTAATTTGGGAAAGAATATTTCACAGATATTTTTTGGGTGATGCTTTATTTACTCATTATTATATTATTAATTTATTAACTACAGTTTCTTTGCAGATAAAAACTCACAACATATTTTTTTTTATGAAAAATAGATCTTGTATGATCACTTACATTTTTTTATTTGCAATTAATATATTCATGTGCCTAGAAATAAGATGCCCAAGCAGGATGATAAGCACGACATTATATTTTTATTCATTGTAAATGTGATGAGTGAGGATATAGGTTCTATGATCCTGCTTTGAATAGGCCATTCAGAATCCATGATGATGTTTCTAAAGAGGATCATATTATTATAGATATTGATAATGGAAAAAATTATTCTTCTCCATCCTCTAATGGATTTTTCAATCATGACCTAGTTTATAATATACATTTACAACGTATTATTTATTCTGACTGATAATTCCATTTTTTTAATTTTCAAAATATACTTTTTGTATTAGAAGCAACCAATACCAAATGTTGGTACCCAATTACCCAAATTCAATGTTCAAAATTCAAGAAACACCCATGGGTCACCACCAATGTTGCGCCATTGTCATCGTCTCCATCCAGAACCACCATTGTGTCAAGTAGTCCACAAAACCACAAAAAATAACCCAAAATATATAAAAGAAATTCAAATTTTAAATAGATAGATAATAAAATCTTCGGTATCTGTGCCTTATTTGAAAAACGTTCACACAATGATTGAGAAAACATCATCACCATTGCACGTCATCATTCACACTATTGTCATAAGAATATCCATAAACGTAGTACCAAACCATCACCATTGAATCTATGAACCATCGCCAGATCAACACATGGGTTGTAGAAAACAAAATCAACATAAGTAGGGGGATACCTGATAGCATAATTCTTGATAGAGGGAATGGAACAATCTCCCCCGAGCCAACAAACTGAAAATATGAATACATGGACAGTACAACATCAGCAGCCCCAAACAATGAGAGATCTTGGAACACCGATGAACAAATAAAATAACCTCACTAGACACCACCAAATCCACCACACAGATCCTACTGGGAGTAGAGTGTTGTAATATCTTAGTAAGAGCAACGTTAAAAAATACACAAGTGAGCATAATCCCAAAATTGAGAGCATATGTTGTCTCCCAATATGATAACAATGAATAAATCTAAAACTAAAAATGTAAAAAAAATCACATCCAAAAAACACAAAAAATATTGACATATGTCCGATGAATAAAAATGACCCAAGAGAAACCAACAATGTAGACTAAAACACTACGTCAGGAAAGAAACAACCCGAATCGCTGCAACCGAAGATTTATAAGCACTCTACCAACACATCCCAAACCCCATACAAGTGCCACTAATTAATAAAAAAATAGAATCCAATATAATGGATCTAGGATCAATATAACATATTGAGACAATCTAGTCCTGGGCAGTGAGAAACATTCATGCAGATACACGTAAAAGAGATGGGTGCAAAGAGGAAAGTGGAGATCATCGAAGGAACACATGATGAGAGTGGCCATGGAGAATAACTAAGTCACCAAATAATAGAAAAACATTCCGAGACTGTCCAGTCAAAACCTAAAAATGAACGAATAAGATGTTGGAAAAATCCAAATCGATGGAGACAATATAAGAGAAAAGGATGTTGGAAGAGGACAAGCCATCGTTAGGGAGATAAACCTTAGATGTATGAGTGGAGTGAGGTTCTTTTATTTTTAATTCTTATAATTGTGTTGATGTGTGGAGTGATGTTTAGGTTGAACATGTTAGAGTTGATATTTCTAATTATCTTCTTATTTTTAATGATCCCATTCCAGGGGTTATTAATGACCCTGTAGTTCCACTTTGATGATCATCTTAGGATCATACAATTTCCATTTGGTATTCACCCGATTATTATGTGATCCACACTAAAGGGTGAGAACTAGAATCCTTTAATAAGGTGATGAAAAGTTACCAGAATGATAGTATGTTGGGTAAAATGGATGACATGATGATATTATTGCATGAAAATCATACTTTTGAGTTGGTGAAGTTACCTAAAGTCAAGATATATTTGAAAAAAAGATGGATATATCTTATTAAAAATGAAAAATATAGTTCTTTTCTATTATTAATGGAATTTTTAGATATCTAAGTATTTACTCATAAGAGAGCTATTGATTTTAATGAGATTTTATCACAAGTTGTCAATCTTTCATCCATTCGGGTAATTCTTGGTTTGGCTATTAGTTTTGATATGTTGATTTAGAAGACGGATTCGTAGACAACTTTACTCCATTCATATTAAATGGAGGTTATTCATAAGGAGCATATAAAGGGTTTTGTTGAAAAAGTTGAAGAGAATATAACTCCAGGTTAAAGAAGTGTTTGTATAGTTTGAATTAGGATTTGAGATAGTGGTATAAGATTTTTGAATATATAACTTTTCATTAGGGTTTCAGGAAGTCATATTTTTTATCTTTATTTTTTTGTTAAGAGATTTACTAGTGTTGATTTTATTATATTGGTTCTTTATATGTATGATATGATCATTGTTGGTCATTATACATCTAGAATTGATATATTAAATAATGATCTTTTCCATACTTTTGTAATGAAAGGCTTAGGGACAACATGAATAATTATTAGATATGGAAGGATATATGGATATGTGGAAGTCTAATTTTGGCTATTTGATCAATTTTTCAGGGGGTAATATCTTGATAGTCTATATTGTAGTCATGTTTTAATTTATCTACCACCGAGTCCAAATTAAATACAACAATAGAGGAATGTATAGAATTGTCTTAAATGAAATATTTTTTATGATAACTCAATTTTTTTCAGGAGTCGTTTGTTTTATTTTGTGATAATCAATGTTTTTTATATTTGGAAAGAGTCATGGAAGACCGAAACATGTTGAAGTTTGGTATCATTGGATATGTAATATCCTTGATTCAGGATAGTTGGATATAAATAACATCGAAAATGATGAAAAAGGTTCATTCATGTTGACCCATATTTTATCCAAAGGTAAATTTGAGACTTATCAACTGATTATAGGGTAGGTAGTGATCCACAGTTCAGTTAGAGGGGGAGTTTTTTGGGGCTCCTACCCATGTGGTTCCTTGTACATTACACTTAAATAAATAGTTAAAATTAGACATGAAAAGAGGGAAGTTAAGTATCATTTAATGGAAGAAGTTTTTTTGGGATAAATGTGTGTGTTTGTCTCTTTATTTATTGTGTGAGGATCATTTCAAAAATTCTATGTATTGTTGTCAGGTTAATATCCAAATTCTTTTTGATTTTCATTAGAAAAATTCTTTAATTATAATTGGATTTCATCTACAGTGGAGTATTTGATATGATCCCAATACTTTTCATATGCACCTTTTATTTAGATAGTAAACTCTTACTTTTTAGAGTCAGATCTATTTTTTTTTCTTTATCAGGATATGTTCTTCCTTTCAGGGTACCTTAGGACTGAATATATTTTTTTCATTGATCCACTATTTTATCTAAGTATTATTTTTGAGATCCCTCTCAACTTTTAGAGTCTCTACATTGAACACTTGATTATTAGTGGAATATGTTTTCAGACTCAGTCTCATGATTTTTCTATTTTTTGGATTCCTGGTTACAATTTCTACTGTCAACAATTTTTTCCTAAAAATATTTTTCTTCATTGATCATCTAATTTTGTTTTTTATAAGATGTTCAAAGGGAAATGAAATTTATTTCCATTTCTCATTCTCTTATGTGTTTTCTATCGTGTTCATCAATTGTTGTATTTCCCATGAGTCTGACACCCCTCTACTATGATCCATCACCCTTTCACTTTCCTTCCACATCCTTTTAAATTTACAAGGATTCTTCCCATCAGATCCTTGATGGTGGTATCTATCATACATTTTACAGTGCTACTTATATTGGCGTTTGCGGGTGTTACACTAAAAATAAAAAAATTTAATACCATATATATTAAGGGATCCCTAAATGGTGTTTGTATTTATTAAATACACATCTTAAAATACATTAACAATGAATAAAAATTATCATAATGAAAAATGAATAAATGAAACAAATTTACATTAAAAATATTGGAGAAAACATTGATGGAAATATGTCAGAAATATAAAGAAAGAATAATATTTGAAAATAAATATATAGTATACATTTTTAATGATACATAAAAGGTATAATTAATTAAATAATTATACTTGGAAATTATGAAAATTATAATTATAAAATAAATAGAATTTAAAAAAAATAAAAAATGTTATATAGTTAATGCATTTGAAAGCTTCTTATTCTTTACATTTACATTCCATTCATCCTTTCAACCATGTGATGAAATCCAGAAACTATTTTTTCATGTCATAGTCCTTTGTGGCTACAGAAATACATGAAATTCCTACTACAATTCAAAATGAACATTACAATGGATTTTTTGAATTTAGTTGGGATTTAAACCACTGATAAATATGTGATGTTCTTTCTAATAGTAGGATATATATTCATGGTGGGAATCTCTTTAGAGAAATTTTTTTCAATGGTTTTTTTGCAATGGTTTTTATTTTATTGGTGTCTTAAACCATGAATAATATTTGTGCATGGTTTATAATTTTTTTAAAACTTATTATTTATTATATAAATACAACTAAATATATGTCCTTATATATATCGACAAAATATATATTCTTGTATATAAATATTCATAAATATATATAAATATTTATAAATATAACCTAAAATAAAAAAATATTCGTAAATATATAGTATATAAATATATTAGTAGATATAACAGTATATATATACCCACAAAATATATATTAAGAAATATAAATACAATTTAATATATAGATATATTAAAATACATAAATACATATAATTATCTATAATATTTAAAAATATAAATATAAGAACAAAAATATATATAAATACATATATATAAATATATATTTAGATATAATTATTAATATTTAAAAAAAATATACATATATATATATATATATACATAGCCCACCCAATATCGTCTCTTACGTCCAGGGTTGCGCTCTGTGTTCCACCATCTCCTGGGTGCATCATAGCTCCTTGATGCCACTAGCCACAACCAATTATGGAATATCATTTAAGCACCATCATTTAAACATAACCCACCCACCACTTATGTTACCCATCCATCCAAAAACATTTAGGAATTTCATAGAGTATGCATCCGGATCCTTGTGGTTTTCTTCACACCCGAGCTCATTGAGGCCCCTCTATCCCTTAAAATCCCCCTCGTCTTAATTGTCAACCACTTATCCCACAAAAATTCCCTTCCAAAAGGAAAATCATCGACTGATGTCCTTCACCCGACAACTCATATCATCCATTCGACTCCACACGGTGCTATCAATATATCCACTAAGATTCCTACAACCAATGTGATCTCACTTTCGTGTAATTCATTCAATTTTTTATTTTATTGTGTGAAATCATATTTTAATTTTATATAAATTGGACATTATTAATTGATCATATATATATTATCTCGTCACCTTTATTTGATAATAATAAAATAATTGATTAATTTTCCATATATATTTAAATATAAATATTTATAATTATAATTATACATAAATATATATATATTTATATATTTATATTTTTTTGATGATATATTTACTTTTTTATAAATAAATTTGAATAATTATTAATTAATATATATATATATATATTTATAACTATTTAAATAATTATAACTATTTAAATAATTATAACTATTTATATATTTATATATAAATATATTAACAAACGTATATTTAATATATTTATAAAATTAAAGTATTTAAATAATTAATTTTTTATTTTTATTAATATATTCATACAATTGTAAATATTACAAAATAATTATAAATATACATAAATATATATTTACACATACAATTATACATAAATATATTTAAATATAAATATATTAATGATGACATATTTATATAATTATAAATAAAATTTTTTATATATATAAATAATTTATGTATAACTATATATATATATATATATTATGTATACATGTATATATAACAACATCATAATCAACATCATCATCATTTAATTATTCTAAAAGGACTATATAACGAATCCAAGTAGTTTATTAAGGTTGAAATTGATTTAAATTACATAATAATATGAAAAAGTCATTGAGTTAAAATTGTTATGATTGAAGAGATGTTCTTTAGTTCCATATACTTTTGAAAATATGAATGCACATTGTTTACTACATTGATGTGAAAATTTAGAAGATGATTCAATGCAAAAATTGGTTATTTTGTATGAGGAATAATTTCATGTTGTTTATGCTATAAATTTGAGAATGGGTTTTGTAAATTTGGTTGGGAATTAAACATTGAATAAAGGATTTATATTTTTGAATGTATACAGATTGGTACCTCAAAAATTATAATGAAATTGAGATTACCCTAGCCAGCTTGACCCATGACTATGTTGGAACATGAAGGGTCATCCATGGCAATATGGAGCTAGACGAGGACAAGAAAAGAGCCATGATATATAGAGGTGTGTTTAAACATATGAATAGTCAGAGCTACCACCGAGCGAGGTGGATGGATTGTAGAGGTGGGTGCAGAAGCATGACCTCAGAACTGGTATGAGGTTGTTCCAGAGGAGGTAGAGATGAAATATGAAGTAAGGTTATCACAATACGTAATGTAAAAGAGTGTGGAGAGTCAATCCATTTCAATGTGGGAATGCATATTTTTGTGTAACTACAACTCTAAAAGAAACAAAGTCGTGTGATCCATTAATGTTTAATCTAGGCTATATGATTCTCTTAGTCGATCTCCACTGTTTAGAAAATATGAATGAACATGTGCCATGTGATTTACACTCTACAGACCCTTCAATCATCACCACATCGTCTTTAGCCTCAGATTTCACTGAAGTGTTTTGGTGGATGAAATCTTCATGGGTGATTTCTATCATTGAGTGAACCTAAGATTTTGACCCTTATTTCAGAGTTTGTAGAATTCAATTATGATAAAAATCAGCTATGAATTTGTTTTCATGATAGATTGAAGATCAAAAAAATGCTTTATTGTGTTGAAAATATGAAATTATCGATGAAAGTGTTGTTATGTAAAGCATAACATGAAGCCGTCAAGTTCATCCATGATCCTAGAAGATTATGATTTTGTGGGGCATTACCTATAAATACCACCAATGGGGTTTGGTTTTTCTATTAATTTTTAGTGGATTCGTTTTTAGTGATGTTGATGTTATGTGAATCAATATGGTTCCCAATATAATGATCCCACACACTTTTTATTTGTGTGAAGAAGAATTCATTCCAAGTGAACCAATATGTGTAGTAGACACTAGTGTTTCTTTTTAAAGAATAGTGTTCCGAAAAGAAACATCTATAACATGATTCTATTTTTCATATATCTATTGAAATTTGAGTGAACAGATTTGAAGAACCACGTAACAATGTAAACATACACAACATATTGTGAAGATATTATGTTCACAAAGTCTATATCCATTCGATTTTGTGTGCATGAATGTTTTTGAGAAATATGTATGAAGGTAACACACCTATATAATGGTTGTGCGAATAATTCTCAAAGAAAGTGTGTGTTTATGAGACTGAATTAATACATGATACACATCCATATGAAAAAAGAAGTTTATAGTTTGTGAAAGTATTTATTGTGTTCAAGGTGAGTGCATAAGGAAATAAAATAGTGCGTGTGAACAAAATGGAAATTGTGTTTGATTATGTGTCCATATGAAAAAACATTCATGAAATAAATCATACTCACACTCAATCATGATCAATAAAACGTTAAGGATAAGAAATATATTTTAAACATGAATGATGATTTGGAAGTGCATGAGAAACATAGATTTCTTATCCATTGTCCATTCATTTGAGACTGATGCTGGGACAGTTTTATCGTCGGTCTTTCAGAAGTTAATGTATCCGAGTTTTTCAGCATTTAATGAGGTTGGGTCAATAGTAGAAGAAGGAATTTACATAGTAGTTTGTAACTGAGAAATTTCACCATCTATATGTGATTATAGTTTATTGAGCAAGATCCCCAATAGTGAAAAGATTCATGATTTGTACATAGGATAGTTTGGTCTAGATAACATTTAGAGGAATATTATAAAATAATCCTATCAGTGGACCATATTTTGTGTGAAACCATATTTTAATGTCTTCAATGGGACTCCGAAGCCGAGGAAGTCTCTAGATGGACTCTAGAGTATGTCGGTGGGATTCTGGTAACACCATTGGTTGTAGTATAAAGATTCTCTTATGGGAGTTAGGAGTTACTTGTGTAGGTTGGAAGTGGTTAAAACTATTGTGACACTAGAGTGGAACACTATGGGACTCAATATTGATGGGAATGTATCATTCAGTTCTTGTAACCATCTACATATAGTGAAGAAAACATTTACAAAGGCGGTAACAAGTTGCAACAAGAACATAGGTTTTAGTACCAAACCATGTAAAAATATCATGTGAAGTGTGTCATTTAAATTTTTCGTTTCATGAATTATCCATTAATCATAAAAGGTGATGGAGGTTAAAATTAAAATGTGAAAAAGAATTCTATAAAATTGGGCACACATTTTTCACAACTATTAGTGTGATTTCATGGTCCCTGGACACTTCACAAGAGAAATGAAACAAGAGAAATAACATCAAAATTTGGGACTAGGGAGGTTGGGAATAGAAGTTCAAGGGCATCACCTATTACTAGATTCTCTCCCTCAATCCACAAGAAGTTCATTCTTGGGAAATATGTGACACTAGATCCTTCATTTACCATGGATGCAAGGTGGTTCACAACCTTATTTCCCTTGCACCATGTGTGGAGTACATGAATATTTTTTTTGAGGAGACTTACTCACTTTATTATAGCATAAGAAATCAACCAAGGGATAATACATGTTACATGCTGAGAATTTTGTATAATGATAGAGTCTGTTTCCAAATCTTCTAGTTCAATATTTCTTTCACATGATAAGCATAGTTTAGTGAGTGAAGACTTGGATTTGGCCTAGAGGGAGTGGCCACTATTGAAATGATCTATAAAGGATTGAATAACATATTCTCTGTGGTCTTGAATGAAATACCCTCCATACAAGTCACCCATGATGCAAGAACCATCCAAGTTACGTTTGGGGACCAAAAGGGGAAAACACAATCGAACCCAATTACCTTTTGAATTATTGTAGATGAAGTGTTCAACGAGGTTACTATCATATATTGGTCTCCAAGCAGAAACATCACCCCAATTCTTAAAAATCCTTGTTATGTTGAGGAGTAGGTTCCTTGTTCTGATATAAGATATATCCCTATTAAATAAAATCTCTTCATGATGATCTCTATTTATCTCTTTCTACATACAATAATATCCAATGATCACCCTAATTTCGTGTTCCATCTTTTCTTGGCCTGAAACACAAACACTATGAAACTATTTTTCCAAGAAAGGGGCACTGAGGAATTTGTGATAATGAAAGTAGTAAAATCGCAAAAATAGATTCATATTGTGTACACCCAATGACCTTTAAAAAATAGATGGTTCAAACTCTCATCCATATATTCCCTACAATATTGAAACCTAGAAGCGAGGGAGATGGATGTTATTTTTATATTGATATCAGTAGGTACCATATGGTTCTTCATTATCCATAAAAATAAATTGTAATTAACAGGAATAACATTACATGATAGTGAATAACTCCAAAAATTAGTTTGGTCCCATGATATCATCTCTATTCATAATTCCCCCATGAAAAATGCCCATGAAACGGAGTCCATAAAGAAAAACCTATCAATTTCTATGTTCATGTCAATAAGAGCAATGTATGCTTCCTGGATATGATCTAGGATATGTTTGATGAGCAAAGAGTATAGGATGGACCTGCTAAAAGAAATTATTGGAGCCAGACATCCAAGGAAAGCAACATGTTTTCTAGCCCAGTTGTGGGGCCAAAAGAGAACATCACCTTTCCCAACAGTCCATCAGGAAAATGTTACAAAGTTAAGATGTGGGTGAAAATAATGGGATATAATGGAGAATAATTCCCTCCTAAAACCTCTTTACTACCTTTACATTTAGTATACATGAACGTACCATAGAGGGTTATCTCCGCTAGATTTACTATGCTATATTTTCATGCATGAAACATAGATTATTAGAGAGATATCTCAGGTTAATACCCCCTTAATATATTTTCCTTTCTATTCTGGAAAAAGAGACCCATTGTCATTTTCCCAATGAGAGTGAATCCCAAATAAATCCATCAAATATCATATCAATATTGGATAGTATATTTTTCATAACCTTAATTGTTGTGAGTGCATGTATAGGTATGGATGAGATAATTCCTTTGACCAATGTGATTGTACCATCGAATGATAAATAAATCATTTCTCAATTCAAGACACGTCCCATGATCCTCCTTAAATTGTGGTCAATGTGATCTATAATTATCGTACCTAATGGAATTGTGGATCCTAGTTACTCATCCCGAATGTTGCCTTTCTGCATGTCCAAATTGTTACACAAGGAAGAAACCCATCTATCATCGCATCTATTTGAGATGTAGAGACTTCTCTTCACCAGGTTGATTATATATTCTCTCCAATGGAAATAATCTTCAAGAAGCATATTTATGACTTATAATGATCTACAATAAACATTAAAGATGATAATAGTGTAATGTTTTAATATAATATGGGAGATAAAATGAGGTATTAGCTAGATTTGTTAGAGAAGAATATCTCTCTTTATAATTCTCATGTTAATAATGTAGCTGAGAACATCTTGGGAAAGGATGAAAATTATCTGGGATATGGAATCTCTCAGTCCTAGCCCATAGGTTTCCTTGAATAATCCATGATTCCTCCCTATTAATGAGACTACTAGCAATGAGGAACTAAATCACTTAAAAATTAAATAGGTGACCTGGGAAGAAAATCCCATACCTGTTAACTCTGTGATGATAAATCTCCACTCAATTATATCATAGGACATACTCTTATCTATATTGAATTCATAGCTTGAACTAGTATCCTTGAGGATGATGTTATTAATTGCCTCTTAGGGCTATGTTATGGAACTTTTGGTTTAATTTACATTAAAAAATACATGAATCTCCTTGAAGATACAGTGGTGAAAATGGAATGATAACCTTATGTTGATGATGCTTGATTGTACTTTAAAAATAATATTACACATTCTAACTAGCCTATAGTGTTGTAGGTATGAAGGGTCCTTAATTTTGGGAATGGGCACTAAAGTCGTGATGTATGAAACATGTGGATTACTTCCTCCTCATAAGAAGTCTTGAATGGACAGATCTCTATCAATCCTAATCACATTCCAAGATTCTCTATAGAAAGAGCATGTGAAACTATTTGGTCATAGATCACTCTCATGATTAAGGCCCGTCATAGCCTTATCAATTTATTTTTCATCAATGGATGCTTTGAATAGTGCATTTTCATGTTTTGTTATAGTGTTCAGAACCACTTAGATAAACTCTCATTCTCTTCTAGATACCCATTATGAATTTGTGGTCTAGAGCCATAATAAGTTTTTTGATATGTGATTGAGTCATACCACAAATGGATTCATGGTATTTACAGTAAGGTCCATCCTATAGCAATATATTGAGACTATTGAGGCACCAATTCACTGAGATGATGGCTTGAGAATATGCGTAATACCAATCACCTTCAAAGATCCACCTTATTCGAAATTACTCACTTGAAACATTTTCTTTTTTCATGATCATTTCATCCAATGTATTTTTTTTACAAATTAGTTCTTCAAACACCATTTTATTCCGTTCTTCTTGAATAATGGAATCCTTCTGGTCGATATCCTTCTTGACAGTTTCCATATTATAGTAGTAGGGATGTTTCTACCGATACCACAACTGTAGGGTATTTTTGAGATGCCTTATCTTATTGTGTAACCTTATACATGAATTCCACAATATGGTCTTTGAAAAACAATAACATAGAGTCTGATTTTGTCCCGAAATGTGGGTCATTGAATTGGATAAGTTTAAACAATAACAGCTCTCTTACTTGTGAGACAATGAGACCATCAAATCTCAATGATCAGATATACCCCGTTCCATGTGAGAAACATGTTCACCATGATAAGAAGACATGGAATGAACATTTTACAAGCATCTATTAAGGAAGAACCCATTTTGACAGACCCAACTTTGGATGTTTGACCATTTTTACCAATCACCAGACACCACATAACAGGATTGTCATAGTGTGATGGTGTTTTAAAAAATTATAAATTTGAAAAATAATCAGCATCGAATAATAGGTTAGATGAAATGGATGTGGACATCTTGTTAACCTCAAAATACAATATTCTGTAGTTTAATTAGTCTCACCACTCAGCAACGTGTGCCAATTGATGTAGATTCATGGAACCATGTTCTACCCAAACTTAAGAAACTAATTTTGGATGAAAATAGGGTGACATTATGATATCCTCTCTTTATTTTACTAAATAATAAAATAATAAAACATTTAATTACAATTCATTATCCCTTTAAGAGTATATTTATATTAGAAACCTCCCATAAGAAATTTTTATTAATGATTTTTGGAAGGGCTCATGGGAGATTTTACACAAATATAACAAAGTTTCATAACAATTATGTTGAAGGGAAAATAAAACTACAACCACTGTATATATTCTCCATCCTCAAAATCCATAAATCATGGGATGTGTTTATTTTTCATTATGAGGAGACATATTTTCATATACCTTGTGTTCAGTAATACATTTTTTGAAAATATAATAATTAATCACTTTGATTATTTATTTTTAATTTTTGAAACATCCAATTAGTGTGGAAAATAAAAAACTGGTGAAAAAATTAACATACCCCTACGGTAAAGAATGATTGGGGTATGATTCACTTTAAAAAAATTGTACGTATTTTAAATCTACCATAATACATTTCTACGACATGAAATAACAAAATAATTATGTTCAACTATTTATACATAGATCAATGAATCAAAATTCAAATCCACTTCCGTCGTACATAATTATCTATAAAATGAGGAATTTGTAAGTAAAAGTGGGATACTAATAGACAAAAACACACAAAATGTGTGGGAATCATGTGGGAGTATTACATAATAATAAAAATTCGTTAAAATTTCTTTCACAAAATAATGGTTACTTATTTTCCAATATTTTTATCCAATGTAGAGACATGAATCATCATCAGCTATAATAGATGGAAAACTATTATCAATGAACTTGAAGTGTCCAGAACATTACGGCCTCATTAGATGTGTGAAATTTGGGGTGAAATCTAGATTATATTTTGAGAAAAAAAAAGAACAAGGGTAAGTATATAAAAAAATGGAAGAGATTCATGTATGATTATATTCCATTGGAGAACTTTTTTGGTAGTCTAAGTCACTATAAAATGTTATGGAGAGAATAAAATACAAGAACCAATACATGCGAAAAAAATACATGATGATCCCCCCACCACAGTCTTTAAGGAAATCCATTCAACTAAAATATCTATCTTAGATGAGGTAATCAATATTCTCAGAATTGTTCTATGAAATTTGAATCAAGAAGGCATTAATACATATCCTATTCATATATTAAATAGGGTGAATATGGTTATGATTTATTTCTATCAACACCCACCCATATGTAATGGCTACTATATACAATATCCAAGAAGACACTCTACATAATAGACAACTTCCATCATTTCATGTGAGAGTGGTGATTAGCATAGCACATGAGCTGAGTACTGAGATACATATTCCATTTGATTATGAATATATTCATACATTCATGAATGCTATTGGAATATTCAATTCATGGCCATAAGATATCGTAAAAAAGATGTCGAATAGGAGGTATTTAATCATGTACTATGACCATGAACTATAGTATAGAATTACATGGTGGAATCAACCATACCTCAATCTGATACACGATGTACCTAGAATGACTCAAAATTGTGCGATTTGAGTTTAAATTTTTTATTTTAAATATGTATTTTTTTAATATATATATTTCATTTTTTTCATTATAGTATTAATAATATCAAAAATGTTTTCTTAAATACTTTTATTCTTTTTTTCATTTCATATTTTTTTCAACTATCTATATATAACTAGAAAATAGAGAACATGTTTCTTATTTATGTGGTGTTCCTGGAATCATGGGATTTTATTTTCCATCTAAAGAGAGTAGTTGTATCTTTTTTAGATTCGTGAATACAGTTAAAAGTAAAACAACATTACAAACACAATCTTCTGCACCTCAATTTGATACAAAATGTTCTCTATTTGTCATGATCTATATATTTTTAGTTTATAATTTACATTTTAGACCAATAAAATCAGCAAAAAGTCAAAGGTAAAAATAATAATCAAATTGTTTTGGTAATTTAGTTACATGATAAATAAGTCATTTATTACATTTAGGAATCATCAACACCTCAACCTGACATACGGTGTGACCATGATGACCATAAGTGTGTCTTTTTACTTAATAATAATAATAATTTTATTAGAAACCCCACGTGGAATAATCAAAATTGATAAAAAAACATTCAGGTTATTTTGATACTTTATAAAAACCATACATATTTCATTTATGATATGTAGTAATCACCCAAAATTAAATATGATGAATGGTGTCACTGTTATGTCTCCAAGTGTTGTTTTTAAAAATATTGACATTAATTTTTCTAAAAAATGCAAACTAATTTACTGAAATCGAACAAAAAACATTTAGATTACATTTATACTATATAAAAATGATGCATACGTCATTTTTGGCCTATAGGAATCGTTCACAACACAATATGATGTATAGTGTGACTTATATGACTCTATGTGTGTCTTCTTATTTAATATTGACATAAATATTAATAAAATTTGAAACTAAAGTACGAAAAATTGATAAAATTCATTCATATTGATTTCATAATTTAAAATATGATACATATGTCATTTCTGAAATATATAAATTAGCTTCATCTCTATCTGATGCACAATTTCCTTGTTAAAACTCAAAGTGTTCATTATTAGATAAAAATTGGCATTTTAATTCAAAAAGTGTGTTACTCAATGAAAACAATGAAAAAAACATTAATTTTATTTATAATTTATAACGTTGATTCATAGGTAATTTTTGACTTGTAGGAATCATTCTCACATCAAACTGACACATGATTTCACTGGTAGGACTAAGGAGTCGTGTTTTAAGTATTAAATGAAATTTTAGTAAAAAACATAATTTATGGACTCAAAACAAATAAAATGCATTTGGAAGGTATTTTTAATACTTTAAATTGATCTATAAGTCATTTTCACATGATGGAATCAATCATGCCTCAATCAGACACACGCTGTAATGGATTGGACTCTAAGTGTACCTTTATTATTTAAAATTGACATTATTTTTGGTAAAAAGAACAATTTTCATACTCAAAAGTGCGAAAATACATTTGAATCATTTGGATAATTTAGTAAAATGATCCATAGGAACTTTTTGATGTGTATGAATAAACCACACCTCAATTATTCACATGGTTTGACAAGTATGATTCTATGTGTCTCTTTTTTATTTAATGTTGACATTATATTTATTAAAAAAGATAGGTGGAATAATAATAACTGATAAATTATTTTTTTATTGTTTTGATACATTATGAAAATGATGCAGTAGTAATTTTTGATATGTAAGAATCATTAATAACTAAATTTGAGGCATGTTTTGACCGGTATGACTCCATGTGTGTCTTTTTATTTAAAATTGATATTATTTTTTGTATAAAGGACAATAGACATTTTGAAAACTGAGAAAACACATTCTGATTATTTTGATACTCAATTAAAATGATCTATATGTCATTTTTGATGTGTAATAATCAACTACACCCCAATTAGATGCATTATGGGACCCATATGACTCCATGTGTATCATTTTTATAAAAAAATTACAACAATTTAATAAAAAAGGACAACAAACATACTCAATACTAAGAAAAAACATTTATATTGTCAATATATTTTATTATAATGGACCATGAGTCATTTATGACGTTTATAAATCACCCACACCACAATTTGATGTATGGTGTGACCGTTATGACTCCCAGATTTTCATTTTATTTTAAATTGACATTAAATTTAGTAAAAATAAAAAGTGCAATACTCAAAACCAATCAAAAACATTCAGATATTTTTATACATGATGATAATGATCTATATGTCATTTTTTACATGTAATAATCAAATATACCTTAATATGATGCACAATGTGACCGATAGAACTCCAAGTATTTTTCTTATTTATGAAATAGTAAATTATTTTAGAAAAAAGGACTAGTGACATACTCAAAACCAAGAAGGTGCATTAGGGTTTTTAAAAATTTAGGACAATGATCCACAGTTTATTTTTGATGTGTAAGAATCCCCCTCACCTCGATCTGATGCGTGGTGTGACTGGTATGACTTCAAGTGTGTATTTATATAAAACTAGAATTAATTTTATTTAAAATTACTAGTGACACAACCAAGACTTGCAAAACTCATTCATATTGTTTTTAGACATTAGTAAAATAATTCATAAGTCTTTTTTTATGAATTAGCTTTACCTAAATCTGAAACATTGTGTGCTCTGTACGACTACAAATTTCTGTTATTTGTTTTAAATTCACATTTTAGTTCAAAAATTATGTCACTAATTGAAAACAAAGAAAAAAATGACTATCTTTATAATTTGGTTCAATGATTCATATGTTCTTTATGATGTGTAGTAATAGGTATCACATAAAACTAACACATAATATGACCAGTATAACCCTAAGTGTGTGTTTTCCATTTAAAATCACATTTTAGTAAAAAAAACAAAATTACCATTCTCAAAACTAAAAAATGCATTCAGATTATTTTGATTCTATAGGAAAATTATCGATATTTCATTTTATGTGTTGGAATCAACTTCACATCAATCTGACAAAGGTTGTCGCCGATATGACTCAAGGATTCTATTATCAGTTTAAAATTGAAATTTTAATTCAAATAGTGACACTCACTAAAATCTAAGAAAATACACTATGATTTTCATGAAAATTTAGTATATTTATTCATAATTAATTTTTGGTGTGTAAGAAATAACATCACATCAAACTAACACATGATGTGAATAGTATGACTAAAAGTGCATTTTTCAAGATTATGATTTTATTTTAGTAAAAAGACTAAGTGACATGCTCAAAACAATGAAATCACACTCATAATGTTTTTATACATTAGTAAAATGATTTATATGAAATTTTGTATAGGCATGATTTAAATGAACCATAATATGACTCATGTTGTGACTAGTACAAATCTAAGTGTGTCAGTTTATTTAAAATTGACATTAATTATAGTAAAAAGATAAAGTGAAATGGTCAAACATGAGAAAACACAATTTTATGATTATATATTTAGAAAAATTATCCATAAGTCATTTATATGTGTATTAATTAGCCTCACCTCAATTGGAGTCACAGTGTGAATGGTATGACTCCAAGGGTGTCATTTTATTTAAAATTTACAATAATTTAACTAAAAAATACAAGTGACATACTATAGACCAATAAAAAGAATTTAGATTATTTCCATACTTTAATAAAATGATCCATAAGTCATTTGTGATGCGTAAGAATTAAACACACCTCAATCAAATTCATTGTATTCCATGTAGGACCCAAAGTGTCTGTTGTTAGTTTAAAATTGATATTTTAGATTAAAATTTGTTTCACTCACTGAAAACCATTCAAACATACTCTGGTTTCCATGATAATTTTGGAAAATAATTTATACATCATTTTTGACATGTGAGAATCAATCTCTTGTAAAAATGATACACAATGTGACTGTTATAACCTAAATTACGTGTTATTAGTTTAAAATGATAGTTTAGTCAAAAAACATAAGTGACATACTCATAACCAAGAAAACACATTCTGATTTTTTTGATACATTAGAAAAGTTATCCATAAGTTATTTGCGATGTGTCTAAATCAACTTCACCTCAATTTGATGTACTGTGTGATTGGTATAACTCCAATTGTATCTACTTTTTTAAAATTTATATTTTAGAAAAAAAAACAGGTGACATACTCAAAACCAAGAAAAAACATTCATATTGTTTCGATAAATTATAAAAATGATCCATAAGTCATTTTGGATGAGAAGGAATCAACTGCACCTCAATGCGATACACAGTGTACCCAATATGACCGAATTTATCCATTAATAGTCTAAAATTAAAAATTTAGTTCAAAATGCATTTCACTAATTGTAAAATTATAAAATGAGCTCTAATTATCTTATTACATTAGTAAAAAAAGAACAAGTCATTATAGATGTGTTTGAATCAGTCTCAAATCAAACTCATGTACAATGGGTTCATTATGACATAAAGAGGGTGTTTTCTGTGTGAAATGACATTTTAGTTAGAAATAATAGTGATGTACTTAAAACTAAACAAATGTATTCATATTGTTTTGATAATTTAAGGAAACAATCTACAAGTCATTTCTATTGTGTAGGAATCCTCACTACCTCAGTCTGATTCATGAAGTGACAGGTATGTATCTATGTGTATTCTTTTATTTAAAATTAAAATTTCATTAATGTTTTCTTCCACATTTTATTAATTTAATTATTTATAGAATAGATAACATAAGTTTCATTTTTTTATATAGGTGGATTCTTTTTATCGGGTTGGGGTGGTTTTTTCGTTAGCCGTTACCATTTTCGGGATTTTTTGATAGGGGGTTGCAAGTTTAATGAAAATGAATCAATGATATTTTTAAATGTTTCTGGATTGAAATTAAATATATAATTATAAAAAATAATATTTTAGATATACATTATATTGTTTTTATATTTATTATTTAAAATTTTATTCCATTATTAATGTATTTTCAAACATGTGTATTTCAACAAAAGTTTATTTGAATATAGGTGTATATAATTGTATTTAATTATAGTGTTCTACTATTCAAACAACACACAACAATAGAATGGCCATTATCAATGCTATTTCTAACACTGATAAAGGTCCCCTTTTATTTACACTAAAAAATATGCTGATAAAGGGGTTCATTTATCAGTTCCTTTTGTCAATTATAAAGGTCCCCCCCTTGAATGAAAATGAGGAAAAAAACACTTTTTAGAACTGTTAAAGCCTTTTTTATCTTAATGTGTTGAACTATGGTAGATTCCCTACCTCAAATTACCTTATACCAATGGAACTTTTCATACCATATCATTCTTCTAATACTGTTATATATTATCTAGTGGTTTCTAATTTATCTATTTTATCATCTAAAATATGCTCTCATGTGGTAAAACCTAACTCCTTCATTGAATGAATGCCATATTCTCTTGAAATACATCAGTCCAACATGGGCCATTACGTAATGTCGGATCATGTGGAACACTATAGACTAGAGCATGAGGGTTTAGGGGAGTTTGATAAATCCCATAAAAGACACCAGGAGCCTCAATATGTAGAAAAATATCAATACTCTAATATATGAAAATATTCATGGATCTATTATTGAGGTAAGAGACATGAAGTTGGCCTACATTGAAGCCTTGGAAGTGGGGTCAGAAATATATGTTACTCTTTATAAGGTTCACTAATGCACCGAAGATAGATGTGTTCCCCTTTAGTCTCTATTTTTTTCCTCCTCATCTGGTTGCCACCACATTCCACTGAAATAAAAATTTAGAAGTAGGTATAAAAAGTGGGTAGTTACGTATCATTGAGAGGTGGAAATTTTTTATGGATCAAGGTTTTAGAGTATCTCTCTATCCCAAGCATGATACTCTCTTTTCCATGTTGGAGTAGCGCAGTTCGGGTTATAACCAATATTTTTAAGATATGAAACTGGAAATTTTCTCTGAATCTAATGGGATTTCATCTGTGGTTGTATTTAATCCAATCTCTATGATTTTCAAATGTCCCTTCTAATCAGAAAGTGAACAACTCCTTTTCACAACCAGGTCTATTTGGGTTTCTTTATCCGTATAACTTCTTCATTTCAGTCTTCCTTTAAACTACATTTGTAATGATGGTCAAGCTGATGGTGTAGGTATTTGGATTTTTTTAGAGACCATCATAGGAAGTATGTTGATTTTAAATAATGTTGGACAAGCACCCGAGGTTATTTTGAATCTTATTTTTACCCATGATATTTATAGTGAAGGTTTTATCAGTATTTTTGGTGATGTCTAAAGGATGTTTTCTAAGGTATCCTTGATTGTGGCTTGAAGGAAGAATTAGTCAGGTTTGTACTAGACTATAAATTTCATTTTTTGTTATATTTTTTGTGTGTTTAGTGATGTTTGTATTCCAAGTTATGGAATATAATCCTTATCCACATTAGTGAGAAAGGTATTGGTAGTTTTGAAAATAATAATTTTGTTCCATGTTTTAATGGTGCTAAATTGGACATGTATGTTCATTTTATGGCTGTAAAATAGATCAGTGAGAGTATTAGTTGTTTTCCTTTTTTTAAGATGTCACAAGTACTTGAATTAGTACATTTTGATATATGTGGACCTTTGAAATTGAAGAACATTTATGGAAGGATATATATTTTGAAATTAATTTATTACCACTCATGTAATCATTGGGTTTATTTTTTGAATTACAAAAGTTAGGTGCTTATTGTTTTTCACAATTTCAGTTTTTTGATGAGTGGGAATATTATAAGAAGTTGAAATGTATTCATACTGAAAAAGAGGGAGAGTATTCTGGTTAGTTTGAATAGTATAGAATGTGAGAAGGCATTTTTCATCATAAGACACCGCCTATTACACCACAACTAAATAGTATAGATGAGTGGATGAAAAATACTTTTTTGGAAAGAGTTCGTTTTTTTCTTTTGGAAATAATGTATCCTGGACATTTTTTGGGTGATGCTTTAATCACTGACTATTATATAATCAATTTATCAACCATGGTTGTGTTCCTGAAAAATACTCCCAATATATTTATATATGGAAAATGTATTAGGTGTGATCATTTATGTGTTTTTGGTTAAATGGAATTTATTCATTTTCCTAGTGATGAGATTCCCAAACTAGATTCTAAGTAATGATAGTATATTTTTATTGGATATGGAGATGATGAGTTGGTATATATGTTCTAAGATCATTATTTGATGATATATTTTCATAATCCATGATGTAGTTTTTAAAAAGGGTAAAACTATTATTGTTATTGATAAGGGGAATATTAATTTTCTCAATCTTCTTATGGGTTTGTCAATCTAGATCCAGCTTCAAACTCACATTTACCTCATATTTTTTATTTTCATAATTCGGGTGATATGTAGAATGATGTTTAGGATTAATATGTTGGATTTGATGTTTCTTATTCACCTTTTGTTTAATATGATCCCATTACAGGGGTTATTAATGAACCTGGAGTTCATCTCTGAAGAACATTTCATCACTTTAGGATTTCTACTTGGCATTCCCCTAATGATCATGTGATCCTCACTAAAGGGTGATAAAGACAATACTTTGATGAGTTGATGGATTGTGATCATAAGGATAGATAGGATGGGGAAATGGATGACATGATGAGATAATTGCATAACAATCATAATTTTTAGCTGGTGATCTTACCTAAAGGTAAGATAGGTTTTCAAAATCAATGGATATATCTGATTAAAAATGAAAAATACAATTCTGTTCAATGGTACATGGAATGTTTAGATATACAAGACTTTCAAAAGAATAATGGTATTGATTTTGACGATAATTTTTCACCCAATTCCAAAATGTATTCCATTCATGTTATTTTTGGTTTTTCTACTAGTTTCAATCTACAAATTGAGCAGATGGATGTGACGATAGTTATCCTATTTTGATATTTAAAGGGGGATATTTATATAGATAATATGGAGGGTTTTATTGAAATAGGTAAATAAAATTATGTCTTTCGGTTAAATAAGTGTCTATACGGTTTGAATCATTCTCTGAGACAGTGGTATAAGAATTTTGAAACTCTTAGTTTTTCATAATGATTTTAGGAATATATGTTTTGATCATTGTTTTTTATGAGATTTACTAATTCTTATTTTAATATGTTGTAACTCTATTGTGATGATATACTCATTTTTGGTCATGATCCTTCTAGATTTGTAATAGTAAAGAATGATCTTTTTATGTCTATTGTGATGAATGAAATAGGGCTAATATTAGAAATTCGTATCATATCAATTTTTCATAATATAAAGGAAAATAAATTGTGGTTATATTAGGAGATATATATTGAGATGGTTCTTCATATATATTCTATGGATAGAGAGAAAGTTGTTTTAGAATCCTATTGAATTAAATTTTAATCATTTTTTTATCCAGTTTCCTTTTACTTATGAAGAGTGGGAGGAGATGCCGTACAAAACATATTCATATTTCATTAGAAGTTTTATTTATGAAACAGTATGTAGTATACTTGATATTACTCATGGAGTTTGTTTAGTCAGTCATTTTCTATCTAATCTGGTTAGAGAGCATTGGAGTGGAGTGGTGTATATATTTTGTTATCTTCATGGTACTTCTAACCTGATATTGTGTTATTGAAATGGGGATACCATGCTTTGTGGATTTATAGATTTGAATATGGTAGGAGATATTGATTCAATGAAGTCAAATACGATCTATTTAATCACTTTTACCTGGGGCATTATCATGATAATATAGATTCTGGAGATGTGTTTCTTTATCAACCACCATGTATGATTTTATTGCAACAACAAATCCATGCAATGAATTTTTTAAAATGATAACTTTTATTTGAGAGTATAATTTTAATCAGGTGTGGTATGATTTATTTTATGAAAATCAGTGTTCTATTAGTTTGGTAATTAATCTCACATTCAATGAATGGTCGAAGAATACAAATTTCTGGTATTCTTGGATCTTTGACGTCCTTGATTCAAGATAGTTGGATTTGATGATGATCCACATGGATGAAAATGGGTCATACATCTTGGCTAGCAGTTTACCCATAGGTAATTTGAAGACATATCTTCTAATTGCAGGGTTGGCGGTGATCCACAGTTGATTCAGAGGGGGAGTTTGTTGGGGAACCTCCTCATCTGGCCCCCAACACATGCCACTTAAATAAAAAGGAAAAATAGATATGAAAAGAGGGGAGTTAAGTATATTTTAAAGGAATACATTTTTAGGGATCATGTCATGTGGATATCTCTTTATTCTAGGTGTGTGTACCTCTTCTCAAATTCATCGTAGTTTTCTAAGTGTTATATCTGAAAGTTTTTAGATCTACATGAGAAGATATATTGGGCTTTCATTTATTGTAGGGTATTTGATCTGATCCAAGTGATTTTCATCTAAACCTTTTATTCAGATATCGAATACATACATTCATGGTTAGATGTATATTAGTTTGTTTATTAGGTTTCATTCATTATTACAGAGTGTCTTAAAACTAAATTTATATTCTTCCGTTGGTCCACTATTTTATCTGAGTATTATTTTTGAGATCCCGCTCATCTTTGAGAGTCTCTTATTTGTAAAATTTATTATTAGTGGATTATTCTTTCTGGACTAGGTATCATGGGTGTTCTATTTTGGGTTTTCCACAGTAAAATTTCTAACACAACATTTATTTTTCTGCACATATATTTGGTCCAAGAGCATCATCTTTAGTATGTTATTTCATGTTCCAAATGAAAGGAATGTTATAACAATTTTTCATTCACATTGGTATTTTCAAAGTATTCATCACTAGATGTATTTACCATGAGTCTCACACCCTACAACTATGATCCTTACACCTATTCATTTCCTTCCACATCCTTCGTACATTATAAGGTTCCTTCCTAGTAGAGCCTTGAAGGTGGTATCAGTCGTACAATTGGTGGTGCTATTTAGAGTGGTGCGTTGGGGTGTTACACTCAATATAAAAATCGTAAATCCTTAAATATGAATGGAAACTGAAATGATGTTTTATTTTATTTAATATACACCTTAAAAAGACATAAAACAATGAAAAGGAATCATGATTATGAAACAAAAAAATAAAAAAATAGATACATTTATACAAAAAATGGGCAAAACATGGATGGGATGGGGTAAAAAATATGAAGAAATAATTTAATGGGAAAATAAATATATAGAATTAATTTTTAAAAATATATAAAAGTGTTAATTAAATAAATAATTATTTTTAGATATTAGAAATAATATAAATAAAAAATAAATACAATTTATTAAAAATAAAAATAACCACTATATAGTTTATGTAGTTGCTTGTTTTTTGTTCATTCCATTAACATTTGATTCATCCTTTCAACCATGTGATGAATTATAGAAACTGGTTTTTCAAATCGTATTCTGTTGTGTAAACAGTAATACCGAAAATTCCATCTATAATAGAAAATGATCATATCAAAAGAATTTTTAGCGTTTATGGTGATTTAAACCACCGATAAATGATGAGTGTGTAACGACCCAATGTTTTTCAATGGAAAATTCCATTATTATATTTATGTCATAAAAACACTAAATAAGGAACTAATAAGTGATACAAGACCTTTAAACATAATTTTGTCACCCCTATGTTTGGAATTTTGAAAATCTGACATACACAGTCTTGTTCAAGATGATTTTTCGAGTCTAATAAAACAAAAATAATTTTTGATGAATAGTAACCTACCCTTATGAATAATAACCTACCCAAATGAAGAGTAAAATGACCCTTGTGAATAGTAAATATGAGTAACATTACCTATGAATAATGAAATAAAATTTAGACATCTTAGAAAGTGACAATTTGACCTCAGTAAACGTTTTTGGTATTTTATAAGTCATAAATAATTAATTATAAATAATTAATTAATTTAAAAGAATATTTATTTCCCTGAAATGTACTCATTTTGTTTTGAATCAATTTTTAATAGTTTTTAGGAAATTTTATAAGACCCTATGTAATTTTTGAAAGAACTACAAAATCAGTTTTAATCTTAAAAACTGTTTTTTAAAGTAAATTTTGATTTTAATTAAATATTATGTTAATAATAATTAGAAAATTATTTTTGAAAAAAGGACTTCCTTTTTGGATTCTACATGTCATAAAATGGTTGGGGTAAATTTTTGGTATTTTTATGAGATACATGAATTTTTAGTGAATAGTAAAATACATTAATTTACCGAATAAATACATTATAATTAAAACCCACTATTCCTGACACCACAAGTGATTTAAGCACCCAAATCTCGGACTCACATTTGTTTTTTACTGTTATTTGTCATTCCATACTCACTATTCCTTGTCTTGTGAGAAATTAATAAACTAATCAATTTTATATTAAGGAAACCCCTCTCCCCTCCACTATAAAAGCCACTCTTCACTCCCTCTTTTCCTCACACCTCTCAAGATCCATGAATTCTCTAAAATCTGCCCAAACATCTTTCCTAGAACCTCCTCCACGTCCAAAAGCTGCTGGTCTCATCAAATGGACAAGACTAGCTTCCTTAAGGAGGATCTCAATAGGAATATTTAAGAGGTAATCTCCCTCCCTCTTCTCCTTTAATTTCCTTTCACGTTCAACTTCCCTTCTTGATCTATCCCCACCTATATTCATTCAAATTGTTTTGTAACTCCAGTATTATACATATACTGTAATTTTATGATTCTAATGGGATATTATATCACCCCACACCCTTTCCCTCTTCCTTTTATTTTATTAAAGATAAAGTTTTTCATGAGGTGTTAATTTATCACCTTCAAAAACGACATACTCTTTTTTCCATTTCTACCTTCAGATCAGGTCATGAAACCAATTTTATTGATGAAAACGAATATTTTATATGTATTATATTCTATTTTAAGTTTTTTAAATAACCTATGTCCATATTACTAAGATAAATGTTAAAACATGTTCGTTGTGATCCAAAAACCCCTCAAATTAACCCAAATAACCATCATTAAATTCTTATATAATGATTCGTCCACATGGATCTAATATTAATTCATTATAAAATTATTACATATACATTAATATCACTAATAATAATTAATATCAGTTCTGGATATGTCCCGATGATCTACTCAAACTTCAATTTATGAATACAAGTTAACCACTCAAGAAAACCATAAAAATGAACATCCCCGAACAATGTTTTTAAACTCTATAAGTCATCAAAGGAACATAATATGACATAATGAAACCAGAATGAACCCTATTAACGTACACATCATTATTTATTTCTAATTAATTAATATAATTTCATTATACAATAAATTAAAGAGAAGGAGGCATTCGAGTACAAGGTAAGGGGAAATCTCGAACCCAATTTTCTTCCATCGGGTTCTCCCTCTCTCACACCATTTTTGATATGATTACTCCTAAAAGATCATTTTTTCATTATTTCCTTTCCTTTTCTAGGATATACATGTTTGTCACTGGTTTTTATATCCATGAAAATGTTTTCAAAAAGAACTCTTCTTTCAAGATCTAACCTTTTACCTCGCATTCAAGCTTGATGGTTCTTGTTTCAACTATGTTGTTCCCTCGATCTATTGGGATCCCAAAGAATATGAATGTGTTATCATGAAATGAAATCCATTCATTTCAATGGGTTATTTATATACATGTTTGAAATGTGTTCTATGTGGCAAGCATGATAATGATAATGTTATGATGTGACGGGTGCACACGAAATTATATAGCGCTCCAATGCATTGGGTAAAGTGATGAATCTCATGAGTAAATGTAAAATGATGTGTGAACAAGATGCTAGCTTCGTTCACAAGTATGTGTGGTAGTTAACCACTAAGACATGATGTTTCATTTTTCTGCATTTCCACATTTCATGTCTTTTATTTATGCTCCTCTCATGTTCATGATCATTTCCCTATGTCATGATTATGCTCACCCCATGATATATTATTCTTACCTATCTGCTTACTGGGCTTCTAGTTCACCCCTTTTAATGTATATACTTAGGTTTATACATTTACTAAAGATAGGAAAAGTTCCACTATGAAGCTAGTGAAGAAGAAATTAAATAAATGTTTATGGTTGATGTTGTATTTGTTATGTGTGGTCCTAGTTTTCCCAAAACACTAAACCTTTAGATTCACTATGTGTAATACTATTATTTTGTTTATCATTGAAATGATGTAATAGTAATGTAAGAAAAGTTTGGGTCGCTATAGTTGGTATCAGAGGAAAGGTTTAGTTAGCTTGGGGATTAGGATTAGTGAACCCTAGAGAAAACCTACAACACAAGAATAAGTACAAATATGCACACAAGAACATTTACCTAGGGATACCATATGTTATGTTTTTGGTATAATTTTTTAAATGAATAAGTTATTCATGACATGTTTACTTATGTTTTGTTCTAACCTTTTTCATTTTAGAAAATGGTGGGAACAAGGAGAAATCAGGCCAATAAATCATGCAAGGGACAATGAAATGATTGCCCGAACGTCATCCCTAATGATTTGGGAGGTGGAGTTAAAAACATCATTGCGATGCTTACACAATTATATCATGTTATGAATAATAACCTTAATAATGGGGAACATTCTACTTCACCGAAGAGGGAGAAACTATCTATTGAATGTTTTATGCGGCAACAACCACTGACGTTTTGTGGATCTTTCGATCCACTAGTTGCAGAACAATGGGTCAACTCCATTGAGAAGATCTTTTCTGTGCTTCACTGTTCTGAGACATATAAGGTGACTCTATCCATATATCATCTAGATAGAGAATCTGATGAATGGTGAGATTTGATTAAGAACACCAATCCAAGAGATTAAATTGAAGAGATGGAATGGGAAGACTTTAAGATAATGTTTCTTAATAAGTATTTCCCTCGAAATCTTCACACGAAGATGGAGAGAGAATTTTTTGAGCTCAAGCAAAAAGAAGGAGAATCTGTCGCAACCTATGAAGTGAATTTCACAAGGCTTGCAAGGTACATTTCGGGTTTTGTTATCAACAATGATAGCAAAATTGATAGATTCGTTACTAGATTAAAACAACACCTTCGAAAGGATCTTGTAATTCGAGACTTTGAGAGTTATGAAGAAGCTGTTCGTTGTGCTCCCAAAGTGGAGATGGAGTTTAGAGAATGGTCCCATGGCTATGGGGATAAGAAACAAAAGATGGAGATTCAAGCCGGTGGATCAAATGACAATGGTTGGAAAAAAAATCAACGACCCACATGCCAAAAATGTGGGAAGTTGCACAATGAGAACTGCCTCAAAGGGGTGGGGAAATGCTTCATGTGTGGGAAGTAAGGACACCATGCTCAAGAGTGTTTAAGAGACACGAAAAGGAAGGAGAATGTAGCCAATGAACGGATAGAACCACCCATGGTTCAATGCTACAACAGTAGGGAGCTAGGGCACTTTGCAAACCACTGAACTAAACCGCGAGCTCTCGAGGGTAATCAGCGTCAGCAGCCACCAAATTCAAAGGAACAAGGGAAGGCTTATGCCATCCCTACTGCGGAGGTGGAGCATGATAATGAAGTCATATAAGGTACACTTCCAATTCACTCAAGAATGGAAAAAGTCTTATTTGATTCGGGTTCTACGCATTCCTTTTTATCTTGAATGTTTTCTAGAACTATAGAATTAAATCCCTGAAACCTTGAAGTAGAGATATCTGTAAAAACACAAAGTGGTGAAATCATTGCAATCCAAGTGTTTGAATCTTCTCCTGTTGGTGTATGTGGGGAGATTCTTCCATCAAATCTCGTAATACTTCCCTTTGTGGAATTTGACGCTATAATGGGAATGGATTGAATCTCGTTATATAGAGAGCATATCAACTGTCAGGAAAAGGAAATATATTTTCATATTCCAAACCATCCCATGCTCCTCTACAAATGAAAGTAAGATCATGAATCTCCTTTGAAAAATCCATCAATGTTGTGGGTGTTGATTCCCTATGAAGAAGCATACCTCACCCAAATGGTTGAGTAGAAGGAAAGTTCCAACCTTGAGGAAATTCCCATCGTGATGGAATACAGTGATGTATTTCCTGAAGAGTTACACGGAATTCCCCCGGATCGTGAGGTAGAGTTCTCAATTGAACTCATACCCGGAGCTACTCGTATCTCGAAGTGCCCCTATAGGATGTCTCCTATCGAACTGGTGCAGTTAAAGAAGCAGCTGCAAGAGCATCTGGACAAAGGGTTTATACGCCCTAGTGCATGACCTTGGGGTGCACCAGTGCACTTTTTGAAGAAGAAGGATGGAACCATGCTGTTGTGTATCAATTATCTGTAACTCAATAAGATCACCATAAAGAACAAGTATCCTCTCCCAAGGATTGATGAATTGTTCTATCAGTTAGGAGGAGCTCAATAATTCTCAAAGGAGGATCTTCGTTCTAGAAATCATCAAGTAAAGGTGAAGAAGGAAGATATTTAGAAGACTGCCTTCCGTACAAGGTATGGGCACTATGAGTTTTTAGTGATGCTGTTTGGACTTACTAATGCCCCTGCAATCTTCATGGATTTGATGAATAAGGTCTTTAGACATTACCTCGACAAAATTGTGGTTGTGTTTATCGATGATATTCTCATCTACTCTAAGAGCTAGGAGGAACAAAAAGAATATATGAGACTTGTGTTGGCGGCATTGTGGAAGGAGAAGTTGTACGCCCAGATCAGAAAGTGTGACTTTTGGATGAATCAAGTCACGTTCATGGGACATGTGATCACAAGTGTGGGAATTTTTGTGGATCCTTCAAAGATAAAGGCATTTCAGGAATGGCCCTGGCCCTCTAGTGTCACAGAAATCCGTATTTATCTTGGATTTTCTGGGTACTACCGACGTTTTGTGAGAAACTTCTCACAATTGTCAAGATCGCTAACTAAGTTAACAAGGAAAGGGGTAAAGTATGTCTGGACGTAGGAATGCAAGGCATGATTCAAGGAGCAAAACAGAAGGCTGATCACTACACCTGTACTCACACTACTGAAAAGTGGAGAATGTTTTCTGATATACAGTAATGCTTCAAACAAAGGCTTGAGTTGTGTACTCATGAAAAATGATAATGTGATAGCCTACGCCTCACGACAATTGATGATCCATGAGCAGAACTACCTGACACATGATCTAGAGCTGGTAGCCGTGATTTTTTCCTTGAAAATCTGGCGGCACTACCATTATGGAGAGAAGTGTGACATATACACCGACAACAAGAGCCTAAAGTATCTATTCACAGAAAAGGAGCTCAGTATACGTCAAAGTAGATGGTTAGAGCTAATCATGGATTACGATTTCTCTATTCACTATCATCATAGAAAGGCCAACAAGGTAGCTGATGCACTAAGCAAAAAAGAACATGCTACTCTATCCATGTTGCGGATTGAGAAAGACACAATCTTCTTGGATATGAAAAGGATGAATTTGGAAATAATAAGGATAGGAGATACATACTACTATTACCAAATTATTTCATAACCATCCATCCAGGAGAAGATCAAGGAAGCGCAAAGGGATGATGTGGAGATACAAAATAGGGTGAATGTAGTAATGGAATGGAAGATACAGGAGTTCCATATCGACAATGATGGTTTGATTCGGTTTAGAACTCGGCTTTGTGTGCCTTCATCACCCGGGATAAAGAAGGAGCTATTTGATAATGCACATAGCTCAACTTTTTGTATCCATCCTTGGAGTACCAAGATGTATCGTGATCTCCGAGAACACTTTTGGTGGGATAACATGAAGAAGGAGATTGCGGAATATATATCAAGGTGGTTGGTTTGTCAGCAAGATAATGCTGAGCGACAAATGTCCAAAGGTATGATGCAACCATTGCCTAGACCCATGTGGAAATGGGAATATTTTAATATGGAATTTGTCACGAGTCTCCCAAAGACGTCAAAGGGGAACAATGCGATATGGGTTGTGGTTGACCGACTCACCAAGACTGCCCATTTTATCGCTATTCGGGAAGACCTATCGCTTGAACAACTTGCAATGATATATGTCAAGGAAGTGGTGAGACTGCACGGTGTTACACTCTCAATTGTCTCTAAACATGATCCAAGGTTCACATCTATGTTCTAGAGGAGCCTTCATCATGCTTTGAGTACTGAATTAAATTTCAACATGACCTATCACCCCAAACCAATGGCCAATCTGAAAGGACTATTCAGACGCTTGAAGATATGCCAAGAGCTTGCAATCTTGAATTCGAAGGTGGTTGGGATCAGCATCTACCATTGGTTGAGTTCTCATACAACAATAGCTTCCAATTGAGTATTCAGATGGCTCTGTATGATTCTCTTTATGTGAAGCGATGTAGAACTCCAACCTGTTGGGATGATGTTGGAGAAAGAAAGCTACTTGGACATAATCTTGTTCAAGAGATGACGTAGAAGGTTCATGTCATCTAGAAACACATCAAATTGCTCAGAGTTGGCAAAAGATCTATGATGACAACCGTCGAAGGGACTTGGAGTTCGACGTTGGAGATAAAGTCTTCCTTCGAATATCTCCATGGAAAAGAGTCATGCGATTCAGGAAGAATGGGAAGCCAAGCCTGAGGTATATTGGCCCCTTTGAGATCCTTGACTACATAGGGGCCGTGGCCTATCGTATAGCACTTCCACTGAATATGGATCATGTTCATGATGTGTTTCATATATCACTACTGAGGATGTACATATCAGACATCTCACATGTATTGAATTCAGAGGTGGTGTAGCTGGAAGACGATCTCTCCTATGAGGAACAGCCAGTAAAGATTCTGGATCAGAGAGATAAGGTTCTATGCAACAAGACAGCCCATCTTGTCAAAGTGTTGTGGAGGAACCATAAGTTTGAGTAAGCAACTTGGGAACCAGAAGAGGCAATGAAGGAGAAGTACCCTCACATGTTTGTGTAAGGTGAAATTTCGGGGGCAAAATTTATTAAGGGGGGAAGAATGTAACGACCCAAATTTTTTCAATGAAAAATTCCCTTCTTATATTTATTTCATGAAAACACAAAATAATGAACTACTAGGTTATATGTGACCTTTAAACATAATGTTTTCACCATTTTTTTTGGAATTTTGAAAATCTGACATACACGATCTTGTTCAAGATGATTTTTTGAGTCTAATGAAACAAAAATAATTTTTTGGTGAATAATAACCTACCATTATGAATAGTATCCTACCCATACGAATAGTAATATGATCCTTGTGAATAGTAAATAAGAGTAACATTAACTATGAATAATAAAATAATATATAGACATCTTGGAATGTGACAACTTGACCTTAGTAAATGTTTTTGTTATTTTATAAGTCATAAATAATTAATTATAATAAATTAATTAATTTAAAAGAATATTTATTTCCCTAAAATGTACTCATAATGTTTTTAATCAATGTCTAATAGTTTTTAGATAATTTTATAAGACCCAACGTACTTTTTGAAAGAACTACAAAATCAGTTTTAATCTAAAACACTGTTTTTTATGTAAATTCTGATTTTAATTAAATATTAAATTAATAATATTTAGAAAATTATTTTTGAAAAATGGACTTCAATTTTGGATTCTACACATTGAAAAATGGTTGCAGTAAATTTTTGGAATTTTTCTGAGATACTTGAATTTTCGGTGAATAGTAAAATACATTAATTTACCGAATAAATACATTATAATTAAAACCCACTATTCCTGAAATCACATGTGATGTAAGCACCAAAATCTCAGACTCACATGCCTTTTTTACTGTTCTTGGTCGTTCAAGACTCACTATTCCTTGTATTTTTGGGAATTAATAAACTAATCAATTTTATATTAAGGAAACCCCTCTCCCCTCCACTATAAAAGCCACCCTTTACACCCTCTGTTCTTCACACCTCTCAAGATTCAAGCCTTATCTAAACTCTACCCAATAATCTTCTCTAGCACCTCTCGCATGTCTAAAAGCTTCTGGTCTCATCAGAAGACCAATTCTAGCTTTCTTAAGGAGGATCTCAAGAAGAATATTAAAGAGGTAATTTCCCTCCCTCTTCTCCTTTAATTTCCTTTCAAGTTTAAGTTCCTTTCTTGATCTCTCCCCACCTATATTCATCCAAATTGTTTCTTAACTCCATTATTATAGATTTACTGTAATTTTTTGATTCTAATGTGATATTATATCACCACACACACTTTCCCTCTTCCTTTTATTTTATTAAAGAGAACGTTGTTCATGAGGTGTTAATTTATCTCCTTCAAAAATGACATGCTCTCTTTTTACATTTCTACCTTTAGATCTGGTCATGAAACCATTTTTATGGTTGAAACAGAAAATTTTTTATGTATTATGATCTATTTTATGTTCTAGAAATAACCAATGGCCATATTACTAAGTTAAAAGTTAAAACTACTTCGTTGTGATCCAAAAACCGCTGAAATTAACCCAAATAACCATCATTAAATTCTTATCTAATGATTCCTCCACATGGATCTAATATAATTCTTTATAAAATTATTAATGCTTCTGTAATATCATCAATAACATGTAATATCAGTTCTGGATGTTTACCCATGATCTACTCAAACTTCAATTTAAGAATACAAGTGAACCACTCAAGAAAACTATAAAAACGAACATCCCCGTACAATGTTTTTAAACTCAATAAGTCATCCAAAGGAACATAATATGACATAAGGAAACCAGAATGAACCCTAATTACGTACACATGGTTCAGTATTTCTAATTAATGAATAAAATGTCATTATATAGGACATTAAAGAGAAGGAGGCATTCGAGTACATGGTAAGGGGAAATCTTGAACCCAATTTTCTTCCTTCAGGTTCTCCCTCTTTCACTCCATTTTTGATATGCATACTCCTAAAAGATCATTTGTTCTTCATTACCTTTACTTTTCTGGGATATACATGTTTTCACAGGTTTTTTTGTCGATCAAAATTGTTTCCAAAGGAACACTTCTTTCAAGATCTAACCTTTTACGTCTCATTCAAGGTTGATGGTTCTTGTATCAAGTGTGTTGTTCCCTCTTTATTTTGGAAACCCAAAGCTTAAGAATGAATTATTATGAGATGAAACCCATTAAGTTACATGGTTATTTATGTACATGTTTGATATTTGTTCTATGTGGAAAACTTTATTATTATAATGTTATGATGTGACGGGTTCACACGGAACTATATAGCACAATATGAATTTTTAAATGTGATGGGTGCACCCTGAATTATATATCAATCCAATGATTTTGGTAAAGTGATGAATCTCATGAGTAAATGTGAAATGATGTGTGAAAAAGATGCTATCTTGGTTCACAATTATGTGTGGTAGTTAACCACTAAGACATGATGTTTAATTTTTATGCATTGCCACATTTCAAGTCTTTTATTTATGCTCCTCTCATGTTCATGATGATTTTTCTATGTCATGATTATGATCACCACATGCTATATTGTTCTTATCTATCCGCTTAATGGGCTTCTAGCTCACCCCTTTTGATTTATATCCTCAGGTGGCTACATATACTAAGGAGAGGAAAAGTTCCACTAAGAATCTAGTGAAGAAGAAATTAAATAAATGTTAAAGGTTGATGTTGTATTTGGTATTTGTGGTACTAGATTGCCCAAGACGCTAAAACATTGGATCATCTATGTGTAATACTATTATGTTGATTATCTTTGAAATGCTGTAATAGTGTTGTATGAAAAGGGTGGGTCTCTATAGTTTGAATCTTTCAATTTCACTTTTTATTTACTTAATACAAAGTTAATCATTATTAAAATATGTAATCACATCCTTGATATAGTCTTCTTCATTGCCTACTATTGTAATCATATCCGGTGATCCATAAAATGGAGTACTACCCCAACCTCTAGCTACATTCTCTTTTCCCCATTCTTATTCCATCATTTATAACATTGATCTATTCCATGATAGATCAAGTGTTCTTCCAACTCCTATGGACTAATTTTTATTGAATAAAAACTATGTAAACTCATACATAGAATCTGAGAAAAGTTATATGCATAATATTTTTAAAACATGATGAACTCTTTCACTCTACCTTCATACTCTTTTTTCATATGATTATAATCAATCCATTAATTATTTATATACATCATATTTGATTCGGTAATATTAATATTTAACAAAAACAATACACAAAACGGTTCTTTAAAATTATAGTAACTCTATAATTAAATTGTATTTATTATTGCATTTTGTTTTATGAGAATCATCCCCTTAGATGTTAACACCAATCTAGAAATAAAATGTAATTGCATAGGACTCCCCTAATTAAATATATTCTGGTTATGTTGGATAAAAAGTAGGTTTAAGAGATGCAATGGGGTTGCATAAATAATTCAACTTTTGGGAGAGTGAGGTCATGATGGATATCATATGGTTTCTATAGATTTAGTGACATACCCTTATCATTGTGTTATTATCATTCTAATTATCTTCACTATATAATTTAATGGTTTTCATAATTATTTAGAAATATGAACATAAAATATTATAGAAAAACTAAATTTCATGTATACATTGAAAACTATTTATAAAATCACACTTGAAATAACAATAAAAAACCAACCCTTTAGACAAATTCTTATTTGAAATGATTCACCCTTTTCAAAAAAAAATATCAATCAGTTCCACACAGTCTTTCACAAATGCATTCACAATCTGAAAGAAATATAAATTACTAAAAATTAATTCTAACATTTTCATGTTAAATCTCTTATATAGATTCCAAAAATGTTCTCTAATTTTTCATAATAAAATCAAACACATCTCAAACATTTCACATTAAATAAATTCAATCTTATAAGTAAATATTCAAACATGGTTTCAAACATTAATGCATTTATCAAAATACCCTTTGAATATCAATACCAAAAATTTCATATAAAAATGAAATGAGAATAGAACCCATATTTAAAACATTTCACAACCAATATGGTATTTTTCATTCCATTAGATATTTTTTTAAATCAACTCAATCAATAAAATATCATTTTGGATTTAAAAATTTTATTTTCCAAACAGAAAACAATATTTTATGTACTTAAAAGGTTATTATAGAAAAACATACATTAATTGCTATATAATTCACTATTAATGTTTAAATAATTGGGGAAAAAAATATAAATGTGAAATTTTAGGTTCGAAAAAATATAGTAAATCATGGAATGGATTTATGTTAAGAAACCGAAAGGATACGAGGAATATCCAAATGGGGATATTATATGAATATTCAAGTAAATCCTTTATGGATTGAATTAGGTTCCTCAATAATACAACGATAAGATTGAGGTTTTGTGGTTGAAAAAGGATTCACATTAAGAAATGAATGCCACTATTTTAAAAACACGGTATGGGATCGATGCATTTACATCATAATTCTTCTATAAGTGGATGACCTATTAGTTTTTAGACTGGCATTTATAAGGATTATGGTTTAAAAACATGATTTTTTAAAAGGATCAAGATGAAAGTGCATATAATTTCAATGCAGATTTCTGGAATATGAATTTGGAGTTATTGGAATGCTAGAACAATTGTGATATCTTATAAGGGATACATACCAAAAATATTCATTAGATGTTCGATGAACAGATGTAATCCTATCTCAACTCCATTTCATGGAATAATTATATTATCTGATGTGTATATATTGATAATTGAAAATTATATTCTTTAAAAGTAACATATTATATTATCATCCACATTTATAATTTTTATGTACATGATGACATTTACATAGTTAGATAATACATTTTTAGTGAGAGTTTTGTGCCTTTCATGTCAAATCTAGGAGGGGAACCCAGGGAGGCTATAAAAATTCATCCAATATATATTGCTATTTAATGTTACATCAACATTCCATCAGGATGATGATCTTATATAAGGTTCCTAGAGACAAAGTTTATTAGATATTGAAATACCTAGAAGTGATCAATTGTGTTAGAGTTATCCTATGGAGGGAAAATGGTTAGTTGTATATTTTAGATATAATTGGAAGTTAATTTTTCAAATATGGAAACTAATTTTTTTGGAATCAATTAATGTGGGAAATGAGTTTATTATTTTAATGTTTTTAATTAAAGAGCATAACATATTTTATTATGGGATACTCTATTATGATATCTAGAGTGTGATTCACCAAAAACATCAGGTGTATCCTTCATGGATGAAACACATTGGCCTCATATTCAATTTCATATATTATGTATTAGATGAAAAATTGTTTGAGTATTAAAAAAAGATATGAAATAGAACATTGATGATAAATTATTATTTATTCATATCCATGAAATCCTAATGAAATACTATACCTATGTAGGACTAGTGTTAAGTCATCGGATATAGAACATGACATATGATTTAATGAAGGAACTATGGTTTTAATTTTCAATTATAAAGAGGTTTCCAAGAAATTCCTTCAAATTTTCATAAAATGGAAAATTATTAGGAAATAATAATTGATTTAATTTTTTCAATTCATCCAAAAGTATAGTTCACTAGAAGTAAGGGAAGTGTTTAAGGAAATGATTGAAATTAAAACAACAATGCAACAATGCATGTCAATTTATTCAAAAAATAAATCTATTAAAATAATCCAAAACTGCTTCTAACTAGTGTCTCCAAACATCGACTCAAAGTCCAAAATATCCCGGTCCATTTAGTCACTAAATACCTCTTGATCACATATAAAATATAAGTAGTTGTGATAATAAAATATATACTTTATAAGATCAAATTTTGGAACTCTCATGTAAATGTGGGAAAAGAATACCATTGCTCTAGTGAATAAAAAGTAGAAACAACATACACCTATTAGGTTAACAGCCCATACCCACCCTCACCATAAATTTCATATTATATATTAAATATTATATGAGAATAAAAATAATCATAGGCTCCCCCACAACCACTTCTACCTGATTTTATACTCTCCAATTACAATACTGAATGACCTATGCTTCATTATATTCCTTACTAATGTAAATTAGGTCACTTCCCTACCTACCCCAACTCTTGAAAGGTCCAACATCTGATGTTGGCATCAGTAAAACCATATATCTCAGTATATTATTATAAACAGAGTACAACATAGAGGAAAAAAACACATCCCTTGGAAATACAATATCAAGAAAAAATTCTAAACCTATAATAATTTAAATCTATATGTACACCTAATATCTAAAAGAATAGATAATTTAAAGCATTTTCGAAGTTATGGTCTGATAGAAACGACGGAGGGGGCGATAAAGGGGGTAGTGGTGTCGATAGTAGATTAATGGGGATGACAGAGGTGGCGATTTCAGGGGTAGAGAAGGAGGGGAAGTAAAGGCGAAGGAAGCAGGGGTGGAGGCAGTAGAGGTGGAGCTAGGGGCTGTGGTTGGGACAATATAGGCGAGGGCAGTGGATGAAGGGGTAGTGGAGAAGGGGGAATCATTGGTGGAGGTGGGGGAAGCGAATGCGGAGGTAGAAAATGTTGAGGGAGAGTTGTCAGTGGTAGAGGTAGAGCTCGACTTCCCTGAAAGCTTGCGGGTCGAGCCGTAGTGGATCTATTAAGGTTCCATTTCTAAAAACGTGAAATACTTTTATCAATTTTTTTTGAAATATGTTGATAAAGGATATTTTTATCAATTCTAAATTATAATGTGCTGACAAAACAGTCTTTTATCAATTCTTTATTAGCGCTGATAAAACATTCCTTTATCAATACTAAAAATATAGTGCTGATAAATCATGTTTATATCAGTGCTTTTTTAGTGCCTATAAAGGGTTATCATTATCAGCACTAAAAATATGATGATAAATAACTTATATTAATAAATAATTTATAATTGTTTAATAATAATTATATTTATTATAAATATATTTATTATTATTTTACAATTATTTAAAAATAAATATATTTCTATTTATATAATTATGAAATTATAAAAAAGATATATAATATATTTATTTTAATTTCATAATTATTTGATAGTATATATATATTTATATTTATGACTAAATAAATAAAGATATTTATTAAAAATTATATATATTACTTAAATTTACTATAATTTTATAATTATTTACATATATATATTATTTATAATTTTAAATGTTAGTATATATGTATAAATATTTGTATATATTTATAAATATATTTAAATAATTATACATATTTATAAAATTATAATTATTACAAATTTATTTATTGTATTTTTTAAATTATATATATAAATATATTTTTAATTGTAATTAAAAATATATAAATAAATATATATTTTTATATAATTATGACTATATTTATTTCTATATAAAAATAACTATATTAATATAAATATATATATATATATATATATATATATATATATATATATATTTATTTATTTATAAAATTATCATAATTGAATTTATTTTAAATTTATAAAATGTTTTTATTCATTAAATACATATATTTATTTAAATATAAATATTTTTTTAATTATAATTATAAATATAAAAAAATTATTTATCATTAAAAAATTTATTATAATTTTAAATTTATTAATATATATATAGTTATATATAATTATAATTATAATTAAATTTCGAAATGTATTTATATATAACTAAATATTTATAATTATAAATTTTATAAATATATTTATCGTGATTTTATGTATTTGTGAGAACCTAATAGCTTCAAGGGAACATGATTGAATCATATACATAGTAATGTATAAATCATAAAAAATTATATATATGGACAACATAAATATTAAGGAGGGTGTAAAGTATAAATGAACATTGATGATCAATACACAACATATAAACAGTAATTATATTCACACATTAATTAATCAAAATCATGGAAGACATATATTTATTTAAGTATATATATATATAATTATAATTATAAATATACATTTTTTAAAATTATTTATATATAATTAAAAATATATATATTCAAATGTATTTATATATAATTAGAAGTATAAAAATTTAATAAATATAATAAATATAATTTTTATTTAAGGATATTTATTAAATATATTTTTAATTATTAATATATATATTTATTATAAAAATGCATTTCTTATTTAATCCATACAAATTAAAATTATTTTTAGATATATAGATGATAATTTTATATAAATTAATAATATTTATTATTAATAACTTTTGTTAGTGCTAATAGAAGCATTGATAAATCTACCCTATATCAGCACTAAAAAAACAACTGATATATATCATCACATTTTTAGTGTTTATAAATTATAGACTTATTAGTTATTTATCTAGAATTCATAATGAACCCTCCTTTTATAATTCCTTTCTACTTAGCACTGATTAAACCCATTGCATCCATTTCCCGGATATGTGGTGGTGCACCTTCATCCTCCCTCGACGGAAGACACCCATGATTGATCTAATGAACTCATAATCACAGGCAAATTGAAACCGATGTCTGATTCACATTTCATTACAAATCCCACAACAACAAACATACTAGTCATAATTCTCATCTGACAGCTCTTAAGATGTCTCCCACATGGCTATCTAGTCTATGTATCCTTCTACCTAGTCTTCATTTTGATTTTATTGGTTTTCATCACACCTAGGCTCATGGTGGACCCTCAAGACCTTCTAATCCACCCAGAGTTCTCCACACCCTCCTCTCTCTCAAAACTCCCTTCCACAAGGCAATGTGACGACTAATGGACATCCCCCAATAACATGTATCATCATTATGACTCCATCCAGTGGTGTCAATATATGCACGGAGACCCCTGTATCCATTGTGGTCACACTTTTCAGTCTCTCTTTCATTGTTTTATATTATTTTATGTGTCCACCTTTTTATTTTTAATAAATTTTTCTATGTTAATTGATCATATATATTTTATTTCATCACATTTATATGATAATTACCAAAAAAATCAATATTTTAACATATGCATTTAAATGTATATATTTAAAGTTATAATTATAAAGAAATATATTTATATATACATATATTTATGATAAAACATTTATATAATTGTAAATAAATTTATATAATTGTGAACTTATAAATATATGAATAGATATAGTTATAACTATTTAAATAATTATAACAAATTATATAATTATAATGTAATTTTTTATGTCATTATACACATATTAATAACTACGTATATTTTTATTACTATTTAAACTAATGTCATTATAAATATATATATATTTATTAACTTTTCATTACAAATCCAACATCATCCAAACCTACTAATCATAATTCTCATCAAACAGCTCTTAAGATGACTCCCACATGACTCTCTATGCCATGTATCCTTCCACCTAGTCTGCATTGGGATCCTACTCATTTTCATCACACCTAGGCTCATGGTGGCCCCTCTAGCCCTCCTAATCCCCTAGAGTTCTCATCACGATCCTCTCCCTCAAAATGCCCTTCCACAAGGACAAGTGACAACTGATGGCCTTCCCCCAAAAAAATGTATCATCCTTATGACAAAATCTAGTGGTGTCAATATATGCATCAAGCCCCCCGCATCCAGCGTGATCACACTTTTCAATACCTCTCTCATCGTTTTATTTTATTGTGTGTGTCTACCTTTTTATTTTATATATATTTTTCTTTTGTAATTGACACTATATATATTATGTCAGCAAATTTATTTGATAATTATAAAAAAATCATTAATTTAACTTATATATTCAAATATATATATTTATAATTATATTTATACAGAAATATATATATATATATATTTATGATGATTTATTTATATAATTGTAAAAACATTATATAATTATAAACATATATATATATATATATATGAATACTTATACATATACATATTAAAATAATTATAACAATTTATATAATTATAATGTAATTTTATTAAATCATTATACACATATTTAAAAGTACATAAATTTTTATAACTATTTAATTAAATAAAAATATTTATATATTTATAAATGTAAATTAATTATATCATTATACAAATATTTACAATAAAAAAAATTTATATATTAATATATAAATATATTTAAAATTATTTATTTACTATCTGTAAAAAATGAATATATTTATATATTTATGTTTAAAGATATGTTTTTACAATTATAAACATAGCTAAATAATTATAATAATATATAAATATATTTATAATGACATTTATATAATTATAAATAAATTTATATAATCATAAATAAATTCATATAATTGTAGGTAAATTCATATAATTATAAATAAAATAATATAATTATAAACGAATATATTTATATATATCACTACTAAAGAATTGAGTTTTTGTTGTTGGGCTCATTAGCGACCAATTTTGGCGGTCGCTAAAGGGGGAAACAGGTAAAACAATAGGTAGTTGCTGTTAAAAAAACATAATTAATCGCCCCCAACCATCCTCCCACTAACACACCCCAACCCGCCTCCCATATCTTTTGGCCCTCATCATCCCCCACTCCACTGTTGCTACAGTAGATCCGAAGGCCATCCCCACTCCTCCCACCTTAGTTTCTCCCCCTCAACTATCATTATCATTCACCCTCTCCCTCGCCCTCTGCCTGCCTATGTTGCTGCCTCTCATCAAAGCTGCTCTAGAGCCTTCCCCTAGTCATCACCAACACTCGATCCTGGCCAATGTCATCCACAATTTCTCTAGTCTCCCCATTTTATCTATGCCAGATCCACTACCCCCATTTCTCTGCACATATTTGGTTAATTCTCTGTGTTTTTATTTCCACATCCAGAAACACTAATTTCTACTAGATTGAGATGTGAAATATATTTTCCAAATTCCCCCACCCTCTATTTTTCCTTCCATTTATCTACTATATCAACCCATTCAATTACACATCTAAATATATTAAACCCATAAACTATGTGCCTTTCCAATTTATGTAATTTTTCTCCCAAAATAAAAATTGTTTCCCTAAAAGTGTACGTTGTCTCCAATCAGAGTTCCTCAGATTTTGGTTTGAGAGGCTTCTATCAGAATTTGAGGTAAAATGGATTCTCTACATGTATGATTTTTCTACGCTTTAGTAATCATTGAATTATGGGTTTTCATTCATTAATACATGAAATTGACATTGTACAAGTATACTTTACTATTAGTTTCATTAAATATTAATTATACATGAACCTTATTGTACCTAATACAATGAACTAGTTTTTCACATTATTGAATCTAATTTAAAATTAACTAACAATAATTATTTAGTTTTACATACATTAGTCTTCTTTTAAAATAAGATGTACCACTATATTTTTTGGCCATGAGTATACTTTTATCTATATTATTGTGATTGGTTTGGGTATAAAAATAGGATTTATATGGTCATTCTACATGAACTAAAGCTTATTTCATAGAATAACTGATCATAAGAAAGAGTTACCATCATTATTTGAAACATTCCTTTCAAATATGCACCTAGGTGAAAACTATGTAATTATAAATCTATGTTATCTATTGAAAATAATCTTATTATGTGCTCTTTACTTGTTAAATATACAAGGCCACATATTTTCTTTACTTTTGATTACATAAGATGATGAAAATCAAATCATATTATTATGTTGTGTGAGATAGATGGAAAGGGATATCTAAATACCCGTCTCTTCTTCCACTTCTTCCTCTATTATCCACAGTTTAAAATTTCATATATTATTATGTGATTTTCATATTTTTTCTTTTGATGTTGAACATTGTCTCCCCATAAATTTTGTTTTAGATGTGAATTTTGGATGATTTCTCACTATTGTGATTTTATGGAAATCTAGTGTTTTTTGGAATAGAAATATACCATGTTCTTACATTTTGTGTTTTTCACGTTGTGATTGAAATTAAATTGTTGGTTACTAACAATGGGTACAAAATCAAAATTCTATGTACATGATTGTTATATTAATTTTCTTAATCTTAATCAAATCTCATTTTTTTAACCTATTCTCTAATATTTGTTTTACGAAATCAATGACATCAATAATTCTCCAACATAACATGACTTTTTATATTGTGGACATTCTTTTTAATTTATCTCATTTATTATTTTTCAATTTTTTAAACCATTGTTGTAAAAATACATGAATTTATAAATCCATTCACATTAATATAATTCTCTTTTACATACACCATATGTTTTTTGAAAATGCAGGTCATGAGATTAATGGTGATAAATCGTAGTGAACGAATATCAGTTTGTATAAAAAATGACTTTCAACCAAGATATTGTTTTCTTCAGGTGCCTAATTATTTCAATTTACATTATTAGACCGACTTACATAAAATTTATTCTTAAATTCCAGTTTTATATAATGAATATTAATTATGAGCTTAGATTCCCTCATTAAGTGTTTATTTTTTAGGAAAAAACTATTCTATTTTAAATGTAAATTTCAGAATAAAATATATTATTCCATCGTTGATCCCATGATAAAAAAACATATGCAATTTTGTTCATTTTTGAAATTCAACAAATTCTTATGGACTTCTGGAAGTATTTTGTCTACAAAATGGTATTATGGCTATTCATAATCATATTTTATTATATATTTTTTATATATACAACCACACTAATTGGTATTATGGTATCTTTTATGTCTTACAAGGTGTATGTCAATATTGGGACATCATGTTACAATAGAACTATTGTTGAATCCATGAGTTCAAATTTCCAGAATAGAACACCTGTGGTATGCACTCATGATTTTAGATCATTCATTTACTTCAATAATATATTATATCTAATAAATTTCATTTTTTCTAAAAATAGTATCTGCAGATTCTTTATAAAAAGTAAAATGGAATTTTATCTCATCTGCATGTGCTTTTCATTATCTAATGAAGTATCATTTATGTATTTTTTGAATAGGTTTTTTCTTATAGTTTTGTTTATATGAATATTTTATTGATGAAATAGAATTTAGATGTAAATATTTATTTACATATTTGATTCACTAGATTCATTTTGGTTACTGTGGAAAAAAATATTTACTATCACTGATATATATTTATATCAAATTAAGTGCCCTTTTTCATCCAAATAAGTGTGAATTATATATAAAATGAAAAACGAAATTATAGATAACTTTCAGGTGCTTTGCTTTATCCATTGAGAATGAGGATGAAGCGTTGGAATGATATTACACTCTGAAACCCATACAGACGTCTCTCCACCCAAAGGACGAGTCACGCATGCCGTTTATCTCTAAGTCATGATTCTCCCCCATAGTGAATGTTCCTCGACGATTTCCCATGAAAGCTTCACATGAACCCCATGCACTGCCTTCACCATACAACTGACATTGATTCCTCCTTCCCCAAATGACTGAGCCTTCTTCCCGCATTGAACCCACATATTTTTCTTTTCCAATGAGGCACCCCAAATAAACCGAGCCATGATTCTATCCATAGTCATGATGAACCCCTTCAACACACTCATAGAATCCATAGCATGCATAGGTACTGCAGACAACATGCTGTTCACCAAGGATATGAACCATCCAAAGGATAAAAAATGATTCTTCCAGTACAAAATGTGAGCCATCATCCAATCCACCACATTATCAAAGACCCTGGTTCATAACCTAGAAGATGAAACCGATGTACCCAGGTATTCCACAGGGAGAGATCCCTTCCCCATTCCCAGCTCGCAACTCAACCTGTTCACCCTCCCTACACCACAAGATCCAGCAATATAAAAACTAATATTCTCCCTATTAACAATCTTCCCACTGCATTGGAAATACTACTACAAATTTATTTAACTCTCGAATCGACCTCCTTCCAGCATTCATAAAAATGATAGTATCATCCGCATACATTAAGTGTGGGATAGAAATTCTTACATATTTCCTCCTGAAAGGGAGAATCTTTCCATTACCAACAACTTTATTAATAATGTTACTAAGGGTGTACAACATCAGAATAAATAAACGCAGAGATATCGGATCACCCGGCCGAAGAAACTGCACATATTTCAATAAAACCTTCATTCTCCCCAAGAAGGACACCGCCAACCATGTTGAGAAAACACACCTAAAAAAATTCTGCATGCCCCCATTTAGAAACCCATCTTAAATATAACCCTGTTAACAAATCCCCATTCCATCCTATAATATGACTTGTCCATATAAATCATGATCACCACGTTATAACCGGGAGATTTCTGGTTCAAATCACTCATCATCTCTTGACCCAACTCCATGACCCTATGTATCGATCGATCATACAAAAAACTGTGTTGCTCCATGGAGACCAACCGAGGTAGACAACATGATACCCTCTAATTGATTAAACTAGCCAAAAACATTTTATGAGAAGTTTTACATGTTAATTTGTCAGTAATGATTGAGAGAAGAAGAGGCTTTAGTCTTTGGTAAAAGAATCAAAGAAGTGGAAGCCGTAATCTGAGTGATGATCCCTCCACGAAAGAAATCCACTATGGCCGGAACTGGATCTTCTATAACCACCTCTAATGTACCCCTATAGAAAGAACCTGGAAACCCGTCAGGACCAGCTACACTATCTGGGTTAAGACTCTACACGACCTCTTTAATCTCCTCCTTCGTGGGTATTCTTTCATGCATCTCATTATCCTATGCAGAGAAAACATTTGGAATCTACTCCCATAAAAATGAGTCCCTATAGGGATACCCCCTAGGCATAATGGTTCTTGGGCTGGCTAGAATGTCTTTAAAAAAGACCGCAACCAAGCCCCCGACCATCTCTCTGTCATCCAAAAACGAGCCGACCTCCAGCACCAAGTTGGGCTACACCATGCGCCGCTTCTCTTTAATACATGCATGGAAATAGGAATTATTCTTGTCCACTTACTTGAGACACATTATCCTTGAACGATAGCACACCCTTAGATCTTGAGCCAGCAATAATTATGCCAAATCTTCATTTTTATTCGAATGTTCCTCAAACACAGCATCATCCCAACAAATTTTAAGACTGAATTCCAAAATCTCAAAATCTTGTTTAAGGATATCTAGATCATTATCCCATGGGGGAAGAGAAACAACCCCTAACAAGAGGTCCTGATTCAACTGCCTTAGTTGATGGTGCAAAGAAACCCACGAAAAACCCCGTGACGGTTCACTCTATGCCTACAATACCACATGATGGAAAGCCGGATTTCCCACCCACTGACTGGAAAATATGAAACATTCCTGAGCGGCCTCCAACTTACTGAGCAAGAGAAGAAGTAGAGATTGATTAGATATGCTTCGCGTCAGATGCCTAACCTTCACGTCTGAAAACCATTCGATGGCATGCACGTTAGCCATGCACCGGTCAAGCCTGCTCCAGCTACAACAATCCCTCTTATGATTTTTAAATCATATGAAGGGGTCTCTATAGAACCCCATGTCCATGAGACACTTACTCGCCATGCACTGAGAGAAGGCCATACTCGCTCACCATGGAAAATCACCATGGCCCTTCATCTCCTCAAGCCTCAAAACAATGTTAAAATTTCGGACCACCAGCAAAGGAATATCCCCTAGGTGAAATGAATTCAACTCCGACCAAACCACCTCCCTACACTGAGCATCACAACTTCGGTATATGAACGAAAAAATACCACTCTACACCTTCGATCGACACCTTCATCCTTAAATGTTGGTCCCCAACCTCCACCTTAATCATTGATACACCCCTCTTCCAGAATATCCAAATGTGGTTATTCTTCGCCCCTCTATGCATGGCTTCATGCATACTGATCTTCTGAATGACCTCCTTCAACATAGCATTGTTTTGCATGTGCTTGAAAATCATCACCAACAAGACTTTGTGTTTCATCAACTCCGAGGAAATAAAATCAGTCTTCACCCTAGCCTCGATCCCACGAGCATTCCAAATCAATATGGGAAACATTTCAATGAGAGCATGCCTGGCTTTGGGCCCAGGAAACATGGTCATTATCACAAGAGATCGAGAACTCTTCCTAACATACTGCCTCTTCAACATCAGCCTCGTGCATACACCTAGGATCATGGAAGATCTACCTGTGCATAAAATCACGGTACTGGATGACAGCAATGAGGGACCTCTAATATCCCCCTTACATACCCCCTCAACCAATACACCAACCACCGTGATATCCATACCATTACTGTTAGTGGATCCACTGTTATCACCATAATACAGGCTTCCAGATATCTCTAGAGACAATCCATTAGATATCTAGATGCACTTGCTTAAAATAGAACCCCCTGAGACTTAGATCCCACCATCCAAACAAGCACATGAGGTCCAGCAGCCTATCGACCCCACCCCATATACTGAAAACCAAATCCCCTAGACATTCCAAGAGGGACCAGAGAAGGGGGGACCAAGACAACCATGAAACACATCAGAAAATAACCAACCAAATCACTGAACTAAATCATCATTGAGGACACCAAAGATCCTAACATTGAAGACTAAAGAGAGAGAGGAAACAATACAACAAGCCGATATAGTCATCCCATCCAAACGAAACCATCGTCCTGTAGCCCGGGAGGAGGTTCTTCGAACAAGATGACAGGTTGGCCACATGTGGCTGAACAGAGGCTGAAGGAGACACATGCCTTTCTTTGTCAGGGCCAGACATCAAGGTCTGATCTGAGACCAAAGGATACCTTGCACTTGTCTTAGCGGGAGAAGCAGAGTTATGAGAAGACACATCATACTTACCACTACGAAGTTTAAGAAAAGACTGGATCGAGTTCCCTTACAGAAAGCATGAGGAGCAGTACCTAGGGAACACTAAAAACACAATCTCCTGAGACCACTCCATAGTACCAGGCACAAAGAGGGAGATTTTCTTTGAGATCGTAAGAGAAAGGTCCATCTCCAGGCATATATGAGGCGCCAAAACCTCCACACCACTATGAGTGCTATCAGCCGAACAGAGGACCCCCCCCCATCACATCACCAATGGCCTTGAGGAAAGCACCGTTCTAGAAAGAAAAGGGTAGCACATGAAAACTAACCCACACCGTAGCCCGAGCACTCTCCTTCCCCTTGTGAACATTCATCGACCAGCGAGACATATTGAAATGCCAATGACCCCAGGACCGGGGAGCCTTGCACCATGCCAGCATGAAATCATATTATGAAGAAATTACCATTCAGAAATATTGTCGATGGATCAACAACACCCAAACGTCACACTACAAGCCCCAGGAACCAACGAGCCGTTGAATAATAGGAAAAGATGGTTTCAATGAACAAATCCTTGCTACGAGTGTCCATTTAAGACTAAACATAGCCTCACAAAATGCCCACTTCAGCACGACAAATGAATTATTGGCGCCATCCCTCATGACCTAGTGGGAGAAATGATCAATCTAAGAGAAACATGGTCATGAAACAGCCTAGTGTGAATCACGCACCATGTCTTTGAAGGGCCTCACTGGAATATCGATCTGACGCAAAGCATCAAGCCCCCGCATGAGACACAGGTCCGTCATCGGAAAGCCAGGACCCATAACAAGATAAACCAGAGACGAAGACGTCGACAGAGGGAGAGACGAGGGTGGGAGAAATGGTCAGAAATTTAGAAAAAATCCATGCCCATGAAGTGCATTCTCCCGATAAGAAGAAGTTGCCGTTGTGTCAGGATCCCCATATTTTGGACCACATGTGTAAGTACTAGTATGAATTCTTTTCAATAATTATTTAACTAATGGTCAAGGATGGGTCATCATACTTTTTTATGTTAATGAATACCTTCTCTAGCTAGATAAAAAAATTCTCAAGTTTATGATTCTTGAAGTTCAGGAAAAAAATTTATGTAAAAACTTAGGTTAGTTTATTAATTTGGAATTCTCATGGTGATCTTGTTGTGCTCCTTGGCCATTTTATTCATCAAACTAGTCATCTGGTCATTTAATTATCTAATACATATTGTCTTCTCCAGCAAGACCCACTCTTGAGCTATAGTTCATGGAAGCTCCATGCCACGTTGTCCCATGATCGTTCAAAGATCTTCTTTCTTTGTTTCATCATTTAAAAAATCCGAGGATGATTGAAAGGTTTTGTGAAACTTTGTTTGAATATTATTATGATGAAAACATTGTTGGGGAACCTCCTCATCTAGCCCTGATATAAAGATTTTTTTTTTGATATACTTGAAGAGATATATCTGATATCATTGAGAAGACATTTTGACATCATTGGTGAGATATATTTGATCTGATTGATGAGATATATTTGATATCTTCCATGAGATATATTTGATATCATTGATTGGATATATTTGATATCATTAATGAAATATGAGATATCATTCAAAAGATATATGAGATATAATGTGGTGACTCTCCAATATATATAATATTAGAAGCTTCTCTCTCTTGAGTTGTTGGAGGCAGTCTAGTAATGTTTTCAAGGAGCAGTTTTCAGATATGCAACCAGTGGATGTATTCTGATCTGATCAGCTTTCATCTGAAGTGGATTTTGATCCAATACCGGCACGTTTTCATTTGCACATTTGTTTAGGCATTGATATTATACTTTCATAGTCAAATCTATTTGGATATCTTTAGCAGGATGCATTCTTCATTCTAGGCTACATTCAGACTGCATCAATAATCTAACTTTGATCCACTATTTTTTTGAGTATTAAATTTGAGATCCCTCCAATTATTGGGGTGTCTCACCCGTATACATATCTATTTTAGTGGATCCCTTATTCTGGAATATGTCTCATTATTTTTTGCTTTTGGGTTTTACACGTAAAAAATTTTGTTGTCAACATTTTATTTTGCACCTATTTTGCTACTACACATCCACTATTTGAGGGAATGATTTTTCTGATGTGTGTTCATATTTCTATTGCATGTGGATTCATCGCTTTCCATATTTCCAGGCATCTGGTTTTAGAGAGTTTTTTTATTTATTATTAATTATGGATTCTAATTATAGTCTGATAATTTTATAGAACGATACCAATAACCATATGTGTCGACTTAAAATGAAGGATTTTCTATTTTTCGTGTGAATTAATCCTCGAGTATTAAGTACCCAGAATCCAGAGAGGGTGTAAGATGAAGAATTAGAGTTTGAGCATGAGATGGTTTTGGGATTCATTTTCCAATGGGTCAATGGAAATGTGATGAACCACATTGTCAACATCTCTCATGCCATAAAATTGTGGGATAAGCTCGAGACTACCTATGATTCCAAGAAAAGAAATAAGAAGTTGTTTCATCTCAAGAAAATGATGAACATGAGGTACAGATAAGTTATGTCTATTTCTGATTAATTAAGTGAATATCATGGATGTTTTGTTCAGTTGTATGGTAAGGGTTTCAATTATGAATATGATGTTTTATCACTATTATTTATTAACAAGTTAAATGATTCTTGGGAGAATTTACATATTAAACTAACCTGTTCTGCTCTTAATGGTGCTGTGACATTATGTTTTTTATGTATGCTATTTTGAATTAAGAAATCAACAGACGTACTCAAGAGAAATATCCAAATCTTTTATTCACCGAGAATAGGGGGAGAATCCATAAAAATAATCAGGGACAAAGCAGTCATGGAATTAATAAATATAGGGGAAAATACAGATCAAAGCATAGGGATATTGAATGTTGTCATTGTGGTAGAAATGGGCCAGTTTGGATGTTTTGTTATCAACTGAAAAGAGATAGAATGAAGTAAAATCATCCAAAGAAGAATGGAGATGGATATGATCATGTCGCTTCCTCTACAGGGGGTGGTCATGTTATTGTTTATGACTATATTAATATTGATTCAGACCATTCTTTCTTTGATGTTGACAGTGGTTCTGGTTTTCATGTGACATCAAAGAAGGAGCTCTTTACATCTTACAACCCAGGTAATTTTGGGATTTTAATGATGGGTAATGATGATCATGCTGATGTCGAAGGTATCACAACTTTTTGGTTAGATAACATCACTGGAAGATAGTTTATTTTGAAGAATGTTTGATATACACCCATATTTTACATGAATATTATTTCCCGCAGATTTCATGATGATTAAGGGTTTATCATTTCTTTTGGTGATTTCCAATGGAAGTTTCCCAAGGTATCATTGATTGTGGCTCGAGGAAAGTAGTTATCTGGTTTGTACTATACTAAAACTTATATTTAATGTGAAACTTACTGTGTTGTTGAGTGCAATGTTTCATCCAAGTTGTGGCAAAAGAGGCTTAGTCACATTATTGTGAAAGGGATTGGTTGTTTGGTCCAGATAAATATTCTTTTATATTTGAACATTATAAATCTAGACATGTTTCATCACTGTATAGGTGGAAAACAGAGAAGGGTGAGTTTCAACAGTCATCCTTTACACAAGATTCCACATGTACTTGAATTGGTACATTCTAATGTATGCGGTCCTTTGAAATCTAAGACTGTTAGTAGCAGTATTTATTTAGTGAAATTTATTGTCAAATACTCAAGGACTCTTTGGGTTTACCTATTGAATTCAAAAAGTTAGGTGCTCAATGATTTTATGCAATTTAATTTTTCTATTTAGAGGGAATCAGGAATGAAATTGAAATGTATTTTCACTAACAATGGAGGAGAGTATTGTGTCCATTTGGATAGTATTGCATGAAGGAAGGTATTAGTCATCGGAAGACTCATCCCAAGACACCTCATTTGAATTGTGTAGCTTAGCAGATAAGCCGGACATTGTTAGAATGTGTTTGTTGTTCTCGTTTGGAAGAAAAGTTTTCTAGACACTTTTGCAGAGAGGCTTTACATACTGCTGCTTATATTATCAATTTATCACCTACATTTTCTTTGCATATATACACTCACAATAAGTTTTAGTATTGAAAAAATATTAGGTACAATCACTTTAATTTTGTTGTTTGCAAGGCATTTGTTCATTTGCCTAGAGATAAGAGAACTGTGTTGGACGATAAATCGCGACAATGTATTTTTATTTTCTATAGAAACAATGAGTTTGAGTAGATGTCTTATGATCATACTTTGATGAAACATGTCAGATGCCGAGGTGCAGTTTATAAAGTGCATGATAGACTATTGTAGATATTAATAAGAGGGAAAAATCCACTACTCCATCTTCTGGTGGATTTGTTAATTTTGAGATAGGTTATGATTGCCATTTTCCTCATATTGTTGATTATGACGATCAAATTGATGTGCAGAATGATGCTTTGGGTGAACAGGTTTGAGTTGATATCCTTGATGCACCATTGGTTTCTAATCCTCTAGTTCCAGGGATTATCATTGAATGCACAGTTCCACTCTAGAGTTTATCTCGACATGGTACCATTTCTACTCGATATTCCCATGTTGAGTATGTGCTCCTCTTTGATGGGGGAGAGCCAGGATATTTTGATGAGGCGATGAAAAGTGAACATAAGGATAGATGGGTCGTAGAAATGGATAAAGAGATGAAATAATTTCCTAACAATCATACTTTTTATCTGGTGAAGTTATAGATATGGAATATAGCTGTCCAAAATTGATGAATTTATCAGATTAAAAACGATGAATAAAATTTTTTTCCATGGTACAAGGTACAATTAGTTGTTAAAGGCTTCCATCAGATGAAATGAATTGATTTTGTTGAGATTTTCTCTACTTTTTTCAAAATTAATTCTATTCGGGTTGTTCTTGGTTTGGAAGCTAGTTTGGATATACTGATTGAGAATATGGATGTAAAGACAACATTAAACCATAGATATTTAGAGGAGGAGATTTATATAGAGAAACTAAAGGTTTTTGTTGAAATAGTTTATAAAATCATGTCTATAGATTGAAGAAGAGTTTGTTTGCTTTGATACAGTTTCCAAGATAGTGATATAGGAAGTTTGAATCAGTCATTTATCATCAGGGTTTCAAGAAGATATCATCTAATATTATTTTTTTTCAGATATTTACTAATGATGATTTTATTATATTGTTTCTTTATGATGAATATATTCTCATTGTTTCCTATGATGCTTCTGGAATGGACATATTGAAGAAGGATCTTTGTTGGTATTTTGCGACGAAAGACCTAGGGCCAACAAGATAGATTCTTGGCATGACAATCTCCCATGTCATGAAGGCCATAAATTTATGGTTATCTCAGTAGATATACATTTAGAAGGTTCTTTAGATATTTTCTATTGATAGAGAGAAAGTAGATAGTACTCATATTGCTTTACATTTATAGCACAACATCTGCCAATTGAATTCAACTGATGAATAGTGTGAGAAGATGCTTCACATAACTTATTCACTAGTCATTGGTTGCTTGATGTATGTTATGGTTTGTACAAGACCTGATATATCTCATGAAGTCTGTGTGGTCAGTCTTTTTCTATCAAATCTAGGCAGAGAGCTTTAGAGGGTAGTGAAGTAAAATTTTTGTTATCTTCGTGGTACTTCTGATATGATATTGTGTTTTGGAAAAGGGGAACCTATGCTTTTTGGCATTAAAAATTCAGATATGGAAGGAGATATTGATTTGAGGAATTCTAATTTAGGATATTTGCTCACTTTTGTAAGGGAGATTTATCTTTTTTGTCTTGGTTATAGAGATGTTTTTCTTTATCTACCATAGAGTTAGAGTTTATTGAAGCTACATAGGCATGCAAAGAATTGCTGTCGATGAAAATTGTTATTCTAGAGATCAATTTTAATCAAAATCAATATGTTTTATTTTGTGATAGTTAGTGTGATATTTGTTTGGGAAAGATTTATAATTATCATGGAAGGTCAAAACATATCGATGTTCTATATAATTGGATCTGTAATGCTCATGAATAAGGACAACTAGAAATTGAGAATATTAACACTGATGAAAATTGGTCAGTCATGTTGACCAAGAGTTCATCCAAAGGAAAATTTGTGAATTGCCGACTGATTGCAGGGTTTGCGATGATCCCCAGTTGAGTTAGAGGGGGATTTTGTTGAGGGGGCCTCCTCATCTGGCCCCAATATATGGATATATATATATATATATATATATATTTGTTTGATATCTATCAAAATATATATCTGATATATTTGAAAAGATATTTTTATATCGTTGATGAGATATGTTGGATATCATTGTTGAGATATATTTGATATCTTTGATGAGATATGATATATCATTCAAGAGATATATGATATATCATGTGGAGACTATCCTATATATATGAGATGAGTAGCTTCACTCTCTTGAGTTATTGGAGGCTGTGCAGTTGCATTTTGAAGGATCAGTTTTTAGATCTACAAACAGTGGAACTACTCTGATCTGATCAGCTTTCATCTGTGGTGATTTTTTATCTGATCCCGATGCTTTTTCATCTGCACTTTTGATCGAACATTGATCTTCTTTTTTCATAGTAATATCTATTTGGTTTTTTAGAAGGATTAATTATTCATTTCCAGATACATTAAAACTGCATATATACTCTGACTTTGTTCCGCTATTATTTTGAGTAATACTTTTGAGATCCCTTCCATTTTCTGGGTGTCTCCACTCTGTACTTATTTCTTTTAGTGGATCCCTATTTCTAGACTAGTTCCCATGGGTTTTTACCTTTTTGGTTTTCCATGTAAATGTTTTTGGTGTCAATTTTATATTCTACAGCTATTTTTATCTCTACACATCTGCTGTTTGAGGGAATGATTTTTCCGCTGTGTGTCTGTTTTTATGGTTCTTGTGCGTTCATCTCTTTCCATATTTCCCAAGACAAATCATGGATTTAATCTTTAACTGATAGTGTTTTTATTTTTTCATGGAACATAGGCACTATGTACTTACACTGTATTTTATGAACTATCTTTAATTACATATATCCATTCTAGTTTTCGAACAAGAAGATTGTGTTAATACACATCCCAATTGATGGAAGCACATATGCGTTAAGAGAGAGTTGTTGTATGTGCTGTATATGCATGAAAATTGTGAAAATAGTGCATAACTATTTTTCTAAGGAGTGGTGTACAATGTAATTTCATGTATAAGAATATATGGATAGTGTTTCTGGATTCCATAATACAAACATAACATTTATATATCCATGCATTCCTTGGAACGTTTGAAAAGACACTCTTTGAGAAAACAAAATAGTGTCAATAGTGTGTGTGAAAAACATGTGCATGTATACAGTATGCATTGTATGAGGTAGTAATAAAATACTTGAATTAATGCATATATAAATTGAGAAGTGCATTCATTGATTACATATGAATGATGTTTGAAAAAGTGAACGTGGAATTGTTTTTCTAAATTAGAGTGTAGAGATTGGAGACTAAAGTTAGTTCATTATTTATATCAGTGATTCAAAATATTTTTTTATCTGGGCTTCCAATGTGAAATTAGGTTGGGTCATCAACTGAAAAAATAATTCTTGGATGAGTAGTATTATACTATCTTAGATAATAATTTACATGTAATAAAAATTTAGAATGATGAGACAATTTTAGATCATTTGATGATCAGTGATAGTGAGAAATATTAGACAGCTTTCTATCAGTTTTCATAGTTCCTGAATATTGTAAACAAATATATTAGGTGATTTGGTTTGTTTGTGGAGGAAGATATCATCTCGAGGTAGTGAATAAGTATTCTTAAATCGATGAATATATTTCTATTAGTGGATCATATATTGTGTGATTCATTTTTAGTGGATTTCTTTAGTGGGATTCTAGTGCCGACCAATGGGATGCTGGCAACACTGTACGACCAAATATAAAATATCATTAAAATCACAATGAGATTATGGAGTAGGTCATGTGTCAGATTTTTTAACTAATGATTTTTATATGTTAAAAATGACATATGGATCATTTTTCTACTTAAGCAATATTTTTATAATTCATTTTCTCTATTTTGAACCCGTCACTCAAATTTTTTACTAAAATATCATTTCAAACTAGAAACATACACATTGAGTCATAATGGTCACATCTTGTGTTAGTTTGATGTGAGAATGATTCCCACATGTCAAAAATGACTTTTGAATCGATGATATAAATTATCACGACAATCATAGTGAGTTTTATCTGTTTTCAGTAAGTGATACACTTATTGAATTAAAATGAAAATTACAAACAAATAATGGACACTTTGAGTTATACTGGGAACATTTTGTATCAGATATGGGTTAAATTGATTCATATATGTCACAAATGAAATCTGTATCAATTTTATAAATTATTAAATCAATATTAATTTTTTTTATTGACCATGAGTATCTCACATTCCTTTTTTAATAATTGTTTTCCAATTTTAAATATGAGGACACATGTATAGTCATACTAGTCGCACTATATATTATATTAAGTGGTGGATGATTCCTAAAACTCATAAATTACATATGAATCATTTTCCAATAGTATAAAAAAATATGAATGCGTTTGTTCATTTTTGAGTATGTTAGTTTTCTTTTATTTTTCTAAAATGAATTTCAATTTCAAATAAAAAGTCACACATAGTTTCATACTAGTCACACTATGCATCAGATTGAAGTGTGGGTGCACTACTACAGAACACACCTTTAAAAGATATGGAATTTATAAGTGCAAGATATTTTTTGATAAAGTCCATATATATCGGCATTATAATAAGTGCTGATAATGGAATCCATTTATCAGAGCATTATTTTAGCAATAATAAAGGAAACCATTATCACCCCTTTTATTTTTAGCACTAATAAAAGGTATCCTATATCAGAAGGGTTTTAATGCCGGTAATGGTCTAGAATAAAATGAATAAATAAACATATAAAAATGAAATGAGTAAATTAGGAAAAATATAAAACTTTTTATTAATTAAATAACTATTGATAAAAATGAATAAATTTAATATACATATACATATATTATAAATATTAATAAATAATATATATTAATATAGATATATAAATAAAATAAAATATATATATATATATGTAATTATAATTGAATACTTATTATTGTCTTATTCATTTGTAATGTTGTTTGATTTTTCAATTTAACTTAAATGGAATATTGTGTGTTGCATTTTTTTCACATATTTTTACACACACACACAGAGAAACAAATGTATGTATACATATATATGTTAATGAATTTTTATACATAAATGGACACACATATATATTTACTCAATATGTAGAAACACATACACATGATATTTATGTAATTTACTCAAATTTTAGTATATTTATGAATATCATCATAACATTATACATTTAATAAATATTATGGGTTTAAAAGGTTAATTTTATTTTTTATTTTTAATACTACAGTTAGGGTATTAATATTTAATATGTTTTTTATTTTATTTTCTAAGTTCATCACATTCTATTATTAATTTTCATATATTTATGTACGATGTTTTAGTATTTTTAATTTTTATTCATTCACATCAATGTATATATATCCATATTTTTTTATTAACTTATATTCTATTAATAAAACTTAGCCATTTTTTAATATTTTTAAAGTGTCCCCATTTGGAATTATTCAATTTCACTCATTTTTAAAATGCATATATTTAAGATTATATATGAATTATTTATGTTAAAAATATATTTGTAAATAAATATATCTATAAATGTAAATTTAAAATATTTATTATTATTATTAATAAAATATTATTATTTTTTAAATAAGTATTTTTATAATTATAAATAAATAATTATATATATTTAAATAATTACAAAATTATAATACATTAATTTAAATATTTATAAAATTATAATAAAAGTATTTATATAATTATAATTATAAAAAAAATTTCTCTGCTAAAAGAAACATATAAATATTTCATTAATCAATGCATAAAAATTTAGCAATGATAAAAGGGATATTTATCAGTGCTTTTCTCAATGTACAATAAATCTATCCTCGATCTATTCAGAAAAATTGTAACCACAACTCAAAAACTCGCTATTCTCAACCTCTCATAGAACTCCTCTCTTGCTGGCTTGACTCCTCTACGATCCCTCATATTAATCAATGATATAATCCAATGTAGATTATTTTCTACTTTTCCTTTATTGTTTTTTGATGTTTTGGGTTCAACGTTTTGTGTTTCTGTATCATTCTTAACAATGATGAACCATACATCTCTTATCATCTCTATTGAAATACAACAAATGGATCTATTTCATCATTTTACCCCATATACAATGATTTCGAAGAAAGAGAAGGATTTTTTCATTTGGTAAGGTTAGTTTACATATGTTTATGAGCTTGTATAGATAAATAAAATATATTTTTCACTACATGCTACTTAAATGGTAATGCTATATCTATTGGTTGATCAAATTGATTTTAGTTAATCATTGAAGTGGTTAATTAATAAAACACTATTTTTTGAATATTTTATTGATAATAAAGGACATAATTTCCTCCAATTTTGCTAAATATGTGCATTTATGAAATATTTGGGATTAGATCATTCATCTGAAAATTTGATGAAAACTATAGTTTTACCCTATTAAAATGAACTGAAGTATTTCACATATAAATATATTAATATGATATATTTGAACATAAAATATTGTAACTGCATTCTTAAAATAATTTTCTTCAACATTTAATCCACACACTAGAACTAAAGTGTGCATTTTGGATCGAGTAAATGGCGCATTATGTTAATGATGGGTTGGAATCGCAAGAATGGACATGGGTTCTGTATTTGTGTCATAACTTCTTTATCTATTGTTGGATTTGGCCCAACATTTTATAGGACCTTGAGTATTAATTTTTTCTCAAATCGTACTACTAGAAGGAGAGCTGATTCACTTGTTCTTATGCTCAAAATGGCAGTGAAATTTGGCTTAAAATATATGGACGAATTTTTCCATTTACACTTGAAACCACTTGTAACCTAGCCTCCTGTCCTCTCTATAAATTATTATTTTTATCATTTAGATAGGGTTTGACAGGTATGAGGAGACATAAGGTGGATGAGAATTGGTCTCACCCCATATTCGCTAACTATTGTAAGAGGGGTAGCTCTTGAAGCAAGAATCCCCTCATCAAAGCCTTCTCCTATTCTTAATGTTGTAATGTTTTCATTTGTTTAATAAACTACTTTGTTCTTATTTTATTGCTTCTGTTTTATTAAATTTCGTTAAACTACCCTATTCATTACTCATCGTATTTGGGTTCTAATCCAGAGTGTAGATGATATTGGGTTCTACCATATCAATCATTTTCTTATGAAAAACGTCTCTACGATAACCACACCGCCCATAGAAGAGTAGTACTTTTTAGTAATAGATCTATCTTTTAACCACGCCATTTTACTTTTTTTGAATGAAAGAGCTACTGAAATTTTCTTAATAATATATTTTGATTGAGTTTTCTATATAATGTTAACTGTGAAATCAATTAAATAATTGACACAAAAACACATGAGGTTGAGGATTGTGTAAATTGTGATTGTGATCTTAATCAGTAATACAAGATCACAAGTGATAAATTTGTAGAGTTCTAATATTATTCATAAACTACATTCATCTTCATTTTCCAGAATGAACATGTGCCATAATTTACCACTGACTGTAAGATATCGTTGAAACATCAATCAAACTAGAGTACTACGATTGCATGTTCTGAAGATAGCCAATGGTTTAATTTTCTTCATATTTGTGGTAATGTTAATTCTCATAGGTTATGGGGGTTAAAAAATCAGGGGATCACAATTAAGTGGATATTAAATAAAACTATAATGATTAATAATTAAATTAAGAAGTATTGTTAGATCTATTACATCTTTTAAATATTTTCTGAAAAATAAAACATCTTGTTGTGTCTTTTTAATCGTATTTAATTTATAAAATAAAAACGAAAATATTATATAATCTTCTTCCAACAAAATTATTCTATTTTTATAAATAATAAACAACCCCCAATTGATAAAAGATGTTTTTTTATTCTATTCTTTTTATTTTTAGAATACCATTAAGAATTTTTTTTAATTTACTTCCTCCTTTGAGAGAGGACCTTTGTCAGCCACTTTACTGCACCTATGTAACCCGAATCTGAACATCATTTGAAAGTTTCCATGACAGCGCATTTCATTATCCCAATTCACATACGTGTAATCTATATCCTTGAGCATTGATAGAAGACTTTGGATAATTTGTGAAAAATAGTTTCCAATAAAAGGTTCTTCAAATATCATATGTTTCAATGTTCACTTTTTTATTTTCATAGTAAGGGAAGTGTAGATGTAAAGACCCGTAAATTTCAAGGAAATTTTTTTCTTAATTTTCTTTGGAATTTTACAAGAACGCAGTTTCTGACGGCACCTGATTCCGAGGCCCGGTGTGCCCGGAATCATTTTCCGAAGTTTGGCTCGGGTACGTTCAGTGAACGGACGAGCGGGTTTTTCTAACTTTTTAACCGGTGCCCGGAATCAAATTCTGAGGGCACCGATGAAATCGCAGCGCCGGTATTCGCTTAGAAACGCCTCTTCCGGAGTTGCGTTTGCTCGGATGTGGTTTTTAATTTTCAGGCTTAAAGTTAAGAAATAAAATAATTTTGCGACAACTATATTTTATTTCGCTTAAGCCACTTGGAAGCCACTTGAAGCCACTTAAAGACGGCTTGAACTGAGTTGAACTGGATAGGATGCTATCCAAAATATCCTACCCCTTGGTAGGATATTTGTGAGGTGGGGCCCGCACGAACCCCGCCGTTTCTTTCCGCTAAGTAACGCACCCGCGAAAACCCGTCAAAGAAACTGAAAGTCAACCGACGCGTTTTCTAAATTCTTAACAGACCATTTAATTGGGCTGTTTCTTTCGTCTAATTAATTGGGCGGTTTCTTTGGTAAATTAATTCTTGGAATTAATTGTTCGTTTCTTTTTTTTTTTTAATCGTTGCTTGTGCGTTAATAAAATAAGATTACTCTTATTTTATTTTGGGTGGAAGCTTGTGGCGTGGGGAGAATTTGGAGGAGAGCGTTCTTCTTCGGCGAAGAACGCGAAGAACGCCGGCTTCCGGCGAAAAACGCCGAAACCGCGGAAATCAACGACGCTTCTTCCGCGACGTTTCTTCCGCGACGATCGTTCCTTTCCAAGCGACGTTCTCCCTTCGGACGCACCTCGACGACAACGGAATCAACGACGTTTCTCCGGCGACGTTTCTTCCGCGACGATCGTCCTCTTCCGCGACGAACTCGCGAGCGACAACGCTTGAGGTAGGGGTTTTAAACCTTTTTAAAGTTGTTGATCTTTCCTTCGATCTTGAAGGTTCTTTTTCTTTGTCGGCCCTTGTTTCCGAATCTTTTTATTTATTTTAAAAAGATTGTGATGGATTTTCGTTCTAGAAAGGCCGATTGTTATCAATCTAATGCGAGGGGGGTCGGGCCGCACAAACACGGCCGAATCCCCCCTCCTTTATTCTTGTTGTTTCTTGCGGATGGAGAGAGATGGCGTGGTGCCGTCGCACCACGCGGGAATCGTACGGCAACTATTGAGCGGCGCCGTCGCGCCGCGCTGTGGAACGAAATCAAACAAGATCGAGACGCCTTCGCGCCCCGCCGAGAAAGTCGATCAAGCACGCGACGTCGTCGCGCCGCGCCAAAGAGGCCGCAGATTAAATTAATTTTATTTTGTTCTTGAGCGCAGATTGACGGGCGACGACAAACGAGGCCGCAAGTTAATTTTGAGGCCTCCGCAGTGAAGGTCGGGTCCCGGGATGACCGTAGGCGCAGACGGGAAGCAAATCGGACCACCGGAGCGTCTCCGGTGGCCCGCGGAAGCCGGCGGCGGCGCGGGTCGCCGGCGCGGCGGCGCCGGCGGCCGGAGGCGGCGGCACCCCGCGGGTGTCCAGGGTGGCACCCCGCGGGTGCCGCGGGGCTGTCTGGTGACACCCCGCGGGTGTCCAGGGGGGCACCCCGCGGGTGCCGCGGGGCTGTCGGGCGACACCCGTGGGTGCCGCGGGTTGTCAGGCGACACCCCGCGGGTGTCCAGCGCGACACCCCGCGGGTGCCGCGGGGTTGTCAGGCGGCACCCCGCGGGTGTCCAGCGCGACACCCCGCGGGTGCCGCGGGGCTATCAGGCCGCTCGGCCGAGCCGAGCCGGACCGGCCCTGGCCGGGCGGGGCCGGGACAACCGGGTCGGACCCGGTTCGGGCCGACCCAGGGGGGGTCGGGTCGGGCCGGGTCGGCCCGGACCCGGACCCCCCCGTTTTCGGACCATTTCGGTCAAATTCACATATCTTGAGCTACGGACGTCCGATTGACGTGTCGTCAGCCGCGTTGTGTTCCTCTTAGTGAGACGGATCTTTTGGCATACTCCGCCCGAGATTTGGACGCAAGTGGAGTACGGTCGGGTTGGTTTTGCCTTAAAAACCAACCGGGCCCCGGGGACGAGAATGCCAATAACTCTCAGACCGGGCGTCCGATCGACGCACCGTCTGTTGCGTTGAGTTCCTGTTTACGATACGGAACTTTTGACATCCTTCGCCCGAGTTTTGGATACAGATAGTAGTGGCCGGGTTGGATCGCACCCGAAATCCAACCGGGCCCCTGGAACGGAAAAGATGATATCTTTCAGACAGGACGTCCGTTCGACGAACCATCAGCGGCGTTGGTGTTTACGTTTAGTAACGGTCCCTATGAGTATACCCTATGGGAGTTCGGGGTACCGTTGAGATACGGCCGGGATTGGTTTTGCTCACGAAACCAACCGGGCCCCTGGGACGAAAAGGCTGATAACTCACAGACCGGGCGTCCGATTGACGCGCCGTCTGTTGCGTTGAGACTCCTTTGACGAAGTGGACGTATGTGGCACTTCTTCGTTGGACTTTGAGATACTTGGAGTATCGACCAGTAGCTCATGGAGCGGACCCTCCCGGAGACGAGCGTGCAGAGTACGGAGACCGTGTAGCCGGCTGAGACCTGACGACTGCTTGACCGACTCGACTTGGAGTGAGTCGACTAGCCCAGTGGACGGAGCGCCCGGTATTTGGCGACAGACCCACGGCGGACGGAGCGCCCGGTAGTTGGCAGCAAACCCGCGGTACTCGACAGGAGGAGTACCTCAGTAGGCTATTTGGGTGAGCGCCCGGTATTTGGCGACAGACCCTCAGCGGACGGAGCGCCCGGTAGTTGGCCGCAAACCCGCAGTACTCGACAGGAGGAGTACCTCAGCAGTCTTAGGTTAGTGAGCAGTACCTCGGAGTCGTGACAGGACCACTGTACACTCTAGAGACGGAGCTCTTCAGTAGCTACGGTTTCGATAATGAAAAATCCTGGTTGAGCTGAGTCAATGAATCTTTGCGTTTCCTCATGATTGAGATGGGTCGCTTGATAACTTAGGTATATGTATGGGCATGTACCTGGGTGATGGTTATCCATTGATTTCATGATTTTTGTGTATCCTTGTGATTGGATGGGCTACTTGATGACTTAGGTATATGTATGGGCATATACCTAAGTAGAGTCTGATGTTACTTCGAGATTGCTGTCTTTGCTTTGTGGATATCCCTGTTGGATTTAGTGAGACCTTAAGGGTCTCGGGGTCCCTACTGAGTAGCTTATACTCACCCCTGCACGGGCTATGCCCGCACTTCGTTGTGTTGGTTGCAGACGACGGACAGCGCAGATCGCAGTTGAGGCTTGCGGAGCAGGTCGGTACCCGGAGGAGGACCACTGGGCGGACGTACCCGGAGTAGACAACAGGACCCGAGGAGTAGAGGAGCTATCTGTACCTACCCTTCAGGTAGGACCCGTGGTGGACGATCCAGGAGCTGAGCCATCTGTACCTACCCTTCAGGTAGGAATCGAGGAGGACGACCCAGGAGCCGCTTCGTTCTTCCAGCTGCTGTTTTTCCCTTTCGAGTTGTACTTTACAGTTGGGCTTGTATTTCCGGCCCTTTTTCTTTTCTTCGCTTGTGTTTACTTTTCCGCTTGCTTACTCTGTGGTGTTTGTTTGCTTTTGTAATGGCAATGCCTTCCCAGTTATCGGGATTTACGCCATTGGTGCTAGTCGCCAGCCCCTGGCCTATGGAAGGCGGGCTTGGGGTAGTCACGGCACGGGCCCCGAGGTCGGGTCGTGAAAGATTGGTATCAGAGGTGGTCGGTTCTACCGTAGACTCTGATCTTTCTTTCTATGAAGCAATAGTGTTAAGGGTACCGAGTGTGGTTTTCAGTTCAGGGAGTCCAGTGTTGGTGCGGGCGGCCGACGTATCCATACACCAGGACCCTGGAAACTGATTTCCGACTTTGTGCACGAAAACACTGATTGCGTGTGTGTTTTAAAAGGTTTCCCCCCTTAAAACAGCTCAAACCAGGTCAGCTCACCAGGTATAATCGTTTGACCGTGTTACGTTGTTCCTTTCAGGATGCCTTTTCTCGGACGACCAGCTAGAGCCCGGAGGGATGTGCGTACTGATAGTCTGTCGAGCGACGAGGCTTCGGTACAGGGCCCTCTTGTAGTTGAGGCACCAGCGGAGGCACCAGCGATACTACCATACGTTGGGCCACCGATGCCACCAGCCCCAGCAGTAGGCGATGCCCGCTACTTGCGCGCACTGCATGAGTTCCAGCGCCAGAGGCCACCCAGGTTCGGGGGAGAGACGGACCCGCAGGCGGCTGAGGATTGGCTGGAGGCTGTGGAGGGAGTCTTCAGGCTAGTGGGGACGCCATCAGACTTCATGGTGACCTTTGCTGCCAGCCTTCTTCAGGCAGCAGCAGGCAGGTGGTGGAGCCACTTGTTCCAGTTTTGCGATGGGATGGCTTTCACATGGGAAGACTTCGAGACCTTCTTCAGGGTGGAGTTTGTGCCAGTAGCTCTACACCCCGAGGGTGTTCGGGAGCTGCTGCCTTTGCCGCGTGTTTCTCGATCAGAAGCCGAGTCATCTGTGGGCAGTAGACAGATGATGGAGAGGTCTAGGAGGACCAGACAAGCAGTTGGGCGATCTCCGGTTTTAGGACTGGTGGTGCGGGGCACCCGGAGAGGGAACAGAGCCAGCCGTGCAAGGAGCAGGTTGTGTTACTCATGCCGCGGAAAGGGTCACCTGGCACGTGACTGTCCGACACCTCGTACAGTTGATCCATAGGCTTTTGAGGAGCCACCGAGGCAGAGGCAGCGACGAATGCTTGAGCAACAGTTGAGCAGTGGACAAGGCAGTAGAGATCCTGGAGCAGGTGGGCAGGAGCGGAGCTAGTGGATACGTCTCTTGTACTTCTAGTTCCATGTTGATGTTGTTTTTGTGTCTTTGTACCATGAGCTGCAATAAAATAAAGACACTTATCTTGTGATGTTTGCCTTCCTGTCCTCTTTTGTGATGTTACTGAGTGGTCCCGGTTAAACTGTTGACTTGACCCTCACTTTCGAGATTTCAACTGGAGGAGACCCAGTGACCTCACACTGATGCCGACAGTGTGACTCGACCCTTGGAGGCGAGAGTGACAGTTGGATCTCTTAGTAGTTACGTCGAGGCCTTACGACGTCATCCATGGCATGAATGCATCCTTCATGCCAGGATTGACTGTATTAGGCAATGGGCGTGGTTCATCTAGAGAGGGGATGAGACCAGGTTTCTCTTTTCGGCAAAGGAGAAATTTTAGCAGCTCTTCCAGATCATATGCAAAGGAGGTGCAGTCATCCAGGAGCGGATGAAGACTGCACAGTGCAGTAAGAAACAGGAAACCAGTGCCAGTCTTAGAGACTCGGGCGTGTTAAATGTTTCAAGAACAGGAAGCTTAAAGGAGAGATGAGTCTACAAAGCAGCAGACGTGGAGGCACTGCTAGGTGAGCAGCATGAGGTGGTGTACATCCTAGCATGCTACAACCACCCGCCTTGGTTATTCCCGCCAGGCTCAGGGAGCTGAATGGCGGAGGAAGAGTGCAGCTGCATGCGGTCAAGGAGTGTGACCCAATGGCTCTAGAAATGATTCAAGGGACAGTCTATGTCCACTACTAGCTGCTGTAGTAACAGACGTCGGTATGAATCATTCCTCGCTTCCACAAATCTTGTTCCAGACCTAGAGTTTCCGGTAAGCCGTGGACTTGACCCTCACGTCTGGAGATACCTTGGGAGGAGACTCGATAATCACACTTACGCCGGCGGTGTGGTCAGACCTTCGAGGCGAGGGTTCTGGTTGGAATCTCTTGGTGGCAGCGTCGAGGCCTTACGACGTTAGTTTGAGTATGGAATGGGCAATAACTGTTCACACTCAAATTGACGGTATTAGGCAAACGTTGGGGTGGGTTTTCCTTGGTCGGCGTAAAAAGGAAACCCCAGGCAGTGCAGGGTAACTCTTGCACAGGAGGGTGCGACCAATCATTCTTGAGTCGGTCAACCTTACCCTCATAGCAGCAGTCGTTTTGAGTTTCAGTTCTAACAGAAATGGGGACCTCTGGAGTTCGGGGATGACGACCACGTCTTCTTACGGGTCTCACCTCGACGAGGTTTACGGAGATGTGGCCTGGGAGGCAAGTTATCTCCGAGGTTCAACAGACCTTTCTAGGTCCTCAGCTGGGTAGGCGAGGTGGTTTACCGCTTGGCCCATCCACTTCAGTTGCACTAGGTGCACGACGTTTTCCACGTATCCCAACTGAGGAGATACGTGCTCAACCCCCTCGCGTATCATCGACCATGAGGAGATAGACGATGGCGATGAGTGTCTTATACAGAGGTTCCTATGGGGATCGAGGATCGACAGGAGCGGATCCTAGGAGGATGGTCGATTCCTCTTGTGCACTTTCTTTGGCAGCGCGGGAACCTCCAGGTGAGCACATGGGAGCGGAAGGCTCAGATGCGTGCTCAGTACCGCTTTGTTTCCCTAAGTTTGTGGTGAAGCTTTACGGGGACGTAAAGCCCTGTGGTGGGAGTAATGTAAAGACCCGTAAATTTCAAGGAAATTTTTTTCTTAATTTTCTTTGGAATTTTACAAGAACGCAGTTTCTGACGGCACCTGATTCCGAGGCCCGGTGTGCCCGGAATCATTTTCCGAAGTTTGGCTCGGGTACGTTCAGTGAACGGACGAGCGGGTTTTTCTAACTTTTTAACCGGTGCCCGGAATCAAATTCTGAGGGCACCGATGAAATCGCAGCGCCGGTATTCGCTTAGAAACGCCTCTTCCGGAGTTGCGTTTGCTCGGATGTGGTTTTTAATTTTCAGGCTTAAAGTTAAGAAATAAAATAATTTTGCGACAACTTTATTTTATTTCGCTTAAGCCACTTGGAAGCCACTTGAAGCCACTTAAAGGCGGCTTGAACTGAGTTGAACTGGATAGGATGCTATCCAGAAATATCCTACCCCTTGGTAGGATATTTGTGAGGTGGGGCCCGCACGAACCCCGCCGTTTCTTTCCGCTAAGTAACGCACCCGCGAAAACCCGTCAAAGAAACTGAAAGTCAACCGACGCGTTTTCTAAATTCTTAACAGACCATTTAATTGGGCTGTTTCTTTCGTCCAATTAATTGGGCGGTTTCTTTGGTAAATTAATTCTTGGAATTAATTGTTCGTTTCTTTTTTTCTTTTTTTTTTAATCGTTGCTTGTGCGTTAATAAAATAAGATTACTCTTATTTTATTTTGGGTGGAAGCTTGTGGCGTGGGGAGAATTTGGAGGAGAGCGTTCTTCTTCGGCGAAGAACGCGAAGAACGCCGGCTTCCGGCGAAGAACGCCGAAACCGCGGAAATCAACGACGCTTCTTCCGCGACGTTTCTTCCGCGACGATCGTTCCTTTCCAAGCGACGTTCTCCCTTCGGATGCACCTCGACGACAACGGAATCAACGACGTTTCTCCGGCGACGTTTCTTCCGCGACGATCGTCCTCTTCCGCGACGAACTCACGAGCGACAACGCTTGAGGTAGGGGTTTTAAACCTTTTTAAAGTTGTTGATCTTTCCTTCGATCTTGAAGGTTCTTTTTCTTTGTCGGCCCTTGTTTCCGAATCTTTTTATTTATTTTAAAAAGATTGTGATGGATTTTCGTTCTAGAAAGGCCGATTGTTATCAATCTAATGCGAGGGGGGTCGGGCCGCACAAACACGGCCGAACCCCCCCTCCTTTATTCTTGTTGTTTCTTGCGGATGGAGCGAGATGGCTTGGTGCCGTCGCACCACGCGGGAATCGTACGGCAACTATTGAGCGGCGCCGTCGCGCCGCGCTGTGGAACGAAATCAAACAAGATCGAGACGCCTTCGCGCCACGCCGAGAAAGTCGATCAAGCACGCGACGTCGTCGCGCCGCACCAAAGAGGCCGCAGATTAAATTAATTTTATTTTGTTCTTGAGCGCAGATTGACGGGCGACGACAAACGAGGCCGCAAGTTAATTTTGAGGCCTCCGCAGTGAAGGTCGGGTCCCGGGATGACCGTAGGCGCAGACGGGAAGCAAATCGGACCACCGGAGCGTCTCCGGTGGCCCGCGGAAGCCGGCGGCGGCGCGGGTCGCCGGCGCGGCGGCGCCGGCGGCCGGAGGCGGCGGCACCCCGCGGGTGTCCAGGGTGGCACCCCGCGGGTGCCGCGGGGCTGTCTGGCGACACCCCGCGGGTGTCCAGCGCGACACCCCGCGGGTGCCGCGGGGTTGTCAGGCGACACCCCGCGGGTGTCCAGCGCGACACCCGCGGGTGTCCAGCGCGACACCCCGCGGGTGCCGCGGGGTTGTCAGGCGGCACCCCGCGGGTGTCCAGCGCGACACCCCGCGGGTGCCGCGGGGCTGTCAGGCCGCTCGGCCGAGCCGAGCCGGACCGGCCCTGGCCGGGCGGGGCCGGGACAACCGGGTCGGACCCGGTTCGGGCCGACCCAGGGGGGGTCGGGTCGGGCCGGGTCGGCCCGGACCCGGACCCCCCCGTTTTCGGACCATTTCGGTCAAATTCACATATCTTGAGCTACGGACGTCCGATTGACGTGTCGTCAGCCGCGTTGTGTTCCTCTTAGTGAGACGGATCTTTTGGCATACTCCGCCCGAGATTTGGACGCAAGTGGAGTACGGTCGGGTTGGTTTTGCCTTAAAAACCAACCGGGCCCCGGGGACGAGAATGCCAATAACTCTCAGACCGGGCGTCCGATCGACGCACCGTCTGTTGCGTTGAGTTCCTGTTTACGATACGGAACTTTTGACATCCTTCGCCCGAGTTTTGGATACAGATAGTAGTGGCCGGGTTGGATCGCACCCGAAATCCAACCGGGCCCCTGGAACGGAAAAGATGATATCTTTCAGACAGGACGTCCGTTCGACGAACCGTCAGCGGCGTTGGTGTTTACGTTTAGTAACGGTCCCTATGAGTATACCCTATGGGAGTTCGGGGTACCGTTGAGATACGGCCGGGATTGGTTTTGCTCACGAAACCAACCGGGCCCCTGGGACGAAAAGGCTAATAACTCACAGACCGGGCGTCCGATTGACGCGCCGTCTGTTGCGTTGAGACTCCTTTGACGAAGTGGACGTATGTGGCACTTCTTCGTTGGACTTTGAGATACTTGGAGTATCGACCAGTAGCTCATGGAGCGGACCCTCCCGGAGACGAGCGTGCAGAGTACGGAGACCGTGTAGCCGGCTGAGACCTGACGACTGCTTGACCGACTCGACATGGAGTGAGTCGACTAGCCCAGTGGACGGAGCGCCCGGTATTTGGCGACAGACCCACGGCGGACGGAGCGCCCGGTAGTTGGCAGCAAACCCGCGGTACTCGACAGGAGGAGTACCTCAGTAGGCTATTTGGGTGAGCGCCCGGTATTTGGCGACAGACCCTCAGCGGACGGAGCGCCCGGTAGTTGGCCGCAAACCCGCAGTACTCGACAGGAGGAGTACCTCAGCAGTCTTAGGTTAGTGAGCAGTACCTCGGAGTCGTGACAGGACCACTGTACACTCTAGAGACGGAGCTCTTCAGTAGCTACGGTTTCGATAATGAAAAATCCTGGTTGAGCTGAGTCAATGAATCTTTGCGTTTCCTCATGATTGAGATGGGTCGCTTGATAACTTAGGTATATGTATGGGCATGTACCTGGGTGATGGTTATCCATTGATTTCATGATTTTTGTGTATCCTTGTGATTGGATGGGCTACTTAATGACTTAGGTATATGTATGGGCATATACCTAAGTAGAGTCTGATGTTACTTCGTGATTGCTGTCTTTGCTTTGTGGATATCCATGTTGGATTTAGTGAGACCTTAAGGGTCTCGGGGTCCCTACTGAGTAGCTTATACTCACCCCTGCACGGGCTATGCCCGCACTTCGTTGTGTTGGTTGCAGACGACGGACAGCGCAGATCGCAGTTGAGGCTTGCGGAGCAGGTCGGTACCCGGAGGAGGACCACTGGGCGGACGTACCCGGAGTAGACAACAGGACCCGAGGAGTAGAGGAGCTATCTGTACCTACCCTTCAGGTAGGATCCGTGGTGGACGATCCAGGAGCTGAGCCATCTGTACCTACCCTTCAGGTAGGAATCGAGGAGGATGACCCAGGAGCCGCTTCGTTCTTCCAGCTGCTGTTTTTCCCTTTCGAGTTGTACTTTACAGTTGGGCTTGTATTTCCGGCCCTTTTTCTTTTCTTCGCTTGTGTTTACTTTTCCGCTTGCTTACTCTGTGGTGTTTGTTTGCTTTTGTAATGGCAATGCCTTCCCAGTTATCGGGATTTACGCCATTGGTGCTAGTCGCCAGCCCCTGGCCTATGGAAGGCGGGCTTGGGGTAGTCACGGCACGGGCCCCGAGGTCGGGTCGTGACAGTAGAGTTATGTTTTCTGAACTCGAGAGGTACATGCAGGGGAGTATGAAACAAACTCTTTTTTTAGAGAAATTATTTTCCTATGAACTATATTCCCAATTCATGGAATGGGATTGATATTTTATTCGGTTGAATGTGTTTGATATGATAATTTATACTTAAATTCCCAATGTGTTTTAAGTGATTTTGGAAATTGTTTGAGCTTTGGGTGACGGTGGATGAAGAGATGGAGCTACCCAGCTTGTTCCCATGGTCTATCCAACCATGTAATGCCAATGCAAAATGTTATAAGAACTTCACTAAACCCACAAGAAGTTTTTAATTTAATATTAGTCTTATTAAAACCACTTTTAATTATTGAATTACTCTTAAAGTGAATTCTCACTTGTGGGAGGTGAAATAAAGAGGGTTTGTTGTGGTTTGACGTTATTAAAATGAATTTCATGTAGTGTCATGTTGTATTTTGAACATATTAAATGTTTTTTGTGATTACAAGGGTTTTTATTATTTTCTAACATTTTTTCGTTTCATAAAGTTTTATAATAATTTATTTGATAATGGATTTATTTTATCATAAATTGTATTTACAAATTTTCTAGATTTCATTATGGGGATTGTCAAAAATGATTCGTAAAAAATGAATCTTGTTATTTAAATGATTAAAAATGAACCAAATTTATTTAAAAATGTCTTTAACTATTAATAAAATATTAAAATGGTTTTGATTTATTTCTAGTCGAGAGTGTTGTTTTAAAACACATTATTTAAAGTTAGTGGATTTAAAGAAAAATATGTTTTATAATTTTTTGATCTTGTGTTTTTTTGGATTTTAGGCTTTTGGATTTATCTAGTGGTCATGGAATGACTATTTAATTTGATATGTTGGACATTAAATAGTTGAGTTAAATTCATGGTTCATTTAAATGCTTCTTGTAGAAATGATCAAAGAAATTAGTAGAGGGTTTGTCTCTTAGGATAACCCTCTTAGTGATTCATCCCTTCATTTAGAAGAGACACATTTTGTTTCAATCTTTACACAGACTCTAAATCGAGTGGGGAACATGGAAGCTTCTTTCTCTCAATCCCCATCCTAGAATTTCTATTTTTTTGGATGTTGAGTCAGTTGAGACATGGGAATCTAGGGGTTGGTTCTTTTATTGATATTGGTCAGAGTTGTTTTCCTTGACGAGCCTCATTGTTTTGATATACCCTTATTAAATTGTGTGGTTGTGTTGAGGGTCTTGGAAAAATTTTAGAATGGGACAAATAATTTTTGGTATTTTGGATTTATTGTTGCGAACTGGTTGTTTATCCTTATCACAGTTTGGGGTATTTTTTGATTTGTTGTTGACCTGTCTTCTCGAGTCTCATGACTCTTATTTAAGAGTTGATAGGTAGGAATTGGTAAGAATAAATGAAATATCATGTTCTTATGTGCCGCTGTTTATTTTTTCATGAATGAATTATAAATTTATTTTAATAGAAACATGATTTGTAAATAAATAGTTCATTCTTATTTACTTATTAGTTATGATTAGGTTTATATAACTTATTAACATATTGTGTTTATTTAATAACCCCTTAATCTATACTATTAGTTAGTTGTTTCATACATATATTTAAAATAATGATTATAACATATTTTTAATTATATATAATGTATGAAAATAATTATTATAAATTAAATGAATTAGAGAGAGGGAAATGAGGATCACATTCAATATAGATTATTCTTTTCCCTATTTCTGAAATATTGTTATTTTTTGGTATGGTAAAATTATGTGAGTCAAAACATTAATATAGAATATGTCACCTCTCTAACACCTATATATCCATATGAATAAGCCAATGAGCATCCTCTTTATGCTATAACTCATATTAATTCTCATTTTTTGTAGTTAATTATATATATAATTAAATATATATGGTATAATTTTCAATTAAGAGAAGTATATATGGTTACTCTAATAATTTATCATAATAAATAAATATTATAAATTTCAGATTGCATTGAATATATTCATTTAATTTATAATAGTAATACCATTCTAGATCAATACCGAGCATAAGTTGAGAAATTAAACAATTAATGGGATGTATGTTATTAGAGGGATCTTATTGTGGTTTAAAAAATTATCCAAAATTGAAGGTGAAGAATCCATTAGTATACATAAGTGATGTCCAACGTATGTGGGGTGAGATTCATTTCATCAATATCATTAGTTTTGAGGTATTACAATTCCACTTCAATTAAGGATAATTTTTGAGTGATTCCATTAGTTTAGGTTCCTATGACACTTTAGACACTAGATTGTATTCCAAATCTCCATAGATTAGACTCCCTCTTTCTAACTAGCCTTCCTCCCATGTGGTTCCATACTTCATTGATGAGATGCCTCTGAAACTGTGATGGTAGGAAGGATTGATGGAAAGAGGGAATGAGTAGCCTCAAATCCATTATATAGGCAAGAAGTCGGTGTATAAAATTTGGGTTTTGTTGAAATCAACATGGCCAACCAATTAACCCCAACAAGTTAATGTTTATTAGTTATCATTGGGTCACAACGAGGATGAATCCGTCGATTGATATTAACTTGTGGCACTATGCCTATCCAGAAACGATGTAAATACTTTGGAATGAATAATGGTTATGTTGAAAATATACTTTCTCTATTTTAGTGAATAGTTATATAGTTAAATGTTGATTTAGTTTTCATTATTCCTTATAGACTTCATTTATTTTAAAATATTTCCATAATAAATTTTTTCTAAATGGATTCTATAAAAAACCATAGAGGATTCCAGACTCTACTAACTATGTTAGATCTTACTCTAATAAAATTCTTGGTATTTGAGACAGGTTATTTCTGACTGGATCCCATCACAAATAAGCTTTATCAATGGGGGCCTATCGTAAATAGATCGTTGTAGAAAACACTGTCACAAATACAATTATTTGCGATGGGCCAGTCGTAAATAATCGTGTTTCCAACATGATACATCCATGTCGCAAATATGTCTCCAATTATAGGCATTATATATATATATATATATTATTTTTCATGACAGGCCCATAACAAATAGTTTTTCCAACGGGCCCATCATTTCATCACAAAGATATATATATTTATATATATATAATGTTTTGTGATGGGCCCATCAGAACAAAGTATTTGTGACGGGTATGTAGTCTTATCGCAAACACCTATTTTAAAAAATATTATTAAGACTTTTTGTGATGGGGACCCGTCCCAAAAGGTCCCATCGCAAATAATAAACTAATTTAAGAAAAAAGTAATAAAATTACGGTTAATGAAAAAATATGATTAATATTATTAAGAAATAAAAAATATTAAAATTCTCAATATTCACAAAAAAATAATAAAATAATAAAATATTATTATTACTATTAAATAAAAAAACATTAAAAAATATAATAGTAAATAAATATATTTAATGAAATAATAATAATATTATTAACATTATAAAAAAATAAAAAATATTTAAATTCTCAATATTCACGAAAAATTATAAAAAAATAAAAAAATATTAAAAATTAAATTATGTAACATTTTCACTGATATAAAAGACAGAAAATGTAAATAATTCAGATTAAAATGTTAATTTCAAATGTTTGTAACATAAAAAAATCACTGGAGGTTGTCTTCTTGAGGAGGTGGATGAGCTGAAGGAGACGATGGAGGAAACTCAATCCCTAAACTATGAGTCAGATGACACATGTACTCCATCTACTCGTGATGCTACTACTGCCATCGATGCAAGTCCTCCTCATGATGCTACTGCTGCTACTGCATCCATCGAAACTTCTCCTCTTCATTTCAATGCCAAAATTTTCTATGAATATGGAAGAAATTAACAAGTACAAGTTTATTTACTCATATAATTTAATAAAAAATCATTAGAATACCGACTCTTTTGAATGCCTACATTCCAAGGGTAAAACTCTTTGATCTAATTACATAAAATATAATTTTTAGTTTTTCATAAATTAATTGTCTTTGTTTTTTAGGAGGCACTACAAGATGGTAATAGTCCATATAGACTACCATAATTTTCATTTTTTGGATTCAATGCATGGATATGCAATAAACTGACCACACATGATGTGTACTGTGAATATGAAATTCACTAAAATCATAATTCTATAGATAAACATCGAATTATATGTTTAGTCCTTGTTTTAATTAGAATTTTTATATGAAAGGATAGTCACACAATACTTGGTAGATCATGGCATGGATTCAGATTCGGAAAAGATAAAGCCTGTTGATTACTAAAAATGGAAAAAATTAATGAATATGTAGAAATATTTAACTATCAAAACATTTCAAAAAAAATTACTTATTTTCGTCAATTTTTTTCCATCTCCTTTAACAATATTATCAAATCGATTGAGGATACACTAGTAGAAATTTTAGTTTTAATGTAGGGAAGTATTTAGAGACCATAATTTTTCAGTCTCTATGGACATTACTAGTGACCTCTAAATAGCGATCAGTATAAATTTTAACCCACCACACCCAATTTTCCTTTCACCACTCCCAAATTTCCTCTCCCCACTCCCGCAACACTTCCACGACCCTCCTCCAACCCCTACCCCTCCCACACCTCCCAAAATCGTCTTCAGACCATCCCGCAACCATTGAGACCTCTTGTACCACTGTCGTCGATCCCTCTCACCCCCATCACGCCCACCGTCAAACCCTTTCGGCTCTATCATTCCATCTTGCCCCATCCCACCCTCCCTCCCTTGTCATTCCCCATCGTCGAACCCCTGTCGTCGGAACCCTACAATCCATCATTAATCACCAAGGTGTTCACACCCCCCTTCTGTGGTTGAGTCCCCTCCAATAGGTAATATGTCTTTATTACTTATTTGACATCCACAATTTGAGTTTTAAAATTGGAAACTTATTGTGTTTGTATCCTCCCCAATTTGTTACCGAGAGTTTCAACCTCAAACAAAATGTAGAGATTTATATCTTATAGCTTTCCAATTTGTAAGGAATTGGTTGGTCAACATTAAAATGATTTTATAAGGAATTATGTTGGATTTTCCCACAAATTAAATTACACAGAACAATAAACCTAATATATCATACACCTATAAAAATTTGAAAATATATTTATATAGTTTTGGATGGTAAATAGGTAAGTATGAACGTTCTTTATATTTTTGGTGCAAAGGTCTATATTTTGTTTGTTTGATAAAGGAGTCACCCTCCTCCATCATCAGGGGAGGGTCTACCAGCTTCTGTAGGGTCTGATTCATCCTTGTTCTTTTTAGAACTTCCAAAAAAAAATATCTCATGAAGGTTCTAGGGGTGGGTGATGGAAATTCAATCTTGGATCTCTCACATATTGAATTTTATAATGCATATATCTATGATTGTTTCTTAATTGATCATGCATTTTAGGCATCATTTTTTGTTTGGTGGATGTCTTCAATAAGCATGTCAGCATCAAACATGATGAGGTTGATTGACTCTCAACATTTTCTCATTCAGATCTATGATGAAGTTGACTTTTCAGGTGCCTAGTCACATTCTTCATATTCCCCAAGATCATTCCATTTCCATATCCATAGGAGGAAATTATCCTTTAACATAAATCATGACACTATATATTGGTTTTGATCAATTATCTAGTCTCCCTCTAGTCCAACAATTACATGAATTTGTATAAAAGTTTATATTTCTTCTTTAACTCCGTGGTTTTATTGGATAATAATAAAAGCTGTGTATCATTACAAACAAACAAATTATTTGAAAATACAATATTTATTTTTAATTAATTTAAAAGTGTGGGGGTCTTTGGGAAAAATGTTTTAAAATGAATTTGATATCATTGAAGATAATGAATTTAGTGAATTTTGGTAATATTTATGGGCCATATTTAGTTACCGATTTCAGAAATGCTATATATGTGCATTGTTTTCAAAAGTACGCTGAGGCAGGAACCATGGCATTGGGTGAAGAGAGGCAAGACCAGAGTGCCTCCCCGCTGATAAGGAGAGGGTACTTCGCTAAAGAACGCCAAAGGCATGAGCCTCACCCTCTATTCCTTGAGGTGATTAGGCATTGTGCATTGTAAATGTGCGCATCACTTCCATATTCGAACATGAGAGGTGATAGTTCTGTTATGTGGAGAAGAATATATTGTCTCTGGTAGTATGGGTATTGTGTGCGCGACAGATAGATTCATTGTAGCATAGATCATGGTAGGTGACAGAAAGGTGTAGATTGGTGTGCAACAACTAAATATGATGTATCAGAGATCAGGGTAGGAGGTGGAAATCATGGTTCACCACAATGGAAATTGGTAAGTTCTCATTTAAATTAAATATAATATTTAATATTTCATAAAGAAAACACTACATTAGATCCGGGTTTCAATGAAAACCACATTAGACTATGAAGACATTATTGTAACATCACTCACAGTAGTGTCGCTTAAAAAATATGGGTATGTATAAATATTTTTATATTTTTTATTGATTTTATGTTTTCTAAAATTTAAAATATTGTTGAAAACTATATATAATTATTTATATGAGCATGTTCCTTAGTTACAACTCCAGATGCACATCGTGGCGCATCCCCAAGTAGACATTGTACATTATTGTGCCACATGACTTTGAAAAAAATGGATATGTGGATAATAAATTGCATATGGATAGGGATACATGGGATTACATGGTTGTCGACATAAATCTATATGAAATCATAGAAACACAAAGTAGAGACATTGACATTCACATCTTGTATCATGTTATGATGGAAGATAACAAAAAGTTTCCCACTAATAAAAATGACCATTTGGATATTACATTTCCCTCCATGGAGAATGTCAGTAATCATGTGATGTTTCATTTTTCTGAGGATTATTCGTATGTTAAATATGAAATATTTTTATTTTTTTTAAATTTAACTCAAAACATTATGGAAATTCATAAATTGTTTCATCATTAGACTTGCATGATTAGTGAAAGATTGTAATGTTTTCCCAGTTAATGTAGGTAAAAAAATTATGAATTATATTTAAAAAAATTGATTGACTTAACTATATATCATTTTATAATATATGTATGTCACACGGTGGTAATATTGGTTCACCTGATGTTGTATGTATGTTTCTTTTCATTTTTCTATATTAATTTATTGTAATTTTCTTTATCTATTTTCATTCAATATAAAAATTTTTATTAAAAAATTAGTTATATTGTAATTTGAATATGAATTTCATTTTATCTTGATCTGGTGCGTATTTCAGCAGAAGAAAGGGTCGTAGTAGAGTGGTTCAATCCTGGAACTCTTGACCCTGATTGGATGTGTTATTTGATGACACATTTCATCAAGTTTGAGAAGGTTCAAGTGTGTTGATTAGTCTTTTTGGGAATATTATAAAATCCCCACACAGATTCCCTCTAAAGACGCATGGTTGTACTTTATTCCACTAGGATTCATTTGATATATTATGGAGGGAGGGTTAAGTTAATTTAATGAATAAATATTTATGACATTTTTTTTATTATTTTTGATGATACTAAAAATTTTATTAATAGGATAGTTTGACATCTTGTACAGTTGTGTTTAAGGAATTATGTATCTCCAAAATCTAAAAATTATAGAACGATTAAAAGGGAAGGGTGAAAAAAGGTCACTATATACCATTTTTAGTTGTGCTAGACATTCTACAGTGAGTCCCTCCAAGCATTCTGCCCATCCGGTGGAAGTATTTGGTTGTGGATTGGTCAAGTCTGGCGATGATGGTAAAATTTATTGATTTCAATCTATAAATGAATACTTTTTCATACGTATATTAACTAAATTCATTGAATATATATTGAGTCCTCTCATCATTCATGTAATTGTGCAATGTCGGGCATAGCTTCCGGACATGGTACTCGACACATGTTACAACTCAGACATGATGTAATTTTAGAATTCACTATACATTCATATATTCAAAATATTGATGTATAACATGAATATAAATATGTATTTTTTGGACCCAATTTTTTATAGTTACACTGGCAAGGTAAGCAGATTGATCATATGTTAGTATGGGTGAGGGATCATAAGGTAAGTGATCCTAGTGTTGTTGGTGTTATTGTAAGAAAATTTTTTAATGATAGATATATATATTTATTTCATAGAAATTATTCATATTTTTTCATTGATTCATTATTTATATATGCTACATGATCAATTTAATTATGAGTTATCCGAGCATCTAGAGGGGAAACATCATAGTACTATGCACATATATGTGATATTTCAGCAAGTCCTGGGGCAAGACAGTCAGGGTTATTTATTGACAAATGGAACAGGTGTCCCATGACATGCCATTTTTAGAGAAGGGTAGATGGGTGAATTTATAGATGCAGTGATGTAAACACAGGCTGAGATAGATGTTTCCATGAAGGCTACGCTGCACAATACAGATCAGTGGTTTCTTCAGTTACGTGGAGAATATGACGAGAGATTATCACAAATGTCAACAAGTTTTGATGAAGTGTTGGAGAAACATCTTATTGAGGTTAATGAATTTGTTTCACATGTAAAAAAGTAAAATTAACCATACTAATATTAAACTTTATTGATATGGCTGAGATTTATAATATTAATATACATTATAGACTCAAGATATTATTGGGGGACATCACACTGAGATTGGTGATCCAGATGAGGATGAACCTCAAAGGTGAGGTAATTTAAATTTCCATTTTAATATCATACATGATTTATGAATTAATAATTATTCCAGAAACATTAGTTTTATTTAATCCTTTTTTGTTTTAATAATGTTTAATCAATAAATTATTGATAAAATGTTGTTTCCATGAGGATATGTAATTTCTCAAAGTAGTTTAGTTATTGACTAAATCAATGAAAGATTACCAATTTCTATTATATAAATTCTATAATATTATTTTTGTTAGTGTACATTCTTGAATTTCCATGTTTTCATTTTTGTGCCTTTATTTGCTACTGTGAACTATTTTTTTGGGTCCTCTTTAGGGGAATTAGTAAAATAGCACGTATTAAACCTCTTTTCCTTGAGCGTTGGATGTGGGAGTTAATTTATACAAAAAGAATAGTATTGTAGGTTCTTCAACACCACTATCTACATGGGAATTTGTACAACTGTATGTTTTCAACGTTAGAGGTTAATTTAATTAAGAATGTGGTGGCTCACTAGGGTGTTTCAATCGAACCGTCGATAGATGAAGCTGTTATTTCTTGGACAGAACCTAAGAGTGTGGCAGAAGTTCACCATTTACATGGTAATATAGTTTATTATAAGATGTTTGTACCTGATTTTTCTATATTTTCTTCAACATTTACTTATTTGACTATGTTGGACAATGAATTTTTGTGGAGAAAGCAGTTCCAAGTTGCATTTGGTTACCTGAAGGGGAATTTGGTTAGTGCTCTGGTGCATTAGTTCATAGAAGAAGGTGTGATGTGTGAGGTGTTAGGTGTTCCTCCCTATCTGGTTTTGGGATTTGGGATGATGTACAAGAGAGGGGTGATATATTATGGTTCTGAGTGGTTACTTCCCATTGAATGTAACTACTCAAACCATGATCTAGAGTTATAAGTATTTGGGTTGACACTAAATTGTTCCAGCATTACCTCATTGGAGAGTGCTTTGTGGTCTTCATAGAACATATGAAATTGAGGTACATATTTTCCTAGTATGAAAAAAACCTATTATAATAAAGTTTTATGGATTTTATTCATGGATATAATTTTGTGTTTTCCTACTCCCTAGAAAAAAGAAATGTTGTGGCCGAATCCTTAAGCAGGAAGTAACAAAGAAGGGTTGTCTGGGAAATTTTGGATTCATGGAGAATGATGGAGGAGTTGGAAGCCATTGACGTAGAATCAAGTGTGGGTGGTGGGAGAGGATATTTTTTCAAATGATGGTGCAATATTAATTGAATCTTCAGGTGGAGGATTCTTAGAGGGGGTCTTAGAGGTAGAGGTGATGTGGGCTGGTGTTGACCATGGTGATGCTTTGGAGGGATGGTTAGAGGATGTATAGAACCAAATATTGTTTTGTGGAAATATTTTTTATCGATAGAAATGCATAGTGAAGTACTTCATTAGTTTGGTATATCACACATGGAAGTGCATCCAAGAGTTTTCATGAAGTACCATGACGTAATGATGCAATTTTCGTGGACCTAGATGAAACAGGGTGTGTAATGATTGTGGTGATGTTCTTGGTTTTCCTATAAGTGAAGGCTGGGGACCATGTTCTTGGTTATTTGTTGGAGCCCTTGGATGTTTTTTTATTATAAATTGGATGACATATTAATGGATATAATCATAGGGTTTCCTAGAGCTCAAAGTAGTTTCTATTTTATCTAGGTGATACTAGATCATTTGACAAAATTGGCTCACTTCATTGCGATTAGGGAGTCAAGTGCAGTGGATGTCGTGGCAAGGATGTACAGGGATGAAGTTGGGCAGTTTCAAGGAGTTCTAAGATCCATTTCCTCAGATCAAGCCACACTATTTACCTCATGATTCTAGAGGGTATTTCAGCATGGTTTTGGCACCCTATTATGCCTCAGCACTGCTTTTCACCCTCAGACAAATTTTCAGAAAGAGTAGAAAATCCATATGTTGGTTGATATGTAGTGGGAATGTGTCATGGAATTTTTCATGTCTTGGGTATGAAACCTTAAGTTAATATATTTTTCTTATAATTTATCTATAACACATCCATTATCATGGTTCCATTTGAAGCATTGTATGGAAGTGCGTATTGGGTACGACAACTACCTTTAGTAAAGTTTTATTATTATAATAGCTATTAGTCTTAGATTGCAATGGATCCATTTAAAGCATTTCATGAACGACCATGTCATTCTTCATTGTGATTGATGGAGGATATATAGATTGTTGTTCTTGGTGTAAATTTGGTGTTGGGAATGCATGAGAAGGCTCATCTTTTTCATGATAGGATGAATGTTGCAAAGGACCATAAAAATTCATATACCAATTGATGATGGAGGTACTTGGAATTCATGGTTGGGGACCATGTGTTCTTGAAAGTCTCCCCACGACAAGGGATGTAGAGGATATGGTCGGGTAGTAGCTTTCTCCAAGGTTTTTGGACCCATTGAGGTGATAGGGAAAGTCGGTGAGGTGGAATAATGAAAGTCATTGCCATCATGGTTAGAGAGGATCCAAGCCATCTTTCACATATGTTAGATTTGTTGATATCTTCAAGATGTCTACAATTTCATTGATTCAAGATATTTGGATATCGAGTACAATGTGAAATTTGTGGAACTGCTAGTAGAAATCCAAGATCATCGAGAGAAGCTGCTGTGAATATGGACCATCCTGTTGGTTCTGATATTTTGAGTCTTGGTTTCTAGGAGGAGAGAACATGGGATCAAGAAACATAGGTGCATTCCCATTACTAAGAGTTGTATTGATTTTTGTTTTGATATGTTTTTCTTTCTAAGGTATTGGTTGGATCATCATTTTATGAGATGAGCTGTTTCCCTTGACTTGTGTGTTTGTAGTGTAACGTGTGATAAAGTCATGACATATAAATAGGAGTGGATCCAATTATTAGTCAATTTTCATTACATATTATTCCATTATACCATTTTGGGAGAATCAGTACCTCTAATAGCATATGGTATCTTGACATGGAGAATTGTTTCCCTGATTCAAGTATTCAAACAATGTATTTTTGGTGGTCGTGTGGTGTGTTTTGTGGTTGTTTGTGTTGAACCATTGGAGATTTTTTTAATGTCGAAGGAGGTGTTCTTGAATGTGGCGGTTAAAAATCCACCATTAGAACAACACATGGTGGTTTATCATTGAGTGTATATGTGTTTGGTTGTTAGTGTTGTTTTAAGTGTAGTGAGATCATTAAAAGGTATCTTTTAGGGTGGTTGTATGAACACAACTTTATTACAAGATATGTTTTGGATTCTTGAGGATTTTAATTGTTTGAGAGGTATCTAATGTAAAGGTCCATGTCCTTCCCGTCCGTTACATTGATGTATTTTTTGTTGTTGGAGAGGTTCAGTTCTTAGAGGCTGGAAAAAAGGATGTATTACAAGAGATGAACCTCTGTTTCATGTTTTTCCCTAGGAGTTTCATAGTGTGTAATGTTTTTAGGGATGAAAAATAAAATAAATCAGGATTTGGTGGGATATTCAGTAGAAACCAACCTAGGTAAATATCAGGACGTGAATGGGTATTACACATCATGTAATACCCCACTAATGTAAGGTTTTAGGATATTTTAAAGCCTATTGGGTTATCGAACCCGATACTTGTAATATTTTCACCGTAAACCACAGGAAACCCAAAACCCCTTTTTGGAATTTTGAGGATTCTTTCACCATGGATCAATTCCTATATTATCACCTTTAATCCATAGTAGTCATTCTTCGATCTAATGTGTGTTATTCCCCATTCTCTTGGTTTATTCTAGGTTTATTTCCTTTATCCCCCTATTACTCGTATCATGTTATGGTGGATGGTCTTCCACAAGTTTAAATGGGGGTGTCTTTAGTTGTTTTTTATGTGGTTGTTTCGTGGAATCATTTTACGAATGAAAATCATGTGGGATAGTTGATTGGTGTATTTTTACATGATTCGCTCTGATAGGATGAATGCTTAAACCCATTCGAGTTAGAATTACCTTCATTTCTGCTTGTTTTTCATCATGTAGGAGGGTTTTTACTTTTTTCTACATGTTAATCATGTTTTTAAAAACCTAATTCAAGATAAATAACTCTCTACTTGATATCTAAGGGCAATTTTGTTTTGTTATCATACTTATACTGCCTTGATATTTTTGGTATCTTGTGATTATTTGTGCTTGATTCCTTGCTGAAATGTGTGGCTGTTGGGGGATTTGTTTGTGCTAGTTATCTTGGTTTTGTTTTTTGGTTTAGTTTTGATTATTTTTGTATCACCCTAAATGATAATTGTTTAATCAGGAATATTTGGAAAATAAATTTATTCCCTATGATCATAATGTCTCTATGAGAACACCTGAATTGGAAATATGAATTATAACAAGGGATTCCTTATTTAAATTTTAATTCATGTTATAACATGTTGTGTGGGGTGATGTGATGTGTGTGTGGTTTTGTTCTTTTTTTTGTTGTGGTTCGGTAGTGGGAACAGTTGTGTGATGCTGAATTGCTTAGATTGTGTAATGGAATCTCAGGATGAGATATTGATTAATTGTGGGGTGAATGAGAATAATTGTGTACCAGTTGCTACGAAACAGGTGTTGTATTAATGGGTTTCTTGATCTGGTTGTTCTTGAATGTATTTTGAGGGATGAATTTGAAGAAGGAGGGTGATTTTTCATATGGGTAATTCACCTAGAGTTTTTCCATGTATGAATTTTTCTATATCTCTTGTCATTTTATGTTCTTTGTAGTTTCATAGATAGTGATGTAATAAATAAATAAATGAATAAAATGATTGATCAATAAATAATCTTGTGTCATTGGTTGGTTAGATTTACCAAACAGAAATGGTTAATTGGAATTGTTTAGGAATATGAAATGGATTATGGCTTATTATGTGAAGTTGTTCCAAAAGAGGTAGCATCAAATGCAGAAAGGGTTGTGGGTTAGTTGTTTTTTTACAACCCATAGGCGGGACTTGAGTGTTTGGTATAATATATGTGTATCCACTTGTATTTTCCTTGTGATTTATATATTCACCCCACCCTGGTTGAGAAATATGTGATGAACACCCCCATCATTATGTGGGAGGGTGTCTTTCCCAAACATCCTAATGAGAGGACAAATTGATAGCCACCAACTCTTCCTTGTTCCATCTTCTAGGTAGTGATATCCCAATATTATTCCAGAAGGTTTTGGATTGTGTGGCCTATGTGTGTGTAGGAAGGTTTTGATTTTCACATGTGTCATGGGATGAGATGGTATGTTCTTTCCTAGGTGTCTTCTGAAAGAGATGTTATTTTATTTCCTAGGATTCTTTGAGATGAGATGTGATTTTTTATGGACCTACTGTCTGTAGGGGGGTTGTGATGTGGTTAGTTGTCAAGGTGTCTATGGGTAGGATGTGATGTGGTTTTTGGACCAGGTGTTTGAAGGCGAGATATGATGTGGTTTGTGTACCATGTTTCTACGAGTGGGGTGTGGATTTGAGTCCTGAGTGTGTGTGTGTGGGTTGTGAAATGGAATATTCAGAAGAGGTGGGAGTGATGGGCCATTTTCTATTAACATGTGAGACGGGCTAATCTATGGGAAAGTATTGCGGGGTACCCTATCATTAATGTTCTTTATATTATATTACTTTACTTTTGTTATTTATTAAGCATTCCATAGTGAGGATGATATGGTTAGTATACTTTCTTAAGTGAATTTGGTTTTGTCATTATATTACAGGTGAATTAGTATGCCACTTTTACATGTATGTGAGAGACTTTTTTTACCTACTTAGTTTACTTGTATGATCAACCCACGTATATAATCTACTTTCAAAATTCTAGGATTTTTATATAGACTATGATAGACCCTTCAAGAACATATCTTGAGAGTTTCCATAGAACTGCTTGGATTTACTTTTGTTATTTTACTTTGAAAATTTTTATATTTTAACAGTTCTATTTTTTTAGCATGCAGGAGTGATGGTTTTGGTTTTCTTTTATAATTTGTCTTGGAGTTTCCTTGTGGATGATCCATCTTATCTCCTAATATTATTGTCATAAAAAGGGTAATGCCACCCATATTTGGGATCTTTTTACACCATTGGTGATGGTATCTAACTCGGGGCCTACAAGGGGTAGGATTAGAGGTTCATTATCTCCACCCCTTCACAGTGGTGTCTTTAGCGCTAGGGATCATGAAGATGTCCTTTTTTTAACGACACAATCAAGAAATTTATTTGGAAAATAACACATACTAACCAAACTGTAGTGTTGGAAGGATGAGGGGTTCCATGTTTTGGTCTTCATCATTAAAGTAGTGGCATGGGCAACAGGGGGAAGACTTCCTCTTTAAAAGAATACTTAAATGGATAAAACTAGATCACTCCTAACCACATTTCATGATTCCCTATAGAAAGATATTGGGAATCTATTTTTTCCAAGATCACTCTTGGGATTAAGGATTATCATTTCCTTATGAATTTATTTCTCATATAGGGATTCTACCAAGAGTGCATTGTATTGGTTGGAGATGGAGTTCAGAACTACTTCCAAAAACACAGTATTCCCACCTGGATACCCTTTAGGAAAATGTGGGTAAAGCACTACAAGTAGAATTTTGAAATGGGGTTGATCCATACCCCCAATGGTGGATCCCTGTTTGGTTGTTTCTCGATGTGTACTGATCACCGGTGTAACCCATATCCAATAGCCCCTTACATGATAGGAACTGCATGAAATCTATAATAGCCTCCTCAAGGAAGACCCCTCTACCTTTCATCTCATCTAGATTAGCTATGAAAATATTGTATCCTCTAGAAATCTACAGGGAGTCTCATGGATCAAATGCTTCAAGTCCATTCCATAAGGATTTTCTTTGGTGAGCATAAAAACATCCTTAGTTGAACGAAATAAACCAGCGGCTTCTGCCTCTAGATACATTTGTAGTGAAAAACTGGTCATCTGTATGCATTAGTTCCACTGAGATATTATTTATAAATGTATATTTATATTATTATAAATATAACTGAATAAATTTAAAATTATATGAATAAATATATTTATAATATTTACTATTATATAATTTTTTTTATAATTATTAATATTTATATAATTATAAATAAATAAATATAAATATGATCAAGTAAATATAAATTTATTGTAATTATAATTAAAAATAAATATATAAATAAATACATTAATGTAAATATAAATGAATATAAATATATATTATAGGAACCTAAGGGTAAAATTATAACAAAACACACACACACACACATCACCCATAGACCAATGGAAAGGTCAGATCCCCCAAGGGATATCCTAGACATCAAGAATGCTTAATATAACCTCAAAAGGCCTAATAAAATAGAGTATAGGGCCCAGAAACACATGTCCCAAAGGTACGACCATTCATCATCCCAACTCAAAGAAACACCAATTGTCACATTGTATGAAATCATACACAAGAGGTATTGTCACCCATGATTAGGCCTCACCTACATATCAATGATGAGATGTTTTCTCCAAGCATTGATAACCCACACTCACCATCATCTCAATGAATTCCACGGTTGTTCCATAGATGATGCCAGACCACTACCCCCACCATAGAGCAGAGGTTTTTCAAACATAACCACTAGAAAACATGACAACATTCTTATTCAACCACATCCAATAAACTATGTCTACATATCCCCTCTTCTAGCATTGTACCTGCAGCTACTTTTCCAATGACCATCAGGAACCATCATCTCTTGTATCTCTCTCACAAACTTGTTGGAAGTCATTATGAGGACTATAATCCATCATGTTGGAATGATCAATTAAGTCAACACACTCATACATCATCTAATCTTCCATTCACCATGTTGATCTATGATCCGGTAGACATCCCTAATACCTTGATCACTTTCATATTCCTCCATCTGATTGTTGTATACCTTCACATCATCATCTCCATCCATGGTCAACATCCTAATCAATCTACCCCAACCGTTGATTGGGGGATCCTCCAATATCAAATCCACAACGCAGGTCAATGAAACACAACAAACCCAAATATAACGAGGGAAAATGACATAGGTATTGGGAGTTTAATCCCAGCCACCCTTAAACCAAGAATGATTGTGGTATGTAAGGGTTAAAAAATTTGTAAGGGTAATCTATTTTTAAGGGTGAACTACAATTATGTAAGGTAAAAAAGTTATGTATGGGTAAACCAAAACATGTGTAGGTTTAGTAAGGGTAATTATGGAAAAACAAATATTATGTAAGATTGAAAAAAGTTATATAGGGTAACAATTATGTTAATTAAGGATAAAAAAGTTAAGTATGTATATGAAAAGTTATATGAGTGTAAAATAATGTTATGTATGGGTAATACAATGTTATGAAAGGGAAAAATAATTTTATTTAAGGGTAAAATAATGTTAATTGATCGTAAACTAAAGATCAGTGTTTTTTAGGAAAATTTATGTACGGGAAAATAGAAGTTAATTAGTGGTAAAAAAATTAGGTTAGGGTAAAAAAGATATGTAATGTTAAACTAAATTAATGTGAGGGTAAAAAAATTTATGTAAGGGTAAAATAAACTAATGTAATTGTGAAACAATGTTATATAAGGGTAAAATAAATTTCATTAAATATCAACTATAGTTAAGGGTCAACAAAAGTTAGGAAAAGATAAAATAATGTTTTATAAAGGAAGAAAAGACAAGTATGGGTAAATAAAAGTTATGTAAGGGTAAAATAATGTTATGTAAGGGTAAGTTAATGTTATATAAATATAAAACAAAGTTGTATAATGGTAAAATAAAGTTATTTAAGGGTAAAATAGCGTTATGTAATGGAAAAAATGTTATGTAAGTAAAAAATGATATATATGTGAAGACTGAAATTGGGTAATGGTATGAAAAGTTTATCAAGGTTAAATAAATGTAATGTATGGGTAAAAAAAGTAATTACAGTGTAATATAATGTAATTTAATGGTATTTAGTACATAATAAGATTAAAATAATGATATTTAATGGTAAAATAATGTTATGTAAGTGTAAAACAACCTTATGTAAGTGTAAAACCTTCTTTTATGGGGGTAAAATAAATTTATGTAAGGGTAAGACAATGTTATGAAAGGGGAAAAATATTATGTAAGGTTAAAATGATGTTATGTAATGGAAATCTAAAGATACGTTTGTGTGAAACAAATAAATTTAATGTTACAATAAATTTAACTAAGGGTAATGTCAAGTTATGTAAGGGTAAAAAAATGATTCGTGGGGGTAAGAAAAGATTCAGTATGGGTAAACAAAAGTTAAGTGTAAAAAAGACAAATAACTGTAAAATAAAGGTTTTTATGTTTGAAATAAAGTTAGGTTTGGTCATATCAATTTTATTTAAGGGGAAAATAAACATTTCTTCTTTCAGAAGCATACACTCTTTCCAGGCTAGAGATATATCAGTTTTATACCTTTTGGAATGAGGTAATGGTTCTATAGGGGTATTCATCAAATATCATGAATATGGTGTTAATCAATTATTTAAAGTTAAATTGTATAAAATCACAAGACTATCATGTTCTAATGCATGTGGCTTTATGTTTCAATTTACCCAAGAATTTTTATCATACAGTAATCAATCTCCATTTTTTTCAAAGATATTAGAAATAATGTTGTTGACCCCACAGAACATCCAACTATGGAAAATGGAATGTTTGTCATATTATGTGAATTTAAAATGATTTCCTAGATGGAATTATTTTATATGATATCTCACTAGACACTTCACTTGGTAAGAGAGATCCAACTATGTGGTCATGCACATTATAGATGGATGCACCACAATGAATCGTATTTGATGATTCTGAATGTGTATGTCAAAAATTAGACCTCCAAAGGTTTCTATTAGAGAGAGATATATTGCTATGGAAATCATTTAATTTTGTAATTAATACTTATCCAGTGTGGAAATCATTGGTTCTCAAAAATATTGTCACACATGACAGTTTGTTGGTAAATAAATTTCTAGAATATATTTTGTCATGATCACTATTACATATTCGAAGCTGGACCAGGTTTATTTTTTTCATAATATTTATGAAGTTTCCCTATATTTTGAAACCCATAATGAAATTCATAGGCATTTGATACATCAAGGGATAAAATATATATATATAATACACACAATAAATATTTTATAAGATGGTTTCAAGGAAATATTTTTGAATAGTATATGAAAATTCAGATTTAATTTCAGAATGACCACGATGGCTAGCCAGAGGACCATGTTTACTTTTTTTATCTTATAATGGTAATATCACTAATGGATATACGTTCTTTAAGAATGATCATGATAAAGGAATTACAATGAAAAATAAAAAAGTTACACTTATGGATGATGTGATGTATGTATTTGATACTGAGGATATGAGTCTAAGTACCTCAAGTGAATAAGGATGAAGAGTGTAGTTTTCTAATGCATAAAGCAGAGGATTTCATGAATTCTTTGACTCTTGGGCATGTTTCATGAGGCGGGGGTGGCATGACGGCTGGAGTGTTGAAGGAAATCATGGATCCTTTTCCAGAGGAGTAACAAACTCCCAGTGATGTAAAGATTATTTCAAAGAACCAATTGTAAATTTATAAATTAAAGGAAACACATGGAGTTCAGTGAATGTGGGATGATGTGGAGGATGAATCCCCCAAAAAAACAAACATACAGTTATGCCTTGTCCAAAGGTAAAAATATGGTTGTGGATGTTGACAGTTTTCAGCCTGTTCCACCTAGAAAAGTGAGACCAAGGAAGGACCAGTCATACCTGAAGCCAACCATGGTTAGTAGGTCCCAATGTACTCTTGATTATGATTTTGGATGGGACGATGATTATGACACTTATTATCCTTGTGACATTGATATTTCAGTTCTTATTACTTTTGGATCTCCATGGGTACGAGGGCATGTGTTCGTGTATAACCCCATATTTCTTCTTGTACTATTTTCTATTCATTTAATTAATAAAAATGGTTATGCCATAATCATTGACAATTTTATGTACTTGTTTATCAGTGAAATGGGGTGAAAATAATATTTTTTTTAAATAGATGAATTGGTATTTATGAAAATCCATTTAAGTATTGATAGAGTGAAAACACGTATATAATGGAACCACTACCAGTAAAAGTATGTTATATTCTAGACCCCACAAACCAAATATTGTCAATAATTACATTATCAACCCAAATCTCTAATGGTTTATATTAATATAAAACTAAGGATGTCACATTCAATTAGAAATCATAATCACTTCACAGTGTTCCAAATGTTTAATGGGTGTTAAATGTTAAAGGAGACCATATATAGTGAGGAATATATGTCTTAGAAATAAAATAGTAACGTCATAGCATGTTGGTGTTTACAAGAATTATTAAGGTGAAAAATAAATGTCCTAAAATTATAGGATGGATGGAATGTGTGTGGCCATCTTGTTGACTCCAACAAGGCCAACTTTGGTATTTTTGTTCGTATCACCACTCGACAGAGCATGCTGATTGATATTGATTTATGGAACCATGTTGTACCCCTGCATAATACACTGTTTTGAGAAGATATTAGGCTAACATTATGATAACCTTTCATTATTTAACTAAAAAAATAAATTAATGAAACATTTAATTACTGTTCATTATCTCTTGAAATGTGTATTTATAGTAAAAGAACCCCATAAGAAATTTATATTAATATTTTCTAGAAATCATAATAAAATATTTTGCACAAAACTAATGATTTTTCATCTAAATTATGCTAATGATAAACTAAACCTTTACCCACCACATATATATTTTATACTAAAAATCTAGGAATAATGGGATGTGTTTACTGGTCTTCTTGAGGAGACATATTTTCATCAAAAATAGAGCTGGTAAAATATTTTTTGATAATACGTTTATCAAACACATTCATTATTCATTTTTATTTTATGAATCATACACCAAGTGTGGAAAATAAACAATGGGTATAAAAAATTACATACCCCTTCCATAAATCAATGTTGGGGTATGGTTCACTTGAAAAAATGGGTATGTATTTTAAATCTACTATATTACATTTATTTGACATGAAACAAAAACACAAGTATTCTCATTTTTTTATATGAAAAATGATGAATCCAAATCCAAATACACCTCCACAAAAAATCATGTGATATGGATGGAGGAATATGTAAATAAAGGATGGATACTACTAGATGAAAACCAAAAAAATGTTTGGTAAATATCACATAAATGTTTTTTTAATTGAATCACTATTATATTACAATGGTTTTTTATTTTCCAATATTTTTTATCTAACCTAGAAAAAAGAATCATCATTAGCTATACAAGATGAGAAAATATTATCCATGGCCTTGAAGCATCCATAACATTTTGGTTGCATTATATGGGTGGAGATTTGGGTGAAACCCCAAGAATATTTTTAGAAAATAAAAAAAAGGTAAAAAATATTGACAAATGGAAGAGATGCTGGAATGATTTCATTTCCATGAACAATTTTTTTGTTAGTATTAGTTTAAATAGAATGTAATGGATGGAAGAAAAGAAATGAAAAAACTCGAGAGAAACGCCCACTTGATGATCCCTCCCCCATGAAAATTGATGTATGTAATTCCACACAATGATCAATCTTAGGTGAGATAATAAATATTATCATAATGTTTTCTGTGAATGGTGAATCATGAAAACATTGATACTTTTACAATATAGATATTCAATATGATGAAAGTAATTATGATTTATATCTATCAACACCCACTCATTGCCTTGTTGTGATGGATACTGTGTACAATATACAATTAAAAAATCTACACAATAAAAAAAATTTAACAATTCATGTGAGAGTGGGGATTAACATAGCACAAGATCAGAGCACTGAGTTGCGTGTTCCCCTTGATGTGGTAGATATTCATACAGTTGAGCAAGCTATTGGAACATTAATATCACAATAATAATATCTTGTAAAAAACATATCAACAATGTGGTATTCACTCATGTTCTATGATCATACACTATATGATGAAAATATATGGTGAAATCAAGGATACTTAAATATGGTACATGGTGTACATAGAATGACAGAAATTGTGTGATTTTATTTTAAATTTTATAATTTATTATTTCATACATATGTTTACTTTAATTATTCATAGTATTAATAACATAAAAACTAATTTATTATATAGATTTATTATTTTTGTGAAGTCATATTTTTCATTCAACTATCTAAAACTAGATCGAAAAGAGATAACATGTTGCATATAGATGTGGTGTTCCGACCAACATGGTGTTTTCATTTTTCATAAAATGGTGTAGTTGTCTCTTTTCTGGATTGGTGAATATAGTTAAAGGAAAAAAACATTTCAAAATCAATCGAATGCACCTCAAATTGACACACTATATTCTCGGTATGACTTGAAATATATGGTTTTAGTCTATAATTTATATTTTACTTCAAAACAGACATCACATACTTAAAACTATAAAAACACATTCAAATTTTTTAGATATAATTGGTAAATTATCCACTGTACATTTTTGAAATTTCGGATTCTCCATACCAAAACCGGACATATGATGTGACAGGTATGACTCATATTGTGTATTATTATTTTAAATTGACCTTATTTTTGGGAAAAAACAAAAATGAAATAATCAAAACTGAGAAAAAACGTTCAGATTATTTTGATACTTTTGGAAAACAATCAATAAGACATTTTTGATGTGTAGGAATCACCCAAACTTCAAAATGATGCACGATGTGACTAGTATGACTCCAAGTGTGTCTTTTTATTTAAAATTGATATTACTTTTAGTAAAAAATGAAAACTAACACACTCAAAACCAACCAAATTATTTAACATTATTTATATTCAATATTAAAATGAACCATAAGTCATTTTTGATATGTAGGAATCATCCACAACTAAATCTGATGTACAATGTGATTAATTGACTCTTAATGTATCTTTTTATTTTAAATTGACAAAATTATTATTAAAAGAAGAAACTGACATATGAAAAATCAATAAAACACATTAATATTGATTTCATAATTTAAACAAATGATATATAAGTCATTTTTGACTTTTATGAAACAACTTCACCTCTATCTGATACAATGTGTGTCCAGTATAACTCAAAGAGTCCATTATTTGTTTATAATTGAAAATTTAATTCAAAAAATGTGTCACCAATTGAAAAAAGTAAATCACACTCTGATTATATTGATAATTTTGAACATTTATTCATAATTCATACTTGACATGAGGGATTAATTCTCACATAAAACTATAACATAATGTGACCGATATGACTCAAAGTTCATGTTTCCAGTTTGAAATTACATTTTTGTAAAAAATAAGAGTGGCGGACTAACAAAACGAAAACACATTACCATTGTATTTTTATTATATTAAAATAATCCAAAAGTCATTTTTGACATTTAAGAATCATGTACACCACAATTCTACACAAGGTGTGTGTGGTATGACTCCAAGTGTACATTTTAATTTAAAATTGACATTATTTATAGTAAAAAAGGACATGTTACATACATAGAACAAATAAAATGAATTTTAGTCATTTTTATACTTTAGGAAAATTATCCATAAGTACATTATGGCGTATAATAATCAACTACACTTCAATCTAATGGGTGTTGTGACTACCATGATTCCATGTGACTTTTATATTTAAAATTTACATAATTTTAGTAAAATTTACATGTGGAATACTCAGTATTGGAAAATCGATTTTCAATTGTTTTGATATATTATTAAAATGATCCATAGTCCATTTTTGATATGTAGGAATCATCAAAACCTCATTTTGATGAAATTTGCGACATGTATGTCTCAAAACGTTTCTTTTAATTTGAAATTGACATTAATTTTAGTAAAAAGGACAAGAGTCATTCTAAAAATTTATAAAAATAATTAAATTTTTTTAATACTTTATCAAAATTATTCATGAGACATTTCAATGTGTAATAATAAATAATGCCCCGATTCATTGTATGATGTTACTGATATGACTACCAGTGTTCCTTTTTTTTAAAATAATGACACCAATTTAATGAAAAAGGGGAAGTGAAATAATCAAAACTGAGAAAAAACATTTTTATTATATATATATTTTATAAATATGATCCATAAGTCATTTCTGATGTGTAGAAGTCACATTATTCACAATATGATGCATAATGTGACCAGTATGACATCAAGATTTTCATTGTATTTAAAATTTACATTGTTTTTAGTAAAAATGATGGGTGACATAGTCAAAACCAATAAAAAACATTGGGAATTTTTTATAATTTAGGATTATTATAAAAATGCCACTTTTGATGTGTAATAATCATCTATAACTCAATCTGATGAATGGTGAGACCAATATTACATCAACTACGTATTTTTATTTAAAATTGACCCTAATGTTTGTCAAAAGACAAAAAAATAAATTAAAAACCAATAACACACATTAATGTTGCTTTTAAAATCATATAAAATAATCTATATGTAATTTTTGATGTGTAGGAATCTCCTTTAGCTCAATATGCTGCATTGTGCAACCAATATAACTCCTAGTGTACCTTTTTTTTTAAATTGTAATTAATTTTAGTAAAACGCTAGTGACTTACTCTATACTGAGAAAATAGATTCATATTTTTTGATACTACAGTAAAAGGATCCATAATTCATATTTCCTTGTGGGAATTAGCCTCAACTCAATTTGAAATACTATGTGACTGGTATGACCAAAAATTCTTATTATCTATCTAAAATTGACATTTTTGTTACAAAAGTTTGTCACTCACTAAAAACTGATATAACACGCAATTCTTAACATTATAATTTAGGTCAATGACTATTGTATTAATTATTATTTTTATTAGTTAGTATCACATCAAACTGACACATGATTTGACCAGTATATTCCAATGTGTGAACCGTATGGCTATATGTGTGTCTTTTCATTTAAATATGACATTAAGTTTAATAAAAATGACAAGTCGCATACTCAAGTCCATGAAAAAGTATTAATATTATTTTGATAACTTATTAAAATGACCCATATCTCATTTATGATGTGTATGAATCAGTCACACCTCAATGAGATAAATCATGTGCCATGTACGACCCAAATTGTATATTGTTAGTTAAAAATGAACATTTTAGTTCAATATGCCAGTCACTCACTAAACACAAGGAAAAATGATCTGGATGACTAAATAATTCATAAAAATGACTCATATTTCATTTTGGACATGTGGAAATCTGTCTCACGTTAAACTGACACGAGATGTGACCAGTATAACCCAAAGTGCTTGTTTTTAATTTTAATTTAAATTTTATATAAAAACAAATTGACATACTCAAAACTATGAAAACACATTCGGATTGTTTTGATACATTAGAAAAATTATCCATATGTTATTTTTTATGTGTATGAATTAGCTTCACCTAAATATGAGGTATGATGTGCTGGTAGGACTCCAAGTGTATCTTGTAATTTAAAATTGACATGTTTTGAAAAAACATAGAGGACATACTCAAATCAAAGAAAAAACATTCATATTTTTTTTAATAATTTTATAAAATTATACATAATTCATTTTTTATCAGTAGGAATCAACCAAACCTCAATGTTATACATGGTGTTCATATTATGAATAAAAGTGTCAAGTAATAGTTTTAATTTTAAATTTTACTTCAAAATGTTTTTCACTCATTGAAAATTGAGAGAATGTGCTCTAATTCTCATGATACACTATTGAAACAATTCATTTTTCATTTTTCAAGTGTATGAATCAGTCTCATATGAAATTGATACATGAAGTCGCATGATTGACATAAAGGGAGTGTTTTAATTTTAAAATGTCATTTTTTGTAAAAAAGACAACTAATATACTCAAAAAATTTCCAATTGTATTCATATTGTTTTTCATATTTTGGAAAACAATCTATATATCATTTGTGAAGTATTGGAGTCATCCCCACCTTAATCCAACACACATTGTGACTGGTATGACTGTCAGTGTGTCCTTAAATATAAATTTGACATTTCATTAATGTATTCTTTCATATTTTTGTTTAATTAATTTTTTTAATTGTGTTTTTAACATAAGATTCATTTTCTTATGTAGGTAGATTCTTTTGATTGGGTTAGTGTGGTTTTTTCAGAAACTAATACCATTTTCGAGGAATTTTAGAGGGTGTTTTAGGTTCTAAATATGATTAATCATCGGTGTTTTTAAATGTTTCTGGATAGTAACTTCAAATCTAATTCTAGAAACCATGTTTGAAATGTATATAGTAATGTATTTTCATATTTGTGATGTTAAATTTTTTTCAAATTAATTATGTATTTTCATATAGGTGTATTTTTATATAATTGTATACAGTTTTATTTTTTATAGTGTGATATTATTCAAATCACACACTACAACTATGAGGCATTTGACAACACTATTTCTAGCATGGATAATGGACTCTATTTATCTACACTACAAAATGTGATGATAAAGGGGGTTGTTTATCATTTCCTTTTTATAACTGATAAATGGGTCCGCCATTTAACATCAATGAGGACAATAACACTTTTTATCATTGGAAAAGCCTTTTTGTGATGTTAAATGGTTGAAATATGGTATTTTCCTCATCTCACTTTACCTTGTACTAATGGTGGTAGTCATACCCTCCCATTTTTATAATCCTGTTATCTCTTCTCTTGTGGTTGCTACTTTCCCTATTTTCTCTTATGGGGTATGCTCTAATGTGGAAAAACCTAACTACTTCATTGCATGAAGGCCATATTCGCCTGAAATCCAGTATTCCGATGGGGATAATTACTCAATTCTATATCATGTGGAACATCATGGACTAGATTAGAAGAGATGAAGGGAGTATGAAAAATCCTAGAGATGATTCATGGAGCCTCAACATGATAGACACTACCAATACTTTTACATAAATATCCTTTATAGATCTATTATAGTTGGAGGAGACATAAAGTTGGCCTACATCAGAGTCTTTGTAGTGGAGTCAGAAATATATCTTCCTCCTAGAAAGGATCACGAATGCACCAAGGGCAAATGGTTTTCCCTTCAGTCTTTCTTGGGGTGCCTCCTCATCTATCCCCTAACACATGACACTTAAATAAAAACGATTAAATGTATGTTTAAAGATATTATTTACATATCCTTAAGAATTGGACATCTTTTAAGGCTCTAGGAATGCTAGTATCTCTCTACTTCAAGTGTGCTTCTCTTTTCTCTATGGTGGGGCATGGAAGTTAGGGATTTTTCCAATAGTTTTAAATTTTGTAACTAGAAATGTTTTCTGAATCAAATTGGATATCATATGTGGTGGAATATAATTTGATCCCAGTGCTTTTTCATATACTCCTTTTTTCAGACAGTCAACACCTTTTTTTCATTGTCAGGTCTATTTGGGTTTCTTTATTAGGATGATTTCTTTATTTTAGGTTTCTTCTAACAATATCTTCTTTATTACATTGATCGTCTATATTATCTGAGTATTATTTTTGATATCCCACTCATAATTTTTACACTCTAAAATATAATCTAAATTATTATTGGATTATTATTTATTGACTAGGTCCGGTGGGTTTTCTCTATTTTTTTCCACATAAAAATTTATTATGTCAATACTTATTTTTCTACACAAATATTTTGTCACTACACATCCTCTTAAATTTTTTCTAGCTTGTTCAAATGGAATGGAAATTTATTTCCACTATTTTTTCTGTTCGGTGTTTTCATTCAAATTCCTCACTTGTCTTATTTCCAGAAATAGTGTTTCATAAGGTTTGTTTTCAGATAAGTTACAGAATATAGTTATAGTTTTATAATTTTTCAGCAAGGTACCAACTAACATAAATAGACATTAAAAATTAAGGATTATATTTTCATCAATCAGATACATATTTTAGTGTTTAGTACTCAAAATCAATAAGAATTTATGATGAAAAATGGGAGTTTGAAAATTTCATTGTTTTTGGTTTGATTCATCAGTGGGTCAAAAAAAATGTGATGAACCATAATTCCAACATCTCTAATTCAATAACATTGTTGACAAGCTGAAGACTACCTATGAATCCCAGATAGAAAAAAATATTTTTCTTATTCTAAAAAAATTAAAAAAATTACAGTATAAATAAGGTACATCTATATATACGTATGAGTTATGATCAAGGATGGTTTGATCAATTGTATTGTATGAGATTACTTTTTAATATTATGTTTTATCACTTCTGTTGCATAATATTTCACTCAATTATTGGATGAATTTGAACATTACTCTAACTGGTTCTACTTTTAAAGGTGCTATAAAATTCAGTTTGGTAAGTCTATTTTCTTTAATGAAGGGGTCATGATATATAATCAAGTGAAATATTCTTCAAACCTTTTAGTCATGGATATCAAGGGAGAATTTAGGAAAAAAAGAAGAAAAAGATTTTTAAATGTAAGAAAAAAGGAAAAATAAAACATAGTTTGAAGAAGGGAGTTTTAATGTCATCATTTTGGTATGAAAGTAAATAAAAAGTTGTATTTCTATCTGTTGAAAAGATAAAATAGAATGAACAAAAATTGGAATAAGGAGAATGTTGATGTAGATGATTATGTTGTCGGTACTACATGAGAGATCATGTTATTGATTATGAATCCGTTAATATTTCATCTGATGATTCTTGCTGGGTTGTTAATAGTGGTTCCCATTTTCATGTGACACTAAGGAAAGAGTTCATTATATCTTAATTCCATGGAAATTGTTGGATTTTATTGATAACTAATGATGGTAATACTGATATTGTATTTATTTGAACAATTTTTTAGAGACCAACATTAGAAGTATGATGATATGAAAGAATGTTCAACATTCTCGAGAGGTTCTTCTAAATCATACTTGTACCAATGTTCACAATGGTGAATTATTTATCAATATATTTAGTAATGTCCAATGGATTTTTTCGAAGAGAACCTTGATTAATGCTCAATAGCAATAAGTTGTTCAGTTTGTATTGGACAATATCTTTTAATTATTGAGATACTGCTTGTGTTGTTGTGTAAAATTTGTCATCAAAGTTATAGAATATGAGGCTCACCCACATTAGTGAGAAATAGTTTTTTTTGAAAAATAATGTTTTTCATTCATTTTTTAATTTGTTAGATTGAATACATGTAACCAATGTATTACTGTAAAATAGATCAGAGTGAGTTTCAATAGTCCTATTTTCTATAGGAAGTCTCATGTACTTGAATTAGTACATTCTGATATATGTGGCCCTTTTAAATCTATGAACTTTTATGGAAGTATTAATTTTGAGACATTTATTGATGAGAACTAATGTAATATTTGTGTTTATTTTTTGAGTTCCAAAATTAAGGTGATTAGTATTTTTAGGCAATTTCAGGTTTTTGTTGAGAGGGAATTTCACAAAAAGTTGAAATGAAATCATACTAACAATGAGGGAGAGTATATTAGTTTTTTATTAGTATTAAATGCTGGAAGGTATTTGGAATCATAAGACACCTCATAAGACACAAAATCTAAATTGTGTAGCTATGTGGATTAAATTATTTTTTTTGAAATATTTCATTGTTCTATTTTTGAATTAATTCTTCTTGGACATTTTGGGTTGATTATTTAATTACTAATCAATATATTATCAATTTATCAACCATTTTTTCTGTGTATATTGAAACTCCTAACATATTTTTGCATAGAAAAGTGATCATGTTTGATCATTTACATGTTTTTGGTTGCAAGGAAATTTCTCATGTGCCTTGAGATGAGATGTCCAAACTAGATGGTAATACATTATAGTGTATTTTTATTAGATATAGATATACTGAGTTTGGTTATGTGTTCAATGATAATGATTTTAAGAAACATGTTATAATTCATGAGTATGTTTTTAAATTGGATGAAATTGTTATAGATATTTATAAGGGATACAATTATTCTTCTCTAAATTCTATTGGATTATACAATATTGATCCGATTTCTAAAATACGTTTACCTTGTAATATTGATTATAATAATCTAGTTGATCGGCATGATGATATTTAGGGTTAACAGGTTGGAGTTGATATTTCTGAATCACCATTTTTTTTTGATGATCTCATTCTACAGGTTATTAATGAACTCGAAATTTGAGTCTAGTGATCATATTGGCATCATAATATTTCTTCATTTTATTCATCTGATGAGTATGTGATCCTCACAGTTGTGTGGGGACATAATTATTTAGTGAGGTGAGGGAAAGTGAACAGAAGGAAAGATAGGTTGTGTCAATGGATGACATGATGATATAATTTAATATGATCATATTTTTGAGCTGGTGAAGTTACCTATATGTAAGAGTCCTTGTCAAAATTGATGGATATATAATATTAAAAACAAATACCAGTACTATTACATGATACAAGGAATTATTTGTTGTTTAATTCTTTTATCATAAATAATGTATTGATTTTGATGATATTTTCTCACCTGTTGTCAAAATTCCATCCAATCTAGTTATTCATTGTTTGGGTACTAGTTTTGATCTATAGATTGAGCGTATGGATGTGAATATAGCTTTCCTCAATTGAGATTTAGAGGAGATTAATATAGAACATCTTAAGGGATTTGTTGGAATGGGTAAATAAAATTATTTCAACAGGTTAAGGAAGAGTTGTTATAGTTTAATCAAGTTCTGATTTAGTGTTATAATAAGTTGGAATCTATCAATTTTAATTAGGGTGTTATGACGAAATATTTTGATCCATGTTTTTAAAGATATTTACATATGTTGATTTTATTATATTGTTGCTTTATATTGATGATATTATCATATTTATTCATTATGATTCTAGAATTGACATATTAAAGGATAATCATTGTTAGTATATTGTGATGAAAGACATAGGGAAAACATGATATATTTTTATTGTGTTAATTTATTATGATAGAATGACCAATAAATTATGGTTATCTAAGAAGAGATATATAATGATGGTTCTTTAGAGATTTTTTATTAATCGAGATAATGTTGTTATTACTCCTCTTTCTTTTCATTTTAATCTTAGTAATAGTCAGTAACCTTCTAATGATGAAGAGATAGAGGAGATTCAGATCAAACCTTATTCATTTTATATTGGTTGTTTGATATATGCAATAGTATGTACTATAGTTGATATAGCTATTGGGGTTTTTTGGTCATTCATTTTATATCTAATATTTGTAGAGAGAATTATAGAGAAATACAGTATATATTTTATTGTCTTCCTGGTAGTTTTGGTCTAATATTATTCTTTATAAATGGTTAACCTATGATTTTTGGCTTTGTAGATTAAGATATGGAAGAAGATATGAATTTTAGGATGTCTTATCGAATTCTATAATCTGCAACCCAACACTACATTGTACTACCGACGTTTGTAGCTAGTAGTTTATGGTGGGGGTTCAGGATTCCCATATTAAGGTCATCGATCGACAGGGTGCCACACCGTGCTTCGAGTCCCTTTCTTCATCATCCATTTGTGAAGGCATCAAGGTCCCTCTATGTTTGTTATTTTTCCTTCCGTATTCTAGGATCCGTGGAATGAGGTAGCATCTAATGATACTGGCATCAAGATATAGGGCGGTGGGAAGAGATCGAATCATCCAGTCTATCTGATCAATTTTCCATGGGGTAATTATCAAGAATGTCTAGATTACAGTGATATGTTTCATTATTGAGAAACATGTATGAGTTTATTGCAACAAAAAATGCATAACAACAATTGTTATAAATGAAAATTTTTATTTCAGAGCTCAATTTTAATAAGGAGTGGTTTTTTTATTTTGTGACAATCAGAGTTCTATTTTTGTTGGAATGAATATCACTTTTCATGTAAGGTCAAAAGATATTGATGTTTGGTATCATTGGATCACTGATGTTCTTGATTTGAGATAATTGGATCAGATGAAGATTCACATGGATGATAATGGGTCATACCAGTTGACTAATAGTTTACAAAAAGGTAAATTTGAGACATATCGACTGATTATAGGGTTGGAGGTGACCAACATTTGAGTTGGAGGCGGAGTTTTTTAGGGAACCTCCTAATATGGACCCCAAAACATGCTACCAAAATAAAACATGGACATAATGAAATGACACTTATGAATTTACAATATTTAGAATTGATGAAGAAAGCCTTTTTGATGACAATTACTGTAAGATCCTTTTTTCTAATCCTCTTACCTCATGAATTTCCTACATATGTCAATCATTTACGAATAATCTATAACAAAATACTAACATATGACATTAATAATATTTTAAAATATTATACCATGAAATAGTTACAAATTAATTATTTCTAAAGTAAATTTATAGAGATGAATATCTAGATAAAAAACTCAAGATAAATATAAAATACCAAATATAAACTGAAGTAAAAATATATTTGATAATCCTATTCAAATAGATCAATCTTAGACAGATCCATACCCTCATTATTTATTCATTCCAAAATTATATTTCATATTGGGGAATATTGTATATCATTTCATTAATTTAAAAAAATTGATCTTATTATGATAAACTTCCATTAAAGGTGATGTTTCTCACACATAAAAATATCAAATGTACATGATTCCAAATCAATATTAAATTATTTTCTTATGTTAGCTATATGTATTTCAAGGACATCCTATAAATGATAAAATATGTCAATATATGTTTAAAAATGATTATCTTAAAAGGGATTTTTTTGTAAATATCATTTGGAAACGGTCATTTGTACAAGATATTTTAAATAATGGTGAAAGAAAAATTATATATGAAATAAAACATAATATCATCCATGATTATGTAAGTTATCATTTTGAAAAATAGGTATGGAAAGACTAGGAGTGACAAAAGAGTATCTGAAAGCAATGATGATAGAGGGAGAGATGATGGTAGGATTTAAGGTTATATTGGATTTGATACCATACAGAAAAAATATACTATTTGTTTACTCTTTAATTAAATAAAAATTATATTTAAGAAATGGATAACAATATACAAGTCTAGTGATAGATGTAAAATTAAAAACTTAAACAAATAGGAAAGTAATATGATGTATATATGGAAAAAATAATAAATAGATCAAAATCTTAATTAATTTATTACGCTAATTGATTGGTAACATAAACTCCATATGGAATTCAACATTAACATTGATATTTAATTTAACAATGAATAAACCCTCTATATCATAATCCTTATCCTTGAAATAGATGAAAATACCTCCCATAAAGTAAAACATAAACCATTGACCAATCTATCCATGGAGTCTTGACCAATAATCATATAAAATAATCAAAATAAAAATTAATTTTCAACAGGAGTACAACTCCTAAAACATAATTACATCTAATTTGACCAGCACGTTTTAAATTAAGGGAGTCCTTTACAATTACATCTTCTCTCTAATTTTTTTATCCTTTTTGTGGAGAAATCAATGAAAATGTGTGGATAAATGCGATGATAGACTCTATTAGTTATTCAATTGGGTCAATTTTAGAATCCAACAAAATTAGTAATAATAATGATGGTTATTGTTTTTTAGGAATGGTTGAGGTAAGCCTTAAGGATGATTTCCTTCAATTGATGGCAATATATTTCATGTTATTTTGGTTTTTTCATTGTTTAAAATGTTTTATTAAATTTAATAATTTTTTTTTCATACCATTATTATATTTAATATTCAGATTTTCATTAATGAAAATCTATTTCAAATAATATATATATTAATATTTCAATTGAAATTTATTTATTTAAATTGTTAGACATATTATACCACATAATAGGTGAGTTAAGATTCTGAAAGGGGGCTGGATGCTGTTGAATGTTTTAAACGTTGGATTAAAATGAAAAGGGATTGGTATTAAAATGGAGAGTGAATTTTCTAGGGAAATTCTAAAATGAGTTCAGTGTTCTAATTTCTAACAAAGGATGTTTTAATGGGTAAAAATGTTGTTAAATGTGATTTTTAATAAATTGTAACATGATTTATGGTGGTGAAAATCATTTTTTTTAAAATAAAAAAGTGTCCCAATAATTTATTAGGGTATGATTCATTAGGTTTTTGTAAATTAAATGTTATTTTAAGGGTAATTGAATTTTTTAAAAGTTAATAAGTTGGATATTTTTGATGTTTTAAATAGAGTTTGATATTTTGGAATTAAATGATGATCTAATTAATGGATCTTTTAAATTTTCCATTCAAATTATAAAAGAGTATTTATAGTTGAAATTAGAGTCAATAGATTCATTGATTTTTTTATAATGTAGTATGACCTATCAATGAGATGAGTTTTGTATAAATTTATAAATGAAATCATATATAGGAATTAATGATGCTATCTATATTTATATGATAATATTATCTTTCAAATACCTATTACATTTAGATAAATTAACATCCTATATAATATCACATGATAATATCACCATGGTAAATGCATGTCAGTAACTCCATCCAACCAACGTGATATTCATAATGACCCCACTCCCACAACCTTGGTCTAATGGGAGCTAAGCACTACTGATATGTAGTCCTGAGATGAAAATCCATTTCCTATTAAATGAGTAATTGAAGGATTTCTTTTAATGATGAGACTATAATGTTTTTATCAGAATGAGTTAATGTAAGACCATCTAGATTAGCATTCTCATGGTTTCACAATTTAAAAAGCCACTTGTAGGGATCAGAATGTTGCTGCTTCTTTTTTAACGTTCGATAGAAAACTATGAAATGTTTTCTGAGGCTTCACCGACTCCCTGGCCTCAAAACATTTAGATTAAAGAGACAAATTTCGTTTTCAATATCTTAATCTTTTGAATTGTAATTTTTTTTGCTTGAGACTCATCATTAATTTCTTTCAGGAATACACTTATATTATTTGAACTACCCTAAGTAGAATTCATCCCAAACCGTATAGTCATGAACTTTGAGAGGATAAAACTAAAACCCATGAACAAATTATTTTCAAATATTCGATACTCACTTCTTTAAAAGCAATGTGAATTTATTTGAAACATTAAAATTTCAAGATCCACTTAATAGAAATCTAACTTTTTACAAATTAATTTATTTTGTCAGATATTTATATTTATAAATCAAATAGGGTAGATGTGAATTCAAAATGAATGGATAAAAATTATATAAAAATAATGGTATAGATATGGGTTGAATGAGTTCATCATGTTTGAAAAATATCATGTATATGAACCTTCTCAACACCTTTATCCATGTTTATGCTGTATTTATTGAAAACTAATTATTCCAGAGGAGTTAGCAGAACAATTGATGTATCAAGGAATTTATCAAACTATAAATGATGTACTAAATGGTTACAAAATTGATTATTTCTAGTGATTGGGATAACATTATGTTTTATGGATCATCTAATACGATTATAATTATGGAAAATGTAAAAACCTTTGTCAGGGTTTTGATTATGTTGGTGAATAATGATGCCGATAATAATGTGGAAATGATAATGAGATTTGTATATAAACTTTTCAATTTTTAAATTTTTTTTGGGAAGTTAATGAGTAGCATAAATATGTAATTATATGATGGTTTCAATAATTAAATTTCATTATCAGGCATACTAAATCTATATAATTTAAAACATATCAGTGGATTGGGTTATTCATGTTTTACTGAATTACTTCCTCTCTTTAATGATATGCTCATAATAAATTTAAACTTATTAGACCTGCACAAGCCGGTAAACGAATGATATGTTCAATGAGCATGACCCCTGATGAAATAAAAGCCTATACAGATGACTTTATACTCTTTTATAAGGGAAAAAAGTAAAATTAAATAATTCCAAATTTGTATTTCTTATTGATACATGAATGATGAATCGGGTTCTATAAAATATTTGTTGTACGTTCCAATAATTCCAAGTCTTAGGATCCTATATGGAAGTGAGGATACTACAAGAAAATTTATCTAGCATGTAGACATAACAAATAATGATGGGAACCTTTTTCACTCAATATAATCTCCTCATTAGATGAGAATTTCTCAAAAGTATCCTTGATTTGGAAATGATCTGAAAAACCATCATCTTGTTCTATCTATAGATGGAGTGAATCCAATTGGTTTTCGATGGAACACTCACAATACATGGAAATTTTTGGTGGTCATGTATAACATTGCACTATGAATATGCATGGAATGAAATAATATACTATAATCCATGATTGTATAATGAGTAGAACAACTAGGTAATGATATTTATGTCCAATTTTCCCCATCGATCAAATATTTTAAGTTATTATGGGATTTAGATGTTGTGTTATATGATGATTATAGAGATTATTATTTCACATTGAGAAACATTTTTTATGAGATGATAAATGACTTTCCTTATTATGGAAATTTTTTAGGATATAACATTAAAACAACTCAGTGGAGTCCCATTTTTTGATAAGGCACATAGTCAATTTGCATGAAACATTAATCAAAGACTATCTTTGTAGGACATCATAGATTTCTACCCTAGATATAGAAGTACCAATCATGGAAAAAATCATTTGATTGGAGTTCAAAAAAAGTTACAACACCATCTACACTAACAGGTGATCAACTATTTATGAAATTCAAAGATATGAAAACTAATTTTGGTATATTTTTTGATAATCCTTATGAGAACCAATCAGAAAAATGGATAAGTTTTTTTAATTACCATACTATAATTGTTTGTATGTCGAACATTTTCTGGATGTTATGATTTTTGAAATAAATTTATGGGATAGTGTCATTGGGATGTTACTAAATTACTTCAAAAAAACAATGGATTGATTTAAGTATAGGTTAGACATGATTGACATTGGAATATTTGAATATTTTGAACCAGTGAAGGTTAAAAATATTCTTTTATTCCTTGAGCTTATTACACTCTTTTCCGGTAGGAGATATATCAGTTTTAAAATATCATGAATGATGTAATGGTTCCGAATGGGTATTAATTAAATATCAATAATATGGTGATAATGAATAATTTAAGGTTAATGGTTTTAAAGTCAAAATACTATCATATTAAGATGCAAGATCTGATTATTGTTGCTTTACATTTTATTTTAACCAAGATTGTAAATCGTATAATAACCAATATTTTTTTGAAATCTATATGCAACAATGATATAGACCTCACAGAATTTCCATCAATGGAAAAGGTAATTTCCAACATATTAAATGACTTGGAAATGTTCTTCGTAATTTCATTATTTTATAAGATAGTTCACTTCACATAGTAAGAGAGATCTGACTATTTGGTTTTGTACATTATATATGGATGTACCCTATTGAATGTTATATAATGATTTATAAAGTGTATGTCCAAAATAAAAAACATCCAAAGGTTTCTATTATGGAGTGATATATTTTCAGGGAAATAATTGAAATCTACTCTAACTACATGTTCGGTGTGGAAAGCATTGATATAGTAAAATATCATCACACTGAGAAGCATGTGGGTAATGGAATTTCTGGAATAGATGTTGTCACGATCACAATGACCGATTGGGTGTAGTCCCACCATTACGTTTTTCATAATAGTTTAGATGATTTCCCATAGGTTGAAACTCCTAAATAAATTCTTAGAAATTTGAATCTATAAAGGGATACATTCTAGATATCAAATACACATAATCAACCATTTAAAGGATGGTCTCAACACCATATTTTAAAGATGTTAGGTGAAAATTTTCATTTAATTTTAGAATGACTATGATGGATAGCCATAGGACCAAGTGTGAATGTGTAATATTATATTGGTTATTTAATTAATGGTTATATGCTCTATTTGAATGAACATGATAAAGTAATTATCATGAAATATAGTGGAGATACATTTATGGATGAAGTGATGTATGTATCTAATACTATGGACAGGAGTCCAGTTTATATGAATATGTTATTATTTTTCTTCATCAAACAAATATGGTAGTTGTTTTATAAATCATTCCAAGTGCTTGATTTTTCAATGAAAATCGGTTGATAGAAAGAGTGTTGCTAAGAGATATGAATTGGGATTTGTGAAAGTGGATTTTAGAAAAGAAGGTTTCAATGAAGAACCATTTATAATTGAATCACAAGTAGTACATGTATTTTATATTCTATATAATGCAAACTGATAGTGGTCAATTGTTCTATTATCAATGAAAACCATTGAAGGGTTAGATGAAAATTCAATTGAGAGTGACCCATTCAATGGGACATCATAATCATCTCACAATTTTCCCAGCATATATGGGTTCTTGAATGTCAGAGGAATCTATAATTAAGGGATTTGGATACTCAATCATGGTGCCAAATCAATCAAACATTTAAAAAAGATATTTGAACATTTATTTGATTTTTTTTTGTAAAAAACATTTTAACATCATTTTATTATTTGATCACTTTTTATTTATGTAATATAAATTAAATTTTAAATATATTCTATAAGTATTGACTTCTTCATGGGATGATGCTCTCAATCCTAAGGAATAATTAGTTTCTCAATAAATTACTGCTCTTAGTGTGAATGAACAATGACCATATGCACATGCTAATGCTGACAATCCAAAGGAACATCATATTAATAAATTTTAACATGACTAAATTCTATATGGGGAAGAATCAATGAATCAAAAAAATAAGATAATTGTAGTGTGGTTGTGTGTGAAAAAAATAATAATTTGAAACGAAAAGGAATCAAATTTTTGTTTGGATAGAATGTGGGTGGACATCTGATTAACCCCAATAAGGCCATCTTCAGTAGTTTCATGGGGCTCACAACTTGGTAGTTCATGTCGATAGATGTATATTCCAAGAATCATGTTATACCCACACAAAAAAACATATTTTGGAATATATTAGAGTAATATTATGACATACTCCCTTTATTTTTCAGAAAATAAAATAATGAAACATTGAATTAATATTCATTACCCGTGAAGAGTTCATTTATAGTAGATGACTACCATAAGAATTTTCTGTTAACGCTTGTTGGAATGGAACATAGTGTATTTTTTAGAAATCTAATGAAGTTTTATCTCAATGATACTAAAGGGAAAATAAACATGCATCCACTGCATATATATGCCCACCCAATAAGAAAATAAGCATGGGGTGCGTTTACCGGTCATTGTGAGGATACATATTTTCATTTACATTATGTATAATAATACGTTGTTTGATAATACATCTATTAAACACATTAATTTTTTATTTTTAATTTAGGAAAATTCCAATGAGTGTAGAAAATATGAAACTGGTAGAAAAATAAACATACCCCTACCATAAATCAAGTTTGGGGTATGCTTCAATTAAAAAATAATGGATCGTATTTTAAATATACCGTAACAATTTTATGTGATATTAGACAACAAAATAATTATGTTAATCTATTTATATTCTAATTGATGGATCCAAATCTAAATCCACTTCCTCTCCACCACATGTTCTATGGTAGGAGGCTTGTGTAAATAATTTTCGAAAACTTATAGATGAAAAACACAAAATAAGTGTGAATCATGTGTAAACATGAAATAAAAATAAGATACGTTAAATCACTATTATATAAAAATTTACTTATTTTATAATATTTTTAATCTAAACTAGACACAAGAATCCTCATCAGTTGTTCCAGATGAACAACTATTATTTATGGAATTGATGAGGACAAAACATTATGGATTCATCAGTGGTATGAGATTTGGGGTGAAACCCAGAACATATTTTGAGATAATAAAATAACATGGGTAAAAAAATAAAAATCGGATGATCTGTAAGAATGAATAGCTCTACATGAAGAAATTTATTTGACATTAAAGGTTGTTACAAAATTATATGGGGTGAATAAAAGATAAGAAAAAACTTAATAGAAACCACTACATGATGATCCCCCTCCCCCCACGATCACTGAGGTAATCCATTCACCTCAATGATCTATCCTAGATGAGGTAATAAATATTTTCATAATTTTTTCTATGAAATGTGAATCAGGAAGACTCTGATACCTTTCCAATATAGATATCTAGTCAGATGAATATGATTATGAGTTATATCTACTGATACCCACCCATTGACTTCTTATGATGGATACTTTTGGAAATATCCATGAAGAAACTATACATAAGAAACAACATCTTACATTTCACGTGAGAGTGAGGATTACAATAGAATGAAGTCATGTATTTCTTTCTTTCACGTGAGAGCGAGGATTGCACTTTTGGAAATATTCTTTTTGTGAAGTCATGTATTTCTTTCAACTATTAGAAAAAAGAATGAAATTTGATAACATGTTTCTTATAGGTGTGGTAATCCGGAATCATGAAGTTTTCTTTTCCATCTGAATGAATCATATGTATATTTATTGGATTGGTTTAGAGAGTAAAGATAATAAAAAAATAATACAAACTCATTCATATGAACCTTAATCTGATACATAATGTTCTCTATATTAATTGAACATTATGTTTTTAGTTTATAATCTACATTTTAGATCAAAACACTGATGATATACTCAACACTAATAAAACATGTTCAATTTTTTTGATAATTTAGTTAAATGATATATAAGTGACTTTTTACATTTAAGAATTAGTCTCATTTGAAACACTCACATGGTGTGACTGGTATGGAACCAACTGTGTCATTTTATTAAAAATTTCATATGATTCTAAAAAAACAATGCGACATACATAAAATTGAGAAAACTCATTCAGGATATTTTGATACATTATATAAACAATCTATTAGACCTTTTTATTTATAGGAATCACACAAACATCAATCTGATACACTGGGTGACTGTTATGACTCCATGTATATATTTTTTTTAAATTGAAATTAATTTTAATAAAAAATGAAAACTGACATACACAAAATTGACCAAAGGCATTCTGATTATTTTTCATCTAGAGTTAAATGATCTATAAGTCATTATTTTGTGGTTTGAATCATCCGCACCTCAATATGATGTATGGTGTTATTAATATGAATCTTTGTGTATCTTCTTATTTTAAATTGATAATTTTTCAATAAAAGATGTAACTGACATACTCAAAATAGAATAAAAATTAATCATATTTATTTTATAATTATTGAATATGATACATAAGTAATTTTTAATATAGAGGAATCATCTTCCCCTCTATCTGGTTCATAGTGTGCTTGATATAACTCAATGTTTCTATTATTACATTAAAATTTACATTTAAATTCAAAAATTGGGTCACTCACTAAAAACATAAAACAAACATTGATTGTATTGGTAAATTATAACATTGATTAATAAGTAATTATTAACATGTGGGAATCATAGTCACACCAAACTGACTCATGATGTTACTGGTGTGACTCAAATTGTGTGTTTCTAGTATGAAATGAAATTATTATAAAAAAAGTGAAAGAATCAAAATAATGAAAACTAATTTGGATGGTATTTTTACTCAAATTATATTATACATATTTCATTTATTACAATTATGAATTAGCCACACCTCAAAATGACACATGGTGTAACTGTTATGACTCCAAGTGAGCATTATTATTTAAAATTGACATTAATTTTAATAAAAAGGTTATTTGGAATACTCATGACCAAGAAATTTATTTTGGATTATTTTGATACATTATGAAAATGATCCATAAGTAAATTAACATATGTAGGATTCATTAAAAAAACACTTTGATTCATTTTTGTCTAGTATGACTATAATTGCGTCCTTTTATTTAAAATTGAAATTAATTTTTGTAAAAAGGATAACAATGATTATCAAAACTAAGGAAACACATTCATATTATTTTGATACATTATAAAAATGATCCATGAGTAATTTTTGATGTGTAATAATCAACCAAAACTCAATACAACACAAGGTGTGGGTGGTAAGTCTCCATGTCTGACTCTTTATTTAAAATTGACATTGATTTAAGAAAAAAATACAACTAAAATACTCAAAATTGAGAAAAATAAAATATATTGTTTATATATTTTAGGAAAATTATCCATAAGTAATATAGGATTTGTAGGAAACACTCACTCCCCATTCCTATGTACGGTTTGACCGGTACGACTCAATGAGTTGCATTTTATTTTAAATTGACATTTATTTTAGTAAAAATGACATGGATCATAGTCAAAAAACAATCAATCACATTAGGATATTTTTATACATGATGATAATGATCAACATATCATTTTTGATGTATGATAAAAAAATTCCATTAAATTCAACGCACATGTTGTGAAAATTACTCCATTTGTGAGTTTTTATTTAACATTTACAATAATTTTTTTATAAAGCACCATTGAGATACTCTGAACCAATTAAACACATTAAATATGCTTTTATAATTTCTTAAAATGATATATAGGTCAATTTTTAGGTGTAGGAATCACCCTCACCTCAATATGATCCATAGTGTGACAGATATGACTCCAAATGTGTCTTTTTATTTAAAATTGGCATTGATTTTTATAAGATGGACAAGAGACATACTCGTGAATAGTAAAACACATTCATATTGTTTTTCTACATTAGTAAAATGAACCATAATTCTTTTTTCCCATGTATTGATTAGAATTACCTCAATCAGAATCATTTTTTTATCAGAATGACTAAAATGTTCTGAAATCTTTTTAAAATTTGTATTTTAGTTCTAAAAATGAGTCGCTCACTAAAAAACAAGATAAAATGCACTGATTATATTTATAATTTAGTATAATGAATCATATTTTATTTATAATTTGTAGGAATTAGTATCACATGATACTAACACACGATGTGACCAATATAACTTAAAGTGTGTGTTTTCTATTTAAAATCAAATTTTATTAAAAAAATTAGCATGATCAAGACTAACAAAAAACATTCTGATTGTTTTGATTATATAGAAAAAGTATCCATTAGTCATTTCTAGTGTATGAATCAACTTCACCCAAATTTGATGCATGGTGTGGATGATATGAATCAAAGTGTCTTTTGTCAGATTAAAATTGACATTTTAGTTCAAAATGGGTTTCACTAACTTATAACAAATAAAATAAAATATTATTGTCTTTATAATTTAGTGAAATTGTTAAAATGTAATTTTTAGTGTGCAGGATTCATCCACGCACCAAACTAACACATTATGTGACTGATATGACTCGAAGTGTGTTTTTTTATTGAAATTACATTTTAGAAAAAACATATGTAACATGATCAAAACTAGTAAATCACAGTAAAATTGTTTTTATTATTTAGTAATATGATCCCTATGTCATTTCTGACTATCATGAATCAGAAGTACCAAAATATGGCACTCCTTGTGGCCAGTATGTCTCTGAGTATAACATTGTATTTAAAATAGAAATTATTTTTAGAAAAAGAAAACTGAAATACTAAAAATTGATTTAAAAATTATATTCTTTATATTCTTTAGAAAAATTAATCACAATTCATTTAATATGTGTATTAATCAAACACAACTCAATCTGACACACGGTGTTAATGGTATGACCCCATGTGTGACTTTTTATTTAATATTGGCATTAATTTTTATAAAAAATAAAAGTGACATACTAAAGGCCAATAAAAAGAATTAATATTATTTTGATACGTTAGGAAAATTATCCAAAACTAATTTGTCATGTGTAGGAATTAGTCGCACCTGCATCATATACAATGTGTGACATGTGTGACTCAAACTATCCATTTTTAGTTTAAAATTGATATTTTTGTTCAAAATATATCTCACTCACTGAAAAAAAGGAAACATGAAATGTTTGTTTTTTAATTTACAATAATTATTCATAAGTCATTTGTGGCATGTGAGAATTAGAATAAAAAAACCAACATAATATCTGACTGGTATAATCCAATGTTTGCGTTTTATCATTAAAATGTCATATTACTAAATATCAATAGTGACGTACTCAAAACCAAGAAAACACATTTAGATTGTTTAGATACTTTATAAATATTATCCATAATTTATTTTTGATCTATATGATTCACCATCTCTTCAATCTGACATATGGTGTCAAGAGTATGACTCCAAGTGTATGTTCTTTTTTAAAATTGAAATTTTAGAAAAAAGACAGGTTAGATTCTCAAAACCATGAAAAATAATTTATATTGTTTTGATAATTTTTTGAAATGATCCATATGTAATTTTCTATTAGTAGGAACCATCTGCTCCTCAATGTGATTCCCAGTGTGCATAATATGACTGAATGTGCCCATTATAAGTATAATATTTATATTATAGTTCAAAATGTATGTTTCTCAATAAAAATAGAGAAAATGAGCTCTGATTCCCTAGATACATTAGAAAAATATTAATAATTTATTTTTTATGTGCATGAATAGGTCACATTTCAAACGGACTCATGATGTGTTTGGTATGACATAAATTTCATGTTTACATTTTAAAATGAAATTGTATTTAAAAAGACAAGTGACGTACTCAAAAATAATAAAATTTATTCATATTGTTTCAATAAATTTGTAAAATGATCTATATGTCATTTCTGAAATATATTAATATTCTCCACCTCAATCTGATTTAGGGTGTGACCGGTATGACTATATGTGTGTCCTTTTTTTAAAATATACACTACATTAAAGTATACATTCAAATTTTTGTTTTATTTATTTATTTATAGTAATTCTAATATAAGATTTATTTTATAATATAGGTGGATTGATTTGGTTGGGTTGGGATGTTTTTTCAACAATTGATACCATTGTAGGGATTTTTTGTGAGGGGGTTGCAAGTTATAATAAAGATGAAACGTCTAAATTTTTAAATGTTTGTGGATAGTAATTGATAATATAATTAAAAATCATTGTTTGAAATTTATATAATTGTGTTTTTTTCATTTATGATATAAAATTTATTACAATTTAATTATGTATTTTCATATAGGTTTATTTACATAAATTTTTATTTGAATATTGGTGTATACAGGTTTGTGTTATACTGTGTTATATTATTCAAACATTACAATACAATAGTAAGAACGTTATCGACTCTATTTCTAGCACTGATAAAGGACCTCTTTTATCAGCACTACAAAATGTCATGATAAAGGGGGTAATTTATCAGTATCTTTTTAGCAGGGATAAAGTGGTCCCCCATTTAAAATCACAGGGGGAAACAATGCTTTTTTATCAATGCTAAATCATATTTTTATTATGATAAACTGTTGACCAATTGTAGTTTCCCCACCTCACATTACATAGTACAGATCGTGGTTGTCATAACCTCTCTTTCTTCTAATCATGTAACCTCTTCTCTGGTGGTTTCTAGTTTCTTTATTTTATCATCAAGGGTATGTTCTCCTGTGGTTAAACCTATGTACTTCATTTCATGAAGGCCATATTCCCCTAAAATTCATTGTTCTAATGGGGGAGATTACTCAATATTGGATCATGTGGAACACCATGGACTGGAGTAGGAGGGTTCAGGGGGGGTATGAAAAATTTGAGAGATGATGCCTGGAGACTCGCTATAATGAAACCTACCAATGAACTAATACAAAATCAACATCATGGATCCATTGTAGAGTCAGGAGACATAAATATGGCCTACATAAAATTCTTTCCAGTGGGGTGTGAAATATATCTTCCTCTGAATAAGGCACATGAATGCAGAAAGTCCAAATGGTTTTCCCTTTAGTGTTAATTGGGGTACCTCCTCATCTATCCCCCAACATGTGCAATATAAATAAAAAGTAATAAATAGATATAAAATGTTGGTGTTGCGTATATTTGAGAGGCATACATTTTTAATTCTGAAGGCATGCGAGTACCTCTCTATTCCAGGAATGCTTCTCTCTTCTCCATAGTGGATCTATGTAGTTAGGGTTATATCCAAAGGCTTTTAGATATAAAACCAAAAATTTTATATTGTTCTAATGGTTTTTCATCTATTATGGTATTTAATCTGATCCTAATTATTTTAATATACACTATTTACTTAGATAGTGAATGCCTATTTTCACAGTCTGGTCTACTTATGTTAATTTATCATGATAATTTCTTCAGTTTATTCTTCATTCAAACAAAGTCTCATTTCTTCTTTTGATCTAAAATTTAATCTGAGTATTATATTTGATATCCCACTCACATTTGGGAGTCATTGTTTTATACACTTGATTATTATTTATTGACCATGTCTTTTGGTTTTCTCTTACGGTTTTTCCACATTAAAATTTACGGGGTCAAAAATTTTATATTCACATATATTTTGTTAATACACATCCAATTTAATTATTCATGGCTTGTTCATAAGGAAAAAAATTTATTTCCACTATGTGTTCACTTTAGTGTTTTCTTTCGCATTCATCACTTTCCATATTTTAAAAAATCTAGTATCATAGAGTTTAATATTTGTTGAAATAAGTTATGGAATCCAATTATAGATGGATGATTTTTTAAATGGTACAAACTATCATAAATACAAATTTAAAATAAAGGATATAATTTTCGTCATGAAAATACATATTTCTATGCATAGTATGCAAAATCCAAAAGGAATTTCTGATAAATAATAGGGGTTTGAGAATGTGATGGTTTATGTATTCATTCATCATTGGGTCAATGACAAAGAGATGAACTATATTTTCAACATCTCTCATGCTAGAACATTGCGGCAGAAGATTGAGACTACCTAGGCATCCAAGGCAAAAAAGTTTGTTTCTCCTAAAAATTATGAATTGGTTGTAAAATGAATGTACATATATTTCTAGATGTTTTAGTGAATATTAGGTATGTTTTGATCAATATTATGGTATGTTTATTCCTTTTATTGAAGATTTTTTAGCCATTTTTTACATAATATTTTACGCAAATCCTGGTAGAATTTCTGTACTTCTCTAAATGGTCCAACTCTTAATGGTATAATAACATTTAGTTTTGTTATGTCTAATTTATTTAATGAATAGGTATTTATATGTAATCATGATAAATATTCATCATAGATTTCATTCATAGAGTTCATGGGGAGAATTTGTGAAACAAATTAGGGATATAGATTTCATGGTGAGAGAGAAGTTAGAAGAAAATACAGGTCTAATAAGGGAGTTTGAATGTCATCATTATGGTATGAAATGAAATTTAAAGATGTTTTTATATCAAATGAAAAGAAAAAACTGAATGAATTAAAATAAAATGAATAATAATGGTGAAGTAGATGATTGTGTCTCCACCACTATATCGGTGATCACGTTATTGTAAATGAATCCATTAATATTTTTTTAGTTAATTCTTGATGGGTTTTTATGATTGGTTCCTTTTTTCATGTGACACAATGGAAGTAGTTTTTTACTTATTATAGACCATTTAATTTGGGGATATTAAAGATAGGTAATTATGGTATTGCTAATTTTGTAAGCAATGGGACTATTTGTTTATAAACCAACATAAGAAGTAAGCTGATTTTGAATAATATATGACGCGAGACTTAGGTTATATTGAATCTCATTTGTACCTATATTTTGTATAGTGAATGTTTTATCAGTATTTTTTGTGATATCTAATAGATGTTTTCAAATGGTTCTGTGACTAAGGATGCCTGGAAGAAGTAGTAAAGTTTTCAATTAACCACAACTTCTATTTCCTTAGACAAAACTTATGTTGTTTAGTGTAGTTTGTATTCGATGTTACGACATATGTGGCTCAACCACATTAATGAGAATGGGCATGGATGTTTGGAAAATAAAAATTTTCTTCAATGTTTGAACATTTTTAAATTCGACACATGTGACCATTTTATGGCTATAGAATAACTCTTGGTGGGTTTCAACAGTATTCCATTATATAAGAAATCAAAAGTACTTGAATTAGTATATTTCAATATATGTGGACCTTTTAAATGTAAGAACTTTTATTGAACTATTTATTTATCAAAATTTATTTATTACTAGTCATGTAATCATTGGGTTTATGTTTTGAATTCCAAAAGTGGTGTGATTTTTTTTAATAAATTAATGGTTTCAAATGAGATGGAATCTCATAAGAAGAAAAAATGTATTCATACAAGAAATGGGTGAGAGTATTTTGGGTCGTTTGATTATTATTATAGGTCGAAAGGTATTTGGAATCATATGACACCCCCTAAGGCAACACATCTAAATGGTATAGATGTGGGTATTAACAAGAATTTTTCTTAAAGTGTTCATTGTTTTCTTTTGGAAACAATATCTCCAAGATATTTTTGGGGTGATGTTTTAATTAATGCTGCTTATATTATAAATTTATCAACCATAGTTTCATTGTCAAAACAAACTCACAACATATTTTATTAGGAAAATAGATCATGTATGATCATTTACATGTTTTTGGTTGCAATTCATTTGTTCATGGGAGTATAGATAAGAGTTCCTAGCTAGATGCTAAATAACGACAATATATTTTTCATCATTATAAACATGATAAATGTGGATATAGGTTCTATGATCTTACATTGAAGAATCTTTTCAGAATCAATGATGATGTTTTTAAAGAGTATCATATTATTATAGATATTGATAATAAAGAAAATTATTCTTCTATAGCCTCTAATGGCTTTGTCAATCTTGAGCTAGTTTAAAATTTAAATTTACCTCATATTTTTTATTATGACTGAAAATTCTTATTTTTTCAGAAGATACTTTTGGTTTAGCTACAACCAACACAACAAGAAGGAACAAAATTACCTAAATTCAATGTTAAAAATTCATGAAACACCATTGGGTCACCACCAATGTCATCGCCATTGTCTTCGTCTCCATCCAAAAACAGTGTTGAGCCATGTAGTCCATAAAATCACCCATAATAACCCAAAATACATAAACAAAATTTATATATTAAAATCATATAAAACAAACTCTTAGATATATGTGCCTTACATGAAAAAATTCCACACAATGCATGAGACATTATGATCACCTCTACACGTAATCATTCACAACATCATCACCAGAATCACCATCAACACAGTTCCACACTGTCATCAATGAATCCACGAACCATCACCAGATCAAAACATGGATCGTAGAAAAAAAAATTCAACAGAACGAATGGGAAACCTGAGATCATAATTCTTAAAAAGGGAAGGAAACAATCTCCCATGTGCCAGCGAACTGAAATTATGAATACTTGAACCGTAAAACATCATCATCAATGAAAAATGTGGGATCTTGGAAAATCTACAACCACAAAAACTCACCTCCCAAGACACCATTAAAAAAACCATAAAAAATCCTACTAGGAGTAGAGTTTTGGAATCTTGGAGTAATAGCAGAGTAAGAAGAGACACCAGAGAGAAGAAAACCAAAATCGAGAACATATATTTTGGAAAAATATGATAACAATGTAAAAAGATAGAACTGAAAAAGATAAAACAAAAATCACACCCAAAAAACACAAATAAAATATTGAAATATGTCCCGAGAATAAAAATGACCAAAATGAAACCAATGAATGAGACTAAAACCCAAAGTTAGGAAAATAACAACACGAATCATGACTACTAAAGAATCGATAAGCACTCTACCAACACATTCCAAACCCCAAACGCATGCCACAAAATAACATAAAAATATAGTTCAATATAATAGATATAGGGTCCTTATAATAGATTGAGACAATCTAGTCCAGGGCAGCGGGCCACATTCATTGAGAGACACCTAAATGCGATTGGTGCAAAGAGGGAAGAGGACAACATCGAAGGAACACATTATGAGAGTGGCCGTGGAGAAGAAATATGTCACTATAGAAGAGATACCAATCTCAAAATGTGAAGAAAAACCCTATAAATGAAAGAAAAAATTCGTTCAAAAATCAATATAGATGGAGGAAATATAGGAGAGAAGGATGTTGGAAGAGGAAAAGCCATCGTTAGGGAGATAAACTCTAGATGGATGAGACATGTGATGTTTTTGTATTATTAATTCTTATAACTGTGTTGATGTGTGGAATGATGTTTCGGGTGATTACGTTGGAGTTTATTTTCTTAATCCACATTTTCATTTTTATGATCCCTTTCTAGGGGTTATTAATGCCCATAAATTTCCACTTTTATGATCATATCAGCATTATAAAATATCTATTTTGTATTCACCTGATGATTATGTGATCCACACTAAAGGGGGGAAACAAGAATCATTTGATGAGGTGATAAAAATTGACCAGAATTAAATAAAGGTTTGGACAATGGATGACATGATGATATCCTTGAATGAACATCATACTTTTGAGTTAGTGAAGTTACCTACTGTTAAGAGGGATTTTAAAAATAGATGTATATATCTTACTAAAATTTAAAATCTAGTTCTATTCCATGATGAATGGATTGATTCATTTTTTAAGACTTCCATCATAAAAAATATATTGATTTTAATGATATTTTATCACATGATGTCAATATTTCTTCCATTAGGGTAATTCGTGTTTTGGATTTTAGTTTGGATCTATAGATTGAGAAGATGGATGTGAAGTCAACTTTAGTCCATTGTGATTTAAAGGAGGTGATTTATAACGAGCATCTAGAGGTTTTTTTTGAAACAAGTGAAGAGAATTATATATCAAGTTTAAAGAAGTGTTTGTATAAATTGAATTAAGATCTGAGATAATTGTATAAGAAGTTTCAATATATAAATTTCCATTAGGTTTTCAGGAAGTCATTTTTTTATTAATTTTTTTGTTAAGAGATTTAATACTGTTTATTTTTTCATGTTGTTTCTCCACTGAGATTTAAATGAGGTGATTTATAAGGAGCATCATGATGGTTTTGCTGAAACATGTGAAGGTAATTATGTCTCTTGGTAAAATAAGTGTTTTTATTTTTTGAATCATTATCCGAGATAGTGGTATAAGAAGTTTGAATCTATAAATTTTCATTAGGGTTTTAGGGAGTCATATTTTTATCATTTATTTTTCAAAGAGATTTAATAGTGTTAATTTAATTTTATTGTTTCTTTATATTGATGATATGATCAATTTTTTCATTATGATTCTTTGATTGGAATATTAAACAATGAATTTTTCTATTCTTTTTTAATGAAAGACATAGGGATAATATGAAAAATTCTTATCATGTTAATTTTTCATGACTGAAAGGCCAAGAAATTGTAGTTATATAAATACAGAAATATTGATTTGGTTATTCAGATATTTTATATGGATAGAGATAAAGTTTTCAGTATGCCTATTGCTTTTCATTTTTTGATTAGTACTAGTCGGTCTCCTTCTACTTGTTAACAGAGATAAGAGATGAAGCACATACCTTATTCAAATGTTTTTTGTTGTTTGATCTATGAAACAATACATACTAGACCAGATACATCTCATGGAGTTATTGTGGTCAATAATTTTCTATATTATCAATGCAAATATCATTGGAGAGTAGTGAATTATATTTTTTTCTCTCATTGTTTCTTATGATTTAATATTGTGTTTTTGAAATGAGGAACCTATGCTTTGTTGATTAAGAGATTCAGATATTGAAGGAGATATGGATATGTGGATGTCTACTTGAGGATGTTTGATCAAATATAAATGGGGGAACTATCTTGATAGTCTAGATTGTATAGATATGACACTTTAACTACCACCGTGTTTGAATTTATTACAGCAATAGAGGCATGCAAAGAATTGTTTTAAATGAAATATTTTATATGAAAACTCAATTTTAGTCAGGAGTGGTATGTTTTATTTTGTTAAAATCAATGTATTAGTTTTTTGGTAATGAATAATGGAAGGCCTAAACATATATATTTTTTATCATTGGATATACAATATCCTTGATTTGAGATTGTTGGATCTAAAGAAGATCCACACTGATGAAAATGGTTCATTCATGTTGACCCCAATTTTACCCAAAGGTAAATCTGAGACTTAGAAACTGATTGCAGGATAGGAGGTGATCCACAGTTCAGTCAGAGGGGGTGTTTTTTGGGGCACCTACTCATGTGTGTACTTTTATATTAAACATAAATAAAATGGTAAAATTAGATATGAAAATAGGGGAGTTACGTATCCTTGACTGGAAGAAGTTTTTTATGGTTCAAGGATTGTGTTTGTATCTTTATTTTTGGTGTGAGGATCATTTCTCAAATTCAGGGTATTATTGTTAGGGTAATATCAAGCATTTTTTTGATCATAATTAGTACAATTCATTAGGTATGTTAGGATTTCATCTATAGTGGTGTCTTTGAACTGATCTCGGTGCATTTGATATTCACCATTTATTCAGACAGTGAAAACATACTTTTCAGGGACATATCTATTTTTGTTTCTTTATCAGGATGTGTTCTTAATTTCAGGGTACCTTTTTACTACATCTATTTTCTTCTTTTAATCCACTATTTTATCTGAGTATTATTTTTGAGATCCCGCTCTACTTTGGGAGTCTCTGCTTTGTACACTTGATTATTAGTGTATTCTAGATAGTAGACTAGGTCATATGGTTTTTCTAGTTTTGATTTTCCATGTTGAAATTTCAAGTGACATCATTTATTTTTCTGCACATATATTTGGTCATTCATCATGGGATTTTGTTTGTAATTGAATGTTCAAAAGGAAAAGAAAATTTATTTCCACTGTGTATTCACTTCGGTGTTTTCTTGCATGATCATCACTTGTTGTATTTCCCAAGATTCTAAAACCCCACTACTATGATCCATTGTACATTCCCTTTCCTTCTGCATCCTTTTCACTTTTCAAGGCTCTTTCCCAATGGAGCCTCGATGGTGGTATCATACATACAATTGGCGGTGGAACTTATAGTGGCGTTTGGGGGTGTTACACTACAAATAAAAAAATATTACATATGAATGGATCCATGAATGTTGTTTCAGATTATTAAATACACATCATAAAAAACCTAACTAATGCAAGAAATGTTATCAAAATGAAAAAAAGGAAAAAATAAAACATTTATATTAAATAATTTGGAGAAAACATTGATGAAAATAGGTAAAAAATTAAAATAAAGAATAATCATTGAAAAAAATATATACTATCAATTTTAAAAAAAGTATAAAAGAAAATTAAATAAATAATTATTCTTCAATATTAGGGTAATTAAAATTATTAAATAAATAGAATTCAAAAAATTAATAAAAAATGTTATAGAGTGAATGCATTTTATTGCTTCTAGTTCTTTCCATTTACATTTGATTCATCCTTTCACCAACATGATGCATTCCACAAATAATTTTTTCATGTCATGGTACATTGTGTCTACCGAAATACACCAAATTCCAACTACAATACAAATTGAGTATAACAACGGTTTTTTTTATAATTTAGTGGTGATATAAACAACTGATAAATGTCTATGGTGCTTTCTAATAGCAGGATATATTTTTCCTAATCGTAATCCCTTCAGAGAAATTTTATGCCATGGTTTTTTTGCAAGGGTATTTTCATTATCGATGTGTTAAACTATCACTAAATATTTACCCATGGATTCTAATTTTTTGAAAATTTTTTATTTATTAAATAATTAAAAATAAATACATGTCTATATATATATATGAACATAACATGTATTCATGTATATAAATATTCATAAATACAAATAAATATCTATAAATATATATTAAAATTAATAAAGTTTCATAATTATATGGTATATAAATATATTATTAGATATAACAGTATATATATACCCACAAAATATATATTAATAAATATAAATGCCCTTTAATATAAAGATATATTTATAAACATAAATACATATAATTATATATAAATATATAAAAATATAAGTATAATAAAAGAAATATATATAAATACATATATATTAATATACAATTGGATACAATTATTAATAATGACAAAAAATATACAAATATATATATATATAGCCAACCCACAATTGTCTCCTACATCAAGGGTGGCACTCTGTGTTCCACCATCTACGGGGCGTGTCATAGCTCCTTGATGCCACTAGCCATAACCAATTATGGAATATCATTTAAGAAACATCATTTAAATATAACCCAATCACCACCAATGTTACCCATCTAGCCACAAACATTTATGAATTTCATAGCCATGGTTGTCACCCCATGGTTTATAATTTTGGACCATGATTTTACCTAGACATAAGGCACCCAAGATGAATTTTATGACACTTTTTCATGTTACCATCATCATTTTTAGCTGATGCCCAATTATATTTTTTAAACAAATCCCATCGCATCCAACCTATTAATCATAATTCTCTTGTTACAGTTCTTCAGACAACTACCACGACACTCTCTATTCTACACATTCTTCCATGTAGTATGCGTCAGGATCCTGGTGGTTTTAATCACACCTGGCCTCATAGAGGCCCCTCTATCCCTTCTGATCCCCATCATCATAATCCTCGACGTCTGCTTGCTCAAAACAACCTTCCAAAAGGAAATCATTGACTATTTCCCTTCACCCGACAACCCATATTACCCTTTCAACTGCACACGGTGCTGCCAATATATCCACCAGAACCCCTACATCCAATGTGATCTCACTTTCCTGTAATTATTTCATTGTTTTATTTTATTGTGTGATATCAACTATTTATTTTTAATAAATTTGAAATTTTTAATTGATCATATATATATATATTATCTTGTCACCTTTATTAGATAATAATCAGAAAAATTGATTAATTTTACATATATATTTAAATATAAATATTTAAAATTATAATTATACTTAAATATATTTATTCATACATATATTTTTTATGATATATTTATTTAATTATAAATAAATTTAAATAATTATAAATATATATATATATATATATAAAGTCATATTTATTTAAATAATTATAACTATTTAAATAATTATATGTATTTATGTATTTATATATTAATATATATATATATATATTTATAAATTTATGTTTATTATATTTTGAAAATAAATGTATTTATATAATTATATGGTTATGTTTATAAATATATTTATACAGTTGTAAATATTACCAAATAATTTTAATTATACGTAAATATATATTTACACGTACAATTATACATAAATATATTTTTATATAAATATACATATGATGTCACATTAATATAATTATAAATACATTTATATAATTTAATTATAAATAAATTAATATATATATATTTATATATTATGAATACATGTATTTATACCTACTAAATTATAATCTTTATCATCATTTATTTATTCCAAAAGGTAATTATGATGAATCCAAGTATTTGGTTAAGGTTGAAATTGATGTCAATTAATTAAGAAGATGAAAAATTCAATGAGTTATATTTGTGACGATCAATGAGATGGCCTCTAGTCTGATAGACTTGTGAAAATATGAATACACATTGAAAAATACAACGATTTGATGATTTAGAAGAATATGCCACGAAACTGTTTATTAAATTTTTTGAGGAATATTTTAATTTTGTTTAGGTTAAAAATATGACAATGGATTTTGTGAAGTTGGGTGGGAATTTAATATTGAATGAAGGATTTATATTTTTGAAAGTAACTAGATTTCTACTTTAAAAATTATCCCGCAAATGAAATGACCCAAGCCAACAGGACCCATGACTATGTGGGAACCTGAAGGGTCATCCATGTCTATGTGGAGCTAGATTTAGGCCAAGAAATTTGGAATGATAGACAGAGGTGTGTGGGAACATATGAATTGGTGGAGAAACCACCGTACAGGGTGGCATGATAGTAGAGGTTGGCGCAGAAGCAATCCCTCTGAACTAGTATGAGGCTGCACGTGTGGAGGGAGAGAAGAATTTTGAAGTATGGTTCTCTCACTGTGTAATGTAAAAGAGTGTAAGGAATCAATCCATTTGATGTGGTAATGAATATTTATGTGTTACTGCAACCCTAAAAGAAACTGAATCATGTGATCTATTCATGTTTTATCTAGGATATCTAATTCTATTAGTCGAGCTCTACTATTTAAAAAATTCATAATGAACATGTTCCATGAGATATACAATATCCAAACCCTTTAATCATCGCCACATCGTCCTTAACCACAATTTTCCCTCAAGAGTTATTGTGGATGAGATCATCATGGGTGATTTCTATAGTTGAGTGAACCCAAGATTTTATGCTTTATTTGTGAGTTTTGAAAAATCAAAGATGATCAAAATCACCTAAGAATTTGTTTTCATGATAAAATAAATATCAAAACAATTTTTTTGAGTGTTTAAAATATGAAATTATCAGGGATTGTGATGTTATGTGAAGCGTATGATTAAGTCATCAATTTAATCAATGATCCAAGAAGATTCTGATTCGGTGGTTCATTACCAATAAATAACACCAAAGGGGTCTAATTATTCTATCGATTTTGAGAGGATTGGTTTTTAGTGAAGAAGTTGTTCAATTAATCAATTTGGTTCCCAATAGAATTATCCCACACACTTTCTATTTGTGCGAAGAAGAATTCATTCCATGGGAACCTATATGTGCAGTAAACAGTAGTGTTTCTTTGTGAAGAACAATGTTCCACAATGAAACATATATAATATGTTTCTATTATGCATATATCTATTGTTATTTTTGTGATGAGATTTGAAGAACCATGTAACAGTTTATACATTCAGAAAATGTTGTGAAGATATTATGTACACCAAGTGTACATCCATTCAAGTTTTTGTGCATTAATGTTTGATATAAATATGTATGAAGGTAGCACACATGTATAAAGATAGTGAAAATCATTCTCAAGGAAAGTGTGTCTGTATGAGACAGAATTAATACATGATACACGTCCATATAACAACGGAAATGAAATGTTTCTTCATGTATTCAGAGTGTTAAAGGTGAGTGAAGAATGAAATAAAATAGTTTGTGAGAATTGTGTGTGAAAAAAATGGACAATGTGTTATATTATGTATCCATATGTAAAAAACATACATGAATTAACTCAAACTCACATTTAATCATGATAAAAAAATGATAAGGCCACACAATATATTTTATAAATGAATGATGATTGACAAGTTCATGTGAAACTTATATTGCTTATCCATTGTCTATTTATTTGTGATAGAAGCATGGACAATTTTATCATCAATTTATCAGAAGATAATGTATCTATGTTTTTCAGCGTTTAGTCAGGTTGGGTCTTTAATATAAAAAATAATTTCATAAGTAGAGTGTAACTGGGATAGCTCACCATCTATAGGTGATCAGAGTTTATTGAGAAAGAACACCTTCAGTAAAATGTTTTGGGAATTTTTCATGGGCTAGAATGATCTAGAAAACATGTGGAGGAATATTATAAAATCATCATATCAATGGATAAAATATTGTGTGACTCCATATTTTAAAGTCTTTAATGTGACTCTAAGTAGTGTAATTCTCTAGTTGGACTCTGGAGTAGGCTAGTGGGATGATTGTAACACCATGTGATTTTGTATAATGTTCCACTTATGGGACTCAGGAGTTACTTGTGTTGGTGCGAAGTTGTTAACATTATTGGGAGTCTAGAGTGGAATACTATGGGACTCAATATTTAGGTTAATTTTAAATTCCTTGGTTGTATCCATCAACATATATTGAAAAAAATATTTCCAATAGTGGTTACAAGTTGTAGAAAGAACAAAGGTCTTAATACCAAAGCATGTAAAAATTTCTTGTGATTTTTGTCATTTACATTTATTATTTCATGAATTATCCATTCTTCCTAAAAGGTGATGGTGGTTGGAATTAAAAAATGAAAAATATTTCATTAAAATTGTGTACACATGATTCACCTCCTCTTAGTGTGACTACATGATCCATGGTCACTTCACAAGAGACCAAAAACAAGAGAAACAACTACAAAATTTGTGACTAGGGAGGCTTGTATTAGGATTTCAGGGGCATTCCCTATTACTAGGTTCTCTTCGTCAGGCCTCAAGAAGTTCATTATTGGGAAATATATGACACAATATCCTTCATTTTCCATGGATACATGGTGTTCCATAACTTTATTTCCCTCACACCATGTGTGGAGTACATGAATATGTTGGTTGAGGAGACTTCTTCACTTATAGATAACATAATAAATCGACCAGGTGTTAATACATGTTCCATGCCGAGAATTGTGTAGAATGATATAGTCTATATCCAAATAAAATAGTTCAATATTCATTTAATACGATTAGAATAGTTCACTAAGTGAAGCCTTGGCTTTGTCCTAGAGGGAGTGGCCACTATTGAAAAATGTTAGAAAAGACAGAATAACATGTCATATATGGTCTCAAATGAAGGTCCCTCCCTGCATGTCACACAGGATGCAGGAACCATCCAAAATAAGTTTGAGTTTCAAAAATTGAAAACACTATCGAACCCATTTACGTTGAGAATTATTGATAATTTAGTGGTTAGGGGGGAGGGGGTTACAATCCTATAGTGGTATCCGAGTGGCCACATCTTGCCAATTCTAAAAAAGCATTTTTGTGTTGAGTAGTAAGTTCATTGTTCTTATGTAAGAGACTTCACTTTTTAAAAAATATCTTCATGTTGATCTATATTTCATTCCTTCCAAATACACTAACAACAAATGATCATCATAATTTATTGTTCCATATATTATTGTCCGACAACACACCCACAGTGAAATTATTGTTTTCTGAATGGGACACTGAGGAACACTTGAGAAGATAAAGTTTTAAAATCACAAAAAAAACATATTGTGGATTCCCAATCAACTTTAAAAAATAAATTTTTCAAACTCTTTTCTTGATATTACCTGTGACAGAGAATCATGGAAGCTTGGGATATGCATGTTATTTTTAAATTGATATTAGTAAGTACCCTGTGGTTCCTCATTCTCCTTAAAAAGAAAATTTAATTAGAAAGAATTATATTACACCAGAGTGCCTCACTCCAACAATTATTTTGGTCCCGAGATAACATGTTCGTTAATAATTCCCCCATTAAAAAGACCCAAAAATTAGAGGCCATAAAGAAACACTTATCATGTTCTATGTTCATGTCAATACGATCAAAATATTCTTCTTGGTTATGATATTATATATCTTTGATGAGAATTGAGAAAATAATGGCCATGCTAAAATAATTATTGGAAATGGACATAATTGAAAACCAATCGGTGATCTAGCCCAGTTGTGGTGCCAAAATATAATATCTCCTTTCCCAACAATCCATCAAGTAAGATGTTACAGAGTTAAGATGTGGGGGAAAATAATTGGATATAATGGAGAATAATTACCTCATGAAACCTCAACACTACATCTACATTTTTTATACATGAACTTACCCCCGAGGGTTAGCTCCTCTAGATTTACCATGATAGCTTTTTATATATGAAACCTAAAGTATTAGAGAGATATATCATGTTAATACAACCATACTAGATTTTCTATTCCATTATATCCTAGGAGACCCAGTATCTTTTTACCTCTGAGAGTGTATCCCAAATAAATCTACCAAATATTATATAAATATTGAATAGTATATTTTTCATAACCTTAATATTTGTGAGTGCATGTATATATATGGATGATACAATGCTCTTAACTAACAAGATCCTACATCCGAATGATAAATAATTGTTTTTCCAATTCAATACACATCCCATGATCCTACTTACAATGTGGCCACAGTGATGTATACGTAGCCTACCTAAAGGCATTTTGGAACCTAGTTACTCCATCGGAAAGTTTCCTCTCTGCATGGTCAAATTGTTACATAAGGAAGAAACTCATCTATCATAGTATCTTAATGAGATAAAGAGACTTCTCTTCACCCAGTTGATTATACATTCTTTACAATTAAAATACACTTCAATATTCATATTTATCCCTTATAATGATCTCCTATTATCATTAAAAATGATAATAGTGTCATCTTTTGATATAATATTGGAAATAAAATGAGTTCTTACCCTGCTTCGTTAAGGAAGAATATCTCTCATCAGAATGCTCCTATTAATAATGTGGATGAGAACATATTAGGAAAGAATGAAAATTATCCACGATATGGGATTTACCTATCTTGGCCCACATTATTCCATGAAGAATCCACGATTTATCCCCATTAAGGCAACTACCAGCAATGAGGAACTAAATTACCATAAAATTAAATAGGTTTCATGGGAAGAAGATCACATTCCTGTTAAATAATTGTTGATAAATGGCCACTAAATTATATCATAGGACTTAACCATATCTATTTTTATTTCTTAACATGAACTATGAGCCTTAAGGGTAATGTTAGTAATTGCCTCTTAGGACAATGTTATGGAACCGTGGACTTAATTTACATTAACAAATACATGCTTCTCCTTAGAGATCCAGTGGGGAAAACATAATGATAAACATATTCTTATGACACTCAGAAGTTCTTTAAACATAAAATTACACATGCTCACTAACCTATAGTGTATTTGGTAGTAAGGGTACATAATTTTGGGCATGAGCACTAAATTTGTAGTGTATGAAACACATGGATGACTTCCACCTCGGACGATGTCATGAATGGACAGAACAAGATCAATCCTAATAACATTCCAATATACTCTATAGAAAGAGAATGTGAAACTATTTTTTCCCAGATCATTATCATGACTATGGGCCACCGTACCCTTATGAATATATATCTCAACAATGTAGGATTCCAGGAGATCATTTTCCAGATTTTTGATAGTGTTCAGAACATCATCAAGAATCTCTCCATCCCTCTTAGATACCAATTAGGAATATGTGGTCTAGCCCTATAAGGAGTATATGGAAATTGGATTGAGTCATACCACTAATGGAGTCCCAATATTTAGAGCAAGGTATATTCTATATCAATATATTGAGACATATGGGGAACCTGTTCTCCCAAATAATGACTTGTGAATATGTTAAATTCCAATCACCTTCACAGAGCCACCTTATTCTCAATTTCTCACGTGACACATGTTCTTTTTTCAAGATCATTTTTCTCAAAGTATCCTATTTTACTAATGAGTTCTTCAAGAAACATGTAATTCCAGTCCTCTTCAAGGATAGATTACTACCGGTCAATATCCTTCATGATAGTTTCCATATTATAGGATTAGGGATGTTTCTACCAAACCCATGACTATAAGGTATTTTTGAGATGCCATAGCTTATTGTGTATCCTTACACATGTATTTCAATATATGATCATGGACCAAGAATCACAAAAATTCTAATTGTATCCTGAAATACAGGTTCTTGGGTCAGAGAAGTGGAATCATTAACAACTCTCCTACCTGGGAGACAATGAGACCAGAATATATCAATGATAAGATATACCTCATACCACATGAGAAATATTTTCACCATGATCAGAAGACATGGATTGAAAAATTTCAAAGAATCTACCACGACAGAACACAGTTCGATGGACCCCACTTCGATCGTTGCACCATTTGTACCAATCATCAGACCACACGTAACAAAAGTGTCGTAGTGTGATGGTTTTTTAAAATATTATTAAGGTGAAAAAAATTGGAATCAAAATTTAGGTCTGATGGAATGCAAGCAGCCATCCTATTAACCCCAATGTCCATATTCAGTAGTTTAATTAGGCTCACCACTCAGCAGTGTGTGCCAATTGATGTAGATTCATGGAAACATGTTTTACCCACACATAAGAAACTAATTTGGGAAAAAATAGGGTGAAATTATGATATCCTCCATTTATTTTAAAAAATAATGAATCATTTAATTACGATTCATTATCCGTTGAATAGTTTATTTATATTAGAAAACTCCCATAATAAATTTTTTATTAATGCATACTGGAAGGGATAATAGGAGATTTTAAACAAATATAACAATGTTTTATCTCAATTATGGTGAAGGGTAAATAATCCTATAATCACCGCATAAAATTTCCCCCCTCATAAGAAAAGAATAACGAGGTGTGTTTATTGGTCATCAAGAGGAGACATCTTTTCATGCACCTTGTGTCCAATAATAAATTTTTTTAAATTATTATAATTTTACACTTTGATTTTTTATTTTTAATTTATGAAACATCCACGTAGTGTAGAAAATAAGAAACTAGTAGAGAAATTAACATACCGCTACTATAAAGATTGGTTGCAGTATGCCTCCCATGAAAAAATTGTATGTATGTTCAATCTACCAAAATACTTTTATGTAACATGAAAAAACAAAAAAAAATTATGTTCATCTATTTAGATGTAGATATATCAATCCAAATCCAAATCAACTTCCATACCACATCATGTGCTATGTAATGAGGCATGTGTAAGAAACGGTGGGATACTAATAGAAAAACAAAATATTTATTGGGAATCATGTTGGAGTATGAAAAAATAATAAAAATTCGTTAAAATTGTAATTACATAATAATGGTTACTTATTTTCTGAATATTTTTTATCCAACCTAGACACAAGAATCATCATCACCTATACCAGATGAAAAAGTATTATCAGTGACCTCGAAGGGGCCATAACATTATGGCTACATTAGAGGGGTAAATTTTGGGTGGATTTATAGAACATATTTTGAGAAAATAAAATAATATGGGTAAAAGATAACCAAATGGAAGACAGTCAGGTATGATTATATTCCATTGAATAATTGTTTTGGTGTTTAGAGTTACTAGAAAATGTTATGGGGGAATAAAAGTCAAGATCCCACATAAGAGAAACCAGTACATGATGTCCCCCCGCACCGAAGACCTTGAGGTAATCCAATCTTATAAACATATTTCTTAGATTAGGTAATCGATATTCTCATTATTTTATCTATGAAATGTGAATCAGGAAGGCACTAATAAATTTCATGTATATGTATTCAATAGGGTGAAAATGGTTATGATTTATTTCTATCAATACCCACCAATCTCTTTGTAGTGATGGCTATTATATAAAATACCGAATAAGACACTCTACATAATAGACAACTTCCAACATTTCATGTGAGAGAGGTGATTATCAGAGCACATGAGCTATGTACTGAGATACATTTTCCTCTTGATGAGGCATATATTCATATAATCGTGAATGATATTGCTACATTTTAGGCATGACAATGAGATATTTTAAAAAACATATCATCAAGGAGGTATTCACTCGTGTACTATGACCATTACATATAGGATAAAAATACATTGTGGAATCAACCATACCTCAATCTGAAACACGATTTACTAGGAATGAATCAAATTTTGAAATATTTGTTTAAAATTGACATTTTATTAATGTATTAATTCATATATATGTTTATTTAATTTCAATATAGTGTTCATAACATAAAAAATTTATTTTATTTAATATTTTTATTATTTTTGTAATGACATATTTTTCTTTCAACTATTTGTAGCAAGCTAGAAAACAGGGAACCTGTTTCTTATGTATATAGTGTTCCAGGAAACATGGGTGTTTATTTTCTATCGAAATAGAGTAGTTGTATCTTGTTTATATTGGTAAATACCATTAAAAGTAAAAAAACATTACAAACTCAATCATTTGTACGTCAATTTGATACAAAATGTTCTCTATATGACTTCAACTATTTATTTTTAGTTCATAATATAAATTTTATGTCAAAGTGCACATCAAAAACTCAAAAGAAAGTGACAAAAATAAAATTGTTTTAATAATTTAGTTACATGATCCATAATTGATTGTTTACATTTATGAATAATTCACACATCAAATTAACACACAATGTGACCGGTATGACTCCAAGTGTGTATTTTTATTTACAACTGGCAATAATTTTTTTTAAACCCATGTGGCATACTCAAAATTGAAAAAACACTTTCAGGAAATTTTTATACTTTATGAAAACATTCCAGATTTCATTTATGATTTCTAGTAATAACCCACACTAAATTCTGATGAATTGTGTGACTGGTATGAAACCATGTGTGTCTTTTTAATTAAAATTTACATTACTTTTAGAGAAAAATGAAAACTAACAAAATAAAAACCCACCAAACACATTTGGATTATTTTTATACTATAAAGAAATGATCCATATCTCATTTTTGGTCTGTAAGAATCATACACACCAAAAACTAATTTAAAATGTGACTAATATGACTTTAGGTGTGTCCTCTTATTTTAAATTGACATAAATGTTAATAAAATTGCAATCTAACGTACTAAAAAATGATTAGATTCCAAAATATTTATTTCATAATTTAAAAAGATGATACATACATCAATTTTGACTTATAGAAATTAGCTTCACCTTATTCTGATGCATAGTTTCCCTGGTATTACTCAATTTTTTAATTATTAGTTTAAAATTGACATTTTAATTCTAATAGTGTGTCACATAATGAAAAAAATTAAAAAAACTGTAATTGTATTGATAAATTAAAACATTGATTCATATGTTATTGTATACATGTGGGGATCCTTATCCCATCAAATCGACACTTGTTATCACCAGTATGACTCAACATGTGTGTTTTTAGTTTTAAATGAAATTTCAGTTAAAAACACACATTATAGACTCAAAATAAATATAATGCATTAGGATGGTATTTTTATTCCAATAAAATGATCCATAAGACATTTTTCACATGTAGGATTCAACTATGCCTCAATATGACACACATTATAACCAATTGGACTGTATGTGTTCATTTTTATTTTAAATTAACTTTTATTTTAGTAAAAAGATCAAGTTACCTACTCAAAACTGAGAAAATATATCTAAATAATTTGGATGCTTTAGTAAAATGATCCATAAGTCCTTTTTTATGTGTAGAAATCAACTACACATCAATTCATCACATGTTGTGACTTGTACGATTCTATGATTCTATTTTTTATTTAAAATACACATTAATTTCAGTAAAAAGGATAGGAGGAATAATAAAGTCTGATAAATTGATTTTGGATTGTTTTGGTTCATTAAAAAAATGATACATAATTCATTTTTAAAATTTAAGGATAATTAACAATTATATTTGAGGAATTTTGTGAATGGTATGACTCCAAATGTGTTCTATTAATTAAAATAGTCATTAATTCATGTATAAAGGACTAGAGACATTCCGAAAACATAAAAATCACATTCTGATTGTATTGATACTCAATAAATATGATCTATGGTCATCTTTGATGTGTAAAAATCAACCATAACCCAATTAGACGCAGGATGTGGCATGTATGACTCCAACTGTGTCTTTTTTATTTAAAATTGACATTAATTTATGAATAAAGGACAACTGACATACTAAAAAGAAAGAAAAAACATTTATATTGTTTATATATTTTAGTATACTGATCCAGGAGTCGATTATGATGTTTATGAATCACCCACGCCTCAATCCAATGTATAGTGATTCCGTTATGACTCCAAGAGATTCATTTTATTTAAAAATGGCATAAATTTTAGTATAAAAGAAAAGTGACATACACAAAACCAATAAAAACAATTCAGATATATTTATACATGTGGAAAATTATCTATATATCGTTGTTTACATGTAATAATCAAATGAACCTTAATATGATGCAAAATGTGGCTAATATGACTCCAAGTGTGTATTTTTTTAAAATAAGAAATTATTTTAGTAAAAAGGACAAGAGAAGTACTCAAAATGAAGAAGGCACGATATGGATTTTTAAACTTTTGGAAAGTGATCCATTGTTTATTTATGATGTGTAGAAGTCACCCTCACCTCGATCTGATGCATGGTGTGATCAGTATGACTTCAAGTGTGTCATTATTTAAAATTGGACTTAATTTTAGTAAAAAGGACAAGTGAAATACTCATGACATGGAAAAATCATTCATATTGTTGATATACTTTAGTAAAATGATCCATAAGTCATTTTTCTTTGTATGAATTAGATTTACCAAAATCTGAATCATTGTGTTCATTGTATGACTGTAACTGTCTATTATTTTCTAAAAATTCAAAGATTAGTTCAAATAGTGTGTCACTCATTGAAAACCATGAAAAAACACAGTAATTATCTTGATAATTTGGTTCAATGATTCATATTTTATTTATGATGTTTAGTAATAATTATCACATAAAACCAACACATGATGTGACCAATATAACCCAAACCGCGCCTTTTCTATTAAAAATTACATTTTAGTAAAAAAACAAAATTATCATTCTCAAAAATAAAAAATTCATTCGTATTGTTTTGATTTTATAGGAAAATCTGTATATGTACATTCTAGATTGTAGGAATCAACTTCACCTCAATCTGACACAAGGTGTGGCCCGTATGACTAAAAGAGTATGCTATTAGTTTAAAATTGATATTTTACTCCAAAAAATGTCTCTCTCTAAAAACGGAGAAAATATAATATGATTATATTTAAAATTTAGTGAAACGATTCATAATTAAGTATTTGTCTGAAGGAATTAGCATCAAATAAAACTAACACATGATGTGACCAGTATGAATCAAAGTGCATTTTTCTATGTTTAAATTGTTTTTTTAGTAAAAAAAACCATGTTACATGCTCAAAACAGTGAAATTACCCTCATATTTTTTTATACATTAGTAAAATTCTTTATATGCAATTTTTTATAAGCAAGAATTAAATTAACCATAAGATGGCACACGAATGGACATGTATGACTCCATCTGTGACTATTTATTTAAATTTCACATTAATTATAGTAAAAAAGAAAATGTGACATACTCAAAATTGAGAAAAAACAATTTGGTTATTAGATTATTTAGAAAAATTATCCATAAGTCATTTTTTATGTTTAGGAATTTGCATCACCTCAATGGGATGCGTGATGTTAATAGCATAACTCAAAGTGTGTTTTTTTAATTGATATTATTTTTAATAAAAAAGTTATCTGACGTACTAAAAAACCAAAAAAAAAATTTATATTATTTTGATACATTATGAAAATGATCTATTTGTAATTTGTGATGTATAAGAATTAAACACACCTCAATGAGATGAATTATATTCCATTAAAGACTCAATGTGTCTGTTGTTAGTTTAAAATTGATTTTTTACATTAAAATTTGTGTTAATAACTATAAACCAATCAAACATACTCTGGATTTCATGATAATTTATAAAAATGATTTATAAGTCATTTTTGACATGTGGGAATCAGTCTCATGTCAATATGACACACAAAGTGTCTGGTAAAACCCAAACTACATATTTTTAGTTTCAAATGACATTTTAGTCAAAAAACACAACTAACATACTCAAAACCAAGAGATCACATTCATGTTTTTTTGAAACATTAGGAAAATTATCCATATGTTATCTGTGATGTGTCTGAATCAACATCTCATCAATACGATGTACAGTGTTATTGGTATGAATCCATGTTTATCTTATTTTTTAAAATTGATATTTTAGCAAAAAAACACAGGTGACAAACTGAAAATTGAGAAAAAACAATATAATTGTTTTGATAATTTAAAAAAATGATTCCTAAGTAATTTCTGATGAGAATGAATCATCTGGACCTCAATGTGATACGCAGTGTTCCCAATATGACCCAATGTATCCATTAATAGTCTAAAATTTAATGTTTAGATCAAAATGCATTTCACTCATTGGAAATTGAGAAAATTCCCTCTAAATAACATAATAAAATTGAAAACAATCAAAATACATTCATAATGTGTATGAATCGGTCCCACATGAAACTAATTCAAAATGTGTTCGGTATGAAATAAAGTGTGTGCTATTGTGTGAAATGAAAATTTAGTTAAAAAAACTAGTGATGTACTCCAAACCACCTTAATGTATTCATATTATTTTGATAATTTGTGAAAATGATAAATAAGTCATTTTTGATGTGTATGAATCATCACCACCTCAATCGGATGCATAATGTAACCGGTATGGATATATGTGAGACCATTTATTGAAAATGGACATGTTATTAACGCATTCTGCCATATTTTTGTTTAATTTATTTATTTATAATGTTTCTAACATAAGATTCATTTTCGTATAGTGGTTGATTGTTTTTAGCGGGTTTGGGTGGTTTGTTCATCAGCTGATACCATTCTTGGGAATTTTTGAAAGGGGGTTTCCGGTTCTAAAAAATATGAAGCATTTATGTTTTTAAATGTTTATGGATAGTAAATGAAAATATAATTATAAAAAATATTATTTGAAATATACATAATATTGTTTTTTTATTTGTGATGTAAAATTTATTTCAATTTAATTATATGTTTTAATACAGGTGTATTCCCTTATAGGTGTATTTGAATATAGGTGTCTATAGGTGTATTTTATTATAATGTACTATTCTTAAAAACGTGCACTACAATAGTACGACCTTTATCAATGCTATTTCTATCACTGATAAAGACCCCCTTTTATTAGCACTACAAAATGTTCTTATAAAGGGGTTAATTTATCTGTTTCTTTTTATCAGTGATAAACCCCCTTAATGAAACTGAGGAAAACAACACTTTTTAGCCCTTTTAATGCCTTTTTAGGATGTTAAAGTGTTGAACTGTGGTAGTTTCGTTGCCTCAAATTACCTTGTACAAATGGCACTTGTCACACCCTATCATTCTTATAATATTTATATATATATATTATCTATTGGTTTCAAATTTATCTATTTCCACATCTACATTATTCTCTCATGTGGTAAAACATGACTACTACATGGAATGAAGGCCATATGCCCTTGAAATACATTGGTCCATCAAGGGCCATTACACAATGTAGGATCATGTGGAACACTATGAACAAGAGTATAAGGGTTGAGAAGAGTATGAGAAATCCCATAGATGACACCTATGAAGAACAATTCCAATACTCTAATATAAAAAACATTCATGGCTCTATTTTAGAGGTATGAGAAATGATGTTGGCCTACATCAATGCCTTGGACGTGGGGTCAGAGATATATCTTCCTCATAATAAGGATCACCAACGAACTGATGCTAGATGGGTTCCCAATTAGTCTCTATTGGTTTGCCTCATCATCTAGATGCCACCACATTCCACTGAAATAAAAAGTAAGAAGTAGGTATTAAAAGAGGGTAGTTATGTATCTTTGAGAGGTGCACGTTTTTTAAGGCTCAAGGTGTGGGAGTATCTCTCAATCCCAAGAATGATACTCTCTTTTCCAAGTTGAGGAAGTGCAGTTCAGGTTATTGCCAATAGTTTTAAAATCTAAAACTTGAAATTTTCTCTAAATCTAAGGGGATTTCATTTACGGTGGTATTTAATCTAATCTCTGTGCTTTTCAAATGTAACTTATATTCAAATAGTGATAAACTTATTTTCACAACAAGGCCTATTTGGCTTTCTTTATCAGCATAAGTTCTTTTTATCAATATTCCTTTAAACTACATAGGTAATGATGGTCATGTTGATGGTGTTGTTATTTGGGTTGTTTGTTTAGAGACAAACATAGGAAGTAATCTGATTTTAATGAATATTTGACATGCACCCATGGTTCTTCTAAATCTTAATTTTACCAATTTTTTTAGAGTTATGGTTTTATCATTATTTTTGGTAATGTTAAATGGTTTTTTTCTAAGGGATCCTTGGTTGTGTATTGAGTGAAGAAGTAATCATGTTTGTACTGGACTATAGATTTTATTTTCTGTGATATTTCATGTGTTTTATAGTGTAGTTTTTCATCCATGTTACAGAATTTGAGTCTTAGGCACATTAGTGAGAAAGAAATTGGTAGTTTTGAAAATAAAAATTTTCATCCAGGTTTGAATAGTGCTTAATGGGTCAAGTAAGAACATTTTAGGGTTTTAAAAGAGACCAAGTTGAGTTTTAGTAGTTGTCCTTTGTATAAGAAGTCAAAATTACTTGAACTAGTACATTTTGATATGTGTGGACCATTGAAATATACTTACATTTATGGAAGAATTTTTTTTTACATTAAATAATGACCACTCATCTAATCTCTGGGTTTTTATTTTGTAATTCCAAAACATTGGTGCTTAATGTTTTAAGAAATTTAATTTTCATATGGGAGGAAATATTATAAGAAGTTGAAATGTATTTACACTTAAAATAAAGGAGATTATTGTGGTTAGTTTGACAAGTATTGCAGGTCATAAGGTATTTGGACTCACAATACACCACTAAAGACACCACAAATAAATATCATAGATGAGTCTATGAAAAAGACTTTTTTGGAAAAAGATTGTTGTTTTCTTTGGGAAACAATGTTTCTGGATCATTTTTTGGGTGATGTTTTAATTACTTCTTCTTATATTATGAATTTATGAACCATTTTTGCTTTCCTAAAAAACTCAAAAAATATATTTATATTTGGAAAATAGATCAAGTGTTATCATTTAAGTGTTTTTTGTCACAAGTAATTTTTTTATTGTATTAGATATGAGATTCCCAAGCATGATGCTAAGTAATGATATATATTTTTATTGGATATGGAAATGATGAGTATGTATATAGGTTCTACGATCATGATTTGAAGAAACTTTTCCTAATCTTTTATGTAGTTTTTAACAGGGGTCCAACTATTATAGATATCGATAATGGATAAAATTAATTTTCTCTAACTTGTGATGGCTTGGTCAATCTAGAGACTGTTTCTAAATCACATTTTCCTCATATTATTGATTTTGATAATCTTATTAATGTGTAGAATGATGTTTAGGGTTAACAGGTTGTATTTGATGTTTCTTATTGACCTTTTGTTTTTTATGATACAATTTTAGGGATTATTAATGAACCTGTAGTTTCACTCTAAAGAACATATCATCATCATTTGATTTCTACAATGTATTCACCTAATGATCATGTGATCCTCAACGGAGGGGAGGAATGACAATACTTTGATGAGGTTATGGAAATTGATCATAAGGATAGATAGGATGCGAAAATGGAAGACCTGATGAAATAATTGCATGGACATCATAATTTTTACCTGGTGAAGTTTCCTATAGGTAAGAGAGGGTTTCAAAATAGATGGATATATATGATTAAAAATCAAAAATCCAATTTTGTTCAATGATATAAGGAATGTTCAGTTTTACAAGGCTTTCAACAGAAGAAAAGTATTTATTTTGATGATATTTTATCACCCAATTTCAAAATGTATTCCATTCATGTTATTTGTGGTTTTTCTACTAGTTTGGATCTTCAAATTCAGAAGATGATTGTGAATATATATTTCCTCCATTTATATTTAAAGGGGAAATTTACATAGAACATATGGAGGGTTTTGCTGAAATTGGTAATGATAATAATGTCCTTTAGTCAAATAAGTTTCTGCATGGTTTGAATCAAGCTCCAAGACAGTGGTATAAGAAGTTTTAATATTTCTATTTTCATATGGTTTTTAGTAAGACATCATTTGATCATTGAATTTATGTTAAGATATTTAATAATGTGTATTTTAATATACTGTTACTATATAGTGATGATATACTCATTGTTGGTCATGATGCTTCTAGAATTTAAATATTTAAGAATGATTTGTTCCTATCAATTGTGACGAAAGACATAGGGCTAATATGACAGATTCATAGAATGTCAATTTTTCATAATAAAAAGGACAAGAAATTATGGTTATATTTGGAGAGATATATTGACACACTTCTTCTGAGATCTTCTTTGGATATAGATAAACTATTTAAGAATCCTCATGATTTTCATTTTTATCTTAGTTTTATCCAGTTTCCTTCTACTTCTGAAGAGATAGAGGAGATTTTGTACAAACATTATCCATATTTAATCAGATTTTTTATTTATGAAAACATATGTAGTAGACAAGATATATCTCATGGATTTTGTTTGGTCTATCATTTTCTATATAATCTAGTTAGATAGAATTGGAGAGGAGTAATGTATATAATTTGTTGTCTTTATGGTATTTCTAATATGAAATGGTGTTTTTGAAATGGGGAAAATATGATTTGTAGATTCATAGATTCAAATATGGTTGGATATATTAATACAAGGAAGTAAACTATGGGCTATTTAATTACTTTTTTCAAGTTAATTATCAAGATTGTGTAATTTTTTGAGATTTGTTACTTTATCTACCACCATGTATGACTTTATTTCAACAATAAATGCATGATTTTTTTTGTAAATGCGAACTTTTATTTGACAGTTTAATTTTAATTAGCAGTGGTATAATTCATTTTTTGAAAATCAGAGTTCTATTTGTTTGGGAATGAATTTAACTTTCCATGGACGGTCATAACATATAGATTTTTTGTAATATGGTATCTGCAAAATCCATGATTCGGGATAGTTGGATCGGAAGAAGATCAACATATATGAAAATGTGTCAAACATATTGACAAGGAGTTTACCCAGTAGTAAATTTGATACTTATCTACTAATTGATGGGTTGGTAGTGATCCATAGTTGATTTGGAGGGGGGTTTCTTGGGGATCCTCCTCATCTGGCCACCAACACAGGAAACATAAAAAAAAGAAAAATAGATATGAACATAGGGGAGTTATGTATCATTAGAAGTAATACATTTTTTAGGGCTCAATTCATGTGGCTATGTCTTTAATTTAGGTGTGTGTCACTATTCTCAAATTCTGGGCAGTTTTGTAAGGATTATATTTGGTATTTTTTAGATCATAATTGGAAAATCGTTCAGCTGTATGGTGCTATCATCAATGGTATGATATTTGATCTGATCATAGTGATTTTGAACTACACCTTTTATTAGGACAGTGAACACATACTTTTCATTGTCATATCTATTTGAGTTTCTTTATTATGTTTCATTCTTTATTACAGATTGCCTTTAAACAACATTTGTTTTCTTCCTTTGATCCACTATTTTATCTGAGTATTATTTTTGTGATCCCGCACATCATTGGGAGTCTCTTATTTGTACTATTGATTACTATTATATTCTGATTTATGGAATAGGTATCATGGGTGTTCTATTTTGGGTTTTAGACGTACAAATTTCTGGCGACACCATTTATTTTTCTGTACATATATTTTGCAGCTGAGCATCCTCTTTAGTATGTTATGTCATGTTCCAACGGAAAGGAATGTTATTTCCATTTTCAATTAATATTTTTTTTCTAGTGTATTCATCAGTAGATGTATTTACCAAGAGTCTCACACCCTTATGATATGATCCATCCACCTATTATATTTCTTCTATATCCTTTACACATTACAATGTTCTTTCCTAATAGATCCTTGAGGATATATCATTCGTACTATTAGCGGTTCTGTTTAGCTCGGTGCATGGGGGTGTTACACTGAAAATAAAAACTGTAAAACCTTAAATATGTTAGATCCTTGAATGGTGTTTGATTTTATTTAATATACACTGTAAAAAGACATAAAACAATTCAAAAAACATCATGATAACGAAACAAAAATTTAAAAAAGAAAAAAATTTATGCAAATAATTGTGAAAACATTTATGGGAATGGATAAAAAAATATAAATAAAATATTTCATACGAAAATTAATATATGGTATAAATTTTAAAAAATATATAAAAGTGATAATTAAATAAATAATTATGTTTAGATATTAGGAATATTAAAATTAAAAAAATTAATACAATTTATTAAAAATAAATAAAAGCAATATATAGTTTATGCAGTTGCAAGAATGTTGTTCTTTCCATTAATGTCAGATTCATCCTATCAACCATGTCATGAATTCCAAAAACATTTTTTGATAATGTAATTTGTTGTGTCTACAGTAATACTAGAAATTCCAAATACAATAAAAAATGAATATACAATGGAATTTTTAGCAATTAGTTGTGATTTAAACCACCAATAAATGATGTATGACTCTTTAAATATCGATTTAGTTTACATAATACAACCTTCATCATCATTCTAATATTTAATCACAACCTTGATACAATTTTATTCATTTTAAAATCTTGTAATCATATATTGTGATCCAAAAAATAAAGTATTATCCCAACCATTTGATATATTGTCCTTCCCCCCATACATATCCCAAAATTTATAGCATTGATCTATTAAATTATAGATCAATTGTTTTTCCAACTCTTATGGACTGATTATTCATGAATAAAAACTATTTAAACATAGACAAATAATCTTAGAAGGTTCATAAGCATGATATTTTGAAAAAATGATGAACCCTTTCACTTCATGTCCATAATCTTTTGTCAGATGATTAGAATCAATTCATTATTTATTTATATCCATCATATTTGATTCAAAAAAATTAATATTTAACATAATCAATACACAAATGCGGCCTTCCAAATTAGTGAAACTCTATATTTGAATTTTAGTTGTTATTGAATTTTGTTTTCAGAGACTCATCCCCATATATGCTAACACCAAACTAAAAATACGACGTAATTGCAATGGAATCCTATAATTTAAACGATTTAGGTGGTATTGGATGAAAATAATGTTTAGAAGTTACAATGACTATAAAATTTAATTCAACTCTTGTCGAAGGGAGGTCATGATGTATATCATTTGTTTTGTATAGATTTAGTTACCTGCCCTTATCATTATGTTATTATCAATAAAATTCTCTTCTCTATATAATGTAATGGTTTTCCTAATTCTATAAAAATATAAACATAAAATATTATGTAAAAATTAAATATCATATGTACATTGATAACTATTTATAAAATCACACATTAAATACCTCTAAAAAAACCATTAACACAAATTCATCATTAAAATAACACACCCTTTTGTAATAAAAATGAATTTCATCCAAAAACTCTTTCAGAAACGCATTCACAATTTCAAAGAAATATAAATTAGTAATAATTAAATCCGACATTTTCATGTTAAATCTCTTTCACTAGTAAAAAAAATTCTCTAATTATTCACAATTAAATAAACCACATCTCAAACATTTTAAATTAAATAAATTTCTTTATACAAGGAAATATTCAAACATGGTTTCAAAAATTAATGCATTTCTAAAAATCCCATTTTAATTTAAATGCATAAAAATAAATGTAAAAATTAAATGAGAAGAGAAAAAATATTTAAAACATTTCACAACCATTATGTTATTTTTAATTCCCTTAGAAATATGGTTTTAAAATCAACTTATTAAATAAAATCTCATTTCCATTTAAAAATTTTATTTTCTAAACAAAAAATAATATTTTCTGTAATAAAATGGTTATTATAGAAAAACATACTTGAATTGTTATATATTTCACTATTATTGTGTAAATGATTGTGGAAAACAATATAAATTTGAAATTTAAGGTCCTAAAAAATATATGAAACCCAAGAAAGGGTTATATTATAAAACAGAAATGATATGAGGAATATCCAATTTGGGATGTTATATGAATATTCATGTAAATCCTTTATGGATTGATGTAGGATCCTTGATAATATGAAAATAATATTGTGGTTTCATAGTTGGAAAAGGATTAACTTAATGTATTATATGCCACTATTTCAAAAACATGGTATGGGGTGGATGAAGTTACATCATACTTCTTTTATAAGTGGATGAACTCTTAGATTCTATACTGGTTTTTATAAAAATTAGGGTTTAAACACATGATTTTTCTAAAAGGATCAAGAGGAAAGATCATATAATTTCAAAGTAGATTTGGGAATGTTAATTAGGAGTTACTGGAAGGCTATAACAATGGTCATATCTTATAAGTAATATATACAAAAAATAAATAAATAGATGTTGGATGACCAGATGTAATCCTATCTCATGTCATTTTATTGGAATAATTATATTATATGATGTGTAGTTATTGAAAATAGAATATTAAATCCTTTAAAAGAGAAATATTATATTATCATCCAATGTTTTAATTTTAATATACCTAATGAGTTTAACATAGTAAGATACTAACTTTGTAGTGGATTTTTTTTGTCTTTCAGGTCAAATCTAGGAAGGGAACCCTAGGAGGCTATAAAAAACATCCAACACATAATGGTATTTAATGATACATTAATGTTCCTTCAGGATGTTGATCTTATATATGGGTTCCTGGAAAAAAACATTATTAGATATTGAGATACATAGAGGAGATCAATTTTATTATAATTACTATGGATGGACAATGGATATATAAATCTCTTAGACATAATTGTTAGTTAATTTTTCAAATATGGAAACTAAATTTTTGGAATAAATTAATGTTGGAAATTTTTTTATTTTTTATGGTGATTAATTAAGGATTATAACATATTCTAGGAAGGGATACTCTATTATGATATTGATAGTGTGATTCACCAAAAAAAAGGGTCTTTTATTCAAGGTTGAAACACATTGGCCTCACATTCAACTTCATATATTATGTATTGGATGAGAATTTGTTAGAGTTGTGAAAAATGATAAGAAATAGAAACTAGATGATATATTCATGTTGATTTAAATCCATTAAAACCTAAGGAAATACTATGCCTCAGTGGGACTAGTGTAAAGATGTTATATAGAGAACATGACATAGAATGTAATGGAGAAACGATGGTTATAATTTGAAATTTCAATTAAGTTTCCATGAATATCCTTCAAATTGACATAAAATGGGTAAATGATAAGAGATAATGCATGTTTTAATGTTTTCGCTTCATACAAGAGTATAAGTCACTAGAATTAAGGGATGTGTTGAAGGAAAAGATTGAAATTAATAAAACAATGTAACAATGCATATCGATTTATACAAAAATATCTATAAAAAATCCAAAAAACACTTCTACCTAGTGTCTCAAAAAACCGACTAAAACTGCAAACTATACCGGTCCATATTTGTCATTAAATGCCACTTGATCGCATATAATATATATGTAGACGTGATCATAAAATGTATATTTTGTAGGATCATCCTTAGGACCTCTCACAAAAATGTGAGAAAATCAAACTAATGCTCTAGTGAATAAAAAGTAGAACCAACATACACATATTAGTTTAACTACCCATACCCATCATCACCATGAATATCACCCAAGAATAGAAAAACTAATATGAGAATAAAAATAATCCTAGGAAACCCCCACACCCACTTCCCCCGAATCTGTTACTCTCAAATTAAAATTCCAAATGACCTATGCTCCATTCGTATACTTACTAATGTGAATAAGTTCAAAACCCTACCGACCCCAACTCTTGAAAGGTCAAACATCTGATGTTTGAATCAGTTAAACCACATGTATCATTATCACATTATAAATAGAGTATAAACTAGAAGAAAAAACATCCATGAGAAATAAAATGTCAAGTCAAAATGTTAAACCAGAAATAATATAAATCAATATGCACACTTAATATCTAAATGAGCATATAAATTTGATTATTTTTGAACATATGGTCTGAAAAAAATGATGGAGAGGGCGGTGACTAGGGAAGTAGTGTCGACGGCGGGGAAACGGGGATGACAGTGGTGGTGAAGGAAGGGGTTGAGAAGGAGGGGTCACAAAGGCGATGGAAGCAGGGGTGGAGGCAGAGGCGGTGGATGGGAAAACATAGGCGGGGGCAGTAGAGGCAGTGGTAGCGGAGAAGAGGGCAGCACAGGTGGAGGTGGGGGTAGCAAATATAGAGGCTGAGGAAAAGGTGGGTGTGGAGGTTAAGGAAGAGGAGGAGGATGTAGCTGATGTGGAGGCAGAGGTGGCAGTGGAAGATGTAGAGCTCGACCTCCATGAAATCTTGAGGGTCGAGCAATAGTGGATCTAATAACATTCCATTTATAAATACACTAAATGTTTTTATCAAAATTTTTTGGAGGTTGTTGATAAAGGTCATTTTTATCAATTCTAAATTATAAAGAACTCATAAAACGAAATTATATTAGTTCATTACTAACACTGATAAAACATTCATTTATCATCACTAAAAATATAGTGCTTATAAATCATGTTTTTATCAGCTCTTTTTTAGCTGTCATAAAGGGTTATCTTTATCATCACTAAAAAATTCATGATAATGACATAATATTATTAAATTATTTATCATTATAAAATATAAATAATTCTATTTATAATAATTTTATAATTATTTATATATAAATATATATTAATATAAATAATAAGAAATTATAAAATATATATAAAATATATTTATTTTAATTTCATAATTATTTGAATGCATATATTTATTCATATTTATGACTAAATAAATAATGATATTTAGTTATAATAAAATATACCAATAAAATAATTATATTTACTATAATTTTATAATTATTTACATATATATATTATTTATAATTTTAAATGTTTGTATATATGTATAAATATTTGTATATATTTATAAATATATTTCAATAATTATATATATTTATAAAATTATAATTATTCTAAATGTATTTATTATATTTTTATAATTATTTAAATATATATATATATAATTGTAATTATATATATATATATATATTTCTATATAATTATGACTATATTTATATGTGTATATAAATATGTATATATAAATATTTATAAAATTATAATAATTGTATTTATTGTAAATTTAAAAAAAATATTCATTAGAGACATACATATATTTAAATATAAATATATATTTTTATAAATATAATTATAAATAAATATATTTAAAAGGAATTTTTTATAATTATAAATATAATAAATATACTTATCATTTAAAAAATTATACTAATTTTATAATTAGTAAAATATATATATATATTTATATATTTAGATATATATATTTATAATTATAAATAAATTTCAAAATGTATTTATATATAACTAATTATTTATAATTATAAATATTATAAATATATTTATCATGATTTTAACTATTAGTGAGAACATAAAAGCTTCCCGGGAACATGATTGAATCATATAAAAAATAATGTATAAATAAAAAAAACGATATATATGGACAACATGAATAGTAAGGAGGTCTAATGTATAAATGAACATTCATGATGAATAAAAAACATATAAAATTTAATTATATTCTTGCATTAATTGATCAAAATCATTGAAAACATATATTTATTTAAGTATATATATATATATAATTATTATTATATCCATAATTATACATTTCTAAAAAATATTTATATATAATTATAAATATATATTTAAAAAGTATTTATATATAATTATAAATATTAAAATTTAATAAATATAATAAATATATATTTTATTTAATGATATTTATTATATATAAATTTAAATTATTAATATATATATATATATATATATAAATTATAAATATCCAATTTTTATTTAATCTATACTAATAAAAATTATTTTTGAATATAAATATAATAGTTTTATGTAAATTAATAATATTTTTTAAAAAACATTTTTTTGTGCGAATAAAAGAGTTGATAAATCTACCAATATCAGCATTAAAAAGCACTGATCTTTAAAAACGTTTTATTTGTGTTGAAAAATTGTATATTTTTAGTGACTTTAGCTAGCACTCATAAAGACCACTTCATTTATAATCGCTTTCTTCTTAGCGTCGATTAATCCTATCTCATCCTTTTCATCGATCTTTCGTAGTGCTCCTTCATCCTCCCTCGACGAAAGACACCCAATATTTATCTAATGACCCTTCTTTTGGTCAGCACCAACCGTTTGGAACTAAAGCCAGATTCTCTTTTTACTATAATTCCCACAGTAGCAAACCTATAAATCGTAATTTTCATTTAACAGCTCTTATGATGTCTCCCACAAGGCTCTCTATGCCATGTATCCTTCCACTTAGTCTGCATTGGGATCCTACTAGTTTTCACCAAACATAGGCTCATGGAGGCCCCACTGGCCCTTCTAATCCCCCCAGACTTCTCCTTACCCTCCTCTCCCTCAAAATTCCATTCCATAAGGAAAAGTGATGACTCATGGCCTACCCCCAACAACATGTGTCATCCCTATGACTCTATCCGGTGGTCTCAATATATGTACTGAGACCCTAGTAACAAGTGTGATCACACTTTTTTGTCTCTCTTTCATTGTTTTATTTTATTGTGTCTGCCCAACATTTTTTTAATAAAAATTCATTGGTAATTGATCCTATATATATTATGTCATCATATTTATTTGATAATTATAAAAAATCAATAATTTAACATATGTATTTAAATGTATAAATTTAAAATTATAATTATACAAATAAATATTTTTATATACATATATTTATAATTACATATTTATATAATTGTAAATAAATTTATATAATTATACACTCATATATATATATATATGAATACATATAATTACAACTATTTAAATAATTATAACTATTTAAATAATTATAACAATTTATATAATTATAATATAATATCTTTATATCATAATACACATATTTAAAACTACTTATATTTTTAAAACTACTTAAATAAATAATACTATTTATATATTTATAAATCTAATTTTATTATATCATTATACACATATTTATAATCATAAATAATTACATATTTTATAAATACATTTATAAATCTATATTTTTAATATTTAACAAATGAATATATTTATATATTTAAGTTTATAAATATGTTTATACAATTATAAATATATTTTAATAATTATAGTTGTATATAAATATATTTTAGTTGAAATTTATGTAATTATAAATAAATTTGTATAATCATAAATAAATTCATATAAATATATGTAAATTAACATAATAATAAATTAAATAACATAATTAGAAATAAATAAATAAATACATTTATATATATATATATCACTGTAAAAGAATTGAGTTTTTGAGGTGGGTATCACCATCAACCACATATGGGGGTTGCTAAAGGGGGAAATAGGGACAACCACAGGCAGTCACTGTATGTTAAAAAAACACCAATTAAATATGTGTATATAATTTTGACTATATTTATTTGTGTATATAAATATGTAGATTAATATATAAATATATAAATATATATATTTATAAAATTATAATAATTCTATTAATTGTAATTTTATAAGAATTTATTATTCATTAAAGACATATATTTATTTAAATATAAATATATTTATTCCTAATAATGATTAGAAATTAATATATTTAAAAGGTATTTTCTATAATTATAAATATAATAAAAATATTTTAATTTTATAATTATTAATATATACATAGTTATATATAATTATAATTACAAATAAATTTAAAACTTTATTTATATATTACTAAATATTTATATGTACAAATATTACCAATATAATTATCATTATTTTAATTATTTGTGAGATCATAATCGTAACATGGTAACATGATTGAATCATATACCTAGTAAATTATAAATCATAAAAACGATATATATGGACAACATGAATAGTAAGGAGGGTGTAGTGTATAAATGAATATTCATAATGAATACATAAAATATAAACATTAATTATATTCACGCATTAGTTGATCCAAATCATTGAAAAACGTGTATATATATTTAATTATAATTATAATTATACACTTTTAATATATATATATATATAATTATAAATAAATATATTTAAAATATATTTATATATAATTATATGTATACATATATTATAAATATAATAAAAATATTTTTTATTTAATGATATTTATTATATATACATTTGAATTATTAATATATATATATATATATGTATTAATTATAGAAAAACATGTTTTATTAAATCCATACAAAAAAATTTGAATATTAATATAAAACTTTTCTATAAATTAATAATATTTTTATTAAAATCATTTATTAGATTGAATAGTTGCATTGATAAATGTACCCTATATCAGCACTAAAAAACACTCATCTTTATCAGCACTTTTTTAGTGTTGATAGATTGTAGTTTTATTAGTGATTTTAGGAAGCAGTCATATAGTCCCCTCGTTTTATAATCGCTTTCCCGTTAGCACTGATTAAACCTGACACATCCTTTGCCCAGATCTGTGGTAGTACACCTTCATCCTCTTTCGACAGAAGACATCCATTATTGATCTAATGATATTTCTTCATGTCATCACCAACCTTTTGCAACTAAATCCCGATTTACTTGTCATTACAAATCCCACAACATCAAACCTAGAAATCATAATTCCAATTTATTTTCTCTTAAGATGTCTCCCACAAGGGTCTCTTGTTGGGTCGGAGTTTTTAAGATGCAACGAAATAAAATAAAACACCAAAATTATCGTGGTTCGGCGAAAGCCTACTCCACCCGAGAATCAGTAATTTTATTGTCAAATAAAAATTACAAGTCTCACAAATCACACACTTCAATTGGCGCAACAATCTCTGCTCCACTTCGTGCTTTATTTCAACCGCCTTCATGATCTCAGGCCCCCCTCTCCGCTTGCAGCCACGCTGTGCACCGCACACCACTACTCGAGCCCTCAGTGTTGTGAATCCGTCAACGCTTCACTCCAATATGTAAGGGCTTTGGAACCTTCAAAAGGCGTGCCTCCTCTATTGTCTGTCATGCATTTTATAGGCCTCCGTTTATTTTCAACCTTCCGCGTGGTTTAAATGCAGTCAAAATGAGATCCTATTTTTTAGGACAATTAAAACAAATATTCAGATTTCAAATCACCCCTCAACAATAAAAATTCCGTTGAGAATTGAAATCACCCCTCAACAATAAATATTCCGTTGAGAATTTAAATCACCCCCAACAATCTCCACCGTGATTAAAAATATGAATAGTTCACCATCGTCATCCATTTTGACCATTAATGTCATGCCCAATATTGGCATGACCCACCACACCCATAACGGGTGTACAAATTCTCAAATCTGATGAACAAAATGCTGTGGCTCCACCGTGCCACGAACGACTGAAGCAAATGTCACATTCCTTTTCAAATATCCATTTGTAGACATATCCTTATGAACATCACCTGTAATGGTACTCTGGGGCCTCAATGAAGATTCACCTGCATGAATCAACTTGTATAGATTCCCAACTTTCTTCCATTTCCAAAGGCACCACGTTGCCTTTATCATCAGTTTTGATCGCCACAGAAGACAATTCTGTCAAGAGTCTGGTGAACTCATCCAAATGGTTTCCCAAATCTCTGTTTTCTGACATTCGAAGACTATACAATCGTTTTTTCAAATATAAACGATTTGTCAGAGATTTAGATTTATACCTGGCTTCCAGCTTCGTCCAGATCTCCTCTGGATCTATTAGATTCATCACCTCTCGTAATGTATTGTCCGCCAAATACAATTGAATGGTTCTTGTTGCCAAATCTCTCATATCATGCCAATCATCAGAGCTAGTCTTCTCCGGCTTCTCTGATTTTTTCTTCAATGCTTTCACTGTCCCTTCCCGAGTCAAAATATTTTTTACCCGTTGTTGCCACAATGTGAAATCATTCTGCCCATTAAACATATCAATATGGACAGAAATCTTTGGACGTGAATCTCCCATAATTATTCAGCAAGAAAAATGGATAACCTGCCTCTGATACCAGATGTTGGGTCGGAGTTTTTAAGATGCAACGAAATAAAATAAAACACCAAAATTATCGTGGTTCGGCGAAAGCCTACTCCACCCGAGAATCAGTAATTTTATTGTCAAATAAAAATTACAAGTCTCACAAATCACACACTTCAATTGGCGCAACAATCTCTGCTCCACTTCGTGCTTTATTTCAACTGCCTTCGTGATCTCAGGTCCCCCTCTCCGCTTGCAGCCACGCTGTGCACCGCGCACCACTACTCGAGCCCTCAGTGTTGTGAATCCGTCAACGCTTCATTCCAATATGCAAGGGCTTTGGAACCTTCAAAAGGCGTGCCTCCTCTATTGTCTGTCATGCATTTTATAGGCCTCCCTTTATTTTCATCCTTCCGCGTGGTTTAAATGCAGTCAAAATGAGATCCTATTTTTTAGGACAATTAAAACAAATATTCAGATTTCAAATCACCCCCCGACAATAAATATTCCGTTGATATTTTAAATCACCCCTCAACAATAAATATTCCGTTGAGAATTTAAATCACCCCTCAACAATAAATATCCCGTTGAGAATTTAAATCACCCCCAACATCTCTATGACATTTATCCTTCCACCTAGTCTGCATTGGGATCCAACTAGTTTTCACCAAACCTAGGATCGTGGAGTCCCCTCTAGCCCTTCTAATCCCCTCTAGAGTTCTCATCACCCTCCTCTCTCTCAAAACGACCATCCACAAGGAAAAATGATGACTGATGGCCATCCCCCAACTTCTTGTATCATCCTTCTAACTCTATCCAGTGGTGTCAATATATGCACTGAGACCCCTGAATCTAGTGTGATCAAAGTTTTCAGTCTCTCTTTCATCATTTTATTTTATTGTGTGAGTCGAACTTTTTATTTACTATAAAATTTTCTTTGGTAATTGATCATATATATATATATATATATTATATCATCAAATTTATTTTATAATTATAAAAAAAATCAATAATTTAAAATATATATTTAAATTTATATATTTAAAATTTTAATTACACTTAAATATATATATATATATACATATATTTAAGATGATATATGTATATAATTGTAAATAAATTTTTATAATTATAACCTTATATATATATATGTGTGTGTCTGTGTGTCTGTGTGTTTGTGTGTGTGTGAATACATATACATATAACTATTTTTATAATTATTGTAATTTATATAATTATAAAGTAAATTTATTCTATCATTATACAAATATTCATAACTACTTATATTTTTAAATCTATTTAAATAAATAAAAGTATTTATATATTTATAAATGTAATTTTATTATATAATTATATAAAAATTTATAATCAGAACTATATATATATATTTATATATAAATTTATTTACAAATGTATATTTACTATATTAAAAAATGAATATATTTATATATTTCTGTTTATAAATATGTTTATACAATTATAAATAATACTAAATAAATATAATTAAATATAAATATATTTATGATGACATTTTCATAATTATAAATAAATTTATATAATCATAAATAAATTCATATAATTATATGTAAATTCATATAATTAAAAATAATATCATAATATCATAAAATCATATATATATATATATATATCACTACTAGAGAATTTATTTTTTCTGGTTGGGCTCACCGACAACCACTTATGGGGATCGATGAAGGCGGAAATAGGGAAAACAATAGGCAGTTTCTATATGAAAATAAACACAATTAATCCCCCCCCCCAACCCTCACCCTGTTCACGCACCCCGACCGCCTCCCATATCTTGTGGCCCTTAGGCATCCCGCTCCATTTTTGCCACCACAGATCAGAAGGCTAGCCCCAATACTCCCACCTTAGTTTTCCCCCTCAACTATCATTATCGTGCACCCTCTCCCTCACCTTTTTCCTGCCGATGTTTCTACCTCTCATACCACCTGTTTCAAAGCCTTCCCTCGGTCGACGCCAACCCTAGATCCAGGACAATGTCGTCCCCAATTTCTTTGGTCTCCCCATTTTATCTATTCCTGATCCACTACACACATTTCTCAGCTTAGAATTGGATATTGTTCTATGTTTTTATTTCCACATCCAAAATACCTAATTTCTAATAGTTTTAGTTGACAATTCTATTTTCCAAATTCCCCCACCCTCTATTTTCCCATCCATTTATCTACAACATCCACCCCCTTCAATCCCACAACTAAATTTATTAAACCCATTAAATTTTTGACTAACCACATTATGTAAATTTTCTCCCTAGATCAAATGTGATTCTCTAAGGGTGTTATTTTGTCTCCATTTAGAGTTCCTTATATTTTAGTTTGACCGGATGCTATCACAATTTGATGTAAAAATTTCTTCTCTACATGTATGATTTTTCTACGCATTAATAATCATTGTAACACTAGTTTTTATTGGTAAATACATGAAATTGACACTGGATTGGTATACATTATTGTCAGTTTCTTGAAATATTAATGTTACATGAACCTACTAGTACACAATGCAATGAAACTAGTTTTTCATAGTATTTAATCTAATTTAAAATTAACTAATAATAATTTTGTACTTTTACATGCTTTTGATTTTTTCTAAAATAATTTGTACCATTATATTTTTTCCCCATGGGTATACTTTTATATATATTAATGGGATTTAATTAGGTATAAAATTATGATTTCTATGGTCATGATACATGCAGTAAATCTAATTTCTCAGCAAAAAATATCATAAGAAAGAGTTACCATCATTATTTGAAGATATCCTTCCATATTTTCACCTATGTTAATAATATGCAATTATAAATCTATGTAATATGTTTACAAGAGTCTTATTATGTTATATTTCCTAGTCAAATCTCCATATCCACAAATTTCCTTTTCTTTTTATTAGTTAAGGAACTCAAAATCTCATCAAATTATTCTCTGGTGTCTACTAGATGGAAAAGGATTTCATGATACCCACGTCTTCTTCTACCTCTTCCACTATTTTCCATAGTTTAATATTTCTTATATTAATATGAGATTTTCATGTTGTTTCTTTATAGTGTTGAACATTGTTTCCCCATAATTGTTGTTTTAGATGTTTATTTTAGATGATTTCTCACTATTGAGATTTAATGGAATCTGGTGTTTTTGGAACTGAAATATCCCATTGTTTTACATTTATTTATATCCATATTAAGAATGTAACTCAATTGTTGGTTACTAACATTGGATAAAAAATAAAAATTATAAGAACATGATTGTTATATTAATTTTCTTAATCTTAATCATATACCATCTATTTTAACTTCTTATCTAATATTTGTTTTATGAATACAATGACATCAATAATTCTCCCACATAACGTGATATCTAATATTGTGGAAATTCCGTTTAATTTTTCTCATTTATTATTTTTCAAATTTTTAAAGCATGGGTGAATAAATACTTGTATTTATAAATCCATCAACATTTATTTCATCTATTATTTTGTCAATTTTCAATTTTTATATCATGAGGAATACTTATGAGTTCAAATTCCTTCATGAACTGTTTATTTTCATGAAAAAAACAATTCTATTGTAAATGTAAATTTTATATTAAAATATATTATACTATCGTCGAGCGCTTGATAAGAAAACACACGAAGTTTTGTTTATTTGGGAAATTCAACGAATTCTTATGAAATTTTGGAATTATTTTGGCTATAAGTAGGTATTATTGATATTTATAATCATATTTTCTTATATATTTTTCATATATCTAACCACAATAGAGAGAATTACAACATTATTTATGTATTACAAGGTTTATGTCAATAATGGGAAATCATGTTACCATAGTTCTGTTGTAGAATCCATGAGTCTGATTTCCCAAATAGAACCACTATGATATGCACTCGGGCATTTTAGATCATTCATTTGCTTCATTAATACATTATATCTAACAAATTTTATTTTTTCTAAAAAATAGTAGGTTTAGATTCATTATAAGAAAAATGGATTTATAGATCATGTGCTTGTGCTATGCTTTATCTAATGAAGTATCTTATATGTATTTGATTTTTGAAAAATAATTTTTCTTATATTTTTTTCATATGATTAATTTATTACTGAAATATAATATAGATGTAAACATTGATATACATATGTGATCCACTAGATTCAATTTGGTTACTATCATCAAAAATAATTTCATATCATTGATTAAACATTATATCAAATTAATTTCCCTTATTCTAAAAAATAAGTGTGAATTTTTTATAAATTAAAAAATGAAATTATTGATCAACTGCATGCACTTTTATTTATCTGTTAAGGGATTATAAAATCATTGATTTATGAAATGTTTCATTCTTAGAGTTTTGTTCATATGGTTAATTTATTGATGAAATAACATTAATTGGAAAATGTTGATATATGAATGTGATTCGCCTAATTAAATTTGGTTATTGATTAAAAAAATTCAACCCTTAATTTCATAATGTATGGTATAATTTTATTATAACATTCAGTCAAAATGATATAATAAAAATAAGATGAAAATGTTGATGGATATATCAAATTGAAATCAATGGTTCTGATTATTTGTTTAATAACTATAATTGTTACATTTCATTATTTGTTAATAGACATAAAACATGTGATTCATATTTTTAGAAAATTAATTTATGTTGTCGAGTGATTTTACATCAATTCATGGGATCTTAAAATGATTGAGGAAAACAGATTGATACAACGTCATTGAATCATCCATGATATCAAATCCTCTAATGAAAGTAACCCCTAGGTCACAATTTTTTCTCTCAGTCTTTGCACTGACTATATTACCTATACTCGATTGTTGGAATATGATCATTCAGTTCTAACTATGACGTTGGTTCAAATTTACTATTTTTGTATTGTGTCAATTCATTTGTCATGAGTTTTCCTAATATCTATTTTCATTATTCTATACATTTTCTTTAATTAATTTTCACATTTTTTTAATTAATAAAATACAAAGTATTCATGTTTAATAAATGTGTATTTCAACCTGAAATTTCATTACAAAATTTTCATGATATTTATTCCATCATTAAATTTTTTTTAATTAAATATTTCATATTAGTATTGGATGCCCAATTAATTAATTGAGGTATGAAATGCATTTTCTAACATAATACTATGAGTGATAGGATTAACAATGGATAAATTTTAAGGGGATTATTTTGATAGCATAATGGTAGTTATATTTATCATAATGTTTTTAAGATATTTTCTAGTTATAATAATGTTGAATAGAGTTTACATACTTATGAAATAATAACACATGAGGTGTAATCTTGATAATATAATATGATAGAAATATATCCAACAAATTATGAATAATGATAAAGTGTTCAAAAATAAATCCAGAAGAAATGATCACTAGTTCGTGTTTTATATTTTAGAACTGGCGTCACATCCATTAGATGATCATGTTGCCCAATATGATGGAAAACGACAAGAAATATTGTCTAGTATTATTAAAATTATATCTCTAATAAGGTGGTTAAAAATGAGAAAACAAATTTTGATTATCATGAATACATTGTAGAGCATTTCTCGAATCATATATGATATGTATCAATAAACCACATTTAAATTTGATGCCCGGATTGATTGGTATGGCTTATGGTGTGATTTGATATTATATGTTTTTTGTAATAATAGACAAATCTTGTGTGTAGGGGAAAAAACCGACCAAAAAAGCTCTGTTTGACATGAAACCTTAGGAAAACAATCTTTATGTCATTTAAAATTAGTAGTAACCATCCACACATATATTTGATACCATAATTTCTTTTTATGAATAAAAATTTCATTCATCCCTCAATTTTGGAGTGAAGAGAGAAATAAATTAAAAGAGAGAATACTTAGAAGACATAATATGATTGAATTTAAATCACGGGATAATGACCACTAAGTCATTTTTGACCAATCGGAATCGATGTTTTACCCATTAGATGTTCGCGTCGCACGATTTGATAGAAAATGACTAGTAATATTGTCTAGTTTGATGAAAATGACATATCTACCTTCATGGGGTTAAAAATGAGAAAAAAATTATTATTGACATGAAAATCATGGAGAGCATTTGCCAAATCATTTGGGATATGTTATAATTGACTACGTATCAATTTGACATGTCTAGAATGGTCAGTATGACTTAACGTATGATTTGACATTATTAATTTTTTCTATATTAATGGAAATATCATGTGTACAGGGTTTGAAACTGAACAAATGAGCCTTGATTGACATGAATCATTAGAAAAAAATCATTAAATCATTTAAAATCTATAGGAACCATTAACACATTTATCAGGTATCTGAATTTCTTTGTCTGATTGAAAATGGAATTCATCCATCAAATTTGGTGTAAAGTGAAAAATCTCATAAATTGGGTCAATACCTATAAAATTAACTTTTATTGACATGAAATCATGGGACAAGAATCACCATGTTGTTTTTTATTTTTTAGAATCAACACTGCATCCATTGGGGGCATGTGTCACTATGTATGATAGAAAATAATAGGTAATGTTATCTGAATTTATCAACATGAAAAATCTCCCTTTAGGTTGTTAAAAATGAGAAAAAAACTATAATTGACATAAAAATCTAAGATACCATTCCACAAATCAATTTTGATATGTAGTAATCAATCGTATGTCAATAAGATTCCCTAATTGATCGATACAACTTAAGGTATGATTTGACATTATTAAAATTTTTAAAAATAGAAAAATGACGTGTGTAGTGGTTGAAACTAACTAAATGAGACCTGATTGAAATAAAATCTTAGTACAATAATTTTTATGTCATTTAAAATCTTTAGGAACCATTGGTATATCGACCAGATACCTGAATTGATCAGTATTATAGGAAATGATGTTCGTCCCTCAAATTTGGAGTGTAGTTACAAATCACATTAATACAGCCAAATTCCTAGAAAACACACACTAAATAGTGGATTATACCAACAAAATTTTATAGACTGATAATATAACTGTTGGTAAAAAAGAAAAATTCAAACTGATTTAATGTACTATTTGTTTTAATTTTTGATACCAATACTTCTTTTTACAATCATATATATATCTGTTAATTTTGATCATTCAGTAGCAGCAAATCATTTACCAATAGTTGAATCTATTGGTTTATCATACTAATACGAATAATTTTTTATTAAGACAAGATTCCTTTATTAATAACTCTATTACCAAAAGAACAACTCATGTAAAAAAACGTTACAAGAAACCATTAAATAACAAAAAATATATATATTATATCAACAACTAATCAATAGAAACTATGTGTATATATATATTATTTTTATTATTAATGTAAAATTTTATTTCATTTTTTTATAAAAACATCTCATAATTGATTTTAATTTTAAATATTCTTGAAATATTAAAATTTTATGTATTTTCCAATATTTTTTATTTAGTTTTCCTAAAATATTAACTATTTTTGTATGATTCAATATTATTTATTCAGTCAAAATTTAAATACCATTTACAAAAAAACTAAACACAACTAAAACCCTAATATTCTTCAAGGCATCATCACAGACCGTCTCCCAACTCTGGCCCACCGCCCATCATTTCATCTCGAATGACATTTCCTCTGTCTCAGCTTGCATCATACTCCCTCTTTGTTTCCCTCTTCAATTATCTTCTGTAACACATTCTTATTCTTCTTTGTGATGCTATGAGGATTTGGTTCTATAGATTGATTTCATCCCTATTTAGGTTTATTTTGGTGTTCGTTCATTAGTTTTTCCACCTCATAACTTATGATCGATCTTCGAATAGATTTCGTATTCCATTTATAAATTTGGATTTACGGTTTTTCAATGTTCACTTCAACCAGTTTCAATTTCCAGGTTTTGTATACTGTTTTGATCACAAGATCTCAATTATGGTCGTCATTAAGGGTGGATGAAGTTTTCATCTTCCCTGGCCGGATCGGACTTGAAGGTGATCCCCCCATCCCAAAGAGAGATTGTTCTATCTATATTTATATAATGGGTAACCAAATCTTAAGCGTTCTCATTCTTCTTAGTAGCGAATGGTGGTATGGTTAGTCCCTGTATTGAAGTTTCTATTCCTCTGTTTTGCATAATGCTTTTAGTGGTTATATTTGATGGAGTTGTATTTTTGTTGAGGATCAACAATTTTTGTCTCAAATGGCTATTGAAGGAGATGATTCAGACAGACTGTAAGATGGTGTACGTTTTCATGATTTTCTTAGTTTGGATTCTATTCATCTTAAATTTCGTGTTTTCATTACATTGGTCAGAATTAATCCTGAAGTATTACATGTGTTGTGATAGTTATAATACCACTAGAAAAGTAAACCCCTCTTATAATATAGCCAATGAATCAATGGAAGTCATCAATTCCATGATCCATAAAAAACTCACTAAATCATATTCTAATACTAATAAAGAGTATTGTGATTTAGATGGGATTGAGGAAATAATTTTTGAAGGATCATCCATGGGTTCTGAAAGGTCTATGTTTGCTGACTATAAATGGATTTCAAAAGTGTTTTAACCTAAAATTAATGGATTTTAGGCTAGATATTAAGTACCCATTTTTCATTATGTTCAAGATATTAATATGTGTTGTTTTTCATGTGTATATCTTCCGTGGTGATGGAACTACAATACACAATGACTCCAATAGCTCATGGAAGGTCAATTTGTCAGATGGTCCATTTATGTTCCCAAGCTTCCATGATAATAAGGGGTCTTTTGACAGTTATTGGACACTAGGTGGACATACATCACCACCTCACCAACACCCAATATTTCTTCTTCAGAAGTTCTTATGTTTTTTATTCATATGGAACATCATGATATGTCTTTTTAGGTTGGTTATTGATATAAATATGAATAAGGTAAATAGATAAATTAATGTTGATAGGTTGTGATGTTTTTGTAAAATATAATATTATACTTATAATTGGTGAGATTCTAGTTGTTTTTAAAGTATTAATTGTATGTTTATCTAAAATGATGAGATGGTGACATGTAAAAATGATTCTTTTTCAAGGAACATTCATGGAAATTACCATGTTACACATTGATTCGGAGCTTGTATTTCAAGTCAATATATCAGTGGTAAGATTTTTTATAATACATTTGTTATATTATGTATGAATGTTGTTTATGTTAATGCTTTAAATAGTTTTTTTGTCAGAAAATTGTTACAAACCAGATTTGAGGATTGCGTCCCTTGCCAGATTGAGTGCCACATCATGATCTCACTCTTGAGTGAGCTATTCTCTGAGGCATAGTGGGCATCTTATTGAAGTTGATTTGGTTTTAATGTGTGAGTGTACTCTTTCTCTATTGCATGTTTTCTTCGTCTAAATTTCTTATTTATTTTTTAAATTTTCTAGGGTATATGATTCATTTTTTTAATTTATTTATTGGTCTTTTGTTTGGGAAAACCAGATAAATTACTTATGCTTATTCCATGATTTCATTTTTTCATATCTTCTTTTTCATATTGTCCATAACGAGATTCTAGTACAAAATAGAAAATTTGATGTTGTATTTTTATTATTATTGAATATTTTCAAGAATTGCATTAATTTTTTATAGATGATTGAAGAAAATATAGAAAAAAATAAGTTGGTTGAATTTTGAGTCTGTTCTTTTATTGGTTTGTCATTAGGATGATCAACTCATGTGGACATAGGATTTTAAAATGTGTATCAAATGTAAACTGAGAGTTTGTATTAAAAATGGAATAGATCTTGTATAAGTTTCTTCTTCCTTACATTGTAGATTTTCAATTCAACTATATGATAGTTCTACTATGTGAGTAAAAATACATGTGGTAATGGGGAACACTTCATCATCACATGCAAGAGTAGGCCTTATTGAATTTGTGAGTATAGTGCTTGTAGATTCATCCATTTGTAATAAGTAGTGTGTTCTAAATTGTATCATTTTACTCCTTTTCATGTCAGGGAATGAAATTGGAAGTCCAATTGATATTCAGTGTTATAATATGTATGAAAAAAATTGAAAATGCTTCTTGAAGGACTCGTCTGGTCGTGATGATAAGCCCAACTGTACAGTTTCATAGGTCTTCCATATATGTTTTTCCCAAATAAATCCTTTATTCCAAGGATGTATTCTATTATACGGGAACTCATATTTTTAGATTCATTAATTATGATTCCAGACTTGTTTCGTCATCTATAGAGCATATCTTCAACAAATGTTGTACCACATGAGTAGGTACTAGTATGACATGTTTTCAATAATTATTTAACTAAAGGATAAGGTTGGGTCCTCTAAATTTTACTATGTTAATGAATATGTTCTATTGCTAGATTAAATAAATTATCACAATTCTGAATCATGATGTTCTGAAAACACATAAATGTAAAACCTCATATTAGTTTACTAAAATGGAATTCTCCTGGTTATCTTTATACACATTGACTTTTCATTCTTTTTTAATGGTTTTCTTAACACAAAATGATTGTGCAATCATTTATTGTTGTTTTAGGTAGTGTGGGAGCACGGTGATAAATAGAACATACAACCATTCCATTTTAACATTTCACATAATTCTTCCATGATTTCTTATGCTCGAATTAGAAATGCTCCGATGAGGAATAATCCATTTTTTTTGGAATGGACGGAGGGGTGTATGGTGCACACTGGCTCTTGGTGTGGTTGTATAAACTTATGTTGGATGAGTAGAATGGATCAGTTGCTTCCACCTCACTGGTCTTGGGCATGAATGTTCTCCTAGTGCTTTATGGTCGCTGGTGTGGCATTGATGGGTTGCTGGCATGGGGGTGTGGTTAGATGTGTGTTATTGTGCAATGTATTTTGTATTGATTAAAATTGTATTAAATTCTATTATTTATATAATTAATTTTTTTTCTTATTTTAAATTTGTGAAATTCTTCATCAATTCAATAATAATAAAAACTTTTTATAAATGATAAATTAATAAATATAATATGATATCTTATTAAATATAAAAAATTATAATTTTTATTCAAATGTAATTTATAAAAATATATAATATGTTGGTAATAATTTTTACAACAGATAAAATTGTCATTACTATAGGTTTCTAAACATTTTAACCAAAATATATACTATCTTTTGGTATTGTTATAATTGCAACAGAATGACTTTATCTTTTGCAAAAACATTTAGAAACATAGTTTTTATCATCATTTTATTGATAGAATAATATATGATGTTAAGACGTTTTACCAATAGAAAATGCACATTTACCAACCGATACAACCTCGTTGGAAAAAATGAAATATTTTTTAGTGACACCAATATTTACACGAAACCATGGATGAAGGATCATAGAGTTACTTTTGATATGTTGGAATTACACTGCATCCATCAGATTCTCATTTCCCCCACTATGATTGAATATGATGAGAAACATTGATTATTTTTATTAAAATTACATTTTGTTCATTAGGGGGTCAAAATGAGGAAACTAATTCTGATAGACATGAAAATATTGGGGGAAATTCCATGAATCATTTCTGAATAATTTGTGTATTTTCTTTGTTTAATTGTTTTTTATGTTGTATTTGTAGGTTGATTGATAAATAAGTTCAGAAGGGTCTAAAGGTGAGGTGTATTTATGGTCATATTTTTACAAGAACACTAGGGTTTTATGTTACCATAGCACCCAAATTGTTAACATGTGTTCGAGCTGTTACGTGAGGGTGCATGATTGATGTTGGAAATTTTCTCGAATAGAGGCTCTTGAAACTGTGATGATGGTATTTCATTGTTACTAAAATGGTTGGATCTACCTATTCATGGGCTTAGACATAGATTCTTATTTTTTGTCACTATGTAGCTGAGTTCATTGGGCTCTTACCCAGGTTTTGTTTAATGAAATATCATGTTAGAGAAGTGAGTGTAATTGGTTGCTTCTCGATTGTGTTTGTGGATCATGATATGATGGGAATCTGGTGGTTCTTATGCGCTGTCTGAAGAAGATGTTGAGCTAAGGTCCTTCTCAACACCAGTGGAGACTAGAGCGAGATATAATTTAAGAGGATGTCTACATAGATGTGTGTGTTAGATGATCATATTTTCCTTGATGATATACTAGTTATCAATTTCAATATTCTCATCAATTAACATTTTTGTAAAATATTTATGATGCATGCCTGAGGGTTATTTGTTGTATTAAGTATGGAATTTGGTTGTTGAATTTTTTTGGATTTTTTTAAAAAGAAATTGCATTTTAAAGACTGCCTATTGTGGGAACTAAAAGGTTTTTCCACTGGGACCATTAGAGACTGCATATGGAGGCCACTACATGTTTCCCCAGTGACCACCAACATGCTCTCTTTCTGAACCCCTATAGCTATTGGTTTTTGCTACGTTGTTTCCCTATAGTGACGGGGCCACTGTGACAGCCAAAAACGGTCCCTTAGCGGTCATTATAAATCAATATATATATATATATATATATATATTATACATATATTTTTAAATATTTCATCATCATCATCATCATTTATTTATTCAAAAATGTGATTCTGAATGCAAATAGGTGGAAAAACCACCATCCAGGGTGTATCATGTATGCATCAAGTTTGCACCCATGAGTTCTTCTCATCGAGATCGTCGTTGGTTACATCGACATTCGAGTGAATCCAAGCTTTCATGCCATATTTTATAGTTCTTGTAATTCAAATAATATTGAAATCAACTGATAATTTTTTTTCATGATATATTGAATATCAAACCAAATCTTTTGTGTGTGTTGAAAATATGAAATTATCAGTGACAGTGATGTTATTCCAAGCATAACTTTAATGTATCTTGTTCATCAATGATTCTAGAATATTATAATTCGGTGGTTCATTTCGTATGAATACCACAGGAGGGGATTATTTTTGGTGTCGATTTTGAGAGGTTAGAAATGTCGTCAAACATTGAAACATTAAACATAATTCATTTCATGTGAAATTTCGTAACTGAACATCAAATATTATAATAAAGAGATGGATATTGAAACATATCAATGTGATTAAGATAAATAAACATCTTATATTGATGTCAATTTAAATATTTTACATTGACAGTTGGTTACTTTTAATGAGAGTTTATTTTAATGATAAAATTGAAAAAATTGATTCTTAATAACAAAAAACACCTAAATACAAAATTACAACACAATTTTTCTAAAATTAAATCCCTCAAATGGTGACCATCATCATTATATTCTAGCGCTCTGTCTTCCACCACATTAAATCTCCTTGGTCAGGTTAAGGAATTTCTTTTATGTGCAATACCCTACACACACCCCTACGATCGATACAATCCCACTGATCAAAGACATTTATGATGAATCAAAATCAAAAAATTATATAATCGGACCTTCATACTCCTCTGAAATAAGATAACTACCACAGATATGATGACTCTTCATCCCATCATCACTGGCATTATTCATCTTATCCCAGATTCTCCATTCGAAACATACCCCACAACAGAAAACATCCTGGTTTAAATTTTGATCGTCAAACTCTTGAGACATTTCCCATGGGGTTCTTGCATCCAAGCATCACACATTATATGGATGGGGGACATAGTGGTACATTCCACACCCCATCTCATGGAGGCCCCTCTAGTTGTTGTGATCACCCTGGGGACCACGTCACCCTCATCGCCATGAACGTACTGTGGGACATCACATAGTGACTAGTGATGAAGATTTCCCAACAACTGACATCTTCATCCCACAGACCCCCCCTGCCTGTGCCAACATCTATACAATGACCCCCGCTGATCACACTTTTTAATGGGTATCATCATCCTTCCAAGGTATCGATTGGTATTTACTTGTGTGAAATTCCATGAATACCGAAATACGAATCTATTATTGTACTTTTCAGTTGGTAGCAGCCTCTGTGGGTCTCGGCGAGATCTCAAGATCGAGTCTCACAAAGTTCATCCATGTACATCATGTTGCAAGGTTTTCTTTATACTGTATCCCCTTTCCTAAATGAATTTTTTCCTTCAGACTCACCTTTTATTTATTAATTTATTTTGATTCGTACATAATTCTATGCCTTACCGTAATGATCTGATTTCTTCAATACCAACTGAGGTAGAATATTAAATGTCTTTTGGAATTGTAGGCTCATAAGGTGGAATGACCTCCTATATAGTAATGTTTGGATATTCTAGATGAATGAATTAAAGTGTGAGTGGTTGGATAACTATCTCTAAAAGAAACTCCTCATTATCCTCTTCACCTATTTCAGAAGCTTATGTTACACCTAGTGGCTCTTCTGAGGTAGAAACCAACATCCCATCTTCATTGTCTACCCATGTTGGTAGTGAAACATTAGCCTCAACTCCCACAAATGCCACTTGTGGCGGTTCTGGTACAACATCATCCAATATAGCCCCCCAAACTACTCTAGCATCTCATGTAGTTAATACCCCTTCCACAACAACGTCAGATCTAATAGATAATTCTATTTTCTCCACATTTATTTGAACAACCACCACCTCCCCTTAAGACAACACTCTTATTGGACTTACCTCTACCACCTCCACCGAGGTCATGGTCTCATTAGCCCCCTCCAATAGTTAATGTACAAGTGGTTTGACCACATCACCCTCCTAGGCCATCTTCATTTGGAGTGTAGCCTCTACCATCGACACCTCAGCCTCTGAGGTCATGACTCTTTTCTATAAGGGTGCCCAATCTCTCCCCTTTGCGGGTTGAGGTTCCCTCTCCCTCCACATGAGGCATGTCATAAACATCCATTTCTTTAGTGCTTGTGGATTATAGTATATGTAAATAAAGGATCATGCAATGCTCATTATGATTGAGTGGTATTCGAAAGCACACATGTATTAGTGTGTTTATCAAGAAAACAATAAAATGCATGTCCTCTTTTGAGATATGTTAGGAATCACTCCCCATGGTGTCTTCCAATTTTTCACTTTTGGCCACACGGTCTACCACACAACTCGCATGGGAGGCTGGAGTGGAAGACATTCCCAGTGGGGTCGTCACTCGACCGGTCTATGTATTTTTGGTAACCTCGGAATAAATTATATTAGATATCTCAACCACATATTGCATTGATGCAGTATGTGTAGAATAAAATCATTCATTTTCATCACCCAGTCCAATGATGACTATCTCATTATTGACGAGATTATTCCACACCACACCACCCCCACCCGAGCAGTGGTGATGTACATGTGATTTATCCAGGCGCCATAGTCATTAGGATACATGACATATAAAAAAACCTAATAAACTTTTTATTCATTTACTAGTAGGAAAAATAATTTATACCAATAAAAAACATAATTAGTTATTTATTCATATAGGCATTTTTACAACAATGAATTAAAATCACGAGATTTATTCAAAAGAGGTTTTACCTCATGTAGTTTTTACGTATTTCATTTTGATTCGTGACACAATAATACCCCAATAATATAGATATACATTTGTTGCATACAATGACTTGTGATACGTCTATGAAACTATATGAGAAATGATGAAGATGTAAATTATATAAACATATCTCTTATAATGATATACAATTATGTCATATACCACAAGAACCAATTAAAACATAAATTATCGACCAATATGATTTAATTATGAGATATCAAACTATAATAACCCATTTATTTAAAAACAAATTGTGTTGAGAAATTAAATAAACATCATATGATTGTTTTTATTTTTCCTTTCAAAAAATTGAAATTAATATTTAATAATTTATGATTCTTGATTATTTTTTAAAAGAAAATATATATGCAGCTATAACATATTTTATTTCAATTTCTTTGGAAATGTTGACTTTTTTTAAAAATTATTTGTAGTGTAATATGTTGTATATAATAATGAATTCATAGTAAGAGGTAGTGAACTTTGTTTCGTATGTGCAATGTATGATTGTTAATGCCAAAAACAATTATAACAATTTTCCATGAAGATCGAGATATGATCCACAGTTTAATGAAACGAAGGTGAGGGAGTAAACAATTACTTAAATTAGATAAAAATATATTATTCTTATAATGCATGATTACTCAATCATTCATGGGTGGGGATACTATAAAATAATTTCACAGTTTAGTGATGTGATAATGATAAACACCTTTCTAGAGAAGGTATAATTTCTATCTAATGTTGAAGGAAATGTTGAGGAAATATATATATATATATATATATATATATGTGTGTGTGTGTGTGTGTGTGTGTGTGTGTGTGTGTGTGTGTGCTTGTGTGTGTCGGGGTGTCTGTGTCTGTGTGGGTGTGTTAATCCTCTTTTATCCATGAATAAAAAATTTCATGGGTGTCAATGTTAGTTATTTTTTAAAAATAATTCTTCTAGATTCATTTTTATGCAACATGGAATTAAAATGCGTACACATATCAATAGTTATTGCCACTTAAAATTATTAATATGTTTGAATAATTCATGAGGAAAAAAACTATGAGGGTAGAACTCCACATTAATTTGAATGTAACAATTATGCTCCCATGTCTATGATATTCACATCTAAATAACTCTTACACACATGTATTATGAGGGTCCATATATATTTATAGAGAAAAAATCACATACATTCATTTATAAATTACCATGGATAACACTAACACATGCTACACTTATGCAAAATATACCTTGAATTATCTGTGGATGGAATAATTATGATCCAACATCCATGAATTTAGTGAATTTGGATCACTGACGCACCAATAACTAGATGCACCATATAAATTTCCATAGATCATGAAAATCAATTTTATTTCAATGTTCGTGAAACACATATGATATTATGCCCCTGAATTATGTATATGTGAAACACTTACCATTATACATCCTTGATTTTCATGAATTTTAATTAATAATTCCCCTTATCCTTGATTTTAAACACATGGAAAACATAAAATATTGTATCAAAATGAACCATAATAATTAATATATTGAAATATTACACTCACTCATGTATAACTACATACAACCTATATATACACACAGACACACAACATCTACACTCTCACATCCTTATCTTTGACATACATGCAACACTTAAGCATTATACAACTTTTCATTAATTAATATGTTGATATTTAATATTAGTGGTTTAGAAACACTTCTTTTTTTAACCGTTTTTAACGGTAAAATTAATTTATGTAGTAAAAATATAGATTTTTTAATATCCACTTATGTATCCACCAAGATAAATGAGGAAGACCAAAAAAATATTATACTTGTTTAAAAAAATCAAAAAAATTAATTTTTTTTATCCATAAGACCTAAATTTTAGTCTTATTCCAATACCCCTCTTATGCATGTTAAAAAAAATTTAATATGCATTGAGTAAGCCAAATATCTAAGGATCACGGAACTCGTGACATATATATACTAGCATAAGTTCAATAAAATGAGAATGCCTTGGTATAACCATCACACATGTTTAGAAGCCCCTATTTCAAAATAACCAAAATCATATATATATATATATATAAATTCTCATCCATATTTAAATCAATTTTTTGTTAATTTTTTAAATATTAATTTTTTCTCTTGAGTACATCCCGATATTTATTTATTGATTCACATATTCAACACATCCACACAAACCTATTTTTAATATGATAGTCCTCAACATGGGGATTCCTTTTACACATTTTTATATCCAATTTATCAATATATTTTTAGGGATATATAATTTTAATTGAAAATATTAATGAAATGATGTATAAATTTTACAATTTTAAGTATAAAAATAGAAATGTGATGTTCCTTCAACAAAAATATTCTGTTTACCCTGGAACATCACCAACTAAATATAAGGAATTTATAATTATCTTTGTATAATTCAGAAATTATAAATGTTTGTAAACATTAAACATTCTTGAAATCTACAATAAAAATTTATTTACCAAAACATGGGGTCTCATTATACCCTTTCCCATCGAATATTTTCAATTTTACATTCATGGATTCACATTTATAATTCCAAACATTCTCACATTGATGATGAATTTAAATACAATTACACTAACCCCACTATAATTGGTTACTCTCACAACATAGGATTCTTCATATTCATCCTCTTTTATATTGGTATATTGTAAATTTAGGGATTCTATTGCATAAGTCCGAATGTACACATAATGATATAAAAAATCCTCACATTTAATAACAACCTTTTCTAAAATCAATTTCCCATCACATGGGATTTACTTATAGTAATTATCATCAACAATGGGTAAAGGTAAATTAACACATGATGTGTCTATCCTCCATGATGACAGCATTCTTAATTGTTACTAATGATTGAACAACCATAAGTATTCATTGGTCAAATTGCTACTTCACCCCTAATTATTCCCACCACATGTGTTTAAATGTTCCAAATCCTTTATATATTATATTAATATAGATTACATTACAAAAATACTATATAGTGTAATTTCTAGTTCTATTTATTATTTAACTATTGTGGAAAATTATTAGAGGTTCCCTTTGTGTATATACATCTCTATCTCATAAAATTTCAATGTTCTATTAACATTTTGGTACTAGTTGTATAATCTTAATCATCATGTCACGGGTCATGATTACATGACAATAAAATATCACAAAATTGATACCCATTGAACGAAATTAAAATTTTTAAGACAACCTTTTTATAGAAATATATTACATGATAATACTTCTTACTAGGTCATAATTTATAATACATGTTAGAAAGGATGAATATATTTCTGTTTCATATGACTTTAAACTGTGACATTGAACTATATGCGGTCTGATTCCCATAAAGTGTATAAATAATAAAAATTAGATGTGACCAATTCCAATTCCAAGAAACCTTATATTAAATTCTAAATTATTCTTATTATTGGATGAAAATAAAATTCCACACACTCTAATTTCTTCATATAGGACCTAAAACACTTATATAATCAAATTTCACATAATAAAAATTTAAAACTCTATACCCTTAACTCATCATGTGGGACCATAATCCCCAATGTAAACAGTTTTCCCATAATTGAATATATAAAATCATAATGTACTATTATGTCATCCTAGGAAACCCTAATCTCCAATATACCCATTATTTTATCATAATAGACCTTTAACCCTAACATATATATAATTTTATTGTTTAAGTTGCACTAAAATCGAATATAACCATTGTTTCATCCAAGAAGAACATAAAATTCCTATATATGTACGATTAATTTTAATAATTAGTCTAGATATAAACCCCACTTTTGTCACTCGCTGATAATAAATTAAGTATTATTTATTATCATTCATGGAGTAAGTTAATATCCAATGTCACGGTCTATAAATTCCTATAACATTATAAACCACAATTTAATATTTAGGTATTCCATGTTGAAGATAAACTCTACATTAAACAATAATTTTTTTCTATATAGATTTACACTAAAACCAAACCCTGAAATCTATTTAAATTACTATAAACTATATTATTACCCTTTATACCATCCAACCATGAATTAATATATAGAATTTAAATAATGACATCCTAGATTTCCAATTTAAACATAACCATTATTCCATTCATATATGGATTAAACCATCAATGTATCCTTTAGGTCCTCTTGGGGTATATTAAACTTTTGTGTACCCCTTCTAAAATTCATCAAAATTCAAACAAGGTCACATTCTAGTAAAAAATATCTCTAGTGGAATTATATTCTAAAATAAATTCATATAAATATTTAAAATATATAGTACCACACACAAACCAACACATACCACTGAAATATGTATGTGATACACTTTGTTGTAAAAATGTTTTTTCTTAAGTCAGATGAAATGTTTTTTAAATGAAACCATGTATATAATTATCATTCATAAATGGTTTTCATCATGTTAGGGTAAAAAATTAAAAAAAATGGTATTGTTAGTAATATGGATTTCCAGAACATCATATGAAAATATAGGATTGTCTCAAAATGGAAATAAATATCCTCTATGATATTTTATGATCTCATATCCTCTAAATTTCAATTATTATTAAATAATAAAATATTGGACATTGTCAAATTATCAAAAGAGTGGATGATTAAATATTCAAAATATGAATAATTTGGAAAAATGGTTAATGTAACTTTAATTCCCTTTCCGTGAAATATATAGACATATCATACATATATACATGTGGTGTTTCACATATGAGTAATTGTTTTTGAATACAAAAGAATTAAAAAATTATTTTATGGATGTATATAAAATTGTTACTACTTTTTTCACAAGTGGGATGATTTTTCCTTTAATATGTAAACAACAACCCAAACATGCAATAACCAAACAAGCCACTACATGATGCAAGATAAAATGAAGGATAACTCAACCATATCATTTATATAAAAACCAATTCGTAACTAAGTTCCATAGAAGAAGACCATCAAATAAAAATAAATTGTAGAAGACAAATCAATAAAAGATGTGTGATACATTATCATTTTGTATGTCTCAATAACAAACATCTGCAAAAACACAAAAGTGTCAATGTAGAGGTGAGTAATGAAGATAAATAGTGTTTCCCCAATGTCTTCACCCCTCCTATAACTGGGATAAAAAATGTTAGAAGCATTTATTCAAAAAATTTTATATAAAATAATTTTTAAAACTGTTTCTAACTAAATAAAAACAAGTTCCAATGAACCCATTTTATCAAAAAAACATCATCTTCCAAGAAAAAAAACCCTAAAATGTTTTAAAATTATTTCACAAAATCAATTTAGGCATAACTCTTCCATATCACATATACACACATCCAACCATGCGAGAAACCATAGTCCTCCCTATACTAGTATGTGTTTAGTCACATTTTTACTAAGTCATCGCCTAGTGATCCAATTATTATGGGAGGGATCCATGAACCTTTTACATCCCAATAATAATAGGGTGGAATCCTTTGCCTTATCCATCCTGAATGAACATGAAATCACACAACCATTATGAAAAACCAATTCTAAACAACCATTTCATCCATATTAATAAAAATTTTAATTTATTTAAAACATTCATAATAACCCAATTCAAATAAAAAATTCCTATATATTTAAATAAACCTATACGATTCATTGAAATAATTTTTATTAATCCATTGAACAAAATTCATGTAAATCCATATTTTAAAATCATCATTTTAAAATCATGAACCAAGGCATGTTCTACAAAAACATCAAATTTTGATGTTTCCACAAACTGTCACATAAGAGGGTTTTCAAAAATCATTACCCAAAAAAATAAAAATCAATTTCACAAAAAATGATTAATATTAAATTGTGGCTTCATATTCTAAATATTGTAGTTGAGAGTGAAGCCACCTAACTCAGGTTTTATGACGAAAACAAAGTACATAAATCAAATGCAAATGAAATTCTATTAAATCTACAAAAACCGCCTTAGATCTCTTCCCTCATTAACAAACAAGACGAATCTTGTAATATTTATCATAAACTATTTTATAACTCACAACAATGGATGTATATATAATAAACAAAGAATGGTGGGTAATTATATCCAATATAAAGTTCCAAGAACAACCTTGAATGACCACTTACTGCAAGAATCCATCTATAAATCACTAAGGCATGCCTTAATATCTATTCTAGATATATGGGAGAATCATTCTCCCGATTTGACAATATAGAATATAATGTATGGGCCATATAGGATTAAAACAAGATATTTAGAAGGGAAATGAGTTGAATACACAATTTTAGGCTTCATCAACCATGCTAATGATCATTATCTCATGTTTCACAGCTTTTCCTAGGCTTCAGAATGTTTTGAAAAAACTATCATCTACCTTTCCACCTTCTCATTAACCGTCACTTCATTATTCAGGATTTCTTCTAGGTATTTCATGGTTTTACAAAACAATGGACCAATAGAGCATGCACAACCACAATATATTTTGATTTTTGTTTTCAAATTAAAAAAATAAATTGATATTTTTTCTTATCACAGAACACTAGTAATAGATTTTCACTATAACAAATATTCATTTCACATTGATCCAGATTTTCATATATTACATGCTACACTAAATTGGAGTATGTTACATGGAACAAAAATTTTAGTGTACAATACAAAAAATATTTACCTTCCTCATTGGAATGCGTAACACACAAATCTAAGTGTTACTTAACTGTAATATATTATTACAAATATTAATATAACAAGATATGACCTAGACTTTATATTGATGGATATAAATAGTATTAACTAAATTATAAAAATATATGGTTTACAAAAATGCAACATGAAACCAAACGTTACCAAGTAATTATAAATGAATATGAAAACTGATTGAATATAAAGGTAAATTTTGTTACAGTCATAAAGATATTTTACCCTGGTAAATTAAATTAATTACAATTGTTAAGTGATATTAATGTAATACATATGTTATATATTCAATTAAATATTTTTGATATTCATCCAACATATCCTATATACATAATATAAGATCAACTCTTATTTTATGCATAAAACCGATTTTTTTATAAAGGTCGTTTTACATCCTTTTAATAGAGAACCCGTTTTAAATCAAAATTTTTGAATTTAAAAGATTCAATATGTCACAAAAAATATCATATTTTTATCTGGAACATAAAAATTATGTTATGATAAATTTTTGGTATTTTTATATGAGGTCCCATATTTTAATGAATAGTAAAATATATCATATTTTAATTCAAAACTGCATTTTCATCTAATTTATTTATATGTTTAAATTATTTTTTAATTAATTTAGTACTTTATTTTGGTATAATTTTTTCCAATTAATCCAATGTAGGTCACTAGAACCAATTGTACATTAAAATTGGATATTCATACTTATCCATCTTTTTGACGTTTCTACTTTAACACCCCGTAGTGTCATCCCGTTAATAGCATTAATATTAAATTAATTTCATCCACTTATGTAATTAGACTTTTTAAAAATGGATTCCATTTTTGAAACCAGAATAATTTATTGTTTCTAATAAGTTAAAATTTATTTTTGACCAAAAATATTAGTTAATGTGATTATAATTAATTACATCGTTTAAGAGAAAAATATATGTTATTAAGGCACTAAACTGTAAATTTAAGACCCAAAATGACCTCGAAACATGTCAAACACACATTTTTAGATGTATTTCAAACCTATTATTAATTGGATCATCATTGGTCCACTATGGGATCCCTTTCCAACTTGAAAAACGTTGGTAGAATTCTCTCTTAAAAAATTTACATGCGTGGCAATACTCTTCCACTATAAAAGGCCACCACCTCTACCAATTCATCACACCTTACATTTATGTTGGGCCAAGGGTTTCTCAATAAGAATAAATATTACCTACCCTATAAAATTAATCCTCACATTGTGGATAAATACTATCAAGGAATCCTTTTGTCATAAACTAAATGGAGTTACCCAATTAAAAGGTAACGTCTTCTCTCAAGATCCTTTCCTTTATTTTTCTTATTCACTACTCCACTATATTTTTTCCATTTCTCTGAGAAAAAAAAGTACCATACCTATAATACGAATTTTTATTCCATGGTTTTGACCTTCAATTGCACAGACCTCTATCTAATGGATATCGAACATACTATTTCTGTGCATTGCGAACTACAACATCACGAAACAAAAATTGTTCATTTTTAATTTACTACCTATTAGGATGTCCATTATGATACAAAATATATTTATATAAGTCCTATATTATTTATTATATGTATTTATTCTTCATTATTCCTTTTTCAACAAACATTTTTATCCTTCCGTTTGGTGTTAATGTGATAATCCTATTTGAGGAAGTGTGGACTACTGCCACTCAAAGCAATGTGATTCATTTACACACTACGTGGAATGTATTAAGGATGGTTTTAAGGAAATTATCTGATATAATAATGCTATTTTAATAATTATATATATAAATACCTACAAACATATACATATGTCATTTATGTACTTTATTTGAAAATGAAAATAAAAATGGAAACAATGTTCATGCATACGTACGACTTACCATTTAACTGCATTTTTGAGATTGTTTATTATTATGCTCAATTTGAAGAAAAATTATGATCATTATCTCAATGGAAATCATGAGTTTATTTATCTTCTATTTTGAAGATATCCCAATGTGTCAGTATAATTTTCCAACTCTTTGGTACATAATATAATGATTTTATGTAAAATCTAACCATCTCTCTCCTCGGTCGGAATATATTTGATTTAAAAACCATGTTTTCAAAAATGTTTTACAAAATGATTTCAATTGATAATTGAACATAATATTCAAGGAAAATGACTTTAAACATGTTTTATTGTTTATAAATCTTCTATTATATTCTATCAAAGATATTTTCAAAGAAATGTTTTTCGAAAGGATTCATGTTATAAAAAGAATTTGTCAAAGAAGAATACATTTTTAACTTATGAAATATTTTCATAATATACTTCATATATATTTTAAATCTATGATAACTTACAAAGATTTTACTCATGACCTTCTAGTAATTAGTCAAATTTTACCATTCATAATATTTATTGAGTAGTTTATATTTTTTATGGAATGATGCTTATGTCACCCATTTCACTTCCATGGGTTCTATGCTTTTGAATCCTGCTTCATTTCATGGGTTATAAATTCATGATGTTATTACGAAACCTATATATTTTTAAAGGTTATGATGTGGTGAAATGTTAGTGATCCCCATTTCATTTTATTGGTTATTACATGATATGTATAAAACAATTCTCTTTTTATGGTTCATGACATGAAGAATGTTTTATAATCTTGTGATACTTGTATGACTGATTTTGTTATGATTTTGGTGGGACTAATATCTCCCTCAAAATAATTGAGTAATGATATGTTTTATATGATCTAAAAAGGATAATGGGTTATATCCTATGGAAAAAATAAATAATGTTAATTGGTTGTGGCCTAATCTTAGAATAAAGACGTTTTATGGGTTGTATCCCAATCCTAAATGAAATCAGATTAAAGGCTTATATAATTTTACTAAATGAAATAAGGTGAATGGTTTGTTGCTAAAGACTAAAATAAGTATGTTTCATGTGTTGTGGCCTTAGTGTAAAATAAAAAGGGTTAATGGGTTGAATCATAAGATTAAAAACAAGAAGGTACATTGTTTGTAACCCAAGACTGAAATAAAGTTGGTACACGAATTTCTATTCCAAGCCTAAATTAGGTACATAGGTCATAGTGCAATCCAAACATGTTATCATTCTCTTGGTAGGTATCCATGACATAAATGTTCCTATTATTATTTGTATTCCAGAAGTCTTATGTCTTATTCCTTAGTTATGACTTCAAGGATCTTGATGTTTATTTTCTTATGATTCGTGTCTTATAAATAGGAAGGCTTTATCCCAAAACTCATGTTTTAGTTCTTAAATATATAGGGTATGATCTCCTAATTTTACAATCACCTTATCATACCCATATTTTCATTTTTACACTTCCATGTCTCCCTTTTTTTACCCATACTGAGCATCTGAGATCACCCCTTTCTTATGTTTCCTTTTTATAGGTTATGAAGAAAGGTTTTAGGTAGATGTACTAAAGGAGGAGATCATAGTGGGAGATATTGAATATCTTTCACCGAGATAGAATATTTTATTTACATGTTTCCAAATATAACAAACTATTAATGATCTTGAAAATTTATTTTTTTAATGTACTAATTATTCATCTAAAATGATGTAATATCCATGTATGTTAATTCTAGGTCACAATAGTTGGTATCAATGGAATGGTTCATTCAGCCTTTATAGACTAATATGAGGAAACATTAGTGAGATCACTAGTTATATTTATAAGTATATGTTTTGGGATGTCTCTAATTATTGGTATATGGATTTGTTAACATTTAGGAAAATGTAATGGAATTTTGTTTAAGGATAGAGTATTTGGTTTCCTTGTAATACCTCCTTGTCTGGATACTACAGGTGGGTGTGGATCGGGAATAGATGTACCTAGGGGTAAAAACTATGATAATATATTCCTAGCTTTATATAGGTTAATAGGTTATGCAACAACGGGCCTTGTTTCCCAGCTAGTTTGACACTCCCAAGGGAAATGCTTTGGAAATTCTCAAACTCTTTATGAACCAGCATGAAGGATTGCAATACATGTTGGCTATGAGAAACCTGTGATAAACCTTAGGTGTCCTAAATTAAGGAAGGAGACATGATTTAGACATCCTATAGGTAATTATTTTCATGAAAATGTTGTTTTCTATTGTGATATGTAATGCTCACACTATGCTTCTAGTTTTAGTCGACGTTAGGATCCTGAAGGGACTAGATTAATATTGAATGTGATGGATTGTTTTTTAAAGAGGATTCAAGTGCGATCATCACTATATTGAAATATATTGTGGTACCACATAATTATTTTTCATGGATTGTGATTAACAGTGATTACCTTGACCAACACATAGACTCATCATGTATGAGAATGAATGAGTATTATAAGATTTCATGTAATTGAGACCTTGTAGGAAAGATGATTCAGTTTCATTTGTGTCAAGAATGTGGACAATATCTCGAAAGATAATGAATTAGAGGGTCAAGAATATGTTTTTTATGTGGAAAACATGGGGAAAAAGTAAGTGTCTACAAGTGAAAAATAATGATTTCAGTTAATGAAATGGTTGTGAATATTGGACACCGAAGTCATCATTTTTTTGACATGTGAATGAAGTAGTGACTGTGCACCCCAAGGTCCCGATAGGAATGTTCTTGAAGAGAATCAGCAAGGTTGTGAGAGTAAAGGTTACATTATAGTTGATGAAAATACTAAATATGAAATGTGAAGTGAATGATGTATTGTGTAATAGGATGAGGTATCCTTGTTAATAGAATAAGGTTGAAGTGGAGTAATTGATGTTTTTAAGTATTTGGATTCAAAATTTATGAATGAGAAAATATAAAAGGATGGTTATACTTATGTTTTTGCTTATTATTTACGTGTTTATATAGTATTGGTGTAGTTATTTAATGAGAAGGTAAAATTTTGACTAAGGTATGGTAACCCTTAATATGTTCATTAAGATAAGATAATGTTATATGGATAATGCTATGTTGTATATGAAGATGTAAATTGGATAGTATTGATTACCTTGGAACTAAGGAAAGACATATTGATAGGTGGTTTATGCTATTATTGATGTAGTTTAATTTTTTTTTATATTTACGGGATAAACAAAATATATTTTTGAATGAGGAAGCATTCATGTTTTCCAAAATTATTTATAGTAATTAAAGATATTACCATGATTCAAGGGAATATAATGTAAGGGTATTCACATGATTGGAATATGATAAAAAATGTGACATTGTGATATGTAGGGGAATTATCATCAAAGTTACAATTCTATTATGATGAAAACACAAAACAAACAAAAAAATAAACAATCAAACATATGAAACAAGCAGCCTAAGGAGTCCTAAAATAGTGAAATCCAAGGGAATACCCTCTAATCAAATTGATTCTTTCAGTATTCAATGTGGAAAAATCATTCAAACTTATCAGGTCATGAAAAAGGACATCTATAGAAACAAGATGACCTGCCACATGGTTACCCTCATGCAAAGAGTGACTGATAGCGGTTTCATTAGAGAGCAAATCTTTGCACATTCTAATAATGTAGAAAATAGACCAAGGAGGAGAGAGTATATCATTTAGGGAATAAGGGAAAAAAATTAATCTTTTTCATCCTCACCAAGGTCAAGACCCTTATGATGAAAAAGGGTAACCACCATGAGCAAGGCCGTAGCTTCATCCTGGAGAGAGGATCCATTTACGAGATTGGAGGAGAAGGCCAGAAGGACCGAACCACACAAGTCTGGAACCACCCCAACCCTGTGAAAGACACCCATTGAACATGAAACATCAGTATTGAGTTTAAGGCCCCAGTAGGGGGAGACCAACAAACCCAAATTCTGATATTAATATTCTCTCTCACCTTGGCTACATGTGGACTGGAAACCATCCAAATGAAGTAGGGTGCTCCCCGCCTATTACTATGTAGAGGGTCCAGATCAGTATTTATGGGTTTCATCCAAATTATCACGGACTTACCCGAAGCACGAGTCCCCTCATATCTAAAATTATTTCTGTCTTTCCAAATTTCCCATCACATAGCATGGAGAATCCATGAATGATTCGACCTCTTGGGTGTTATAACTCTCAAACCGTGGAACTATTTGGCCAAGAAAGGGATAGCCTCCAGAGAAGAAACACGATATCCTATAAAATCCACAATAAAGCACCAGAATAAAACATCCCAGTAACCAATGATGAATACGTGATTAATCATTTCCTCCATAGAGGATGTGAGCATGAGCTAAGATATGGAAACAAGATATAGTACTGCTTAATACTATCGTCAGTGGGAATGACTTGATTCCATTTCCTCCATAAGTTGAAATTGTATTTCGAGTGCACTTCTTTGATCCATAAATGATCATTCCAGCCATCCGGAGCTTCTGAGATGCCACCATTGCGTCGAAAATCTGGAGAAAAAAAATCTCGAGGAGGAAGGAGTGAAAACACACCAGACAGGTTCCTGATATAAGGAAAAGTGATTGAAGAGGTCCTTCAGCTCCTCATCCAGAACCTACTTGATATGGCCAGTGTACATGCTATATTCCTGGAAGGAAATTAAAGGAGTAGGGCATCCAGGGAAACCCAACACTCTCCCCAACCAGTAATGATACCCCAAGGAAATGTAACCCTCCTTATGACCCATTGCAAGAGGTTGTGATGCTCAGAAATTATTTTAGGAAGGTTAACCCATAAAAGAGAACCCCTTTCTTCCACCATGGATTGGTTGTGAAACAGATGATGAATATTTTCCCCATTGTGCACTCAAATCCACTATTTCCCAAGTTAGTTAAGCAAGAATACTAAAGAGCGTGTCAGCCAAAATATGCAGATTAATACCACCATCCCTAGAAGGCCTAGACACATTACTCTAAATAGCCCCAATGTTTTTTCCTTTCTATAAGAGGATCCCAAATGAAACTGGCCAGAAGTTTTTGAATGCTGGAGATAACACCCTTTGGAGCCATAACAGCTGATAGTGCATGAATCATAGTTGCCAAAAGCACACTATTAATGAGGGAAATACATCTACCAAAGGATAAATACTAATTTTTTCTAGTAGTGGACGTGATATTATATCTCATTGGTAAGGAAGTCGATGTCCCAAATATGAATTCTAACCGAGGAAATTAGAGCCTCAAGGGATTGCATTGGAAAGCATCTTCTTTTCTTGGAAAGATTAGTTTGATCATCTTAAATCCTACCTAGAGATAATTTGTTTGATATGTAAAAGAAACATTTAACTTTTTGATAAGATGACCACTCCAGTTGCAGTACTCCTCCTGAAGCCTATTCAAACCACAAATAGAAATTTTTCCAGCATTAATTAACATAATAGATTCATTATCAAAAATAAGATGGAAAATGGTCATAGCCCTCACATTCCTTTGGTATGAAAGAATATCACCATTATTTATGCTTCTATGAATGATCCTACTTAGAACCTACTGGGCGAGGATGAAATATCTTGGAGAAAAAAGATAACCTTGATGGAGGCCTCAGATGTTCGTAAAGAAATGAGAGGACTTACCTAGAAAGGAGACAACGATCCACAGAGAGCTGAAACATATAAAAATTATGTCAATATACCAGGATGAAAAGACCATATTGTCCAACACCTTATTGATGAATCCACACTCCACACGATAATACGCTTTGTTCATATCCATCTTTAGATGTACATTTAATCCCTAGGATTTAAATCTAATATCCCGTATATGTTCATTTGAAAGGGAAATGACCACTTGAATAGTACGACCCCCCCACAAAACCATGCTACTTCATGGAGATCCACCGAGGGAGATGGATGCACAATCTAGCATTAATCACACTAGTGAGGACTTTGTATGGTATGTTTAACTTGATCACTAGTCTGTACGACATGATTGTTGAGGGGATGAAGTTTTAAGGAATAAGAACCATGGTGGTAGTGCAAGCAACCATCCGCAGGTTACCTACTTTTAATATGTCCTGAATCAATTCAATGATATCCAACTTCACCACCTCCCATGTGCCTCAATAGAAGGATCACAAGAATCCATCATGTCCCAAATAACAGTTTGGATAGATGTTCATCATGGATGTGAATATTTCCTTTTCATCCGGTAAAGAATTCAACCAATCATTTCCTGAGCAAAGACACATTTGAGAATACCATCACAAAACCCATTGTCTCTTTTCAGGTACCCAATGGGCATTCAAACATTAGGTCCCACCAATAGATCTTTGAAATTAGAGTGGTCCATACCCGCCACAACATATCGGTGATCCATGATAGAACCCTCTTCCAAAATAATCTTAGGCTTGGTGGATCTCATTATTTATTTAATTCATATATGAAAAAATTTAGTATTTTTAACCCCTTATCTAATTCATTTTATTGTTGATGCTTCCCTAGACTCTTTTTCCTGATATATGAGCAATTACAGAAGATATTTATTTTTGTTAGAAAGCTCCTTAATATATTTGACAATCAAATTTTCTTGCAACCCCACATCATGGATTTCAACCATCATAATGGCATCATCAATATCACAATCATCCCAAGGGATAAATTTTTTCTATGAAAGTATTCAAATCTTAAGGTGAAATAGTTTATCTAGTGGGGAATTCCAAGAGTTAACCCGCCCAGGAGAATTCCAAATATCACGAACCAACTCATGATAACCCAGCATGGTCACCCACTATTGCACTAAAATGAACTTCTCTCGATGGTCCGACCTATAAGAAAACAATACCATTAGGGGGGAATGGTAAGATATAACTCTGAACAAGTGACACAATTTTGAGGTAGAGACTTAGAGATGGATTCAATTTTGGAAAAACACCTATCCATACCGCTCCATGAATAGTAAGATCACATTCGGTTGTTTCACCATTTAAAATCATCACCTGAGTATCCCAGATCGGACAAAAATTTCCCAGCCATTATCTGATATAACTCTCTACTAGTGTTCCAATGAAAAGGACCCTGACCATTACTTTCCTCTGTGAAAGAAACAATATTAATGTCATATCCAACAAACCCGGGTAAGTTTCCTTGGATTAAACTGTTTAAATAACTCAAGAGATTGGCCATTTTAAGAGAATCACAGATCTCGTAAACATATTTCATGATGAAGCAGCTGACTCCTGAAGTCACCTTTATTGTAATAAATTGATCCCCAGCTTGCACCATCACCAAAGAAGTATTATTGTTTCCAAAAAAAAATCAAAATGTGACTATTATTTTGAGCATCATGCAATGATCAATGCATCTTGATATTCCACATAAAATCATGAATCATGGAAGGGTTTTTCTTGTGTTCAATAATGGACAAAATAGAAACCTTAACTTCCCTTATTTAAGTGGAAATACAATATGTCTTCACCTGGGCACCCAATCCACATGAATTCCATATAATGATTGTCATCATTGAAAGGAATGATCTCTCTCTTTATCCCCATAAGTAATGGCCAATTTGAAATGGGAGAAGGATTTATCCTTGAATAAACATTCTTTCGGACGTGTACAAACTCCCTCACAGAAAAACCTCCTCAAACTATCTGGGTAAGTAGATTCAGTAGGGTGAGATCTAGACACACAATTGGGATTGGAACCAAGTAAGAGAGGCTCTACTAAAGCCGAGGTGGAACATGGAATTTCTTGCAAATGAAAATCCCGACCTATCTCTTAGTGAAGGGACTCGGGGAGATCATATCATACAAGCATATCTACATCAGATTCATCCACTTGAACCTCTGGGAAGGCCACAAGAGAACCAGAGAACATTGGTACTAATTATGGATAACCTTATGTAGAGGGTTTTTACCCATACAAACACTCCTCAAAGAACATACCCATCAGGAAAAAAGAAATGAGGTCAGTGGAAACATATAACATACCATGCAGAAAGAAAATACCACCTTTCGAAACACTAGGAACTATGTCTGGGAACATAAGTGCATCACCCTCATAGGCGTGGCCTGAAAACAGCACAACCCCCTAATAAAGGGAGGAAGAGTCCTAAACTAGATCGACTACTAGATCCATAGAATCCCTCTACATATCCTCTAAAAAAGAATGAAGAAACTGAGCCTGAAAATTGGATTTGAAGGGTAATGACTTAGGAAGCTGACTCACTACTCTTTTCTATATTCTACAGCAAACCTGAAGGGAATGACCCTATAGTAGGTAATGAGGGAAAAATAAGGCAACACAGGGTAAAATATCTGTAAATTCCATCGGATTCCATATTGTAAATGAAGTGAAATATTTCTTGGATGGGGGAGAGTGTTATCCAATTTCACATAAATGTGAGCCACTGAAATGTCTTCACGACATGAAGTTCTGTAATAACAGCACAATAAGCCACAAAGAGCGTCCCCAATAGCCCTATGAAACCCCCAATTCTGATAAGGGAGAGGAATTCTTGAGAGATGGATCCAAACCATAGGCAATGAATTCTCCTTGCTCTTATGAGTATCCCAAGACCAACAGGAAAGACTAATAATCCATTGGACGAAAACACGAGTGGACTAACACGAAGAGTGTCTGAAATTAAATTCCAAAGAAATTACAAGGAATAAAGTCATTACAAAAATATCTGAGATCTGAACAACATAGAGGAGGCCCCAAGAGAGAAAAAATATTCTGAAGACCACTAAAGAGGGATTTGATGAGATGAAATGAGCCACACACGTCCACTTTTAGAATGAATCAGCCTTTTCCACATTAGAGATAGAAAAATCCAGGGAGTGACCACCTTCAAACAGATAATCCTTCGAATTCAGAACATTTATGTTTGGGAAACAAGAGCGATGTGCAGTAGTATATGGACTGCAATGTTCCACCTTGAATGATACACACCAAGGGGGTGTCGGAGTAAGGTAAACTCATTCACTGGCGACAGGATCATGGGACACCGAGGCAGGGGAACTATCCATCAAGCAAGATGATTGAGGACCAACGGTTTGAAAAATTGAAAAGATAGGCGGAACATAAGGTTCGTTCTCTATGGCTGAAGAGGAATCCCTTTTTTATATTTATGTGTATTTCATGACTCCATTTCTAATGTTTTGTATTTTCATACTTGTGCAGGGTTATCCAGATAAATGTCCATGTAAATTTTATGTTCAACTTTAGAGGAAGTATTTGTACAGTGTGTTTATATTGGAATCTATGGTTAATAAGATATTTAATGATTAACTATATTTACATGTTGTACATCATTTATATTTTGGAAATTATATTAGTGGTGTTCTATTAAAGACATCATGTATGTCGGGTGACAACAAATGAAGTACAGTAAGGACATGGGTCTTGAACCCATAACCTAAGATCGATATGGGTTACATGCCTACCACTGGCCTGCATGATTTCCTTGTTAATGTATATTTATTTTTAATTAATTAATATAAATGATGAACAAGTAGTGTAATGTTTTATGTTCATATATTAATTCATGATGATAGTTTGTTATTTCATTATTTTTTTGGGCCTTAAGATCTATTAAAAGTGTATTTCTAGACATTCATTCTATGAAGTAATTGATATATTATAATTTTATCAAAGAACAAAAAATATATATATTTTTTAGAAATGTATTAATAATTACTCAACATTGTGTATGTGATAATTTCTTTTGTTCAGATACCTTAATTTTCATTGAGATGATGGCCTTTTAAATCCTCATAGATTTATTTCATTAAGGTCCTAAAATTTCTGTTGACCGTTCACTTGTTTTTTATTTGATGACATCAAACAATATCTATAAATATTTGTTTCTTACCTCCATATCCAATATTCACTCCCATCTTATTTATCCACTTAAATAATGTATGATAAATAATGGGAGTTTTAGAATATGATCGTTTTTGGATTCATTCATCAATAGGTCAAACACAACATGATGAACCATATTATTAACATATATCATGCCAGATGTTTTGGGAGAATAATTACACTACCTATACATACAATACATGAAAAAATAATTTTTTTATCCTCAAAGAAATTCTGAATTTGGGGTAAAAACATGGTAGATCTATTAATATCTTCTTGAGTGAACATCGGGGATGTTTTGATCAAGTTTACGTTATGATTATTACTTTTTTAGATTAGCTTTTAGCACTTTTTTTCTCAATATTTTTCCAAATTCTTTGAAAAATTTACGTGTTACTCTAATTGGTTCTACTCATAATGGTTTTGTAACATTTAGCATTGTTATGTATATTGTCTCTAATGAAGAGGTCATGAGATGTAATGAGGAAAAATATTATTCAGAATATTTTTTCATGAAGATCTGTGGTAGAATTTGGGAATCAAATATGGGATAATGTAGTTATGGTAAGAGAAAATGTTATAGAAACTCTAGGTCGAAGAAGGGAGTTTGAATGTTTTCATTGTTGTAAGAAAGGAAATAAAAATATGATTTTCTATCATCTAAAAAGAGAAAACAGAATAAAGGAAAATGACAAGAAGAAGAATGGATATGGATATGATCTAACCGCCACCACTATAGGGGTGATCATGATATTGTGTATGAATACATTAATATTAATGTTGATAAATCATGTTGGGTTATTAATAGTGGTTCTTGTTTTCATGTCAAACTGAGAGATGAGTATTTTATATCTTAAACACTGGTAATTTTGGGAGTTTATAGATAGGTAATGATGGAAATTCTGATGTTGTAGGTATTTGGAATATTTGTTTAGAGACACGCACCCGAAGTGGGATGATTTTGAAAAATGTTCAACTTTCCTGTGATCAACTTTTAAATCTGATTTGTACCAACATATTTATGTTGATGGTTTTATTAGAGTTTGTGGTGATTTCTAATGAAATTTCTCCATGGGATCCTTGGTTGTGGCTTAAGGTAATATGTATTTGTTTCATTCTGGACTATAGATTCAATTTCATATGTTACTTCTTATGTTATTGAATATAATTTTTCTACCAAGTTATGGAATATGATTTTTAGCCACATTAGTGAGATAGTAATTGATTTCATGGAAAAGATATTTTTTCCGGATTTAATCAATAGTTAATTGAACACGTGTGACCACTTTATGGCTATAAAATATATCTGGGTGCATTTCATTAGTCATTCTCTGTAAAGGATATCACAGGTATGTGAATTAAATCATTCTGATATATGTGGCCCTTATAAATATAAGACTTTCTATAGAATTATTTATTTTGTGACATTTTTTATGACCACTCATGTAATCTTTTGGTTTATTTTCGGAATTAAAAAATTTAGGAGATCAATATTTTAAAGCAATTACAGATTTTACAAAGAGGGAGATTATTGAGATTTTATTAATCATTATTGCATATCATAAGGTATTTTTAATCACATGACACCTCCTAAGAAACAACCAATAAATTGTGTAGCTCAGTGGATGAATAATAATCTATTAGAAGGAGTTAGTTTTCTTTTGGAATTAATGTTTCCTAATTTTTTTGGGGTGATTCATTAATTAATGATACTTATATTATCAATTTATTAACCCTCGTTTCCTTGTATATAGACATTCCAAATATATTTTTAAAATTAAAAGATATCAAGTATCACCATTTATACGTTTTTCGTTGAAATGATTTTGTTTAAGTGACTAGATATGAGATGATGAAACTGGATTCTAAGTCATGATATTGTATTTTTATTGTCTATTTACATGATGATTTTGAATATAGGTTCTACGATCCAGCCTTGAAAAAACATGTCAGAAGCCATGATGAATTTTTTAAATATAATCATACTATTATTGATATTAATAAGGGAGAAAATTATTATTCTCTATCTTCTAATGGATTTATCAATCTTGAGATTTTTTCTAATTCACATGTACCTCTTATTATTTATTATGATAATCATGATAATGTGAAAAATTATGTTCATGGTGAAAAGGATTGAGTTGATCTTTTTAATGAACCTTTTATTCTGATACTAGTCTAGAGGTTATTAAATAACCCACAGATTCACACTAGAGAACCTCTCAGTATTGTATTATTTCTACTTCATACTCTTGTAATGATTATGTGATCCTTGATCAAGGGGGAGAACCTGAATCTTTTAATAATATGATGGAACATAATCATAAGGAAATATAGGTTGTGGAAATATATGATGTGATGGGATCATTGCACGAAAATCAAACTTTTGAGCTGTTGAAGTTACGTATAGGTAAGAGAGATTTTCAAAATAAATAGATATATCATATTAAAAATGAAAAATATAGATCTATTCCATGATACAAGGAATGTTTTGTTATCTATGGTTTTCATTATAAGAAAGGTATTTATTTTTATTAGATTTTATAACCAATTTTAATAATGTATTCCTTTTGGGTTAGTCTTGTTTTGGTTACAAGTTTTGATCTGAAGATTGAGCATATAGATGTGAATACAACTTTACTCTGTTGAGATTTAGATGAGGAGATTTATATGGAGCACCTGAAGTGTTTTTTTGAAACAATTAAAGATAATTAGGTCTTCAAGTTGAAGAAGTCCTTGTATTGTTTTAATTATTCTCCGGGGAAGTGTTATTAGATGTTTGAATCAATCCATTTTCAACAGTGTCTCACCACGAAATTTTTGGATCATTTTTTGTCAAATAGATATATATGTTTTGATTTTATAATATAGTTTCATTATATTGAAGATATTCTCATTATTGGTCATGATAATTTTATAAGTGACATATTAAATAATGATATTTTTTTAGTATTTTGTGATGAAAGCATTATGGCCATCATGAAAAATTATTACCATGTCAATTTATTGTGACATAAAGGAAAATCAATTGTTGTTATCTCATGGGAGAAAAATTGAGATACTTTTTCATATATTTCCGTTGGATAGAGAGATTTTTGATTTTACTACTCATGATTTTCATTTTAAACATAGTACTAGTTAGTCACCTTATATGACTAAAGTGACAGATGAGAAGCCTCACATACCTTATTCATATTTTACTGGATATTTGATTTATGCAATGGTATAAAATAGTCTAGATATAGCTCATGGAGTTGGTGTGGTCTGATTTTTTATCAAATAATGGTAGAGATAATTGGAGAGTAGTGAAGTATATATTTCATATATTAATGGCACATTTGATTTGATATTGTGTTTTAGAAATTGGGAAACTATGATTTGTGGATTTATATATTCATATATAGTAGGTTATATAGATTCTAGGAGTTATACTTTAGGTTACTTGTTCACTTTTTCATTGGTGCTTTATATAGACAGTAAAGATTGCCAATATTTTTTGATATATCTACAACCAATTTTGAGTTTATATCAAAAATATATGCATGAAAATAATTATTATAAATGAAAAAAATATATTTTAGAGATCAATTCAAATCAGGATTGGTATGTTTATTTTTTAATAATAAGAGTTCTATTTATTATAATTAATCCAACATTTCTTGGAAGGTTAAAAAATATTTATGATATGTATCATTAGATTTGGGAAGTCCTGGATTAGAGATATTTGGATCTCAATAAGATCCACATGGATGACAATAAATCATACATGTTGACCAAGAGTTTACCAAATGATAAAGTAGAGACCTATCAACTGATTTCAGGGTTGGAAGTGATCCACAATTTGGTCAGAGAGAGAATTTTTTGCGGTGCCTCCTCATCTATCCCCCAACAGATGCCAAAAAAATAAAAAGAAAAAATATACATTAAAAAACTAGATTTAAGTATATTTTCATGGAAGAAGTTATTTTGGGATCAAGGCTTTAGGTATTATCATTATTCTAGGTGTGAGGCTCTCTCCTCAACATTACGACAGTGCTTATAGTGTTATATCCGATAATTTTTAGATTAGTATCAGAAAAATATTCGCAATATCTTTTTCTTTCATATAGAATGTGGTCTTTGATAAGATCTTAGGGATTTTCATATGCACCTTTTATTCACACAGTGATCACCTTCGTTTCATTGTCAGATCTATTTATGTTTATTTACCTGGTTGAATTCTTCATTTTTGGGTGCCTTTAGATTGCATCTGTTTTTGTTCCTTTAGTCCACTATTTTAACTGCGAGTTATTTTTAAGATCTTGCTCATTTTTTGGAGTCTCTTATTTGTTCTCTTGATTATTAGTGGATTATTCTTTCTAGACTTTGTCTCATGGTTTTTCTATTTTGAGTTTTCCATGTTAAAATTTCTTATGTAAACATTAATTTTTCTGCACATATATCTGGTCATTGATTACCCGATTTAGTTTTCTTGGAATGTTCAAAAGGAAATGAAATTTTTTCCATTGCACATTCACAATGGTGTTTGTTAGTGTATTATTAACTTATTGTGTTTATCATGAGTCTCACACCCCACTTTTATAAGCCATACTCCTCTTCGTTTCCATCCACATCCATTACACTTTACAAGGATCATTCCCAAAATAGCTTTGAAGGAGGAATCAATCGTAATATTGGTTATCCTATTTATAATGGCATTTGATGTTGTTACACTCAAAAAAAATGAAAAATCATAAATATGAATTGTGTCTTTAATAGTGTTTGATTTTATTTTGAATACACCTTAAAAAGAAATGAAACAATGTAAAATTGTTCAGAAAATTAAAAAAGGTAAAAAATATTATATAAAATAATTCAAGGAAAAACATTGATGAGAATAGATAATAATTATAAATAAATAATAGAAATTGAAAGTAAATATATAGTATACATTTTTGAAAATATATAAAAGGGATAATTAAATTAATAATTATGTTTATATATTAGGATAATTAAAATTATAAAATAAATATAATTTAAAAAATCATATAAAAAAGGTTATATAGTTTATGTAGTTGCAAGATTGTTTAGGTTTCCATTAACGTTAGATTCATCCTTTCAGCTATGTGATGCATTCCACAATTTTTTTTCATATCAGAGCCCTTTATTTCTAAAGTATTACCCAAAATTTCAACTATAATAAAAATTAGTATAACAATATTTTTTTAGAATTTATTGGGGATTTAATCCACTAATAAAATATGTGTGATTCTTTTTAAAAGTGTCATTCATTTTTCTGTGGGGAGACTTTTCAATGTAGTTTTTTTGTAACGGTTTTTTATTTATCAGTGTCTTAGACCATATCTAAATACATATGCAAGATTTATAATCATTTAAGAATTATTATTTATTATATAATAAAAACTGAATATAATTGTATATATATATCAACATAAAAAATATTCATGTAAAAAAATATTCATAAATACATATAAATATCAATAAATCTATATTAACTTATATAAATTTTCATAAATATATAATAGTTATATATTATTAGATATAAAAATATATAGATACCCAGATAATTAATATTTAAAATATATAAATACGAATTAGTATAAATATATATTAATATATATAAATATACATACATATAGATAATTATATATATATATATATATATATATAAATATAAGTAGATTAAAAATATATATATATAATATCGTATATATAAATTTATATTTAAATACACTTTTTAATAATGAAAAATTAATATATATAAATATATATAAATATCTCACCCACCATAATAACCTATGTCTAGGGTTTCCAGGATGCTATGTTGTTGTATGATTGGCCATGTTGGACAATCACTAGGGTGTGTCACTTGTTCTTGATACAACTAGCCCTAGTCGATTAAGGAATATCAATTAAACGAAACACTACCATCATTTAAACATAACCGACCCACAACGTAGAATACCCATTTAGCCATATATATTTGTGAATTTCATAGCCCGAGTTCTCACCACATGGATTTTAAATTCCCACTTTCGTTGTCCAACGACAGAATACACCCAAGATGGATCTGATTACCATTCTTCAAGTCACCACATTCCTTTTGTATCTAAATGTTATTATCTGTTTGATACAAAGACCACAATAGAAAACACACTAATTGTAATTCTCATATTACAACTATTTAGACCTCTCCTATAGTTATCTATGTGCCATGCATCGTTATATCTAGTCTTCATTGGGATCCTAATCGTTTTCTTCACACTCAGGATCATAGAAGCCCCTTTAGCCCTTAGGATCCCCCATCATCTCCTCACCATCCTCTCCCTCAAAACACCATGCCACATGGAAAAGCGGTGACTGATGGCCTTTTCCTGACAACCTGTATCATCTTTCTCACTCAACATGATGCTGCCAATATATATACCTTGAGGCCCACCACCAATATGATCAGTAACACCCTTTTTGGTATCTCTGTCAATTTTTTATTTTACTGTGAATTCCAAACATTTTGTTATTAATAATTTGTTCTTTTATAATTAATCCTATACATATTATTAGTCATATTTATTTTATAAATATCAAAATAAATCATAAATTTCACATATGTATTTAAATATATATATATTTAAAATTATAATTATACATAAATATATTCATATATACATATATTTATGATGAAATATTTATATAATTTTTAATATATTTTATTAATTATATATTTATATTTAAATATTTTTGTTGAATACATATACATATAATGACATAAATATTTATAACAATTTATATATTTATATATTTAATTTTATAATATCATTATTCAAATATTTATAACTATTTATATATATAAATGTAATTTTATTATATCATTATTCACATATTTATTAGTATAAATATTTATACATTTTCATTTATAAATATGCATATACATTTTTAAATTTTGTTAACTAATTATATATTTAAATAAATACATTTATGATCACATTTATATAATTATAAAAAAATTTACATAATAATATATATATATATACAGGTATTTATTACAATTTAAATGGTTATAACTATTTATATATTTATTAATGTAAATTTATTATATCATTATACATATATTTATAATTATAACTATTTATATATTTATATATAAATATATTTATAAATGTATGTTTACATTTTTTAAAAAATAAATATATTTATATGATTATAAGCTTATATTTATAAATATATTTATGTATATGTAAATATATATAAATAATTATACTTATACACAAATATATATACACACATATATTTATACATAAATATATTTATATATATATATATTTATGATGGCACATTTATGTAATTATATATATGTGAATATATATATAATGAATACATATATTTATATCTATTCCATCATCATCATCATTATTTATTTATTCAAAAAGGTTATGAGAACAGAAACATGAGAAACAAATACAAAACATGGGACTATGGGGGCCTAAAATATGATCCCAAGGGCATCCTTTCTTACTAGGTTCCACCCTCAGGCCTCAAGAAGTATATTCTTGGAAATTAGGTGACACTAGATCCTTGGTTTTCCATACATTCAAGATGGTCTGCAATATTCTTTCCCTCACACCAAATGTCGAGTACATGAATATAATTGTTGATGATACTTTTACAACTTCTCATAATTTAAGAAATAAACAATGGGATAATAATTGTTTTAGGAAAATAATTGTGTGGAATGATAGATCTTGTTCCCACATCTTCTAGTTATATATTCTTTTGATGGAATAAGAATAGTCTAGTGATAATAATCTTCGGATAGGCCTATAGGGAGTCAATACTATTGAAATGTGCTATAAAATCTAGAATAACATATCCCCTATGGTCTTGAATAACACACACTCCTCGCATTCCACCTAGGATTAAAGAACCATATTTATTATTCTTGAGGCCCAAAATGGGTGGAGACCATAGAAGCCACATCCAATAGGAATTATTGCATATAGAGTGGTCAGGGGGGTGGCTCACTTACAATGGTTTCCAAGTAGGAGCAATGCACCTGTTTTTAAAAAGTCTTATCGTGTCGAGAAACAGGTTCCTTTTTCGGATGATAATATATTTCCCTGTAATAAAAACATTTTCATTTAGACCACTATTTATTTCATTATAGATACAATAGTATCCAATGATCATCCAAATTTATCGTTCCATCTATTTTGAGATTGTAACACCCACACCGTGAAACCATCTGTCTAAGAAGGGGACACCAAAGAACTCATGAGAATAGATTGACGTGAAATCAACAAATTATCACTACATTTCATACGACCAATCACAATTAATAAAAAAATGGTTCATTGTATCCTCCTGATATTACCTACAACACGACACCTAGATTCTAGGTAGATTCATGGTCTTTAGATATTGACATCAGTATGTACCACATGGTTTATTATTCTCTAGACATAGAAATTGTAATTAGCATGAGTCATATTACACCATAAAATCTTTTTACATCAATTAGTTTGGTCACATGCTATCGTCTCCTTTCGAATTTCCCTTATTCTAAAGGCCCCTGAACTAAGGCCTAATGTTTGACCTATCTAGTTATGTGTTCATTTCAAAAAGATCATAAAAGTATTGTTGGTTATGATCCATTACATCCATAATGAACATTTAGTATAGGATATTTCCCCTAAAATAAATTCATTGTGCTAGACATATAGGGAAACAAATCTGTGATCCAGCCCAATTATGGTTCCAAAATAGGCTATCACCTTTCGACACAATCAATTAGGTTGGATGTTCTAGATTCATGATGTTGGGAAAATAATGCGCCATAATTGAGATTAATTCCATCCGGACACCTCATCACCCCTCTTCATTTAGTATTCATGTCATTTCCACAAAGGGTCCTCTCCTATAATAATTCCCATGCCAACTTTTCATGAATTAAATTGAGAGTGTCAAAGTGATTTCTCTTGTTAATACCCCCCTTCTTGGATTGTCATTTACAATCTATCCTAGGAGACCTAGTGTATTTTGTCCTCTGAGAGAGAATCCCAAATAAATCCATCCAAGATACTATAAATATAAGATTTTACCATTTTCAAAACCATAACAACTATGATTTACTATATTGGTATGGCTGAGAGAACACTGTTAACTAAGATGATCATACTTCTAAAGGATAAATAATTTTTTCCATTCAGGACAAGACTAGTAATCGTACATTTAATGTGATAAAAGTGATGTAGACACAGCCTATCATAAGACATGGGGACACCTAGTTAATCCATCATAAAGATTCATCTCTGCATAAATATTATATTACACAAGGAAGATTCCCATCTATTAGATCATCAGTTTGAGATGTAGAGACTATTCTTCACCCGGTTGATTATCTTCCCCTTGTAATGAAAATACAATTCAAGAACAATATTGACGCCTTATACTGATCACATACTAGAATTAATGATTAAAATTGTTTTTTCTCATAACATAATATGGGATATTTAATGAGGTCTCATTTTTCATTAGTAATGAATTATATATCCCTTTGGAACTCTCCTCTTAATAAGTTGGCTCAGGTCATCGTGGGAAAGGGTGAAAATTCATGGGGATATTGGATGTCCCTATGTAAGCCCACGAGGTTCCCTGAAGAATCCAAGAATCCTACCCACTAAAGGGACAAACATTGTTGAGGAACTAATGAAACTAAAAATCAAATAGGATGCCTTTGAAGAGAATCCCATACATGTTAACACCCTGATGATAAAACTTCACTCAATTCAATCATAGTCCTTATCTATATCTATTTTGATTTTCTTGTTTGAACCGTGATACTTGATTTTAATTTTAGAAACTTCACCTTAGGATAGAGATATGGCAATTTGGATTGATTATACATTAATGAATCCATGCTGGTCCTTGGAGATCCAAGGAGGAATATGTAAGAATATATTTTTGTTGATGATTCTCCCATGTAATTTATATATAAAATTATACATGATCACTGGCCTATAGTGTTTAATGTATAATGTTTCCTTAATTTGATACATTATTACTAAAGTAGTGGGGTAGGAAACACGTTGAAGAATTCATCCTTAGAATAAGTCTTGAATTGACAGAATAAGATCACACCTAACCACATTCCATGATTCCTTGTAGAAAGAGCTCAAGAAAATATTTGGACCCAACTCACTCTCAGAACAATGGTTCATCATATCCTTATGTCATTTATTCTCATCCGAAACAACATCCATGAGTTTATTTTCCTGATTGAAGATAGTGTTTGAAACAACTTCTAGAAACCCTGTGTTCCCTCTCTGATACTGTTTACACATATGTGGGTTACGCCCTGCATGGAGCGTTATGATATGGGATTGAGACATACCACAAAAAAATCTCATTCATTATAGTATGAACCATCCTTTATAAATATATTTGGATTTATGGTGAACTTATTCTCTAAGATCATGTCTTGGGAATATGTCATATTATTTTCACCTTCACAGAGCCACCTGCAAGTCAACATTCAGTTATATCACTAAAAGGAGGAGGGGTGAATCAGTGATGTAAATTTAAAATTTATTATTTTCAAATAAATCTCTATGATTGGTTTAGATATTTATCCCTCATTTTTACATATTCATTTATCCCAAATCCAAACAATTGAAAATAGTTAAAAATAACAAACTAATTTTTACAACGTTCACCCCCAATGTCGGTGACTACATCCTCGATTTGTTCTGGATAATATGAGGAACATAAATTTCACTAGTAATAATAATTTTGATTACAAATATAGAAAATCTCATGAAATATCTGATCGAAAAACTCCCTTAATGTATGATCACAAATAATTATTGTGGAATGTCTCCGGATAGGTTCGTTAGACTAGAATCCCAGTAGTGTTGTTTATATTGACTCCCTCTATTTGAGATATCTCTTGAAAAGATAATTTTTTATACTAGAATCCTTCTAGTTTTTTATGAATAGTTTTTTTGAACAAGTCTTCAAATTCTAATGACTTTTGAGGTAGTGAAATGTTTTCCTTGTTTTTCTTCATGTCCAATCTATATAATCCTCTGATTAACTTTTGGAATTTCTCAAATTAAAATTTATCACTTTTATATGGTCAATGTTGACATCCCTGATCTTATTACACATTAAACAATGATTTATTACATGATATCACACATAATTAAACCACAAAGGATTGAAAGGTATAGTGCCTTTGATAATTATGTTCATTAAATAACAACATAAACATGAAATGCAACATCTTTATTGAAAACAATTTTAACATGTTCATTATACACCTTCGTACATAAACCTGCATTGGGTATCCTGAGGATGTATATAAGAAAGATGTGATCTATAAAGCCCAGTAATGGAGTAAACAAGGAATAACATGAAAAAAATACATCTTAGGAAATAGGCATAAAAATGGAGGATAAAAAAATCATGAATATAAAGGAATGATAAACCATGATAATCATAACATTGAAATGTGGCAACAACTTATAACACTACATAATAAACATTAGTCAATGATAAACCAGAAATAACACATGGTAGAAAAGTGTACCAAAAATGAATTAGGTAATCACATGTCCCATCATAACATAACATGAAAATAAACATTACCCAATACATTGGAATTCTGTCAGGGAGATCCCTTCATCATCATTTCAATCTCATGCATAAGTGTGACACATAGATCATATAACATGGAGTCATTCAACATCATTATTTATTCAATGATTAAGGAATGTTGAATTCATACATGTAAGTAACCATTAAATAAGTATATGTTCATAAAGGTGAATACCCTTAATAGAAGAATGGTTATGGTAGTTAATGCACTATGATTTTGGCATTGAAAATTGTGGTGAAATTTCATGACCATAATGACATCATATGAAAATTCATAAATTGGGATGAGGAGAAAGAAATGGGTATATCACCATTTATACATGATATGGCTATTAAGGGGATATTTTAATATAATATACCAACATAAGAATGGGAGTTTTGATGAATAATAAAAAAGAAATTCTTAAATGGAAACGAGGAGAGGGAAATCCCTTTAAAAATTTTGTCATGGTAACATGTGTACATGGGAGGGATTAATGAGAGAGAAATGGGTCTCACATCATTCAATCATAATAAGGGAGGTATGTGAGAGGTGAAATAATACACCCAATCATTTTAAATTTAAAATATAAGGGTGTAACAATATAAGTAAACTTCAATAAAAATGAGAAAGAGAGGAACCCTTATATTGATATGTGGTCCCAAAATCATGGGAGAGGCTTAATAGGATCTTGGGGTGCATTGGGAGGACTATATATTGTAGATAGAAGCGAATTTATGAGATTAATTTAGTTTGTGTGATATGTAAAGGCTTAATGGGTGTTTTTATATAGGAAAAGATGTGAATTTCATTATTATTTAGGATTTGGACAATATATAATAAAACATTAAAAACAACAAACCAACCCATGGATTGTGGCCATGGATTCTAAAAAGGGAAGTGGTTTCCATTATTTTATAATTTAAAGGGAATAATTTATTAAAATAATGTCATTGATTATGTGAAGGTTAGCCACATTCACAAAGATATTATATTAAAATCACAATTTTTTAGTGTTTGGAGGATTCACTATGGATTTATAAAACATATAAGAAAATATAAAATAAAATTATTTTAATGTTAAAACATGTATTTTGATAAATTCAACATTTATAGTATTTATTACATTTGACTTCAAAAAAATTATACGATAATTTATATTTAATAAAAATTATTTTATAATAATATTTTATTAAAATATAATTTATTCAAAGAATTAATTATTTCACCAAAATAAGTTCTTTAATTGAAATCAAAAATAAAATTTCTTTTTCATCATATATGTAATGCCCCAACCCAAGTTACATAGAGTCAGTGCATTATTACATAACATTGGCATGATCACAAAATATCGAATCTCGAAAGACCGATGAGTTTAGTAGCTTTGTAAACAGTAGATGCATTCATAAGTCTTACATTACATCATAAGGTGAAAAACTACAACAAAAACCTGTCTTAATATCCCCTCATATTATCCCTGCAGGTCATTAATAAAATTCTTCTTCACATCCTGGGAAAAATAAATGATTGAAAGGGGTAACATCAGATGCTCAGTAAGGATAATAATATTGCAGAAACTTTCATAAATAAACATAAACATTTATGTCATTGTATAACTAAAACAAAATTCTATTAAACATGATCATCACCATAATATGGAAAAGATAAAATGAAATAAATAAATTTACCTATTCACATGGATATTCTACTAATTGAATATTCCATGCAATATCAATAACAAATTTAACAATAATACGATGCATAATGCCAGGCTATCATAACCACATAGTTAAGGCCTTATGCCAAAACTAAAAATAAGATTTTGTCCAGGCCTTAGTCCAAGAAAATAGTTTGTCTCATGCGATCTACCGATGCATCGAGGAGGTATAGTGGGATCCACCCATAAATTACTATGTCCAATGCATTCCTCATATGAAAATGTTTAAACATAACATAAACATTCGTATTGAAACTAGCATAAAAAATGTCAACAATTTATCCATAAACCATGAATGGTTTAAAAATAAAACATCCATAGTCAAACATATCAAAAAACCTTCATTAAAATATGGATGTTTTGTATCATAATAAATCAACTTCAAATATGCTTAAAATCTATCAAAGGATGTTGACATAGATGAAATCAAAAACTATTTGAGGGAAATATCTCCATTTTGAAATAATTTAATAGTCAAATAATTATTAAATAAAACAATTATTTTTAAAATTATCTTATATTATTGTAAGGGATTCTTAGATGATTTTATAGTGCCATAAAATAGTAGCACCCACTATATATGTTAAAAAACATTCTTAACTTAAATTTTTCTAAAAGGTCAAAATGTACCTTCTTTGGAAAACGACGGAAATATTACTTTTAAAAAGGTATAAGGTCAAATAAGGTTATAAATTAATTTAACCCATATTCTATTAAATACTAAAAAAATTTGAAATACATTTTTAAGAAACATGGATGTGGATGATAAATTGGTCCCAGAAGATACTTATGTAAAAACAACCTCAGATAATAATGATATTGTATAATTAACCCTTACCTTGTAATTTTCCTTGGTAATGGGTAGGTTAACCTCCCATATAATGTTGAAATAATAGTTATTATGTTATAGAAGAATCATACACATTAACATGATATCATCTATGACCTTTTAACATTGCTATGTTAATAATATCTTAGTATTATCGTTGTTTCGGGTGTTAAATAACTCGTTTTATTTTATATGTTATGTTACATAATCCATGATTGTTATGGATAGTTTTTATATTACTCTGATAACAAGATATATCAAGTCATTAAACATTATTTTTAATCATAAAATTAGAATTATTCTTGAATAGATACGATGGGGAATGAATCTCAACGCGTTCATAGAGACGGAAGTCTGTACATACGCATAAGCGACAATATCATTATTTTGATATTCAAATAGTATTTAATTGGATATTATATCATATATAAAGAATAATTATCATGTTTTATATATTATATACATCAATTACACATAATTATCATACCCATACAAATAATAAGGTATTGAAAAACGATTACACCACGACGTGGAGACGGTAAGTCGTACGTACGCATGTATAGTGACATGACATTCAAAAGATGGATAGAATACTGAATATGGTTCTACTGTATTTATAATAACATCAAAGAATAGATAAGATACTGTAGTTATTATTTTATAATGGAAATAACAATGAAATAAAAAGTGGAAGAAGAAAGGAACATGAAATACGGCTGTGAAAACATTACCTCTTCTTCGGGTTCTTCCTTTTGATTTGATCAAAAGGGATCCATATGTTGACTTTATGATCAAAATAAGGCCTCTAGGTTGAAGTGAGGGAAATTTATAGGATATTTGTGCAGGGTTTTTCATATCTAAATGGCTTTGAAGGTTTGAATTAGAGAGAAGGGGGAGTGCCCTTTTATAAGAGGGGTGAGGGGAAACTTAGGAAAAGATTGAAATATTATTATATAATAAACTCATTTTTGGTTTATAATGGCTCCAAACTGATTTATTTCGAGTCTAAGGCGGGGATGGGTCAAAAAACTCCCATCCAATAGGTTTATAATAGTTTGTTTCAATATATTGACCCTGTCATGTAGTTATAACTCTTAGTTAATTAGTATCACATTTACCATTTCTCTTTGTATTTTTATATTATATGGTCAATAAACTTACATTAAAAATCTAAGAGAAACGAAAGTGGTTCATTAATGGTACAAGTATCATTATATAAGTCTCTTTTCGGATCCTTAGATTTTTATGAATTCAATATCAATTAATAATATTATATCTGTTTTAAAAACTCATTTATGTCAATTTTGACACTATTTGGTATTTTGTTTTTGATAAATTCATAGAAGCATTATTTCTTCGATAATAATTTATTTAATCAACCATAACAGGAAATATTAACCTATAAAATTCGTGTAAGGAATTAAAACTTTCAAATTATATTTATTTTAATATTTATAATACCATTTATTTAATTCATTTATTAATAAGGAAAATACTACATCATTATTTTGTCATAAATTAATTAAATTTTTAAATTTTTTAAATTTATAAATAAAATACCATAATATAAGAAATATTTTTTCTTTCTAATTAATATTTATTGTCTAAGAGATAAAATATATAACTCTATATTATTATTTTTAATTAAATATATATGTTTATGTCATTTTTGTATTTACTTTAACTTAATTAATATAAAGTTTCATTTTCACTTACAAGTGGCTCCATGATGTCAAAAAATAGACCCAAGGATGACCATGGTCAGAAATATATCATAACATTGGGTTAGGACATGTGTTAGGTTAATTTAATATTACTATAATATTATTTTGTTACGCTTTTTCCGGATATACCCTTTAACGATGGTAAATAAATAATTTACAGAAGTAATTATTCAAAATATCAAAAATTAAAAGTTTCCTATTTTAAAATATTGGAAATAATGATTCCAAATATGGAATTAATTTTTCCAAATTCAAAAAATATAAGTGGAAGAAATTAATTTAAAAATAATTCCTGCTGTCAAAACAAAAATCGTGTTTTTAAGAAATAATGAGTATCAAAAGATTGACACTTGTTTAAGTCCAGTTTAAATGTAAAATTATGTATAATGACCAAAATTATATTAAATATTAGAAATATATTATAATTATAATTTAAAAAAAATCAATAGTATAATTTAGAAATACCAATTATTTTGATTAAAAAAGTTGTTTTGAATTAAAGTTTAGTATTTTTCTCTATTCATCAAAAATTAGAAGTTGTCAGAAAAATATAAAAAATTCACCATAGGCTTATTTAGATATTACAAATTCAAAAATGAAGTCCATTTTGAAAAATAAAATTTATAGACATTCATAAAGTGGGTATTACTATTCATAACGACTATATTGATTGGTCGTGGTGTGTTAGAATCTCGAAGTTGTGTATAATGCAAGATATTGAATTATTCAAAGGGTAACGTACCGTAGATGCTTGGGGTGTTACATTATCCCTACTTCAATAAATTTAGTCCTCGCAATTTGAAAAAAAAAATCGAAAAGAATGGTTGAAAATAGAAAATAACTTTGTTGAAAACTCATATCAGAAAGAGGGTTAATAAAATTTATTTTTAATAAGAGGGAAAAGGAAATGAGAACGTCACCACCAAATTAGGGTTTCTAAGAGGAGAATTTTTTTTGGAAATTATAGACACCCAATTAGAGGAAAAACGAAAATATTTATATGGAGTGATTGATTCCATCAATCACAAACATTTGAAAAATTGAGGGCCTCAAAGACAACAATCTATGATGATTTAAAATATCATCAGTTAAACAAAACATAAGGTATTAAAATAACACATTATTGGTTTGAATATCCCATACCTAGAGTCTAAGAATTAATTTATTCATATAATATTATATATATATATATATATATATACTTGACAATTAGAGTTTCAAAATTCAACTAATTTCTACCAAAAAATCATCTTTCACTCCAAGAGATAATAGAACTCAAAAATATTATATTTATCTTAATTGTATAAGGTTCCAATTATTAACACATACAATTAAAATGAAGTAAAATATTTTGAAATAAATAGAGACTTCCTTTAAGATCGTGGTAGTTAATAAAATCATGTCACACTATGGTTGGGGGTTCGATTCCTGTAGCTTTTTCTGATGTGACGGGTTATCGCCCGACCTACAGGTGGTCCTTTTCATTAAACTATAGTATCATAATATTCAAAAAAAATAATAAGAAAATTTTTAAACTTAAACAAAACAATCAAATGTTCAACATAATCCATTCTAAACATTATAGTTATCCAAAGCACCTCTGTCCTGACTCTCTGTAAAAGGTACCTAAATTCCAAAATCAATTGTTACATTAGATACCCGAAACAATGTAATGATTTTCTTATTGTCACATACTGAAAATATGATTACCTTAGTCATATTAAATCCTTAATGAAAACAACAAGTACTGTTGTACAATACATATATATATATATATCACATTATTCTTATAACCAGAATATAATACTTGAGTCTGAAAGCACAAATACATTAATTTTTCCACTTCAACTATAGTAATAACATAATATTGGCCTTGATCCCTTGTCCATTTATGAGTTATGTTTCCTTAGTGATTAGGACATTCATTTCATAATTTCCCATCACCCTGCAATTGTAGCACAGAACATTGGTAGATTCTTTCTTCCCCTTGCACTCATGAGCATGGTGTCCTTTTTCACCACACTTATAACAGACTCTCATTCCCTTCAAGAAAGTCCCGTGGCGTTTCATGCCACATTTACTGCAAGATGGATATTCAACTTTTCTCTTCTTCCCTTTATTTACATTTCCAGAGTGATCATCATATCTCGTCTTATTTTTATTTGCTATAAAGTCATAAGACATGGAGAATTAATTTTCCTTCTTGATAGAACATGAGGCAATGTCTTCGTATAATGAGATGGACTGTGAGACTAATGCTCGACAAAGAAATGGTTGTAACCCATCAAAGAAACGATCAATCATACTCCTCGGGGTACGTATATAATCTCGTGCATGCCTTGCTAACGTTGTAAAGTTGGCTTCATACTTTTCGACATTCTCATCCTCCTTTTTCCTCAGACTTTGAAATTTCCTCTCCATATATTTTCTATGGTCACGAGAAATGTATTTTTTTAATAAAATTTTTTTAAACTCCATCCATTCCATACATGATGCTTCTTCATCTTCCTTTGTATTTCGGATCAATGAACACCATTGATCAGCATCTCTAATGAGGCGGTAAACGGCCATGTCAACTTTTTCCCTCTCACTAGTTCCCAAAGCCTGAAATACATTCTCTAGAAAACATATCCATTACTCAGCTACCAATGTATTTGTACACCCATTGAATTTTGGTGGTTGTTGCCTCCTGAAGTGGTATAACATTGATCCTCCACACTATGGATAAGGGTGATCCATACGAGTAAAGTTATTATTTCTAACCTGAGTGAGTTGTTCCAGTATAGTGATAAGCTTATCAGCACCAGTTGTTTCACCAGATACACTATAATTATCTTGATCAGTGGGGAATCCCTATATGATGTTTGTGCATTGATATGGTTTCCATTTCTTCCTCTAGCCTCCATTTCTAAACAATTTCATGAACTAAATTAGTTCATGAATCGATATTCATATTTTAACACTTGTAAAAGACTTAACATAAATTGAGCAGTTTATGTATATAAACCATAATCATAAAAAAAATTTCATTGAGGAATTATATACTCATAAACCCATCATAATAATGTGTAAAAAAGAGAATCATCCTAAGCATATACCTCAATAGTGTCAAAACCAAAAGACCAGCATTACCCTTTATCGTGGAACAGTTCCCGTTTGAGTCTATCTCAAATTGGTGTTTTTGGGATTTACCACTAGGTAAATCTGTGCCAGAGCCGCCTCTATCAGCTCGTATCTAGACATGGATTTATTACTCAGAAAACTCACAACATTTTCTACAATTCCAAAATTCTAGTAAGTTCTTTTATACTAATTCTCAAAGTCTATCTTAGGGCTATGTGATCTTTTTAGAGTTTATCTAAATCTAGCTTCTGAGGATTATTACTAAACTTTCCCTGATACCAATTGTAACACCCTGACCCAAGTTTCCCAGATTTGGTGCATTATTACATAACATTGGCAAGATCATAAAAGATCAAATCTCGAATGATCGATGAGTTTAGTAGCCTTGGAAAGACTAGTTACATTCATAAGTCTTACATTACATCATAAGGTGAAAAACAACAACAAAATCTTACCTTTATATCCCGTCATACTATCACTTCTGGTCATTCATAAAATACTACTTCACATACAGGGAAAAATAAAACATTGAAAGGGGTGAGCATAGATGCTCAGTAAGGATAACAATATAGCAGAAACATTCATAAATAAACATAATCATTTAAGTTAATGTATAACTAAAACAAAATCCTATTAAACTTGAACATCAAAATAATATGGAAAAGATAAAATTAAATAATTCCATTTACTAATTCACCTGTATATTCTACTAATTGAATAATCACATTCAATATCAATAATCACTTTCATAATAATGGGATGCATAATACCAGACAATCATAACCACATACTCATGGCATTGTGCCAAGACTACAAAAAATATTTTGTCAAGGCCTTGTGCCAAGACACTAGTTTTCATCATGAGACCTACTGATGCATCGAAGAGCTATAGCGGGCTCCACCCACCTCTTACTGAGTCAAATAAATTCCTTATATGAAAAGGTTTTAACATATCATCAACATTCGTATTGAAACTAGCATACAAAATGTCAGTAATTTATCCGTAAACTATGAATGGAATAAAAATAAAACTTCCATAGTCAAACATATCACAAAAACTTCAATACAATATGGATATTTTGTATCATAATAAATCAACTTCAAATAATCTTAAAATCTATCAAAGGATGTTGACATAGATGAAATCTAAACTATTTGAGAGAAATATCTCTTTTTTGAAATCATTAAAAGGTCACATAATTATTAAATAAAACCTTCATTTTTAAAATACTCTTATTAGAATGTAAGGGAAGCTTCGACGATTTTATAACTACCGAAAATAGCCACACCTGTCGTATAAGTTAAAAAAACATTCTTATCTTAAATATGTCGAAAAGGTCAAAAAGTACCGTGTTTGGAAAATAACAGAAAGTCTCATTTCAAAAATGTATAAGGTCAAATAATGGTATAAATTAGTTTATCCCATTTCTATTAAATAGTAAAACTGTTTTGAAATACATTTTTAAAACATGGAAGTGGATTATAAAGTCGTCCCAGTAGATACTTATGTAAAAAAACCTCGGATAATAAAGAGATTATAGAATTAACCCTTATCTTTTAATTTTCCTTGGTCGAGGGTAGGTTAACCTCCATTATAATGGTGAAATAATTGTTATTAAATTATACAAGAGTCATATAAATTAATATGATATCATATATGATCTTTTAACATTGCTTTGTTAATAATATCTTCGTATTATCTTTGTTTCGAATGTTAACTTACTCATTTTCTTTTATATGTTTTGTTACATATGATGTGTTTGTTATTGATAGGTTGTATCTTATCCATATCCAGAATGAAATCAAGTACTTAAAAATTATTTTTAATCAAGCGAGTATTATTCTTGAATGGATATAATTGGATGCTATATCATATATATATATAATAATTATTATGTTCTAATTATTAGTTACATCAGTTACACATCATTATCATACCCATCTAAATAATAATGTATTGAATAAAAATTACACCACAACGTGGAAACGATAAGCCGTACGCATACACGCATAGTCACATGTCATTCAAAGGATTGATAGAATACTGAATATGCTTGTACAATATTTATAATAACATCATAGTATATAGAATATAATGGATTTATTATTTTATTATGGAAATAAAAAAAGATTGAAGTAGTGGAAGAAGAAAGTTACTTGAAAGAGGGTTTTGAAAACATTACCTCTTCTTCAGGTTCTTCCTTTTGATTTGATCAAAAGGGAACCTTATGTTGGATTTGTGATCAAACTAAGGCCTCTAGGTTGAAGTGAGAAAAGTTGAGAGGATATTTGGAAGGGGTTGGCCAATCTAAATGGCTAGAAGGTGTGAATTAGAGAGATGGTAGGAGTAAAATTTTATAAGAGTGGTGAGGGACACCTTGAGAAAAGCTAGAAATATTATTTTATAATAAAATCATTTTCGGTTTATAATGGATCAGAATTCATTTATTTCTTGGAAATTGTCAGAAAGTGTATAAAAACACCCAATCAATATGTTTTAGACAGTTTTGGGTCACTATATTAACCTTATCTTTTATTTTTAACTCTTAGTTAATTAGTTTCTCATTTACCATGTCTCTTTGTAATTTTATATTATATGGTTAATAAACATAATATAAAATTCCAAGTGAACCCAAAGTGGTTCATTAATGGTAAAAATATAATTATGTAAGTCTCATGACTTATCCTTATATTTTAAGGAATAGAATATCAATTAATAATATAATATTTTCTTTAAAAACTCATTTATGTCAATTTTGAAACTATTTGTTATTTTTTGTCTAAATTCATAAAAGCATTATTACTTCGATCCTAATACATTTAATCAACCCTAAAATGTCATATTAACCTATAAATTTCTAGGAAGGCATAAAAAATTTTAAATTATGTTTATTTTAATATTTATAATACCATTTTTTTGATTCTTTCATTAATAAGGAAACTACTACATCATCATCATGTCATAAATAAAATTAATTATACTACATTTAAAAATTATAAATAAAATACCATTATGATGGAATTTTTTTATCTTTCTAATTAATATTTATTGTCTAAGAGATAACATATATAACCCTATCTAATTTTTTTTACTAAAAGATATATGCTTATGTCATTTTTTTATTTACTTTAACTTAATTAATGTAAAGTATGACTTTCACATAAAAGTGGCTCCATGGGGTCCCATAATTGACCCAGGGATGAAAATGGTCGGCCATATATCATCCAATTGGGTTATTAAATGTGTTAGGGTAATTTTATATTATTATAATATTATTTTGTTAACCTTTTTTTACCGGATTTACCTTTTAACCATGGTAAATAAAATATTTACCGATGTAATTATTCAAAAAGTCTAAAATTAAAAGATACCTATTTACAAAATTTGAACATACTGATTCCATATATGGAATCCATTTTTTCAAATTCCAAACATAGTAGTGGAAGAAATTAATTTAAAATTAATTCCCGCTGTCATAACAAAAATCATGTTTTTAAGAAATAATATCTATCAAAATATTGACACTTGTTTATGTCCGGTTTAAATGTGAAATTACGTCCAATGACCAACATTGGATTAAATGGTAAAAATATATTATAATTGTACTTTTAAACCACTAAATAGTATAATTTAGGACTAAAAATTATTTAAATAAAAAAATTTGTTTTTAATTAATGTATAGTATTTTCCACTATTCATCAAAAAATAAGATGTTCTCTGAAAAATTCCAATAATTCACCCTGGGATAATTTCGATATTCTGAATTCAAAAATGAAGTCCATGATGAAAAATAAAATTTATAAACTTTCAAAAAGTGGGTATTAATGTTCATAATGACTATATTGACTGGTCACAGTGGAATAAAAACTCAAAATTGCATACAATGCAAGCTATTGCATTATTCAAAGGGAAACAAACCATGCAAACTTGGGGTGTTACAGTATAAATATAAAATTGTTATAAAATTTATTAGTTAATCATTTATCAAGAAAAATAATAATAATGTATAGATATAAAAAAATTTAAAATTAAATAGTTGTGTTTTTAATAAATAATTTAATTATAATAAAATTATTAATAAATCCTTAGTTTAATATAATAATAAATATATTTATAAAAAGTACAATTTTTTCCCTAATAATAAATTTGACAAAATGTCGTATTGTTTAGAAAGACTATTCTAGAAATAGAATTTATGGAAGAAAATTTTTATTTTTAAAAAGGTATCACAATATAAATAACTAATACCTTGTTACATAACCCCTTATAAATCCTATATACAACATAATTGTAAGATGTGTGATGGTGATAGACTATTGGGGTGGCTCTGATTACATTTCTTGATTGGTGATTTCCACCAACATAAATTTCTATTGTAGGATACTTCATTCAATATTAACATGTTGAAACTCTGCTTGGTCTTGGTCAAGAGAAAAGCTTGGTGACACTACCTCCTTCACAAGCTCTGAAAAATGGGCTACATAAGGAACAATACTATTGGTATAAGCCATAAACCGTACATTTTAAATAGATTTTCCATTGTCATTTTTATTTATAAATAATAATTGCAACATTAAAAATATTATTGTTTCATATAGACCTATTGAACATCATTAAAAATTGAAAAATGGTCATATAATGGTCAAAAATAAGATGTTACAGTTTAATTTGAACTTATACAGTTTTAACGAATGTGACATATTAAACCATACATTTTTAAGTAACAAAATATTATTCAAATGATCAGTTCATTACATTTATTCCAACTTATTAAATTTTATCCCCAATTTTTTTTACATACTATGGCTAATACAAGTGAGGGTACTTCTCCTTAATCTGTTCAACAAGGTCTTCATTGTTTCTTATTATCTTTTTCTTTAAGTATAAATGTTTTATGCATCACAATGTTACCACATAATATTTTTAAAATTATCTACTTCCTTTACCCAAAAACACCTCATGTGGCTTGGATTATATCGATGGAATAACTGATATTTCATTATAATGGTATTTCTTATATATAATTTTGAAATATTTTCATGAACATGTTTTTTATAAAAAAACGTCTTAATGTTTCATTTTAATTTATTTAAAAATAGGGTTTTGGTATATCAATTTTGGGTTTTCCCCAAAGTAATAAATCTATAATTATATATATATATAGGCATCTTAGAGGTCTCCCTCTTTTGTAGCATCTAGAAAGTCATTTAGTTTTTTTATGAATTTAAAATAAAGAGAAGAATTTGAAAAGACCCTAATTATACTTCCCAAGCATAGAATGGTATGAATGTTGGGAGTCCAAGATTCCCCAATAGACATTACATGATCATTTATATAATCATGCAATGATAGAGGTGTTGGATTCTTTATAACGTTGTTTTCTTGTAACATAGATATTTGAAAATGTATGAATGTCATAAGAGCATGACTCCAGGATAATATATCAAAGTAGTTATTTAAGAAGAGATATAATAGTTGATCGTGATCTTCTTCCTTTCATATTTGAACTAAGAAAAATAAAATAAAATAATTGGTTTTTAATACTTATCTAATAATAATGAAAAATTAAAACATTAGATGTAGAAGTATAAAAAATATATGAATAATATATCCAAACATTTAATACAATCTATTTCAATCTAGGTTATCTATGATATATTTCATAACATATATTATTATGGTTATTTTATTTGGTTCCCTTAACAAATTTTTAAAATGGTTTTATGAATTTACCAATGCATATCCCCTATGTGTGTCAAACCAGAAGTTCAGTAAGGTCTATTTTTGTGCACCGGTTACCATTCAACTCTAGAGCGAAATGGTGATTTCAGGTTTTATCACAAGATACATATATACTAGATCCACATCTAGTTATTCGTCTACAGATAGGGATGTATTTTTCAAAAAAACCACTTACACTATACTCACAAAAATTCAATGTTTATTTTCTTATACTTTGTCTTATCCATATGGATTTTACTATAGTTTTTTAATCCTAATCCAAAAAATAACTATTTGTTTCTTCATTACAAACTATGACCACCCTGGTCTTATTTACACATTAATTTGTGATTTATTACACGAGATCACAATTAATAAAACCCAAAAAGATCAATAGATATTGTTTGTTTTGTAATTGTTTATATCATATAACAACTTAAAACATGGAATACATCATCGTTACTGAAAACCTCATTATCATGTTAATATTTCTATTTCATACATAAAACGTTAATGGATAACAGAAGGAGGTACATAAGAAAGTGGTGATATATAAAGATTAGTAAGGGAGTAAACAAGGAAAGAAACTAAAAATGAAATAAATTTTAGATAATAGTTATATCAATGGAACATAAAAAGAATATTAATATAAAGTTATGATAAAGCAAGATAAACAAAATCTGGAAATTTTGTTACTGCTTATAACACTACATCATTAACCTATGTAAAAGTTAAAATGAAAAGAACTCAATGTGTACTATTGTCCCATAATGTAATTAGGTAATCTCACGACTCATAATTACATATCATGATACGAAACATTATGAAATGCATTGGACTGCAATTTGGGTGAACCCTTGATAATCCTTTCAATCTCATGCTTTAGTGTGCCACAAAGATCATATAACATAGATTTATTAAACATCCTTATTTATTCTGTGATCAAGGAATGTGGAATTAACACTTCTATGTCACAATTCAATATGTTTATGTGAATAATGTTTAATACCCTTGATAGAAGAATGGGTATCGTATTCACTACATGATGATTTTGGCATTAAAAAGTATTGTGCAATTTCGGCATCATAACAACGTCATATAGAAATTCATAAATTTAGTTGAGGAGAGAAAAGGGTTATATAGTCATTTATACATGATATGGACTATAAGGAAATCATGGAACAGAATATACCAACATATTAAATTCATGTTTGAGGCATATTAGAAATGAATTCTTGACTGGAAATGAGAAGAGAGAAACCCCTTACAATATTTCAGCTTGGTAACGATTGTACATGGGAGGGATTATTGAGAGGTAAAAGGATCTATCATCATTAAAACCTATGAAGGGAAGTATTTGGGATGTTTAAAAACATATCCCACCATTTTTAATTGAAAAAAAGTGTGTAGAAATACAAGGAAACATGGATAAAATGAGAAAGAAATGAACCCTTACATGGATGTGTGATCCCAAAGTCTTGGAAGTGGATTCTTGGGAGATTGGGGGCACATTTGGAGGACTATTGGTAGTATATTGAAGATATATGATGATAAATAAGGTTTTTGAGTGATGATTAATGGGTGATTTGGTGGTTTTATTTTTGAAATAAATGAGATTCCTTTATTATTTTGGTTTTCGACACTACAAAAAATGTTTCAAAACCAAAAATCAACCCATTGTTTTTCCCATGACATCTGCCAAAGATAAGTTGTTTTAATTATTTTATAAGTTAACTATATGAATTTAGTGAAATAATTTCCTTTGGTACGTAGAGGTTAGCCACATTCTCAATGAAATTATTTTAAAATTATATATTATTTTTCTATGTCTTGGATGATTCGCTAAGGATTTATAAAACAAATAAAAAAATCTAAAATCACATTATTTTAAAATAAAAACAAATATTTGGCCGAATTTTTATTTTATTTTATTAATTACATCCCAATTTTTTTCATTATGATTTCATAAAACACATATTATAATTATTCAGTGATTAATTTTTACTCAAAAATTCATTTGTCTCAGAAAATTGTGGAAAATTCCACATTTGATAATTTTGAAATTATTATTCAAAAAATAGTTCTCAATTTTTGAAAATATTTTTCTTGATATGTAAATTTTCATATTGAAAATTAATCTTACATTTATTAAAAAAGATGTGTTTTGTTAATAACATTTTTTAAAAACTAATTAAAATGAAACTCGACTTCATAAAAATGATACGATCAGTTTAATAGAAATTATTTCATAATAATATTTTTTGTAATTTTTTTTATTCAAATAATTCATTAATTCATCAAAATAAATTCATTTGTTGGATAAAAACAATTTCTTTTTTATCATTAAAAGTATATTTCTTATCAAACTGATTACATAATCATTTAATGAGAGAAAACAATAATAAATAGAAATGATTGTAATTATAATTTAAAAAAATGTGTTTTTATAACACTATTTTATTATAACAACAATATTAAAAAACCATAGTTTTATATACTAATTTCTATATTTCAAAAAAGTTCCATTTTGACCCAAAAAACCAATTTATCAAATTCATCATGTTTTCAGGAGAGACTACTCTCAGAACAGAATTGATGGAATAAGACCTTTATTAATGAAAAGTTATTACATGATAAGTAACGAATTACTTGTTACATAACCCCATATTACTCAAACATATGACCTAAATCTGAGGTTTGTGGTGGAGATAGACTCTTTGGGTGGCACTGATAACATTGCAAGTTGGTGATTTCCACCCACATGGATTTCACCAAAACGATATTTCTTTCAATATTAACATGTTAAATCATGTTTTAGGCTTAGAAACGAGAGAAACCTAGTGATTCTACCTCAATCTCAAACTCCAAATAATGGGCTTCGTATGGAACAATTGTACTGAAAGAGGCCACCAAATCTTCTTTCTGAAATGATTTTCCATTGTCATTTCTATTAATAAACAATAATTATAATGATAAAATTATTATCGCATTCAATGATCATATTGATCATCAGTCATAATTGACCAATGGTCATATAAAATTAAAAAAAATAATAGATAAATATTAATTTATACTTAAATAGTTTTAACAAATCTGACATAGTAAAATATACATTTGTAGGAAGAAAAATATTATTCAAAAGTTCAGGTCGTTACATCAGCTACCACTATTCAACACTACTCAAGTTATTCCTTCTTTTATTAAAGACACAAATGTAGTATACATTGATAACTCAGCTTTGGAAATCTTTTTATACACTGAGATAATTGATGCTCGAGCTTCAATCTCAAAATAATTCACTAAAATCATGTAAAATATTTTCTAGGTACACTTCTCTTCCAACTTCATGCATATATATAAAATGATTTTCATGGTCTTGACAATTAACGAATGAATTAAATCATGTACATTCACACTGCCTCTTTCATTCATTGCACACACTTTTTTATTATTTATCAATTTTTTTTCATGCTACCATACATTCAAATACAGAGAACACATCGACAAACTACATTCAAACCACATGCATGTACACCATGCATGACACTTCAGTCATCAATAATAAAATATGAAATTCTAATAAACATCATGGATACTAGGTGAACATTTAATATGATTTGTGAAATAGTGGGTTACACTTTTTACAAAAATCAAGAAAAATTACTGTTCACACCATTTGAGAAAGAAACATGATGCTCACTCCTTACATGCATATCCTAAGAGATATAGACATAGTTCACACAAACCCTTGTACATGAGATGGTGTGTGTGCAAGCACATTATGTGGTTCTTCATAATTATTCTCCTAAATACTACATAATACATGTTTTATAGTATCATGTTATCTTTTTATCTTTTTAGAACCTTATTCATCATGAAGAACTTTGAGTTTGAAAATCACATATCATATGCACGCAAAATCACTGCTTCTTCTTCAAACAAATACAGTATGTGTCAAAATTCTCTCAATCGTGAACCAGAGCATTCATGATTATCAATTTCTATATAAATAATATATTCTCACCAAATTATTGACACCCAAAATTCTTCAGTGTATGATGGTATTTACAGGAACTATCATCATCTTATATCCTTTTAGAATTACATAGACCACTCTCCTCATTCAGTCAATTCCACTGTTCCGCCACAATGTAAACACGTTCACTACAAGTTCATTTTTTTCTCCACACTATAAATTTAGATTTTGATAATAAATTTTAATGTTAATATTGTTTCATGATATTTCTATACCTTTTAGATCTTTATAATATCCAATCTATTTATGGAAGGTTGTGTTCTAGCTACTTTTTATTTCACTCCAGGAATCATCGAAAAACATATAACTTGATTTTTGGATGAGGTTAATGATGATGCTGTTGAAATGATTGGACAAACCCAAAAACATCATTTGGTTTTCTCAGAATATTGATCCACTGATGAGAAAGATATGTTTGAGTTCTAGATGATACTGCTTGGAGAACACAGTGAATAGTTACTCTCGCGAAAGGCCAATGATAAATATGACATGGCTAAAGTGTTCAAACGATTATGATGAAGGATCAAACCTATTATATGTTTGAGTTGATGGGCCAAACTGATCGAACGAAAGGAGGTCGTTCGATGCTAAAATAACCTATAATGAAATGTCCCCACATCAAAACACTCTAGTGTTTTCTGCTTCCATATAATATACAGTGCGACATCAAAGGATCATAAATATCATGTTCCTATCGAGTACCACCCCATACCAGTTCTTACGGGCATGAAAATGTGACCAACTCCACTATCTTGCCACCCCACAAGGGGGTGCTCCGCTCACTTATCTTCTACAAGTAGGTAGGTGTTCCCATGAATTGCCTCGGATTTGGGCTCATGCTGGTTGGTAAGAGGGTTGATCCTGGCTTCCATTTTGGTGCTTCTTCCCTTACTAGTGGTCATGTATTTTTTTATGTAAAAATAATTAAACCACTACAACTCATTAATGATTCCCTTGTGGTGCTTCTCCCCTTAATCAATATTAACAAAAAATGCAAAGAAAAACCTAATGCATGAACTATACTACACTATTAAATCCTTCTTCGTCTCGTGGAAGGGAATTTATGATTTTTTACTCCAGTTATTGATATAAAAAATATGACAACAGAAATGATCAATGAAACATGTTCATAGAACAAAGGACTATCACAACAATCATTACATTTAGCACTCATGGACCTTAACATATTTCAAAGAAATGTACAACAATTCCTACTTCAATAAACCACTCAGATTCTTCACCACCTTATTCATAATTTCTCATGCACCACAAATTCATGATTCAAGATCATTTCTTCTAGTGTATCATATTTACCCATGAGTTCATGAAGCAATCATCAATTCTAATACTCTTCAAGGCTATATTCTAGTTGGTAGATATCCTACATAACTATTTTCATATCATGGGAGTAAGGATGTTTCCCTTGTAGTTCTAGTCCTTTTAGTTGGATGGATGACTAATTTTTTATATAAAACTCCTTATAAAATAGTTAATCAACATTTATATATAATGAGAATCTATACCCCATGCATGATCTCCTCTAAAAATATAAAATACTTTTAATTATCATTCATGGAACATTATTATTTTTTACTACGTTCATTATTGTCAACATTGTGTCAACTCAAACAACCAATAACATAAGTTCCAAGAACTACTGAACGGATCAACAATTGTCACATTTAGCACAAATTGAAAATTTCGTATTCCAATGAAATTGTCAAAAAAATAAAATCAACATACCACTTGGATTCATCACCACCTTATTCCATATTTCTCACAATCCACATTTTCTTATGTCAAGATAATTTCTACCAGAGTATCCTTTTTACTAGTCAGGTCATAAAACAACATGTTATTCTAGTCCTCTCCAAGGATAGCTTTCAGTCGGTTGATATCCTTCGTGACTATTTCCATATCATGGGAGAGGGGAGGTTGCAATGTAATACATAACTATAGGGTGTTTTTGAGACACCTCAGCTTATGGTGTAGGCTTAACCATTTATTTACATCTATGGAATTTTATTAAGAACCACTTACAGTTAGATGGTATCATATAATTATGGTCCATGTATAAATGAATTTGAATCAGCCACTGCTCTCATACTTAGAAGAAAATGTGACCAACAAAGGTGAATAATCCGATATACCATGTACCAGGTGAGAAAACATTTCACCAGGATTGAAAGATATCGAATCAATAATTTCTAGGAATATATCAAGGTGACACCATGTTTTAAATACCACTCATTGGTTGTTTCACCATGTGAACTGATCAACAATGATGTCCATATCCAATTTCCCCATACTAGCCACTAACTACATGAAATCCATATTAGCCTTCCAGTGGAAGGACCCTTTTCTTTTTTTGACATCCATATCTACTGTGACATTAAATTATACTTTGGAAATTCATGGGGAATCTCATGGATCAAATAATTCATGACCATTCCATAAGGATTCTCTTATTTGAGCATTACAACTTTCACAGATGAAGGAAACAAATAAGCCGATAGTACGTGTAGTCACTTTTGTAGTGACAAAATGATCATCCTCTTGTATCAGTTCTGCTATGATATTATTTATAAATGTATATTTACTATATTTAAAGAGTAAAAATATAAATTTAATTATATAATTATATTTATAGACATCTTTATCTAATTAAAAATATAGGTAAATAATTATATAATTATTTGAATAAATATATTAAAAGTTATTTACTATTAAATATATTTATTATAATTATAAATATTTGTATAATTAAAAATATATAATTATAAACATATTTATGTAAATATATTGTTTTTATAATTATAATAACAAATGAATAAATAAATATATCCCTAAATGTAATTATATATAAATATAAATATATATATTATATGTTCCTAAGGGTAGAATTATAATGAAACACACACACCCACACCTCCCCCACAAAACAATGGGAATGTCAGGGCAAATAAGGGATAAACTACCCATCATGCTTTAATTATTTATCCTTAAAAGGCCCAAACAAAGATACTATAGGGCCTAGACCACTTTGGCACAAAGGTCTCACCCTTCACTATCACAAGTCAATGCAGGAAAAAATGTCACTTCAGATGAAATCATCACCATGTGATATTGTCACCCAAAATTTGGCCTCAACTATGATAAATGATGGATATGTTCTTCTATTCCTAGATAACCCACACCCACCATCATCTCACTAGATTCCATGGATGTGCCATAGATGAATGCTAGACCCCTACCCCCACTATAGAGAATGTGATCACCTATCATAACTTCTTAAAAACATTCCAACATCCTCCAAACACCACATTCAAATCAACTACCTCTGCTCATCACCTATGCCTGCACAGAACTCACCACTGCTTGTCCAATACACATTGGGTTCCACCGTCACCTGTCTCCCACTCAAAAACCAATTGGAATACGTCACTAGGTATGTCATCCACCATATTGGGATTATTTATTAGGGCGATGCCCCCATCCGTAGCTTTCTCTTCCATTCGCTATGTTGATCTATGATCAGGTAGACCCCCCATATGTGGAGTGTCGATGCACTCATTTCTCTGAGTGTTGCCTACTTTCACATTTGTATCTCCATCCACAACCAACATCCATATGAAACCACCCCAACCATCCAGTGGGAAATCCCCCAGTATCAACCACACCGTGCAGGTCCACAAAACACGCCAACCACCAATACAACTATGGAAAATCATGCAAATATTGAGATTTGAACCCCTACTTCCTAGAAAAATTATAGGATTATGGTATGAAAAGGTAAAAAAATTGGTAATTGAATGCTAATTTTAAGGGCGATCTAAATGTATTTATGTGGAAAAAAAGTATGTTTGTGTAAACAAAAACTTATATAGATTCTTTAATAGTAAGTCAGTGTAAACAAATATTGGGTGAGGGTGAAAAAAGTTAAATGAGGGAAATATTATGATAATTATGGGTAAAAAAATGTTATGAATGTATAAAAAAGTAATGGGAGGGTAAAATAAATATTTTTATGAGTAAAAATGGTTATGAATGGGAAAAATTAAGTTATATATGGGTACAAATCGTTATATAATGGTAAAATTAAGTTATGTATTTGTAAAAAAATTTATTGAGGGGTAAAAAATATAATATTGGGTAAAATAAAGTTATGTAATGGTGAAAATTTAATTTTTGTTAATAAAAATTTATGTATAGGAAAATAGATGTTAATTAATGTTTAAAAAATTCAGGTAAGGGTAAAACGAAGCTATGAAATGTTAAATTAATGTTATGTAAGGATAAAAAAATGTTATATAATGGGAAAATAATCGTATGTAAGAGTGAAATGATGTTATGTAATGGTAAAATAAATTTAAGTAAATGTTAACTAATGTTAAGGGTAAAAATATGTCAGGTAAAGATAAACCATAGTTATGTAAATGTAAATGAAAGTTATGTAAGTGGAAATAAATGTTAATCAAAGATAAGAAAAGTTACATAATGGAAAATTAATGTTACATAAGGGTAAAAAAATTTATATAAGTGTAAACTAAAGTTATGGAAGGGTATTAAAAATTTATGTAATAGAAAAATAAAGTTATGTAAGGGAAAAACAATGATATGCAAGGGAAGAGTAGAATTGTGTAAGGATAAAAACAAGTTAACTAATTGTAAACTGATGATATGTATGATTTTAAAAAGATGTGTAAGGGTAATATAATGTAAATTAATTGTATATATTTTTTAATAAGGGTAAAACTATGATATGTACTGGTAAAATAAAGTAAAATAAGTGTAAAATAAGTTATGTAAGTTTAAAGCAAACATATATGGGGGTAACAAAAATTTATCTATGGGTAATACTCTGTTATGAAATGGAAAATTAATATTGAGTACGGGTAAAACAATTTTATGTAATGTAATATAAATTTTCGTAGGGATAAAACAAAGATATTTAATTGCACAAAAATTAAACCAAAGGTAATCTAAAGTTAATTAAGTGTAAACAAAAATTATATGAGGGTATGTAAAATTTCAGTAAGGATAAACAGAAAAAATGTAAGTGTAAAAAAGTTAAATGAGTGTAAAAAAGATGTGTAATGTTAAAATAATGTTATGTAATTGTTAATAAAAATAATTTACATGTAAACTAATGCAATGTAATGGTAATCATACGTTATGTAAGGGTGAATGGAAGTTTTGTAAGGGTAAAAAAATGTTTTCTAAGGTTAAACATAAACATTAATAGGTTACTTAATGATAAATTAAGGTTATGTAAGGGTGAAACAATGTTATGTTAGGTAAAAATAATGTTAATTTAGTGTAAAGAAATGTTAATTAAGGGTAATATAATGTAATGAAACTGTAAAAAGATGTTATGTTAGGGTAAAACTATGTTTTATAAGGTTAAACTAAGGATAATTATAATACAATAAGTTTCGGTTAAATTTAATGAATATTGGTTTTAGTTTTTGTCAATTAAATATTTGTTTCAATGAGTTGTTATTGTTATAAAATATTGTATTATAGAATAATGTATAACTACATTCAATGTTATTATAGAAGGGAGATATTGAACATTGAAGGGCATGTACCTTTATAATTTTTTTTTCTAGAGCAGGCAGAAGAAACATGGAAGTGTTTTAAATAAAGACATATTTACAAATCAAGATTTTAAAATAATATTTTATTTTACCACTGATGATTTTTTCACATATATACATTGTGTAACACTAGAATAAATCATCTTCAATGGTCCTTAGTAGAAAAACAAGACATATTAACCTGACTTCCACTGTATTTCCATTTTTTTCGTTCTAGTGTCATAACTATAGGTGTGGGATCCTCCTCATTATGTACCCCAACCTCAACCAAGGGAGTAAACTACATTAGTGATGATACAATTATGTATTACACTACTAATGTTGGAATATCAATATGTGGTTCAGGAAGTGCCTCCTCATACCACTATGTTGTGGAATTCCCAATATGATATTTGGTGTTGTATGGAAATGTCTGTAGAGGCTTGAAAGGAGCACCGACAAATTCAAAAAATGTGGTATTATAGAAATCACTATTGACTAAATTGTTGATCGAGGGCGGGAGAAGCTGTGATATCATAGCCATGTCCCACCACCATGATGGTATATAGATTCCTTCTATATGATGTATATGAGACATAAATATATAAGATGTTTGAGTATACATATATGGCATATAAACCTCTCCAAAATGTTTAAGATCATCTTTTTTTGTACAGATCATATCTCTGTCGTGCATCAACATCATTAGGATTCTCTCTCGAGTGGTGCTCTCTCTATCATCACATCTACCATTGCAAATTTTTGGATCTCTTTCCTCTAGGTAGTAATGACATTAGAGTTGTATTATACTTAATTAGAAGTATTGGAACATCAATATTCTCAGGGGGATAATTTAGATCATGTGGGTTAGGATATATTGGTGGCTCCTCTTCATAAAAAAAAATTCATTGAAATGGAGTTGATCACTAAGAGCTATTATATCTGGGTGAACCACATCTTACCTAATTAATTACTCTTTGTATGGATCAATAATATATAAGATTTGATTAATGATTTTGTACTATAATTGAAATGACATTCAATTTAATATGAAACATGGCCTCAATAATATAATAAATACTAATATACATACAATCTACTGAATTTGTATCCTATGGTATGTAAGTCACATTATAGTTTTTCTTATATACCAATTTGAACCATCTTCTTGACTAGATAACTGGAAGCATGTTGTGGGATATATGTAATAAGAGATACTGTATTGGGAAATAATGTCCAAACACTCAATTTAACAAGAATTATAATGTGAAAAATTCATCACCTATCTTATAATATGTGTAATAGAATATAATTAACCATATTTTCATGCTAAACTAATGATATGTCATATATATCTAAAGAATCACATGTCTCAATCTAGCTAGTTCCACTCAATGATGTGGAAGAGGATCTATGACACCGAATCACCATGATCTCCAATTATAGATGTGCAACACGGTGGATGTAGTGTGTGGGAAAATCCAATATACGGGGTTCTTTTAAACTAACATGATAAATCTAAAAAGGATTCATAAATTAGCATAACAATGTTACTAATATAACATTAAAATATCAAAAAAAATTACTAAAAAATTTAATTTGTATACATAAAAATTAATGATTTACTTACATCAGAATGTTTTATAACATCAAAAATATATTGAAATCGATGTGCATTATGCCTTGGGCATTGAACATAAAACTGATCCTATATCCACATGTTATGAAAGTAATATACCAGATGTAAAATCATGATACCTTCTTTTATAAATTTATCATTTTTGTTTTCATTTTCTTATTTGTTGGGTGCATTTGAGGGATTTTAAGGAAGGATAGAATTTTCTTGTGAAAATTATCTAATGTTAAGTAATTTCTGTTTTTTGGAATTAATAGTGTCTGGGTATAAAAAATAAATCTTAATGAGGGTATATTGTTTGGGTTCCCAGCTAACCCAATGGGTTTTTCTAATCCTATTTGCATAATCTTTCTTCTGGGAATTTTAACTTTGTGAACTAGTTACAAGATATGAAAGAAATTTCTAGGATTATGTAGTGAACTACTGAAAAGAATGAAAAGATTACAGAACATGAAGTTGGATCACGTCATGAAATGGTCAATCGATATATTTTTTAACTAAGTACTTTTTTCAGCATATATGCTTTCAGTGGGTTTCATGCCGTTAAACCAGAATCCAGGCAATGAATTGTGTGAATCCTATAGATTTTTTTGCACAACATATGTAATTATTTTTCATTTAACTTGCATTCACCAATGTTAAAACATAATATCTCTCCTTGATGATTTTTTTAGATCGTCTCTCTTTCTATGTCATCCTATTCCTATAGGTTAGAACTTTTTTTATTGGACCCAAAACAATTGGTATAGGCTATAATAATGGTTTGAGTGGTCGCTAGCATGTCTAATATTAGTATTGACCTAAACCAATTCTTTTGAGAAATTGTTGGTATTTGTAACATGAAATTCCAATACTAATGGTTTTTAAAACCATTCACTACTGGAAATCTAGCATTTCCCAACGGTTTAGAACCGTTGGGAAAGGCTGCAGAACCGTTGGTATATGTTATACAAACGGTTCTGCAAACCGTGGGGAAGTAAGCCGTTGGGAAAGGCTTTTCCCAATGGTTTACACAGAATCGTTGGGATAGGTTAGAAAAAATAAACCTATCCCAACGGTTCTGCCAAACCGTTGGGAATGGCCTTTCCCAACGGTTTGGCCCGTTGGGAAATCAACAAATAATTTCCTTTCCCAACGGTATACAAACCGTTGGGAAAGGTTTTTACCAATGGTTCCATGAACCGTTGGTAAAAACCACCATGCGACAGGGTATCCCAACGGTTTAAAACAGTTGGGATAGGTGTTTTTACCAACAGTTCCTTGAACTATTAGTAAAAAAAGCTACATAGAGCCTATGCCAACGGTTTGAAAACCGTTGGCATAGGCTTTGCTGTGCAAATTGCACAGCAGCCTGCAATTTTCACAGCAGGTCTGGTTCTTGGGCATTCACCCTCGGTTTCATTTCAATTTTTAATCCAATTATTGTACCTGTAACACATATAATTCATACATATAGAGAACAAACCAACACATACAAATAATGAAAACCAACCAACCAACACATATAATTCATCCTAAAAATATACTCATCCATAATGAAAGTAGAATTCATAACATAATTATAAACATACATAATTCATTTATAATTCATTTTAAAATTCAGATGACAATCATAAGTGGAATCCGGAATTCAATTCATAATTTGATTGGTTTTTCATATACCATATATTTTTAATAGAAATGATATCCATTTTAAACAAAATACTTACATCTGGAATGATACCGGTCACACCGTGCCTTGTATTGAGGCAAGGTTAACTCGTACACGTCACAAATGAATCATTGATCGTTGTCCTAAAGTATCAACATATTCCGAAATCGTTTGGTCAGTTTTGCGTATGTCAGTTGTTGTTTTCACTTAAAATGAAGTGTTTTTTAAATAAAAGAGAGACACTTTGAATGGTTTCGGCCACACCACGTGTCGTATTGAGGCGGGGTTAACTCGTACACATCACAAATGACCCATGGATTGTTGTGCTAAAATATAAACACAATCAGAATGCGTTTGGTTGGTTTTCCGTATGAATTTAAAATGTAGTCCATTTTAAAGAAAAGAGATACACTTAGAGTGGTCTCGGCCAAAACGCAACTCGGATTGAGGCGTGGTTGACTCGTACACGTAACATATGACCCATGAATCGTTGTCCTAAATTTTCAACTGATGTGGAATCCGTTTGGTTAGTTTTTCATAGGTCAGTTGTTTATTTCACTTATAATCTTGTCTATTTTAAACAAAAGAGACACAGTCAGAGTGGTACCGGCCACACCGCGTCTCGGATTTAGATGGGGTTGACTCTTACACGTCTCAAATGACCCATGGATCATTTTCCTAACGTATCGACACAATCCGAATATGTTTGGTCAGTTTTCTGTATGCCAGTTGATGTTTTTCAATTAAAATGACGTCCTTTTGAAACAAAAGACGGACACTATGAGTGGTGACGACCACACCGCGTCTCCAATTGAGGCGGGGTTGATTCGTACACGTCACATATGACCTATGGATCGTTCTTCTAAGGTTTAAATGGAAACCGAATCCATTTTGTCGGTTTTCCATATGTACTAAAAATGTTGTCCATTTTAAACAAAAGAGTGACACTTAGACTAATCCTAACCACACCGCGACTCAAATTCATCCCGGGTTGGCTCTTACATGTCACATATGACCCATGGATTATTGTGATAAATTATCAAAAGACTACGAATGCGTTTGGTCGGTTTTGCGTATGTCAGTTGTACTTTTCATTTATAATCATGTCCATTTTAAACAAAAGAGACAGAGTTAGAGAGGTGTCGGCCACACCGCGTCTCGGATTAAGACGGGGTTGACTTGTACACGTCACATATGACTCATGGATCGTTGTACTAAAGTATCGATACAATCCGAATGCATTTGGTCGTTCTTCCGTTTGTCAGTTGATGCCTTTCACTTAAAATGACGTCCTTTTGAAACAAAACACAGACAATTTGAGTGGTGTCAGCCGCACCGCATGTCAGATTGAAGAGGGGATGATTTGTAAACGTCACATATGACCCATGGATCGTTCTCCTAAAGTTTCAATGGAAACCGAATCCGTTTGGTCGTTTTTCCGTATGTACATAAAATGGTGTCCATTTTAAACAAAAGAGAGTCACTTAGACTTATCCTGGCCACACCGCGACTCAGATTCATCCCGGGTTGGCTCGTACACGTCACATATGACTCATGGATTGTTGGGATAAATTATCAACAGATTCGGAATGCGTTTGGTCGGTTTTCCGTATGTCAGTTGATGCTTTTCACCTAAAATGACGTCCTTTTGAAACAAAAGACGGACACTTTGAGTGGTGCCGGCCACACCACGTCTCCGGATTGAGCTGAAACCACCGTGCAACATTCTAATTATTATTCGTGACATGTACGCGAAGACGGCACATCGATCGGACGTGCGGTTTGTGCGGTACGACTAAATATTCGTGTTTTAAGTGATGTGCGCGCTTCGTAAACGCGCATGAGCGGTGTCCAAACGGGCCGAACAAAGTCGGAATGGCCTGAAATCAGACGAAAAATACGGGAGAGTGATTTATGAAGTGGTCGAGCAGACGGCACGTCAATCGGACGTGCCATGTGCCCACGGTGACCGACAACGTAGTTCTGGTGTCAGAAACGGCCAAAACGGGCGTCCAACGGTCAAATTCATAGCGGATGACCTCAAATTGAGCTGAAACCACCGTGCAGCATTCTAATTATTATTCGTGATGTGTACGCGCAGACGTCACGTCAATCGGACATGCTCTTTGCACGGTACGGCTCAATATTCGTATTTTATGTGATGTGCGCGCTTCGTAAACGCGCGTGAGGGGGGCCCAAATGGGCCGAACGAAGTCGGAATGTCCTGAAATCAGACGAAAAATACTGGTGAGTGATTTCTGAAGTGTTCGAGTAGACGTCACATCAATCGGACATGCCGTGTGCCCGCGGTGACCGACAACGCAGTTCTGGTGTCATAAACGGCCAAAATGGGCGTCCAACGATCAAATTCATAGCGGACGACCTCGGATTGAGATGAAACCAACGTGCAACATTCTAATTATTATTCTTGATGTGTAGGCGCAGAGGGAACGTCAATCGGACGTGCGGTTTGCGCTGTACAGCTCAATATTTTTGTTTTAAGTGATGCGCGCGCTTCGTAAATGCGCGTGAGGGTGGTCCAAATGGGCCGAACGATTTCGGAATGGCCTGAAATCAGACTAAAAATATGGGTGAGTGATTTATGAAGTGGTCGAGCAGACGGAACGTCAATCGGACGTGCCGTGTGCCCGCGGTGACCGACAACGCAGTTCTGGTGTCATAAACGGCCAAAACGGGCGTCAAATGGTCAAATTCATAGCGGACTACCTCAGATTGACCTGAAACCACCGTCCAACATTCTATATATTATTCGTGACCTGTACGCGCAGACGGCACGCCAATAGGACGTGCGGTTTGCGCGGTACGGCTCAATATTCGTGTTTTAAGTGATGTGCGCGCTTCGTAAACGCGCGTGAGGGGGGTCCAAACGGGCCGAACGAAGTCGGAATGGCCTGAAATCAGACGACAAATACGGGAGAGTGATTTATGAAGTGGTCGAGCAGATGGCACATCAATCGGACGTGTCGTGTGACCGCGGTGACTGACAACGTAGTTCTGGTGTCAGAAACGGCCAAAACGGGCGTCCAACGGTCAAATTCATAGCGGACGAACTCAGATTGAGATGAAACCACGGTGAAACATTTTAATTATTATTCGTGACGTGTACGCGCAGACAGCACGCCAATCGGACGTACGGTTTTCGCGGTACTGCTCAATATTCAAATTTTAAGTGATGTGCGCGCTTCGTAAACGCGCGTGAGGGGGGTCCAAACTGGCCGAACGAGGTCGGAATGGTCTAAAATCAGACGAAAAATATGGGTGAGTGATTTCTGAAGTGGTCGAGCCGACGACACGTCAATCGGACGTGCCGTGTGCCCGCGGTGACCGACAACGCAGTTCTGGTGTTATAAAGGGCCAAAACGGGCGTCCAACGGTCAAATTCATAGCGGACGACCTCAGATTGAGCTGAAACCAACGTGCAACATTCTAAGAATTATTCATGACGTGTACGCGTAGACGGCACGTCAATCGGACGTGCGGTTTGCGCGGTACGACTCAATATTCGTGTTTTAAGTGATGTGCGCGCTTCGTAAACGCACGTGAGGGTGGTCCAAACGGGACGAACGATTTCGGAATGGCCTGAAATCAGACGAAAAATATGGGTGAGTGATTTATGAAGTGGTCGAGCAGACGGCACGTCAATCGGACGTGCCGTGTGCTCGCGGTAACCGATAACGTAGTTCTGGTGTCATAAACGGCCAAAACGGGCGTCAAACGGTCAAATTTATAGCGGACGACCTCAGATTGACCTGAAACCACCGTGCAACATTATAATTATTATTCGGGACGTGTACGCGTAGACGGAACACTAATCGGACATGCGGTTTGCGCGGTACGGCTCAATATTCATGTTTTAAGTGATGTGCGTGTTTCTTAAACGCGCGTGAGGGGGGTCCAAACGGGCCAAACCAAGTCGGAATGGCCTGAAATCAGACGAAAAATACGGGTGTGTGATTTCTGAAGTGGTCGAGCAGACGGCATGTCAATTGGACGTGCCGTGTGCCCGCGGAGATTGACAACGCAGTCCTGGTGTCACAAACGGCCAAAACGGGCGTCCAACTATCAAATTCATAGAGGACGACCTCAGATTGAGCCGAAACCACCGTGCAACATTCTAATTATAATTCATGACGTGTACGCGCAGACGGAACGTCAATCGGACATGCGGTTTGTGCGGTACGGCTCAATATTCGTATTTTAAGTGATGCACGCGCTTCATAAACGCGCGTGGGGGGGGGGGGGGTCCAAGGGGGAGGGGGGGTTGTCCAGGGTCCAAGAATGAGGGGGGTTGTCCAGGGAGTTCACAAACACACAACCACTAAAAGACAACAACATCCATAAAAACAGACAATATATAAAAATAACTCAACTCCAATACTATACTACGAGTCTAGATAAAACTTACAACTAGAATAGATTAAATATCAAATCTCAGTAATATAAGTCAAAAATGTAACGGATCAATATGTCCCACATCAGCATCACCATCACCATCATCATCATCATCATCATCGCCCTCGTCATCGTCCTCCTCATCGTCCTCACCCTCCATAGCGCCTTCCTCCTCGCCTTCGCCCTCCTCCTCGCCCTCCTCATCTCCCTCCTCTTCCGCATCAGACTGCTCGCCATCATCATCTTCAAGTTGGACATCGGCCTGACCACCACTAGAACTGCCACCTGGTGCACCATATATAGAATGTATCGACGACATGTATTCATCAATCGCTGGGCTGGCCTCTGCTGGAAGTGTTGGACGTAGAACTTCAATAAATTTCATAAATGCACTGTTTGCCCTAGCAGACTGTTCTGCCGTCTCTGTGGCCCTTTCTCAGCCTGTTCTGCCTATGCCCTAACTTGCTACAGCTCGGTGGCACTACAACTCGTACCTGAGGCAGGCCAATACCTCGTCGGGGCTATCCTAGGTCAGCAGCGTACTCTGCCAAAATGATCCTCTCCCAACACCTGATGTAAGTGATCAGATGGCCCAAAATTTTCTGCTTCTTGGGCATCGAGGGCCTCTAAAGCATCCTGTTACAAATATAAATATATTATTAAGTTACGAAATAGATATTAAAATATAAAATCAACAGATTAAAACTTACAATCTGCTGCTGAGTCTCTTCGTTGACAACACTTCCATCCTTTTTTCGTCTACTCTAGCAAAACAGTTTAGCTCGAGGCACACGTCCTTCAATATTTTGTACTTTCCTCTACAATGACATTGAAAACAAAAGTTATATAAAGACTTCAGAAAATTATTAAATAATTGAGGAAACGAAAGAAAATGTAAGTCGTAAAGAAAACTTATAAACAATTGTCATACCTGCTGCCTCTCATGATCCGGCATCGTCGTGCGTCCTAGTGCATGGAGGTATTTTTTTGCATCAATGTTTTTTTTTCTAGATGATTCCTAAATAAAATTCGATAATGAAAAGGATAATATTAATGCAAAACATGGAAGTTATTATTTAAATACCTCAAATGTAATTCATACCTTAAACTGGGTACTCGTCCAATGAGTAATCATCTGACGATACTGCTCTATAGGACAATCATCCACGACTGGTACCGCCTCTAACTTAGTGACAACTCTAGCACACCATCCAACATACAGCTTATGCTTGTAGGCTCTCCAACGCTCGCCTAAATCCTTTAGACGTTCCAGTCATGCACCCTCACCATCAGGAAAATTAAATCGATGCTGAAATGAAAATATTAATTCATATAATTACAAAAAAAAATCATGGCATTAAATACAATAGATTATTTTACCCATATCTCTGCCCAAGCTCTATCTTTGACCTCATGTGGCAAATGTCTCCACGACATCGGGCTGACGGGAATGATGTCGGAGTATTTGGCAAGCGTCACCATAAAACTCCGACATTGCTGCCCTGTTTTCTCAACCATCTGATTGTCTTCATTATATTCCACCATAACCTGTGTGCGACGGTTCCACACTGAACGCATGAGTGTACGGCCCCGCCCCCGCCTCCTGTTAGTAGATGTATCTGTCATGAAAAAAAAAACAAATATTTTATCAAAACATGCTATAATGAAAATAAATATTGCTATAAAAATTTGTTAGGGTTTTATAAATATACCTGCGCTAGTCTGATCAATGAGTGGCGCTGGATCCACAGAACCTGATGGAACACCCTCTGGTGGAACAGGAGTCGAAGACAATGGAATATAAAATCTCAGAGAGACAGAAGTAGAAGGAAAAGAAGATAGAACAGCTGTATGACCTGATGCTGACTGGGGAGTGGGAATCATTATGGGATGTGAAAATGATGGGGCAGAATATGCAGAAGGTACCGAAAACATGGGAGGTCTAAATATCCCGTGTGTCCCTAACGACACACCGAGATCAGAATGTGGGAAGGATGAAATGTCAGTGGGAGGGGCAGGGTCTTGTCGGGCACGCGCAGCTCTACGTCCACCTCTGGTACAAACCCTCCTCGTACCACCGGCCTGAGTACTAGGACCAGTACTAGGCTCCTCGTCGAATAACTGTCGACGTAATGGTTGATCCTACAAAAAAGTTTACAAAAAAAATAATCACATGACATTATATATTCTATATATATATATATATATCTTTGAAATAAAGTACTCACTGTAGGCACTAATGGTGGAATGCCCATATCCTCCATCCGACGACTGTTCTCCGCCATTTTTTTTCTTCGTCTCTCTTCAATTGGCTGCATTTCCTGCATTGGAAAACAAATATGTAATTAATTAGAAAAAGAAAATTAATGTGTAAACCAATAAACTAAATATATGAGGGAATGAGGGGATTCATTGGTAATTTAGCTATCAATTGTTTTAGAAGATCTTGAATGAATTTAATAAAACATACAAGTTGTAATGTTCACCAAGTAAGAAATATTGTTTGATTTGGTTTGAATACAGTTCAATTCCAAATTAGAAAATGCAATTCAAATAAAACAGCAACCAATAAACATCGAAAATTCACATAACGGTCAAGTCAGCAAAAACATATTTGTGATCAATACTAAATAAATATGAATATTACCAACCTTAACAACCCAACTCGAGGTAAACTAGAAGAATTGATAACATGGATGAATGATTCTATATATTTCCAACCACAACGTCAGGTTCACAATCAACTCTGACAATTGAGCTATTGGAGTCATCAAAAGAAATAAATGGATTGGTTCCAATGGCAATAGGGACAGTGTCAATTCCATCATCAGCATCATCAAAAATATGTCTTGGAATTACTTCAACTATGACACCAAATTCAGGTTGAAGTTGATCTTTGACATAAAAAACTTGTTTAGCCATTGATGCCAACACATATGGTTCTTCGGTTGCATGAGTGCGGGTCATATTAATTAATCTAAATCCACAATCATCAATAAATGTGCCATGTCTGGTCATCGAATCAAACCAATGGAATTTCATCATTATGACTCGTCCATGAGAGTAATAATCCAATATTATTATTTTCTCAACGACTCCATAATAACCCACATTTTCAAGTCGCAGTCTACTATCTGATGCACTGGCATAACAATCTTTTGTGGCAGTAACCATAATACCATCATGTTGTGTTCTCATGTTTTTGGCTCGTTCAGTGAAAATAAATCTGTACCAATTTATAACAATTGATTTACAGTCACGAACCACGGTATTAGGACCAAAATCCAAAGCTCTTATTTCCTCAGAGACAGAGTCAGCAGACAAACTCAATACTTGCAATATAAATGATAGTTAAACATAAGTAATTATTGAAATAATTAATTTAAACAGTAATATTTTTACGTTCAATTTTAACCAAGCAGAAAACTCTTTGCTATGCAAAGTCTCTCTCCTTCTCAAAGATAAAGAACGATGATTCCTATTTATCATTTTTTTATGTTCCCTGTAGATAAAAAATATGAATAGTTTAACAGATATATATGTAAGATATACATATTCAATTTTGTTACCTGATATAGTCATCGAACAAATCACAGTTGAACAAAACTGTGCGATGTGCCATCTCCCACTCTTCATGGCTTAATGTCTTCAATGTATATGATCCATGAATTCCTCCTGTTTGAGGAAGTGATGGAAAACTAGGTTCAATTTTCTCATATTGTTATTCTTCATTTCTCATTGGTATGCTCATTCTTGTAGTAATATCAGACAAATACATTGAACAAAAATCCATACATTCTTGAGCTAAGTAACCGTTCATGATAGAACCTTCGGGATGATTCTTGTTTCGAACATAAGACTTTAATGTGAACATATTTCTTTTAGTTGGATACATCCAACGAAAAGAAACAGGTCCTCCGAGAAGTATTTTAGTTGGAATATGGACAGTCAGATGCAGCATGGATGTGAAAAATGAGGGGGGAAATATTTTCTCCATCTCACACAAAATTAATGGGGCATCTGTCAACATTTTTTTCAAGAATGACTTGGACAACTTCTTAGCACAAAGATCTCTAAACAAATGGCACAACCGAATAACACCCACCCTTACATTATTGGAAAAAAGATGACGGATTGCTATTGGAAGCAACTCATGCAGTAGAACGTGATAATCATGAGTCTTCAAAGATTTTAGATTCAACTCTCTTCTATTGAACCGTTTAGATATGTTGCTTGAATAGCCATCAAGAACTCTAATAGTCTCTAATACTTCCAAAAATTGTTTTTTTTTCAGTAGGTGTCATCACATAAGAAGCACATGGAAGTTGCCATTTATTTTAACTGATACACACTGGATGCAATTCTGGTCTGATGCCCCAATCCACCAAGTCACGTCGAGATCGTAAATCATCTTTTGTCTTCCCCTTGACATTTAGAAGAACTAAAAGCAACATTTCACATATATTCTTTTCAATATGCATTACGTCTAAGCAATGATGTAGCAAATTGGTTGACCAATAAGGCAAATCAAAAAAGATACTCCTCTTCCTCCAATTGTAACAGGTTTCTGTGGAAACATTCTTTCTCTTTCCAGATTTCATTTGACCCTTCCCGAACGAAAAACTGAAATCTTTCAATTCATTAAGCACATCAGTTCCAGACATACGCTGAGGTGGATCATCGGTCTCTATAGTATTATCAAATCTTCGACGATTCATTCTATATGGATGATCCTTTGGCAAAAATCGTCGATGTCCCATAAAACTGAAACTACAACGATGTTTCAGTCTTCTGGATCGTTTATTCTTCATACAAACTGGACATGACTGTTTTCCCTTCGTGGTCCATCCAGACATCATTGCATAAGCCGGAAAATCATTGATCGTCCACATAAGTGTAGTACGCATCTGAAATATGTCTTTCGAACATGCATCGTATGTGCGCACACCCACATCCCAAAGAAGTTTCAACTCTTTTATTAAAGGTTGCATGTATACATCAATATCAATGCTGGGATCAGAAGGACCAGATATGAGTATACTCATGAAAGTGAAAGATTTTTTCATACACAACCATGGGGGAAGATTATAAATGTGTATAAAAACTGGCCATGTGCTGTGCGAAGTAAGCATCTGCCCAAACGGATTAAAACTATCGCATGAAAGACCCAGCCTCACATTACGCATGTCAGCGGAAAAATCAGGATGTCGAGCATCAAATCTCTGCCATGCAAATCCATCTGCAGGATGAACCAACTCTTCATTAGTCTTCATTCTCTCGGTATCATGCCATCTCATTTTTATTGATATGTCATCAGACATAAAAAGATTCTGGAGTCTGGGGATCAATGGAAAGTGCCACATTACTTTCTGTGGAACGCGGGATGGTGTTCCATCATATTTTGACTTCCAGCGGGATGTTCCACATTTTATACATTCATTTCGTTCAGCGGTTTCTTCCCAGAATAAACTGCAATCTTTCGGGCAAGCATAAATTTTGTTTCTGGAAAATCCAAGTTCTTCAACTAACTTCCATGCCATATAGTGGTTTGAAGGAATATCTGCATCATCTGTAAGTAAATCCTTCAATAGGGTAAGAATGTAATCGATTTCTGTATTAGAAATCCCATACATAGTTTTTCCATGAAACAATTGGATTAAAAATTCCAGCTTTTTCATTTTATCGCATTGTCGATATACTGGAGTCGTGGCAGCATCATTTAATTTTTTCACCCTATCAATATCATCATTTTCACTAGATGCATCAGTTGTCCTCATATCGACGTCTTCTTGAGTCGAAATCCTTTCTTTTTCATGATGACAAATAAACAGAAACCGATCATCAAACAAATTCTCCATTCCAGTCCTTTCATTTCGATCATCACCAATTTGAGATTTCATTTTCTCCCCATTGTGATACCACACAAAGTAGTTTGCTTGAAAACCATTTTTGGTTATGTGGTAGCTGACTTCTTCACGACTCAACCAAGGTCTACCAACACAATTGGAACATGGGCAGTGTATGCGACCACTATCTGAAGCATTGTGAAATGCAAAATCTATAAAGCTCTACAAATTGTTTTGAAAATCGCTTGAGATATGATCGGTTTCATACATCCAACTTCTGTCCATTCTGTAAAAAAATTCATATAAGTCATTTTGTCATAAGCAATTCAACAGGATTGAACTTTAATAGAAAATAAATTTAAGTAAACGATAAAGGAAGAAAATAATCATGGTATCAACTAGACACATGAAAAAAACATACTAATGTGTTATTGAAAAAATGTAAAACCAACAAGAACTTAATGTGTTATCACATCAGAGAATGCCTCATCCCATAACCATATTAGTAGGGTACCCTCGTGGACAGCCCCGACCACCCCCGTGGACAACCCACCCACCCCCGTGGACACCCCCTACCCCCTGGACAGCCCAACCACCCCCGTGGATAGCCCACCCACGCCCCTCGACACCCCTTCTCCCTATGGACAGCCCCCCACCCCCTTGGATAGCACGCCCACAACCCTTGACACCCCTACCCCCTGTGGTCAGCCCACCCACCCCCCCTGGACAGCCCGCCCACCCCTCCATTGTTGTACCCCTCTCTCTTGGATTTTAATGATCACAATCACTCTCATCATGTTATAACTTGTTTTAAAGTGATTTGATGCTAGGAAAAAGGTTTCCCAGGAGTTGGCCCAAGAAGGATGATAGTGGACTCTCTGAGTCCACCAGCCCGCCGGTGGTCTCTGGCAGAAGCATTGCATTCTGCCAGAGCCACCGGTCAGCCGGTGTTAGCGCACCGGCCCACCGGTATGGGCACCAGCCAACCGGTTCTTGCCCACCGGCCAGCCGGAGGACCCAGGCAGTAGGCTTGCCCACTACCTGGTGCAACGGACCAACCGGTGGATGACCACCGGCCAGCCATTGGAACCTAGACAGAAAGCCTGCTCTGTCTAGACCACCGGCCAGCCGGGAGCTCAGCACCGGCCAGCCGGTGGACCACCGGCCAGCTGGTGAGACACCACCGGCCAGCCGGTGTGGCCAGTCAAACTACCGTTGGGCTTTGAGCAGACTTGTACTTTTGACCCCCAATGGCTCCGGAAGCCCTCCAACGGCCATATTGAAGTGTTTATGGGTATTTCTCCTATAAATAAGAAACCATGGATGCTGGGAACATAACCTAATGATATTTTGATGTCTTGACGCTCTAACGACAAATCTCGAAGGCCTCTTGTGATCCATTGCCATCCTTGAAGCTTGAGCTCCCTCTCCATCAGCCCACCCACCCCCCTGGACAGCCCGCCCACCCCTCCTTGACAGCCCGGCCACCCCCGCGGACAGCCCGTACACCCTTGTGGACAGCCCGCCCACCCCCGTACCCCCTGGACACCCCGTAACCCCCCTGGATAGCCCCACCCACCCTCCCAAATAGCCCACACCCACCTCCCCTACAACCCCACCACCACCACCTAGACATACCACCCCCTGGAATGTGTAGAAATAACATAAAAATACATGATATATAGATAGCACAAAATACTCAACCTATGGGTTCACATTAACTACATAATCAAACACTTCAATACTACCATAAAACACATAAAACACACCACCACCACACAAGACGCATAGCATTTCTCACATTCATTTATAAGCCACTTCATTCACACATACATTGTCCATTCATTTAATGTTAAATTAATTAAATCTATTTACCGCACATCCATTTCTATTCCATCTCATTTATTTAATATCTTGTTTTTTTGTTTTAACAACATAATTTATTCCATAGATAACCAGGAAACTAATAAAACCACCACACAACAACTCACCATCTCACAATAACCAGCGACACCATGTTACATCGACCAACCATCTCACCAAAACAACCACATATCACAATAAAAATATTGCACATCACAAACCACCGCACAACCAAAACCACCTCACCACATTATACACCACAACTTCATCACACAACACCTCCACACGGCACAACACCACCACACATCATCACTATTATACAACTTCACATGACACATCCATGCCCACTAACCATCACATTACAACCCCACATATCACAAAGCCCAACTGGTCACCTCAATCCCCATAAAACAGCCTACAACATACAATGAAACACAACAAAAAACCTCTCATAGAGGCAACATACCCCAACTTCCACAATTTATTTATTCAAGGAATTTTATTACATTACCCCTTTATTTATCATGGACATTATAACACAACTGATATTCCAAGGGAAACTAATTAATTAACAAAATATTTATTCATTTCTCTAGTTTACATGGTGAAATCAAATCAAAATCCAAACTTAAAACTAAAATATTAGATCAATAACATTAAAAACAAGGTACCATATGTGTATAAAGAAAAAATTACATGATTTGAGATGATTCAAATTGGTTTTCACCTATTCGGATGGGGGATTTGGAGAGCAGCAGAGAGGTAGAGGTGGATTGATAACTTAAAACTAAAATACTAAATCAATAACAATAAAAATAAGGAAGTATATGTGTATAAATGAAAAGATACCTGATTTCAGATGGTTTTTACCTCTTCGGATAGGGGATTTCGCCAGAGGAGAGCGGTGGAGCATATGAATTTAGGTTCTGTGCGAATGGGGGAGAGCAGGATTTGGGGGAAATAATTCCCAACGGTTTTAAAGAACCGTTGGGAAAGAGATGTTAAGGACCCCTTTGCCAACAGTTTGAGGAAACCATTGGCAAAGGGGTGACCCTTTCCCAACGGTTCTGGAAAACCGTTGGCAAAAGGTGATTAACACACCCCTTTACCAACGGTTTGAAGAAACCGTTGGCAAAGGGGTGGCTTTTCCCAACGGTTTCAATGAACCGTTGGGAAAGGCTTTATTAATCCTTCAAGCCCAACATTTTTAGCAAACCGTTGGTAAAAACCCATTGGGAAAAACAACATTTCCAGTAGTGATTATTATACATAATTGAAAAAAACACGGATTGTTTTGATCCCTAGACCTCTGATTTATATATCAATGACTTAACCACTAATATTCAATGTTTTTTAAAACATAATATGATAAATATGTGTATTTATATTTATATGTAAATTTACTTTTGTTCTAGTTAATGTTATTTGGTAAAATAATTCATTAAAATTCAAAATACCTATACCAATAGTTTTCCATACCATTTATATAGGTATTTTAAATTTTGTAACCTATACAATAGGTTTTAAAAAAACCATTTGTATAGGGTCATTAAATAGATGATATTCCAATGGTTTTAACCAAATTGATGGTATAAACATCACCTTTAATAATTGTTTTGGAAAAAAATGTTGTTATTGGGCTATTTTATGGAAGATATGATAATGGTTTCTCCAAAACATTTGTATAGTGTAATCGTACTATACCTATACTAATGGTTTGGACAAAAACAATGTGTATAGGCCTGGTTTCCAGTATTCTTTCTGTAATTGCATTGCATCACTCTAGTTAAGTGATATTTCTACATCCTCATTGTCCTTGGTTGTTGTAGCACCATTTGTGCTATGTTTTCAGATTACATGGTCTTGTTGTATTGATCCTTCTTGATCCATTCAAGATCTATTGTGTGATCTTCCGCCTGAGGCTGACCATTGGGTTGGTTGGGGTGAGATGTGTGAGTTCCTTTATGTATGAAATGTTTTATCTTTTTCATAAACCATTCATCTTACTAAATTTATTTTGATATGGAAGGATTTATTCTAGGCCCCACATGTTTTGTCTTTCTATTCTTCCATGTTTGTGGATGTTTTTTTCGGTGTATACAGCCCTAGATTGTGGTAGGTGGTTCCATCTCAGGCTACTGATTGATGATTCATGATTTCTTTGGTTTTGATGAATTTTATTTAAATAAAAATGAATGAATGATTGATTAATGTGTGGGTGTGTATGAAAATTCATTTTTGAGAAAGTATTATTTTCCCCTTGTATTGGAAAAATGAAAAGGTAATTTCAAAGACTTGTGAAATGGATATATGAAATGGTTTTCAAATAATGGTTTTTATTTTTTTTGGAATATAATGGACATGCGAAGCCTTGGGTACTTAAATGAAAGGTTTAGTAATAGGCCTCATTCGTAGATACATTCCGGGGGTCCACTCATGAGATGTTCCTATACTTCATAGGCATGTGGTTCCTAGGACTTGTTGGACCTATTGAGAGGTTCAATTCCATGGACTCCCTTAACTCACTATATTCAAATAATATATATATATATATAAGATTTGAATTTTTTTATATGTTTGGGTACATGTGTTCTAGCTAGAATAACCTCTATTGATCCTTTACATTATTTTCCTAAGATTATAGTTTTTATTAATTTGTATTTGTTATGATATGTGATACATGATTTTAATTTATTAATGTTTTTTTATTCTATAAAATTGATTTATATAGATTAACAAGAAATGGAAAAATGGTATTTATTTACCATTGTTTTGATATAAAAAATATATAACTAATTATCATGCCTTATTTTCATTAAAGGTGAGCATTTTTTGGTTTATTTTATGATGAATTGTTATGGAACACATTGGAGTGATCCTACTGTTATTAATTTACTCACACCCATAGCACACTTTAGGAGGTGCATATAACTTGTTATGTATTTCAATGTAGTGATGTTCAAGGTGTTTATATTAGAGACTGATGTTTTTTTAGTTGTCTCTAGGTATTTTATGTTGAGATGATTGGATTTTTCCCATGAAATTCCATGGATTAGTTGTTTTGTTTTTTTTTTAAATTTTCTATTGGGACTGTATCTTGGAGATTGTTTAGATACATTTGAGTTTTAGCACTTAATCAATTTCATTTTAATGACTTGTATTTATTGTTTTACAATTCCATTTTTCGCTTGTCCTATATATATATTACGTGTTTTGTGATACATGTTGGTTCAAATAATTATTTTTGGATGTTGATGAACCACGAGTGCTAATCACCAGCCTTTGGGGATTGAGAATGCCATTTGGTTATGTGTCGATCAGGTAGGGTACCATGTTGTGGGGGTATCAAGATTAGTACACCATAGTTTAGTATCAAATTTTATCATGCTATTTTTTGGAGGTTTATATTCTAGATATAGGATTATTGAGACTTGAGAGGTAGGTTTCATGTATTTTCTATCTAGATCTTTTGTTGATGTGAATTAAATTACCATGGGATGTTGGGTTGTATGTATCCTGTTTTATGTTCATGATCATAGTTTCGATTTCTTCTTATGGTTTTCTAGTTGGAAATGATATTATCCTATTGTTTGATCATCTCTTATATTATGGTGTGTAGTAGTATTCCTATAATAAATACAAAAATGGTTTGTCATAAGAGTACAACGAATGCTCCTTACGTGAAATACCCTTTATCACAATCTTATCAAATTAATTTTGAAGGTAACTTCTTTTATAGAAAAAAATGTATTTCAAATACTAAATAAATTATATGAGGTACAATTAGGAGATGAAGGAGAAAGAAAATGATCACGGGAGTTCTTTCATGAGAATACACCATCCTTAAATGGTATGTGTGATCCCCTTAAGGCAGAACATTGGCTGTGCAAAATTTATCATATACATGACTACCTAGATAAACATGATAATGTCAAGGTCAATATTTCATTTTTCATGATTGATAGTCCTAGTAAGCGATGATGATAATCCATAGTACATGTCGATAAACACATAGGCTTGTAATGGAAGGGTTTCAAGACCGACTGCTTTCATTAGTTACATCCAGAGTCATTGTTAATAGAAAAGTCATTGGAGTTCATCTCCTCACTATAGTGATAGTTCTCAATGTCAGCATACACCAATCAGTCTACAAATAGTGTTTGTTTTTCTCCAGGGTAGCAAAGAATGACTTCATAATGGCTCATAATATCCTTCACAGATTGGGACTAGATATCAGATTCTACATATTTATGCTCAATATTTTTGACTATACAAAGATAGTAGACAAGATAATGATGAAATTGATCGATATTCTAGAAAAGGTTGGATATTATTCCCCTTCCCATTCACCTAGTGGAATATTTATTGGCACGTATCGATGGAAGAGTAAGTGGAATGATAATCATAGGAGTAGTGGGGATGGTTCTTTGAAATGTTCATCCTATGCACCTTTAGATACATCAAGTAGTGTGACATTGAATTTCTATCAATGTGTCATGTTTGGGCACACCCGACATTCTTGTTCCGCACCTGTGATGATGTTTAAAAGCTGTGATCTCTATTTACATATACTATGTTTATATCAGTCTATGGTTATTCCTATTTAATACCAATGATCATCAACCCCAATGGGTTCTATGATGATATAAGATGCCTCAATGACTATAGGGATCCAGAAACATGCCTCAGGAGTGACCATCATTATTCAGTGGATAATATTCTAGCTGAGGTAGATGTGGGTCTACCGATATATAGAGGTACCATATTTATTTCTTCATCAATAGAGAATATGTCATTTGACACAACGTCCTCCAAATCATTTATACGTTCCTTTTTTGTGGGAATTCATAATCTTCCAACGAAACTCACGTCAACTATAATGAGGTTAGCGACTCATATTATAAAGAGAAATGATTAGGAGTTTAAATTTCTGATTAATTCACTATAGATAGGTGATAAAATGTTAGAATATATTTTCCTCATTGTTGATCTATATCTATTTAAATTAATCATTACGTTGGATTGGATTATCACTAATCATACTATGTTTGATTGTTAGCATCTATTTGAATCATTCCTTGTAGATGATGGGAGATCTTGGGTGTTTTAGGGAGATTAGTATTCGAGGTCATGTTGTGCAGGATCATCACACATAAATATTGGGAGTTCATTGTCTACTATTGTAGTTGATCATGATAATGATTATTTTCTGGGTAATCTTCCACTAGTTTTTGTGGAATTTCGTGGTGTTTTCTAAATGATTTATTTAGTATTACTCTGTAGAGGGAGATAGAATTAATGATTTATTTTGTAGTAGAGAAGTAGCATATCATAATACCCTCTTATCATACGATTTCAGTAAAGCTGAGACAGATCTCAAGATTCATTGCAATGATCTAATGACGAAAGGTTTTGTTCTCTCTAGTGTTTCAAATTGTGAAAACCAACTGCAATTTTCCATGAATTCTTATTATTACCTTCATTTTTATTTGTACTATCAGAAGATGAACTGAGGTATGGTTAAGAATATGTATATGTTGACATGTGTGGAATATTTTCTTATAACACTATGGAGGAGTCTAGTTTCTAAAGATCTATAATATTCTATGTTATCATCATCCTAGATTTTCTAAGTTTGATATACCAAATATGGATTTTAAGATTGGGTATGGCCATAAAAATATCTCATGATGTAATTTGGCATGAAATATGCTCCTATAATATTAACAGATTTAATCAATCAGGTATCCCATGAATATCTCGACACTTTTTTGGTAGTGTTCAATGAGGATATTTTGGTCAACTCACGCTCCGTGTTTGGGAATGAGAACCATTTGAGGTTTGTTCAGGAAATCATAAGGATTCACCACTTGTAGGGAATAAATTTGAAGTTTGGTTTATGGATACAAGAATAAATGATCCTTGGGAACCAGATTCCTAAGAATGACTAATCATTTGATCGTAAGAAAGGGAATGATGTCTTTTCATCATAAGTTCCACAAAAATTCATTTATATTCAGATCTTTGTTACTGTTTCTCGGTACTACTGATGAATTTTAAATATTTCTTAAAGATGGAATAACAATTAGATAAACATTCCAAGATATGGATAAATTTATAAGGGATAAAATGTGACATTGTTTTTTAATGAATTGAAATGAATTCTGGAGTCAGATCCTATTTTCTTCTTACCTAAGTTCGGTAAGGGGTTTTTGGTTTTCTGTGATGCTTATGGTTATGGTTTTGGATTTTTGGTTATATAGGATGATCATGTTGTAGCTTATGGATATCACCATGTTTGAACGCATGATAATAAACACCCCAATCATGATTTGGAGTTTTCTATAGTTATGAATGTTCATAAATATTTTAGGGACTATCCTTTAGGGGAGATGTTCTCAAAAAATTCAAACTATAGGAGTATGAGATATATAATTCATAAAAATTCTTGAATCATAAACATATGTAGTGTGTGGAGACATTCATACATTTCAATTCATCATGAGATACACCATAGGGATGGTTATTATTTCCTGGAAACCCTTATTATATAAGTATCATCATTTACTATTTTGTAATAAAAGGAGGACATGAACCTTATGGGAAGGTTCACTCAGTTGATCCTAGATGCCATGAATGGCATTTTAGGTTTGTATTTGACCAGTTTTCAGATATCTTCATCTCTAATTGAGTTTATTACATAGGATTAGTCGAAGGATGATGAATTTAGTAGAATTTAAGACACCCTATATAATAGGGAGAATATTTTTTGTTGGTGAATCTTATGATGGAAATCACCATTTGGGAGATTGGTTTTTCACCCCATTATGTTGGAAAAGATTAGTTTTGATAAACATCATTGTTCATGATGGACCATCCTTAATGAATCAAAAAATATGGATTATTACATAAGACTATGATACTCTTGGTCGGGAATGAAGTGTGAAATTTTATATTACGTGTCCCAATCTTACTCCCACGAATAGATAAATATAGATCATCTAAAACCCTTTAGTTTTCTCTATCATCTTCCAGTGAATGTTTGAAAATGAAAATAATTTTCCATGAATATTATTATTGTATTACAATAGACTTCAAGATCGAGGAATAATATATATGTGGTTATTTATCAGTTGTAAAATCTTGTTCAATTCATTCCAATAAAGGAAAAAATATGGTTGATGACATGGTAAGTTGTATGTGCCTGAGGTTGTGAGTTTAATGGGGTTCCCTGTGAAAACTTTTCTGGATATAGGTCCCTGTTTCAACTATTAGTTATAATTTATTCCTACTGAGGTGAGGGGGACTCATGTTATGTTGAGTACTATATACCATCCACATAAAAGTGGCTAGAGGTAGCATATTATTCAGATCTTGGAAGGTGTATAATGTGCATGTTTGTTAGATTCTACTAGACCATTCAACATCCATATGGTAATAGATGATTTTGATTACAAAATAAATTATTGGTCAGTGGTCAGAATGGATCCCTTTTAGTACTTGTATGTTTTCCCTTTAAGGTAACATCTTTTTTGGGTAGTGGGGCAAGATGACACTTTGGTAGGACTAAGTTTTTTTCAAAATATGATGGGGAGGATTCAAGATATATGTCATCTCCTATTTTATATATCACAGTCACTATACATAATATTTGGATCCTTAACTTCATCCTTTTAGGTTTTCCACAGCTTATTTGTTTTTCTTAAATGTCTATCCTTATATAGGGTAGTCGGCATGGAAAATAAGGAAATTTTTCATCGAGATATATTCGACAATTTTAGGCCAATGGGTGGCTTGGGTAGGTTGCTAATTAGTTGAAATTTATAGTTTGTTGGATGGGTGTTCAAGATTTCTTCCATATAACTAAACTTCCTAGGTAAAATCATGATCCTTCCTACACACTATGTTGGGAAGAAATCATGTTGGTGCAAGTTTTTGTTGTTGTAGAGAAACCAGTGGAAATCGATGACTCTTTGGTGATTGTATTTCATGGGATGTTGATTCAATTTTTTAGAGTATTATGATTGCATGAACAAAATTCTCATGATACTTATGAGCAAGAGTCATTGATGAGGGTGTAATGGGCCCACCTCTATTCGAAAACCATTGTTCTACATGACTTTCCATGGAGAAAAAGTATAATGGTTGGGAGTTTACAACATCCCTATACCTTCATTCATGTATTTCTCACCTCTCTTTTTATTTCACTTATTATATGGTTTATTTTTCCTCCATTCGAAGATGGAGATTCATTTCAAGGGGAAACAAACTAATATTTAGGGATTTATTAAATATAAGAAGTGATTTTTTGAGGTTCAAATTGTTTTAAATTAGTTAAAAAGATGAAAATTCAATGAGTTTTAATTGTTAAAATTATAGAGATAGACTTTATATTCAATAGATATGTGTCACTGAATTAATTGGGTTGACACAATTTTTGGGTCTTTGTTCGAATTGGGTAGACACATTTTTCATTTCATTAGTAGAATTGCGTTGAAACATTGTCTATAACAATGATAAAAATATGAAATTGTAGATTCCATCCAAAAATGTTTTTTTGGGATGAAGTGGTTTTAATGATGATTGTCGTTTGATTTTGTGTGAAGTGTCTTTAAGTTTGATGAATAATTTTTTGTGTATATTATATGAGAAATTTGGAAAACAATTATATAGGTATCACTTAAAATTTTTTCCATGATAACCAATTAAGGGAATCAACACAATTTCGGTAGTCTAGCTCAACCCTACACAACCCAACATGATGTCATAGCCAAGGAAGTGAAAGGTTGTGCCTACATGAGTCAGATGTGTGACATTGATTTGTTGTAGAGACCCATCATGCAAGGTGGTATGGCATTAGAGAAGAGCTAGCATGGGGAAATGCCTGGTAGAGCAGGGTCTATATATTATCTAATTTCTGAATTTTAATACCCACATCTTTTTATATAAATTATCATAATTAAAAAACACATTTCGACTTAGGATACCCAAAAATTAACTACGACAATTAAATTCACCGATTATTTTATCATGGTCGTCTGATCATCTCTCCCAAATTGCAATTGAACGATCAACTCAATTATAATTCCATGTCGTCTGATATTTATCCGATCTTGTCTTCTACTTCAACCCGTATGTGTGTTCTGAGAACCAGGATCTTCATGCAGCCATGTATTCCAATGACTGAAACCATCCTTCAGATCACTATTTTATTTTCCATAATGTTCAAATGTGATCAAAATCAAATGCATCTTTTTTTTTCACGTGACAAAAATTAATGAAACAATTAAAAACATCATTCAGAAAATATGTTTTATCGAATGATGGTGATGTTATGAGAAGTGTGTCTTGAAGGCATCATGTTCCTCTGCGAATCTAGTTGTCTCTAAGTTGTTGGAATGGCGAATATAAATACCTGGATGTTAGATCATTATTATTTAACAATCATTTTGAGAATAATTTTTTTCTATTAAAATTGAGTTCCATGAATATTTGGTTCACGAAGGATCTGTGCACCTTCTGTTTACATGAAGATATTGAGACTCCCATGTAAAAACTATCTCTTCCAGTCACACTAGTTTAGATTCATAATGAAATTGGTTTCCTTGATGTATGTGGTTTATATCTCAATTTTTTACCCCCTTTTCTAGCATGGTGAAAAATAAAACCCATTCTTATTATTTCCCATATGAAGGATTTGAAAGTATTTCCATGCATCGGGTGTCTGTGAATAAATATATGAGAAATAGTGTGTGTGTGAATACTATTTTCATGTGAAGAAAACACATCTGTGTGGAGACATGGTAATGGTTCACATAAAATAAAGATACGATTCATGTTATCCTTATAAGTGTTTGATTGAATTGAGTTGCACACACTATGTTTTTTATGGGAACTGAGAAATTAGAAAAAATGAAGAGTGTTTTTAATTAAAGATATATGTTGAAAGAAACCTACTTGCATTAATTCATACTCAGATACACACACTAGAAATAAAATGATATTTAAATGTGTGTGTTAAACAAACATGTATACTCATTCAATTTAGCATACATGCTAGTGACAAGCTTGTGCATATGTATTATTTCACAAAGTAATCTTGATATTTGATGGAGTGAAAGTTCAATTTTCTTATTGATTAGTGTGCAATGATTTGAGATAGAATATGGGACATTATTACGTTTATTGTTTCTTAACATTTCTATATCCATGTTTGTAGTGGATATTGAGGCCAATTATTTATCATAAGAACCAATTATTACCCATGTATATTTGTAATGAGATTACCAATTATATTAGTGATCAGATTGTATTTGATAAAGAGCAGTATCAGTGCAAATTTATATGAACTGTACACGATCCAATATTGATATGTCATGATCATGGGGGAGGATCTTCAATTGATCTTCTTATCTTTTAATGAAATATTCTGACGAAGATGATGTGGCTTGTAACTAGGGGGTCTAATAAGTTGATGAAGATGCTCTAAAGACTGAGGTACCTAACCAGTCAATGGTTGGGGGATAACATAATTTGCAGAAGAGTTGTATTATTGGGGGGTATAACTAGGATAAAATGGATTCTCTATTATTGTGGGGTATAGCCATTTTCTGTTAAACCATTGTAATTGATAAATATATTAGAGTGGATAATCCATGTTGGGGAGTCTATCAAACATGGAAAGGATTTAAGACATACTAACGATCCATTAAAAAATACTATGTATTGTGTTTGATTTACATTCTTCAATGAATTCATGATCCATTCATTGTAATAGGTGATAGATGATTTAATTAAAGGTGAATAATAATTTTGTAAAATTTGTCACACCTGATTCACCCCTAACTTAGTGTGACAACACGATCCTTTAGAAACTTCATGTATGTTTTTTTCAATTAATGTCCCAAAATACAAATTTAATAAAGGCCTTTTCAGATGTTCTTTAGGGAATGTGATAACTTATGGGAATTTTTATGTGTTTCTACAAAATCCAACAAATGGGAATTTTCATATATAGAAGTTATTACACAATGTGAATCCTTTTCTATGGTTCTTTAGTGAACTATTATAGAGCATGAAAAGTTTACACTATCTGAAAATAATTCACATTCTGAAATGTGAACCATTTAGATTGTTTTTATTATTTATAAAAATGATTTATAATTCATTTTTTATTTTTAGGAATTAGCTGCACATCAATCTGATGAATGATGTAAATGGTATGACTCCAAGTGTATCTTTTAATTTAAAATTTTCATTAATTTTAATAAAAATGAAAATTGACATACTAAAGATGAGGAAAAAGAATTCATTTTAATTTGATACATTAGTAAAATGATCGATATATCTTTTGTGATGTACAGTAATCAGTAACACCTAAATCAAATAAACCATGTTCCACGTATGGCTCAGACTGTATGTTTTAAGTTTAAAATTGAGATTTTAGTTCATAATGTGTATCACTCACTAAAAACCAAGTAAAGCTTCTCGGGTTGTCATGATAATTTAGAACAATGATTCATAAGTCATTTTAGTTCAGAATGTGTATCACTCCCTTATATATAATGTCTCAGGTACATGACATAGTACATTATGATATATTTGGCCCTTTGAAATCTCATACCATATATGTATGTACCTATTTTTTTACATTTATTGATGACCACTCATTTAATATTTGGGTTTATGTTTTGAATTCCATAATTTAGTTGTTCAGTGTTATGAAGAAATTTCAGGTTTTGGATGAGTGGGAATCTTGCATGATGTTGAAATGAATTCATACTAACAATGAGGGAGTTTATTGGTGTTTTTTTGATTAGTGATACAATATAGAAGGCATTTTCAATCATAGTATACCTCATAAGACCCTAAAACTAAATGGTGTAGTTGTGTGGATGAAAAAAGCTTTTTTTGTAAATTGTTTATCTTTTTATTTTGGAAGTTATGCTTCTAGGATATTTTAAGGTTGAATCATTAATTACTAATGAAAATATTATATTTTTTTTAAAAGGCGGTGCCTTGTTCAAAGGGCCAAAGAACAAAAATATATAAAGATAAAAATTTTACAAAATTACAAAAGATGGGATTTTATTATAATCATTTTGATATTGGGGGGTGAAATCACCAATACGATTTGTCCTGTATGTGTTATTTCTGTAAACACCATTATTAGTAAGACAATATTCCACCTTGTTCTCTACCCTATAGGCATGAGTGAAAATATGATTGAGTTCTGATTGGTGATAGAGGCAAGAAATCCATTTAGAAGTGAGCATCCATGAATAGTGAATCATTCTTTGTCTAAGAGACTAGACCATAATAGTTGAATCACATTCATTCTAGATATTGTTATAACATTTTTGAAAAATCCAAAGAACCTCATTTATGATATTATCAAATTTTCAACAACTTTTACTTTTTATACTAACACTCCCAACTTATTTTTTTATGGAAAAGTGATAAAGTATGATCATTTATGTGTTTTTGGTTGCTCTGCATTTGTTCATGTGCCTAGAGGTGAGATTTCCAAACTGGATGCTATGTCACAACAGTGTATTTTTATTGGATATAGAAATGTTGAGTTTGGTTATAGGTTCTATGATCCTGATTTGTACAAACATGTCAGAATTAATGATTTTGTTTTTAAATTGGGTCAAAGCATTATAGATATTTATAAGAGAGAATATTATTCTCTAATAACTTCTAATGGATTTTCAAATATTGAGAAAGTTTCTAAATAAAATTTCCCTTGTATTAATGATTTCGATAATAAAATTGATGCGAATAATGATATTCCAAGTGAACAGCTTGGGGTTGATGTTTTGTATTCACCTTTTGTTTTTGATGGTCTCATTCTACGGGTTCATACTAAACCCACAATTCCACTCTAGAGATCATATCAGAATTATATTGTTTCCACATGTAATTCATATAAAGAGTATGTGATCCTCACAAACGTGTGGGGAGGACTAGAATCATTTAACGAGGTTATGGAATTTGATCAGAATGTAAGATAGGATGTGGTAATGGATGATGTGATTAGATCATTTCACTATGATCATACTTTTGACCTCTTGAAGTTACCTATAGTTAAGAGAGATTTTAAAAATCAATGTATATATAATATTAAAAATTAATAAAGCAGTTCTATTCAACGATTCATGGAATCATTTATTATGTAAGGCATTCATCAGAATAAAGGAATTGATTTTGATGAGATTTTATCAACTGTTGTCAAAATTCCTTACCTTCAGGTTATTCTCGGTTTGGCTACTTGTTTGGATCTCCAGATGGAATAGATCAATGTGGATATAGATTTCCTCAAATAATATTTAGAGGATATTTATATTGAACATATGAAGGGTTTAATTGAAATATTTAAAGAGAGTTATCTCTGAATGTTAAATAATATTTTATATGGTTTGAATCAAGTTCTAAGGTAGTGTATTAATAAGTTAGAATCTATCAGTTTTCATTAGGGTTTTAGGAAGAAAACATTCAATCATTGTGTTTTCTAAGGAGATTTACTTATGTTTATTTTATTATATTTTTGATTTATATTGATAACATGCTCATTGTTTTCCATGATAAATATTGATTAGGCATATTAAATAATGATCATTGTCAGTATTTTGTGATGAATGACTTATAACTAACATGAATGATTCATATCATGTTAATTTATTATGATAGAAAGGAAAATAATTTTTTTTCATGATAGAGATATTGAGATGGTTCTATAGTGATTTTATAGTAAAAGAGGGAAATTAGTTAGTACATATATTGATTTTCATTTTAATCTTAGTACTAGTTAGTCTGTATCTACTGCTAATGATATAGAGGATATGCATGACATAACTTATTCATTTTTTTTGATGTTTTTTATATTAAATGGTATAAACTATACCAGATATAGATCATAGAGTTTTTGATTTCATTAATTTTAAATCTAATCTAGGAAGAGATCATTATAGGGAAATTAAGTATATATTTTATTCTCTTCTTAGTCCTTTTGGTCTTATATTGTTCTTTAGAAAGGGGGAACAAATTATTTGTGGGTTTATATATTCAGTTATGGTAGGAGATACATATTTGAGGAAGTCTACTTCAAGATATTTGATCACATTTTCATGGGGGGATAATCATTATAGTCTATATTATAGAGATATGATTCTTTATCTATAACAGAGTCTGAGATTAGTGAAAAAAGATGTATGAAAATAATTGTTGTAAATAAAATTTTTTATTTGAGAGTTAAATTTTAATCAGTAGTGGTATGTTTTATTTTGGGGCAATCAGAGTGATACTTTTTTTTGCAAATAATTACACTTTTAATAGAAGCTTGAATCATATAGATGTTTGGTATCATTGGATCAATGATGTCCCTGATTTGTGATAGATAGATCTAACGAAGATCCATATGGAAGACAATGGGGCATACATGTTGACCAATAGTTTACCAGGTGGTAAATTTGAAACATATTGACTGATTGTAGTGTTGTAGGTAATCCACATTTGAGTTGGAGCGATAGTTTGTTAGGGAACCTCTGAATATGGACCCCAACACATGCCATTATAATAAAACATGGAAGTAATGTAATAACACATATTCACATACAAACATTAGAAATGATGAAAAACAGCTTTGTGTTGATGAAGACTCTAAGACCCTTTTTTAATCCTATTACCATAAAAATTTACTACATATGATAATCATTTCCCAATAATATATAACCAAACACTCACATATAACATTAATAATGTTATAAAATATTTGAACAAGAAACTATTCAACATTAATAATGTAAAAATTCTATTTATAGAGATGAATATCTAGATAAAAAACTCAAGATAAATAGAAAATACAAAATTTAAATTGAAGAGAAAATATATTTGATAAACATATTCAAATAGATCTATCATATATAGATCTATACCTTCATTATTTAAGAAATTCAAAATTATATTTCATATAAGAGCATATTTTATATCATTTAATTAATTTTTTTAAAAAAAAATTAGAACTTATGGTCTTAAGTAACCATCTAAAGTGATGTTACTCACACATAAAAATATCCAATGTAGATGTTTCCAAAACTGTTTTAAAATATGTTCTTATTTTAGCTATATGGATTTCATGGTCTTCCCACACATAGAAAAATATGTCAATATCGGTTTAAAAATGTATATCTCAAAAATGATATTTGAAAAATATCATTTAATAATGGTTTTATGTACAATATATTTTGAATCAGGATAGAAGAAAAATAATATATGAAACCAAACATAATATAATACAATTCAATATAAGATAATTTTTAGGAAAATAGTTTTGGAATGAATAGGGGAAAAAAGGCGAATCCAAAATAAATGAGGCTATAGAGCGAGATGAAGGGCGGCTTATAGGGTTTCTAGTATATGATACCATGTTTAAAAAATAGACCAAATTTTTTCAACTTTTATAAATTTAAAATTTTATTTCAAAAATGGTTTCCAAGATAAAAGACTAGTAATAAATAGAAAATTAAAAATTCAAACTAATAGGAAAGTAAACCTATGTACTTATTGAAAAGGGATATAGATTGATCACAATATTAATTCATTAATTACCCTAATAGATTGGTAATATAAACTCATTAGGGAATTCAACATAAAACATTTTAAATTAAAGTAACCATGAATAAACTCACTATATTTTAAACGTTATTGTTTCAGTAGTTAAACATACCTCCCACACAATAAAACATATTCCTTTACCAATCTAACCACTCAATCTTCACCAAAAAGAATATAAAAAAATAAAAATATGGATTAATTATTATCTCGAGTCCATCTCATAAACCATTTTCATGTCCAACGTCACCTGCATAGATTAAATTAGGAGTGTCCTCAATTATTACATATTCTCTATAATTTGGTTTTTTCATCTAAGGGTTGATACCAATGAAAATGTGAGTAAAAATGGAATGATAAAATATTTTATTTCTTTAATTTGGTTAAAGGAAGAAACCAAATGAATTAGTTATATTAATGAAGATTATTGGGTTTTGGAATGGTATAGGTAAGCCTTAAAGAGGATTTCTTTCTTTTTATGGCTATAGATTTCATGTTTGATTTGTGTTTTTAATTGTTGAAAGTATTTTTGAATAATTAAAATTTAATTTTTTTACTTTTCATACCATTATTATATTCAATTTATATATTTTATTATTTGAATAATTTTATTCAAAGAAAATATATATATTATTATTTCAATGTAAATTTATGTATGAAAATTGTTATTCCTATTATACCACATAATAGGTTAGTTAAGCTTCTCAAAGGGGGTTATATGCTCTTAAATGTTTGAAACATTGGTTCAAAATGGAAAGGGATTGGTTTTGAAAATAGTGAGTGGGTTCAATAGAGATATTTTTAAATGAATTCAATGTTTTATTTTATGATAAATGTTTTATAATGGGTAATTTTTTTTGTTAAAACATGATTTTAAATACAGGGAATGTTTTTTCGGTGGTGAAAATAATTTTTAGAATCAAATAAAAAAGTGTCACAGTGATTTATTTCTATAAGATTACTCATTTTTTTAATAATTTATATCTGATTTTAAGGGTAATTGATTGGTTTGAAATTTAATAAGTTATATATATATAATGTTTCAAAATGAGTTTTATATTTTGGAATTAAATGATGATCAAACTGAAGGATATTTTAAATTTCCCATTGAATTTATAATGTAGGTTTTTTTTAAAAAATTAGTGTGAATAGATTCATTGGGATTTTTTATAATGTAGTATGCCCTATCAATGAGATGAGTGGTATATAAATTTATAAATAAAAACACCTGTTAGGAAAATGAATTTTATCTATATTTATATTATCAAATTAAATCTCAAATGCCTATGAAATTCATATGATATAACATTCTATATAATATATATATATAATAACACAATGGAATGGGCATGTCACTAACTCCATCCAACCTATAAAATATCCTTAACACCCTACTCCCGCAACATTGGTTTATGGGAAGCTAAGAGCTACTGAAAATTATTCTTTAGAACAAAATTATTTTCCATTTTAAATGGTAATTGAAGGATTTCTTATAATGATGACAATATAATGTTTGTCTTATCATGTGATCTTTTAAGACCATCTAGATGAGCCCTCTCATGGTTGATTTAATTAAGGATCCCCTTTTGGGAACAGAATGCTACATCTTCTTTTTAGCTTTTGATAGAAAAGTAAGAAATGTTGTCTGATGATTCTCCAACTCCCTAACCTGAGAACAAATAGATTTACAGAGGAAAATGGAATCCTCATTAGATTCATATCCTGAATTTTAATTATTTAATTTAGTTTCCTGAGACTCATCCTTCTTTTCTTCCAGACATGTGCCTATGATGTTTGAAATAACCTAAGTAGTATTAATCAGAAACCGAATACATCTGATCATATTGAGGACAAAACCTACCACCCGTAGATTGATTATTTTACAAAAGTAAATACTCAGTTATATCAAATAATGATTAAATTATTTGAAACATTAAAATTTTGAGTTCCTCTTATTTTAAAGGACCCTTTTAACATATTTATTTATTTTTTTATATTGATATTTATCAATCAAATAGCATAGATATGAATTAAAATGGATGGATAAAAAATGTATGATAAAATAGTATAGATATGGGATTAAATATTTAAACATATTTGAAATATAACATGTATATGAACCTTCTCAAATACCATTTCCATGTTTACAATATTTTTATTGAAAACTAATTAGTCTAGAGGTGTTGAGAGGACAATTGATGTATCAAGGAATAGATAGAACTAAATAAGATGGATTAATAGATGGAAAATTGAATATAGATAGTGATTGAGATAACACTATGTTTTATGGATCATCTTATATGATTATAATTATTGAAAATGAAAAACACATTATCATGGATGTGATTATAGTGGTGAATAGTGATGTAAATAATAATGTTGAAATGATAATTAATGTTTAATGTGAACTTTTTGATTTTAAAAAAAATGTATGAGATGTTAAAGAGTAGCACAAAGATGCCATTATATGTTGGTTATAATAAATAAAAAACATTATCGGACATACTGAAGCTATATAATTTAAAATCTATCAATGGATGGAGTGATTCTAGTTTTACTAAATTACATTCTCTCATGAAAAATATGCTTTGAGAAGAGAATCATCTTCCTTGACAGGCACATGATAGTAAACAAATACTATTTTAAATTGTTATGATCACTTATGTATTACATGCCAATCTAGTGCTCTCTAAAGAATGAAATTTATATAGGATGCATACATAAGAAATATTTTAGGTAGGATGCATACATAAGAAATTTATGTAGGATTCATATATATGAAATAATTATAGGAAATATTTTCACTCAATAAATTCTCAAATTTATAAGATAATTGACCACAAGTATCCTTGATTTGGAAATGATCTGAGAAACCTTCATCTAGTGCTATCTAAAGATGGACTGAATCCTTTTGGTTTTGAAAGGGGCACTCACTATAAATAATCAATTATGTTGGAAAATTATAACATTCCACAATCGATATACATGAAATGAAAATACATAATATTATCCATGATTTTATAATGATTATAACAACTAGGTATTGATAATTTTATTATTTTACTGTATTGATCATATATTTGATATTATTATGGTATTCAGTTATTTTTTTGTATGATTCTTTCAAAAATTAACTTTTCACATTAAGAAACTTGTTTTATGAGATGATAAATGTAATTACTTCTTATGAATTCTTTTAGGATATAAAATTAAAATAACTCAACGGTTTACCATTTTTTGATTTAGTACACAATTAAATTGGCAGAAACATTCAATAATTAATATGTGCATAGGACATAAAAGATTTCTACCATAGAGATATTAGTACCAGTCATAGAAAAAATAAATTTATGGAGGATTATAAGAATGTAAAAAACTACCTCCACTGACAGGTGATCAACTATTTATGAAATTAAATGATACGGAATCTACGTTTTGTATATTGTTTTGGAAAATCATTACGAGAACCGATGAGAAAAAGAGATTTGTTTTTTTAATTTCCATACTAGAATTGTGTGTACATCAAACATTTTCTTGATGTTATGCTGGTTGAAATAAATGTATGTGATAGTTTCACTCGGACAATACTAAATTCCCACATAAAATCAATGGATTGAATTAAGGATAGGTTGGAAATGATATATATGGGAATATGGGAAGAGATGGCACCGATGAAGTGTAAAAATGAACTTTTATTCCTTGAGTTGCGTACAATCTTTCCAGGAAGTATAGATATCAGTTTTACAGCTTCATGATTGATGCAAAGGTTCCATAAGAGTATTCCCCAAATATCAAGAATATTGTGATAATGAATTATTTAAAGATAAAGGGTCTAAAATCACAGGAAAAACATATTCGGATGTAAGATCTAATTTATTTTAATTTACATTTTATTTAACCCAATAATTTAATTCATACATTAACATATATTTTCTAAATCTATTTGAAACAAATTTATATACCTCGTATAATTTCCATCATATTACATGAATTGGAAATTTTATTCCCACTGTCATTATTTTATATGATACTTCACATCACTCTGTAATACAAATATTACTATGTTCTATTGTACATTATAGATGTATGTACCCCATTTAATGATATATGAAGATTTTTAAAGAGTATGTAAAAAAATTCATCAGACCATTTCTATTAGGGAGAAATATATTTTCAAGGAAACCATTGAATTATATTCTAACTACAAGTTCATTGTGGAAAGAATTGTTCTACTGAAAGATCATCACCCTTGGGAGAGTGCGGGTAATGAAATTTCTGGAATAGATGTTTTCATGATCACTATTACAGATTGGGAGTAGCCGGACCATTTTTTTTTTCTTAATAGTTAAGATGTTTTACCATATGGTTAAACTAATAAATAAAGTCTTATGAATTTTAATCCATCAAGGGATAATTTCCTGCTATCAAATACATGTAATAAAAAATTTATAATATGGTTTCAATACAATATTTTTAAAGAGTTAGGTTAAAATTATCATTTAATTCCAGAATGACTTAGATGGATAGCCAGAGGACCAAGTGTGAAATTATAATCTTATAATGGTTATGTAATTAATGGTTATAAACTCTCTATTAATGACCCTGATGAATGAATTGTCATGAAAAATTATGGATTTACACTTGTGGATGAGGTGATGAATGTATATGATACTAAGGATATGAGTCCAATATATAATAATTTTTTAGACATTTACATAATCTAATAAATATGGGAGTTGTATTATAAATCATTACAAGTGCTTATTTTTTTAGTTAAAAAGGGTTGAAAACATGAGTGCATATAAAATATATGAACGTGGATTTGTGAATGTGGATTTTATTTAGGAAGGTTATGAAGAAGAACCATTTATAATTACATCACATACCATAATAGTATTTTATATTCTAGATCATGCAAACTGAAAGTGGTCAATTTTTCTATTATTTACCAAAACCACTAATCGGTAAGATGAAAATTCAACTGAGGATGTACCTTTCAATGGGACGTAAAAATCATTCAACAATGGTCCTAGCATAGGCAACATATTTAATGTCAGAGAAAACCATATTGAATGGATTTTGATAATCAATCATGGGGTCAAATAACATCTACATTTAAAAAAGACATGTCAATATTCAATTTAAATTTTTTGTAATATTCAATTTTACATCATTTTATTATTTGTTCACCTATATGTTTATGTATTCTAAATTTAATGTTGAACTAAATCTACAGACAATGTATTATTCATTTGTTGATGCTCTCAATACTAAGGAATAATTAGTTTCTCAGTCAACTGGTCATCCTAGTGAAAATGAAAAATTCCCTTCTGCATAGGCAAATGATGACAATCCAATGGAACAACATATTAATAATTTTTATCTTGTGGATATTGTATATGGGGAAGAATCAATGTCTTAAAAATAATATGCATCGTAGTGTGACATTTTTTGAAAAAATTAATAAGGATTAAAGAAAATGAATCAAATTTGTGGTTGGATGGAATGTGTGAAACCATCTGATTAACCCAAATAAGGCCATATATATTATTTTCATAGGTCTCACCTCTCAGCAGTGCATGTTGATTAATGTAGATTCATGGCACCGTGTTGTACCCATGCTAATGAATTTTTTTGAAGATATTATAGTAACATTATAACATCCACTCTTTATTTTACTAAAAATTAAATAATGAATCATTTAATTACTATTATTTACCCATGTAGAGTTGATGTATAGTAGAAAACTCCAATAATAAAATTGTATTTATGCTTACTAGAATGGAACACAAGAGATGTTTCCCAAATCTAATGAAGTCTGAACTCTATGGTGCATAAGGGAAAATAAACTTGCACCCACTGCATATATATTCCCACCTCAAAATACATGAAGCATAGGGTTCAATTACTGTTCATTATGAGAAGACATATTTTTGTGTACATTGTGGACCGTAATACATTGTTTGATAATACTCGTCTTAAAGAATTTTATTATTTATTTTTAATTTATGAAACTTCCAATGAGTGTATAAAATAACCATATAGTTGAAAAATGAACGTACACCTATTTTAATGCATGGTTGGGGTATGATTCACTTGAAAAAAGATGGCACATATTTAAAATATATCATAATTATTTTATGTGACTTGAATGAACAACATAATTAAGTTTATTTATTTATATTCAAGTTGATGAATCCAAATACAAATCCACTTCCATCCCACATCATGTTCTAAGGAAGAGGCTTGTGTAAATAATTTTGTGATACTAATAGATGAAAAATAATGTGTGGGAATCATGTATATGCATGACATTATAATTTTTCTGTGTTAAACTGCTATTAGATAACAATTGTTACTTATTTTATAATACATTTTATCCAACTCGGACATAAGAATCATCATCAGCTGTGCAAGATGAAAAACTATTATCAATGGTATTGATGTGAATAGAATATTAGGCTTCATCATAGGTGTGTGTTTTGGGGTGAAACCCCAAACTTATTTTTAGATAACAAAAGAACATGGGTAAACAATTAAACAAATGGAAGATATGTAGTCATTATTTGCTCCACAAGAAGTAAATTTTTAGGTAGTTTGGGTTGTTAGTAAACTATATGGCGTGAATAAAAGGTAATAAAAAACTCAAAAGAAACCTATACATGATGATAACCCTCCCCCCATGATCATTGAGGTATTCCATTCCCATAAATGATCTTTCTTAGATGAGGTAATAATTATTCTCATAATTGTTTCTATGAAATGTGAATTAGGAAGACATAAATACATTTCCTATATATATATTTTCAATTAGATGAAAATGAAAATAATTTATATCTATCAAAACCCACCCATTTTTAGTAATTATGGTTACTTTGTAAAATAACCATAAATACACAGTACATAAATAACAACTTAAAAAATTTCATGTGAGTGTGGGGATAACATAGAACATTAGTTGAGCACTGAGATACTGATTCCACTAAATAAGGAATATATTCATACTGTTGATAATGATATCATAAAATTCAATGATTAGACACCATATCATTTAAAAAAATGTGTTACCAAGGAGAGATTCAATAATGTACCATGATCATGAACTATAAGATAAACAAGACATGGTGGAATCAACCATACCTCAATCTGGTACACAATGTACCATTTAGGGCTGAAATTTTTTTATTTCAGTTTATAATAGATATTTTATTAATGTATTTATTCATATATATGTTTAATTTATTTATTAATATTATTAATTACATAAAATTTATATTCTTATATAGTAGTAATATTTATGTGAAATAATATTTTTCTAATAACTGTTAGCAGCAAGCTTGAAAAGTGATAACATGTTTCTTTTGGATGTGGTTTACTAGGTAGAATGGTGTTTTATTTTCCATCCAAATGGTGCATCTGTAAATTTTTTGGATTGGTTCAGAATGTTAGAAAAATAAAACATTACAAACTCCATAATATTCATCTCAATCTGATACATAATATGTTTTTTATGAATTGAACTGTATGTTTTTAATTTATAATTTATGTTTAATATAAAAAAACACATGATATACTAATAAATAAGAAAACACATTCAAATATTTTTCATAATTTAGTAAAATAATATATAAATAATTTTTTACATTAAGGATTTAATCACATTTCAACAAGACAGATGTTGTGACCGGTATGGAATGAAGTGTGACTTTTTATTTAAAATTGAAATTAATATTATTAAAAAACACATGTGACATACTTAAAATTGAGAAAACACATTTGGGTTAAATATACTTTATAAAAACAATCCATAATTCATTTTTTATCTGTTATAATCACCCACACTTCAATAAGATTCACAAAGTGACTGCTGTGATTCCAAGTATGTCTTTTTAAATTGAAGAATATTTTAGTAAAAAATGAAAAGTTACATACATAATATAAAAAAATGAATTAATATTATTTTTATACTATAAAAAATGATCTATAAGTCTTTTTTTTCTGTGTATGAATCATTTAAACCTCAATATGATCTATGGTGTTATCGGTATGACTCTAAGTGTGTATTATTATATTAAAATAACATAATTTTTCATAAAAAAGAAAACTGTCACACTCAATATTGATAGAAAAAGTATTCATATTTATTTTATAATTTAGAAATATTATAAATAAGTCATTGGTGTAATATAGGAACAAACTACACCTCTATCTAATTCACAGTGTGCCTGATATAACTCAATGTGTATGTTATTACATTAAAATTGTCATTTTAATTCAAAAATTATGACACTCACTAAAAAAATTAAACTAACATTGATTGTCTTGGTAATTTATAACATTGATTCATAAGTCATTCATGACATGTGAGAATAATTTTCAAATGAAACTGACACATGATGTGATAGGTATGACTAAAATTTTGAGTTTCCAGTTTGAAATGAAATTATAGTAAAAAAATGTGACAGACTGAAAACAACAAAAACACATCAAGATGGTATTTTTAAACTAATAAAATGATTCATAACTCATTTATGACATGCTATAATTATCCATGCCTCAATACAATGCATTTTGTAACTGGTAAGTCTCCATGTGTTCCTTTTTCTCTTTAATAGACATTAATTTTAGTAAAAAAGTGAAGAAAAATACTCAAGACCATGAAATTGAATTTTCTTTATTTTGATACATATGGAAAACTATTAATAAGTAAATTTTTTTGTGTATTATTCATCGAAACATCAATTTTATGATTTTATGTTTGGTATGACTCCTAGTGAGTCATTTTATTTAAAATTTACATTAATTTTTGTAAAAAGGAAAAAAGTGTCATTCTCAAAACAATGAAAACACATTCTGATTATTTTTATACATTAGAAAAATGATCCATAATTCATTTTTGATGTTTAAGAATAAAAAAACTCAATTTGACATAGGGTGTGACTGGTAAGACTCAATGCATGTATTTTTATTTTAAACTGACATTAATTTAAGTAAAAAGGGAAAATGAAATACTGAAAACTAGTAAAATGAATTTATATTATTTAAAAAATTTAGGAAAAAAAATCATTACTCATATATGATGGATAGGAATCACCCAAACCCCAATATTATGTTTGGTTTGACCTGTATGACTCCATGAGTTATTTTTTATTTAAAAATGTTCATAATTTTAGTAAAAATGACATTTGACATACTAAAAAAAATCATGCTTATTTGGATTTTTGTATACATGAGGATGATGATATATATGTCATTTATAATGTATGATAATGATATTTCCCTCAACCCAATATACTGTTCTCTAAAAATTACTCCATGTGTATTTCTTTATTTAAAATTGACTATAATATTAGTAAAAAGAAACATGGATGTACTCAAAAGAAATAAAACATGATATTGTCGTTTTTTTTTAATTTCTTATAATGAACAATCTGTCATTTTTTAGTGTAGGAACCACCCTCACCATAATATAATGCATGGTGTGAATGATGCGAGTCTATGTTTGTCTCTCTATTTAAAATTTGCAAATATTTCAGTAAAAAGGAAAAGAAACACATTCAAGAAGGAGAAAAAGAATTCATATTATGTTGATACATTAGTAAAATTATCCTTAATTCATTTAACAATATATGAAATAGCCTAACCTTAATATGAAACATTGTTTTCTTATTATGACTAAAACAGTCTGTTATTCTTTTTTAATTTACATTTTAGATAAAAAATTGTTTCACTCACTAAATATGAAGAAAAAAACAAAAAATATATTGGGAATTTAGTAAAATGACTCATATGTTATTTATAATTTTTAAGAAATAGTATCACACCGTACTGACACATGATGCGACAAGTATAACCCAAATTGTGTGTTTTCTGTTTAAAATCACATTTTATTAAAAAACATAATTAGCCTGATCAATACTAAGAAAACTAATTCTAATTGTTTTTATTCTTAGGAAAATGATCCATAAGATATTTTTAGGTGTATGAATCAACTTCACCTCAATCTGATGCATGATGTGGCCGATATGAATCAAAGTGTCTATTATCAGTTTAAAATATACATTTTAGTTCAAAAAGTTTGTCACTCAAAAAAACTAATAAAATTCATGGTTGTTTACTTTACAATTTAGTAAGATGAATAATAACTAATTTGTGGTGTATAGGCATAATCCACATATCAAACTAACACATTATGATACTGATATGACTAGAAGTGCATTTTTTTAGATTGAAATGTGATTTTAATATAAATCAAAAGTGACATGATCAAAACTATGAAATACCGCTCATTTTTTTTTATAAATTATTAAAATGATCCATATTTCATTTCTGATATTCAGAAATCAAAATCAACCAAATATCGTGTAAGATGTGACTAGTATGTCTCCAAGTGTAACTTTTTATTTAAAATTTACATTAATTTTAGTAAAAAGAACATGCCAAATAATCAAAACTGAGTAATTTTTTGGAATATTTATATTCTTTTAAAAATTAAACAAAAGTTAATTATTATTTGTGTGAATTAGCTACACCTAAATCTGACACATGGTGTGAATGGTGTGACCCCATGTGTGACTTTTTATTTAAAATAGACATTAATTTTAAGAAAAAAGATATGTGACATACTAAAGGCCAATAGAAATATTTAATATTATTTTTATTCCATAGTAAAATGATCCATAAGTAATATATGATGTATAAGAATCCTTTAAACCTCAATCATATACATTGTGTTCCATGTATGACTCAAACTGTCTTCTGTATGTTTAAAAATGATATTTTAGTTTGAAATTTGTATCACACACTGAAAAGAATGAAAACATACTCTGTTTTTCTTTATAATTTAGAAAAATTAATCATAAGTATTTTGTTAAATTAGAGATTCAATGTCACATAAAACTGACAAATGATGCGACCAGTATAACCCAAATTACATGTTGTTACATTAAAATATCCTTTCAGTAAAAAAATGACATACTCAAAACCAATTAAACACTTTCATATTTTTTGATACATTATGAATAATATCCATAAGTTAATTCAAATTTGTATGAATCAACATCACCTCAATAAAGCATACGGTGTCACCGGTATAACCCCATGTGTATATTCATTTTTAAAATTGACATTTTATTAAAAACACAAGTGGCATACACCAAACTAAAAAAAATAACTTATATTGTTTTTATAATTTATGGAAATGATCCATAAATCTATTTTTATTAGTTGGAGTAATATTCACCACAATATGATTCATAGTGTGCAAAGTGTGACTCAATATGTCCATTAACAGTCTAACATGGAAATTTTTGTTCAAAATATGTGTCACTCAATGAAACCCAAGAAAATGAGCTCAGATTATGTTGATACATTTGTAAAATAATTAATAATCCATTTTGATGGGTATGAATAAGTCAGAAATCAAACCGACTCACAATTTGGGAGGTATGACATAAATTGTGTGTTTACAGTTTAAAATGAAAATTTATTTAAAGCGGGAAGTAATGTACTCAAAAATAACATAATGTATTCCTATTTTTTCAATAATTTATTAAAATTATCTATAAATCATTTATGAAATTTAGGAATCATATCCACCTAAATCTGATTCATGGTGGGACCAGTATGACTCTATGTGTGTCCTTTTTTTAAATTTACATTTCTATACTATATTCTTTCATATTTTATTTATTTATTTCAATATAAATTTCTTTCATAAGATTCATTTTCATATACATTTTTATTTTATTGTTTGGGTTGGGATGGTTTGTTCATCAACAGATACCATTGTCGGGATTTTTTTAGAGGGGTTTGTGGGTTCTAAAGAATATACAGAATCTATTTCATTAAAGGATTGTTGATAGTAATTGTAAATATAATTAGAAGATTATTGTTTGAAATATATATAATCATGTATTTTATTCATGATATAAAAATTATTTCAATTTAATTATGTATTTTTATATTGGTTTATTTTCATACATGTGCATTTGAATATTGGTGTATATGTGGGTATTTTCTACAATGTTCTATTACTAAAACAGCACACCGAAATAGTGAAAACTTTATCAACAGTATTTTTATAACTGATAAAGGACTGCTTTTATCTAAACTAGAAAATGTGATTATAAAGAGGGACATTTATCAACACAATTTTAGCGGAGATAAAGTGGTCCCCCTTTTAACAGCACTGAGGCCAACAATGTTTTTTTTATCATTGTTAAAGCATTTTTTATGTTAAATGGTTGGCCTATGGTTGTTTCCCCACCTCACATTACCTTGTACCGAAGGTGGTTCTCATAGCCTCTCATTCTACAAATCATGTTACCTGCTATATGGTGGCTTCAATACTTTCTATTTCATCTTCTGGGGTATTATCTCATGTGGTAAAACATGTATTCTTCACGGCATGAATACCCTGTTCCCATGAAATACATCAATCTGATGGGGCCATTACTCAATGATGGATCATGAGGAACACCATGGACTGTAGGAGGAGGGTTGAGGGGAGTATGATAAATATGAGAGATGATGCATGGATCCTCTGTATGAAGATCACTGCAAATGCTCCCATACAAAATAATCTTTATGGATCTTTTTTATAGGTAATATACATGATTTTGGACTACATTGATGTCTTTCAAGTGGGGTGTGAAATATATCTTCATTTTAATAAGGCACATGAATGCACCGAGGCCAGATGGTTTGCCCTTTAGTCTCTATTGGGGAGCCTCCTCACTTGGCCCCCACCATGTGATACTTAAATAAAAAGGATGAAATAGTTATAAAAAGAGGGGAGTTATGTATCTTTTAGGGGAGGATTTTTAATGATCAAGGTATTAGAGTACCTCTCTATTCTAGGCATTCTTATCTCTTATTCATGGTGGATCCATGAAGTTTGGGTTATACTAAATGGTTTTCAAATCTTTAAGAGATAAAATTTCTATGGGTCTAATGGGATTTCATCTATGGTGGAATTTAATTGGATCCCAATTCCTTTCATCTACACCTTTTACTCAGACTGTGAACACCTATTTTCAAGTATGGTCTTTTTAGTTTTCATTATCAGAATGTTTTATTCGTGTTTGTTTGCCTTCAAAAATCCTCTCATATATGCCTTTGATCCACTATATAATCCGAGTATTATTTTTAATAGCCCACACACATTTGGGAGTCTCTGCTTTATATACATGATTATTAGTGGATTAATACACATCCAATTTAATTTTTTCCGGCCAGTTCAAAGGGAATGGAAATTTATTTCCACTATGCGTTCACATTGGATTTTTATTCACATTAATCCCCTATCTTATTTCTAAACATCTTGTACCATAAAGATTTATTTTGGTTCAAATAAGTTACAGAATCCAATTACTGTTGAATGATATAGTTAAATGGTACAAACCATAATAAATAGTGATTTAAAATAAATAATATGATTTTCTTAATGAAAATACATCTTTCTATCTTTATTACAGAAAAAAATGAATTTTTGACAAAGAATGAGATTTTGAGAATGTGATATATTGTTACTTCATTCATCAGTGTGTCAAAGACAATATGATGAACCATATGGTTAAAATCTCTCATGTAAGAACTCTGTGGAAGAAACTTAATACTACATATGCATCCAAGACCGGAAAAATAATTATTTTCTCCAAAAAATTATTAATTGGTTGTAAAATGATGGTATATCTATTTATAGATATTTGAGTGAATATTATAGATTTTTGTATTAATCATATGTAATGGGAAAAACTTTTAAAGATGATTTTTTAGTGATTTTCTACATAATATTTTAAACAATTCTTGGTAGAATTTTATTATTACTATAAATGGTTTGACTCTCAATGGTAGTTTAACATTTAGTGTTTTTAAGTATATATTAATTTATTATTATGTATTGTGACGTAATCAAGATAAATACTCTTCATAGATTTCATTTAAAGACTTCAGGGGGTGAATTTGGGAAGAAAATTAGGGATAAAGTTGTTAAGGAGAAGGAAAAGGAAGAAGAAAATCCTGGTCAACTAAGGGAGTTTAAATGTCATTATTGTGGTAATAAAGGAAATATGAAGAATTTTTTCTATCAACAGAAAATGTAAATAACTGGATGAAGTAATATTAGAAGAGTAATAATGGTGATGGAGATGATTGTGTCTCCACAACAATAAGGGCGGTTATGTTATTGTTTATGAATCCATTTATAATTATTTTGATAATTCTTGTTGTGTTGTTAAGTGTTGTTCCTATTTTCATGTGACACAAAGGAAGGAAATTTTTACATATATCATCCCATTTCATTTTGGGATTTTAAAGATAGTAAATGATGGTCATGATGATGTTGTAGGTAATGAGACTGTATGTTTACAGACCAACACCGGATGTAAGCTAATTTTCATGAACGTTCTACATCAGCCCGAGGATCTGGTGAATATTATTTGTAATATAATTCTTTATGATGATGTTTTTAACATTATTTTTAGGTATTTACAATATATTTTTTCCAATGGATCCCTATGTGCGCCTCTAGGGAAGAATCAGTCATGTTTGAAGTGGACCATATCTTTAATTTATTGAGATATTGATTGTGTTGTTCAGAGTAGTTTGTATTCTAAGTTATGTAATATGAGGCTCGAACACATTATTGAGAATGTGAATGGTTGTTTAGAAATGAAAAATTTTCTCTCAGGTTTGAACATTGTTAAATTCGACACATGTGACCTCTTTATGGATGTAAAATAGATCAGGGGGAGTTTCAGTAGTCATCCTTTATATATGAATTTATATGTACTTGAATCAGTATATATAGATATAAGTGGCCCTTTTAAATGTAATAAATTTTATGGATGTATTTATTTTGTGACATTTATCGATGACCTCTCATTTAATCTTTGGGATTATGTTTTGATTTTAAAAAGTTATGTGATCAATGTTTTAATCATCCATAGGTTTTGAATTAGAGGAAATATCATAAGAAGATGAAATGTATTCATACTAACAATGAGGGGGATTATTATGGTTCATTTGATTTGTATTGAAGGTAGAAAGTATTTAGAATTATATGACATCACCTAAGAAACCACATCTAAATTGGGTAGCTATGTGGATGAACAATGCATTGTTGGAAAGTGTTCATTGTTTAAATTTAGAAACAGTATTTCCCGGTCATTTTTTTGGTGATCTATAATTACTGTTACATATATTATCAATTTTTAAACCATGTTTTATTAGCAGATAGAAAATCCAAAATTATTTTTTATGGAAAAGCGATCAAGTATGAGAATTTACATGATTTTTTTTTCAAGGAATTTGTTCATGTTCCTAGAGATAAGATTCCCAAGTTGGATTCTATGTCACGAAAATATATTTTTATTCATTGTATACATGATGAATCTTCATATATGTTCTATGATCCTACTTTGAATAAACTTTTTAGAAGCCATGATGATGTTTTTAAAAGGGATCAGATTATTATATATATTGATAAGGGAGAAAATTATTCTTTTCCAACATCTGATGGATTTTTCAGTTATGAGCTAGTTTATAATTTACCTTTAACAATTATTATTTATTATTATTGAAAATTATTTTTTTTATTTTCAAAAGTTTTGTTTTGGTTTAGTGGTAACAACACAAAATTTGGTAACCAAATTACGTAAATTCAATGTTTAAAATTCAAGAAAAACCCATGGGTCATTACTAATGTCATCTGCACTATTGTTGTCTCCACACAACAACAGCTTTGAGTCATGTAGATGAAAAACCCACAATAAATAATCCAAAATACACAAATGAAATTCATATGTAAAAAATGCAGATAATAAACTCCTCAATCCCTGGGCCTTAAATGAAAATCGCCCACAAAATTACTGAGACATCACCACCACCTATGCATTTCAGCACTCACACCATCATCACCATTCTCACCATCAACATAGTACCACACAATCATCAATGAATCCATGAAGCATCACTAGATAAACACATGAGTTTTTGAAACCAAAATCAATAGATGTTGGGGGAAATTGAAATCATCTTTCTTGAAAGATGGAATGAAACAATCTCCCCTGAGACACCAAACTAGTAATATGACTACAAGAACCATACAATATAAACATACTCAAAAACATTGAGATCATGGAACATTGAAGATGACATGAAATTACATCCCAAGATACCTTTAAAGCCACCACATAGATCCTAATGGCAGTAGAGTGTTGGAATCTTGGAGAAAGAGAAGAGTAAGAATGGATACAGGTGAGAAGAATCCCAAAACCGAGAACATATTTTCTCTCCAATGATGATAACAGTTAACAAAACCGTAAATAATAATGGAAAAAAAGCACAACCAAAAAGCACCAACAATATCGAAAGACATCCCGAAAAAAATAACCAAAACAAAACCAACAAAGGAGACTAAAACCCTAAGGAGATAAACATCATGAACCGAGACTGCTGGAGAAATAATAAGCACTCATCCAACACATACCAAACCCCACACCCAATGAGTGCCACTGCATAACAGCAAAATAGAGTCTAATACAATGGATATGGGACTAAGAGATTATATTGAGACTAGTTAGGCCTCAATAGTGAGACCCAGTCATTGAGAGTCACATGAATGGGTTGGGTGTAAAGAGGATACAAGATAGCATGAAATAAACATATAAATAAAGAGGCCTTGGTGTAATACCCCAAACATCCACAGTACATTTCTCATTGAATAATGCAATAGATTACACTGTATGCATCTTCGAGTTCTAGCAAACCACTTCCAATCAAACTAGCTGTTATGACTAGTAATAACCAATTTTTTAAATTTTATGAATTTTATTATTCACAACGGACTTCATTTTAAGATTTTTAATATGAAAATAATTTAAGGTGATTTTTTTAATTTTCGTAATTCTATCAATTTATGACGAATATTGAATAATACAATGTTATTATTTAAAATTGAATTTCTATTTAAATTATTATTTTATTTTTTAAAATTTATTTTAAATTAAAATAGAAACATAATACCAATATTAGTTGAATGAAATTAATTAGAGTCATTTTGTAATAAAATTAGACATATAAAATTTTACTGGATTTTTTAATGTCTTTTACCCACCTTCTTGGCACATATGAAAATTTCTATAAAACCTAATTTTACCTCTTCTGTGAATTTAAATAAAAAAATATGAGAGACATCGTTGAAATCATTGAGTAAAATTTGTTTCAATGAGAAGAAAATAATTTTTATGAATAGTAACCTTTGAATATTATTTACCATAGTTAAAAGTAAATTGGGTAATTAAAGGTAAAAATGATATTATAATTACCAGCAAACATGTAATAATTCTATTAGATATGTGTATTTCGAACAAAATAAACCTTAGGAATAAAATATGATCCTTTGGATCCACCTTTATTCGATGAGGACATTTATTATTATTCTATTTAAAGAAGATTTAAAAGTATCAAAGTCAAAATTTCATAAATAGAACATTTTTAATATAGAGTTATACAAAAGATATATTCGACTATAAATATTAATTAGAAATATAAAAATATTTCCTTCATAATGGTTCATTATTTATAAATTTTTAACATTAAATAATTTAATTTATTTATGATACAACGGCTATGAATTATTTACATTATTTGTGAATAATTAAAATAATTGATTTTCCAAATATCTAAATAAATTTAAAAGGAGTATTTTTATCAATTAAAATAATATTATTGATTTATATGACATTTAAGGGCTGGTTAAATGATTTTTTTTAGAATTAGTGAAGTTTTTAGGAATTTAACAAAAATCAGCAACTAAATAATGTCAAAATATCCATAAATGAGTTTTTAAAACAAGTACTATATAATTAATTGATAATATATTCCTAAAAAAACATTTGAATAAATGACATATATAAGGTTATATATAATAATAATGAACCACATTTTGTTATTTGGAATTTTTATAGTATGTTTATTAATCATTTATTACAATAATAGATGAATAAATGGTTAAAGATAAACTATCTATCTAAGAATTTAATATATAGGATAAGGTTAATCTGTTGACCTAAAACTGTCTCAAACATATTTGTTGGGTGGTTTGCAACCCATCCGCACCTTATGATTAATATAAATTATTATGGAGACATTATTAACCGAATATGATTGTATAATGAAATAATAATTCAATCATTTTCTAAAGTGACTGTAACCTCTCTTATAAATACGTACATCCCCTTCTCTCAAAATCACAACTCCAAGGCCATTTGAATCAGCCAAAACCAGCTACAATATCCTCCCAAAAACCCTCACTTAATCTTAGAGTTCTTACTTTGATCATAAATCCAACCTAAGGATCCCTTTTGATCAAATCAAAAAGAAGCACCAGAAGAAGAGGTAATAATTTCATCACCTCTTTCAAAGTTCTTTTTTCATCCACTGCCTCTTTCGTTGTTATATTCATACCAAAAGAATAAATATAGTCACTTATACATTCTATGATGTTATTATAAATATGGTACCACCATATTCATTATTCTATCCATCCTATGAATGAAAAAGTCATCATACGAGCATACATATGGCTTACCATCTCCATGTCGAGGTGTAGTTTGTTATTCCAAACCTAATTATTTGGATGGGTATAATAATGCGTATAATTTATTTTAATAATAATTATAACATGTTAATTATTTTTTATATATGATATAACATCCAATTACATACTATTTTACCATCAAATTAATGATATTTTCGCTCGTGTGTACGTACATATTTCCATCTCCACGAATGAGATGAGATTTATTCCCCATCATAAAAATTCCAGAATAAATTTCATATTATAAAAAAATGTTTAGGAACTTAATATAATTCTGTATATAAATAAAATTCAAATTATCCAAACAAAACATGGCTTACGTAACAAAAAATATAAATGAAAATGAATCAGTTAAAACCCAAAACAATGATACTAATGAAATATCGTTAACAAAAAAATATTAGATGATCATATATTCGTAATAAATATTATATTTTATCATTACATAAATTTTAAATGATTTCAAAATAGAAATAGATATTCATCTCAAACAGTTTTCATTCCATCTATTTCGACATCCTTTTATTGATTTTACACTTGTTTGAAGTTGATTTATTATAATAAAATAATCCATATTGATTGAAGGTTTTGTTATATATTTGATTTTCGATGTGTTATTTTTATGTCATTCATGGTTTATGGTTAATTTATTAATATTTTGTATTCTTGTTATAATATTAATGTTTATGATATGTTTTAACTTTTTCATACGAAGAATGCATTTGACTTAGTAAGTGACGGGTGGGGCCTGCTACAACTCCTTGATGCATCGGAAGGTCTCATGAGACAAACTAGTGTCTTGGAACAAGGCCTTGACAAAATATTATTTGTACTCTTGGAACGAGTCCTTGATTATGTGTTTATTATTTCTGACATTATGTATTGCATCATTATGAAATTGGCTATTGATATTGCATGAATAGGGGGCGGAATACAGTGAACCCTCGATGCTTCTTCGCCCTCGGTGATGATGGCGGCTGATATGGCGGCTCCTTCATCCTTGGTGGGGGAGGGGGAATTGTCGTTACATGCGTGTTCAAGACCCTTCTAGCATTTCTCCAACCCGGAAATTCTCCCCCCCCCTTTCCAAAGGCAACGCTAAACCCTAAGGTTGCAGATCTAATCGATGGGGCTCCTAATCTTCAACATTCCACTTCTGAGTTTTCTGATGCTTCGGGCTTGTTAAATCTTTCACTGGTGGCTTGCTTCAACAAGAAGAGGCCCTCAGTTGATGCCTTTGACCGTTTCGTCTTTGGGTCTTGGGATCTCCAGGAACGAGCGGTGGTAGGTTTTTTGGATAGAAAGCAAATTATGATTCGGTTCGAGACAGAGGCTGATTTGATTCATGCATGGGAGAGTGCTCCCCGTGTCTTCAACGGAACTCGTTTCCTTATGCTCCGGTGGTCCTTTTACCTACACATGAAGCGTGACTCTCCCTCCATGGAAGTTTGGGTAAGTTTTATGAAACGTCCATTGCCGTTTCAAAACCCCTCGATAGTTCGTATGTTGGGGAATCTGGTTGGTCGTTTTCTTTGTTCTGATAGTCGCACGGAGGATGTCTGTCATCCAGTGAATCCTCGGGTATGTGTTGAGGTTGATGCCTCTCGCGTTCGATTCGATTTTGTATGGATCACGATTGGAGAGGAATACCGTTTCAAGCAACAGGTTATCTACGAGAACTGGACTAACTTCTGCGGCTCTTGCAAAAGGATGGGTCACTCGGATGACCACTGCCGAGGTGGTTACACAGCATGGTTAGGAGAGGAACATCGTAGGAAAGGAGCTCTTGGGATTCCATGTGTTAATGTTAGAAGCCAAACTATGGGGGATGTTTTGGAGATAGACATGGACGAGAATTTGCCCAATACTAGTGTAAAAGGGAAGGTCTCATGTGAAGCTGGTTTGGATGTGGAGAGTAATGCTACAAGGCCTACCAGGGATGTTTTGCAGGATGTTATAAATCCTCCTGGATCAATGATAGAGCCAATTTTAGAGCAGGCTGAGGTTGAAGGGGCAGCAAATTCAGAAGAAGTGGTTGCCATGGCAGGTGATAGGAATTTTTCCAGCTTGGACCCTTTGGCTACCTCTTTTATTCAATTAAGTAACAGGTTTAATGGTCCGTCTGAGGAGTTCCTAGCTGAAGAAATTGAGGAGGAGGAGACTGCAGGGAGGGGGGATGGGTTGGTGGTTTTGGGCAACCAACAGTCTGGTGTATTGGTTACTGAACAGGATAGCCAAGGTAAGGAGCTAGAGGAGGTTCAATCTGCGGATGTCTTGGGTCAGAACCATGAAGTCCATAGCATCCCTAATATGGCCAGGAGAGACTCTCTGGTGGTAGGTGCTGACTAGAGGTCTGGAAACCCACATGCTGGTGGTTTTAGGATGGAGGGACACTCCATGTATGTGGTGGATACTCCTTTAGAGGATGTGCAACTACCTTTGAGTGAGAATAGAACGCCAGGTCAAAGGTGGGACTGCATCTTTGAGCATCCCAGAGTGGGAAAGGAGAATTATAAAGGTAAGGGAATCCAGAGTGCTCCGGGTTGTCGGTCCTTCAGTGAGATTGTACAACAGGGGTCTGAGAAAGAATTTGCAGGGGAAACAATGTTGGCTGTAACTACAAATAGGAGATAAAGGAAGGACTATTCCTATCTCCCGCACCCAATGCGGACCCGGTCTGCTTCAAAAAGGGAGAAGCAGGTGACCCTTGCAATCAAGAAAGGCAGCAGGATTAAGAAGACTTTGCCAGACATGGCTGCCCTGGAGAATCTTAGAAATCGCATTCATTGTGCAAGTTTCTAGAGAAGCCCAGAGTGGGAATCAGCCATCGGGGAAGAGAAATTGAGTTTGGGATGCGGTGAAGACTTCGGGTACTATGACTTTTAATTTTATGCCCCTTAGTTGTACTCTTTTATGGTTTGCTGGAATTGTTTTGCTGGGCACCAGACACCCCTAAGCTGGCTTTATATTGTGTACTGGGAACCCATAAACCGGCTTTTGAAAATGAAAAAAAATGATTTGCAGCTATTGATATTGCATGTGATTATTAGACATGTAGAATATCCCTGTAAATAAGTAAACGTAATTATTTGATTTGTCTTTTCAATGTTATGGTGATGTTTATGTTTAAAAGGATTGTGTTTTAGTCTTATACATTGAATTAAATTTTTATTCTTATTTAGGATGGTTTACACTATATTGTTATCCTTACTGAGCACCTGATCTCACCCTTTTCTAGGTTATACGCTACATGCATAAATTGTTCAATTTATGTTAGGTATTATACTATTTTGGAATTGAGTATTGTGATTCATAAACTAATCTAGTATATGAAATTTTTTAGAAATTATTCCTAGTGGAAGGAATTGAATCCATATCAAAGAAAGTAATCCATGTATGGATTTCCCTCCTATTAAATATAATTATGTGGAAGCTGGTGATGAAACTATTGTTGATCATCTTATCATCCTACTAGGACAAATCACTCAGGTTATGAATAATAACATTACATATATAGAGCACCATGATCCACAATGTGCAGGTAAAATATTAGACTGCTTCCTGAGGAAACAACCACCAGAATAAAATAGGACTACAAATCAATTTTTTGCTGAGCAATGGATAAGTTTCAGAGAGAAAATATTTCATGCTTCAGGGAGTAGTGAATGTAGAAATGTTTCATTGAAGTTTATCACCTCATGGGAGATGCAGATCAATGGTGGTCATTGATTAAAAACAAAAAATAGGATGAAGAAGTATAAAATGTTTAATTGAGAGAGTTTAAATAGTTTTTATTATAAAAATACTTTCCTTATGACTATTGAGAAGATATGGAGAGAAAAATTCTGAGTCTGAAAAAAAATGATGATGATAATGTCACAAACTAGAAGTCTAACATTATAAGGATAGAAAGGCCTATAGCATATTATATACATAACCCAAGGAGTATGATTTATGTATTCATTAATAGGTTGAAACAATTTCTTCATTGAGTATTTGTCTCACAATCTTTCCAATGATATGAATATGTTGTCTCATGTGCTATCATGAAATTAATGATATTCTATAAATCTTATGACTTTAATGCAATGAAAGAGTAGAAGAGATCCTCTAAAAACTCTGGAAATAGAAATAAGGGGATAAAGGGAATAGTTCAATTTCCATCCTGTGGTAAATGTGGGAAGAAACACCACTGTACTTGCCTGAATGGAATGACAATCTGTTACATGTGTCATGAAAAGGGCCACCAAGCTTGTGATTTTAGGGGAAAAATAGGTTATTAATGTTGAATGCTACAATTGAATAGAAATGTGGAATTATGCAAATGAATTTCCTAAGTGCAAAGGTATCATACCATTAAAAAGGCCATGGTAGAATGGCTAATCTTATGTGATCACTAATACTGAGGATGGAGCTCTGAATGATGTGGTGGCAGGTAATTTAATGTTTTCCTTAAATTAGGCCAGTGATTTACTTGATTCTGGATCATCGCATTGTTTCATATCTTCATAGTTTTCTTTGAAAATTAGATATTTCAAATTTGATTTAACAAGCAATATATCAGAAAAAACTCTTAACGGATGTATCATTTAAAAAATGTTTTGTGAATCAATCCCCATTTTGGAATATAAATGTTCTTTATCTACTGATATCATCGTCATACCCATGATTGAATTTGATATAATCATTGATATGTATTGGATTTCAAACCATGATGCGAAAAATTATTGTAAGAAGAAGGAGGTGACAATTTTCGATGATGATAAGGAGTACATTATCACTAGAGAAGAAACATCACCACCTAATTCTAATCAAGATCCACCCTCAGTAGATCTACTAAATTCAATTATTAGGGATAAATATAATGTAATAACTACGGGTGAGGAAAAGAATGTTCAAATAAAGGATGTACCTATTGTGCAATAATATGATGATGTGTTCATAGAGGAATTACCAAGAAATCCTCTAGAATGTGAAATTGAGTTCTCTATTGATTTATTTCTGGGATCATGGCCCATATCGAAGACCACTTATAAAATTTCCACTATTGAATTTGTGGAATTAAAGAAAAAAACTAGAGGAATTGAGTAATAAATGATTTATTCACCCTAGCTTTTCTCCATGGAGACCCCCAATTCATTTTTTATGTAGAAAGATGGATATATCAGGTTGTTAATTGACTACAGGGACATCAATTCTATAACAATAAAGAACAAGTATCCCCAACCTCACATTGGTGATTTATACGATCAAATTCATGGATCTCAATATTTTCCAATGATTGAACTTTGATCTGGAAATCATCAGTTGTGTGTGATGAAGGAAGACATTCTAAAGACAACATTTTGAACTAGGTATGGGAATTAAGATATTACATTAATTCCTTTTGGACTGACAGATTCACCCTACATCTTCATGGATCAAATGAATATTTTTTTCAAGAAATATGTTGATGAATTTTTAGTTTTATTTATTAATGATGTATCGGTGTACTCTAAAATCTACGAAGAACATGAAAATAAACTGCACATTATTATAATGAATCATAGAATAAATGATTAATATGGGATGTTTTGAATGTTTGAATTTTGGCTTAAGGATATTCCTTTTCTTCATCTTACTATCTGTAATTATAGAATTTCTGTTGATCCTTTTAAGACCAAGGAAATACAAGAATGTCCAGCAATGATGATTATAATTGAGGTATGCAGATTTATTAGATTAGAAGGTTATTATCGACATTTCATCCATGATTTTTTCAGATTGTCTAACAAATTAACCATGATCACACGTAAAGGTGTTAAATTTTTTTGGACAAAAAATGTGAAGATTGATTTGAAAAAATGAAGATATGATTAGTCAATGCTCATATCTTGACTCTACCATGTGGGAATGATTGGTATGTTATTTATATTGATGCTTCAAATAAAGGACATGGTTGTTTCTAATGATAAATGATGTGGTTATATCCTATGCACCATGATAAAATAAAATTCGTGTAAAAAACTATCCTACTCATGATCTTGAATTAGAAGCAATAATAATTTCCTTTAAGATGTCGAGACTCTATTTATATTGTGAAAAATGTGAGATATATACTGATCACAAGAGTTTGAAGATTATTTTATCACAAAAAGATCCCAACATGTGGAAGACATGTTGGCTTTAATAACTAGAAGATTTTTATTTCACAGCACACTACCACTAGGGGAATGAAAATACGGTGGCAGATGCTTTGAGATAATAGGATCATGGAGTTTTAAACCAGATAAGAGTTTAAAGGGATCCAATGATCATGGATACTGAAATTAAAAATATTGGAATTATTATCGAAGCTAAAAAATCAATAATTTTTCAATTTTTTTCAAAACCCTCTTTAACAGAAAAGATAAAAAGTTCTATGGCTAATGATGAGGAGTTTCAAATGAAAATTAAAGCTGTAAACAATGGGAGATTGATTGACCTCGTATATGTTAATGAGATTTTCAAATTTAGTAAGATACATTGTATTCTGGACATACATGGTATAAAAAATTAATTATTGGATGATGATCATAGCTCCAAATTCTCTATACACCCTCAGAGAATTATGATTTATTTTGATTTGATGTAACCTTTTCAGTGGGCCAACATGTTGAGGGGGATTGCTGATTTTTTATCAAGATTTATTGTTTTTCAACAAGTGAAGGATGGAAGACAACATCCAATTGTAGTCATGCAACCTATTCACATACCTGAATAAAAATGGGATGATATTACAATGGAATTTTTTATGGGATGACCAATGACTCCTAGAAGGAATGATGTAATATAGGTCATTATTGATCATCTTACCATGTAAACACATTTTATTGCTATAAAAGAGGATTTACCACATGAACTTCTTGAATGAATATATATTAATGAAGTTGTAAGACTTTATGGAGTACAACAATAGATTGTTTCAGATCATGATCCACATTTTACAACAAGATTCTAGAAAAGTCTTCAGAAGGCCTTGGATACTGAACTTTGTTTGAGCACTACCTACCTCACTCAAACCAATAGACAATCCGAACGGACTATTAAATCCTTATAAGACATGTTGATATCTTGCTCAGATGACCTTCAAGGTGTGTGGGATCAATATTTTCTAAGGTTAGAATTTTCCAATAATAATAAATTATATTCTAGTATTTATATGGAACCATATGAAGAATTATATAGAAAGAGATACCGCACACCAACTTGTTTTGATGATGATTGTGAAAGAAAACTCGTAGGTCTAGACCTTGTTGAGGAAACTATGAAAAATGTTATGATTAACCAAACCCACATCAAATAATCTAAATGTAGCCAGAAGATCTAAGCTGATAATTGAATGATGGATTTATAATTTCATGTAGTTAATCATGTTTTATTAATGGTATCTCCATTAAAGTGTGTTATACAATTCACTAATAAAGGGGAAATTGAGTCCCAAGTAAATCAGAACTTTTAAAATTCTAGAACTAATTGGAGTTGCAGCTTACTATTTGGTAATGCTTCCAAGTCTCCCCAAAGTTCAGGATGTGTACCATGTATCACTATTGAAAAAATACATACCTGACCCAAAGCATGTACTCACCTATGATGAAATATAAATGGATCCCAACCTGTCTTATTGGGAAAAGCCTATCAGAATTCTTGACACTAGAGAACAAGTGTTGATAAATCAAATGACTCCTATGGTAAAAGATATATATAGAAACCATAGAATGGAAGAGGCAACATGAGATCTCGAGGAACATATGTTTGATAAGCAGGAGAATCTTTTTATGCTATAATATTATAGAAATTTGATGAAGAAATTATTTGAAGGAGGGATGAATGTAACTCTCCAAGCTTCAACGGTATGTTTCAATTTGAATAATGCAATATATTGTGCTATACGCAACTCGGAGTTCTAGCACACCACGACAAATAAAACTTGACATTATGAATAGTAATACCTATGATTTGAAATTTTATAAATTTTATTTTTCAAAATGGACATAATTTTTGATTTAGTATATACAAAATAGCTTAGGGTGAATTTTTTGTATTTTTCTAAAAACATTAAATTTTTTTTATGAAATGTGAAACACACTATGTTATTGTTTAAAACTGACATTTTATTTAAATAATTATTTATTTTATTTAAATTTATTTTTAGTCAAAATATACACATAATAAATATATTAGTTCAATGAAATTCATTAGATTTAATTTATTATAATATTAGATGTATAAAATTTTATTGAATTTTTTAACGCCTTTTACTCACCATCTAAGGACATTTGAAAATATGTAAGAAATAAAATTTTAAAGCTTCTTTTAATTTAATTTTTAAAATCTGAGATACAAAGTTGACATCAGTAAGTAAAATTTGGTTCAATATTATGTAAATAATTTTTTTGTGAACAGTATCTTTGGAATTTTATTTACCACGGTTAAAAGTAAATAGAGTAATTAAAGGTAAAAATAAAATTATAATTACCCAAAGACATGTCCTAATTCTATTGGATAAGCGTATTTTGACCAAAGACAACATTATGATTAAAATATTATTTTTATTCACTTGGATTAGATTAGCACATTTGTTATTATTTTATTTAAGGAAAAGTTAAAAATGTCAAATTCAAATTTTCATAACAATTTTTTTAATACATGGTTATACATAAGATAAATTCTACTATAAATATTAACTAGAAATATAATAATATTTCATACATAATTGTGTTTTTTTATAATTTTTAGACATTAAATAATTTAATTTATTTGTTACACAATGACGATATATTAATTACCATATCAATGAATGATTAAAATAATTGATATTATAAATATCCAAATAAATAGAAATTGAGATTTTTGATGAATTATACGAAGTTTATAGGTTAGTATGACATAGTAGGTTTTATTAAATTGTTTTGTTTTGAAGTAATCATGTTCATAGGACTTTAAAAAATCAATTACGAAATAGCATCAAAATTGACATAACTGAGTTCTTAAAACAAATACTTTATCATTAATTGATATTATATTCATATAATATAAGGTTCAGAAAAAGGACTTATATAAGGGTATATATATATTAATAATGAACCAATTGGGAATTTATTGGATTTTTATAGTATGTATATTATTTGTTTATTATAATAATACAAAAATACATGATAAATGTTAAACTATTTAACTAAGAGTTAAATCTAAAAGATACTGTTAATATGGTAACCTAAACCTATATAAAACATATCTTTTGAGAGTTTTTCAACCGATACACACCATAAACTAAAAATAAATCATTCTGGAGCAATTATAAACCGAATATGATTGTTTCATAAAATAATATTTCATGCTTTTTATAATGTGACTCTCACCTCTTATAAAAGGGAAATTCAACATCTTTTAAATTCGCATCACCAAAGCCATTTGGCTTGGCCAACCCCTACTCATATATCCTCCCGAATACCATCACATAATCTTAGAGTCCTTACTCTGATTAGGAAGCCAACTTATGGATCACTTTTGATCAAATCAAAAGGAATCACCAGAAGAAGAAGAAATATTTTCATCACCACATTCAAAGTTCTTTTCTTCTCCAAATTCCACATTCATTATTGTATCCATACAAAAATAATAACTCTAGTACCCTTCTACATACTGGGATGTTATTATAAATATGATACAACTGTATTAATTATTTTATCTATCATATGAATGACAGAGTCACCATATATGCGTACGTACCGCTTACAGTCTCCACGTTGTGGTGTAGTTTGTTATTTAACACTTAATTATTTTGATCGGTATAATAATGACTATAATTGATATTAATAATAAATATAACATATCAATGATTCTATGAATATGATATACCAATCAATTATATACTATTTTACCATCAAAAAAATAATATTATTCCTTGTTCGTACGTACATATTACCATCTCCATGAACGTGATGAGATTCAATCCCAATCATTACCATTCAAGAATAAAATAGATTTTATGATTAAAAAATAATGTTTAATATCTTAACATCATTACAGATATAAATAAAATACATCATATCCATAACAAACATGACTTACATATCAATGATTTAACTATTATAGAGGATGATAACATACCCTCATTCATGTAAAAGTACAAGGTAAATATTAATTTTACAATCTCGTTATTTATCCGAGATTGTATATACGTAAGTATCTACTAGGACTACATTGTAATACTCATCTGTATTTCTTAAAAATGTATTTATTTTATTTACTATTTCCAATAATATTTTTTTAAAGTCTTTTATACCCTTGTTTAAATTTTTATAAAATGGGACAGAATTATTCTGTCTTATTCCAAATAATACACTTTATGACCATTAAGACGAATAATGGGAATTTTTTTTTACTTATATGGAGGGTGCAGATATATTATGCTATTATAACACCTTTGAATCTTCCATTACAAACACATAATAATATTTTCAAAATTAATGATTTATTTTATAATTAAATTACATTTAAATGATTTCAAAATAGAAAGATATATTTCTCTCCAAATATTTTGATTTCATCTATGTCGACATATTTTGATGGATTTTACAATTGTTTGATGTTAATTTATTTTGATAAAATAATCCATGTAGTATTAAAGGTTTTGTGATATGTTAGACTATGGATGTTTTGTTTTTATACCATTCAAGGTTAATAGTTAATGCATTAAAATTTAGTATTCTAGGTTTAATACGATGTTTTATGTTATGTTTTAGTAATTTAATAAGAGGAATACATTGGACATAGTAATTGATGGGCAGAGCCCTCTATAGCTCCTCAATGCACCAGTTGGACTCATGAGAAAAACTAGTGTCTTGGAACATGGACTTGAAAAAATATTATTTTTAGTCTTGGAATGATGCCTTGAGTATTTGGTTATGATGTATGACATTATGATTTCCATCATTATGAAATTGGCTATTGATATTGCATTTGATTTTTGATTATTATAATATCCATGTGAATAAGTAAATGGAATTATTTGATTTATCTTTTCCATTTTATAACGAACATTCTGTTTAAAAGGTTTTTGTTTTAGTCTTATATATTTCCTTAAGTGTTTATGCTTATTTATGAAAGTTTCCACAATTGTGTTATCCTTACTGAAACCTGAGCTCACCCTTTTCTATATTTAATTTTTTTGAGGATGCGAAGATGTTTATTATGACTGACATTGAGGGATAGTGTAAGGGAGATTAATGTGTTAAAAAGACACACACTGCTATTTTTTTATATCATGATGTAATGTAAATCTTTTGTATTTATCTAGGACTACCAAGGCTAATAAACATATCAGAATTTGGAGACATGATTCCATGTATCATGCCATTGTTATGTAATAATTCAGAGACTTTTGGAATCCAGGGATGAGGAGTTACACTTGGAGAAGAACCTGGTCACCAAAGAAGAGAAACCCATCCAATAAGGTGATGGAGAAACCTACAAATGAAAATAAATATGTTGGAAAAATCAATATAGATGGAGATGAGAGGGGAGGAAAGGATGTTGGAAGAAGGCAATCCATGGCCAGTAGAGAAACACTAGATGGAGGAGAGGAGTGATACTATTGTATTCTTAATTCTGATAATCATGTTGGTGTACAAAATGATGTTCATGGTGAACAGGTTGGAGTTAATGTTTCTGATATACCTTTTGTTTTTTATGACCCAATTCTCGGGGTTATTAATGAGCCTACAGTTCCAATCTGAATGTCATCTTGACATTATTCAATTTCTATTTGGTATTCAATTGATGATTATCTGATCCTCAATAATGATGGATGATCACAATCCTTTGATGAGGCGACTAAAAGAGATCAGAATGATATAAGGGATGCAATAATGGATGATGTGATTAGATTATTACATGAAAATAATATATATGAGTTGGCGATGTTACCTACATATATGAGCGATTTAAAAAATCGATTTATATATCTGATAAAAAATGAAAAATCTAGTTCTATTCCATTATTAAAGTCATGTTTAGTTATCTAAGGCTTTCATTAGATGAAATTTATTTATTTTAATGTGATTTTATCACCTATTGTCAAAATGTCTTACATTTGGGTAATTAATGGTTGTGCTATTACTTTGGATCTATTTATTGAGAAGACGGATGTGAATACAACTTTCCTCTATTGAGATTTGATGAAGAGGATTTATAAGGGGTATTTGATGGGTTTTGTTGAAACAGGTGAAGAGAATTATGTTTCTAGGAAAAACATGTTTTTTTATAGTTTGAATCAATATCTGAGATAGTGGTATTAGATTCTTGAATCTATAAATATTGAATCAATATATGAGATAGTGGTATTATAGTTTGAATCAATATCTGAGATAGTGGAATTAGATTCATGTATCAGTGGTTAGTTTAGATTACTTTAGGAGTTAGGGTATTGTTAAATTAATATCCATAATGTAATTTATGTTAATATTGATAGCCTATAGCATTTATAGATTACCATTTTTCTTCGTATATGATATTTCTTTGTTTAGAATGGTTTTCTACAGAGAAAACAAGGTAGCTATGTTGGGGCGACATTAGGAGGAAGGAAACCATCCAAATCATCCACATGAGATGGTCGGAATCGGAACGGAACAATTTTTTGTAGTTATGGAACAATTGACTCTAACTATAAATGGTGGGGGTATCCATATATGAGATCATCCAGACCAACCATAGAGGAACATGTCAGTAGTGGAGCATTTCATGAGGCAACATCCCCCATCATTCAGAGGATCATCTTACCCTGTGATAGCTGAAGGGTGGATCAAAGCACTGGAGAAGATTTTTTATGTCATGGGTTGTTCAGAACATCAAAAGGTTAGTCTCGATGTTTACCATTTTAAAGGTGAAGCTGATCGGTGGTGGTCGATGGTGAAAAATTTCAGGGATAGTGAAGAGATTGATTCTCTCGATTGGGAGAATTCAAAGGTATGTTTCTTGGGAAATATTTCCTAAGGTGGTTCATCTAAGAAGGGAAAAACAATTCCTGCAACTGAGGCAGGAGGATGACTGGGTGGCTTCTTATGAAGAAAAATTCACTCGACTGGAAAGGTATTCTCCAAATTACATACAAGATATTGATAGTAAAATCATCTATTTCTACTCATGATTAATGCCAAAGTATCTATGTGCTTCAAATTATTGTGAGTTCAAATTTTATGAAAAACATGTTCTTTCTGCGGAGAAGGTGGAAATGGAGTTTGTTGTTGATTAGGTATTCTTTGACAAACAACAGAATAAGAGGTCGAGGTGGCAGGAAAAAGGGAAGAACTCTTCAATAAAGTCTGATAGTAAGAAACATAAGTTTCCAGTTTTTGAAAATTGAGGAATATATCATGATGGGGATTGTATTTTGAATTTTGGTAAGTGTTACCGATGTGGTAAAATGGGGCATAAGGCTCATTATTGCACTGCAAAAGATCGGGGTAATGGTAAGACAAAATCTGATTTATAGTCAGTAAAATGTTTTAAGTACAATGAAATGGGTCATTACGCAAATGAGTGTCCAACAAAGAACTCAACCGAACGAAAGCAGCCATACTACAAGAAGAAAGGGGTTGTGAAATACTTTGCCACTACTTCAGTAGATGTTGGGCCATCAAAGGAAGTTGTATCAGGTATACTGTTTGTTTGTTCAGATTATGCCAATGTGTTGTATGATTCAGGGTCTACACACTATTTCATTTCTGAAAAGTTTTCTAGTAAATTGGAAATTCCACCTCATGATATGGATACTGAACTTATGGTAAAAACACTAGGAGGAAATGTTGAGAAAAAACAAAACATAAGAACATTCATGTCCTTGCGTGCGGAAATCATCTACCTACAAACCTTATTGTTTTTCCTCTAGTAGAGTTTGATGTTATTTTGGGAATGGATTGGCTTTCTGTTTATCTAGCTATGATTGACTGCAGAGCTAAAGAGTTTTCTTTTCAAAATAATTTTCATTTTGTATACAATAATGAACCCTTGCTGTTGATAACATATCAGGAAGTCGATAAACTAGTGAAAGATGGAAATGAATGTTACCTTGAACATATTGTTGAAAAAAAGTAACTATTGGGATTAAGGATGTACCAATGGTAAATGTGTACATTAATGTTTTTTCTGATGAGTTTCCTGGTATTATACCTTATCGAGAAGTTGAATTTATTTTTTACTTAGTTCCTGATGCTAAGCCAATTTCAAAACCCCCTTATGAAATAGATCAAATTGAACTTTTAGAGTTAAAGAAACAATAGCAAGATTTATTATATAAAGGTTTCATTCGACCTAGCACATTACCATGGGGTGACCCTAACTTGTTTGTTAAAAAGAATGATGGTTCAGAGAGACTTTGCATTGATTATAAAGCATTGATTAACATCACTATTAAGAACAAGTAGCTTTTGCCTCATATTGATGATTTGTTTGATCAGCTCTAGGGAGCTCAGTATTTTTCGAAGATTGACATGAGGTTGGGGAACCATCAGTTGAAAGTAAAGGAAGCAGACATAACAAAAACCGTGTTTTGTACTAGATATGGGCATTATGAATTTTTAGTTATGCCTTTTGGGTTAATCAATGCACCTTCTGTATTCATGGACCTTAGGAATAGAATTTTCCATTAGTTCTTGGATAAGTTTTTGGTTGTTTTCATTGATGATATTTTGGTTTATTACAAAATTAATAAGGAACATGAATTTCATTTAAGGGTTTTCATGCAATCCTTAAAAGAAATGAAACTTTATGGTAAATTCTGCATGTGTGAGTTTTGGTTACAAAAAAATTTCTTTCCTTGGTCACATTGTTTCAAAAAATGGCATAACGGTTGATCCTGCTAAAATGAAAGTTGTCGAAGAATGTACAAGACCCACAAATATAATAGAGATCCGTAGTATACTTGGTTTGGCTGGTTATTACGGGAGGTTTGTTGAAAATTTTGAATGGTTATCTAGTCTAATGACTAAGTTAACTCAAAACGGTGTTAAGTTCACATAGATAAAAGAATGTGATGATTGTTTTCTAGAATTGAAAAAAATATTGGTGAATGGTCCAGTTTTGGCACTGCCATCCTGAAATAGTGAATTTGTTATCTACGTGGTTGCTTCTTTGAAAGGACTGGGTTGTTTCCTAATGTAGAATGATCACGTAATTTCTTATGCTTCACATTAGTTGAAATGAAATGAGTAAAATTACCCTACACATGATTTGGAATTACCTGCTGTTGTTTTTGCTTTAAAAATTTGGAGGTATTATTAGTATAGTGTGAAGTGTGAAATGTATACATATAAAAAAAAGTTTGAAGTATATATTAATTCAGAAATAATTGAACGTGAGATAGAGGAGATGGTTAGAATTAATCAAGAATTATGATTGCGCGATCTTTTATCATCCGTGAAAAGATAATAAAGTGGCTGATGGTTTCAGTCGAGAGTGTAATGCTTCATTAACCATGTTACGTTTGGAACGAGATCCTTTGGTTTTTTATTTGATAAATTATTGAATAGAAGTTGTTGGTGTAGGAAAAACTTCTATTTTGTTTCAGTTTTCAGTGAAATCATCTCTATCAGACAGAGTTATGCAAGCATATAGGGAAGACAATGAGTTGCAAAAAAAGTTTTTGTTGGTTAAAAAGGGTACGTTTCCTAGATTTAACATTGATAATGACTGTGTTTTGAGGTTTGGAAAGATATTTTGTGTGCCTTGTGATTCACAGTTTAAGAATGAGTTGTTATGTGAAACTCATAGTTCCCGGTTTTCAGTTCATCCTGGCAGTACTATGATATACAGAGATCTTCGAGTGTATTGCTGGTGGGATGGAATGCAAAGAGATATTGCTGATTTTACTGTGAATTGTTTGACTTGTCTACAGGTTAAAGTAGAGAAACAATTACAGAAAGGAATGCATTAGCCTCTACCGGTACCAGAGTGGAAATGGGAAAATATATCATTGGACTTTGTTGTGGGATTACCGAATACATTTTGAGGTAATTATGCAATCTGGGTTATAGTTGATCAATTGACTAAATTTTTACATTTCCTTCCTATTTGTGATACTTTGTCTCTATATAAACATACACAGATTCATGTTAATGAGAAAGTTAGGTTACATAGTGTTTCCCTCTCTATTGTATCTGATCGTGATCCTAGGTTCACTTCTATCTTCTGGAAAGGCCTTCAGAAGTCACAGGGTACTGAATTAAATTTTAGTATATCTTTTCATCTTCAATTAAATGGGAAATTAGAACGAACAATTCAGACATTAAAGGATTTACTACATGCATGCTCGATGGATTATTAGGGAAGTTGGGACCAACATCATTCTTTGGTTGAATTTTATTATAATAACAGTTTTCATTCCAGTATACTTATGGATCCATTTGAGGCATTATATGGAAAGCGTTGTTGGACTCCAGCTTTTTGGGATGACGTAGGTGAATAGAAGCTGATGGGACTAGAATTGGAAGAAGAGATGGCAGAGAAAGTTTAGTTGATTCAGAAGCACATGAGAATAGATCAAAGTAGATAGAAAAGTTTTGTAGATAACCGGAGGAAGGATCTTTCTTTTGAGGTAGGTGATCATGCCTTTCTCAAAGTTTCTCCATGGAAAAGTGTGATGCATTTTGGTAAAAAAGGAATGTTGAGTCTGAGGTTCATTGGACCTTATTAAATTCTGGAGAATGTTGGATCAGTTGCATAGAGAGTGGCTTTACCTCTTAGTTTATCCTAGGTACACAATGTTTTTCAAGTTTCAATGTTGAGAAAGTATATGACCGATCCATCTCATGTTTTGACCCCAGAGGTAGTTCAGTTGGATGAAAATCTCTCTTATGAAGAACAACCAGTCAAAATTCTTGACCGTAGAGAGCAGGTGTTGCAGAATAAGGTTATTCACCAGGTAAAGGTTTTGTGGAAAAACCATATGGTTGAAAAGGAAATGTGGGAATCTAAAAATTCTATGAGGGATAAATACCCCCACTTATTTTGATAAGTCTATACAAATTGTGAGGACGTAATTTCCAAAAGGGGGGAAGGATGTAACATCCTAGGTAAATAAAGAATAAGGCATATTTCATATTTATTAATACTTGAGAATTAAATATTAATATTACTTTAAATGGGTTTCTATGTTCGATAGCGTACCCAATACACAACAACAGGTTTTTTTGAAATCTTACGTTAAACGCTAATAATATTATATTATTATTTTAAATGGTAGTTAACGCATAGCCGTTGTATTAACGAGAATGAATATAACTAATTACAATATGATTATACATTATTTTTAAATGTATTTACATTTATCCAATAAGATTTATAGGATTAAAATGTGAATGAATATAATTTTAAGCATAATTTACATTAAAAGGTCGATTTATTGCCTTTTAATGGAAAACCATTTTTAAATCATGTTTTGGTCGCTTTAATAAATATTAATTGATGATATAAAATCTTTCTTTAAAATAGGGATATCAATATTTACTTTGTGTGATTTTTTGTTATTTTTCTGATAAAGATAAATTTTTAATGAATAGTGAAAAATATTGTATTTTAAATCAAAAGTGCCTTTTAATCTAATTTATTTTTATGGTTAGATTATATTTTTAATTGGTTTTAAAGTGTAATTAGAATATATTTTTACCATTTAATCCAATGATGATCATTGGAGTTAATTTCACATTGAAATTGTACATAAACATGTATCAATCTTTTGATAGTTATTTTATCTAAAAAACAGGCTATTTTTTTGATAATGGGAAATAATTTTAAAATTAATTAATTCCAATTCTATGTTTTGAATTTGGATAAATAGACATCATTTTTGAATTTATAATATCAAATATATCATAGTCTGAATTTTTGGTATTTTTATGAAAAACATCAATTTTTGATGAATAGTGACACAACTTAGTAGTAGTTAAAAAACTGAATTTTTCATTAAAATGAAACTTTACCACTTCTGTGAATTGAATTTTGAAAATCTGACATACATGGTTTTTATCATGAAGAAATATTTGGTTCATTAAGACGAAAATATTTTTTGGTGAATAGTAACTTTTGACTTTTATTTACCGTGGTTAAAGGTAAATAAGGTAATTCAAGGTAAAAATAAAATTATAATAATTACAAATTACCTTAAAAATTGTCCAAACCTCATTGGTTGAGCCATTAACGACCATGGGCATCTTTGGGTCTATTTTGGGACCCCATTGAGCCACATGGGAGTGAAAATGATAATTTAGATTAATTAACTTAAAGTGAAGGAAAATATGACAAAAGAAAATATCTTAAAGAAAATTAATTTTTAGAAGCTGTTATATAAATTATATTTTTGTATATAAATATTCATTGGAAAGATAAAAAAATTTCATACATGATACTAAATTTTTTATAATTTTTAGACATCGAATAAATTAAATTATTTATGACACAATAATGATGCAGTATTTACCTCATTAATAAATGATTTAACTAAATAAGATTATAATGATTAAAATATTATCTAAAACCTGTCCCATTTCTATTGGAATATTTTATTTTGGATATGTGTCATCTTATCTTCGACATTAATGTGTTTTGGTCCTTTTTAAATGAAGATATGTTTATAATAAAATATTGTTTTCACACTTTCCTAAAGATCCCCTCCTCTCCGTTATAAAAGGAGACAATTTATATCCAATTACTCACACCTCTCAATCCATTTGGATCGTCCATACTCTGCCCAATTAAACTCCCTACACCCCCCTCCTTCTCCTAGAAGCCTTACATTAGGCAGAAGAAACATCAAGGTGTCTTTTTGGTTCAATCCAAAGGATGTTACCAAAAATAAAGGTAACTGTATCTCTTATCTTTTTTCTTTTATTTTACTTTTCCAACACCTAAACTATTTTTATTACTTTCTTTTGTAACAAAAACTGTATCATCAATATACTAGGATGTTGTTATGAAAAGGATTTGAACAACACTTACACACACCTCAATCTAATGGATGAAGAACATAATGATTTTTTTGATGGAAAACTAACACCTCATGAAATGATGATTGTTTAATTACATTTTACCGCCTCTCATGGTGGCCATTATGATGGCAATGTATATATATATGATATATATTATGTTTATGTTTTCATTATGCTTATGTATTTTCCCTTTTTATCATTCCTTTATGGTTTCTATAGTGGGTAAATATGATAATCTCATTTGAAGAAGTGCAGACTACCACACCCTCAAAGTGATGTGATTCGTTAATGCCTTATGTGGGTTGTATAAAGGATGGTGTTAATTATATTATATATGATATTATGCTAGAATTATAATATAACTATGTATCATAATGCTTTTTTACATAAAAACATGGAATATAAATGAAAGTAGCGTTCATGAATTCGTACGACATAATGTCTCCATGAACGGTGCATTTCATTTCGTCCAATGGTGGCGGAGCCGATTCGGTTGGAGTTCCGCGAGGGCGGCGTTGTTCGTGGAGGCCGCAGGTACTGCGATTGTTGCCTTCATCATTCTATCACCTCATCATCATTCTGATGATCATACCAAATAGAACAGAGGGGAGGGGGGGTCTGGCCATGTTGGTTTGGCCGGCACCCTATACGTTTAGGGTGATGGTAATTTGTTCTTCATGTTTGTAGAACGATGAAAAAAAAACTCACCCGCTGAAGGAAACATACCGTCATTCTTCATTTTGAAAGAAAAAACAACATGACACTTAAAAAAACAACCCCTACATTTGTTTATCGTTCTTCGATGGAGTCGTGGGGAAGAAGATGGTGTTGTTGTCGTTCGTCGCATCTGCTGCACATTTACAATCCCAATCTCGCACGTCGGTTGTGGATGACGCTCCATGTCAGTAGGTGTTCGAGGAAGATGTTCAAAGAATATAATTGGTGGAATTCTTTGTTGGATGATGATGTTCTTCGTTGAAGAACTAATTTTCTCCCATGGTCACCTCTCCCCAAAAAAGAAAAGATGTGCCAAATAATAGATTATAAAATCTATTATTTTGTTCGTAGGATTTAAAAAAAAACTAAACATTTGTTGGAACATTCAAATTATTTGGAGGATTTGGCCCCATTAATTGGGTGTGTTGGAAACATTATTTTGAAGGAATCTCAAGAGGTTCCTCTACATTAAAGAGGGGTTGATAGGATTTCCTCTCCTCTCATATAATAGGTGTCAGGTAATCACCACCACATTAATCCTCACTTGGGAGGTTGAGGCGTGGTTGTCCCCTCCACCATAACCTCTCTTAGGAGGTTATGGCCTGGTGGTCCCCACTTCGAACATCCACAAGGAGGATATAGATCTAGTGGGACCCACCTCCAAACAGTCACATGGTACCTCAAATAAAAATAAAGTAAAGGTCACTTTATTTTTATACTTTCCACGAAAACCAAAAAACTAACTTTTATTCTCGACCAACTACCATCGAAGTGAACGTATACTTAAGAGAATATAGGTGCAGTGAGTTCAACAGTGCCCTCAGTTTTTAATTCCAAGAACCAGTTGAAATGTTAAAGAAACATGATCGTATGTTTACTGAACGTACCCGAACAAAACCTCATTAATTGATTCCGGGCACATTGGGCCTCAGAATCACGCACCATATATTTTTTAGAACTTGTAAAATTCCAATATATTTATAAAAAAAATTTCCATATAAATTCTGGGTCTTTAAATATTACATCTCATAAGGGTATATTATTATACACTAAATAACATGTTGGTTCCATCATACTTAGAATAACATACTAAACACCAATGCATATGACCGTTTTTCGAAATTCCAATCATAGAAGAGGAAAAATTGTGTTTACTGTCTAGTTATTAAAATCTTATTAAAAAAAAGATCCATGAATTTTAATTTTTTTAAACCCTTTGGTGTGACATTATCACAACCTTCTGGAAATTGTGCCCTCACATGTTATTTACTCATTAAATAAATGAAGGTACCTTTCACTCATAGAATTTTTAGATTCCCACGTTGCTTCTTCAACCTTTTGGTTTCTCCAAAAAACCATTACTTGATGTATTACCTTATTATACAATACTAGTTCCCTTCAATCAAGGATCTGAACTAGTTTATCTTTAATTGTAAGGTTATCATATAACTAAAAAACTTTTGGTCTCAAGACATGAGTTGAATCCTAAAAATAAATTCTCATCATCGAAATAAGAAAAAAATATTGTACCTGAGATAAATTTAGAGGCCACGATACTCAATAGGCAATTGGTCCACCAGTATCTAGAATTTTATAAGGTCTAATGAACCCTATACTTATTTTTTCTTTCATACCGAAACACATCACACATTTCCACTAAGATATTTTCATTAAAAGGATGGTCACCTACACTAAAAGATATGTATTTAATTCTATTATCTTCATAACATTTCTTCCTTCTCTGATCTATCCTCGTGTTTTTCTAGATCATCTTCACTTTTTATGCAACTTAATATACTAATTCCTGTAAAATCAAATTCTTTCCCCAACTTCTACCCAAAAAACTGGAGTTCGACATCACTTCCAATACAATTACTCAATATTTTCCATTTTTATTCAAGAAATAAAACTATTATTATGAGTGAACTAATCCATGGAATATTTAGATCCAAACTCCCTTGGTAGTACATGGAAGAAGCTAAAAGCATATCATCTAATGTATGAATTGTTCGTTCTGACTGCCTATCTGATTGATAATGAAAAGCTATACTGAGATTTAATTATGTGCCCAATGACTTTTGAATCCCCATCCAAAAGATAGATGTGATCCTGGTATCCTAATAAGAAATAATATAAAATGGATCTCCATGTGACCTGACAATTTCTTTGAGGTATAGTCGAGAAAGCAGATCCATAGACATTGTATCTTGAATATAATTGTTTTTGATGATTTAGTTAGTCGATCAAAAATAACTACAATCGCATTGTTAACCCGAGAAGTGTTACGTATTCCCACCATGAAGACCACATATATATTCTCCCATTTCAACTCTTGAACTAGAAAAGATTTAATCACCCCTTTTGTAACTATCGCCCTTGTTTAACCTATGGACATGTCAAACACTTCATGGTAAAAATCACCAATATCCATTTTCATTCCTTCCCCCTTGTATTACTCCTAAAGGTGTCTTTACATCTTGGTACTTCCATTATGAAATAAAAATGGGGATCTATGAGCTCTACAGAATAATTATTTCTTCAACTGGTAATCAGATGTCACGCCCAACCTTTTACCAAATCATAAAACACAATATTTACCAAGGTTAAATTCTAGAAATCATACCCTTTTAACCAAAATAGAAAATTTTATTTATTTCTTGGTCTTCCTTATGTGATTTTTTAATTATGTATCATAACAGTGACTGCACTGAATCTTGAAACAAAATAGAGGTATTTCATGCACTAACAACATCTATGACAAAATTCATCAAATCATTAATCAATGGATCTTGTTCAAAATGTATCATGGTTAATGATGTATTGTGTTTTCGACTCGAGGTTTCCTTAAATTTTTTTACTTATCCCAGATTTTAATTGATAGTGCAAACATAATCCTTTATCAGTTCAAGAAATCTTCTCTGTCTCATGTTTAATTCCTTCTGTGTGAATATATTCATCATAATTTTATGGTCAGTAAATATTTTATATTTGGATTCGTATAAATGATGCCTCCAAATTTTCAAATAAAAACCCACAAATACCATTTCCAAATCATGTGTAGGTTTATTTAACAAATTTGGTTTTATTTGTTTTTAAGCATAAGTAATTACATGATCATTATACATCAAAACAAAACCACATCCCATCAATGAAGTATCACTATAGACACTAATCTCTCCATTTCAGGAAGGCAACACCAAAACTAGAGAATGCAAAAATATCTTCTTTTGTTCCTAAAAAAATCAAAAACATTTATCCAAATAAAGTTTACCCATATTCGTGTTATCATAGTTAGCAAGAAAGATAACCGTGCAATGTTTTTTGAAAACTATCGGTAATAACCTACTAATCCAAAAAAACTATAAATCTCTGTAAAATTTTATGCCATGGCCATTCATTAACAATTTTATGGTAGTATAAACTATTATTACATCCATATTTACAATGTCCCCTAGGAAGTAAATCTGTTGTAACCAAAAATTAAACTTGCTGATTTTCCATAAAGTTTCATTTCATTTATGTTTAGTAAACACCCATTAGATATTTTTCATGCTCCAAATTATTCTTAGAAAATACCAGAATGTCATCAATAAACACAACCACTATCTTGTCAAAGAACTCATGAAATATTTTATTCATAAGAATCATGAATACAACAGGATCATTATTTCACCCAAATTACATAACTACAACTTCATAATGCCAATATCTAGTATGAAAAGATGTCTTCAGAATGTCATCATGCTCCACCTTCAGCTGATGGTATCAAGATCTCAAGTCAATATTAGAAATGTTCTGAGATCCCTGGAGGAAATCAAATAAGTCATCGATAAGAGGATAAAGATACATGTTTTTGAAAGTGATGTTATTCAGTACTCTATAATCAAAGAAAAGTCTCATGGAAGTTTCTTTTTTTAACAAACAAAAAATAGCACCCCATGGTGAAGTACTAGGACAAATGATTCCTATATCGATAAAATCCAGGAAATTATTTTGTAATTCAAGAAGTTCAATTTGAGACATTTGATATGTGGCTTTAAAATTTGATTAGCATTGGGAGCTATGTAAATTGTGAAATCCACTTATCGGTCAGGTATGAAACTGGGTAACTCATCATGAAAAACATCATGGTATTCATTTACCATTGGAACATAATTAATCTTAATTGGTACCTTTTTTCCAAAATATGAGAAATGAAACATTCATTTATATATTTTAACAGTTTCTTATCTTTTAGATATGTTATCAATTTTATGGGTTCATTCTTGTATAAAAACAAGAACTATTTCTAAAAAACTACTTCTTTTTCACTATAGGCAATCTTAGCATGATAAAAATAAATTCAAAACATTCCCAAAATAACATCCAAATATACTAAACTAAAAAATAAAAGGTTTACTGTTAAATTCATTCAACATACCATAATATAATTTTTTTTTATAATTCATCCTTTCTAAATTATTTCCCTCTGGAATTTTAACAATATGTTTACTTTTCATTTTTTAAGGTGAAATTTACAATTTACCAAAACATTCCTAATAAATAAAGGTATGTGTAGACTCCATATAAAAAAAATTATAAAAAACTGAGTAAACAAGAAAGGTACTTGATAAGACTTCATTGGATGGCTCAACATCTACATATATGGCAAGAAAAGATCCTACTACACATTTATTAATATAGTATGACTTCTTTTCATCATTCAGATCTCCCTTTGGGCATGCATTTTCGTAATGACCCATCTCACCACATTTAAAATATTTTATAGATTCCTTATCAGGATTAGTATTATGATCATTTTCATTACATTCTCGGGCCACATGTCCAAATTTTCCAAATTGAAAACACTTCCTAGTTTTGGTATAGAATTCCCCATGGTGATTCTTACCACACGTTTCACAAACTAGAAACTAGATTTTACTACCATCAGATTTATTTTGTTGATTATTACCAATCGTTTCACTTATATACCTCTTCATCTCATTGTCGTCAAAATTCATGTGATCAAAAAATAATTCCATCTCTAACCTCTCATAACATCATACATGTTTCTCATAACTTTTGAATTCACAGGGGGGGGACTCACTTCGATACCTTTTCTTATATCCTTAGTAAACGATATTTATTTTTCTATCACGAACCAAAATAAGATTTAGAGAATACAACACCAATCGGGTGAATTTCTCTTCATACACATCCACTGAAACTTCTTCCCATTTCATCAAATCAAGGATTTTCTTCTCCATCAAATGTCACACCACCTTATGAAAAAAATTAAGGATAATTATTTTAAATTCACCTCAATATAAGGCATAAATATCCTCTCTATCCCTAAATTTCGGTACCACAGACCACCACTAACCAGCTTTAACTTCAAAATGATACACGGATACTCTTACCATTTGACCATCTTAAAATCCCATAACATCAAAAATATTTTCTATGGATTTAATCCATCCTTCAACTGCTATTGTGTCAGATGATCCATTGAAATAAAGAGGGTGTGGTCTCATAAAATGTTCCAATATTGTCATGTTCTGATGTGGTACCTCCAGTTTCTCTCATTCATGGATGTCACCGCCATTTATTTCTTGCGTTAGCAGAGCCATTACAATCACAAACTGGTCATTACTAATCCCTACTATTTTGGGATGTAGATTCTGGAGGATTCCATTTTGTCAGTGCCTCTCTTCTTCAGCATCCCAATTTATTCTACAGAAAACCATTCTAGAATAACATATATTTGTTATAAAAACATGTTAATCATTAAATAATATAAAATTTAATATTATTCGAATATTATAATTCATTATTGTATTCTATTAACATCACCAAAACAACTAAATTTATATAATCCTCTTTCTGACACAAACTATAAGGACCGGGTCTGACTACATTACATAATCTTTAATTTAATCAAGAAATGACTTCCTTTCACATATAATACCATTTCCTGATTAGATTTTTAGAAATTGAGAAATAATACATTCATAACATTACACAATAATATAGAGTAGATATCAAAAAAATAAAATTCATTTCATCCTAAATATAAATCATTAAGAAATAAATCATGATTTCATTTACAATTCATCAAACATTTAAAGTAGTTCTCTTATTTTTCTTACGCATCATTATAACCTATGAAAACCATTTAAAAACCAGGGATGAGAACAAGAAGTTTTGTATTGGATATAAAAAGAACATCATAGTCCATGAATACATCTAACATATAAAATCACTTTCAAAAACACATATTTATCACATATATATAAACACTTATGTTGTAAAACATGAGATTTCAAAAGGATCCCCACAAAACATAATAACATAAGTAGAGCCATAAAGGTATATTGGGGAATTACATACATAATATTGTAACCCTATTGACTACCTTATTATTTTTATCCCCCACAACTACCTTATAATTCCTGTAACCATTGTAGTTACCCATGGAGTAACCATATGGCCGGCCTAAAAATTAGACATACCCAATGCATTAGATGGATATATAGATCCCACCATTCAACAAAAAAATTCCAAAGAAAATAACACAATCATACAACATTATAAATTTCGTAAAAAATAGCATTTTAATTTCCCAAAAAATAATTTTTAAAAGTGGGGTTTGAAATAAAATTCCCTTATAAATATGATATAATTGAATTGATACTTAATTGAGTGAATGAAACATTTATATACGCTATAACTACTCATAATTAAAAATAATATAAAAAAAATTCATCACACAATCAATTTTAATACCACATTAATATTTAATTATAATGTTAACCCAAAGAGTGTAAATCGGGCTAAGAATTCCCCTACAATGGGTTTAAGAGAATTCAAACATGACTAAACATACTGTATAATGGTTAAACAAGTGTTAATATTATCTTACAAAAATATATTAATTTTTATAACATATTTTATTATCCATCCATAACATCATTTCATCCTTTAATTGTTAGTATTTTTTTCTTTTCATTGTTCTGTGTGTGTTCTTTACATGATTTACATGATCACTTCATGATAGAGATTCTTGTCGATTGGATGTCAAACTGTAACAACCTAAAAAATTATTAATGAAAAACAATCTCGAACTAATTTAATGTATTATTATGTAAAAATCATTTATAGGATATGAACATACATGGTTTTATGTTTTTGTATTTTAAAATACCATTAACAATTCTCACTGTTGCTAATATAGCTGTTGAACAGTGATGACATGATTAGTATAAATATAGGGCTTTACCAAATCCAATTTACTAAAAAAAATGAAGTGATGGACTCATCCTATAGAATTAACCCATAAGAATCCTATTTGTGATATATTGGATAATATGTTTTGTCACTAGGCTTATCTCTTGACCAATCCCAGGCCGAGCTTCAATACGTTATGCCTGAAAAGATCCGCCTACAAGAGAAGTGGAAGTTGATAGAGATTACCACATGAGCGATGTTATGAGAGCCACACCAAGAGTTTCTCATCATCACAAACCATACCCTTAGCTCATAAGAAATTTTTATATTGGTTTATGTAACATGACTCTAGATCTATGATTATGTGAATTATTTTTGTTTAGAGAATAAACATTCATTTTATTATTGTTACATTGTTAATAGTTTTTAAAGAACAAATAGTATTTTTAGTTAATATTCAATTAATAAATATATTTTTATGAACTAACGGACTAAATAATGTTTTAATAAAATATTATTTCTAAATTAAATTTTATTAAATATAAATGATCACAAAATTATTATGAATACAATTGAGATTTTTATAAAGGTTTGAAAGATGATTTTTTTCAAAGTGCATGAATTTTCAATAAATATTGTTTTTTATTCTAAAAGTAAAAATTCAAATATTTTGAAACTTATTTATATTAAATGAATATTATTTTTTGTATCAATATGTATAAATTATCCAATGGTGAAATTTTCATTATTTTCTGAGAGAGTCAAATTTTTGGGTAAAAATTAAATACTGTTTAGTTATATAATGTGTTCTGTGACATCGTAATGACCCAATAGTTATGTAATAAAATAATATAAATTGTATTTTCGGCCAATATATGTTTTACCATTAAAATAATCTGATTTTATGCTTATTTTATTTATTTTACAAAGCCTTTGTTCACCCTCCATGACTTATAAATCATTTTAACATTTTAAAATTATTTCCTTGAGAGTGTGACTCACCTCCACATAAGAAAGCAAAATATTTTATGAATTTCGGCCAATGGACTTATAAAATATTTTTTTCCAAATATCTTTTTAAAAACCAATGTAAAAAACCGTTGGACTATTTTTGGTTTTGATTAGTTTATTATGTAGGGTCCAAAACCTACAAAATAAAGAATTACCACACATTTCCTATATAAACCCACACAAGATCCTACATCCTCTTCACTCAAAGACTTTTGAGCTCGACCAATCTCTGCACTCTTCTATATAGAATCCTCCCAAGCTGCCCAAAGCTCCCAAGAATCCACTCTCAAGCTCTCCCAAGCATTTGGGATCACGCTTCCAAACAAGGGATTTCTACCTTTCTCATATTTGTCCAAAATTCATTAGGTTGTTATGCCCTTTTAGTTTCAATTAAAAATGTTGGGTTATGATTTTAAACATCCCCAAAAATTTCCTACTAATTTTTTAATGATGATATTTCCCATTATATGTAACACCCCAAGATTTCATAGTGTGTTATTTCAAAAATGTAATTCAATAACTTGCACTACACGCAACACTGAGTTCAAGCGCACTTCGACTAACCAAACTAGCCGTTCAAAAGAATTTATGAATAGTATTAACAGAATTTTGAACTTTACATAATCCTTCAAATTTTAGAATCCATCTTATGAGTTTTTTAGACATAATTTAAGAACAAATACATTTTTTTTAAATAAAAGAATTATTTTTTAAAAAATATACTTTTACCACCTTTTAATGGTGAACCATTTTTAAATAAAATATTTGAAACTTTTATATATTCAATTTGACAAATTAATCTTCTTCATTAGAATCGGTACATAATAATTTAGTTTCAATAAATTTTTGGTGATTTTCTGATAACATTCATATTTGGGTGAATAGTGAAAAATAATATATTTTAACTGAAAAAAACTTTTTTAATCAAAATAATTTATTGAGTTAAATTATAAATTTTAATGGGTTGGAAGAATAAATTGATACTATTTTTACCATTTAATCCAATTTTTTTCATTTTACATTATTTCAATTTGAAATTGGACATAAAGAAGTGTCAATCTTTTGATAGATATTGTTTTTTAAAAATACGACTTTTGGTTTTGACAACAAGAGTTAATTTTAAATTAATAAATGAAACTTCTATATTTTGAATTTGGAAAAACAGACTTCATTTTTTGATTCTGAATATCAAAATTAGCCTGGGGTTAATTTTTGGTATTTTTCTGAAAATGTTCAATTTTTGATGAATAGTGAAAGAACACTATGTTATCGTTTAAAACCGAATTTTTATTTAAATAATTATTTATTTTATTTAAATTTATTTCAGGTATATGTAGATACATAAAACATATATAAGTTCAATTTAATTCATTTTATTCATTTTATAATAATTTTAGATCCATAAAATGTTTATTAAACTTTTCACCGTCTTTTACCCACCTCCTCGGAGAATTTTCAAAATTACATAAAACATAATTTTACCGATTCTTTGAGTTGAATTTAAAAAATTAGAGAGACCCGGTAAATTTCAAGGAGTAAAATTTGGTTCAATAAGATAAAAATAATTTTTGTTGAATAGTCACTTTTTAATTTTATTTACCACAGTTAAAAGTAAATTGTGTAATTAAGGGTAAAAATTATATTATTATTATCTTAAAACATTTTCTAATTATATTGGATAAATTTAATTCGACCAAAAACAACATTATGTATAAAATATGACCCTTTAAGTCCACATGGATTAGATTAAGACATTTATTATTATTTTATTTAAAGAAGAGTTAAAAGAGTTAAAATCAATGATTAAAAACTGAACCATTTTTAATATAGGGTTATACATAAGATAAATTCGTCTATAAATATTTTCTAGAAATATAAAAATATTTCCTACATAATGGTATTTTATTTATAATTTTTAGAGATGAAATAATTAAATTTAGAAATGACACAGTGATGATGTAGTAGTTAGCTTATTAATGAAAGAATCAAATATACGGTATTATAAATATTAAAATAAATATAATCTCAAAGTTCATATGACATCCACGAATTTTCTAGGTGAATATAACATGTTATGATTGATTGAATGTATTTTTTTGGAGTAATAATGCTGTTATTTGTTTATCAAAAAAAAATACCAAATAGTGTCAAAATTTACATAAAATAGTTTTTAAAACAAATATTATATTATTAATTGATATAATGGTCCAAAAAATATAAGGTTCGGCAAAATTACTAAAATAATTATTGTTGTATCATTAATGGACCACTTGGGGGTCTATTAGAAGTTTATTGTTAGTTTATGAACCATATAATATAAAAATACAAAGAGACATGGTAAATATCAAACTAATTAACTCAGAGTTATAACTAAATGATAAGGTTACAAAAGTGACCCAAAGTAGTATAAAACCTATTGGATGAGTGGATTTAGACACATCCCAACCATATCCTCGAAATAAATTAATTTGGAGACATTGTAAACCAAATATGAATTTATTATAAAATAACATTTTATGTTTTTCCAAAGGTACCCCTCACCCCTCTTATAAAAGGTAACTCCCCATTCACTCTAATTCACACCTTCTAATCCATTTGGCTCGGCCAACCCCCACCAAAATACCCTCTAAACTATACTCCCTTCATTCTAGAGGCATTATCGTGATCCGAAAGCCAACCTAAAAATCCATTTTTATCAAATCAAAAGGAAGAACCCGAAGAAGAGGTAATGATTTCACCACCCTCTTTCAAGTTCCTTTCTTCTTCCACTTACTTTTTATTTTTTGTTTCTATTAAAAAAAATATTCTAGTATATTCTATATACTATGATGTTATTATAATTATGGTACAACAAAATTCATTATTCTATACACCTTTGTAATGAAATGTCACCATACATGCGTACGTACGACTTACCGTCTCCAAGTCGTGGTGTAATTGTTATTCAATACATTATTAATTGGATAGGTATAATAATGATGTGTATGTTATGTAAATAATAAATATAACATGATAAGGATTATTTATATATAATATAACATCCAATTTTATATTATTATAATATCAAAAGAATGATATTTTCACTATTCTGTACGTACGGATTACCGTCTCCACGACGCGATGTTATTTATTTCCAAGTTCACCATTGATTGATGACTATAAAAATATATATATTACTAATAATTATGTAATATATCACATATTAATGCTACTGTAGATATATATATATTTATATATATAAGTATTTATGTACATACATATATCTTATTCACTGACTTCGGTTAAATTCTATATGAAAACGGAAACAACCTTTATGCGTACGTATGGACTACCGTCTCCATAAACGGTGTTTTCCATTTCATATATATGTCTATTATACATATTTATATTCTAGATATAAATGATGTATAAATCATTTTTATATTCTGGAAATATTTAAATCATGATTTATGTTATACAATCAAGATTAACAAGTTAAAACATGTACGATAAAGAAAGTGATTATTACCTGAAATATTAATATTACATGGAAATTATTATTAATTGGGTAGTATAAATACATAAATTAATAATTTATTATATCATAAATATTAATTTGGTTCTGGTATAATTTAGTAACATACTATAGTCTTCATACAAGAGGTTAAATGTACCCTCGACTAAAGGAAAGTGCAATGTAAGGGGTTTTCATCTCACCCCTTATTCCCGTGAGATTCACTCCATATTGCCACTATTACCTTTCGTGTGGAGTATGTACTTCCCATAATTCTCTTCTTTGTGTAATACACTTTAATTTATGTGTATTTACATATTCATTGTAGGATACCTCTTTCATGGTGTGTATGTTTCATAGGTAACCAAATTGGTAAGCGTTAATTCCTCAATCTCATTATTATCCGAGATTGTTTATGTGTAAGTATCTACTGGGAAATTTTTATCATCCATGTCCATTTTTCATAAAAATGATTTCAAAAATGAATATTTTAAGGATTTTTGAAATGTAATCTTTATCAAGATCATTATTTTAAAATTTTTAAATATTTATCTTTCCAAATCATTTTAATTAATGTACATGTTTTCAAAATGATTTAAGGATTTACTTATATAGACATGAATGTTTTGAAATGATATATCTTTTCAAATTTTTCTAAGTGGTATGTGACACTTTGATTCAACAATATATTTTCAATTACTTCCTTTATAAATTTGTGACTTTTAAATGATTTTAAAAAAAGGGATATTATTCTTGTCAAATAGTTTTGATTTCATTTATATCAACATCCTTTGATGGATTTTAAGCTTATTGAAAGTTGATTTATTATGATAAAAAACATCCATATTGTATTGAAGGATTTGTGATATTTTTGACAGTGGATGAGTTATTTTTATGTTATTCATGGTTTATGGTTAAAGTATTCACATTTTGTAAGTTATTTTTAATACGAATTTTTATGTTATATTTCAGCCTTTATTAAGATGAATGCGTTGGACTAGTATGTTCCGGGTTGGGGTTTGGTTACAACAGACCATACGGGTTGGTGTCCAGTTATTAGAGGCACTCCAGGTTGGTGTCTGGTTATTAGAGTCACTTCTAGTTGGTGTCTGGTTATTAGAGGCACTCCGTGTTGGTGTCTATTTATTAGAGGCACTCCGGGATGGTGTCTGGTTATTAGAGGCACTGCGGGTTGGTGTCCGGTAATTAGAGGCACTCCGGGTTGGAGTCTGGTTATAGAGGCTCTCTGGGATGGGTTCCGGTTATAGTTAGTCCTTAGGTCTTGGTATATGGCCTTGACACAGAATATTAACGTTCGAAATTATGCATTCCATCATTATAAAAGTGGTTAGTGATATTTCATGTGATTATTCTACTAGTAGAATATCCATGTGAACAAGTAAATGTAATTAATTCATTTCATTTTTTCCATATTTTGTTGAATTTCAGGTTTAGAAGGATTTTGCTTTAGTTATAAATTGCCTTAAATGGTTATGATTATTTATGAAGGTTTCCGCTGTATTGTTATCCTTACTGAGCATCTGATCTCACCCCTTTCAATGTTTTATTGTTCTTAGTATTCAAAGAAGTGTATTGTGATTGAATTGCAGGGTTAAGCAAAGGGAATAATAACACTCTTGAAGGATTATTTATGCGGGTTTTTATGTTATGAAGTGAAATGCAACATTCATGTATGTAATCTATTTTCCAAGACTGCTAAACTCATCGGTCCATCGGGACTTAATTCATTGTAATCATGCCAATGTATTAAAATAATGCACCGACTTTGGGTAACTGGGGTCGGGGTATTACAGTTGGTATCAGAGGAAGTTTATCAATAACCATGGAATCTATATTTAGATTATCTCTAATGATATCAAATATACCTATGATAGACGTTGAGGATTATTGTAGAAGAACTTACTAGAGTTTGGGTAATGTAGAGATTTTGTGAGTTTTCCAAGAAAATACATCCCTGTCTGGATATGAGACGGTAGAGGTGGATCTGGCACATATGTACCTAGGGGTAAAACCCAAAAACATTTCTATGATCTAGACTCATACATGAACTGGTGCACGACAACGGGCATTGCTACACTCTTGGTTACGACACTCCCGGGGGATATGCTTAGGATAATTCTCATTTTCTTTACAAACCACTACGAAGGGTTTATGAGTATATACCTCCTCAAAGAAAACATTTTTGTGATTATGCATTATATAAATAAACTATTCAATTTACGTTAGGTATTTTACATGTTTGTAATTATGAATTTTGAATCCTAAACTTACCTAGTGTATGCCATTTTTTAGAAATGGTGACCAGTAGAAGGAATCAGAACTCCATCAATACGTATGGACCAAAGAGTAAGAAGGGTCATATCATTCATGGTAGTAAGCCAACATTTAGAAAGGAAATAGTCTCACATGTATTATCATCATATGAGAAAAGAGTATCATGTGTTAATAAGATCAAAAAATAATTCTCTAAATCCTATGGATTTGAAGGGAATCCAAAGAAGAAATGGATGGTATAATGAAAAATGGATTAAGGGAATAAGGGAAAGATGAATTTTCCAATATGTGATAAATGTGTAATTAATCCCCTTGGTAAATTCTTTAAGGGAATGAGAGTTTTTTATATGTGTGGAGAAAAAGGACACCATGTACATGATTGAAAGGGTAAGAAAATGTTTTCAAATGTAAAATGCTTTATCTGCAAGGCGTTGAGACACTATGTGAATCAATGTCCCATTCATAAGAGTATACAACAAATGATTTTATTGGATAATAGTCAAGTTATGATACTACCTATGATGAAGAAGAATGACTAGTGTTTTTATATTTTTATTATAGAATGACTTCATTTGAGTGTTGTATCATCAATATAATGGTTACATGAATTATGGAGATAAATAAGGATTGTACTGCCGTACAATTTCATTGGGAATTTGAGATTATATTCTCCTGAAACTAAGGTAGTAATTTTTGAATATGATATGGTTGATTTTGGAAATTCAAGATGTTGCAGTGTTGTAAAAGAATACACTATGAAGGTGTTCACATGTTATTAGATGGAAAAAAGGATCCTCATTATGTTTAACTTCCATATAAATTTTGGACTGTGAGTTTGGACCGAATTATTTTGGATCATTCTAGTTTGAGATTATTTTGGATAATTCTAGTTTGAGATTATTTTTGGATTTCCATAAAAGGACGACCCGGAGGTCGGCTGGAAACCTGTCACGTCCGGCAAGGCCGTGAGACATGAACCCACAACCGAAGGGTGATAAGGGTGTATTGCCTACCACATGCCCACGTGATGTCCTGGATTGAATAATGACGTTTTTTAAAAGTTCTGATAGGAGAATTAGAAATTCATACTTTTAGAACCCTATATGAATAGGATAAATGTTATTTTTTATATTCTATTATCCTTTAGAGTGAAAGATGAGTCTGTGATATAAATTAGTGAAATGATGGAACTATACTTGTCAAGTATATATATATATATGTCTTATTATATGAATAAATTAATTCTTAAACATAAGGTAATGAATCTTAAAACTAAATATGTGTTATCTATATACCTTATGTTTTGTTGAACTGATAATATTCTAAATAATCATAGATTGATTGCTTTGAGGCCCTCAATTCTAAAATTGTTTGTGACTGATAACCTAAATCAGTCCCTATTAATATTAACGTTTTCCCTCCAATTATGTGTCTCTAATTTCCACCAATGTTCTCCTAATTCATATCATAATTTTGTGGTGACCATTTCAATTCTCTTTTCCTCTTATTAAGACTAAATTTTATTAACCCAATTTTTGATGTGGGTTTTCCCACAAAGATATTTTCTATTTTCAACCTTTTAATTTTAAAGAACAGTCTCAAATTTCGAGGATGGAATTTATTGAAGGATGGAAGAATGTAACACCCATGATTTCATACTGCATTATTTTTTTCAAAGTAATTCAATAACTTGCACTACCCTCAACACCAAGTTCAAGCGCACCACGACTTACCAATCTAATCGTTCAAAAGCATTTATGAATAGTTTTAACTGAATTTTGATCTTTATATAATCATTATAATTTTAGAATCCATATTATGAGTTTTTAAGACATAATGTAGGAACAAATGCATTTTTTTCAGAATAAAGAAGTATTTTCCAAAAAATATAATTTTAGAACCATTTAATGGTGAACCATTTTTAAATACAATATTTCAAACTTTTATACATTCAACATGACAAAATAAACTTCTTATTAGGAATCATGACATAATAATTAAGTTTCAATAAATTATTGGTAATTTTATGATAACTTTCATATTTGGGTGTATAGTGAAAAATACTATATTTTAACTGAAAGGATATTTTTTAATTAAATTAATTTATTGTGATGAATTAAATATTTTAATGATTTAGACGTATAAATATATTATATTTTTACCATTTAATCCAATTCTGGTCATTTTATGTAATTTCACTTCGAAATTGGACATAAAGAAGTGCCAATCTTTCGATGGATATTGTTTCTTAAAAATACGCATTTTGGTTTTGACAACATGAATTAATTTTATATTAATAAATGAAAATTATATGTTTTGAATTTTGTAAAATAGACATCATTTTTTTATTCGTAATATTGAAATTATTCTAGGGTGAATTTTTGGTATTTTTCTGAAAATGTTCAATTTTTTCTAAATAGTGAAAAAATACTATGTTATCGTTTAAAACCAAATTTTTATTTAAATAATTATTTATTTATTATAATTTATTTAAGGTAAAAGTATATACATAATACCTATATATGTTCAATTTAATTCATTTGAGTCAGTTTATATTGATTTTAGATATATAAAAATTTCATTGAACTTTTCACCGTCTTTTACCCACCTCCTAGGAAAATTTGCAAATCTACATAAAACATAATTTTACCGCTTCTGTGAGTTGAATTTCAAAAATCCAAGAGACATGGTTAATATAAAGGAATAAAATGTTGTTCAATATGATAAAAATATTTTTTGGTGAATAGTAACTTTTTACTTTTATTTAACACGGTTAAATGTACATAGGGTAATTAAGGGTAAAAATGATATTATTATTACTTTAAAACATGTTATAAATATATAAGATAATTTTAATTAGACCAAATACAACCATAGTAATAAAATATGACCCTTTAGGTCTAAATGGATTAGATTCAGGCAGTTATTATTATTTTATTTAAAGAATAGTTAAAAGAGTTATAATCAAAGTATAATAACTAAACCATTTTTAATATATGGTAATACATAAGATAAATTAGACTATAAATATTCATTAGAAATATAAAAATCTTTCCTACATAATGGTATTTTATTTATAATTTTTAGAGATTATATTTATATTTACTAATGACCCAATGATGATGTAGTAATTACCTTATTAATGAAAGGATCAAATAAATGGTATTATAAATATTAAAATAAATAAAATTTCAATGTTTTTATGACATCAACGAGTTTTATTAGTTAATATGACATGTTGGGATTTATTCAATGTATTGTTTTTGAAGTAATCATGCTGTTATTATTTTAACAAAAACAAATACCAAATAGTGTCAATATTGACATAAAATAGTTTTTAAAACAAATATTATATTATTAATTGATCTAATGGTCCTAATAATCTATGTTTCGGCCAAATGACTAATATCATGATATATGAATCATTTATGGTTTACATGGGTGTATATTTGAAGTTTATAGTATGTTTATTAACCATATAATATAAAAATACAAAGATACATGGTAAATGTCATATTAATTAACTAAGAGTTAAAACTAAAAGATAAGGTTAATATAATCACCCAAACATGTCTAAAACCGATTGGATGAGTGGATTTCTACACATACACACCATATAATCTAAATAAATCAATTTTTATCCATTATAAACCGAATATTAATTTATTATAATATAATATTTTAAGTTTTTCCAAAGATTCCCCTCACCCCTCTTATTAAAGGGAACTACCCCTTCACTCTAATTCACACATTCTAAGCCATTTTCCTAGGCCAAACCCTACCCAAATACCATCTAAAATATCCTCCCTTCATTCTGGAGGCCTTAGTTTGATCATATATCCAACCTAAAGAGCCCTTTTGATCAAATCAAATGGAAGAAGCCGAAGAAGAGGTAATGATTTCACCACACTCTTTCATGTTATTTTCTTCTTAAACATCCTTTTTATTTGTTGTTTCCATTATAAAATAATTAATCCAGTAAATTTTATATATTTTTATTTTATTATAATTATGGTACAACCAAATTCATTATTCTATCCACCCTTTGAATGAAACGTCACCATACGTGCGTACGTACGACTTACTGTCTCCACGTCATGGTGTAATTGTTATTCAATAAATTATTATTTGGATGGGTATAATAATGATCTGTATTTGATGTAAATAATAAATATAACTTGATTAAAATTAAGTATATATAATATAAAATCCATTTATATATTATTATAATATCAAAATAATGATATTTTCACTCGTGTGTACGTACGGATTACCGTCTCCACGACATGATGAGATTCATTTCCAAGATTACCATTGATCAAAGATTATAAATATATATATATTACTAATAATTATTTAATATATGTCATAATAATTCTACTAGAGTTATATATATTTATATATATAATTATTTATGTACTTGCATATATCTTATTCACTTACATCCATTCAATACTATATAAAAACGGAAACAACGTTTATGCATTCGTACAGACTACCGTCTCAATGAACGGTGTTTTTCATTTCATATATATCTCTATTATACATATTTATATTCTAAATATATATTATATATAAATCATGTCTTATATTTTGGTAGTATTTTAATCATGATCTATGAGATACAATCAAGAGTAACAAGTTAAAACACGTACGATTAAGAAAGCGATTATTACCCGAAATATTTATATAACATGGAAATTGTTATTAATTGGGTAGTATGAAGTAATAAATGAATAATTTATGATATCATATATATTTATATGGTTCTGTTATAATTTAATAACATACTATTGTCTTCATACAGGAGGTTTAATGTACCCTCGACTAAAGGAAAGTGCAAGGTAAGGGGTTTTCATCTCACTCTTAATTCCTGTGAGATTCATTCCATATTGCGACTATCACCTTTTGTGTGGTGTATGTACTGCCCATAATTGTTTTTTGTGTAATACACTTTCATTTATGTGTATTCACATATTCATTGTAGGATACCTCTTTCATGGGGTGTATGATTCATAAGATACCAAATCGGTAAGTGTTAATTCCTCAATTGCATTATTATCCGAGATTGTTTATGTGTACATATCTACACATAAATAATTTTCAAAATATTTGAATTTTTTACTTTTAGAATAAAAAACAGTATTTATTGAAAATTCATGCACTTTGAAAAAAACGACTTTCAAACCTTAACAAAAATCTCAATTGTATTCATAAAAAAATATGATCATTTATATTTAATAAAATTTAATTTAGAAATAATATTGTATTAAAACATTATTTAGTCCATTAGTTCATAAAAATATATTTATTAATTGAATATTAACTAAAAATACTATTTGTTCTTGAAAAAATATTTACAACGTAACAATAATAAAATGAATGTTTATTTGCTATAAAAAAATAATTCACATAATCATAGTTCTAGAGTCATGTTACATAAACCCTTATAACAAATTCATATTACCTATGGGTAAGGTGTGAGATGATAAGAACACTTGGGGTGGCTCTGATAACATCGCTCAGGTGATAATCTCTATCAACTTTCACTTCTCTCGTAGGCGGTTCTGTTCGAGCATAACGTGTTGAAGATCGGCTTGGGATTGGTAAAGTGAGAAGCCTAGTGAAAAAACATATTATCCAAGATATCACAAATAGGCTTCTTAAGGGTCAATTCTATTGGATGAGGCCATCACTTCCCTTTTTCTGTGTAAATTGGATTTGTTAAAGCCCTATATTTATACTAATGATTTGATCACTGTTCAACAGCTATATTAGCAATAGTGAGAATTGTTAAAGATATTTTAAAATACAAAAACATATAACCATGTAAGTTCATATCCTATACATTATTTTTACATAATAATACATTAAACTAGTTTGAGGTGATTTTTAATTAATAATTTTTTAGGTCGTTACAGTTTGACATCCAACCGACAAGAATATCCATTATGAAGTGATCATGTAAATCATGTAAAAAGGACATGTTACAAAATATCTATGTGTGAATTTTTTATTATAAATAACACTAATTTTTCTAAAAAGGACATGTTACAAAATCAATACTGATAAAGAACATTTAAATAATTTTTATACTTTAGTAAAATGATCCAGAAGTCCTTTTTGTTGTGTAGGAATCATCCTCATGTCAATTCGTCTCGTGGTTTGACAAGTTTGATTCCATATGTCTCTTTTTTATTTTAAATTGACATTAAATTTAGTTAAATGGATAGGTGACATACATGAGACTAATTAAATGATTTTGGATTGTTTTGATACATTAGTAAAATGATTTGTAATTCATTTTTGATATGTATGATTAATTTAAATCACAATTGGTGGCATGTTGTGACCAGTATGACTCGAAGTGTATCATTTTTTTAATTGTCATTAATTATTATATAAAAGACAAGTGACATTTAGAAAATTGTGAAAACACGTTCTAAAAATTTTGATAATCAATTAAAATGTTCTACAAGTCATTTTTGATGTGTAATAATCAGCTGGACCACAATTAGATATATGATGTGACCATTATGTCTCTAATTGTGTATTTTTTCTTTAGAATTGACATTAAATTAATTATAATTGACAACTGACATACTCAAAACTGAAAATAGACATTTTTATTGTTGACATGTTTTAGGATGATGATCCATAAGTCATTTATGATGTTTAAGAATCCCCCTCACCTTAATATAATGTATAGTGTGACCGATATGACTCTAAGAAATTCATTTTATTAATATTGATAATAATTTTAGTAAAAATTAAAATTGAATTACTCAAAAATAATAAAAACATTCATATATTTTTATATTTGAGGGTAATGATATATGTGTCAATTTTGACATGTAATAAACTAATTGTAACAGCCTTCCCCTACATCACTGGCTTGTGGAGGCGATGACAGTTACTTGGCCTTAAGAAACGTTCCCAATGTGCCAAAGGCTGCCAATTAATGTCAGGGGCTCCGAGAACAATTGGGGAATGGCTTTTCCTTAAGACCAAATCAACCAAACATACCAAAACTATATGATTCATGTCAACAAAAACATACTCATACATTACCAAAGACAACTAGATAATCCATAAGGATCTCACATGCCAACACAACTCGATAAAACAGCAGAGTACAGTGTGGAAGACTCACCAAGAAACACCAGGAGAAATGACACCACCACTTCTCCACACCAAGCTCCCAGATCCATGCTCAACTAAGAAATCACAACGCACTACTAATGGAATATGATTTATTACCATTACCAATGTCATGGTACACGACATCTGGAAAGCCACTAATATGCCAAAGCAAGTGGTGAATACTCTAACTTAGTAGGATTTCCCCAAATGAGTTCCCAACACACGCCACTAGGATAAAATAATTAGCAAATTTATATAATAGATTTTATATAAAATGATCACAATTGCAACCCATACCATGAGCCAATATGCACTTACCAAGCCATTTCAGCATTTCCACCCTATCCAAAACTTCCAACATGCAAAGCAATGCACAATAAACAACTAAAACAACCAAACTGTGGAGCTTCTGTCCAACCCGTTTTCCATTCACAAGCAGTTCCATCTATGGAAAGAAACACACCACAAAACAATCATAATGGTAGAGCTTCCGTCCAACCTGTTTCATCCATTCACACTAAACAATCAAAACAGTGTGACGTCCGCCCAACCCCTTCAACCATTCACAAGTAGCATTACTCCCCGACCACCACCCACATAGTGTTTCTTCTGACCACTATCCATCACCTTTTATTTTGAGACTTCCTTCCCACTTTAACAGAACATTACATTCAATCACAACCAATCATATACCCCATCAAGGTCACAAAAACATCATGTAATCCACCAATTCCATTACATGTCAATTCTCATTACTAAATCACCCATTTATTGAAAACCATTTTCCATGCCAAACCACATTTCAATAAAACAAACTTTTTATTGAAAACCACTTCCATTAATCATTTCACAAATCAATCATAACATTCCATTATAAATTACCCATTTTAAAATCCACAACAAGAACATTTCACCACAAAACCCCTATTTCCCAAAAACCCCCAAATGGATTTCCAAACAAATTCACACAACAATATACAATTAAATTCAATCACAACAAATTAATTGTAACATTGAACCACTAGTTCTAACAAAGAGGAGTGGAGTGAAAAGGAAACAACCTTTAAGGATCCTGAGAAATCGACCCACGAAAAACCGCGCCTCAAATCCTGCGGGCACACAACTGAAACCCCTCTATACAACTTTCCCTAACATATAAAATCCTTAATATGATCATACAAGGAAAACCCAACACTAGATATACACCCTACAAGTTTAGATCTAGAAAAATATGATAGATAGTGATGTAGATCTCGAGGTAAACATAAGAGAAGCAAGAGGAGAGAGTTACCCGGGAGAAAAAACCTTCAATCCGCCTTGAAACCCCTTTCAAATGCTTCCAAATCATGTGGGAGTGCACCCTTAACCCTTGAGAACCCAAACTACCGAGTGAGGCTCGAGTGGGAGGAAGATTGGAGTGAAATAGGTTAAGCCTGAGGGAGCCCAGAACATATAACCCTATTTTTATGTGGCCTAACAGTTAACCTGTAGGGTTTGGAAAACCGTGCGCACACTACGACCTTAGGGGAAAGGGTCTGCATGGTTTCCTCACATGGTTTGGAAAACTGTGTGTAGGACGGGCGAAGCCTACTGTCTCCCTTGCACGGATTCCTTGAGTGTCCGAACGGTTTCTACTAACCGTGCTCAAACCGTGCACCCCTTTAAAAGCCTCCAAAATCATTAAAAACCATTCCGAACTCTCCCAACCACTTCCCAACTCATCCCATGAACATTAAACACATAAAAATGCATAAAAAGTCCAAATACCTCAAACCGAGGGTACTACATTCTCCACACCATTGGACGTTCCGTCCTCGGAAAGTAGGGAACATGCCCTTTGTTGAAAGAGCTCGAGCCAGTGCTCGACCATTTCTTTCTCCGGCTCCCAAGTATCCTCTTGAATTTCATCACGTTACCAAAAAACATGAGCTAAACTAATGCTTTTAACTCGCATGAATTTATCTTACCTATCCACAACCCGCACTGGCATGTGCACCAACAAAGCATCCGACTCTAGCTCAACATGATCCCATCAAATCACATGATCACGTTCCAGCAGATACTTTTTCAACTACGACACATGAAATGCATTGTCCACTGCACTAAACCTAGGTGTCAAATCCAAATATTAAGCCACCTCCCCAACCCGCTCAAGAATCTCTAAAGGCCCAATGGACCTCATAGATTACATTCCCTGCATCTCAATCCGATGATGTCCCAACATAGGAGAGATCTTAAAATAAACTTGACCACTCACGTCGAATGACAACGGTCATCGATGATGATCCACATACGATTTATGACGACACTCAGCCATCTCCATTCTCTTATTTATAATCTTGATCTTCTTTGTAGTCTATATTACATGGATCCATATATCCATCAAGGACTCACCCATTTCCACTCAACATAGGGGAGAACGACACGACCGCCCATACAAGGCTTCAAACGGAGCCATCTGTATGGATTCCTGATAACTGTTATTGTACGAAAACCCATCAATGTAAAGTTATCATCCCACAAGACACTGAAATCAATAATAGAATCCCGCAACATATCCTCCAATTTTTGTATAATCCTCTCATATTGACCATCCGTCTAAGGGTGATACGCCGTACTCATGGTCAATTCTGTCCCAAGGGATTACTGTAAGGATTTACAGAAACGAGATGTATACCTTGGATCTCTATCTGATACAATCAAAAATGGAAGACCATGCCTATTTACCTACTCCCGAATATAGATTTTTGACAGATCCTCCACCGTATAAGTTTCACTAATCAGAAAGAAATGGGCTGACTTCATCAGCCAATCCACTATCACCCAAATGGCATCGTGTTTTATAATCGTTCTTTGGAAACCTATGACAAAATCCATTGCTATATGTTCCCACTTCCAAACCGGGATTCGTAAATACTGCAACATTCCTTCTGGCCTTTGATGTTCTGCCTTGGCCTGTAGAAAAGTCAAGCATCTCGAGACAATCTCAGCCACACTTCTTTTCATACCAACCCACAAGAACTGGGATTTCAATGCTTTATACATTCTCTGAATTCCATGGTGAACAACCCACCTGGAATGATGATATTCCTTGAGAAGATCCTCCTAACTAGCTACTGGTACCACCATCCGATTCCGAATACACAAAACTGAATCTCTATTCAGTTGCAAAACCTCAATGGTCTCCCCACCATTGAGTCTAGAACCCATGGTCACACACTCCTAATCAGATATCTGTGCCTCTCTATCCAGACCATCCATGTCAATAATCAAGAAAACTAGATTGAAGACCGCTCTATCACCCTGGTCCTCACATTCCAACCGCATATCATCTGTAACTGACATCAACTACCACAAGTCCGATGCATGTTTCACCAACTGAACATATGATTTTCTACTTAATGCATCCTCCAGCGAATTACCCTTACTTGGCGTGTACATCAATTCAAAATCAAACATTTGGAGATATTCCATCCATCCCCTTTTCCTCATGTTCAAATCCCATTGTGAGAAAATATGCTTCAAGCTTTTATGATCTATATATACCGTGAACTTCTCACTGAAGAGATAATGATGCCACACTTTCAATGCATGGAACACTGCTACCAACTCCAGATCATGAGTTGGGTAGTTCTTCTCATTCACTCTCAACTGCTATGATCAATATGTAACCACATAATTTACTTGCATGAGAACACACCCTAACTCTAATCCCTATGCATAACAATACACCACATACCCTTTTCCTGGTTCTGAAAAATCCAATATTGGTGATGATGTAAGACGACCCTTTAGCTCATCGAAAAACTAATGACACTGTTCATTCCACTGGAATGGAACTTTCATTATTTTTGATGCTGTCATCGGCGAATCCAAATGTGAAAAGTCCTGAACAAAACAATGATAATACATAGCTAGACCAAGGAATCTCCATATCTCAAATGAATTCTTTGGCGGTTTCCACGAGATAACAACCACTATCTTTTCTGGACCCACATAAACACCCCTTTCAAAAATCACTTGACCAAGAAAATGAACTTCCTTTATCCAAAAGTCACACTTTGAGAATTCGACATACAACCGATGATCCTTCAAGATCCTCAACACTATCGCCAAGTGCTGCTCATGCTCCACCCTTATCATTGAATACACCGGAATATCGTCTACAAAAACCACAACAAATGAATCCATATATCTCCGAATTATCTAATTCATTAATTCTGGGAACACCACTGGCGCATTCGTTAGACCAAAGGGAAAAACCACCTATTCATAATGGCCATATCAACTTCTGAAAGCTTCTTCAGGAATATCTTCCTTCCTCACTCATAATTGATTATATCCCGACCTTAGGTAGATCTTGGAGAACCACTGGGCTCCCCTCAACTTGTTGAACAAATATACAATTTGTAGAAGTGGATATCTATTATTTATCATAACATGGTTAAGTCTATGATAATCAACACATATCCTCAATGTTACATCTACCTATTTCACAAACAGCACTGGAGCTTCCCACAAAGACGTGATAGTCCGGATGAATCTTTTGTTTTCAAACTCTTCAATCTGGACTTTATGTTCCTGCAATTCAACTGGTTCCATCCCATAAGACGAAAGGGAGATATAACTGGTCCCCATAAAGAGATCAATTGTAAACTAAGCTTCTCTCACGGTAGGTAACCCGGATAATTCTTCAAGAAAAACATCCATGAACTGATCCACCATTACTGGAAGAACTCTCTACTCATCCTCTTCAATTTATTCCAACTACAACACCGCCAACTGATAAGATAATGTACCCACTGCTAGTGCCAACAAACCTGTTTCACCCTACCTTTTATGCCACTCTCCTCTAAAAATATGTCTAACACCATCATGTGTCATAAAAGCCACTGTTCGCACATCACAATCAATGTGGGCCTTAAACACCACCAGCCAATCCATTCCCAGGATTATATCATACCCATCCATATCAATCACTATGAAATTCTAGTTCATCTCATACTCACCCACAACAATACAACATTCTCTACACCATAAGGCTCGACACTCTCATCAACCAAGATGAGTATGATGTTTCAAAACTGAGGGCATCATTTCTACCCTTAAACCATGAAAATCAATCACCCGTGCAGTAATAAAAGAGTGTGAAACATCTGTATCAAAAAAACCTTGCATCAAGGTAGAATTTAAAATAATAGTATCTCACACCGTGGATGGTCCTAACTGATCATCCACCACAACCTGTTCATCTCCAAACACATGTTTTCTTGCCACACTCTACTCTTTAATGCTATGGTGAGGTGTTGTGGTATTTCTAGAATCACCATGACCCTCTTTACTCTGCCACAGAGGGGTATACTATTGTCCCTGTCCCGTCAAAGCATACGATGTCTGCGATCCCTAAGGAGTGTCATGCACACCCGACGTTGGATAATTCTAACAATAATGCTGTAGATTCCCCATATTCTTACAATTATGACATGCTCAAGGTTGTCCTGTAAAATCCTGCTTGATGTGTCTCGTTAAACCACACAGAAAACATCTTGGCTTGCTCTAGGGCTTCGGAGGACGATTTACTGATCCTGATCTCAGATTATATGCCATATTCCCACCCAGGTAATAAGTGTTCCTCCTTTTCTTGAACCCAACATTAGAGTTCTCACTATTCCCCATGGGTACCACCATACTTCCTCCACCTAGAGCGCCCAACAAATCTCACTCAGCTACTGAGGCTCTATTTACCATCTCTGTGTAATCATCTAAACAAAATACTGTTATCTTTGAACGAATTTGTTGCCTTAACCCCGCTTCAAGGACTCTGGCCTTCAATGACGTGCTACCCACCACCTCATGTGAAAACCAAACTAAATTACTAAACATAGCATCGTACTCCATCATCGACATATGCTCTTGCTTCAGAAAGAAGAAATCAGTCGTATTCTGAATTTTGAAAGTATGTGAGTAGAATTGTTTGTTAAATAATTCCTCAATGCCTTCCCACATCATACACAGGTCCATCCCCGCTTGGACTACCAACTCTCGCCACTAAAGGGAAATATCATCCAACATATATGTGGCCAACTTCATTTTCATATCTACCGATGTTCCCATGAACTCAATGATTTTGTTCATTCTATTAATCCATGCTTCTAATCTTGGTGGCTCTGAATCACCACTGAAGATGGGTGGATTATGATTTTAAAACTGAACTGCATGATCCATATGCCCTGGTTCATCCGCATTATTTTCACTTCCACTGCATGGAAATCATTCACTATGATTTACAGGAACAGCTAGTTCACAAGAGGCTCAGGTGTAACCATATTCTCATCAGCCTCTTCTGGTTGGTCTCTATGATGCCTACACGATGCCAATTCTATAAACAGAAAACAAACAAGCATGAGTCTCACTTCTGTAGAAATCAAGAATTCCCATTTCAAATCACATTACACATCACTATTACAACAAGGATTTCCACCTCTTCACCTTTCCCATGATTCACCATTTTTGAAAATCAACCCCTTTTCAAAATACCAAATTGATTCACATTAAAGTTTCACAAAAAAACCATTTCTCAATTTAGCCAATATATCATTATATCCCAATGAAATATGCATCCTAGTGGGAAGTCATTTCTACCATTCATGTCATTCTCATCTCGTTGGCCAAATCCACGATAATGTGATATCCAATGCCTATAAGTGTCTCCAAAAAACCTATGAACCCAACTCCCTGGTTACTTGAATTTCAGTATAAAAAGGTTATCTACATCCTTTTATACAATACATTCCATGTTTCTACATTCCTACACCTTGCAACCATCCCGACTCAGGAAATATTCCACAATGAATGTCAACTCGAAAGTACTGAACAAGCTGATACAACTTGTGACACCCATCCCCTACCTCATTGGAGTGAGGAGGTGTTGATGGTTACTTGGCCTTATGTGATGTTCCCAAGGCACCAAAGGCTGGAAATTAATGTTGAGGGCTCTGAGAAAAATTGGGGAAAGATTTTCCCTTTAGACAAAACCAACAAAATATACCACAACTATATGATGCATGTCAACAAACCCAAACTCATACATTACCAAAGACCACCAGATAATTCATAATGATCTCACATGCCAAAAAAACCTGATACAACATCAGAGTATTATGAAGAATACTCAACAAGAAACACCACGAGACATGACACCAACATAGCTCCACAACATTCTCCAAGATCCATGCTCCACCAAGACATCACAATGCACCACTAAAGGAGGTGGATACCTTACCATTTCCCACATCATGGTACACGACATTCGCAAAGACACCAACATCCCAATTCAGTTGGTGAGTACTAAAACATAGTAGTATTTCCCCAAATAACTTCCCTACACACAACACGAGGATAAAGTTATTAGCACATTTATATAACAAAGTTAATGTAAAATTATCACAAGTGAAACCCACACCATGAGACAAAAACCTCTTACCAAGCCATTTCATTATTTCCACACTATCCACAACTTCCAACTTGCAAAGAAATGCACAATAAAAAACAAATACAACCAAACGGTGGAGCTTCCATCCAACCCGTTATCCATTCACAAATAGTTCCATCTATTAAAAGCAACAAAAAATAAAAAATTTATAATGGTGGATCTTCTGTCTAACCCCTTTCATCCATTCACACTAAACAATCAAAATGGTGGGACTTTCGCCCAACCCGTTCACCCATTCACATGTAGCAGTACTCCCCGACCACAACCCACATAGTGGTTCTTCAGACCACTATCAATCACCTTTTATAGGGAGACTTCCCTCCCACTCTCACAAAACATTACAATCAATCACAAACAAGTATATAACCCATCAAGGTCACAACAATATCACGTAATCAACCAATTACATTACATGTCAATTCACTTCAATAAATCACCCATTTATTGAAAATCATTTTCCATCCAAACCACATTTCAATTAAACAACCTTTTTATTGAAAACAAATTACATAAGTCATTTCATAAATCAATCATAGCATTCCATTTTAAAATCCCCATTTTAAAATCCACAACAAGATCATTTCACCACAAAACCCCTTTTCCCCAAAAACCACCAAATAGATTTCCAACAAAATTCGCACATCAACATAAAATTAATTTAAATCACAAAAAATTAATTGTAATGTGGAACCACTATTTCTAACCAAGTGGAGTCTAGAGATACACCTCTTACCTTTAGGGTTCTGAATAAATTGACCCATGAACTACCGCACCTAAAATCCGGTGAACACACCACAAAAACCTTTCTAGATCACTTTCCCTAACATCCACATGACATAATATCAACATCCAAGGCAACCCCAACCCTATATCCACACCCAAACAGTGTATATATAGAAAAACATGAAAGAGTGTTTTGTAGATATAGAGGAAAACAAAACTAAAGTAAGTGGAGAGACTTACCCGGGAAAAACCAAATTCAAACAGCCATGAAACCCCTTTCAAATGCTTCCAAATAAAGTGGGAGAGAACACTTAACTAATGATAATCCAAAATACAGAGTGATGATCGATTGGGAGGATGATTGGAGTGAAATAGGTTATGCCTGAGGGAGCCCAGAACATATAACCCTATTTTTAAGTGGCTACACCGTTTGGAAAACCTTGCGCTAACCGTGCGCATGCTTATACCTTGGGAGAAATGGTCTATAAAGTTTCCTCGCACAGTTTGGAAAACCATTCATAGGCTGTGCGAAGCCTACTATTTCCCTTGCACGGTTTCCTGGAGAGTCATTATGGTTTCCACTAACCGTGTTCAAACCAAGAACCCTTTTAAAAGCCTCCAAAATCACCCAAAACCCTTCCAAACTCTCCCAACCTCTTCCCAACTCATCCCAAGCACATTAAACACATAAAAAAATTCATAAACAAAGGCCACATACCTCAAACCAATGGTACTACACTAATTCAACATAATCTTACATACAGTGCAACCGATATGAAGCCATGTCTGTATTTTTTTTAAATAGAGAATAATTTTAGTAAAAAGGACTAGAGACGTACTAAAAACCATGAAAGGACATTGGGGTTTATTAAACATTCATATAATGATCCATAGTTTATTTTTTATGTGTAGGAATCACCGTACCCTCAATCTAATGCTTGGTGTGACCGTTATTACTTCAAGTATGTATTTATATAAAATTGACATTGATTTTAGTAAAAAGTACAAGTGACATAATCAAGACTAGGAAAACTAATTAATATTGTCTTGCTACTTTAGTAAAATGATCCATATGTGATTTTTAATGTATGAATTAGCTTTAACTAAATCTAAAATATTGAGTGCTTAGTATGACTAGAACTACCTGTTATCTATTTAAAATTAACATTTTAGTTCAAAATGTCTATCACTCATTGAAAACAAAGAAGAAATACAATGATTATATTGATAATTTTTTGTGATTCATTTTTATTTTATGAGGTGAAGGAATATGTATCACCTAAAATGACAAACGATGTGACCAATATTATAATGACCCATACGTTACATACATTATTATTACCACAGAATTAAAGCACAATTATTACAAAATATAACAAAACCAGGAAAGGACCATATAGGTATAGTGTCTTTTGAAACTGGGAAACATAAACAACTGGTTCATAAAGCATCTACACTGTCTCCCATTTATTTCATCATATGTATAGTATCTTTTGGAAAATATGACTTAATAACCTTCTTCCTGACCTGGGGAAAGAAAACATACAAAAGGGTGAGCTCAAATGCTCAGTAAGGGAAAACAAAAGAAATATCAATCACATCATATTCATAAGAACATAACATTTTGGAAATCTTACCCTGCAAAAGAGATCATAATTACATAACATGGGATAAATCATAGTAGTGAAATGTAATCAAAATAATCATAACTTAAAACATGATGTTTTTTGGCATACACACATAATCATTGAAAATAATTTCTTAGTAGTCAAGACTCATTTCCAAGACTATCTTAGTGGACAATGTCCATTTCTAAACCAAGTTCACTCCTCGTTTCAGTCCTATTCCACTGAACCAGTTTAACCTGCCGTTCCAGACATGTCTATCTCATGAGATATAAATCTTTACCCAATTCATTGGAGGGAGATATAGGTCCCACCAATCTTAAAATTATACCATTCTAATGTGTGCCACAAAATCATAAATCATACATCATTTCATAACCCATGTAATAAAAATGGGATTCTTAAACATAGTGACATAAAAAAACAATTCATATATGATAAAGGAATTCATAAAAATAATTCCATCACAACATAATCAAATAAATGTAATAATATGGATAGAAACAGAACCTTCTATTATCTTAGATTGAAATTACTTTTGATAAAACACTTGAACTCCATTCTTGAAGAAAATATCCTTTCTACTTCAAAAGCACTTTTCATTTCTTACATGTCATTCAATTTTAAACTAAAAGAAGTTGATTAAAAATAAACATGAAAACTTGTAAACGATGCTTCTTGGAAATAATGTTCTAAAAATCCATTCATTCTGTATATGTTAAAAAATCATTCTTCTCGTTCTTTTCTCAGAAAAGTCAAAAAGTACCTCATACGAAAAACGACAAAAGATTCCTTTCATATCTTTTACTAAAAAATCAAAGAAGGGTAAAAATGGATTTAAAAAATTTTAGGTGGATGGAAATAATATTACATATTCGGGAAACATGGATGTGGATGATAATATACACCCCAGTAAATACAAAAGTATAAACAATCTCAGATAAAAATGAGATTGTGATGTTTTCCCTTACCTTAGGTCCGATTTGATTCGTAAGTGTCTGAAACTCCTGTATAATGAAATAAATAATGTCATTTACTTATTCCAGAATCATTATAATTGTTATGATATCATATATGGTAATATTCTTAGCTTATTATTAGTAATATTTCATTGCTACTTGTTATTCGGGTATTTATTACGTTTTGTTCTTATGTGTGTTTTGTCAAATAAATTATTATTATTCTTTTTAAGTTATGGATTCCTTAATTTAAGAATGGTATTACTGTAATATATATCATATTTATTCACTCAATTAATTTATGTAATCATTATGCAAAGAAAATCATGTAGAACGAGTCGCATCACATCGTGGAGACGGTATTCCGTAAGTACGCACGAGCGATGATATCAGTCCCATGATTGTGGTATTGTATTGGAGTGTATTTATACTATTTCAGAATCAATATCCCATTAAAATAATCATATATTGTTATTATTTAATCCATTATACCCATCCATGTAAGGTGGTTGTGGAAAATAGATTACACCACGGTGTGGAGACGGTATTTCGTACGTACGCACGCGCAGTGATATCATTTTCCGTAGGATGGATAAATAGTAAAATAGGGTTGTTTCATACCTATAATAACATATCAGTATATGTGTGATACTTATGTTATTAATTAATAATGAAACAACTAAAGAAGAAGAATTGGAAGAAGAAATAAATTTGAATGAATCGGTAACGGACATTACCTCTTCTTTGAAGCGCCTATTTGAGACCTTCTTTTAGGGCACTAGAATTGGTCTTTGAAGAAGACCAGGACCTCTAGGATGTTTCTAGGGAAGTTTTGGGGGGAAATTTGTAGGGGTTGGCCGAGCTTTCAGGCTCAAAGTGGTGTGAGTAAGAGAGGGAGGAGGTGCCCTTTTATAAGGGAGGAGAGGGGCACCTTTGGAAAAACAAAAATATTATTTTATTATAAAGCCATATTCGATTTTAAATAGATAAAAATTTATTTATTTCAAAGATTATGATGGGATGGGTCTAAATCATCTCATAAATTAGATTTTGGAATGGTTTAGTTTACTATTTTAACATTATCATTTAAATTTAACTTTATGTTAGATAATTTTACTTTTACTGTGTCTTTTTGTGTTCTTACAATATAAGGTTAATACACTTACTATAAAAATTAAAACAAACCCAAAGTTGTTTATTATTAATATATATAACGTTATCTAATTTATTTTCCCGAACCATATATTTTTAGGAATAAAATAATAATTAATAATATAATATTAATTTTAAAAACTATTTTATGTCAATTTTGACACTATTTAGTAATTGATTTTTGTGATAATCATAACAGAATTATTAGTTCTTAAAAAGTTAATTACATCAATACTAACATGTCATATTAACCATGAAAATTAGTGGAATTCATAAAATGTCTAAAATTACATTTATTTGGGTATTTATAAAATCAATTATGTCAATATTTCATTAATAAGATAATTAATGCCTCATCTTTGTGTCATAAATAAATTAAATTATTTAATGTTTAAAAATTACAAATAAAATACCATTATGTAGGAAATCTTTTTATCTTTCTAATTAATTTTTATATTCAAATTTATCTTATGTATAACCCTATATTTAGAATTATTTACTTATTAAACATTGATTTTAACTATTTTAACCCTTCTTTAAATAAATTAATATTAACTGTCCTAATCTAATCCATGTGGGCATAAATGGTCATATTTTATTCCTAAGGTTGTTTTTGGTCGAACTAAACTTATCCAATAGAATTAGGACATGTGTTAGGGTAATAATAAAATCATGTTTACCCTTAATTACACTATTTACTTTTAATCGTGGTAAAAAAGGTAAAAAGTTACAATTCACCAAAAATTATTTCAATCTCATTTAACCACATTTTACATCCTGACATAAACCGTGTCTCTTATATTTTTGAAATTCCACTCACAGAAGCAGTAAAATTTGGTTTTATGTGAATTTGGAAATTCTCCTAGGCGGTGGGTAAAAGACGGTGAAAAGTTCAATAAAATTTCTATATATCTAAAATTATTATACAATGACTCCAATGAATTGCATTGATCTTATATAGGTATTATGTATCAATTTTGACCTAAAATAAATTTAAATAAAAATAAATAATTATTTAAATAAAAATTCGGTTTTTAAATAGTAACCTAGTGTTTTCACTATTCATCAACAATTGAAAATTTTCCGAAAAATACCAAAATTTCACCCTAGGATAATTTCTATATTCTGAATCCAAAAATGAAGTCTGTTTTGAAAAATAAAAATTAAATAATTTCAAAAGGTCAGTATTACTATTCATATCGGCTAGTTTTAATAATATTTTAATAGTATATCGTTGTTTTGTGAAACTCGGTATTGCGTACGACGCAAGCTATCGAGGAAGGTCGCGATTGCGTGTGAAGCAAGCCAAGCTGGTGTTGTGTGTAGTGAAAGATTTTTTTGATGATTTATATAACATAAAAACAAAATATCTCTCATAAAAGTCTCGGGTGTTACATTCTACCACCCCTTAAAATGAATTTCACCGTCGAAATTCGTCACTTTGTAACAAACATATAAGGATAACTCTCCCTCATCATATCCTCAATCTCCCATGTAGCTTCTTCTAATTGGTGGCTCCTCCATAAAACATTCACCAAGCGAGTTGTCTTGTTCCATAGGACATTTTCACTATGATCGAGAATCTCTATCAGCTGTTCTTCATAAGAAAGATCTTGTTCCAGCGGTACGACATCTAAGCTGAGTACATGTGAAGGATCAGGTATGTAATTTCTCAGGAGAGATACATGGAACACATCATCAACTTGAGAGAGATTCGGTGGAAGGTCCAATTGGTAATCAACCTTCCCAACACAATCCAGTATTTCAAATGGACCGATATACCCAGGGCTCAGCTTTCCCTACTTTCCAAATCTCATTATGCTCTTACAAGGAGATATTCATAATTACAATTTATCACCCAATTCATACTCTAAGTCTTTTCTTCTGTTGTTGGCATAAATTTTTTGTCGACTCTGAGCTGCTCTTATATGTTGTTGAATAGATCAGACCTTTTCTTACATCTCATCAACATGATCTGGTCCTAATATCTTTCTTTCCCCAACTTCATTCCAGCAAGTTAGAGTCCTGTATTTCTTTCCATAGAGAGCTTCATAAGGTGCTATTTGAATACTGGAGTGAAAGCTATCATTATAAGAAAATTCCACCAAAGGAAGGTGTTGTCCCCAACCACCTTTGAAATCCATAGAGCAAGCTCTCAACATATCTTCTAGAGTTTGAATTGTCCTCTCAGACTGACCGTCTGTCTGAGGATGATAAGCAGTGATGAAACTCAACTCTATATCTAGAGTATGCTGAAGACTTCACCAGAACATTGAGGTAATCATCAGATGACGATCATATATAATAGAAAGTGGTACTCCATGTAATCTTACCTCTTCCTATACATATATCTTGGAAAGTTGATCTAGAGAGAAATATTCTCTAATAGCAATGAAGTGAGCCAACTTTCTAAGATGAAAAACTATGACCCAGATAGCATTATTTCTATTTGATGTTTTGGGATGTCCAATGACAAAGTCCATAGTGAAGTTTTCCCATTTCAATTATGGTATAAGTAATAGTTGTAACATCCCCTTATACTTCTGTCTCTCAGCATTAACTTGATGAAAAACCATGCATTAAGAGACATATTCAGCAACATCACTTTTCATGCCATCCCACCAGAAGTAATTTTTCAGTTCCCTATACATCTTCGTGCTTGCAGGATGAATATAGAATAAATAACTGTGAGCCTCATCCAGCAACTCCTTTAATTCTGGGATTGGAGGAATAGAAACCTGATTCCTAAACATTATTATCACATCACAGTCAAGGTTGAATTTAGGAACATTTCTCAGCTTCTTTTGTAACCCTACATCTTATTTCTGTGCCTCTTTAATCATCACATGTATAGATGGTTGAATATTCATTTGAGAAGGATACTATTTTTCCCCTACCATTATAATTCCAAGATCTATTCTTTGTAGATCCCTAAATATTTTATCTTTTGTGATCCTCATCATGGATAATCTAGCATAGTCTTATCGACTTAATGCATCTACCACCTTGTTTGTATTCCCAAGGCGGTAATGAATTGAGCAGTCGTAATCCTTAATAAGCTGCAACCATCCTCTTTGGTGCATATTCATCTCTTTTTGTGTGAAAATATACTTTAAACTTTTATGATCAGTATAAATATCACACCTTTCCCCATAAAGATAATGACTCCAAATCATTAATGTAAAGATTACCGCAGCTAACTGCAAATCATGAGTTGGGTAATTTTGCTCATGGATTTTCAACTATCATGAGGCATAAGCTATCACCATATCGTTTTGCATGAGAACCCACCCCAATCCCTTCTTGTATGCATCACTATAGATCAAAAACCTTTCTCAATTACAAGGTATTGTGTGTATAGGTGCACTGGATAACCTTCTTTTCAAATCCCTGAGATTCTCTTCACATTCCTCCGTCCATACAAACCTAACTCCTTTCCGAGTCAACATGGTGAGTCGATTCGATAATCGTGAAAAATATTTCACAAAGAGTTAATAATATCCATCCAATCCAAGAAATCTTTGGATCTCAGTTACTTTTTTTAGTCTCGAACATCTTTCTATAACCTCTATTTTTTTGGATCCACAGATATCTCCTCTTTTGAGATTATGTTACCCAAAAATTCAACTTTTTGAAGCCATAATTCACACTAGGTAAATTTGGAATAAAGCTTATCCTTTCTCAGGGTCATCAATATAATTCTCACGTGATCTTCATGTTCTACTTTTTTCATTGAATAGAAAAGAATATCATCTATAAAGACTACCACAAAATGATCAAGATAGTCTCTAAACACTTTATTCATCAGATCCATGAAGATAGTAGGGGCATTAGTAAAACCAAATGTCATCACTATAAATTTATAGTGTCCATACCGTTTATGGAAAGCCGTGTTTGGTATATCCTCCCTTTTGACCCTTAATTGATGATACCCTGAATTAAGATCAATCTTGGAAAAGTATTGATCTCTGCATAGTTGGTGACATAAGTCATCAATGCATAGGAGAGGATAATTTTTCTCGAGAGTGATATTGTTAAGTTCATGATAATTAATGCAGAGTCTCAATGATCCATCGTTCTTCTTAACAAACAGAACAGGTGCTCCCCAAGTTGACGCACTAGGGAATATGAACGCCTTATCAAAAATATCTTGGAGATGCTTCTTCAATTCCTAAAGATCAATTGGGGCCATTCTATATGGTTTCTTTGAGATGGGCATAGCACCAGTTATGAGTTCAATTGAAAACTCAACTTCATGATTTTGTGGAAGACCAGAAAATTCCTCTAGAAAGACATCATCAAACTCCCGTACAATGGGAATATTCATAATTGTGTCTTTCTCTCCAACCATTTTAGATAAATTACCTTCATTTAGTGGAATCAAATCCCATAAGATGGACGAAATTTCCACTGTAAGGTTATGTTTACCCTTGCATCGATAGACGATCATATATTGATCTGGAATATGAAATGTGACTTCCCTTCCTTGGAAAATGATATGAGCTCCATATAAAAAAAGCCAATCCATGCCAATAATCACATCAAATTCCACTAAAAGAAGGATCACAATATTTTCAGGAATCACTTTCACACAAACTTCAATCAGAGAGGAATTATAAACTTTTGATGCGACTGTTGTGGAATTAGGGGTTGTCACAGCTAACTCAACATCTAATTGTTGAGGTAATATGGTGATACCCTTAGAAAATTATTTAGAAATATAAGTGTGGGTGGATCCAGAATCAAATAAAACATTTGCTAATTTAGAGTGGATGGTAAATGTACCTTTCACCACTTTGTTATCATACTCCACATCGCTAATAGAAATTGCATGTGACTTTCCTTTTTCTTTAGCCTTAATAGTTTGTTGACGTCGATCATCATCAAAAACCCTTGGATTAGGGCATTGATTGGCATAATGCCACATTTCCTTGCACTTGTAACATTGAAGTGCAGTAGGTGAACTATATGTAGCCTTTTCTTTGTTCGCGTCACTAGATATATTCTTCCCTTCATTGCGACATTCAAATTCCTGAAGACCTTCCTTTCCACATTTGAAACATTTACTTGTCCCTTTAAGACAACTCCCTCAATGTTTCTTTCCACACTTTGAACATAAGGAAAAACTCATGTTCTTTTCAGTGTGCTCTTTAGATTTTCCTTTGAATTCCATTTTCATCTTCTTATCAAACCCATATGATTGATGGGTTACTCAAATATCCATCTCAACATTGAGAGCACATCGAACGATTTCGTCGTAGCTATTGAAGTCCCTTATGGCTAATTCCCTACGAAGACTTGGTTTTAAGCCACTAAATTATCTATCGATCTTACTCTCAGGTTGGATAATAATACCAGAAGCATACCTTGCATGTCTTGTAAAATTTTCTTCATAGGTACCAACAAATTCATCATCCTTTTTCTTTAGTTCAAGAAAATCCTTCTCCATATTTGTTCAGAGAATACGAGGGAAGTACTTATTGAAAAATAATTTCGTGAACTCATCTTATTCTATGGATTCAATTTCATCCCTTTGCCTAGTATTTTTTCTAAGATTACACCATTGATCAGCTTCACCTTCCAAGCGATAAACTGCTAAGATGACTTTATCATGTTCAGAACATTAGATAACTGAAAATATTTTTTCAGTGGTACTAATCCACTGTTCATCCACTAATGGATCAGAAGACCCGCTAAATGAATGTGGACGCTGCCTCATGAAGGATTTAACATAATGTTTCTCATTCCTTTGCTCATTTGGAAGTCCTCCATGATTCATAGGTTGAGAAAGTTGTGTGAGCATGGATACATGATTTTTCATTCTATCTCCCTTAACATTTGGTTTCTCAGGGGGGCAGTCATTGCATTGCCCATCGCATTCTGCATTAACACGGTTCCTTTGGGTTCAAGACATTGACTAAAACCTAGAATAATTGTGTGAGAAACACTAATTATAATAGGAAAACCACATAATAAAGAATAAAATTTCACACTTAAGGTCTTATGATAGGTTGTTTATGGCCATTTCTAAAACACTGAGATTGTGTTCTATGCTTAGACATATCCTTAGGTTTCTTACTAAGGATTTCACATCCTAGTTTCCAAAGGTTGACTATTCTTTTCCTCTGATACCATCTATAACGACCCATACATTACATACATTATTATTACATTAGAATTGAAGCACACTTATTACAACATATAACAAATCCAGGAAAGGACCATATAGGTATAGTGTCTTTAGAAACTGGGAAACATAAACAACTGGTTCATAATGAATCTACACTGTATCCCATTTATTTCATCATATCTATAGTCCCTTTTGGTATATCTTACATAAAAACCTTCTTCCTGACCTGGGGAATGAAAACATACTAAAGGGTGAGCTCAAATGCTCAGTAAGTATATACATATGAAATATCAATCACATCATATTCATAAGAACATAACATTTTGGAAATTTTACCCTGCAAAAGAGATCATAATTTCATAACATGGGATAAATCATGGTAGTGAAATGTAATCACAATATTCATAACATAAAACATGAAGCTTTGTGGAATACATAAATAATCATATAAAATCATTTCTTGTTAGTCAAGACTCATTTCCAAGACTATCTTAGTGGACAATGTCCATTTCTGAATAGTGTTCACTCCTCGTTTCAGTCCTGTTTTACTGAACTGGTTTAACCTGCTATTCTATCCATGTCTATCTCAAGAGATATAAATCTTTACCAAATGAATTGGTGGGAGATATAGGTCCCACCCATCTCATAATGATACCATTGTTATGTGTGCCACAGAATCATAAATCATACATCATTTCATAACCCATGTAATAAAAATGGTATTTTTAACCACTGTGACATCAAAAATAAAACAATTCATATATGATAAAGGAATTAATAAAAATAATTCCATCACAACATAATCAAATCAATGTAATAATAGGGACATAAATAGAACCCTATATTATCTTATATGGAAAATACTTTTGATAACACACTTGAACTCCATTCTTGAGGAAAATATCCGTTCTACATCAAAAACACTTTTCCTTTCTTAATATGTCATAAATTTTACACTAAAATAAGTTGATTAAAAATAAACATGAAAACTAGTAAAGGAAGCTTCTGGGAAATAATTTTTTAAAAATCCATTCTTGCCGTATAAGTTAAAAAAACATTCTTCTCATACATTTGTCAGAAAAGTCAAAAAGTACCTCGTACAAAAACGACAAAATATTCTTTTAATATCTTTTACTAAAAACTAACCAAAGGGTAAATTTACATTTAAATAATTTATGGTGGATGGAAATAATATTATATATTGAGGAAACATTGAGGTGGATTATAAAATACACCCCAGTAAATACCAAAGTATAAACAATCTTGGATAAAAATGAGATTGTGATATTTTCCCTTACCTTAGGTCCGATTTGCTTCGTAAGTGTCCGAACCTCCTGTATAATGATTTAAATAATGTAATTTACTTATTCAAGAATCATACTCATTGTTATGTTATCATATATGGTCATATTCATGGCTTTTTATTAGTAATATTTCATTGCTACTTGTTATTCGAGTGTTTATTACATTTTGTTCTTATGCGTGTTTTGTTGAATAAATTATTATTCTTATTTTTATGTCATAGATACCTCATTTACATAATGGGTGTAATATATATCATATTTATTCACTGAAATCATTTATTTAATAATTATGCAATGAAAATTAAGTGGAAGGAGTCACATCACATCGTGGAGACGGTATTCCGTACGTACGCACGAGCAATGATATCATTCCCGTGATCGTGGTATTGTATTGGAGTGTATGTATACTATTTCAGAGTCAATATCCCATTAAAATAATCATATATAGTTATTATTTAAACCATTATACCAATCCATGTAAGTTGGTGGTGGAAAATAGATTACACTAGGGCGTGGAGACGGTATTCCGTACGTACACACACGCGGTGATTTCGTTTTCTGTAGGATGGATAGATGGTGAAATAGGGTTGTTTCATACTTATAGTGACATATCATTATATTAGTTATACTGATGTTATTAATTCATAATAAAACAACTAAAGAAGAATAAGTGGAAGAAGAAACAAAGTTGAAAGAATCAGTAACGGACATTACCTCTTCTTTGATGCGCCTCTTTGAGACCTCCTTTTAGGGCACTAAAATTGGTCTTTGAAGAAGACCAGGACCACTAGGATTTTTCTATGGAAGTGGGGAGAGAAATTGGCAGGGGTTGGCCGAGCATGAAGGCTCAATGTTGTGTGAGGAAGAGTGGGAGGAGGTTCCCTTTTATAAGGGAGGAGAGGGGCACCTTTAGAAAAACTAAAAATATTATTTTATTATAAAGCCATATTCGTTTTTAAATAGCACCAAATTGATTTATTTAGAAGCTAAGGTGGGTATGAGTAGAAATAATCTCATTAAATTGAATTAGGACAAATTTAGTTTACTATTTTAACATTATTATTTAGATTTAACTATAAGTTAGATAATTTTACTTTTACCGTGTCGTTTTGTGTTCTTACACTATAAGGTTAATAAGTTTACTATAACAAGTCAAAAGTAACCCAAGTTGTTTATTATTAATATATATATACTTATCTATGTCATTTGGCCGAAACATAGATTTTTATGAATAAAATAACAATTAATAATATAATATTTGTTTTAAAAACTATTTTCTGTTAATCTTGACACTATTTAGTAATTTATTTTTTTGAAAATCATAACAGAATGATTAGTTCGAAAAAGGATAACTAAATCAATAATAACATGTCATATTAACCTATAAAATTTGTGGAATTCATAAAAAGTCTCAAATTACATTTATTTGGGTATTTATAACATCATTTATGTCAATATTGCATTAATAATATAATTACTACATCATCTTTGTGTCATAAATAAATTAAATTATTTAATGTATATAAATTAAAAATAAAATACCATTATGTAGTAAATCTTTTTAGATTTATAATTAATATTTATAGTTAAATTTATCTTATGTATAACCCTATATTAAAAATGACTTACTTATTAAATTTTCTTTTTAAATATTTCAACCCTTCATTAAATAAATTAATATTAAATATCCAAATCTAATACAAGTGGACCTAAATAGACTTATTTTATTCCTAAGGTTGTTATTGGTCGAACTACACTTATCCAAAAGAATTAGGACATGTGTTAGGGTAATAAAAATATCCTTTTTACCCTTAATTACCCTATTTACTTTTAACCGTGGTAAAAAAAGTAAAAAGATACTATTCAACAAAAATTATTTTTATCTCATTGAACCACATTTTACTTACTAAAATCAACCGTGTCTCTTGGATTTCTGAAATTTCACAAACGGAAGTGGTAAAATTGGGTTTTATGTGAATTCGGAAATTCTCCTAGGAGGTGGGTAAAAGACGGTGAAAAGTTCAATAAAATTTTTATATATCTAAAATTATTATAAAATGACTCTAATGAATTGCATTGAACTTATATAGGTATTATGTATCAATTTTTACCTAAAATAAATTTAAATAAAAATAAATAATTATTTAAATAAAAAGTTGATTTTTAAATAATAGCCCAGTGTTTTCACTATTCATCAAAAATTGAATGTTTTCAAGAAAATACCAAAATTTCTCCCTAGGCTAATTTCGATATTCCTAATCCAAAAATGAAGTCCATTTTGAAAAAAAATTACAAATTTTCAAAAAATGCGTATTACTATTCATAACGGCTAGTTTTAATAATATTTTAATAGCATATCGTTCTTTTGTGAAACTCGGTATTGCGTACGAGGCAAGCTATCGAGGAAGGTCGCGATTGCGTGTGAAGCAAGCCAAGCTAGTGTTGTGTGTAGTGAAAGATTCATTGATGATTTATATAACATAAAAACAAAAATATTTCTAATAAAATTCTCAGGTGTTACAAATATAACCTAAATTGTGTGATTTTCATTTCAAATAACATTTAACAAAAAAAAACAATAATATATTTCTCAAAACTAACAAAATGCATTGGGTTTTTTTGATGCTATATTAAAATGCTTCATAATTGATTTTCTATGAGTAAGATTACACTGCACCTCAATATGACACACGAAATGGCCAGTATGACACAAAGTGTTTATTATAAGATTAAAATAGATATTTTATTTCAAAAAGTGTTTCACTCACTAAATCCATAGACAATACACTTTGATTGTTTTGAAAATTTCATATAATTATTTATATTTAATATTTAGTGTGTAATAATTATCCTCTCATAAAACTAACACATTATGTGAACAATATGAATCAAGGTGAATTTTTTTGATTAAAATATTATTTTTGTAAACAACCCACGTGACATGCTAAAAAACAAGAAATCACACTCATATTGTTTTTATACTTTATTAAACTGATATATATGTCATTTGGTATAGGCATTAATTATATGTTGCATTATATGGCACACAGTGTGACCGGTAGGACTCCAGGTGTGTCTTCTTATATAAAATTGACAATATTTATAGTAAAATGAAAATGTGACATACTCAAAATTCATAAAGCACAATTGGATGTTTATATTCTTTATTAAAATTATGCAGAGGTCATTTTTATGTGTAGGAATCAGCCGCACCTCAATTGGACGCTGGGTGTGAATGGTATGAATCAAGGTGTGTCTTTTTATTTAAAATTGACATTAATATTAATAGAAAATATGAGTGACATACTCAATACCAGGAAATTTTTTTCATATTATTTTTATACATTAGGAAAATAATCCATATGTCAATTGTGATGTGTATGAATTAATCAAACATCAATCAGATCATTTTATTACATGTATGACTCAAAATTTACGTTGTTAGTTTATAATTTATATTTTAGTTTAAAATTTGTGTCACTCACTTAACAACAATCAATATTCCTGGGTTTTCAAGACAATTTAGAAAAATTATTTATAAGTCATTTTTTATATGTGGGAATTAGTATAATGTCAAAATGACACACAATGTGACTGGTATAACCTAATGTTCATGTTTGTAGTTTAAAATAAAATATTATTAAAAATACACCTGTGATATTCAATAATCCAAGGGAACAAATTCATTTTGTTGATACTCTAGAGAAACTATACATATGTTATTTTTGATGTGTATGAATCAAATTCACTTCAATCTGATGTATGGTGTGATTAGTATGACTCAAAGTGTATCTTCTTTTTTAAAATTTATTTTTTAGAAAAAAACATAAGTGACTAACTCAAAATTGAGAAACCAAATTCACATTGTTTTGATAATTTTTAAAAATGATACCAAAGTCATTTCTAATTATAAGTAATCAGCCTCCCATTAATGTGATACACAACGTTCCCAATATCACTCAAAGAGTCCATTAATAGTCTAAAATTTAAAATTTAGTTCAATATGTGTTTCACTCATTGAAAAATGAGAAAATGAACTATGATTATCTTAATATATTAGTAAAAAATTTCATAAATATTTTTTAATGTGTATGAATCATTCCCACATCAAAAAGATACAAAATGTGTCTAATATAACATAAATTGTTTTTTTTTCAGTGTTTAGGGACATACTCAAAACAGACTAAATGTATTCACATTGTATTTATAATTTAGGAAAATGATCAATAAGTCATTTTTTATGTGTAGGAATCATCCCTGCCTTAATATGATTCATGGTGGGACTTTTATGGATCTATGTGTGTTGTTTTATATAAAAATGAAATTTCATTATTGTATTCTTTCAAAAAAAATGTAAAATTTATTTATTTATATTATTTCTAACATCAGTTTCATTTTTTATATAGGTGGATTCTTTTTATCAGGTTGGGGTGGATTTTTCATCAGCTAATACCAATGTTGGGCTTTTTTGATAGTGGTTGTATGTTCTATAGTAAATGGAATCTTGATTTTTTAAAGGATTATGGATAGTAATTGAAAATATAATTATAAAAATCATTGTTCGAAATTTACACAATTTTTTTTATTTATGATGTAAAATTTATTTCATGTTAATTATGTATTTGCGTATAGGTGTATTCACATATAGGTGTATTTGAATAAAGGTTTTTACAGTTGTATTTATTATAGTGTGTTATTATTAAAACAGTCAACTATAATAGTAAGGCCTTAATAAACGCTATTTCTAGCACTAATAAATGACCCCTTTTATCCGCACTACAAAATGTGATGATAAATGGGATCATTAAAATGTTCCTTTTTTCAGTGATAATGGGGTCTCTCCCATTAAATACAATGAGGACAACAATGACATTTTAGCACTATTAGAGCCTTTATTGAGATGTTAAAGGGTTGAACTGTTGTAGTTTAGCTACTTCACAGTACCTTGTACTGATGGCACTTGTCATACCCTGTCATTCTTATAATCTTGTTATATATTCTCTAGTGGTTTTTAATATATCTATTTTCTCTTTTTGGGTATTATTTAATTTGTTCAATCCTGACTATGTCATGGAATGAAGGCCATATTCCCCTGAAATCCATTAGTCCGATAGGTGCAATTAAAAAATTACGGATCATGTGGAACACTATGGACTATAAAAGGATGGATGAGGGGAGTATGATAAATCCCATAGATGAAACCTGAAGCCTGGAAATGAAGAACACTACCAATACTCAAATTTAATAAAACATTCATGGATCTAATATAGATGTTGGATACATAAAGTTGGCCTAAATCGAAGCCTTGGTAGTGGGGTCAGAAATATATCATCCTCATAAGAAGGATCACTAGTGCACTAAAGCTAGATGTGTTCCCGTTTGGTCTCTATTGGTTTTCCTCATCATTTGGCCACCACCATGTGCCCCATAAATAAAAATTAATGAGTAGATATAAAAAGAGGGTAGTTATTTATCTTTGAGAAGGGGACATTTTTTAAGGCTCAAGGTGTGGGAGTATCTCTCTATCCCAAGCATGATGATCTCTTTTTCATGGTGGTGTAGTGCAGTTCTGGTTATATTCATCAATTTTAAGATCTAAAACTGGAAAAGTTTTATAAATCTAATGGGATTTCATTTGCGGTGGTATTTAATCTAATCATAGTTCTTTTTAAATGTAACTTTTATTCAGACACTGAACAACTCCTTTTAATAGTCAAGTCTATTTGGGTTTCTTTATCAGCATAAGTTCATCATTCCAGGCTTCCTTTAAACTATATAGGGAACGATGTTCATTCTAGTTGTTAATGTATTGGGATTTATTTTTAGAGATCTACACAAAATGTAAGAGAATTTTATAGAATGTTAGACATGCACCTCAAGTTATTTTGAATCTTATTTTTACCACGGTTCATTATGGTGAAGGTTTTATCAGTATTTTTGATGATGTACAATGGTTGTTTTCTAAGGGATCCTTGATTATGGCTTGAGGGAAAAAGTTGTCCGCTATTTGTTGGATTATATATTTTATTTTTTGTGATATTTCATGTGATTTTCATCGTAGTTTTGCATCCATGTTATGGAATATGAGTCTTATCCATATTAGTGAGAAAGGTATTGGTAGTTTTGAAAAGAAAAATTTTCATCCATGTTTTAATGGTGCAAAATTTGACATGTAAAAGCATTTATGGCTATAAAATAGATCATGTTGAGTTTTAACTATTTCCATTTTTATAGGAAGCCACAAGAAATTGAATTAATATATTCTGTTATATGTGGCCCTTTTAAATAGAAGAAACTTTATATAATTATTTATATTTTAAATTAATAGAAAACAATTCATGTAATCATTGGGTTTATTTTTTGAATTCCAAAAGTGAGGTGCTTAGTGTATTAGGCAATTTCAGTTTTCAGATGAGAGGGAATATTATAATAATTTCAAATGTATTCATTCTGACAGTGAACAAGAGTATTGTGGTTCGTTTGACTAGTTTTGCATGTTGGAAGGTATTTGAAATCATAAGTCACCTCCTAAGACATGACAACTAAATAGTATATATGAGTGGATGAAAAAAGATTTTTAGGAAAGAGTTCTTTGTTTTCATTTTGAAACAATTTTTCTTAGACATGTTTGGGGTGAGGCATTAATTACCTCTCTATATATTATCAACTTATCAACCATGGATTCATTCCGAAAAATACACTCCCTACATATTTCTAAATGTAATATTGGTCATGTATGATCATTTATGTGTTTTTGGTTACACAGAATCTTTTTTCCTAGCGATGAGATGCCCAAGATGGATTCAATGTCACAATATTATATTTTTATTAGATATGGACACGTTTAATTTGGATATAGGTGCTAAGATCCTGATTTGGATAAACATTTCATAATACGTAATTTGGTTTTTAAAAAGGGTCAAACTAATATAGAATTGATATCCGAGAACATTAATATTCTCTAACTTATGATTGATTTGTCAATTTGGTGCCTGTTTCTTACTCACATTTACCTATTATTATTGATTTTGATATTCATTTTCTTGTGTAAATGATGTTTTGGGGGAACAGGATATATTATATTTTTCTTATTAATTTTTTTTGGATGATCCCATTCTAGAGGTTATTAATGAACCCTTAGTTCCACTATGATGATCATCTCGTCATTGTACTACTTTTACATGATATTCAACATATAAGCATGTAATCCTCCGTGAACGGGGAGAATGAGAGGACTTTGATGAGGTTATTTAATGTAATCATAAGGACAAATATGATTGAGAAATTGATGACATGATGGGATAATTTGAATAAAATCATACGTTTGAGCAGGTGAAGCCACTTATAGGTAAGATAAGTTTTCAAAATCGATGGGTATATCTGATTAAAAAATAAAAATCAACTTCTGTTCAATCGTACAAGGAATGTATAGTTACCTATGGATTTAATTAGAATAAAGGTATTGATTTTGATAATATTTTATCACCCAATGTCATAATGTATCCCATTCATGTTATTCGTGGTTTGGATACTTTTTTGGATATGAAAATTGTGCATATGGATGTGAATATTTCTTTCCTGCATTGAAATTTAAATGGGCTGATTTATATAGTGAATCCAAAGGGTTTTTTTGAAACAGGTAAAGAGAATTTTGTCTATTAGTTAAATAAGTGTTGGTATGGTTAGAATCTAGCTCCGAGATAGTGGGATAAGAAGTTTGAATCTTTCAACTATCATAAGGGTATTAAGAAGATATCTTTTAATCATTCTGTTTTAGTTAGTAGATTTATTAATGTTTATTTCATTATATTTTCACTTTATAGTGCGGATATGATCGTTTTTGGTCATGATGATTCTATAATTGACATATAAAAGAATGATATTTGTCGTTCTATTTTGATGAAAGGAATAGGGACAACATGACAGATTATTACCATGTCAATTTCTCATGATAGAAAGGATATAAAATTGTGGTTATCATTGGAGAGGGATATTGAGATGGTTCATCTAAGATTTTCTATAGATAGAGTGAAAGTGTTTATGAATCATCATTCTTGGCATTTTAATATTATTTTTAGCAAGTTTCCTTCTACTGATAATGAGTGGGAAGAGAGGTTGTACAATACATATTCATATATCATTAGATTTTTTATGTATGCAACAGTACGTAGTAGACTAGATATATCTCATCGAGTTGGTTTGGTCAGTCATTTTCTAGCTAATATTGGTAGATAGAATTATAGAGGAGTGATGTATATTTTTTGTTGTCTACTTGGTACTTCTAATTTGATATTGTATTTTTGGAAAGGGGAAACCTATTCTTTTTGGATTTATAGATTCTAATATGGTAGGATTCATTTATTCCAGGAAGTAAACATCAGGCTATTTAATAACTTTTTCCGGGGGCAATATCATGATATTTATGATTGTAGATATGTGTTGCTTTATCTAACACCATGTATGATATTATTGGGAAAACAGTGGAATGTGAACAATTTTTGTAAATGATAAATTTTAATTGAGAGTTTAATTTTTATTATGAGTGGTATGATTTATTTTTTGACAAATTGGAGTTCTTTTTATTTGGGAAATAATCTCACTTTTCATGGATGGTTGAAACATATAGATATTTTAAATCTTTTGATCTGTGAAGTCCTTGATTCCAGATAGTTAGATCTAACGATGATCCACATTGATGAAAATTGGTCATACATCAAGACTACGAAGTTTACACAGAAATAAATTTGAGACTTATCAACTAATTATAGGGTACGCGGTGATCCATAGTTGGGCCAGAGGGGGAGTTTTTTTGGGGAAACCTCCTCATCCAGGCCCCAATACTTGCCACTTAATAAAAAATCCAATTATATTTGAAAAGAGGGGAGTTAAGTATCATTTAATGGAAAATTTTTTTTTGGGGATCACAGCGCATGGTTTTCTCTTTATTCTAGGATTTTGTCTCTCTTTCCAAATTTAGGGTAGTGTTGTCAGGGTTATATTCATAATATTCTAGATTTGCATGGGAATAATTCTTCAGGTCTATTTGGCATTCATCTATGGTAGGGTATTTGATATGATTCTAATGATTTTCATTGGAACCGTTTATTTGAATAGTGAACCCCAACTTTTAATGGTCATGTCTATTTGAGTTTCTTTATCGAGTTGTTTTCGTTATTTCAGAGTGCCTTTAAACTGCAATTTTTATCTTCATTTGATCCCCTATTTTTTGGAGTATTATTTTTTATATTTCGCTCATCTTATAGAGTCTATTCTTTGTACTCTTGATTATTAATTGATTCTTCTTTCTGGACTCAGTCTCGTGATTTTTTTATTTTTGGTTTTCCATGATTACATTTCTATTGACAACATTTATTTTTATGCACATATATTTGTTCACTAAGAATCCAATTTAGATTTTAAGGATTATACAAAAGGAAATCAAATTTATTTCCATTGTTCATTCACATTGGTGTTTGATAGTGTATTTATCACTTGATGTATTTATCAAGAGTCTCACACCCCACTGGTATGAGCCTTTCACCTATTCCTTTCCTTTCACATCCTTTTCACATTACAAGGCTCATTCCCAGTAGATCCTTGAAGGTGGTATCAGTCATACTATTAGAAGAATTATTTATATTAGCATTTGGGGGTGTTACACTCATAATAAAAAACATAAAACCATAAATATGAATGACGCATTAGATGGTTTATTATTTTATTTAATATAAACTCTAAAATTTCACAAAACAATGCCAAAAATGTTATTCTAATGAAACATAAAGATAGACTGAAATATATTTATATGTATAAAATTTGGGAAAACAATGATGGGAATAGGTAGAAAATATAAATAAGGAATACAGTTTCAAAATAAATATATAATATTAATTTTTAAAAATATATAAACTGGTTAATAAAATAAATAATTATCTTTAGATATTAGGACAATTTAAACTATGAAATAAATACAACTTATAAAAAATTACAAAAAAACACTATATAGTTAATGTAGTTTCATTCTTCATCTTTTTCCATTAACGTTAAATTATTCCATTCAACCATGGGTTGAATTGAAAAAACTATTTTTTCTTATTATAGTACCTTATGTCTATAGTACTACCAGAAAATCCAATAACAATAAAAAATGAGTTTAACGAAGAATGTTTTAGAATTTAGTGGTGATTTAAACAACAAATAAATTATGTTTTACAATTTAAATTGTCCTTATCAATTACTCAATATTATATTCATCTTCATTCACATATTTAATCACATCATCAATATAATATTCTTCATTGTATTTACATGTAATCATATAAGATGAACCATAAAATGTTGTATTATCCCATCTACAAGCTACATTCTCATATCCCTATGATTATTACAACATTTATAACATTGATCCATTCCATGATAGATCAAGTGTTCTTCAAACTCCTTTGGACTAATTTTTATTGAATAAAAACAACGTAAACACAAAAAATGGATATCAGAAGGGTCATAATAATGATATTTTTCAAACATGTTGAACCCTTTCACATTATCTTCATAATATTTTGTTAGGTTAATATCATCGAACCATTATTTATCAATATCCATCATATTTTATTCGGTAATATTAATATTAATCAAAATAATTACACAAATAGGCCTTTAAAATAAATGGGAACTCAACATTTGAATGATTGTTAATATTGAATTAATTTTTTTGAGACCCATTCCCTTTGAAGCTAACACCAAACCAAAAATTAGATGTAATTAGAGTGGATTCCCCTAATTTAAACCATAAAGGTGATGTTTGGATGTAAATTAGGTTTAATATTTTCCAAGGGGTTAAAAATTAATTCACCTTTTGGGGGAGTTGGGTCATGATGTATATTTTATGGGTTGGATATATCTTGTTACATGAACTTATCATTTTTTTATTATTAGTATCCATGTATTCTTTATATAATTTAATGGTTTTCCTAATTTTGTAAAATTATAAAAATATATCATTATGGAAAAACTACATTTCATATGTACATTGAAAAATATTTATAAAATAACATTTTAAATACCATTAAAAACCCAACTATTTACACAAATTCATCTATAAAATAACACAACCTTTTAAAAATAAATAAATCAGTTCCAAACACTCTTTATCAAATACATGCACACATTGAAAATAATATAAATTATTAAAAATTACATGTTTTTATTCATGTTAAATAAATTCCAAAAATTCCGAAAATATTCTATAAATATTTATAATTAAATTAACCACTTCAAAAAAATTTCAAATTTAATAAATTATTTCTTATAAGGAAACATTTACACATGGTTTCAAAAATTAATTCATTTATCAAAATCATTGTTTAATTTCATTAGAAAATATTGCATGTAAAAGTGAAAAGAAATGATAAATAATATTTAAAACATTTCATATCAATTAAAATATTTTTCATTCCCCTAGATATTTGGTCTTAATATCAACACAATCAATGAAATATCAATTTCCATTTCAAAATATTATTTTTGAAATAAAAAATAGTATTTTAAGTACTAAAATAGGATATTTTAGAAAAACATACATGGATTGGTATATAATTAAATATAAAGGTTTATATTATTCGGGAAAAAATAAAATAGTGAAATTTATGGTCAGTAAAAATATAATAAATCATGGGAAAAAATTATATGACGAATCCCAAAGGATATATGGAATATCCAAACAGGGATGATATATGAATATTCAAGTAATTCCTTTATAGATTGAGGTAGGTTCTATGATAATAGAATGTTAATATTGAGGTCTCGATGTTCATGAAGGATTAATTTAAGGAAAATCAAACAACTATTTGAAAAACAAGTTATGGGAAGGATAAAGTTACATCGTACTTATTTTATAAGTGGAAGAACTAATAGTTGCTAGATTGGGATTTATAAGTATTTTAGTTTAAAAACATTATTTTTCTAATAGATTGAAGATGAAAGATCCTAAAATTTCAAAAAATATTTTGGGAATGTGAATGGGGAGATATTGGAAGGTTAAATTATTGGTGATATCTGAGGAGGAATACATGAAAAAAATAATTAATAATTTTTTGATGACTAGATGTAATCGTGTCTCAACTCCATTTGCTGGAATCTATATATTATCTGAAGTGTATGTACTTATAATGGAATATGAGATATTCTATAATGAAAATACTCTATTATCATTAGTATATAAAATTTTTAGGTACATGATGAGTTTTACATAGTCAGATACTACCTTTATAGTGTGATTTTGGTTCCTTTTATGTCAAATCTAGGAAGGGATACCATAGAGGTTGTAAAAAATCATCCAATACATAATAGTACAAAATTATACATCAATGTTCATTCAGGATGGTGAAGGTCTGTATGTGTTCCTATACCTAAACATTATTAGATATTGAGATACCAATAAGTGATCAATTGTATTAGTGTTAACCTATGGAGGAACAATGGTTAGATGGATATCTATGCTATAATTTGTAGTTAATTTCCCAAAATTGGAAAATGTATTTTTGGAAGCAATTAACGTGGGAAACAATTTTGTTTTATTAAAGTGATAAATTCAGGAGATGAACATATTCTAAGATGAGGTGATGCACTATTATGATATTCAGGGTGTGATTCACCAAAAATATTTGATGTTTGATTAAAGGTTGAAACACATTTTCCTCCTATTAAATTTCATCGAATATGTATTATATGAAATATTGTTAAGGTAGAAAAGAAATCTGTGAAATAGAATCTAGATAATACATTTATATTTTTTTCATAACCATGAAAACATAACGAAATAATATGCCTTATAGGGACTAGTGTGAAGACATGGGATAGAGAACATCGCATACTATGTAATGGAGGAACTCTGGTAATAATTCCCAATTTTAAAGTGGCTTCTATGAATTTCCTAAAAATTTTCATAAAATAATATATTATTATGAAATGAATCTTGAGTCACTTTGTTTGTTATTCAACTAGTATAGGTCACAAGAAGTAAGGGATTTGTTGATGGAAATGATAGAAATTAATACAACAATGCAACAATTCAAGCCATCATATACAAAATTTAATATATAAAATAAAATATGAAAAACCATTTATAATCAGTATCTCCAAAAATTTACCACTACTACAAATTATATTAATTCATCTTAGTCACTAAAAGCCTCATGAGCACAAATAATATATATGTATGTGTGATACTAAAATGTATACATAGTAGGATCATCCTTATGACCTCGAAAGTAAATGTTAGAAAAGCATAAATATTCTTCTACGAATAAAAATTCGAACCAAAATACAACTATTATGTTGACTACCCATCCCCACCCTCACCAATAATTTCATCCATGTATCGTAAAAATAATATCAGAATAAAATGAATCATAACATCCCCATGAAACCACTTGACCTGGGTTTTCTACTCTCAAATTCAAACTCCAATCATCCTATGCTCCATTCCTCTCTTAACTAATGTTAATCTGGTTTCCACCCGATCTACGACCAACTCTCATTGGGTCTAAAATCTGATGTTGGCATTAGAAACACCAAATATATCATCATCACATTATAATAAGTGTACAAGATTTAGGGAAAAACACATCCTGGAGAAATAAAATTTCAAGAAAAAATTCTAAAAAAATATAAATTTGTATGCACACATAATATCTAATTGAAAAGGTAATTTAGACTCATTGGATATTATTGTCTGGTGAGAGGGATAGAGGTGTAAGTTGCAGTGCAACTGATATCGACAATGGGGGTAGTAGCAATGGAGGAGAGGGAACTAGGGATGGTGGAGGCGGTGATGGCAGGGGTAGAAAAGAAGGGGCAGTAGAGGTGGATGCGGGGGTAACAGGGGAGGAGACAGTAATGGAATAGGCTGAGGTATTCGATAGGACAATAAAAGATGGGGCAACTAAGGCCGGGTTAGATGAGTAGTGGAAATGCATGTGGAGGCGGTGGCAGTGGAGGTTGAGGTATAGGCAGAGGTGGGGGTGGAGGTAGAAGAAGCAAAGGCATAGGGGACAGAGGTGGAGGTAAAGGCGACAACGACAGTAGAGATAAAGCTCAACTTCTACAAAAGCTTCTGGGTCAAGCAGCAGTGGATACGTTTGGGTTTCATTTATAAACATGTGAAAGGATTTTATCAGCCATTTTTGGAAAATAAAATAATGGTTATTTATATAAATGTAAAATTATAAAAGAACTGAGGACTACAACACTTTTTAGAATTGACGATGGGGCCCCCCATTTAACAACACTGATGACAAGAACACTTTTTTTTATCGTTTTTAAAGCCATTTTTACAATGTTAAAGGGGTGAATTGTGGTATTTTTCCACCTCACAATACCTTTTACATGTGGAACTTGTCATACCTTCTCATTCTTATAATCATATTAGCTCCTCTCTGGTGGTGTCTTTATTATATATTTCCTATTCTAGGGTATGCTCTCATGTAGTCAATCCAGACTACTTCATGGCATGAAGACCTTATGCATTTTAGATCCATCGGTCTGACATAGTCCATTAAATAATTTCAAATCATGTGGAACACTATGCACTAGAGCAGGATGGTTGTGATGAGTATGATAAATCCTAATGATGATGCATGGATCCTTGGTATGAAGAACTCTGCCAATAATAAAATATAAAAAACTTTCATGGCTCTATTGTAGAGGGATGATTCATGATGTTGTACTATATCAAAACCATTTGAGTGGGGTGATAAATATATCATCCTTCTAATAAGGCTCACTAATGCACAAAATCTATATGGTTTCCCCATTATACTCTTTTTTTTCTTCCTTATCTGCCCCCCCTCCATGTTCCACATAATTTAAACATATGAAATATATATAAGAATTGGGTAGTTACGTTTCTTTAAGAAATTGAAAATTTTTTAGGCTCATGATGCGTGAGTATCTCTCTATTCATGGAATATTGATATCTTCTCCGTGGTGGGGAAGGGAAATTTGGATTGATATCCAACATTTTTAAAATCTAAAAATTGAAAATATCTATTAATTTAATGGGACATCATCTTCCTTGGTATTTAATCTGATCCCAATGCTTTTCATATTCAACTTTTATTCAGATAGTGAATAACATCTTTTCACTATCATGTATATTTTGATGTCATAATCATACTATATTATTCATTTTAGGCTTCCTTCTAAAAAAAATGTTTTTTTTCATTTATCCTTTATTTTATCTGAGTATTCATTTTGATATGCCACTCATAATAGATATTCTCTAATTTGTCCTCTTGATTTGAAGTGGATTATTCATTATTGAATAGGTCTTGGGGTTTTTCTCTTTTGGGTATTCCATGATAAAATTTGTGGTGTCAACATTTATTATCTTCAAATATAATTTTCTAATGTGAATACATATTAATTTTTTCTAGCTTGTCCATCGGGAAAGAAAAATTATTTCCACTCCACATTCACATCAATATTTTCTTCCCCATTCATCGCTTGTGGTATTTCCAAACATCTAGTAACATAGGGTTTGTTTTTTCAGATGACTTATGGATGCAAATTTTAGTTGGATGATTTTTTTTGAATTCTTCCAAATACCATAAATGGAGATTAAAAATGATGGATGTACTTTTTTTTAAGAAAATAAATCTTCCAGTGTTTAGGATTCAAATAAAAAATTAAGGTCTACTGTAGAATGGGTGTTTGAGATTGTAATGGAATGTGGCTTAATTCATCAGTTTGTAAAAGTCAATGTGATTAACCATATAACCAACATCTCTAATGCTATAACCATGTTGGTGAATCATGAGACTACCTATGCATCAAGACAGGAAAAAATATTTTTTTCTCCTCAAACAAATGATGAGTTTTTTGTTCAAAAAAGGTACATCTATTTCTATCAATTTGTGTGAATTTCAGGAATGTTTTGATCAATTGTATTGTATGGGTTTTACTTTTGATGATGAGGTTTGAGCACTTTTTTGCTTAATATTCTACCCATTTCAATGGAGAATTACCATGTTACTATAACTTGTTATAATCTTAATGGTACTGTAACATTCAGATTTGTAAAGTCTGTTTACATTAATAAAGAGGTCTGGAAATATAATCATGGGAAATATTCTTCAGATATTTCAGTCATAGTTTTTGGCGAATAATTAAGGAAACAAATCATGGATAGAGTATTTAATGTAAGATAAAATAGAATAAGAAATTATATTTATAAGAAGGGTGTTTCAATGCCATCATTGTGGTAAGAAAAGAAATAAAAATAATTTTTTCTATCTGTTTTAAAGAGGAAACCGAATAATGAAAAATCAGAAGAATAATAATGTTGATAGATATGATTGTTTTTCTGCCACTGCATGGGTGATCATGTTATGATTTATGAATCTGTAATATTTATTCTGACGATTCTTGATGGGTTGTTAACAGTTGGTCATGTTTTCATGATACACTAAGGAATGAATATTTTACATATTAAAACCTAATAATTATTGGTTTTTAATGATAAGTTATGATGGCAATGCTAATGGCGTGGGTATTGGGATTGTTTTTTTATAGACCTTCACAAAAAGTAAACTTATTTTGAAGAATGTCTGACATACAACTAAGGTTCTTCTAAATATTATTTTTACTATTTTTATTTATGGTGAAGGTTTTATTTGTATTTTTTATTATTTCCAATGGTTATTTTCCACGGTATCATTGATTGTGGATAGATGGAAGAAGTATGCCCGTTTTACTAGACCGTAGCTTTTATTTTTTTGTAATACTACATGTTTTTTTAGTGTAGTTTGTCTTCCATGTTATGGAATATAAGGCATAGCCTCATTATTGGGAAAGTGATTGGTTGTTTTTAAAGGAAGAATTTTTTTCTAGGATTAAAAGGTGTTACAATGGACATGTCTGATCTTTTTATTCCTGTAAAACCGACCAGGGTGAGTTATAGTAGTTTTCCATTTTATAAATAGTCATTTGTACTTGAATTAGTACAATTTTATGTATGTGCCCCTTCAAAATTGACGATTATTTATGTATGTCATTATATTTTGACATTATATGATATCCACTAATTTAAACTTTTGATTTATTTTTTGAATTCAAAAAGTTTGGTTCTATGTGTTCTTAAAAAATTCAGATTTTGGAGGAGAGTGAATATTTTATGAAGATGAACTGTATTCATACTGACAATGAGACAGAGTATAGTGGTTTGTTTGACAATTATTACTAGTCAAAAGGTTTTTGGAATTAAAATACACCTCATAAGATACCACAACAAAATAGTATTGTTGAGTGGATGAAAACGACTTGGATGTAAAGAATTCGTTGTTTTCATTTGGAAATAATGTTTCGTGGAAATTTATGGGGAGATTATTTAATTATTATGGCATATATTATCAATTTATCAACAATGTTTTCATTGTACACAAAACCTCCCAACATATTTCCCTATCAAAAATTGATCATGTTTGATAATTTATGTGTTTTTGGTGAAAATTCATTTTTTTCATTTTCCAAGAGATAAGATGCCCAAGCTAGATGCAAAGTCATGATATTAATTTTTTTTCCAAGAGATAAGATGCCCAATCTGGATGCAAAGTCATGATATTATGTTTCTATTAGATACAGTCAATATGAGTATGATATGGTTTCAATGATACTTCATTTAAGAAACTTTTCGGAATCCTTGATGGAGTTTTTAACAAGTGTAAAACTATTATAGAAATTAATAAGGGATAAAATTATTCTTAACCAACATTTGAGGGCTATGACAATCTGGAGCCGGTATCTAATTCATATTTAACCCATATAATTGCTTCCAATAATTATGTTGATGTGAAGAATGATGTTTATGGTGAATATGTTGGAGTTGATGATATAGATTCACCTTTTTTTATGATCCCATTCCATGGGTTATTAATGAACTAGCAGTTCCACTCTAAAGATCATCTCATAATCGTATTATTTCTATGTGGAATTCACCTAATGAATATGTGATCTATACTGAAGGGGAGAATGAGAATAATTTGACGAGTTGATAGAATATGACCAAAGGATAGATAGGATGTGGAAATGGATGACACAATGAAATCATTAAAAAATCATATCATTGAGCAGGTGAAGTATCCTAGAGGTAAGAGTGGTTTTTTAAATCTATTGATATGTCCACTTAAAAATGAAAAATCTAGTTTTTTCAACTATACAAGCCATGTTTGTTATCTAAGGATTTTATCAGAATAAAGGTATTGATTTTGATGAGGTTTTATCCCCCAATTTCAAAATGAATTCCATTAAGGTTAATCATGGTTTGGCTACTAGTTTGGATCTACAGATTTAGAAGGTGGATGTGAAGATAGATTTCATCCATTGTGACTTAAAGGAGGAGATTAATATTGATCATCTGAAAAGTTTTTTTAGAAATTGGTAAAGATGATTAAACATGTAAGTTAAATATGTGATTGTATGGTTTGAGTCAATCTCCGAGACGGTTGTATAAGAAGTTAGAATATTTCTATTTTTATGGGGGTTTTAGGAAGAAAAATATTCATCATTGTTTTTTTGTTACGATATCTATAAATGTTTCTTAATATTAATGAATTTCTTTTTTATGGTCATTATGCTTCTATAATTTAAATATTAATGAATGATCATTTTCATTATTTTGTGTTGAAAGACATATGGCCAACATGAAAAATTCACAACATGTCAATTTCTTATGATAGAAAGGAAAAAAATCGTTTTTATCATATATGAGAGATATTGAGAGGGTTCGTCAAAGATTTTATATGGATAATGAGATAACAGATAGGACTCCTCTTTATTTTAATTTTATTCTTAGTTTTAGCCAGTTTCCTACTACTTCTAAAGGGAGTGAAATGATGAAACACATACATTATTCATATTTCATTGTATGTTTGATACATGCAACTATATGTACTATAAAATGATATAGCTCATGGGTTATGTGTGGCAAGTAATTTTCAAACTGATCTAGGTATAATTATTTGGATAGATGAGAAGTATTAATTATTTTTGCCTTCTTGGTTCTTCTGATCTGAGATTGTGTTTGGGAAATTAAGAACCTATTCTTTGTAGCTTTACATTTTGAAATATGTCATGAGATATTAATTCAAGGACGTCTAAAATAGTTAATTTAATACCCTTTGCAGGGGGAATTATTTTCACAGTCTATATTGCATATACGTGTCGCTTTTTCTATCAACTTGTCTACATTTATTGCAATAACATATGTATGAATTGAATTTTTGTAAATGAGAACTATTATTTGAGATCTCAATTTTAATTAGTAGTGTTATGATTTAATTTTTTGTCAATTATAATGAATTTTTATTGGGAACTAATATAACATTTCATAGAAGGTTGAATCATATATATGTTTGGAATCACTGGATCTTCAAATTCCAGGATTCGAGATAGTTGGATGTGAAGAAGATTCACACAGTTGAAAATGGGTCATAAATCATGACCAAGAGTTTACCCATAGGTAATTTTGTGACTTATAAACTGATTGTAGGGTATGAGGTGATCCAATGTTGAGTTGGAGGAGGAGTTTATTCGGGAACCTCCACATCCGGCCCCCAGCACATGCCACATAAATAAAAAGAGAAAATTTATATGGAAATAGGAGATTTAGGTATATTTGAAAGGAATGTTTTCATTGGTCTCCTGGCATGAGGTCATCTCATTATTATAGTAATGTGTCTCTCTTATAAAATTCGGGGATGTGCTTTTAGCATTACATCCATCATCTTTTAGATCAGTATTGGAAAAATTCTTTTGGTCTGTTCCGCTTTCACATATGATGGGGTAACTTATCTGATCCCCATGCTTTCCATCTAGAACTTCTATTGGGATTGTAAACACCAGCTTTTCATGGTAATATCTATTCATGTTTTTTTATCTTGTTGCGTTATTAATTTCAATGTTCCTTTAAACTATATTTTTTTATTCCTTTGATCCTTTATATTATCTAAGTATTAATTTTGAGATCGCACACATATTTTGGTGTCTCTGCTTTGTATTCATTATTATAAGTGGATTCTGATATTTGGAATAGGTATCATGGGTGTTCTATTTTGGGTTTTCCATGTTAAAATTCCTAGTGAAAAAAATTATTCTTCATCACATATATTTGGTCACTGGGCATCCACTTTAGTTTTTTATTTACTGTTCTGAAGGAAAGAAATGTTATTTCCATTGTGTATTCAGTTTTTTGTTTTCTTGAGTATTCATCATTATATGTATTTACAAAAAAGTCTCACACCCTAATCCTATGATCTATCCACCTCATAATTTCCTTCCAAATACTTCTTACATTACAAATTTCCTTCCCAATAGAGCCTTGAAGGTGGTATCAGTCCTAATGTTGGAAGTTCTATGTATAGTGGCGTTTGGGGGTGTCAAACTCAAAATAAAAAGATAAAACATTAAATATTAATGTCACTTTGAATAGAGTTTAACTTTATATAATATACAAATTCGACAACATAAAACAATGAAAAAAAATCATGTGAATGAAAAAATTAAAAAAATAAAAACATTTATATGAAAATATTTAGGGAAAATGTTGATGGGAATTGGTAAAAAATATAAATAATAATTGAACATGAAATGAAATATATAGTATACATTTGGAAAAATATATAATTGGGATAATTAAATAAATAATAATGTTTAAATATCAGGAAAATTAAATTTATAAAATAAATAAAATTTATAAAGAATAATAAAAAGAACTATATAGTTAATGTATTTGCAAGCTTCTAGTTCTATCCATTAATGTTTGATTCATCCTTTGAACCATGCGATTAATTCCATAAACAGTTTTTTCATTTATTATTCTATTGTGTCTACAATAATACCCAAAATTTAAACTACAATTAAAAACTAGTACTCGCCAGTGTTATTGCACGACGTATTTGATTACTAGTTTTTCATTTAATAAAATATTAGTATTTATAAAATTTGATAATATACTATAGTATTGAATAAATTTTAATTACAATATAATGGTGTATGATAATGGAATAAGAGTGCATAGAATATGAAGACACCATTCAAATTATTTACATTGAAAAAGTAAAGAGTTAATGTTTATGAATTTTTAAATTTCGAGGAATAATTCAATTCATTTTCAATTTAAATTATAATAAATTTATTGAGGGCACAAAAATAAATAGTGATAGGTAAAACAAATATAAGACTTTTGTTGTAGTAATTATAATTCGAACTATGAAAACAAATGAAATAATAAAAAACAAATGAATGGGTTGTTTTAGTACACATCCATACTACGTTCTGGTGGTCGCTGCTTGAGACCACCCACTACAGAACATGAAGACACCACGAACCATCTTCAATAATCATTGGAACCTTATCCAGAAGAAAAATATTTTAAAAAAATAGTAAAAACAATGATCATCAGTTAGAAATTCATAAAAACTATATGGAAGTATTTATTAAAATGTCAAGTCCAATAAGTGTTTTTCGGTTAGTTTTCTAAAATGAAACGATGATAGTAGTGGAGTGCACCAACCAAAGAGATATTTACCTAAATATTCTATGAAATTTCCATTACGAAGATCAGTAAATTACATCATGGATAATAGTGACTTGAAGCATTCACATTATATGACTCTTAGAGAAACATGCACAATAAAGTGGATATGTCTCACATACACATTAAAATGGAAGGAAGAAATAGTAAAATACATTGAAAAAAAAGTAAAATCACAAACATGGATTTTTTTTTCTGATTCTAAAACAGTATGGTTTGATCTCCAATAGGTGCGTGTGGTGCTGTCAAGTTTTTTTCCTGCCCAGAAAACAGAAAAAATGTTATTATGTAGTAAAACAACTAAAGGAAATAAAATGAAATGAAAGGGTCAGTATTTATGGGTTTAAAACCCCAAATCGATGCTATAATCAACCGATACATAGAAGGATAGTTCCTACAGGTCAGCTCTAGTCCATTAGCAGGTGTAGTCTT